>CAWUFW010005463.1:0-1327603 GCA_963921515.1 Calotriton arnoldi | reverse complement strand
TGTGTGTAGTTCAGTTGCATGTTGCTGCAGTGATTGATGTCTGTCTGTTTCCCCATTGTTTGCAGATACATCAACGGCCACGGAAGGGGACAGCTCCACGGACCAGGAGGAGCCAGAGAGCCAGACTGGGTCAGCAGCCGAGGAGTGGTCGGAGGGACCCAGTGGCACGGAGGGCGAGGGGAGCCACACCGAGGAGTCCTCAGCACCATCCACCTCAGCTGAGGACCAGAGCAACTCGGAGGATGACTCCCTTGTGGAGGCGGGTGTCAGCAGCCACCACACCCCAGCTAGTGTTGCTGTCCCCGCCACCACCAGCACCACCACCGCCCTCCCATCGGCTCCCATTCCCCAGGTCCGTGGAGGCTCCCATGTTCGGGAGCGTGTCTCCTTTGGGCCAGGCACCGCACCCCCTGCCCCTGTGTCCCCTGCTGCCCTGAGTGAGGAGTCTGTGTACCTCCTTCGGCCAGCTCCATGTAGGGCAGACAGCCATGCTGAGTGTCCTCCATGCGCACACCGCACTGTTGACTCAGCTGGTGTCGTTCATGGAGGGCATCTCATCGGGCATGTCTGACCTACAGAGGGGCAATAGGTCCATGGACTCCTCCCTGACGGCAGCAGTGTCCCTCCTCAGACAGTCCCTCACCCCTCCTGCCTCTGCTCCATCCACACTCCCCAGCACCTTACCCGTCCCAAGCACACACACACCGGCACAGGCACACACCAGCACACACACGTCCAGCACACAGACACACACGCCACAAACAAAACGCACACGCACGCACAGTCAGGGGACTGAAACCAGACTCACAGGGGATGGGGCCCTGGTACACACACACGCATCCACGGGCACTGAGCAGTCCTCAGTTGCCTCTCCCTCCAAAGCACCCTCCCTTGCCTCACCTGCAACCCCAAAGACCCAGCGCCTCTTCCTCAGTGACCTCGGCCTCTTCCCCTCCGATCCAGCTACTCCAGCATCCAGGGTGAAGAGGAAGCCCCCCACACGGAGCAGAGTGCCCCTCGCCCCCGGACACCCTCCCCCAGGCGCAGACAGACTGAGGCCCCCACCCGCAAGTCCCCCGGAGTGGTAAGAGCAAGACCCCGCCGCCGCCCTGCAGCTCAAGCACCAGGTCTCCTTCCTCCATCCCTCAGGCCCCCACTCCACAGGTGCCCCCACCACACCCTGCCCCAGGTTCCCCCACCCACAGATATACCATCCCCAAGAGGCTCCGGCCTTCTCCCCCTGCCACTTGCTCTCCCGGCACCACACCCCCGCTGCGCTTGTCTGTGCCACTGATGTGGTGAGGGTGTCCTCCCCTCTGTCCAGCCCACCTTGCCTGTTCCCCATTCTCCTCCCCTGGTGGTAGGCACTGCAGTGGAGTCCACTACCACCCTGTCTGACTTGGGCACTGCAGTGGCGGACCTGTCCACGCCATCTGCAGGGTCCACTGCAGTCGTGCCGGCACCCACAACATCTGAGCCATGCCCCCCAGTTGTGCCGGCACACACCATGTCAGACACCTCCACTGCAGTTGTCAGTGGCTCTCCAGCACCCACCACCCCTTCCCTGCTTCCTCCTGGTGAGCCCTGATCCTGTCCCTGCGGTGCCTGGCCTGCACCCCCGGTTGCCCCTCCTAGTGGATTGTCCCTGGTTTTGTGCAGGCATGTGTAGGGTGGCATCTGCCACTGTCACCCACTTGTGACTTTGTTGATGGACTGGCCATTGGCCTTTGTTTATGTTCTACCGGACTTCTACTTTTAATGCCACATATGCTAAATAAAGCAACTTTCTGTTCTCTAGTGCTTTTGCTTCTGATGTACATGATGTTGATGATGCTAACCATGCCCTTGCTGCAGTGATGGTGATATTTGGTCTCATGATAATGAAGTGTTACTGTGCAGGAACCCATGTGGTCCAGGGGGAATGTGTCCTATCCTGTGGTGTATCCATGTCATCCATAGCAGCATCTGAGGGTGTCATGTGTTCAGTATTTGGCAATGGGATTTCCTACTTAGATTGGCAATTTCACATCTGTGGCTTCCACCCCTGCACATCTGTTGTGCCTGCCATTGTTCAATTCGTCTACTTCCCTGACCGTGTGGCCATCTCCAGTGGACATGCAGGTTTGGGCATCAATGGGGAAGGACTCATCTGTGTTGTCAGTGCAACATTGCTATACAAGTGTGTTGGATCTGTGCTGATGATTCCGTTGGCACTTCCATGACCAGGCTGATGTTACGGGAGCCCTCATTTGGTGCTAATTGTTGATTGTGTGACCAAGTGCTCAGCTGACATGATGGGGCCCTACTGAGGCAACATATGGCACAGCTTTCCTCACACAGGAGTGGAGTCCCCTCATGGCAGTGTGTACTCCTGTGACATTGCCTGCGCCCAAGGTGTGTGTTGTATGTGCATGTCTGTGTGTTCACTTCCGTTTAGCTGTGCATGCTGTGATCCCTAGTGTTGTACCTGTTTGTGATGCTAGCTGAGTTGACCTATGTTCCCCCAAAGTCTTCTCCCTGGGTTCTCTGTGATGTGGGTGCATGGCACATTACTGGTCATCAGGGTGTCACCCATAGGTGTGTTTGCTGTCAGGGCTGAGTTTGTGTGCAGACGCAGATGGGTCACAGTCAGGTTTCCCCTTGGCACTTGTTGTTTGCCCCTGTCATGTGATTTCCAGTTTGTGTTATCTTTCAGTGATTGTGACACGTTGTGTGTGTGACTGCTGGCACTCCTCAGGGTCCGGGCTGCAATGTTGGTTGTTGTCTATGTGTGTTCTTTGTGGGTGACCTTGGCTTCTTCATTGGTGCGTGACTGTGGCTGGGATCCCATTGGTTGGTGTGGTATTGCCGTCATGTCCATGTACAGCGTAGTGTGCAGTGTGTCAGACATTCAGGAGTCTTGTTGAGTGTCCATGTGTGATGTGTTTCTGCACCTTGGTTCCCACCCACCACCCTGGAATAGTCATGGGTGCATGTGCAATGTCACCAGTGCATGTGTGCTTCACTGCTGCACATTGTTGGAGGTCGAGGGGTGTGGTGTTGAGTGTGTGCAGATGAGAGTTGTTGCCCGGCTAGGCCCCTGCCTCCATGTTGGCCTTGGCTTACTGGCCATGCTGTTTGATTTGTGCTTGTGTAGGTGTGATGGTAGTTAGTTGCTCAGGACACATGACTGTGGTTCACAGTGTGAACGACATTTAGCTTTGTCATCACAGTGGGATTGTAATGCAGCCCAGGGTCACCACATTGTGGGGGCCCTGGGGGTGGTGCTGTGGTGTGTCTGTGTCTTGCTGTGTCAGTTGCTGTCCCTACGTGCCTGTGTGACATGTGTGATTTGTGCTCCCTCTCATCTGACAATGCCTGCTTGCCCACATAGGGGATTTGGATCCATGAGTTACCTTTGTGTGGCACTGTATGCACATCTGTATGATTGGTATTCAGGTCTCCTCATGTGTTGTGTGGTTGCCTGGGGACACTGGCACCCCCCTCACCTGTTGTGTATGATGTGCAGTGTGGGTCTGCCTGTTTGTGTTTGTGCATCTGCACCACTGCATTGGCATATCTTGGGTGTGCCATTGGCTGTATGTAGTTTGGTGGGTTTCCCCTGCTGTCCCTGGGACTCCTAGGTAATCGGTCAGCACAATGATCATGGTTTGTGTGTCCCATTGCTGCCATGGTATGGTATCTGTTCACCTCACATCTGCAGTCTCCACAGGGTATCTGCATGTGTGTGCCCATTGGTGCAAATATGTGGGTCTGCATTCTGATGGTCACTTCTGTCATTGTGTCATTGATGATTGTTGACGGTGTGAGCCCCCATGGGTGTTGTTTGTCTGCACATGGCCAAAGGTATGTCTTATTTGCACTGCAGGATTTGGCTCCCCCAATTTATGTTGCAATGGGACACATACACTACTTTGCCACTGATGTGTTTGTTGTTCTGTGACCAGGAATCATCCATGCAGTTTGGCAGTTGCACCTCTTTCTTTGTCAACACTTACCTTTTGGTCACTGTGATGATGGGGGTTTGGAACCCATTGCCACAATGTTCGAAATGTGCTTCAGCTATGGACCCCACACTTACATTTTGGTCACTGTGATGATGGGGGTTTGGACCCCATTGCCACAATGTTCAAAATGTGCATCAGCTATGGACCCCACACTTACCTTTTGGTCACTGTGATGATGGGGGTTTGGACCCCATTGCCACATTGTTCAAAGTGTGCTTCAGCTATGGACCCCACACTTACATTTTGGTCACTGTGATGATGGGGGTTTGGAACCCCATTGCCACAATGTTCAAAATGTGCTTCAGCTATGGACCCCACACTTACATTTTGGTCACTGTGATGATGGGGGTTTGGACCCCATTGCCACAATGCTCAAAGTGTGCTTCAGCTATGGACCCCACACTTACCTTTTGGTCACTGTGATGATGGGGGTTTGGACCCCATTGCCACAATGTTCAAAGTGTGCTTCAGCTATGGACCCCACACTTACATTTTGGTCACTGTGATGATGGGGGTTTGGACCCCATTGCCACAATGTTCATGGCCTGCTTGCATTGTGGGTGCCACACACATATATGTGTGGCACATGTGCTAGGGGGTCACATTGTATGTTCAAAGTCATGTTCGGTGTTGTAGGCATTTGACACAGTCTACACACACTTGTCATGGTGTTGGGGGGATGTCTTCTTCTTGCATTCCCTAGGTTGTGGTGTGCTGGTTGTGTCATGCATTGTCCATCCTATGAGTGGGGGTGGTAGTAGTGGTAGGCATCCAGCCCCCTGGCTAAGGGTGGTAGTAGTGGTAGGCATCCAGCCCCCTGGGTGAGGGTGGTAGTAGTGGTAGGCATCCAGCCCCCCTGGCTAAGGGTGGTAGTAGTGGTAGGCATCCTGCCCCCTGGGTGAGGGTGGTGGTAGGCATCCTGCCCCCTGGGTAAGGGTGGTAGTAGTGGTAGGCATCCTGCCCCCTGGGTAAGGGTGGTAGTAGTGGTAGGCATCCTGCCCCCTGGCTAAGGGTGGTAGTAGTGGTAGGCATCCAGCCCCCTGGCTAAGGGTGGTAGTAGTGGTAGGCATCCTGCCCACCCTGGCTAAGGGTGGTAGTAGTGGTAGGCATCCAGCCCCCCTGGGTGAGGGTGGTAGTAGTGGTAGGCATCCTGCCCCCTGGGTAAGGGTGGTAGTAGTGGTAGGCATCCTGCCCACCCTGGCTAAGGGTGGTGGTAGGCATCCAGCCCCCCCTGGGTGAGGGTGGTAGTAGTGGTAGGCATCCTGCCCCCCCTGGGTAAGGGTGGTAGTAGTGGTAGGCATCCTGCCCACCCTGGCTAAGGGTGGTGGTAGGCATCCAGCCCCCTGGGTAAGGGTGGTAGTAGTGGTAGGCATCCAGCCCCCCTGGGTGAGGGTGGTAGTAGTGGTAGGCATCCAGCCCCCCTGGCTAAGGGTGGTAGTAGTGGTAGGCATCCTGCCCCCTGGGTGAGGGTGGTGGTAGGCATCCTGCCCCCTGGGTAAGGGTGGTAGTAGTGGTAGGCATCCAGCCCCCTGGGTGAGGGTGGTAGTAGTGGTAGGCATCCAGCCCCCCTGGCTAAGGGTGGTAGTAGTGGTAGGCATCCTGCCCCCCTGGGTGAGGGTGGTGGTAGGCATCCTGCCCCCTGGCTAAGGGTGGTAGTAGTGGTAGGCATCCTGCCCCCCTGGCTAAGGGTGGTAGTAGTGGTAGGCATCCTGCCCCCTGGCTAAGGGTGGTAGTAGTGGTAGGCATCCTGCCCCCTGGCTAAGGGTGGTAGTAGTGGTAGGCATCCAGCCCCCCTGGCTAAGGGTGGTAGTAGTGGTAGGCATCCTGCCCCCTGGGTGAGGGTGGTGGTAGGCATCCTGCCCCCCTGGCTAAGGGTGGTAGTAGTGGTAGGCATCCAGCCCCCCTGGGTGAGGGTGGTAGTAGTGGTAGGCATCCAGCCCCCCTGGCTAAGGGTGGTAGTAGTGGTAGGCATCCTGCCCCCTGGGTGAGGGTGGTGGTAGGCATCCTGCCCCCCTGGGTAAGGGTGGTAGTAGTGGTAGGCATCCTGTCCCCCTGGCTAAGGGTGGTAGTAGTGGTAGGCATCCTGCCCCCCTGGGTAAGGGTGGTAGTAGTGGTAGGCATCCTGCCCCCCTGGCTAAGGGTGGTAGTAGTGGTAGGCATCCAGCCCCCCTGGGTAAGGGTGGTAGTAGTGGTAGGCATCCTGCCCCCCTGGCTAAGGGTGGTAGTAGTGGTAGGCATCCAGCCCCCCTGGGTGAGGGTGGTAGTAGTGGTAGGCATCCAGCCCCCTGGCTAAGGGTGGTAGTAGTGGTAGGCATCCTGCCCCCCTGGGTGAGGGTGGTAGTAGTGGTAGGCATCCTGCCCCCCTGGCTAAGGGTGGTAGTAGTGGTAGGCATCCTGTCCCCCTGGCTAAGGGTGGTAGTAGTGGTAGGCATCCTGCCCCCCTGGCTAAGGGTGGTAGTAGTGGTAGGCATCCTGCCCCCCTGGGTAAGGGTGGTAGTAGTGGTAGGCATCCAGCCCCCCTGGGTAAGGGTGGTAGTAGTGGTAGGCATCCTGCCCCCCTGGCTAAGGGTGGTAGTAGTGGTAGGCATCCTACCCCCTGGGTAAGGGTGGTAGTAGTGGTAGGCATCCTGCCCCCCTGGCTAAGGGTGGTAGTAGTGGTAGGCATCCTGCCCACCCTGGCTAAGGGTGGTAGTAGTGGTAGGCATCCTGCCCCCCTGGGTAGGGGTGGTGGTGCGCATTCAGGCCCCTGTGTGCATATGTGGCATTGGTGATGGGCATCCCGCCCCTATGGTGCTGCTGTTGCTGGTGTAAGTATATTCTGCATCCCTCTGTGTGTGTGTGATGTGTCGTGTACGTGTTGTATGTGTTTTGTGGTTGGTGTCTGGCTTACCTTCTGCGCCGTACGCGTCCGTGCCTGTTCCGGTAGTAAATGTAGAATATTGGTATGATCGGGACGAAGGGATTCATGGTTGGTGCGTGTCGTTCGTCCTTCTCGTTGCTTCGCGTCGTCCTCGTCGCTTCGCCTCGTCCTAGTCGCTTCGCGTCGTCCTCGTCGCTGGCGTGTTAGTCTCGGAGCCGTGGATCGTGTTGTGGCGCGAATCGGAGCTTATGTGCGCCTCTCCCGGATGCTTTGACGTGCCGTGCGTAGCGACGGGTTGGGTGCGTACGGAAAGCGCATCGTACTTGTTCGGCCGGACGGAGCTGCATTTTCCCTTCCGTGCGACTCGATTCAGCGTTTCCGGATTCGCCTCGGTCGGGGAACAGGTCCTGGTTTGGGTGAGTACGGCTCGGCCGGATTCTTTGCTGTTGTGCGCATCGTACTTACTCGTTCGGTGTGCTGTACGGATCGGTCGGGAAACAGGCTTTCGCATGGCTTTTTTCCCGACCGAATGGTGTTGGGTGCGCCTCCGACCGAGATCGGAATCGGCCCCTTAGGGTTGATTTTTGTAGATGTCTCCAGAGACTCTGATTAAAATGATAATAGCAACCCTGAATTGCTGTGTGTGGATAATTTTTTAGTATAGCATTTATCATGGCTATTTCAAAGTCAATAATTATTTTTGAAGGAAAATAATTATTGCTTTCTTCTTTTATTTGAGTGAGTATATCAATGTAGGTAGTTTGCTGTTTATTTGGTAATAGTGCGTAGATGAATGGAATATTTGAGTGTTGGTATAATCCATGTATTGTGTACAGCTGGTAAAATGGTTTTGGACAGACTTTGAAAGTTCCATCCATCATCCAGGTGTCACATTTCTGTAATTTAAGTAAATTGTTTGCAGTAGCAAACATAATTATTCTTTTTTCTGGGCATTTGTTATCAAAAAAATAAATGGTTCTTTACTGTGAGTAATGCTTAATTCTGGTGGAATAACTACTTCTGCAAATGTTTTAGGGGCAGGTATAGTAGTTGTGGTAGCTTTTTTTGTCTGGCAATTGTTCTTTTTAAAGAAGCTATGGACGGTAATTGTCCTGATGCATGTTGAGGTAATTTTAATAGTTGCTCTTTTAGTATTTGGGTAGTTGCTTTGTCAGTACTAGTGCTTGCTTCTTTTATACTTTCAAGAGCATCTCTAACCTCAATCTCTGTTATGTTTGGGGGTGATTATGTTCTTTTACAGAAATAACAGTAGGTTCCTGAGTAGTAGCTCTTCCATAGCATTTGTTAGAGTAGTATTTGCTACACTTCCAAAATACTTTAAGGCCAATTTGTTTCTCCTGTGTATACACATACCCCATATAACATAATAGCATTTTATTTTTTTGTGACATTACAAATTCTGCACCTTCAGTCATGTTGTTTTGTTTTATGCTAGGGAAAATTCAAAAAGAAAATATTTTAATATAATAAATACAACATGTTTATTAAATACTGTTACATCTCAGTGAATATACTTACAATGTTTAGTTTGATGTAAATGAAATTGGTTAGGAAATAATTTCAAGCTTTCTTTTCTATTTACTTGATGTAATTTCTGTTGAGAAGAGGAAAAATCATATTAATAATTTGATTGTATTGTTTGTAGATGATAGGCATTTTAGGGGTAAAGGGTTATTTGGGTGGGTATTTAATGTTGTTTAATAATGGAAAATGATATACTTACTTTTTAGTTGTCTTTATTTTGTTAGTAGTTGTAGAATTATTTTGGAAGCTTTTGCTGTTGACTGTAGAGGAGATAGATAAAAAGAAAATATATATTAGTGAATAACGTTTTGAAAATATTTTTAGGTCGGTTTGGCAAAAATAGAATATACTTACATTTATTGTTTTTTTATTGGTGAGTATTTTTGAAATAATTTTCTGGCTTTGTAGGATATCTGTAGAGGTGATATAAAAGTAAGGAATGAAAGAATAGTTAATTAGGTTTTAGAAATAATTTTTGTTGCAGGTTAGTAGTATTGTAATATTTTAAAAACAGTTTTACTTACTTAGTGCAGTTTTAAATTTCTTTTTAGTAATGAAAGTTTTCTTTCAGGAAACAGTTGGGCACAGTTTCACCTTCTTCTTTTTGTAGTTTTTAAGTGTAAAAGAGATGTATGTTTTTGATGTTTATATAGTGTTTATTTAATTGGTTGCTTTATGTTATTGGTGTATTTTGAAATGTAAGCGTTTTATTGGTTGAAGTTAATTGTTTTTATTGTTTTGGCACTTTCTTTCCATATAAGGGAAACGCTAATTAAGAAACTGTTAGTAGAAAGTAAATATTTTATCTTTTTACTTTTTGTAAATAATTTAAATGTTGTTTTTAATGTGAAATAATGCAAGTATTATATATTTAAAGTTTATATTTAATTATTGTAATATGTTTGTTTAGCCAAAATATATTGTTTTATATATTGATGTGTTTGCAAAATATTTTATTATGTTGTTTAAGTATTTTATATTGTTTTATAATGTGAATTTATATTTGGTGCTAAAGATATATTTAATTGAGCAGTTTTTATATAGTCGATATTTGTAAAAAGTCGATATTATTGATGTCTATATTTTGGTATTCGATATTTTTGTAATGTTGTATGTTTTAAAAATTTAAACGATATTTAATGTAACGATATTTAGAATTTCGATATTGTGGTGAACGATATTTTTTATTTACGATATTGTGTACTTGATATTTTTGTAATTTTATAAATAAGTATAGGTAGTAGATATTATTGTAGTCGATATTTAGACGCCGATATTTTGAATATTCAATATTTTTGTAGTCGATATTATGTCAGTGATCCCACACACACCACCAACCACGCACACTGCCTACCAAGCGGCAACCATGCACATCGCCAGCCAAGCACCATCCATGCACACCGCCAGCCAAGCGCCACCCACGCACTCCACCAGCCATGTGCCATCCCCACACCCCCCCAGCCAAGCAGGGCCGGACTGGGAACAGCAAACAGCCGTGGCAGATTGCTGCTCGACCAGCCCTGGGGGGGGGAGGGGGGTGGGCGTGCTAACAAAAAGCACTGTTCCCACTTTTGTTACTGGGGCCCGGTATTGCAGCACTGCTGCAAAACCAGCCCCCAGTGACAAAACCACCTCCCAAGGCCAGAAAACTAGATCCCACCCCTCCGACCCACCGGGGAAATGCCAGGTTCCTGATACGGCCAGTCCAGCCCTGTAGCCAAGTACCATCCATGCACACAGCCAAGCACCAGTGCACATACACCGCCAGCCAAGCGCCACTCCACGTACACCACCAGGCAAGCGCCAATCTACATACACCGTCATCAAGCGCGAGTCCACCCATACCATTAGCCAAGTGCAGAACCACAAACACTGCCAGCCAAAGGTCAGTACACGCAGACCATCAGCCAAACTCCAGTTTACACACACACAAACTCTCCCTGGTTTCTAGTGGTTTTCTTCCCCCGCTTGGGTGTAGATGAGAATAAAAATATCACAGAAACAGCCAAAATGTGTGCCTAAAAAAAAAAAAGGCAGTGACCATTGCCTATGGGGCTTCTCACTGGCATGCCCATAAACATATCCCTGGTGCCTAGTGGGGGGCAGATAAGGGGCTATTGCCCCGATCTGCCGTCCGGGGGAGGGGTGGCAGAAAGCCTTTTTTGGCGGTGGGGGCATTAGCATGCCCATTCTTGGCAGCTCCCACCCCTACGTATAAATAAAACAACAAAATCCCTGGTTCCTAGTGGGCTTTCTGCCCCCCCGAGGGGGCAGATTAGGGACGATTACCCCCATCTACCTCCCGGGGGAGGCAGGAAGGCTGTGGCAATTTTTTGGTGGTTGGAGGAGGCATTGGCATGCCTATTTTGGGCAGCCCCCACCTCTAGGTAAAAAACAATCCCTGGTGCCTAGTGGGCTTTCTGCCCCCCCTGGGGGGCAGATCAGGGGCTATTGCCCCCATCTGCCTCCGGGGGGGGGAACAGAAAGACTGTGGAATGTTTTTTAGGGGTGGGGGCATTGCATGCCCAATTTGGGCAGCCCCCGCCCCTAAATCAAATTTTTAAAAATCCCTGGCATCTAGAGAGCTTTATGCTCCCCGGGGGGGCATAAAGACGGTAATTTTGCAGCCCCCACCCCTAATTCAATTGGAAAACAAATCCCTGGTATCTAGTGGGATTTCTGCCCCCCGGGGGCAGATTGGGGGCTACTGGGGGGGGGGGGCAGGGCAGAAAGACTGAATTTACCCAATTTATTTTGGGGGGAGCAAAGGCCCTTGCCCAAGGGGCCGCTCCCCCCTCCCTGGTGCCTAGTGGGTGGATCCCTGCTTGGGGATTGCCCTCCTGGGGCGATCCCCAAGCAGGGATCCACTAGGGAGGAGTACCATTGGAAAAGGGAGATTCTCCCCTTTCCAACGAAACCTCTCCTGACTTTCTACGTGCTCAGGGGGCTGAGATAGCCCCCTGAGCACATAGAAAGCGAAACTTTAATGAGCCTCTCTGCTTATTTCAGTTTCGCTTTCACTGAAATTACGTCAGTGCGACATGCACGCTGATCGTCATTTCAGGGAAACCAAACAAACAGCCTCGGGATCTGGGGAAGCTTTTCCCCAGCACCCAAGGCTGTTCGGAGGGGGTGGGGTGGGAAAGAAATCCCTCTGGTGCCTGCACCAGAGGTATTTCAATTGGCATGTGGGAGGACGGCCGGTAGCCATCCTGCGCACACGCCCACGGTGTCTCAGGACGGCTTCCGGACGTCCTGAGCTCGGAAGGGGTTAAGACTGCAAGATTAATCTTCAAGGAAAAAGGCATATGCAGGACGTACATTCAGGCAAGGGTATAGTAAAGCACCAAAAGTCAATTAAAATGATGGTAGTCAAAGGTCATCACATGGTTTCAAACTATAGGAGTGCCTCTAGCACTACACCTGCTTTTGCTCCAAGATGAGGGAGACTGCAGCTTGGAGTTAGACGCTCTGTCTTGTCCTTGGCCAGCGGGTCTCCTGTTTGCTTTCCCTCCTTTCCCTTTGATCCAAAGGTTTCTGATCAGGGTGAGGAGGGAGGGGGCTTCTACTGATGACCAGGACGGCTAGAAGTGGCTGTTGCCCTCAGTCCTGTCTCCTTTGGTCTTCCCCCATACTCCAGGAGGAATCTCTTCTTTGTCTCAAATTGACGTTCTGGAGACTGAGCAGGAAGGTTTGATTTCTCCAGGTTGCTCTGATGCGGTCTCTGCTTCAATTCAGGCCTCTCGGACACCATCCACTAGGGCTTCCTATACTAGTCCTTGGGTGTCCTTTGGGAAATGGTGTGAGAAGCAGCAGTTGTTGACTCTTGTGGTTTCTCTTACTCCTTTTCTTCAATTTCTGCAAGATAGGTTTTCCTTGGGGCTTTGTCCTTCGACCTTGAAACAATAATGGATGGCTGTTAGGGCATTATTGGGCTCCTTGGGGTAATTTGGAGGATCCTCTGGGGTCGGTTCCAAAATTGTTTTAGGTGTTTTCTCAAATTTGCCCTTTTGGTATCTCCAATTGATCCGGCTTGGGATCTTCCTCTGGTTTTGGAGGCTTTGCATTACCCTCCCTTCGAGCCTCTCCATTCCATTGATATCCAGACTCTCGCTTTAAAGGTGTTCTTTTTGGTGGCCATCTCCTCTGCAAGGAGGTTGGGGGAACTAAGGGCACTTTCCTATAGAGCTCCATTTCTGAAGATCTTTGAAGATTGGGTGATTTTGCGCACAGGGCCAAGTTTGATTCCCAAAGTGAATTATTCCTTTTTATTTCCAATAGGAAGCTATTTTGCCCGTTATCCCTCCCCATCCTCAGTCTCCTGAGGAAGTTAGCTTGCATTTCCCAGATGTCCGGAGAGCTGTTCTGGTTTATCTGGAAATTTGGTTTATATGGAGATCAATTTTTTCACCTTGAGGACCCCAATGACTTCAACACAGCCAACCTCCTCCAAGGCATGAAGAACATTGACCTCACCCAACTAGTCACTGACCCCACACATAATGCAGGATACACACTCAACCCTATTTTTACAGCCAGTGCCAGCGACAGAGTCAAGTACAGACATGTCACCAAGGTAACCTGGACGGACCACTGAATTGTCTAATTCACAATCACCTCAGCTCCTTCCACCCCACCAAGCCACCCAGCACATCACACTACAACTGGAGCAAAGAATCCAAAAGCCAATGGACCGACGGCCTCAACACCTGCCACCACAACCAACCTCAAAAAAGCTGTCCAGTACTTCACCACCTGGCTCACCGACTGCTCCATCAGAGTCTTCCCCCATCAAACCCACCAGTTTCATGAGATCCACCAAACATGCCGGTTGGTACACGTTGGAACTGAGAACCTCGAAATGCAACTGCAAGCAACTAGAAAGGAAATGGCGCACTAGCAAGAAGCCCACAGAGCGCACCACTTTCAAGACATTGCTCAGCCACTACAACCAACTTATGAAAGAGACGAAAAAGATTGCTCTAGCTGACCACATGGAAGCAAGCTCCACCCACTGCAAAGAACTCTTCAGCATCATCAAGTTCTGCAACCCCTCCGCAACTGGAAACATTACCACACCTTCCCAAGAACTCTGCGACACCGTGGCGGACTTCTTCCACGACAAGATCTCCACCATCTACAAACACTTCGAATCTCAACCCACCGCTGCTGATATCCTCAAACTCCTAGCTCACACAGAATAAGCTCCGTCCAAAGGATCGCCACTTGGGACCAGCTCACCGCACAAAACACTGCAGCCATCACGCACTCTGTCCACTCAGGAGCACCCACGGACCCCTGTCCCCACTACATGTTCAACCTCGGAAACAGGACCATCGTCAACAAGCTCACCATCATCTTCAACCCATCCATCACTTTGGCCACCTTCCCAGAAGAATGGAAACACGCTGAAGTCAGTCCCCTACTCAAGAAACCGTCTGCCGCCCCTCCCCACCATGAGCACAAGAACTACCGGCCCATCTCCCTGCCAAAGTCCTCGAAAGGGCATCAACCGCCAACTCACAGAATACCTTGAACAACGATTTTTTGGACCCATCCCAATCCGGATTCCACTTGAACAGCAGCACCGAAACCGCCCTGATTGTAGCAACGACACCAGGACCCTCCTCGACCGGGGAGAAACGGCCGCCCTGATCCTCCTCGACCGCTCAGCAGCCTTTGACAGCATGTTCTACCACACTCGGGTCAAGAGGCTTCATCAGATTGGAATCCAACAGGACGCCATCAAATAGACTGCATCCTACCTTACCGAAAGAACCCAGAGAATCCGCCTTTCACCTCTTACCTCGGAACCCAAGAAAATCATCTGCAGCATTCCCCAAGGGTCAGCCCTCCGCCCCACCCTACATGACCCACCCCATGCCAACGTTGTCAGAACCCATAGAATGAACATCATCTCCTACGCACACTACAGCCAGCTCATCCTCTCCCTATCTGAAGACCCATCCACCACGAGGACCAAGTTCCGCTCATGTGTGACCAGCGTCGCCGACAGGATGCAAAACAACTGCTTCAAACTCAATACAGACAAAACAGAAATGCAGATCTTCGGGAACAACACCTCCCCATGGAACGACTTCTGGTTACCCACGGAACTGGGACCTTCACCCACTCCCACAGACCACACCTGGAACCTCTGCATCATCCTGGAAAACATACTGACCATAAAAAATCAGATCAACGCAGTCTCCTCCGTCTGCTTCCTCACTCTTCACATGCTCCGTAAGATCGCCAGATGGCTCCCAGTCACTCAAGCCCTAGTCACCAGCTGCTTGGACTATGGTAGTGCACTCTACGTAGGAATCGCCATGCACCTTCTGAAAAGATTGCAGACCATGCAGAACTACGTGGCCAGACTTGTCCTCGACCTACCCAAACGAACCCCCATCACAAGATGCGTCAATTCAAGAAGCTAACCCACACCTACAAAACTCTGCACAATCAAGGACCAACATACATCAACCACCGCCTGAGCTTCTACCAACCCTCCAGACACCTGCGCTCCGCCTTCCTCTCCCTCGCTCACACCCCCCTCATCAGCCGAAGCAACAGTGGAGGGTGCTCCTTAAACCTCGCCGCAAAGTCCTGGAACAGCCTACCCCCCTCCACCTTCGGACTGCAGCTTCTCTTCCGCTATTCAGAGGAAAACTCAAGACCTGGTTGTTCAACTGATTCCACCCTCACAGCTTGGCTCTCAGCGCCTGATACCCTCACCGGTGTAAAGCACTGCTTTATAAATCCTGTTTGATTGACTATGTAATCCGCAAGCAGGATGTTTTTTATTCTTCTTATAGTATTTCCTTGTTACTAATATTCCTGATTCCTGAAGCTCTGCCCTCTTCATCTTTGAAAAATTTGGCCCTGGGGGATAGAGTCTCCAGGGCTTAAAGATGCTTGGAAGGGGGCTGTGTGCCCCCCCCTCCTCTTTTAATGATGGACAGTGGTTTTTTTGTGGTTTTTTTAAAACACCAAACCTACAGCGAGAAATGAAGTTGATACGAGCAGAAAATGGGTACTATAAAGTGTTTAGTCCATGGAGAGAGTTTACTCTGTACCACATTATTTGCAGACAGTGAAACTCTCATGAGAAATACACCACAGAGTATTAAAAAGTATCCACTAAGAAGTGTGCACTCTATGCAACACTTGTCAAAAAGGACTATTCTCTAAAAAAATAACCACAGTCTGAAGGTGCTAAAGGTTATACTAACTGCAGCCTTCATCCTGTGTTAAAAACTTTACAAATATCCCATCTTCTGAAGCTGCCTTGGTGCACAAAGTCTTCTATGTTATGTAGAAACAATCATGTTGTGACAACTCTAATATCTCAGGGCTGCTTACAATGCTTAGTATGTAGTACGTAAACCTGTGTGGAACATGCTGAACACAAGTCGACTGTCACTTGCACACAGAGTTACTCTTAAATGCAATGGTTTATATTGTGTTCAATACCTCTACACACCTTTGCATTAGGAGCACATGCGTTTTGAAAAACACTAACACCCAGGACACAAGTCCTAATAAAAAGTGGGGGGACTAACCAGGTTAGCAGTATGCAAGTGAAATCATGACGCGTGCCATCACAGCACATGATGTCATGACGCATGACATTGCATGTGACATCACAGGAAGTGACCTCACAAGAAGTGACATCGGATATTAAGACCTCACACATATGATTATCGGGTATATCATGAGTACATTTAAGAGCATTATGAGATTTAACAAATGGGATTTGGTGTCGGGGTTGTGCCAAAAAAGTGGTGCAATCCTGATGCAAAGTCTGAGCCTCAACTAATACATTTTTTTTAAGCCCTGCCAGAAAGAAATTGGCGACAATGAGAAGCATGGCAGTAGATATGTTATGCTTAATTGGTTGCAAAGTCTACATTTTAAAATATTTTATTGGGTTAAGACATCTGCTGTAAAGGTGCTCAGTAAATCTCAGGGAATAGTAATAATGGTGAGATAACTGTGGAGTTTAACACATTTGTTGGAGAGATCTGTGTTTTGTGAAGTCCCAGATTTGAATCAAAGTAGTATAAGGTTAAAATGTCTCCTGCAAAGCACATCACGTAACATGCAGATAACAGATTTTTATTTTATGTAGATGGTAAAGTGGGTTACTACTTTTAACACAGAGATCCTTTTGTTTCTTGCAGTTCATAAATTGTAATCCTTGTAATATAGCACAGTGTGCTATGAAGTACATGTGGCTCCTACACCTTGTAACCCTGTCTCATGTAACTCCACTTGTACATTGATTTACACATGTACATGATTTATTGTCAACGTATAATGTGTATGTCACGTAAAGAGCTCTGACACCCTGCATTGGGTTGTGTAGCGCTATAAAAGAAATCAAATAGTGCTATTGAAATTGTTATTTGTGTAAATACTGAGACAGACCAATGCATCTGATATTCTTACAGTGCAGCATCTCTTATATACAGGGACTGAACAAAGGCAAAAACATGCCTCTCTTAAGTACCTGTGAAGAGATAACAAGTTGTGTGCCTTTGTTTTCCCTCCGTGGCATTTACATTTAAGGGTGAGGTTCCAGGCCACCTCCAGTCAGGCTATTCAAACAAAAGGAGGCCTGATGGCCTCTTAACTTTGGCCCAGCTGGAGGTGGAAAAAAAAGCTCCCTCGCTGCCTGCAGGTTGCTGCTGGGAATTGAAAGCAGACAACGTACAGGCGCTGCTGTACGTGTCCTGGTGTCTTACACCGAGACAAGTTCAGCATATTTCTGTGTGGCCCAACTTCTTGGCAGGGGGGACGGCGTCCACCCTGTGAAAATAGTGGGTGGGCGTCTGTAAGAAACTGGCTCTATATATACTGGACCAAAGTGAGGTACAGTGTGTATAGAGTCCAAGGGTCTCCAGGGGTTTGGCAGAGGTTAAAGTTAGATAGAACCTTACCTCTCTAAAGTGGTAGCTTGGTCGAGCAGTAAGGCAGTATCAGAGGACAGTGTAAAGCATTTGATGTACACACTCAGTCAGCAAATGAATCCACACACTCAAGAACTGAACTCTAGGCCAATTGTTTTGTATAAAAAATATACTGTTTTATTTCTAGAACCAAGCAAGCCTGGCACAGGTAAGCATAAAAATACTTTTCAGTAGTAAATTACTTGTATGAACACAGTTCAAAATTGCAGTGTAACTTGTACTGGTTTTGGTTACAGTTTTAAGTAAGCAGTTTGCAACACATTGCAGGTATAGTACATTCAATTGAATGGGCTTTTAAGTAAAATGCAGTTAGTTACTTTTCAGATTACTTTTGCTAACACAGGACTGGATCCTAGATTCAGCCCTAGGACATTCCCTGAAAACAGGTGAGTAAATGCGTTTTGGTTAAAGGTACGATTTTTAAGGAATATTATTGCATTTCAAAAGTTGACACTTAGAAACTTTTTTCACCTAGAGCCACCAAAGTTATCCTATGGAACAAAATTCAATTCGCAGGTAAGTTACTTTAACGTTACTTTTATAATCCAGTGCTGGACTCCTAGATTCAGCACTGGGACATTTACTTAAAACAGGTAAGTAATTATGTTTTTGTAGTTTGTACGATTTTTAAAGAATATTCTTGCATTTCAAAAGTTGACAAACTTTTTCACATAGAATCACCAACGTTATCCTATGGGAGGAAATTCACTTAGCAGGTAAGTTAGGTTATCGATACTTGTTCTTACTCAGTGCTGGATCCTAGATTCAGCACTGGGACACTTCCTGAAAACAGTTGAGAAAATGTGTTTTGGTTATTCGGCTGATTTTTAAGGAATATTTGCAGTTTTCAAAAGTCGACACTTAGAAACTTTTTGGAAGAAAAAGTGTCAATGTTATCCTATGAGGAAAAATGAGTTATCGGTTTTGAGGTAAGTAATCGGTCTTTTGAGTTTGGGTTCTGGGGTTAGACTCGGGGGTCCCCCAGGGTCAGTGATGCACTGTTGTTGCACCCTCAGCGGCACTGGGGCGGCCGGGTGCAGAGTGTTGAGGCCCAAGGTTATCCTATGGAGGATAGGGGACTCCGGTTGGTGGCTGCTGGCAAGCAGGCCACGGGGTTGTGGGAGCAAAGCTCCTAGGGTTAAGCTCAGGGCACGTTGGGGACCAAGTTAGCACCAAAGGGGCACCCTCAGCGGCACTAGGGTGGCCGGGTGCAGGGTGCTGTTTTGAGGTCGGGTGCCCTGTTGATTTCAATGGAGATTCTCCTGGACAAAAACACTGCAGGCTCAGGGACGAGGATTTTCCAGGAGTTACCACCACTTCGAGGGGTAAGTTGGGATGTAGAGGGTTGGTTAGGCACCGTTGGTTTGGGCACACAAGGCCGTGGGGCGTCGGGTGCAGGGGTGCCTTGGGACGTCGGATTTTCTTACCCGCTCTGGTCGCGATAGGGGGGGTCCTCTGGATTGAGGCTGCAGGCATCGTCAGGAGGCTGGAGGCAGGTCAGGGGTTGCCGGATCTCGGGTCCGGATCACCGGGGGGACCTCCTCTGGGTATTTGCCCACTCGAGCTCAGGCCGGATTCGGCGGGTGCAGAGTGTGCGGGATTCGCGGTTCCTGGCTGGCACCAGAAGCTGCAGTTCAAACACGTCCGGTGTTCACGGGAGAAACAGCTAGGAAAGTGGAGGCAGGCAGGTCCTCCGGGGTTTTTGAGGTTGCTGGCCGCCGGACACGCCGGGGTTTTGCAGGAGCAGGTTCGAGGGGAGACAGGCCTGTAGGGCTGGGGCCAAGTCAGTGGGCGTCGTCCTCTTGTTAGCCCTGCACGGCTTCTCGTCCTTCTTCTTCTCTTCCTTTTTCTTGTTGTTGCTGGATCTGAGGAAGGAAGGTTCAGGGTGCCCCTAAATACTGAATTTAGGGGTGTTACAGGTAGGTAAAGGGCAGGGACCAATGGGTCCCTTCCCTGCGGTGGGTACACCCCCCTATTCTGCCACTCTCCAGTGGGAGGGGGGCAGGAGCCTGTCCCTGGTTGGCTGGGTCCCCCATCCTCAAGATGGCGGGGACTCGAGGTTGTGCTTCACCTCGCCTCCCCCACCTTAGGGGTGGAGTTGGCAGAGGTGGGCACACCTCTCTTCCTCACTTTGTTTTCCCCGCCGAGTCTCCCGCCCAAAGTGGGGGGGAGAACCAGTGGGGACCAGTTGCTGAGTACAGCAAGTGGTCTGGAGAGGCTCACAAAGGCGGTATGCCTTTGAAGCTTCTCCTTCGTGAACCCTGCCCATCCTGGGGGAGGAGGCTTGGCACCTCGTCCCAGGATGTGCATTGTTTCAGGCCCCAGAGAGCGGCAAGCTCTCGACCCAGGGGTCCAGAAACATGTCTGGTGGTGGCAGCCACTCAGTCAGGTCACTGGGAGTTGTTCGAGTTTCAGGGGGCATCTCTAAGATGCCCTCTGTCGTGCATTTACATTAAATCCCACACTGGCATCAGTGTGGGTTTAATGTGCTGAGAAGTACTTCTCAGTCTTCAGTGCAGCCATTATGGTGCTGTGGAGTTTGTGATGACAAACTCCCAGCACCATATACTCTTAATGGCAGCACTGCACTTACAGTGCCCAGGAATGGACCTGGGTACTGTAGGGGTACAGGGCTCATGCACCTGTACCCTCACCACTGGCATAGGGCAACCAGCTAGAGGGGTGACTGATGTATGCCAGGGCAGTGGTTTGTGGGCATGGCACACAGGGATGTGTGCCATGTCGACTCTTCACTTTGTTCTGCACCAAGACACGCAGTCTGCAAAGGCAGAGTGCGAGTGTCAGGGTACAGGGCCTCTAAGGGTGGCACAATAAGTGCTGCAGCCCTTGGAGGTCTTCTCTGGTCACAGTGCCCTGGGTACCTGTGGTACCATTTACCAGGGGCTGACCTGTGGCCAGAGATGCCAATTGGGTTTAGGCTTCAATGCAGTTAAGGGGAGGAACACAGGCCCTGGGTACCTGATTGGCAGGAGCCCAGGGCACACTCAGTCAAAGCACATCAGCAATTCAGCAAAAAGTGGGGGCATACCATGCAAGAAAGAGGGCACTTTCTCACAGCGCCGTGTACCTGCATTTACCCCCGACTTGTGCCCTGCTTAAACTGATTAGCTGGACACAGGCTGTGCAAAATTGGGCAGAAAAATATGGTGGCTACCCACCATGATGTAAACGATAAAACAAACTAGATCACATCATTGATGTCATTTGAGATGTCATCAGTGATATGGTTGGGGTCTGCAAACTATAACTGAGTTTCTGTGGTGTTTAAAGTTCAAAACACTAATGCTGTCACAGACTTATTCACTTAACTATAACATTACTTTAACCTTTGTTTTTTTTCAGTAAAAAAAAAAAAAAATATATATATATATATTCACTGAAAAAACCATAGGTTTCAGGGACGTTATAGTTACAAATTAGCATTTAAAAAACCTTTGAAATTCACTGAAAAAACCATAGGTTTTAGGGACAGTTATAGTTAGTTGGACATTGCACTCGTACAAAACCCGTGAAATTCCCCCGTTATAGTTAGTCCAGCTAACTATAACTCGCGCCCCGCAATGCACTGCTGATGACGTCACATATTACATCACTCATGACATGGTCAGTGACATCACTGATGACATCACTGATGACATCTCAAATGACATCACTGATGACATCACTGATGACATCATCCAGTGACTGTGTGTTTCTGTAAAGTTTAAATATTTTTAATATATATAGGAAAAGACGTATTGAAGAATGAGTGGGTGTGTAAGTGTCTGTATGGATGATTTAGTAGGTGCGTGACTGACTGTATAAGTGAGTGATTTAACATATCTTACTGAATGCATGGGTTAGTGACTAAACTGGCTGAATGTCTGTATCCGTCTGTCTGTTGCTGTGTAAGTGGCTGCATGTGTTTGTGAATAGCTACATGAGTGTCTATATGAGTTATTGAATGCTTGTCTGAGTATCTGTATGGGTGCCTGAGTGTTTGTGTGGGAGGGGTGTGTACAACTCTGTGCATAGATGTGTGAGTGGGTGATTCACTGGGTGGATGGTTTCAAGAGTGCATCTGTGATAGACTGTATGGGTGGGTAAGTGTGTGTAAGAGTGTGTTAGTGAGTGAATGTATGTCCCAGTGGTACATGTGTGAGTAACTACATATGTGAAAGGCAGTATATATGTGTGTTGGAGTATATAAATAGCTATAAGCGAGAGTGAGTGATTGTGATAGTGGCTGTATGGATGAGTGTGTGCTTGTATCAGTGATTGTATAAGAGCGTAAGAATGTGCTAGTATTTGTATGAGTAAGTGAGCTGGTGTGTGTATAACTGTATAGGTGAGTAAATGGTAGTGTGTTTAATTATTTGCATGACTGACTAGGTGTGTGAGTACCTCTATGGATGAGTGGCGGTGTTTGAGTGTCTATATAGGAGTATGAGTGCATATGATAGTCCTAGTACTGAGTGACCGTAAGTATGAGTGACTGTACGGGTGAGTGAGTGGATGTGTGCGTAGACCTAAGAATCAGTGAGTGGGTATGTAGTTATTGGTGTTGGAGTGTCTATGGTTTTGCGAATGGCAGTCTGTAATTTAGAGTGGGTGTATCAAAGGTTATATTAGGGTGTGAGAAGATGCATGAAATTATCACATGGATGATGTCATCAGTGATGTCATCAGTGATGTCATTTGAGATGTCATTAGTGATGTCATCAGTGATGTCACTGACCATGTCATGAGTGATGTAATATGTGACGTCATCAGCAGTGCATTGCGGGGCGCGAGTTATAGTTAGCTGGACTAACTATAACGGGGGAATTTCACGGGTTTTGTACGAGTGCAATGTCCAACTAACTATAACTGTCCCTAAAACCTATGGTTTTTTCAGTGAATTTCAAAGGTTTTTTAAATGCTAATTTGTAACTATAACGTCCCTGAAACCTATGGTTTTTTCAGTGAATTTCAAAGGTTTTTTAAATGCTAATTTGTAACTATAACATGTCTGAAACCTACGGTTTTTTCAGTGAATTTCAAAGGTTTTGTAAATGACAATTTTTAAATGTATTAATTGTTATATAAATTTTTTTCATACTGATTTACTACATTTTTAGAAACAATTTTTTTTACATATTTTATTTTTTAAATGACATTGTAATTACATTATACATTACATTACAAAAAATACTTTCTCAGAATGAATTACTTTAGTTTAAATACTTTGCACATAGGCAATAGACTTTTAAGTACAGTAGTTACAGTTGTTGCAATGGGCAACACATTTTCAAACACAATGCAACATTCAGCTCAATGTGAATTTCTAGTTAAATGCAATTAGTTACTTTATGGATTACTTTTCTAACCACAGGACTGGATCCTAGATTCAGTCCTGGGACATCTCCTGTAAACAGTTGAGTAAAAGCGTTTTGGTTACAGTCGTGATTTTTAAGGAATATTATTGTACTTTAAAAGTTGACACTTAGAAACTTTTTCTCATAGAATCACCAATGTTATCCTATGGAAGGAAATTCACTTAGAAGGTAAAAACTGTTATCGTTACTTTTTCTTACTCAGTGTTGGATCCTGGATCCAGCACTGGTGCATCTCCTGTAAACAGTTGAAAGAATGCGTTTAAGTCATACAGGCGATTTTTTAGGAATATTTGTAGTTTGTGAAAATCGACACTTTGAAACTTTTCTGCTGAAAACCAGACAATGGATTCCTATGGAAGAAAATATAAGTTACTGGTAAGTACGGTTAAAATTACTTTTCAGGGTCAGTGCTGGGCTAAAAGATGCAGCACTGGGTTCTCTCCTGATAACAGGTGAGTAAATTGGAATTCGTACTTTCGTTGATTTTAGAGGAATATTATAAAGTTCCAAAACTCCACACTTAGAAGAATTTCCAAGTGAAACCAGTCAATGTTAGCCTATGAAGGAAATTCAAGTTACCGGTAAGTACGGTTAAAATTACTTTTCAGGACCAGTGATGCAGCACTGTGGTCTCTCCTGATAACAGGTGAGTAAATCAGAATTCGGATTTCGGCTGATTTTAGAGGAATATTTGTATGTTTCAAAAATCAACACTTAGAAACTTTTTCAGCAAAAAGCAGGCAATGATATCCTATGGAAGGAAATTCAAGTTACTGGTAAGTACGGTTAAAATTACTTTTGAGGATCAGTACTGGGCTGAAAGATGCAGCACTGAGGTCTCTCCTGATAACAGGTGAGTAAATCGGAATTCGTATTTCGGCTGATTTTAGAGGAATATTTTAAAGTTCCAAAACTCCACACTTAGAAGAATTTCCAAGTGAAACCAGTCAATGTTAGCCTATGGAAGGAAATTCAAGTTACTGGTAAGTACGGTTAAAATTACTTTTCAGGACCAGTACTGGGCTGAAAGATACAGCACTGAGGTCTCTCCTTATAACAGGTGAGTAAATCGGAATTCGTATTTCGGCTGATTTTAGAGGAATATTTGTATGTTTCAAAAATCAACACTTAGAAACTTTTTCAGCAAAAAGCAGGCAATGATATCCTATGGAAGGAAATTCAAGTTACTGGTAAGTACGGTTAAAATTACTTTTCAGGACCAGTACTGGGCTGAAAGATGCAGCACTGAGGTCTCTCCTTATAACAGGTGAGTAAATCGGAATTCGTATTTCGGATGATTTTAGAAGAATATTTGCACAATGGTGAAGGGAGGGGGCGGGGCCTGAGGTGACATCTGTGCAAACGCGCCCCGTGGCGCGTTTTAAGTTGGGGATTAAGTCCCCTTGAATCCTGATGGTCCCTAGGGGCCAACTAGCCCACCAGGAACCTCCAATATGCGCCAGGGGCTGCGTTGCAGAGACGTGTAGAGAGGCCACACCCCTTTTACACCTCTCTGCAACGCAGCTCTGTGGCGCTTTATGGATGTACCTGTTGGGCTAGTTGGCCCCCAGGGACCCTCAGGATTGAAGGGGATTTAATTCCCCATCTTAAAACGCGCCACGGGGCCTGTTTGCACACATGTCACCTGAAGCCCCGACCCCTCCCTTCACCACTGTGCAAACGCGCCCCGTGGCGCGTTTTAAGTTGGGGGATTAAGTCCCCTTGAATCCTGAGGGTCCCCGGAGTCCAACTAGCCCACCATATACCTCCAAAAAGCGCCACAGAGCTGCGTTGCAGAGAGGTGTAAAAAGGGGCGTGGCCTCTGTACACCTCTCTGCAAGGCAGCCCCCTGGCGCATACTGGAGGTTCCTGGTGGGCTAGTTGGCCCCCAGGGACCACCAGTATTCAAGGGGAACTCGTTCCCCTCTGCAAACGCGCCAGGGGCGCGTTTGCAGAGTGGTGAAGGAAGGGGCGGGGCCTGCGGGCCCGATCGTTTTTTTTAATTTATTTTTTTTGTCCCTGAAGGGGGCTGTGTGGCCCCCCTTCCTTTTTCCTGTTTTTGGGCCCTGGGGACCCCATCCCCCAGGGCCTTACCCCTTTTTTAAAATTTTTATTTAAAAAAAAAAACGGGAAGGGGGCCGCGTGGCCCCCCTTCCCTGGGCCTGTATTGGCCCCGGGGACCCCATCCCCCGGGGTATGGCCTCGAATTTTGTTTTATTCTTTGGAGGGGGCTGCGTGGCCCCCTCCTCTGGCCATTTAAGGCCCCGGGGCCCCCATCCCCCGGGGCCGGCCATACCCTTTTTTAATTTTTTTTTTTAACTTTGGGGAGGGGGGCAGCGTGGCCCCCCTCCCGGGCCACTACTTTGCCCGGGGACCCCATCCCCCGGGGCCTGGCCTCTCGTTGGGGACTGTGGGGGGGTCCCCAAGCCCCCCACAGTCCCGCCGGCTCCCCGTGTCCTACGGGAGCCGGCATTGCTTTGACACATGGGGAGCTGCTAAGATGCAGCTCCCTGTGTGGAAAGCATCGGCTTTGGATATTGGAAGAGAGAGCAGGTTTCCTGCCTCTCTTCCAATATCCAAGCAGCTTGCAATGACAGGACGGGAGCCGCGAGGCTCCCGTCCTGTCATTGCAAACAGCAGTGTCCCGGGGGTAGGCACCCCGGGACACTGCAGGAGCCGGCCCTGGGGGGTGGCGGTCCCCAGGGCCATCAAGGGCTCCAGGAGGGGGCCGCGCGGCCCCCTCCCATTCAGTTCACAGCCCCGGGGAGGTGGTGGTCCCCGGGGCTCTGGGGTCCGTAACGGACCCCCATATTTAAATGTTTAGTGCCCCGGGGAGGTGGCGGTCCCCGGGCGTGTGGGGGCTGGAGCCCCCCACACAGGTTTTTCAATTTATTAAAAAAAGCCCCGGGGAGGTGGTGGTCCCCGGGGCTGCAGGAGGGCTCAGAGCCCTCCCGCACCATTTTAAAAAAAAGCCCCGGGGGTGGCGGTCCCCGGGCTTGGGGGCCCTTTGAGGCCCCCACACATTAAATTATCCCCCACCATGCCCCCGGGACTTGGGCCACCCGGGGCAAAATACAACCGAGCGCGGGAGACCGCGCTCGATTTTGCTCGGCAGGATTCGCGCACCCTGAGCGCATCCTGCCGATTTTTTTTTTAATTTTTTTTTTTTGCCCAGGGGTCCTTGTGGGACCCCTGAGCAAACCTAGGGGTCAGGTGTTTCTACCCTGCCCCCTTTGTGCGCTTTGCGCACTTGTTTTTGTCCCTCGGTTCTACCGAGGGACAAAATGGCTGCCAACATTTCCTGAATCGGAATGTTGACAGCCAGCTGACAGCCAATTAACATGCAGCTCGTGATCGGGAGGGTACGCGGACCCTACTCGGCCATAGATATCACTATCTTTTTACTTTTGATTTTCTCAGCAACTACTGAACGGATTTACACCATTTAACAAAAGGGTTCTTTCTGAACCAAGAACTACCTCTTTGCCAAATTTGGTGTAATTCCGTTCAGCAGTTCGGGCTGTAGCCGTGTCTAAAGTTTCCTATGGAAAATTGCATGGGGAAAACGCGTTTTGGGACCCCCTTTTTCTCGGCCCCCGCTTGACGAATCCCCCGAGACTTTCAGGGTAGGAGCGGACCGGAGCGGGCCACAAAGTTTGAAAATTTTGCGAAGATACGTCAACCGGCAAGAGAGTTATTTCAAATAGAATGTCGCGGATTTCCTATGGATAATAGGTTGTAACTATAACTATCTACTGGCGACCGCCAGTAGATTATATATATATATATATATATATATATATATATATATATATATATATATATATATCTCCACCAAATGCTCTCTTCTAGAATCAAAGAGAGCGAGACACATGCTCCGGGTTTGCAAAGGATTTATTAGAGCAATTCAAGCACGGTTGATCCCAAAAGGTCCGTGAAAAGCTTTGGCAGACGCGTTTCTAGCCGGAACGGCTTTCATCAGTACCGGTCTCACAGGCTGGTTATTTCACCTGGGATTGAAAAAACATCCATGTGACCACTTCCAATTAAGTAGTCTCTCGGCCCCTCCTCCTATTTAGAGGTGTATACCTCCTCGTGCAACTCCTCCCGGCAGCCTGCATGCTGGGTCATGTAGTCCAAATGTGGAAACCCATACAGTGATGGGCTGAGTCCAGACAACACAGTGGCGTCCCAAATCCTGGCTATGGACCACACTCCGCCGCAGTTCACCGAAGGTACAATAGTCCGGCTCACACCTTTTGCAATACCCTTATCAGGCAGTACATTTCTGCCTCCTCTCTCCCCATACACAAAGTAGCTGCTCCGTGGCAATGACTCCGCTTGGGGGGGCTCCGTGTTTGCATTTCGAATGCACAGACCAAGTTTTACTGACAATCACGGGGCTCCTGACCGAGAGGGCGTGTCTCATGCCGGTGTCAGCAATACCGGCTACATATCTCCACCAAATGCTCTCTTCTAGAATCAAAGAGAGCGAGACACATGCTCCGGGTTTGCAAAGGATTTATTAGAGCAATTCAAGCACGGTTGATCCCAAAAGGTCCGTGAAACGCTTTGGCAGACGCGTTTCTAGCCGGAACGGCTTTCATCAGTGCCGGTCTCACAGGCTGGTTATTTCACCTGGGATTGAAAAAACATCCATGTGACCACTTCCAATTAAGTAGTCTCTCGGCCCCTCCTCCTATTTAGAGGTGTATACCTCCTCGTGCAACTCCTCCCGGCAGCCTGCATGCTGGGTCATGTAGTCCAATGTGGAAACCCATACAGTGATGGGCTGAGTCCAGACAACACAGTGGCGTCCCAAATCCTGGCTATGGACCACACTCCGCCGCAGTTCACCGAAGGTACAATAGTCCGGCTCACACCTTTTGCAATACCCTTATCAGGCAGTACATTTCTGCCTCCTCTCTCCCCATACACAAAGTAGCTGCTCCGTGGCAATGACTCCGCTTGGGGGGCTCCGTGTTTGCATTTCGAATGCACAGACCAAGTTTTACTGACAATCACGGGGCTCCTGACCGAGAGGGCGTGTCTCATGCCGGTGTCAGCAATACCGGCTACATATCTCCACCAAATGCTCTCTTCTAGAATCAAAGAGAGCGAGACACATGCTCCGGGTTTGCAAAGGATTTATTAGAGCAATTCAAGCACGGTTGATCCCAAAGGTCCGTGAAACGCTTTGGCAGACGCGTTTCTAGCCGGAACGGCTTTCATCAGTGCCGGTCTCACAGGCTGGTTATTTCACCTGGGATTGAAAAACATCCATGTGACCACTTCCTATTAAGTAGTCTCTCGGCCCCTCCTCCTATTTAGAGGTGTATACCTCCTCGTGCAACTCCTCCCGGCAGCCTGCATGCTGGGTCATGTAGTCCAATGTGGAAACCCATACAGTGATGGGCTGAGTCCAGACAACACAGTGGCGTCCCAAATCCTGGCTATGGACCACACTCCGCCGCAGTTCACCGAAGGTACAATAGTCCGGCTCACACCTTTTGCAATACCCTTATCAGGCAGTACATTTCTGCCTCCTCTCTCCCCATACACAAAGTAGCTGCTCCGTGGCAATGACTCCGCTTGGGGGCTCCGTGTTTGCATTTCGAATGCACAGACCAAGTTTTACTGACAATCACGGGGCTCCTGACCGAGAGGGCGTGTCTCATGCCGGTGTCAGCAATACCGGCTACATATCTCCACCAAATGCTCTCTTCTAGAATCAAAGAGAGCGAGACACATGCTCCGGGTTTGCAAAGGATTTATTAGAGCAATTCAAGCACGGTTGATCCCAAAAGGTCCGTGAAACGCTTTGGCAGACGCGTTTCTAGCCGGAACGGCTTTCATCAGTGCCGGTCTCACAGGCTGGTTATTTCACCTGGGATTGAAAAACATCCATGTGACCACTTCCAATTAAGTAGTCTCTCGGCCCCTCCTCCTATTTAGAGGTGTATACCTCCTCGTGCAACTCCTCCCGGCAGCCTGCATGCTGGGTCATGTAGTCCAATGTGGAAACCCATACAGTGATGGGCTGAGTCCAGACAACACAGTGGCGTCCCAAATCCTGGCTATGGACCACACTCCGCCGCAGTTCACCGAAGGTACAATAGTCCGGCTCACACCTTTTGCAATACCCTTATCAGGCAGTACATTTCTGCCTCCTCTCTCCCCATACACAAAGTAGCTGCTCCGTGGCAATGACTCCGCTTGGGGGGGCTCCGTGTTTGCATTTCGAATGCACAGACCAAGTTTTACTGACAATCACGGGGCTCCTGAACGAGAGGGCGTGTCTCATGCCGGTGTCAGCAATACCGGCTACATATCTCCACCAAATGCTCTCTTCTAGAATCAAAGAGAGCGAGACACATGCTCCGGGTTTGCAAAGGATTTATTAGAGCAATTCAAGCACGGTTGATCCCAAAGGTCCGTGAAACGCTTTGGCAGACGCGTTTCTAGCCGGAACGGCTTTCATCAGTGCCGGTCTCACAGGCTGGTTATTTCACCTGGGATTGAAAAAACATCCATGTGACCACTTCCAATTAAGTAGTCTCTCGGCCCCTCCTCCTATTTAGAGGTGTATACCTCCTCGTGCAACTCCTCCCGGCAGCCTGCATGCTGGGTCATGTAGTCCAATGTGGAAACCCATACAGTGATGGGCTGAGTCCAGACAACACAGTGGCGTCCCAAATCCTGGCTATGGACCACACTCCGCCGCAGTTCACCGAAGGTACAATAGTCCGGCTCACACCTTTTGCAATACCCTTATCAGGCAGTACATTTCTGCCTCCTCTCTCCCCATACACAAAGTAGCTGCTCCGTGGCAATGACTCCGCTTGGGGGGGCTCCGTGTTTGCATTTCGAATGCACAGACCAAGTTTTACTGACAATCACGGGGCTCCTGACCGAGAGGGCGAGTCTCATGCCGGTGTCAGCAATACCGGCTACATATCTCCACCAAATGCTCTCTTCTAGAATCAAAGAGAGCGAGACACATGCTCCGGGTATATATATATATATTTTTTTTTTCTGTGTTTTTAATTTGCGGTGCCCTGAAAGGGTTTCATCAGTAGCGGTTATTAGCATATCGCATTTAACCAATGTATGGTACAGAGTCATTGACCATACCTTCCAAAAACAAGCTCTCTTCCCTCCCCCCAGCATCTTCCTATGAGCGTTTGTGTAAACGCTAAAGGTTTGCTCCCTACAAAACTTGTTTGACGTTGTCTAAATTTATTACATTGGACGAGGAGGAAAGCACACACCGTTGTCACTCGTAGAACCGTGTGCTCGTGATGCAGTATGGACCTGTAATATAGATGTCTCGCTTAGCGCAGAGCTGGCGTGGGCGCCAATAAACACTGAGCGCCTCGGTGCGCGCTTCCCTCCTAACCTGAGGGGAGAGAGGATTTTAATTGCTGTTTTATTCTGGGAATCACTAGGGTCTGTTGCTACCCGGGGGCCGTCTATGGTGTGTCTCAATCTCTCGCTATTGTCTGTCTCTCTGAATGAAGTTGTGACGCAGCCGGCAGTGCAGGTGGGCGGGAATCTCTTGCCCATTGACACCTGTGCCAGGAGCCCCCCACCACCCGAGAGAGCAGATCTATTTCCGTCTGCAGCTGCAGCGCAGCGTGAACTACGTCAATTCCTTTCGTTTGAAATACGTCCTTTTATTCCAGCCTATCGCAGAAACAAATGCCCGTCAGTGGGAGGGTGTGTGTAGCCTATCCATGGAATACCTTTACTGATCAAAAAGGGCTGCCTTCACTTTGAGTCACAGTTCATTCACGTTTATACTGTTGTTTCATTAACACCTCATTGGGACATGCGTTTTGTAATTTATGCGTAAAGGAAGCGCTACCGTTGGGTGGTGGGGGCTGTCTCAGACTATCCCCTGCCCTGACACAGGCACTGCCTCAGGATCCCCAATCTGTATGGGTTACGTTCAGGGCAGGGGGTTCTTGAGTGACGGTGACAAATTGGTTTTAGCCTCCATAACGATGCATCCTGGGTCTTACAAGCCACTGATTTCAATACGAAGAGCGAAACTACAAGCCAGGAATGCACAGTACTGTGGCTGAAATGCAAGAACTGGCTGATTGTGTCACACTTGGCATGGAGTAACTTCGCAGCAGTGTAACATGTGTATGGGGACATTTTAATTAGAAAAGTGCGTTGAAATGCCGTGCAGCTGTTGTCGCCTCCCTCGTGATTCGATGGGTCACGGAGTGCTGCTGCCCTTCCGAGCTGCTCTATCTCATCTGGCTTGTACGTGTGTGTTGGCAGGTGGCATTTTCACTTTCAGTCCTAGCCCTATCTATGAATGTAAGGTTTCAGGATGTAATTTGTGGAGCTTCTGCTTGGAATCTCCCCGCAGACCTCCGTCAGGCAGACCGGGCGCTCAGTTCCTAGTACGCTTAGTGCGCTTGCGCAGTGCGAATCCTAGTTAAACACCACACCAGGATTGCAGGTAGTGTCGGTGGACACGGAAGGGAGCTGTCAGTGACTCGACTGTCACTCAGCGGCCGCCGGGCTCTCTCGCGCTCCCAGACACGGTCATCCTTGTACTAGCGCCCCCCACTGATTGAACGGGTCCCTGGTTCTCGGTTATGCGTTGAATGTTGCCGTAAACCTCGCTGCCTCCCTACTCTCTGGCTTCCCCCGGATTGTGTGCTTTTTGTTGGTTACTGCAGCCGGGGGGTCTTTGAAATACTGCAGTCTGGAACTCTGTTATCATTGGTTGCATGCTGGATGCAGCTCGGTCTCGAGCCTTTTGGTCTTTCTCCCTGCGAGGTCTCTGGTCATTGCTGTTCGAGTTGGGAAGCCCTCGAGTATTTTGGGGGGCTACTCTGGACGGGGCCTCTCTGCACCTGGGGAGGCACTGGTAATAATACTGCGATAGGCAGTCTCTGTTGCTATGGGAGTCTCCAGCTACTGACTGGGTGCGTCGCTGTTTGTGGGGTGTCTCTGGTCCTTCTGTGTGGTCACTTGCTGCTGCTCTCGCTGACCTGCTCTCCGGGTCTCCGCAGGATCCATGGGGCTGAAGGAGCTGTTCTGCGCATTCGACTGTTGGAAGGGGGGCTGCTGCTGCTTCACCGACACTGTGCACGAGAAGGCGCCTCTTGTCAGGTAAGGGGGCTCTGTTATGAGTGGGGCTGCAGGACCTAGGTTCCAGTGATGGTGGTAGAACTTTCTGAAACACGAAATTGTTTAACCCTCTTTCTGACCTGTACCACAAACCCAGGAGCCTACATATTCGACAAGCTTACTTGCACTCACTCCTTCGGACCGGCACTCCATACCCTGCTGCACGATCACTCCTTTACACACTCAACTTGTGCTCACAGAGCCCCCAATTCCTGCTCTACTTGGGTTTCATATTTCGCACACAGGCCTTGCTCCTCACTGGGCGGTTGTTGCTGGTCACTGATGTGTGTGGTGGTCTTTCTGCACTGGGTGTTTGTTTGTCTGCCACTGATGAAGGTGATTGTCATTTTTGCAGAAGCTTCTGCATCTCTCATCTTGATGGTTGTCTGTCGTTGATGTGGGTGGTTGTCTGTGTCAGTCACCCGCTCAAGTGGGTTTTTTTCTTCAACTGTTGTGGGTGCTTGTTTGTGTCTGCCGTGAGTGCTTCTGTCTCTCACTGCAGTTGATGCATGGAGATCTGCTTACCAGCCTGTGGTTATTCCATGTTTGGATTGGGTTACAGTGACTTTTATAATACAGCTGTTGCTAAGCGAGGAATCTCGATCTTCTGTCCTGGTACTAACATGTAGATGCACAACAGGAATTTTCTGTCCATGTTCTTCTATATTCGAAGCGATTTGTAACACATTACAAATATCTTTTGTAGGATCCGAAGCAGTTTACTTCCACTTTAACCATCCATTTGTAAACTAGACACGTAACATGTCTCTCCTAACCTTACACAGATAAACAGCCATATACAACCACTGGAAGGAAATCCTAGCACTGGACTTAAAGGGCACATTGTTTAAGTAAGTGCTTTGGTGCTATACTAATGATAACAGCACTATACAAATGTTGATAACCTATTTTGCCTTCCTGGAACTATGCATCACTGCAGATACAGACACTCAGTCCCTCCAGTCTTCATAGTTCACTGTCTGCTCCAGTGCTTTAAATAGGGAAAAATGAGTGTATGTTCTCACCAAATGGACTTATGGCAAGGGGTGGAGTTTGGGTCAGGACAGGAGGCGGGGTTATGTTACTAACTGTTTCAGTCTTTATATGCACGAAATCTGCATGCATTGTAAGAATGTTGGGCGAGAAGTGGACAAATAAAATAATCTCAGCAGTTCTACCAGGCAATAAATAGGACTGACACCCTATGTTCAAGCACACACAAAATCAACATCTGGGCTTGATGGGGCTCGCAACTCTAAATGAAACCATCAGAAAACGATTTGGCAGTGCCAGAACGATGTTGGAATTTGAGAGTCCCCAAATTCCTGAATTAAATAAATGGCGACGTCCTAATAAATACTTACTACTGCATGTGTCCTTGTTGTCAATTTCTTTGGAGCAGAGTTTTTAAAACCATTAATCTGTCCACAATAATAGGATGTTGAGTCAACCCGGGAATCAAACCTGGGTCTACAGTTCCAAAGTTGGCAGCTCTGGACATTAGACCACAGCTCTTTTGCTGCCCCTGCAATGTTACCTCTCTGATAACCAGAGCTGTCCTTTAGCATGTGTGAGCTGGGATCAGACCCAGGCAGCCAATACCCCGCTGGGCACACTGAGCTCCGTGCATTAAGGTTCTTTCAACAGCAGCACCTTGTCATCTTGCTCCAGCCTCCTCCGGGTCCCTGAGTGCTCGTTTAGTTTCTTTCTGATTTGCAAGTTTAAAGCGGTTTTAATCCTTTCTTAAACAGTGGGTGATGTCTTTAACACCCCATTAGCCAATTTCTTGCCCTCCTTCCATTCTCTCATCCCTGCGGACACATCCATGCCATCACCAGCCTGAGGTACCTAAGCTATCAGTGATTTAGGTGAGCTGGGGGACATCAGAGATCTTTGTGTTCAGGGACTGACCATTGAACAGAAAAAAAGGGACCCCCCCCTGCTGCCTCATTTAATTCACTACCATCAGCAAGGGCGCCACATTTCTCTGCCCAGGGCGCTATCTTAAAGGCCAGCTCTGCTGGTAACTTGTGTTAGCGTTTGGTTTATGAGGGATATTCACTGACCCTGTTTAAATTCATGCAAACTTCTCATTGCACAAGGCACATATAGCTGGCTACCCCCATACTGTTCTTTCAGTACAATGCATAGACACATTGCAGGCTAAAGACATAAACAGTTTGTAGCTTTCATTGTTCTTAAGAAAGTGTCACTTTGCAAAGAAACACAGCTGCAACGCCAATGGCCAAGGCAGAACCAGTCTCTTGCAGTTTACCAGAAGAAGGCGGCATTCTTAATCTCCCTGCTTCCTCCTGGCGTTCATTTGAGAGTCCTGAACAGGCGCCCCCCGCGCCTAGGGGAGGGGCGCCCTTAGTAGCGCCACGGGGCTGAGCCTCCTCCGAGGCCCCTGGACAAGGAAGGGGGTTGGCTGGCTGAGGTGATGTCATTGTGAGGCACGCGAAACGAAACTTAGCAGAAACGAAACCTAGCAGGTTATTTAAGGCTGTGCCCCAGGGGGTTTCGTTCTCTTTGTTCCCTCGGACTACGGCCTGGGCTACAGGAACGTCGTTGACACGGAGAAAGGTGGCAGGCTGAGTTGGAGGGGGCCGTGGCGTAGTGTAATTACCATTAAGTTTATTTATTATATTATATTGATGGTATAAATCGTTTATTTATTATATTATAATGTTGGTATAAATCGTATTTAAAAATTTTAACTACTAATCGGGCTGGTGCTGCGCCGAGAACCACAAAAATAGGCGGGGGCGCGGCGGAATATTAGGGGGATGTCTCGTTATCACAGTGGTTCATCTGAATTGTGTTCCGTTTTGGCCTCGGTCTTGGTTGGGGATGTTGAGTATCCGAGATGCTCATTGTCGCGGTGGTTCATGGGAATTATGCATGCTTACTGGCTGGCATTGGTCCCATGAAGGTCGAGCCCACGAGGCTGGAGAGCTGCAGCAAGGTTGTCGTGTCACGCATAGGGAGCTTGGATAGTTTGTGGCCCTCGTGGCGAGTTCAGAGCTGGGTTCGGAATACTATGCGGGCAGGTGTTAGCGCGGGAGAAAGTAGGGCAACGTGAGGAGCTGGAAGGTCCGATGTGGCCCGTCCTGGACTCTAGTGCCCTAACCCACAACGTATGGACTGAGTAAAATCTTGGGGAGGCTGCCTGTGTTCAGGTACCCCGGTGGGCCGGTGCGGTATGCGGTGCCCTGGATGTCAAGTAGTGCAACTGTTGGCTGTAGCGCGTTGGGGCCTGCCGGCGCAATGTGCGCAGCAGAGTGGGACATTGGTGGCCGAGACGGCCAAGTTCAAATGTACGGCCAAGTTCTAGTGTACGGCCGAGTTAAAAGTTAAAGTGTAAAGTTCAAATGTACGGCAAAGTTGTTCTAGTGTACGGCTGAGTTAAAGTGTAATGTACCTAATTTCCTTACTGCCGTTGACATGTTGATGCAGCTAAAGTGTGATGCTGTGAATAATTCTTATATATCAAAGAAGGATACTTTTCTTTGGGAATGGTCTGTGGTAAATCACTTGGATTGTTGTGAATAAAAGGCTACGCCGTGGACAACATACCCTGATTCTGAGAGTTTTTGGGCGTAGTGGGCGGTAAGGTGACGGAATTTGGGGAGGAGGGAATGTCACGTTGTGCGCATACTATGGAGCTGTGTGATAGTCATCTGGTCCTCAAGCCAGCTGAAGTGAATTGGATTAAGTGCTCTCAGGCAAGGCCGGGAGGCACAAGGACAGTCTGACCAAATAGCAGAGGTAGACTCAGACATGCACTCAGACAGACCAAGATTGTGCCTGCAACAGCCTTCAGCCCTACACATTCCACCTTGCTGTAGCTAATTAGCCAATTGGAAGTATAGGTCGGCTAGGGCTGTGCAAAGTGCTGCATAACGATAGTGTTAGGTGTACTGCTCTCTGCGTGGTTCATCCTCAGGTTGGGGAATAATTTGAAAATACGTTGTGCCCAGCGGTGCCTGCGCCACTGCTGGATCACCACGAGCACTGGTACTCTTATTTGTTCTAGAAGTTCCGGTACTCAAGAGGACAAAACCAACAAGCATTAGCAATGCAATAGGTCTCTCGTTTGTGAGAGTTTAAGCTATTTGCATTGTAAATGACCATGCCTTTTTATTTATCTGTTTTGATAAGTAACACACAAATAAAAGGCGTTGTCATTTACAATGTGGCAATAGCTCAAACTCTGGTAAATGTGAGCTCCATTGTCCCGTGCTGCTTGGAAAGTGAAATCGGGCATGGCGCGCTGAATGTTGCGGGAAAGCATGTCGCGCCTGCAGTAGGAGAAACCCATTAAAGAAAATAGTGCTTACAGACTAAATGAGACATACCGTGTAAAAACAGAAGTAAATTCTGGCCCAGTCCTCAGGGGAGGTTACAAATGAAGACAAGGCGGTACTAAGGAGGGACTAACAAGTCTATTAATGAATCAGAAGCCAGAATTTACAAAGGACAGTGACGCAAGCCAATGGAAAATCTGGGCAAAGAGTGGACGGAGCTTCAAGTCCATACTCGAATACGGCATTCCTCGCAGAGCAGTGCATGCGCTGCCCAGTCTCGACCTAAAAAGTGCCAGTACTCCGTACCGGTCAGTCCTGGCCCATTTAAATCCCTGATCAGCTCTAAATTATGTCATTTGTCCGCCTGGCTCTTCCCCCTGCCTTAAAAAGCGTGAGAGTATCCTTCGCTGGGAGCACGTAAGGGCTGTAATTAAAGGTGCACCCGTTTTCTAAGTGCTTAGTTTCCGAAAATCACTGGAGGAACGTCTTTCCTCCAGCACTGTACTCGCCTCCCCTCACGTTTGGGACCTAACCTACCTCAAGCTGCTGTGTGCTGCTTTATTGCAATGTGCACTCCCTATGGCATGTGAAAAGAATCCACACCTCATCCTTCCCCATCAATAGTAAAGAGGTCACAGTGTGTGCATTATTGCCTCTGTATAGTAAGGACTGTTCCTTGAATGTGTCCATATTGGATTCACACGCAGTTTGGTAGGTATGTGCAACTTCACTTCAAAAGTATATTCACATTTTTTCGTATATGGTGCAACCCCTTAAAAATAGATCCATTCTTTTCAGTTACAAACCTAGTGCAAAATGCTTTTTATTTTGTATTTATTCTTGTATTAACTTTAAATATCAACTGTTTTGCCTGCAATTCGGGGCCTAGTTTGATGGCGATTTATTTTCTGCCCTCTTTTGAAAGCCGATATAAAAGTATTTAATTGATGATGTAACATTGTAGCTATTTGTGATTTGATTGTTTGGTCGAATGGTAATTTATTCTTATCTAATTCACAATTCTAGTTTATGGCGCAGCTGAAAGGTGTTTTTTTAAAAACACTAGGAAAACTGTTGCTTGAGTGAATGTATTTTTTCTTTTCTTTTTTTGTATTGCGAACATAAATTGGTCATGTTTAGATGGAGGCATATTTTTTCCTTTTTATTTTTTCGCGGCATGCTTGCAATAAAAAAGTAAAATGAAATGTGCCAGTTTATCAAGGCCAGACTGCATTGCTTTGCCAGTGCTTGTTGATTTGAGTATCGGCGGATTCTCATTCCAAGGGTTTTCTCATATTGTCAAAGTCTAGCAGTAAGATTCCAATCCGTGTAATAAATAAATATATATTTATATAATATATTGTAGGCAACTGATAGTGTCTGATCTAAAGTTTCTTCACTTATCTTGCAGTTCTTTTTTCTCACTTTCGCCAAATTGCAAATCGAGCAGTAGATGTAATTGAAAAGTACTAGGCAGTAAAAGCAAAAAGCAGTTGGTATTTTCTGACACTCATGGACGATCATTATGACGGGAGTAGTGTTTTCTTTCCAATGGTTTAACTTTACTTTGTTCTTGATCAGGACTTTGTTCAATGTAACCTCCTGCTAGTAGGTGTTGATTAATGTTTGTTCTTCTAATATTTTAACGCCATGCAATTTCTTAATTTTCTGGATCATTCATGTGGTGAAGTCTTGTCTTGGAGTGTAATTTGTGGTCTTGCGAATGGAATTTAAGGACCGGTACCCTATCCTGTAGGCAGTTGGGTATCGGTGGCCTTTAGCGCTCTGTTTTATGCTTTGCTAATAAACTTACATTTTCAAACCACATCTTATCAGAAGGTTCCCAGTTCACCCAAATAGATTACTTTTCAGTGTACATTTAACTGCTACTTACATGTGATCTAGGATTCATGGATATCAGTTAGCAACTAGTGATGTGCTAAATAATTCTGGTGTGATAGGGCGAAGTTCCAATATTGCAGTTTTATGACATTGCAATTGTATTTTTCATTTCCAGTGACTCTTCAGGTAAAATTATTCTGGTTTTTGCAGGCAAATGAGGTAAAAAAAAAAGCAGTACGTCTGTGTGGAGTACTACCGCCTTGTTGCCAAAAAGTTAGGTCACAGGTCCAGAATGATTTGTCGTATGTTGCGAAGTGCTATTCTGTTGAAAATACTTGTGATGATATTGCAAGGAAGGGCAGTCCTATGCCTCGAAAGTAGTATCCGTGCTCCTAAGTACAATCCTAGGGATACAGTGCGCTAGCATATTCTGTAGAGCGTCGTTCTATGTCTAAGATGCGCCGTGACAGACCTTAATCACAGCCACTCTCCCCAGGTGTGCCTACAAATGCCCTAAAGATCAGCAAAAGCCCTGAGTGTGCTATCCTTTGTGAAAGAGAGCCTTCATCTTGCATGCCAATTGTGTCCAGACTAGAGCAATGTGTTAAGGGGCTGTTGTGTATCTATTAATGCCAAATGTCTGTTTTAGGCTTTGAGGATTTGAGTAGTAACCAAAATGCCTCTTAAAGTGAGTTTTTTTCTCAGGTAATTTGGCAGATGTCCTACAGATGTGGTCTAGTACGGTTTCAAATGCGACCATAACAAAACCTTTTTTTATTTATTTATTTATTGTCAGATGACCAATAGGGGCAGGATTGGTTAAGAAGATCTTTCATTATAGGTCTTCAAAAAGGCAATATACTTAAGGAAGTAGTGGGGAGTTTAGTGCTGAGGTGTGTGTGTTTTTATTTTTTAAAGCATTCTCTTTTATGTAAACAAGCAATGGGATTGTGCACTAGCAAAGAATAATACAACATTTTTGACACAAATAAGAAACTTGAAGGGCAGTTAGAAATACACTTTCTAACTCTAACCACATCGTACTTCATCTCGATTTGTATCCTTGGGCTGCTATGTTTTGAGGCTATATAAGCAGTGTTTCTCCGGGTAACTGACTGTTATGTCATACATGCTGATAAAAATTGAGACTGAAGGTGCTAAAGAAGCTAGTTTAAAATCAAAATAGTGACGATACAATCAAACCTCGAATTTCTTTTCACCATTAAGCAGCATAGAAATCATATCTCAAAGCTGCAATGGTAAAGGCAAGAAGATCCACAGAAATTCTTACCACTGTCCAATTTGGAGACAACATTGAATTGGATGGCAGAAAGGAAATTGGATAAAGAAGGGAAAGACTTTATCAAACTGAGTAAATTAAGTTGTTAATCCTAAAACAGAGCTGTTAGAAATGGGTCTTTAGTTGTCCGAGGTATGCACCCTTTCCAAATAGGGATCCTCACTCTAGTTATAGTAAGTAAGTGGTAAGTAAGTTGCACACCAAAGATAACTTTGCTCACCACCTTGGTAGCTTGGCACAGAGCAGTCAGGCTTATCCCCAGAGGCAATGTGTAAAGTATTTGTGTACACTTACTCATAAACACCCACACCACAACAGTACTCCACACCAGTTTATAAAAATAGCCAATATTTATCTGAGTACAACAAGATCAAAATGACAAAAATCCAACTTACACAAGTCAAGAATTTTCAAAGACTAAATAAAGTTATAGCTCTTAGCCCCATTTTGAGCTATTGTTTTCTATCTGGTCGTGCTTGACCTGGACAAATCCACAAGTTCAGTCTGACAGCGATGGAGAGCGGGCCGGCTACAGAGTCCTGCAGACCCCGGTACAGTACTTTGGAGGTGCCAGAAATCAAAGACGATGCGAGACGCATAGGCGAGGCGTCGTGTATGCAGGTGAGGCGTCTGTTCCTTACTTCTATGCATGTTGCTGGCACGTCGGCGTTCAGGGACAGAGCTTTGTGCAAAGGAGTTCAGGCGTCACTGAAGCAAGTGAGGCATCGTTTCCTGGAGGCGGTGCAGAGTCGTGGAGTCCCTGATGCCCGGGGAAGATGCGAGGCGCAAGGGAGGTGTGCATTGGTTGCAAGTGCGATGCTTTGGTTCCTTACTGCTGTGTGGTGTCGAGGATGAAGTCTGCGCCCAGGGATGAGGTGCTACGCAAGGGAGGTGATGCTTAGCTTTCAGCAAGGCGTCGGTTCTGATGGCGGTACAGTGTCTGTGGAGGGTCAAGCCGCGAGGCGTCGATTCTCGGGCTTCTGTCAAACCACTGGGCCACAGGTGCTGAGTTGGCGCGGGGTGTTATGGACTTCGGTGGCGCGATACTCTAGGCTCACGCAGTAGCGGTTCTTCGAAGGCACAGCAGCACTGTTAGGGCTTGCATTATAAGTTACGGTCGGTACATCGAGTGTGGACTACTGCTTATGTGCAGGCAGCAGTGCGGCGTCCAAGTTTACAGAGCGGCGCCGGTTTTTAAGTGACGCTTGGAGTTGATGCGTTAGTTTCTTCTTTTTAGCACAAAAAACTCGCTTCCAAGGGCCCAGGAACTGGATTTGCACCACTTGGCAGAGGAGGGCTCTCAGCAGAGAAGCCCAGGTGCTGCAGGTGAAGTCTTTTATGGCCCTGAGACTTCGAACAGGGGGCAAGCTCAACTCAAGCCCTTGTAGAAACTTTAGAAAGCAGAATGTAGAGAGCAAAGTCCAGTCCTCTCACTCCCAGGACAGAAGCTGCAGGCCAACATAGAAAAGCAAATGGCAAAGTGGCAGTCCCTCCTGGCAGCACAACAACTCTCCTTCCTGGCAGAATGGCCTCAATCCAGAAGTGTTCTGAGTATATGGTGTCAGAGGTCCAGTACGTGTACCCATTTTAGCCTTTGAAGTAGGGAGACTTCAAAGAAAGGTATTTGTAGTGCACAAGACCCTGCCCTTCCTGGCCCTGGCTCCAAACATACTACAGGGGGGTATGCAGCTCTTTGTATGGGGAAAGGCAGCTCTTTGTGTGGGGACAGGCACAGCCCTATTCAGGTGCAAGTGTCAGCTCCTCCCACCACTCTAGCTCCAGAAGGCTCGTCAGCCTGGTGATGAGCCATCAGGATATGCAGGACACGCCTCTGCTTCCTTTGTGTGTGACTGTCTAGAGTGAATTCAAAAAGCCCAACTGTCATCCATCCCAGACGTGTATTCTAAGGACCGGCAGAGCCACAGAATGGTTAAGTGAGGAAAGGCCAACTTTCTAAAAGTGGCATTTTCAGACCTGCAATTTAAAAATCAACTTCACTAAAATGTGTTTTTAAATTGGGTGTTCAGAGACAACCAACTCTAATTTTCTATCTGCTCCCAATTGGAAAATACACTTGTAAGATGTTACAAGGCAGCTCCCATGCTAACCTATGGGAGCGATGTGCCTTGCTGCAGGGAAAGACGACTTTAGCAGTTTTTCACTACCGCGATATGTAAAACTCAGAATTACATGTCCTACCTTTTTAAATACACTGCACCCTGCCCATGGGGCTATCTATGGCCTGGCTTAGGGGTGCTTTACAGATAATAAAAGGGAAGATTTGGGCCATGCAAGTAGGTGAACTTGCCTGGCTGAAATGGCAGTTTAAAACTCTGTAGTGGCAGGCCTGACACAGGTTTGGAGGGCTACACATATGGGTGCACAATCAGTGCTGCAGGCCCACTAGTAGCATTTGATTGACATGCCCTAGGCACACACAGTGCACTCTACTAGGGACTTATTAGCAAATAAAATATGCCAATCCTGGAGAAACCAAATGCCATTACATTTTTTTTAAAAGCTTTATTTATTAGTTTTCACAATGTTACAACCAGTACCACATTAATGACATCACTGAAGTATGGCATCATAAAAACATGAAGCAGTTCCAGGCATGCAAGGAAGATGAGACCAAGTTGTAATTGACAAAGATATACTTTCGGGAGACCATCATTAAGCATGAAATGACATACATGATTGCTTCGACGAGTGAGACCTGGGGGGAGTGATTATTAAGCTCTGCGGAACCATAGCACTGGTTCAAGTAAACTTTAGTCTGGCTCATAGGGGGGTAGGGAGGCTTGTTGTAGGTACGTATGTAGTGCCTGCCAAATGTCACATGGGTGGGCTGTGGGTGGTTGCAATGAAGCATACAGCTTGCTAGTGGTGTCACAGTATATAAGACTCTTAAGCCACTGTGGGGCCATAGGGTGGCGGCTGCTGCCCCAACATATCACTATTTCCCACTTAGCCAGCAGCAGTGGAATTGCTGTAAAGCATCGGACTCCCTTTGGGTCATTGCGCACATACCCTAGTAGAACCAGCAATGGGTCCAGTTTCAATGTTATTTCCACCATCAAGGATAGTTGTGTACAAATATCTGTCCAATAGTTGCCTATGTGCAGACAAGCCCACGTGAGATGTAAGAAATCTGCTTGCTTGATGTGACATTTAGGACAGGACAAGTGGCAGGAGAGGTCTATCTTAGCCATGAAACTGGGTGAAATCTATGTGCGTTGGAGGAATTTAAAGTGTATCTGTTTGTGCCTGTGGTTGGGGAGACTAATTTGGTTTGCTGACAGCAGTATTGCCAGACATCATCCGACAAGGGGCACTGCAGGTCCTCTGGCCTTGCCCCTCGCAAGCGATCATCCGCTGCAGACAGCATTGCCAAGCACGCCTGGTATAGATTAGACCCCAAGTTCCCACCATCCGTGTCTTCTATAAAATTCGTGAGGGGGGGGGGGGTACAATCTGGCGGGGCAATGGGATAAGAAGGAAGCTGGGTGCTCGGTGCGCTCTGGGTATGATGGAATATAAATCTGTCGATTGGGGTTACCGTGGCGAAGCGCGTATCCTCCGCCCAGGAAATGGCATGGCCGTCCGGTAACATATCCCCAGTTGTATATAAAGTGTAGCGCCTCAGTTTGCTTTTAACGATACCTTCCAGCATGGGAGGCAATCGCCCGTTATCAGCAAGCGGCAGTTCATGGGGGGAGGGAGGATAACCACCCCAAACCCAGCACTCGTATAAGTTGATTCCATGCCCAGCACATGGTGGCCAGTGGTTGGACGTTTGTGGGGTCCAATGGTAAACCGACGGGGAGTATGGTATTTAATGAAGCCCCAGCCGTGTGGTCGTGTTCCACTCGTTCGTAGTGAAGACGAGCATCCCTGTGGTACCAGTGATATGCGAACTGGCATTGGGCAATTAGATAATAAAGGTGGAAATGTGGTACCCCAAGCTCACCCCTTTCATAGGGCAGAACCAGTGCTCACCAACCAACCCGCTGTCTGTGGTCCGCCCTGACGAGACATAGGAACACGCTTCTCAACCTGGCAAAGAAAGCATTCGTAAGGGGAATGGGGATATTTAGGAACAACTAAAGAAAGCAGGGGAGAACCACCATTTTAATAATGGCGATTCGACCAGCTATTGACAGCTGCAGTTTAATCCACCCCTAAATCTGTACTGTCCGTTTTCACAATCGCTGGGCCGTATTTCAGTCTGATGACCTGTTCTTTATCCTGGTGGGTATGAATTCCCAGATATTTAACAGTGTCATCCCGCCACTGTAGCGGATAAGTGCAGTGGAACTTTTGTGTCACTGTGATTTCTACCAATATTTATGAAGGCCAGAGAAAAAGCCAAATCTTTGAATTTCTTGGATGATGGGGTCAAGGTTTATGGTGGGTTGTCCTAGGAATACTAATATGTTGTCCGCGTACAGTGAAAGAAGTAGCAGGCCAGGGCCAAATTGCAATCCGCGTTGAAGGTGTCTCTCCTGCAAATGCTGCACCAGGGGATCCATGGCAATAATGATTAAAAGTGGGCACCCCTGCCTCGTGACCCTGTCCAATGTAAACGAGGAGGTCAGAGTCTCATTGACCCAGAGACCTGCTGTCGGCTGGGAGTAAAGAAACCTAATTAAAGACGTAAACCCACGCAGAAGGCAGAGTTTCTGGAGTGTCCCTAGGAGAAAAGGCCACTTGAAGGAGTCAAAGGCCTTTTCCGCATCAAGCAGGGCAACTGCCGCTAGAACGTCGGGCAATATTCTGTGTAAGACTGAAAATATCTTATGCAGATTGATAGAGGTGGACCGGTGTGGAATAAATCCCTAAAGGAGAGGAGAGATAATGGTTTGAAGCAGGAGAGCGTCTGGTGGCAAGTATTTTAGCGAGGATCATCTTGTCAAAATTCAACAGGGACAATGGGCGGTATGATTGGCAAAGCTTAAGGCCCATCCCGCGCTTTAACAAAATAACTATAATCGCTTCTCACAGTGTAGGGGGGAAGAGCGCACATCTCCAGAGCTTCAGCATATAGCTGTAGAAGGTGGGGTGCAAGTAGGTGCTTATGTTTTATAAAACATCCCTGACAATCCATCGGACCCCGGAGCCTTAGACCCGTCCATGGTGTCAATTGCGTAAACCATCTCGTACACAGTTATTGGTTCGCTAAGGAATTGTTGCTGCGGTGAGGACAGCCAGACCATAGCCACCTCAGCGAGAGAATCCAACAGCATATGGATCTCTTCAGTGCAGCAGGAGGTATAAAGTCCAGTATAATAACGCAATAGTCCTCAAGAGTGAGTTCTGGAATATAGTCACTGCCATTCTACGGGCGAAGCAATCTAGCCAGTTTGCGGCCGGGTCACTCGCCCTCACCGTACTGGCAGGCCCTGGCATACTTCCTCAGGAAGTTCACCTCCCGGTCAGCAAGTTTGCAAGTCGTAACTGGGTGCTGTCAAGTCGCTGGAACGCCACTTTGTCTAATAGCTGGAGGGTGGCCTCGGCACGTGCTAGGGAACAGCATATATCACGCAACATCCGCACTGTTTGGCTATAGTCACGCCGCGTATATAGGCCTTGAAGGCCTCCTAGAACATGGCCTGCGTAGCAACGGATCCCACGTTGAATTCAAAATAGTCCGTGATGGCAGAGTGGAGCTCTTCGCGGAATGACGCATCTAGAAGGGCCTGACCCGGAAACCTCCACACAGTTGCCGCACCCCCTAGGGAAGAGAAAGCTGTACACAATGTACACAGGAGCGTGATCGGACAGTGTACACGGAAGGTAATTTCACTGCACTCATCCCCAGAGTAATAGCGCTTTAGACACCAGCCAATAATCTAAGCTTGTCCACGTACCATGTGGTGCAGAAAAGAAGGTGTGGCCCAATGTTTGGGCGTGCCTGTGACGCCATGCATCTCTAAGGGAGAACGTGGCACTTATCTCCCGCAACACCTGAAGGGCGCAGAGCTTCCCATCTGGGCCACCCGCCGTTGAGTCCTGAGCAGGGTTTATACATAAGTTCAGGTTACCTCTCAGTATAACATGGTCTAGTCCACCCTCCCCAGCATTGCCAGCAACTCCCAGAAGAAATCTGGTGCATAAACCTTTTAGCAGCAGTACTTTCTTACCCGCCAGTTGGCCCAGAACTGCCACATACCTCCCCCCCCCCCACTGTGAGGCCGTCTGTGAGTGTGAAAGGAATTGAGCAGTGGATTGAGATGCAGACCCCACACGAGTACGTACTGTAGGTGGGGAAAAAAATCTGTGGGCCCCAGGCGGAGGCATATGACAGGAAGGATCTAGGAGGGAGATATGTCTCCTGGAGGAATGCAACTTTAACCCCCTGGCGAATCAGATATTTTAAGACCAGCTTGCTCTTTCTGGGATTATTAATACCTCTAATGTTCCAAGTTATAAATGGGACCTCCACCCCTTTGGTCGTCATGTTAGGAGACATGGGCACTCCCTGCGTTCTCAGTGTAGAACATACGCAATTGATGACCATGAATGACCAGCCAGTGTGGTACACTATCATATCTGCAATAAACAACCCCTGTCCTAATGCCACCCCCCATCCTAGGCCAAAAAATGCCCAGCGAAACCCCATTCTACAGCACTACAAAAGAAAACAAATGCAAACAATGTTATCACTGCGGTGTACACCTCGGAGGGTGGGCAACGTATTGACCGGAAATCCCCATTGCATATATCAAATAACAATCAGTGAACTGGGTAAAGGATATGTGCGAGACAAAAATTGGCAACCATTGATCATCTCATGCAGCTGCAACCATGGTCTGCTTCAGCGTCCCCTTTATGACAGGAACGTGGTGACCATGCCCGAGAGGGGCATTTTCAGGCAGAGGGAAACAATTTTGAGCTGTTTGTAGCATAGAGATCGGGGTGAGAATGCGCCGGAGAGTCTCCATGATGAGGTCGGTACTCCTTGGCATAATTCTTACAGAAGGTCAGGATTTCTGCAGGAGCGTCAAAGAACCGTGGTTTACCCCAAACATCCACGCAAAGGTGGGCCGGGTACAACCTACCATACCGCAGTCCCAGCTCCCCGAGTGCTGCTTTTGATTCTGTAAACTCTCAACGTGCCTCCTGTACCAACAGGGTGAAATCGGGGTAGAAGGAGACCGTAGATCCCTGGTATTGAACTTGAGCCTGCTCCCATGCCAAGCGAAGTGAGGTGTCTCCCTGAAATTTAGCATTTGAGCAATTTTAGGCCGAGGCTTCGCCCCAGGCGGGACCCAGAGACCGGTGGGGCACTGCACCAGGAAGGCAGTCAAACTCCTGCTGCCCAAACAGATGCACCTGCAATTTTTCCACGAAAAGGTCCATCTTACCAGTGGTAGTGGATTCAGCTGTACCAGTGATGCGAAGATTGTTGCGGCGTAACCTGGACTCAAAACAGTGGCGGTCAAAAATGAAGATTTAGACCTGACGTTTGAGCTTTTCAATCCGCTTTAACATCAAGTTGGTCCCGTCCTCCAGCGTGAAAATCCGTCCCTTCGATTCGGGCCTGGTGTCAGTCAGGGTATTCGCCCATGTCATCCAGCCTGCCTGATAATGCATCGAAGTGGGTGTCCATAGCCTTAAACCTCACTCAGATCTCTGCCAACAGGGCCTTCATGGGGAAGGGTAGGCCCAGAGGTGGGTCCCGTGCTCGCTGCACCACTGGATTCAAGCTAGCCTGGCTGAAGATGTTAGGCGATTCCCTGAAACCGGTCCCAGGATGCTTGCTCCCGGGCCATGGAAGACCTGGCTTGGCAGTTCGGGCTGGGCTGTTCCCGTGATGACCAGGGTCAAGACTGATTTGCATATGGCTGGGTGGCGTGGTGAGCAATAGAACGATGGATTAAACCCAGATCTTTATGACTGGTGGGTGAATGTTTGCATTGTTCAGCATTCTGCCCATCATTTGTTCCTTTCGTTAACCGGGCCTCCAAGGTCATGGGCTGTGCGGCCCCAGAGAGCCCCTCTCCCATCTCCACAGCTTCGTTTTGCTCAGCCACACGTTTGAATGGAAGCTTCCGCTGCTTGGGGTCTGTGCGACCCTTTCTGCTCATGCAGCAGGAATGAATGCGGGGGCAGGGAGGCCCTGCTGATGAGGTTGGCACCCTCCCGAGCCAGCAGCGCCGCGCTCAGGAACCAGAATCCACGCCCCCACAGAGCCCAGTGCCAATTCAAAGGATGCTTGTGTGGGGTCGCAACCCTCCGCACAAGCGAGTCTGCCAGCGGCAGGGAGGCTCCCCAGTCTGGGAACCACCAAGGCTACTCGCTGCTTCAGCCTGGTGTTACTGCCAACTCTGGGAGGGGGCGAGCAGGACCGCAACCTACCGATCCTCCATGCCACCAAGCAGTGCACCTGCACAGCGGCGGCGATCCCAGCAACAGGGCAGCAGGCAGTTAAAGTGTAGACATCCCATGTTGCAACCACATCACCAGCCACCTGAGAGACCTACACTGGCTACCTGTCAACAAAAGAATCACCTTTAAGCTACTCTGGCACGCCTACAAAGACCTCCATAATGCTGGACCACCATGCCTCAACCACTGCCTCTCCTTCTACGCTCCCACCAGACATCTCTGCTCTGCCCAACTGGCCCTGGCTACAGTACCGCAGATCTGCAAGGCCACGGCTGGAGGAAGATCCTTCTCCTACCTCACTGCGAAGACCTGGAACTCCCTGACTCTGCTCCTCAGGCAATCGCCATCGCTGCCGCAATTCAGAAGGACCTCAAGACCTTCCTCTTAGTCTGAACCGCAGACCCAACCCCTCACCCCCACTTAGCGCTTTGAGATCCTCACTGGTGAGTAGTCGCACTTTATAAGATTACTGATTGATTGGAGTCGGGCCAGCCATCCGGCATAAGCGGGTCAGCCAAACTGCATGTCCCAGCTTAAAATGGACGCCATCATGGCTGCGCCGTTCTGAAAGTCTGTGGGCCTCAGAAGATGACCCGGAGCCCTGTGGTCCGCCGCCCAGCCCAGCAGGACACAAATCTGCAACAGCAACTCGGGGGGCAACAATGCAGGAGCGCAGGCAGCAGCCGATCCCAGCAGGGCTTGGCAACCCTGGCCCCAAGCCCGCCTGCAGTCCCTTTCGCTGCGGGGCTTCCGAGGCTAAACCGGGCCTGCACTGCCAGCATGCTCACAAAAGACTGATCTCCCTTGAGCCGCACGTCTCGCCCCACTGCAGTGAGTGCAGGAGCAGTTACGGGTGGAGTGCATGGTACCGTTGCAGCATCCTCCCAGTCATTCCGGGGGATATGCTGGCAGAGCTTCAGTGCCGTGCGGCCATCTTTGTCACCTGCCCGGCCACTCCAAAATGCCATTACATTTTAGACACAGAGTCCATGCACTTTAGTACTGGTAAGCAGTGATACGGTGTCCAGAGTCCTAAAACCAGCAAAAAAGAAGTTCAGCGCACAGTTAAAAACAGGAGGTCAGAAGCAAAAAGACAGGGGAAACCACGGCAAAAGATGCCAGGTCGAACAAAAGCTAATTTAGTTACTTGTGATTGCCAGATATGATCTGTAGCAGGAAAAAAGATAGAGTGGGAAGCGGAATAGTTGAATCACCCTCTGAAGGAAGGAAGAAAGAGACCAGCCAAGATTTTCAGGAGGGAGTAGGAGGAGAAACCAAAGAAGACGGAAGAAAGATGTCCATTTTAGAAGGACTGAATGTCTTCTCACTGAGGCAGTCCCTTGGGTGGAGTTCATCAGTTCTGAATGACATTTTTAACAAAAAGCAAGTGTCACTGATGTACTAGAGATACAAGATACACCCTTGAGCTCATGATACTCTAGTGGCTCCATAATTCTGTTCAATGATGTACGAGACAGAACAAAATCTGAGGCGCATTTGAATGCTTTGATATGACAAGCTTTCTGTTTTAGGAGTACAGGAATCTTGCACCTTTTGAGCAGTGTCATCTGGTGATTGTGTCCTGTACTCTTTTTGTTATGAGTGTTCGGCTCAGGGAGTTTCCTTAAAAGGACTAAGGCACTCACACACCCAGATGGCATGTTTCACCATTGGGCCCAATTTTTTTATTTTTTTTAAATTCAACACGTTCCAATAGGCCAGCTGACCTGGGACTTTATTTCTAGGTTGAGCCTGAGCCAGCTCGCATGCGCTGCTCTGGCGATCTGCTGTAGTAGAGTATGGAAGAGAAGCCCCATCCAATCTCCGTCCATATTTTTCATTGGCTTGTGTCTTTGTCCTTCGTAAATGTTGCCTTCTGATTTGTTAATAGGCTTGTTAGTCCCTCCTTAGTACCGCCTTGTCTTCATTTGTAACCTCCCATGTCTACTGGCCCCTTTACTTCGGTTGTTACACAGTACGTGTTATTTATTCTTATAAGCACTATTTTCTTTATTGAGTTTCTCCTACTTTAGGGACAACGTGCTTTGCTTACATTTAGCGCGCCATGCGCGCTTTCACTTTCAAAGCAGTTGGGACAATGCGGCCTTTTATTTGCCATGCCATAGGTCTCGCATTTAAATGCGAGACCTATAGCATTGCAAATATTTTTCACTCTATCGACCACTGAACTGTACTTCGTGTTTATAAATTTGAAGCCATACCATTTTGTTTTATTACTTTGTGAAATAATGGGCGAGGAGAGAACGCTCCTCACTGCAGCACGACGCAAATAAGTCCTGTTCTTGACATTAGGGAGGTAGGGAACTGGGGAAGATGAACAGCCCTGTCTCCTCTAATTGTCTCCCCAGCAGTGGTTTGCGCTCCGAACTCCGCAATTGTGGGATAGTGTGTCCTGTTCCAAAGTTTGGCAACGAAAAACGGAATGGATTTTTGCGGAAACCGTTTCACGCAACCGCCACGCTCATGTACAGACAGTCATTTGTAACTTTATCAGCATCCCGAGAGGCCTAGTGTTAAGATGTAAAACTACAAATTCAATGAGCTAAAAGTAAGCCTGGGAACCCATCCAAAAAGGAAAAAACACATTTACACTCAGTTAAGGTTCTTCTTAAAAAATGAATATACCCTTGTCAACCTTCCGTTCCCTTGATCTAAATTATCTGAGCCTTGTGACTATTTACCAACGAAGCTAGCAGTATAAGGAATTTAATGAACAAGTTGATTGGTCGCCACAGTTAAATAACCTTGATTTTTGTGCGTTGTGCTAAAAAAATTGAAACACTTTTTTTTTTCAGACAGGGGTTGTTAAGTGCTCAGTTTATCAAAGGAACACCTAAACCCATCCTTTATTTAAAGAAGTCCTGGTAGCGCAGGATGAACACTTTGTACTAATTTGTCACCTGTGGCGGCCATTGATGCTTTAAAAGGTTATCCTCCTTCTCATCTTAGTGGTGTAAAAATTGTGCTGAAACACCAATGTGCCCAAAAAGATGTAGCAGAGTTCTTTTCTGGCCAGGATCAGACTAACCAGACTGCTCATTTATTTTGAATGTGTTCAGATTACACCACCTGTTCAATTCCCTGGGAAAACTAAAAAACAAAATAGGGTGCTGATATTTTCTAACACCTATTGAACGAGACGAGGATTAAGAAAACAGAAGATTTTCAAATAAGCTGACGTTATGATAAAAAAAATGTTTTCATGTGGATTTGTCTAAACATCCAATTGAAAGAGATTCATTTAAACCTCCAGACTCTGAAGTAAAACTTCCCCCAGTTCGATTTTTGTGTGACGAGAAATATGGATTACATTCTTCTCGCCTTTCCATTTGTAACATTGTATTGGCCACGGGTGTCTCTTTATGGACTTCATGTAGCACCCTACTGAGTTTAAAAGTGTTCGAATAACATAATTGCTACAACCATCTTTAACAAGGAGTTGTATGTGACTTCTGGGATAGGACCAAGATTAGTGCCCGGGGCAGCACATGGATCGTCTCTGTGTCCCAGCGGAAGGGGTGGCGCTGTTACATTTGACTAAAAAAGGGCTCCCGCCAGAACTGCTGTCCAGCACAAGCACAGAGGTCGGTCACACAGAATGGAACATATAATAACTACTTAGTTACAGGTAATTTTTTAGGTCGAGCCCAAGGGCAGCGCGCATGCGCTGCTCGCTCTGCGAGGCATGCTGTATTGGGGTATGCACTGGAAGCCCCTACCACACTCCGCCCATATTTGTCATTTGCTTGTGTCATTGTCCTTCGTAAATGCTGGCTTCTGATTCTTAAGTAGGCTTGTTAGTCCCTCCTTGGTACCGCCTTGTCTGCATTTGTTACCTCCCATAATGACTGGACCTTTTACTTGTCTTGTTACACGGTCTGAGTTATAAGTAAGTGAGCAGTATTTTGTTTATTCACTAATGCTGACAATGGCGGCTGCTTTTTTTTGTATCTGCAGCGCGCCCACACAGGACAATGGCGGCCGCTTTTCGTGGAGAGCGTTATCCCGCTCTAACTTTAAAGGTGGCTGCCCCCTACCACCACAACACTTACGGCACAATGGCTACATTCTTTCACTTTTATTTATTTTTAAATAAATTTGCATGCTGAGAGCGGTGCCCGATTTAGGGACACCACGCTCAGTTTCATTTTATTTTGTTTTTTTTACTTTAAAGATGATCGCGGCTCCCACTTCAGGGACACTGCGCTCTACAATACAATAGGTCTGGCTTTTGCCAAAGTTCGACCTATTGGTATTGTAAATGACAATGCCTTTAAATATTATAAAAGGCATTGCTATTTACAATGCCAATAGCTCAAAATATTGCAATTGCGAGACCTATTGCGTTGTAAATGCTTGTTAATGTACTAGGGTTCAGGTTCTCCTAATCTTTTGGAAGGTGGTCTTGCGCACCTCTTTTTAGATTGATGAAGACTGCTCTATTTTCCGACTAGAGTTAGTGGAACACAGTATGTTATAAACTTTAACAGCAGTCGAATAGTAGATAGGAGCTTGTGTAATGAGCAGTGATGAGGAAGATTGGTGGGTGGAGGTGGTAGAAAGAATTGAAGCAACCCAGACTTATGTTTTGATGATAAACCTATTTAAAGCAAAGTTTTCTCCCCTTGTTTTATGTGCGGGACAGTTGTGCCTCCGATTGAGAATCCTGTATGTTTACATCTCCCCTTGTTACGTAAGCAGAGTCCGATTGATTGAAGGACAGGATTTTTGAGATGCTCCTCAGCAGCACCAGTGCCATATTAAGGCTGGAAGGGATGGGCGACCACATGCAGGGCTGCTGCAAATATGTCCCAGGCAGCTGTCGAGAGTAGAATCAGCCAGATTACCCAGTAAACACTGTGTCCACACTGAGAGGGCAGCACCTTTGCTGACTGTACAAAAAAACCTAGCGACAGCTCTGGTCCCTCGTCAGACTTGCTGCCTGAAAATATGACTTTCTTATACACTATTCCTTCTCGTCAGGGGTGTAGCTTCAATTGGTACAGCTGGTGCAGTGGCACCGGGGTCTGAGGCACGTCCTGAACCTTGATTTTTGCTGTATTCTATATTTCAATGGCAGACAGGGGAAATATTTCTTCCTTGCACGAGGGCCCTTGACACACTGGGTATGGATCTGTGGCTAGCTTTCGCTTTGCTCAGTTTGCTATGAGGTGTGCTGAAGTTCACTTTCTGGATTACTCTGTTTGCATGAGAGAGGCTGAGGTACTCAAAGTGAATCAAAAGCCTAAATCCATCTTCTCCAGCTTGGCTTGGAGTTTTCTAGTGAGCTTTTTACCTCTTAAACATGCAGTGTAGTAGTGTGTAAGATTATGCTCCTCCTGATGTTCCTTGAAATTTCAGTGAGTTTCAGTCCAGGCCTGCAACGCAGTGAGATCAGTTAGAAATGCTGCTTCTTTGGGTGGTAATTTTCGTGACTACCATGCAAATAGGATTGGCGTATGGCTTTTGACGGATTAGTCAGTGTGGTTGCTCTCAGACTGTGTTGTGCTGAATTTAATAATTATTCATAGATATTCAGGGCAGTTTCTAGGCAATATGGTGCAAAGAGTGAAATGCTAGATTGTGCACATGGCATGTGTGCATACTGCTGTCCACCAATCCCTAGCACCAAAGTTGCATCTATGGGCATGGGAACCCCTAAAAGTTTACAACTCAAATATTACCTCACCAGCACACCCTCGGGTGGATGAATCGGAGATGGTGTTAAACTTCAATATCATGAAGCAATGTGTCCTCGAGATAAGGCTCCTTACGGTCTATAAAAAAAATTCAGTCAATTAAGTAAAAACAAAATCAATACCTGAGTTCTAGAACAGATGTAAAAATCTTGAGGATTTATTACAAAAATTCAAAAGGTGTGGTAAAGAGATCATAAATGCAGATGCATAAAGTCTGTGCCATAAGGGCTCTCAATAAATAGAGTAATACAGAATAAGTGCAAAAATCGGAGAAATTATAAGTCCCAAATGAGCAGCAAAATCAATAAGAAAAGAGACAGCATCCCTAGTAGCATCAGAAAGTCTTCTGGCTCGCCCCCAAATTGAGGATTTAGATTTAGTTTTCATCAAATTCTGCTTAATTATTATGGTGTGATCAAAAGAATTATACTCCCAGCAAATCCGAACACTGCTTTATGAACCGCCATATTACATTAGCCATGAAGCACTATCCAATCAATCAATCAATCAGGGAATTGTAAGCGCGCTACTCACCCGTGAGGGTCTCAAGGTGCTGAGGGGGGGGGAGGGGGAAGGTCCACAGATCTGTTTAGCCGAAGAGCCAGGTCTTGAGGGTCTTCCTGAAGGTGTTCAGGGAGGGGGCGCGTCTGATGTCTGCCGGTAGCTCGTTCCAGGTCTTGGCTGCAATGTGAGAGAAGGATCTTCCGCCTGCTCTGGCTCTGTGGATGCGCGGGGTTTTGGCCAGTGCGAGGTTGGAAGATCGGAGGTTTCTTTTGGGTACATGGAAGTTGATTCTGTCATTGAGGTATTTGGGTCCGTTTTTGTGTAGGCATTTGTAGGCGTGAGTGAGGATTTTGAAAGTGACTCTTTTCTCCACGGGGAGCCAGTGGAGACTTCGTAGGTGTTGGCTGATGTGTTCGTGTCGGGGGATGCCGAGGACGAGTCTGGCGGCGGTGTTCTGTATTGTCTGGAGTTTGCGTAGTAGGGACTTGTTGATGTCGGCGTAGAGTGCATTTCCATAGTCCAGTCTGCTGGTGATGAGTGTGTGGGTGACTGTCTTCCTTGACTCAGGGGGGATCCACTTGAAGGTCATGCGGAGGGTGTTGAAGCAGCTGGAGGTGACGGCGTTGACCTGTTGGTTCATGGTGAGTGATGAGTCGAGTATGATGCCGAGGTTCTTGGCGTGGTCTGAGGGGGTAGGTGGGCTTCCGAGGGCGGTCGGCCACCAGGTGCTGTCCCATGCAGAAGGGGTGGTGACGAGGACTTCTGTCTTCTCGGCGTTGAGCTTCAGGCAGCTGTTGGTCATCCAGACTGCGACGTCTTGCATTCCTGTCTGGAAGTTGAGTTTGGCAGTGGTGGGGTCTTTGGTGAGGGAGATGATGAGCTGGGTGTCGTCGGCGTAGGATACGATGTTGAGGCCGTGTTGTCGGACGATGGCTGCAAGGGGGGCCATGTAGATGTTGAAGAGGGTGGGGCTCAGTGATGAACCCTGTGGGACTCCGCAGGTGATTTTCGTGGGGTCGGAGAGGAAGGGTGGGAATCTGATCCTTTGGCTTCTTCCGGTGAGGAATGATCGGATCCAGTCCAGGGCTGTTCCTTGTATGCCTCCGTCGTGTAGTCTGGCGACTAGTGTGAGGTGGGAGACGGTGTCGAAGACCGCTGATAGGTCAAGTAGGATGAGGGCTGCGAAGTGGCCTTGGTCCAGGAGGGTGCGGATGTCGTCTGTGGCGGCGAGTAGGGCGGTCTCTGTGATGTGGTTGCTTCGGAATCCGGATTGGGACGGGTCGAGGGTGGCGTTCTCTTCAATGAATCGTGTCAGTTTCCTGTTGACTGTTTTCTCTGCAACTTTGGCTGCGAAGGAGAGGAGCGAGATGGGCCGATAGTTCTTGAGGTCGGTGGGGTCAGCTGTGGGCTTCTTGAGCAGGGGTCTGACTTCTGCGCGCTTCTAGTCGTCTGGGAAGGTGCCTGTTTTGAAGGTGGTGTTGATGGTGCGTTGTAGTTCGGGTGCGATGGCGGCCGCGGCTCTGTGGTAGATGTGAGGGGGGGCAGGGATCGGTGGGGGCCCCCCCCCCCCGAGTGGCTGCTTTTCACGGTCGAGGCAGTGTCTTCGGCCGTGATCGGTGTCCAGTTGGAGATGGTGGGCTGGCTGATGTTTCTGGGGGGTGGGGGGTCGTCTGCGGCACCTGGTGGATGGTCGATGAAGTTGTCGTAGAGGTTTTTGATCTTGAGGTGGAACTAGGTTCCAAGCTTGTCGCAGAGGTCTTGGGATGGGGTGATGTCTGTGGCTTCGCTGCGTGGGTTGGTGAATTCTTGAATGACACTGAAAAGTTCCTTGGAGTTGGTGGAGTTGGCCAGGATTTTGTTCTGGATGAAGTTCCTCTTGGTGGCTCTGATCTGGTTGTGGTAGTCCGTCATGGCGTCCTTGTAGGTGGTGTGGTTTTCGGTTGTCTTGGTGTTTCACCAGTTCTTCTCCAGGCGTCTGCAGGTGCGTCTGGCTTCTTGGAGAGCGGTGGTGAACCAGGCGGCTTTCCTGGGGCGTTGTCTGTCGGGGTTGCGTAGCGGGGCGAGCTCGTCTGCGCAGTTGGAGATCCAGGTGTGGAGTTCTCTGGCTGCGTCGTTTGCGTCGGGTGCCCAGGTGTGGTTGTCTCGGGTGAGGGTGGAGTTAAGTTGCTCATTGGTAACCTTGCTCCAGTTCCTTCGTGGTGGGCGTGGGGCTGGTTTGGGTGCCTTGGGTTTGTTGATGGCGAAGTGTACGCAGTGGTGGTCGGTCCATGGCGGCTGCGTTGCATGGCTGAATTGGACACTGTTTCCAGCCTCGAAGATGGGGTAGAGGGTGTGTCCTGCTCTGTGGGTCGGTGTGTTGACTAGTTGTTTAAGTCCAATGCTGGCGAGGTTGTCACGAAGGATAGTGGAGTTGGGGTCGCTGGGGTTGTCTAGGTGGAAGTTCAGGTCTCCAAGGAGTATGTAGTTTGTTGCGGCGATGGCGTGGCGTGCGATGAAGTCAGTGATGGTGGTGGCGAAGGGTGTTCGGGGGCCGGGGGGGTCTGTAGACGAGGGTTCCTCGGAGTGTGGCTTTGGGTGTGGTCTGGATCTGGAAGTGCAGGTGTTCGGCGGAGGGGAAGGTTTCGCTGGAGGTGGTGAGGCGGAGGGTGCTCTTGTGGGCGATGGCGAGGCCCCCTCCGGGGTGGTTGGGGCAGTCTTTCCTCTGGATCTTGTATCCGTCTGGGATGGCGGTGCTGATGCGTTGGTCCAGGTCTCTGTGAAGAAGGTGATGTCGGGCGAGAGAGAGTAGGTTACATGAATATTGATTCTGCCCACTGTATGTTAATGTCACCTGTAGATGGCATGACAAAATAGCTACATGAACAATAGCAAACTATTGTGAATGAATGGATTACAGTGAGCTAGTGGAAGGGCCTTGAGAAATGCAATATTATTGTTTCCATGTTGGAAAGTTTTCTTCAAGAACATCAACGTAATAAACCTAACTTTAGCTTTAGCTGTGTGCCGCAGAATAGTGAACATAGAGGGGACATCCATTTTGAACAAGATGGCATCTAGGCCTAAAGGGAGACCTCGTAAATATAAGCCAGAAAAACAAACTTCTGTAACCCATAGTAAATTAGTTTCAAATGCAATAGTACCATTTCAGAGTGCACAGGTAAATTTGAGAGTAAATCTTCGCTCTGCATGTGGTTAGTAATGCACAAAAATAGAGAATGCACAAAAACTTTACACATCCTAATACCTTTTTGTGAAACTGGGAGGAAATATGTTTAAGGTGCATTACATCATTGTAATATAAACTCCGATGTTTGTTTTAGCTGGAAATTAAAGTACAAATGTAGTAAGTGACCATAGACTTAAATGGCACAAATATTTATGCAGCCTTAGTATAAACTATGCGACTACTGCACTCTGTCAAGAACATTGAGAGCTCATAACCGTGCTTAAGTTTTAGTACAGCATAAACTGCACTGCTGGAATTATGCGTTTCTGAAACTGCGGGGTTTTCCACATAATTCTATATTTGCTGCACTTGCCACATAATTTAGTATCTGCTAAACAATTTGCAGCTTTTAACAAAGTGTTTCTAAGATCAGACGGAACAAAAGTTAATTAAAATTCTGCCACATACATTACAGCACCATGGCAGGCCCTTTGCAAAGGTTAACTGGTCATCGTTCAGCTGTTGATTATTGTAGTCAAGTGTTAAATTGATGCTAATGAAGTGAAACGTTTACTCTGACAGTGTAAAAGTGTCAAAATTACAACATAATAAAATAATCTGGTCACAAAATGTGCATTATTACACCACATAATTTGTGTTGTGACGCCCTCCACTGCAGCATAACTCCAGTGGCCCCGGGTATAATTAAGCTGTAATCCTGAAGGGACAGCACAATTTTCCAGGTGTACTCCTCCACATTATCCCTTCAGTCCAATGCATTTCAATGGCTGTAAAATGCTGGTCAGACCATCCAAAACTGTTTATTTTGGGCCACTATTTAACATTCCTTTTTACTTAAGTTTAGTCTGATCTACATTACCTGTGTGAAATAAATGCGAAGCCTTTTCCTAGCACCCCTTATCCCACACTCCCAATGTACAGGTACATAAACGACGCGTTTGTACTTGTGTTTTTTTGCATGACCCTCGTTACCACGGCCATGAAGATATATAGTACCTTAAATAGTTTGTGTTACTAGTAGAGCTTTCTGACGCCTAGTGTAGCATCTGCAAGGAGGGATTGTTGGCCATTACGTTGCAAGTACGTCCATCAGGAGTTATTAGATCGTGCCCCCTACATCAGGAGTACCTTTACTTCGAAGGCAAGTTAATAATAATTTTATATGTACATTTATAGTTTTTTTCGTATGTTTAAACTTATGCATTTCTAGACTTGTAAACCTGTTGTAAAAATTCAACTACCTTGACACTGTAAAAGCCAGCATCAGGCTTGGGAAGGTGGAATGCATGGTGATGGGAATACACCCTGAAAGCACCTCCTTAGAGATGTATCTCCCACATCCCAATCTGGGAAGGATGGAGCAAGGGCTTCGAACTGCAGTGCGAAGATTGGGGAGCCCAGCTCCTGGCTGAGTCTCCTCTAGTGACAGTTCCCAGTGCCTTTGTTCATTTGTTCAGGAACCCTGGACCTCCGCCCCGCCAACGCTACGACCCAGCAGCACTCCACGCACTCAACCCAGGCCGCAACAACAACTGCAAGCTAGCATCACCAGCCGACTCCCACGGACCCTTCAGCTGTCACTGCTGCCGGCACACCTGCAGCACCGCCAAGAACACTGATCCAGCACAACCCGCCCACAAGACCACAACCGAACCGAAGACCCTGCAATGCATCCTCCTCAACGTCCGATCCCTCCACAAACACGCCACAGAAATCTGGGACCTCCTCGACAGCACCACCCCGGACGTAGCGTTCTTCACCGAAACCTGGACCAACACCACCTCGGGACCGGACATCGCCATCGCCATCCCCAAGGATACAAGATCTCCAGGAAGGACCGCCCCACCCGCCCAGGAGGAGGAATCGCCATCGTCCACAAATCCAGCCTCCGCCTGAGCACACTCCCTGACGAGCCCACAGAACTGATGGAACACCTTCACTTCAAGATACTGGCCAGCCCCACCGCCACCCTCCGAGGAACCCTCATCTACCGACCCCCTGGACCCCGCGGACCCTTCGCCAACTCCATCACGGACATTATCTCCCCGCAGGCCATCGCATCCACCAACTACACCCTGCTGGGAGACCTCAACTTCCACCTCGACAACCAACTGGACCCCAACACCACATCCCTCCTGGACAACCTCCACAACATTGGACTGCGCCAGATCGTGACCGAGCCCACGCACTCAGCAGGACACACCTCGACCCCTCTTCACTACAGGAAACTCCATCACCTTCAGCCACACCACCGAACTCCCATGGACCGACCATCGTTGCGTCCACTTCACCTTCAGAACACCCACCATCCACAGACACCAGCACCTGCTTCCACGAAGAAACTGGACCAAAATCACCGACGACCAGCTCACCTCCTCACTCAACAACTCCACCCCAACCATCGCGGAAAACAACGACCCCAACACCGCAGCCCGAACCCTGCATAGATGGATCTCGGACAGCACCAACACCATAGCCCCCTCAAGAAAAACAACAATACCCGCGCCAAGAAAGCCAGATGGTTTACCACCGAACTTCGAGAGTCCAGAACAACATGCCGCCGCCTCGAAAAGGCCTGGAGGAACACCAAATCCACAGAAGCCCACGACAACTTCAGAGCCGCCACCAATGCCCACCATCAACTCATCAGAGAAACGAGGAAAAAAGCGATTGAAGACAATCTCCACCCACGCGCACAACAGCAAGGAACTATTCAGCATCATCAAGGAGTTCGCCCAACCCACTAGCGAGTCTACCGACATCCCTCCCTCACAAGACCTCTGCGACAAACTCCGCACCTTTTTCCACCACAAAATCAAGAGCATCTACGACAACTTCGACGAAGACAACCAACACACTGAACCCTCACCAACCACCCCCGACACCCGGAAACCAGTGATTGACGACTGGACAGCCCTCACCACCGAAGACACACTGAAGACAATGAAGTCAATCGACTCGGGGGGGGGGCCCCCACGGACCCCTGCCCCCACCACATCTTCAACAGAGCCACCGACACCATCGCACCCATGCTCCGCCACACCATCAACTGCTCCCTGGCGACCGCCTCGTTCCCCGACGACTGGAAACACGCCGAGGTCAACCCCTCCTAAAGAAACCCTCAGCGGACCCCACCGACCTCAAAAACTACAGACCCATCTCCCTGCTCCCGTTCCCAGCGAAAGTCATCGAGAAAGCCATCAACAGCCAACTCGCCACATTCATTGAAGAACACAACATCCTCGACTCCTCCCAATCCGGCATCAGAAAAACCACAGTACGGAAACCGCCCTCCTCGCCGCAACAGACGACATCCGCACCCTACTGGACAAAGGAGAAACAGTAGCCCTCATCCTCCTCGACCTATCAGCGGCGTTCGACACAGTCTCCCACCGCACCCTAATACGCAGACTCCACGACGCAGGAATCCAGGACAAGGCCCTCGACTGGATCCGCTCCTTCCTCTCCGGCAGGACGCAGCGGGTCAGACTCCCCCCTTTCCTCTCAGACCCCACACCTACCACCTGCGGAGTCCCCCAGGGCTCCTCCCTCAGCCCGACGCTCTTCAACGTCTACATGGCTCCACTCGCCCCCATCATCAGAACCTACGGACTCATCATCGTGTCATACGCAGACGACACCCAGCTCATCCTCTCCCTATCCAACGAGCCCAACACCGCCAGATGCAACTTTCGAGAAGGCATGGAAGCCGTCGCCAAATGGATGAAAAACAGCTGCCTACAACTAAACACCAACAAAACAGAAGTACTCATCATGGGCCCAAACCCCGATGCCTGGAGCGATACCTGGTGGCCCCCCGCCCTCGGAAACCCGCCAACCCCCACGGACCACGCACGCAACCTGGGAATCATCCTGGACTCCGAGCTCAAAATGGACCGCCAGATCAACTCTGTCTCGTCTTCCTGCTTCCACACCCTCCGCCTCCTTCGTAAGCCCTTCAAATGGATCCCCCTCGAACACCGAAAGACCGTCACTCACGCCCTGGTCACCAGCAGACTCGACTACGACAACGCACTCTACGCCGGAATAAACAAAAACCTCACCCGCAAGCTACAGAACATCCAGAACGCCGCCGCAAGACTGGTCCTCAACCTGCCAAAACACTGCCACATCTCCCAGCACCTGCGCACACTCCACTGGCTCCCTGACGAGGCGAGAATCATCTTCAAGATGCTCACCCACGCACACAAGGCCCTCCACGCCACCGGACCAGCATACCTGAACAGCCGACTCAAATTCCACGCACCCCAAAGGACCCTACGATCAGCCCAGCTCTCCTACGCCGTCGTCCCCCCGCACTAGAAAGACCAGATCGGGAGGCCGCTCCTTCTCCTTCCTCGCGGCCAAAGCATGGAACGCCCTTCCGCTCCACCTCAGACAGACAACATCGCTCCCCATCTTCGCAAGAAACCTCAAAACCTGGCTCTTCGACAGACCCCCTCCTTGATGGATGGAACCTGCACCCCCCACCCCTAGCACCTTGAGACCCTTACGGGTGAGTAGTCGCGCTTTAACAAACCCCTGATTGATTGATTGAGTTCTCTATGCCCACTGGCTACCGGCAGCTCAGTGAGACCACGCCTCTTATCTGCCATGAACAGCCAGATAAGCATGCAGAGTCCTAGAGGCTAATGGAGGACAGAGAGAAGCTGGGTTGTGCATTGACCAGTGATGCTCCTGTGCTGTACATCCAGACCCGCCCCCTTCCCCCCCCCCAAACCCCTGTGCCTTGTTGCTGTCAGATTAGCAGCAAATTCCCTTTTGTGCTTCTAGTACATAGCCTGCCTGGTGTCCAGTGATGACCTGCCATCTCTTCTGCGATGGTTAGGTTGGTCAGCTGGGAAGTGTGCGAAAGCCTGGTGGGCGAGTAGTCGGTTTGTAGCATCAGAGATTACTTCTACTGAGCAAGTGAGGAAGCAGTCTTGCTCTGCCAAGACGGTGTACTGCTTGACAATAATTAAAGGCAGGGCACTGGAATTATGTGGCCATGGAGGGACAAATTATGCGGCAGGGGCGACTAACTTATGCAGCAAGAAAAGCCAAATGATGCCCTTAATTTCGCACGTTTTGTGATGGGTTTACTTCATTATTTTGTCCTTTTTAAACCTATTGACACTTTCTTGGTATAGCTTTCACCCCATTGGTACTAGTTTAACACCCAAATACAGCAATAAGCAAAATAAAGGTGACTACTTAACCTTTTCAAAGGACCTTCCGCTGCACGGCAACACGTCACTGAGCTTATAGTAACTTTTGATCTGTTTGAATTAGAAACCATTTTATTTGGTCAAATCTACAGATTTTGAAGCAGTCATGGATTATGTAGCAGCTGCGACAAATAAGTTTGTTTGAACCACCGCAGCCACAAGACTGCTTAATTCTAGTGTCCCTGATTATAGAGCTTGGCGGCGGTAAGCTTCAAACCTTCTTCCCCTCAATCATTTGACATGACTGAAATAGAGCTAAGTTGCTTTATGGATGTGGTGTGCGTGACATGGTCAAACACTCAGGGCAGTGCATGCTTACATTTAGGACATTGAAACATTGTGGGAAGCACTAGGCATGCACATTTTCATAGCTCCCTGTATGGGAAGCAGCTTGCCAGCAAGCTTTGTGTGTCTGTGTGTGTATATATGTGTGTATGTATATGTATGTATGTATATATATATATATATATATATATATATATATGTGTGTGTGTGTATATATATATATATATGTATATGTGTGTATGTATATGTATGTATGTGTATATATATATATATATATGTGTGTGTGTGTGTGTGTGTGTATATATATATATATGTGTGTGTGTATATATGTGTGTATATGTGTGTGTGTATATATGTGTGTGTGTATATGTGTGTGTGTGTGTGTGTGTGTGTGAGTGTGTGTGTGTGTGTATATATGTATTCTCTGGGGGGAAAAAAGGTTACAGGGACCTAGAGACGTTATAGTTACAATATAGAACTAAAACAGCCTTAACAAATTCACTGAAAAAAACAAAGATTACAGGGATGTTCTAGTTGGGTTCCGATTTTACTCCCATAAAACAATAGAAATTCTGCAGTTATAGTCAGTGGTCGAAGTGGGGGGGGGGGGAGTAGTGGAACTGTAGGCGGGAAATCAGAGGGCAGGAATAACTGGAGGATTGGGTCAGTAGGCGGAGTCAGAGGTGTGGCCAGAAGGAGCACAAAATACCCATTTTTTTGTATTTGTTTGGCATTTCTCTGACCAGTTACAGCTTATTACATTATTTAATTCTACCATTTTTATTTAATGTTTAATATGAGCCATTGACATTAAAATACATTCACAAAGTGGGATATGTTTCCAATCACCGAATGTCCCAAATATGCTTAAAAGTGGAATCACAAGCCATTTGTCTCGGAGCCATGCAGTTTCTGTCATCAGTACTTCTCCCTTTTTCCACAAGAGCAGTTCAAACATAAATGGCAAAATATCCTAGTTTGCAAATGTTTCCACATAATTATGGCTCTTCCATAAATGCCAAATAATGCATCATCTGCTGCAAAATCTGACGATTTTTACTTAAACATTGTTTGTAGTTCAAACGGATAAAAATGTACTTAAAAATGTGACTTGTGTTGCTGCGATGTGGAAGGCCCTTTGCAAAGGTTGAATGGTCGGTCACCTTTCTCACTGCTACATTTGCATATTACACTGGTACTAATGAGGCAAAATCTTTGCAGAGACTGTTAGTATGTGTAAAAATGTAAAAATAATAAAGTATCAGAAAATGTACCACATTACGCAGCAGCCTTTTTTTTTTTTGCTGCATAATTTAGTCAACACTGCAACCATAATTTTGTGCTCCATTGCTGCATAATTCCAGTGCCCCCAAAGCTGGCAGCACATGCTACCTCAGGAGAGTGGCCTGGTCATGAAGGCTGCCTGGCTCACCAGTTCCAAATTTGGCAGCTCTGGCCATAGTGCCACTTCCTCTCCCCCACTGAAAGAAACTCGAACTGTCTTCAGATACAACCCAATTGTGCCCCGCTATAAACACCTGGATGCGACTCAATTCAAAGTATGCCCTAGACCAGAGTAATATGCTGCCTGAAAAAAAAAACACATTTGCAATGCAATCTGTCTCGCATTTGTGAAAGTTAGAGCTATTGGCGCTGTAAAGGATATTGTTTTTTACTAGAGGAGTTTAGAGCACTAAGAAGGAGTTATTACCACTGGGAAGAGAGACGGCAGCAGCACTGCCTAGAGGACTTGGAATGAGGACTTACCACTGGGACTAGAAAAGCAGCTGCAGCACTGTGTTGAGCTTTTAGAATGAGGAATTATCGACTGGACCGAAGCAGCAACTAGCAGCACTGTGTAGAGAACTTTGATTGAGGAATTACTGACAAAAGAAGCAGCTGCAGCATTGCCTAGAGGTGCACAATGTGGGAATTACCAACAGGACCAAAGAAGCAGTTGCAGCACTATGCAAAACGCAACAAAACACTTTTGGAAACACTAATATTAAGTGCTTTGCCCAGAATCACAGGATGATGCCGGGCCTTGAACCTGGTTTTAAAGTTCCAAAGTGGGCAGCTTTGGGTGTTGGCCAATATACCCTCCCCGCTTTTCTGTTTTCTTTTAAAGTTATAAACTTGACATCGTTGTTTAAACATGAAGCAAAACACGTAAAGATGCTTGGTTCTCTGTTTCTGAACTGCTAACACTGCAACAGAGTGAGTAAACGAGTTAAGCATGCTTCTGAGTTTTTGAGCGGCAACGACTAAAATTCGCACATTCACTGCCAAACGCCACTATTACAATTGAAAACTGGATAATCAAGAAAAAAAATGGGAGGGTCGTCCAGCTTCTTTGCTCAGTGGTCCATTGATGCAAGAGTTTTGGTGGGAAAAGCGAGGATAACAGATTTATTTTACAAAAAAAGAAAAAGCGCAGTTACGTGACGAAAGGCCACTCCTTTGAGGCTGAAATGCTGGACTCCACTCAAGTGTAGTGCAACTGAAATCAGACCATCCCTGAATTAGGAGTTCCCCTTTAAATAAACTACATCCTGTAAAACAAGGCTGGGCAAGCACCTCTGTGGCAGGAAACTATCATGCGAACCATGCAGTTCTGAAATGAGTGTGATGCAATGGCTCGACACGAAACTGGATTGTCATGCCCAGACGGGAGGAGTGGCCATCGCGCGCTGTGAAGGAAAGTTGCGGCCGACCAAAAGAAACCATTAGTGAAATCGCCATGGGGTGGGATTAGACACAGAAAAGAGGGACCACCACGTACAAACACCAATAACAAGCCAGCATTTCTGAATGCCACAGAAAACAAACCATAGCAATCGGTGGGTGTGCCAAAAGCCCATAGAAGAGATACAGCAGGTCTTGCAGACCGCTCAAGTGCTGTCGCGGCTCGACCTAAAAGTAATAATATCCTGGGGAAAAAGAAAACACTCATAGGAAACGCAAGATTGAGTAAAGCATGTGAAATGTAGGCAGGAACAACATGGTTGCCTTAACGCTTTTATACTCCTTATTCAGAAATTAATGAGTATTTTTGCCTAAAAAGTTAAGGACATGACTACAGGGTCCAGAAGGGACCTGTTTCAATGTCCATTGTTTATATCCTTACAAAGCATAAGCAGTATGGTTTAAAAAGATCACATCCCTGAACACAGAGCCGCGGTATACATTTTATAAACTAAAATGGGGAAATCAGCTGATAAAGATCACATTAAACGTTTTCCATTCCACGCATCAACCAAGTATTTCAGTACCTTCAGGAATGGTGCACTTCCCCACCCGGGGAAAACAATGTTGTTCAAAGAAAGACGAGAAAACGAAAGTACCGCTTCACTGGCAAACTCTGTAAAGTGCTATTTGGCTGTGAATAAAACCAATCTGGCCACTTTGCGACCACTCTGTCTTGCTTTATTTAGTAATTTTGTTATTTTTCGTATTTTGAACCTTTTTTTCTCTCTACCCCGAGGCTGCACTTTGGAATAGAAAAATGTCAGAAAAAGATTACATTTCCAGCAAAAGTTTTTCTTTTTTTGCACCATTTCACAGCTGAACGAATAAAGGAAAGGAGAGGAAGGAGAGGGTAAGAATCTTATGTTGAAGTCACGGTTTTCATTCAGCAAGTGAAGAGGAGCGAGACAGACTGAAAGAGAGGGAGGAAGAGGAAGAAAGGGGGGGAGGTAGCTGACCGTGGCAGAGCAGGAAAAGTGGACACTGTCCTTGTCTTCTCTGGGCAAGAAGGAAGAGTTGGAGTCCTTTTCCTTCTCTGCCCACCCCGCCCATCCCCGAATGGCCAAGCCTTATCTATAGGTCTTGGCTATTTCTGCTGTCCTAGGATGCATTTTTAAAATAAAGTAGGGGAACGGATTGTATTAGATTGAAAAAATAGGGGCACGCCATGCCGTATCGACCCCGCCCACTTTGACTGCTGGTTATAGTTAGTTATCTCAAGTAACTATAGCTCGTGCCCTAAAGTAACTATAACTCGCGCCGCAGCCATGCACAGTTTTCTCATCAATAATTTTAAAGCAAATGTTGCACTGATATTATCAGTGATGTTCTAGAAGATCAATCAATCAAGGATTTGTAAAGCACGGCAAATCACTCATGAGGGCCTCGGGGCGCTGGAATTGCTGACTGCTTTGTGGTGATCTGTTCATTTGAACAGCCGGGTTTTGACTCTTTTCCTGAATGGCTGGAGTGATGAGGCGGTCTTGATGTGCAGGGGAAGGTTGTTGCAAGCTTTGGCCACCAGGTGTGAGAAGGAGCGTCCTCCGCTTTTGCCTCTGTGGATCTGGGGGTGTCTGCGAGGAAGAGGGAGGCGGATCTTAGGTGTTTGGTCAGTTGGTGGAAGGTAATGCTTTTGTTGATGTAAGCTGGTTCTTCATTGTGCCGGACTTTGTATTCGTGGGTCAACATGTTGAACTGGCATCTTTTCTGGATTGGGAGTTAGTGTAGCTTTTTGAGGTGGGGTGTGATGTAGGTTTGTCTGGGAAGGTCGAGGTTGAGCCTGGCCGCTGAGTTTTATATTGTGTGTAGTCTCTTCAGGAGGCGTGCAGAGATTCCTACGTAGTGTGTACCCATAGTCCAGCCTGCTGGTGTCTACGGCCTGCGTGACGGTCCTTCTGGTGTTGACTGGGAGCCAACTGAAGATCTTCCGGAGCATGTATAGGGTGTGGAAGCAGGCGGAAGAGACTGTGTTTGCCTGTTACTTCATAGATAGCTTGCTGTCCAAGATGATGATGATGCCGAGATTGTGGACGAGGTCTGTCAGGACATGGGATGGGCTGAGTTCAGCAGGCCCCATGCGTCGTTCCATGGGAAGGTGTTGTTCCCAAAGATGAGGACTTCCGTGTTGAGTCTGAGATTGTTGTCCTTCATCCAGTCGGCGACGTTCATCATACATCTGTGGAGGATGGCTCTGGTGGTGGAATGGTCTTCTGACCGCGAGGGGATGAGCTGGGTGCCTTCGGTGTAGGAGATGATGTTGAGCCCGTGTGATCTGATGGTGTTGGCCAGGGGGGGGATGATTCTTGGGGGACGCTGCAGATGAACTTGGGTTCTGAGGTGAATGGTGGGAGACTGATTCTCTGGTTTTTTTTTCCGGTGAGGTATGAGGTGATTCATTTGAGGGTGTCTCCCTGTACTCCGATGTGGTGGAGTCTGTTGATCAAGATGTGATGGGAGACTGTTCAAAGTCGGCTGATTGGTCCAGGAGGATGAGAAATGCTGTTTTGCCGTGGTCCAGGAGGGCCCTTATGTAATTGGCTGCGATCGGGACTGTCTCACTGCTGTGGTTGCCTGGAATCCAGAGAGGGAGAGAGAGGGGTTACAGGTGGTTGTTGTGTTCCAGGTGCTTGGTGAGTTGCTGGTTAGCTGCCTTCTCAAGCACCTTTCCTGGAAAGGGGAGCAGGGAGATGGGCAGGTAGCTCTTGATCCTTCTTGGTCGGCAGATGATTTCTTCAGGAGGGGCCTCACTTCAGCCTGTTTCCAGTCCTCCGGAAAGGAGGCCGAGGTGATGGAGGTGGTCAGTACTTTCTTGAACTCATCACCAATCGTCTTGCTCCTGAGGTTGAAGACGTGATGAGGACAGGGGTTCGTGGGTGCACCCGACTGCACTGAATTCATGATGGAGATTGTGGCTTGAGTTGTGCGAGAGGGTCCAAATGTGTGAACTGGTGTTCGGGGCTTGTGTTAATGGGTGTGAGCAGGCAAATTCTGTCTGCGGCAGTGGTTTTGGGTATGAAATTTTCCTAGGTGACTGAGATCTTGTTGTGGAAGAAGTCTTCCAGCGTGTCACAAAGGTCTTGGGAGGTGGTGGTGGTGGTGGTGTTCCTGGCAACTGCGGTGTTGGAGAATTCCTTCATGATGGCAAAGAACTTCTTGCTGCGATTTGTGCTGTCTTCTATGCGGCCTTCTAGGGCATTCTTTTGTTTCTTTCAGGAGGGGGTGGTACTGGTTGAGTGCTGGCTTGAAGATGGTATGGTCTTTCGTCTGTTTGCAGGTGCGCCACTTCTTTTTTAGTTGCCAGCAGTTGCGTTTGGTGGATATCAGCCCCACAGTAAACCAGTTGGCTGGTCCTATGGATCTGGATTGCTTGGCGGGCGATTGTATCAGTACAATCCGTGATCCACTGGGAGACGTTCTTTGCAGCCTGCTCTGGGTTGGATGTTGTTTCTGGGAGGTGGGAGTTGAAAGTGTTGTTCCACTGGTTTTCTGATATCTTTTTCCAGTTTCTGCTCATGGAGCCGGGGGGCATGGTGCCAGTGTTGGTAGGTCCTGAGACGGCCATGTGGAAGTTGTAGTGGTCGGTCCAGGTGAGCTGTGAGACATGGTTGTGCTTGACTTTGTCGCTGGACGTGAAGTTAGGGTAGAGCGTGTGCCCTGCAATGTGGGTAGGGTTGGTGACTAGTTGCTTGAGACCGATGTTGCTCATGCTTTCCAGCAGGTCGGTTGTGTTGGTGTCACTTGGGTTGCTGAGGTGGAAGTTGAGATCCCCAAGGAAGATTTAGTGCTCTGAGTTGATGGCGATGAGGTGAGGGATGGTGTTGCTGGGGCGTGGTCCTGGTGTTCTGTAGGCGAGGGTGCCTCAGATGGTGCCTTTTCCATCTGTGTGGATTTGCAAGTTAAGCTGCTCCATTATCGGGGTTGAATAGTCTGAGGAGGTCGTGCAGTGGATTGTGTAGTTGTATATGATGGCAATTCCAGCTCCGTGTTTGTTGGTTTGGTCCCAGTGTGTTGTTATAGCCTTCTTTGGTGGCGATGGCAGTGTCTGGTGCACAGGCAGGGTTCAGCCAGGTTTCTGTGAGGAAGATGACGTCCGGGGTGAGAGATTAGATGGTGTCCCAGATCTCCATGGCATGTCTCCCGAGTAATCGTGCGTTGAGTAGAATGCGCTGGAGTTGTTCCGTGGCGGTCTCGATCGGTTTGGTGGATGCAGTGTCTTCAGCGTTGTTTGTTGCTTCGGTGTTGCAGGTGAAGCAGCAGTGCTGGCAGGAGAATGGTCCTCTAGTGGTGTATTGAGAGGTACTCGCTCATAATGTCGAAGGACTTACCACACAGACTGAAAACAAACACTGCATTCTTCTAGCCACAAACACTACACTGTGTAGCTTGCTATCGGTGTGGGTAAGTACTTCATTGTCCCACTTAGGGGTAGCAAGTGCTACACAAGTGTGCCATCAAACCTATTCTTCATTGATTTTCTTTTCACTACGTTGAAATACGCTTCACCCCCTCTTTCCAAATCTCTAGCGCCTCCTAAGCTTCTGAGGACTCTTCAATGTCGACTGTTTTCTATAAGGTGCTTTTTTTGATGTGTTTCCACTTTTTGTTTCTATCACAATTTCTTATTGCCTATACTTGAAAACATGTGCATTCCTAGGTAGAATTAATTTAGTTGGATACAAAGTTTTTTTTTGTTTTTTGCACGATAGGAAAAACAATAGTAATAATTTGTTCTTTATTCAGTGATTCATACTGCAGTTTTGCTGACTTAAACCACAATAAATCAGAGGTGTTACTGTTACGCAATATAATGGTACTGTATTTACCAACTTCAGATGGAAGTGTTGAATGGGATGGGTTGACCTCAACGGGAATCAGATGTGTGACCTGCTGGACAAAGACATTCTCACCAGCAAGTCTGTAATTCACTGAGCCTTTCGTGTTGGCTAATCAACTTTAAATGTTGTCTCTTCATACCTCCTACACAGCAACAACAGTCCCTACACCTCCTACACAGTGGGAGGAGGCCTGAGGGTAGATGATGACAAGAACCTGTGGAGCTCCCCTGGTGACTTGTCGCACATGGAGGCAGATGATGACCGGGTACTGCAGAGCTTCTTGGAGACCAGGAAACAGCTGGACAAAGATTCAGAGGTGAGATATCCAATGCCCACAGAAGCATTCTTTGTGGGTGCCCGTTAATGTATTGTAGGACACATCCACTCACGGTTTATAAAAATAAGTTCTGCTTTCCAAGTTTCAGTGGTGACTGGAAATATTTTATCTTGGGAGAGTGAGGTCACAGTAAATGCTGATGGGGATTTTGTCTGACATTGCCCCCCACTGATTGATTGTAAAGATCACATCCTTTGAGACTGCCGGATAGCAGAGCACTATCTACTCAAAATGATCACTCTCTGTAAATGTCAACCATTGTGTTGTGTATAGTTAGGGATGCAAATGTATGGGGTGGGATTTTACACCCTCCACCCCCCAATTACACCACCCCCCCCCATTCCAAATAAATGCATTCTTCTCTTGGTAATTGGGCCCAGGTTCCTGGCTCAGGTCTGCTATCTCTCTCTGTTTTTCTCAGTGTGAGCCAAAAATTATAGACAAAATAGTGACTTTTAATATAAGTGAGAGACAGAAAAACCATCTGGTGGCAGAATTTCAAAATGTGAAACCAGTTTACCTGGACTCAATACTAGCTTCCCTGCATGTTCAAATTATATGACCCTAGGCAAATAATGTAACACCTTCTCCTTTTCTTTATTGCCACATGAGCACACTTTTAAATACTTAAGTTCGGATGTGCACTGTAGAAGCACCCTCTTATATTTGAATTAATACACTATAATGTTGCTCAATCTGTAATCAGAATCTAGGCCATATTTAGGGTTTACTTGACTACTGTCATGCTCGGTTCACTAATGGCATTGACGTTGGGGGTGTGAGCCATGAATGTTTCCAAAGCCTATCAGTTTTAATAAATGTCTATCTTTGCAGCCATGTAATCTGATGTACTAAGGTGAAACACTTCCGTTAGTTAAAGAAATGCACTCTTTTGAATTTTGAATTGGGTCATATTTTTGCATTAGGTTTGTTGCATGATATGCATGGCAAACGTTTTCATGGCTCAGCTCGTGCATCAGCCCATGGCTTAGCTCCAGCTCAGCCTGACCTGTCAATTTGGCTGGGTGCTTTCCTCTATTTGCGCCTTGGGTATAGTGAATAGGGGCCATTGGTCACTTAATAAAATGATTTGTAAAAGGTGAGAACTAGAAACATGGAGTCCTGCCCTCATGCACCGATTTGCCAACTCTACCATTAAGGCTTCTTGTAGCAGAGACTAAGTGCGTGCAGTGAAAATGCATTGGAAATTAGTGATCCCAGGACAGGGACTCTAGGTCATTGTGTTGTATGAGGTTGTAGTCATGAGTTCGTAGGGAGCACAGCCAGACCCAGTTGGGACGGGTCGGGCATAGCTTCAGCAGGGGTGTTTGGGGTGAGGCTCCTCTCAAATGCATTCTTTGTTTGCTAGTTGGGTCTGACGGTGGGTCTGCTATTTCTTTGTCAGCTTTTCTTGCCGTTCTCATTTCACTAACCGGTTTTAACATGGTAATGTACTACTTTTTGAAATTGACATACATTGGCAGTAGTAAGCTTGGAAATCTGTGCCAGTCTCAACTTTCCAGGCATACTACTGGAAATCAGGCACCCAAAAGATGATGGGATGAAGGCTTGAAAATAGTCTAACAAGTGGCAATCGATCGGGGTAGCATTACTACACATCTTTTTGCGCTGACTGTGCCACTCTAGACAGAAGCCTACCTAAAGTAATTCAGTACTGACCCTGTTCCTCATGGGAAGCATCCATAGCACCTCTTGACCATCTCAGCCCTCCACCTTGCAGTCCGCTTCTCTTTTTTCATTGAGAAATTTGAGATTCACACCCCAGAATCTCACTACACCCCAGCCTATGGTGTGGGACATGGGACTGCACTTCTTAACAGCAAATGTCTCATTTGCTGATCTTGGACAATTCCAATGTTGCCCATGGAAAAGTACCTTGTTTCAGGACTGCAGACAACAGAACTGCACTTTGTTCTCCATGACTGTGATCTATGCTTTTGCGCTTAATGGGAAAGGCTCAGCATTTTAGCTTAAAACAAGGTCCAGTTTTTTCTCTTCAGCTGTGTAGACAAAGAATACCCATTCGAGCTTGTAGAGTCTGCAAGTTTTTATTATACGCCTGAAAAAGTGCTTGTGTTACTCTACTATGTAGAAAAATGCAAGTGCTATTTATTCTGCTATGTAGAATAACACTAGCATTGTTTCAGGTGTGTAATAAAAACGGTTGCATTTCCTACTCGAGCACAATTTCTGAATAGAGTGTGGGAATTGGTGGGGAACACTTTAGATGGGCATTCTGACATTCAGAACGCAGCGTGGCACAATCCTTCGCTTGAATGGCAAGAATGCGACCACTGTATTTGCGTTTAAAATATCCGTTTCTCGACAAACTCTGCAAGCTTTAGGAGCGGCTCCTTAACTGTTCTCTCTTGAGTAGGCAGCTGGTGAAATGAGGCGGTTGTGTCTCTTTTTCAGCGATCGCACCCGATATACAGAGGGGCTTATCGGAGGTGTGATTGTTGCCCTAAACCTCGAACTCGTGTGCACTGCATGCAGAGTAGAACTGTCCTGGCTATCTGCCCAGTTCGCTGTGATACAAGTCTGGAATTATTCACTGCGCCTCTTCTAGGGAAAACCTGCCAAGGGCATAATGTCATTGCAGGGGTGTGACCGGCATTCAAGCGTAGATCTGTGTGCACAGTTTAAATTGAGTGACCGGTAACAGATGGAAGCTGAAAATACAGGAAGTGTCGAAAGCCACTTCCCTGATCATGCTTAGGCCACATGAGTAGCTGGAGTCAATATATGCGGACAGCGAGTGGTCCATGCATATTGGGTACAGATTTTTCAATGCTTGTGATTTTTGCCTGTCGCCCTTTAATGCATATTATTTACTAATTTCACACCTGTCCCATTACTAACCCTGGGCATAATACTTTGCTACGCTCACGGAGCATGCAAAGTTTGTGTTACTACGCACTACGCATGTAGCAGAGTAAAAAATCAACATAGCGTAGCAGCAGTATTTTTAAACACATACAAATGCTTTGTTAAAGCAATTTTCTATGCTAAAAAGCATATAACAAATTCACAAAAGTGAACTTTGACAATGAAAATATCAAGCAATGAGAGAAGTGATGATTTTGGGTTCCCCCCTAACCTAGGGGGAGGACCAAGCAGATGCCTTGAACACAAAAAGCATATCATGTGAACGATTCAGTGGTGGTCCCTTCCTCCTAGGACCACCCCAAGCACAGTTATGGGCAAAAATACAATCCCAACCAAAGGCCCTGCAAAGCATTATGGGACGAGATTAGCAGTGGGCAGTGAATATTATAGTGTCCAATAGCAAAATAATTCTACAAAGAGCTGCAGTTCACCTAGTCGTTACTAGATGTCCCTCACGAGTCAAATGCAAAAGCATTGAAACCCTTTCATGAAGCTTTTGCATTTGACTCGTGAGGGACATGTAGTAACGACTAGTGGAACTGCAGCTCTTTGTAGAATTATTTTGATATTGATACTATAATATTCACTGCCCACTGCTAATCTTGTCCCATAATGCTTTGCAGGGCCTTTGGTTGGGATTGTATTTTTGCCAATAACTGTGCTTGGAGTGGTCCTAAGAGGATGGGACCACCACTGAATCGTTCAAAAGATGTGCTTTTTGTTTTCAAGGCATCTGCTTGGTTCTCTCCTAGGTTAGGGAGGATACCAAAATCATCACCTCTCTCACTGCTTGTTAATTTATTGATTTCACTTTTGTGAAATGCTATATGCATTTTAGCATATAAAGAGAGAGATACTTATTTTATCTTAACTTGCACTGTGCAAGATGCCTTTGGCAATTTTTGTACAGTGCAGTCAAGTACACAGCTACGCACTACGCAATTTGCATAGCTATAGCTACGTGAAGTGCTACTACGCAAACTACGCCCAGGGTTACCCATTAACCACTTTAGTGAGTACTGTGAAGTGGTCTACCTCAATAACCTCACCTCTCAGCATCCCCATAATAAGCGGTCCATTGTTGCTACTTGTAGCTGATTCTGTCTGCACCCACCGATGATGTGAAATCAAATGATGTCATCATTTGTTATGTGGCAGAAAGGGTTTAAAATGCCCATGCGTGCTGCCACTCTGCTGCTGCTTCGGCCTCCGGTAACACTAGTCCAGAATGTAACTTTCTATTTGTAATAATGCTGGTTATAGCTTTTAATTGCATTTTTTAATTTTTTTTTATTTACGAAGTTTTATATAGTGTAAACAAGACCGTTTCTGGTATCAGAGCGCTGTACTATGGAAAATAACTGAGAATGTACAAAGTGTGATACATAGTTACAGGGTGATAGAGCGATGTGCAATGGAAAATAACGTAGAATGTGCACAAATAATAAAAAGCGACACAGGGTGATATCAAGAAGCAAAAACTGTCTTTGATAGAGGTGAAGGTGGGTAGAGAAGTTAATAGGAATTTGGTTTTGAGGGCGTTGAGTCTGAGGTGGTTGCAAGTCAGCCAATGCTGAGTTTGTCAGGGTGTTTGAGAGTACTGACGTCTTCAGGTGGGCAATTTTCATGTAAAGTTGCGCATCATCAGCATACATATCGTAGGAGATGTTAGAGAGTTTGAGGATTTTGGTCAGGAGTTCCATGTGCAGGTTAAACAGGGTTGGGAAAGCGTCGAACCTTTGGGGATGCCGATTGTGACTGGAGTCTGGTCGGATAGGGCGTAATTGATTAGGACTCTTTGAGATCTTTTTTTGTAGGAATGGAGAGAACCATTTTAAGACCGTACTCGCGAGACCCATCCTGGGCTCTAAGAGGTTCATGAGAATCTCGTGTTTAACCATGTCAAACGCTGCCAATAGGTCAAGTAGGATTAATAAGCAGGACTCGTTTTGATCGATTAAGTGTAAAAGCGTCGACCATGTGGACCATGGCAGTTTCAGTACTGTGACCCTCTCTGAAGCCAGATTTGGCAATGATCGAAGAGTTGGTATTGAGCAATGTGATTGCAGAGTTGCTGATGAACACGTTTTTCCAAGAGCTTGGCTAAAGTTGGGATGCTGGAGATAGGGTGGTAGTTGCTTGGATCGGAAAGATCGTAGTTGCTTGGATCGGAAAGGTCGGAGTCAGGCTTTTTTAAGATAGGGGTGACTTGTCCACTTTTTAGACAGTCAGGAATGGAGACTTGTGTAAGAGGCGTTGATAATCCTGGTCCATAAAGGGAGCGGTAGGTGTATAGTCTCCATTGAGTAGTAGGAGGGAAGAGGGTCATTGAAGTGGTTTGAGTATTTTATGGATGTTATTTGATGAAACTGAGGAGGAAGAATTGTTTCCCATTAATTTGATTTTTGACAATTTCAAAGAATTTTTTGGGTCGGTTAATGGTCATGTCAAGCTGTTGATGGAAATAAGATGATTTGGAGCTTCTAATGTGCCTATTGTAGGCGGTCTGTTTTCGCCGCAGAAGTTTGAGGAGCCTCAAAGAAGGGGTCAGTCTCCTTGCTCTTTCCGCAAGTATAAGGGAGCAGCATTCCTCATTAAGGCTACAGGTGAACCTAGAGTTAGGTCTTCTTATCGGCACTCTCTTGAATTGTTTGGGGGGCAATGGAGTCCAAAATGTTGCACATAACTAAAACAGTGCTCTGTGAGGTCTTGTGTGTCAGACATGTCAAGGGAGGGGACAAGAAATTGTGGTTAATAGCGGATAGCGTGTCTGGATTGAAGTTACAAGTATCTCTGGCCCAATGTTTGTTTTTCACTGATTGACCTTTGAGGTTGGTATCCTTTTCAGCTATGGAGAAGGTGATGCAGTGGTAGTCGGTTCATTCGCAGGGTGAAATAGTCAATTTGGATGGTATTCTAGCTTGGCTACGATTGTCTGAGCTGGCCCCTTTAATATGAGAAGGGCTGTTGCAGGATTGGATCAGGTTGAGGTCATGAAGAAAGGCCTTGAAACAGTTCACTAGCGGATCAATCGTGTTATTTCAGTGAACGTTGAAATCACCTAAGAAAAACTGTTAATTGTGTGGTTCATTGTTGGTAGATATGATCTCCATGATTTGTTTGATGAAAATATGATTCTCTCCTGGGGGGCGGAGGGAGAGGAGATTGTGTGCAGAGTGCAAGATGAGTTGTCTTTGGTTGAGATGTTGATCCTCCTATATTCGCAGGAGGATATTGGCATAGTCTGTGTCTGTTTTAGTGATAGGTTGGTCCAATATATATGTTAGTCCACTCCCGTGGCAGCCTGTGTGGTCCAGCCGGATGATGTCACCGAACTAGGATGTTAGAATAACCAGGTGTCCATGAGAATTAGGAGGTCTAGTTCCTGGTTGAGTATAAGGTCCGCTATGTCGGTAGCATGTTTCACTGCTGACTGGCAGTTTAGTAGCAAACATTTTAGGTACGTTTTGGTAACAGTGGCAGATGAGTGTGTGATGGGGACTAGTTTGAGGTTTGTTTTACATCTCCAACTAGGTTGAATAGCTTGTGTGCTGGCAGTACTATCAGCAGGAGGGTGTAAGGGGAGGTGGGCGTTTTACGGTTCTGGTGATGAATCAAGTTTTTTAACCAGTTATGTTTGAGGTTGGAGATGATGCATAGAAGATTAAGGATATCAGCCCGCATCAACAGTAAACAGTAGATCTGATTTTATAGCATTGAGCGTAGAATGGAGCAGGGAGGTACTGTTGGAGTTAATATAGAGGTGATTCGGGGGGGGGGGATTGTGTATTATATTGGGTGTGAGGGGAGAGGTCCTCGGTTTAAGGTAGTAGATAGGAGAATTGGGAGTGTCCAGGGTAGGGTGATGGTATTATGGTCAGCGTTCGTACTTTGAGGTGGAGCAGGGGAGTAAGAAGGAAGGTGGTCATAGAGACAAGAGTTGAAAAGGTCGCAATTGGGCTCCTGTCCGGTGGGAGCACTGTCCAAGAGGGAGCACGTTAAATCTGAGGAGATGGGTGACAGGTAGCTATTGGTAACCACTATAGGTATTGTAGAATTGGATCGCTGATTAGTAGTGGTGTGGCTCCTAAACTGAATAGGGGAAGTGTTGGTAATTAGTTTGCCTGCAGGTTGGGTAGGAGAGTTGAGGTGATGGTTTGGGGTAGAGTAGGGGCTTTCATAAGAGGTTATATTTTGATATGTAGAGACACCAAATGTAGGAGTAGGTGTCTGCTATGGGAGAGTAGTGGGATGAGTTGGGAAGAGGGATTGGGTGGAAAGTGGACATTATTCGGAATGGGTTCGGTGGGAAGTTGGGATAAGGGGGGGTGGGATTTGATCACTGTCGAGCTTGACCTTGAGGTAGAGGAAGAGATTGTCAAAGAGTTCCAAATTGCGATTAGAGGACTGAAAAAGCACAGTGCCATTATTATAGATGGAGATAGTGGCTTCTGCATTGTACACAGGGGAGGGCGCGATGGTAAGCTTTTAGCTGGGAGTTATTTTCTTTGAGGTAGTTGTGCGTACAGAGGATAGCACCTTTCTCCATTGAGCACGACAATTAGTTAAGATAAGGTCATTAATTAACATACCTTTATTGATGCAAAAGTATGGGTCCATTATAAGTGTTTCTGTATTCAGTTTGAGAGTTTTATGTTTGAAAGTTTTTGTTGAATTTTTGGATAGATTTGGTGAATAATTGATATTGAACGAATTGTGCCATGAGGGGGATAGGAAGGGGTTTGACCTGTAGATATGGGGTAGTTTCAAGTTAAGAGTCAAACGTAAGGAGGAGCAGATGAAAGTAGAAGAGGTTGAGAGCAAATAAAGGCAGGAGCCACTACAAGATGGCTGCCAAGAACCAAGCGGAGGTGAGGGCTGCCTTCTTAGGCTGTGAGAAGTCCTATTTCAGTTTTAGTTCATGTTGAGGTGGATAGTCCTATTTTGCTGTTTATGTATGTGAAAGGGAGAGGGTTAAAGGACTGAGTTGGGAGCCATCTTGGATAGCGTAAGAAAGAATAGTAAAGAGGGGGAGGGCTGAGATGATGATAACCAGCTTACAATCTGTGATTAGGTTGGCGGACGGATGAATTGTAGGTTTACTCCTGGGTTAAGCATTATTGACATACATATCCAGGGGGTTGAATGAGTTCTGAACAAACACAGCGATTATACTCCTGGTTTTAAAGGCAGGGAAGGCAAACAAAACAAAGAACCTTGGAGACACGAGGGCAGCCTCCCGCACATGGGTCTCTAATCACACATAAGCCAGTCACAGGGAGGGGGAGGAAGATGTGCCTCACCCGCATTATCTGCAGATTAGGGGAGCCGTCGGGTCCAGGTTATAAGTGCTCGGTAAAGCTAGGGACCAGGGAGCAATGTGCACATAACCGACCTCAAGAAAATTGTATATAAATTTCATCAGCCATTGTCTGGCCAAAAACTAGAATAAATAAGGCGTGTTGGGCAAAACAGAACCATGCTTCTACAAGCATGTGGAGCTCTGGTCTCACAAGGACAGCTCCACTCCGAAGCAGCCATGCTCTTGATAGCGACCCATCTTGCGAGACGTAATCCCGTAGTGGGAGATACAGGCGGCACCGATTGGGGGGGGGTCGAAAGGATTCCGGCCAGCTTGGAGTCCGCAGACGCAGCTGTCAACGACTGAATACCCCTGGACCATGCCGAACACGTACGGAAGGGGCACGCGCCACCCATGAGCTTAGTGAATCGGCTGGGGTCTCGGTCAGCGCCTTGCTCCGCAAACAGCCTTGAGGAAACCGGAATGGTGCTGCTCAGCAGCACTGAGATGGAACGGCACCGGTTTAGCTACCAAAGGGATATTCCTAGGAATTTCATGACCGTAAACTTTTCAATTTTCACCTTGTCAACTTAAGAGGGAAAACCCCTGCCCACCATTCGTCCTTACTTTGATATTGCTGCAGTCGTATCTTGGGATATGGCAAAAACCTAAAATGTATAGCATGTCCTTTTTAGATGCTAGGCGGGCCAGAGAGTGCAGCTGTTGGGAGAATAAAATGAAAGACTTTTTGTGCATTAATTGACTGCTACTATCAACATGGGAAAAGACTGTGAGGAATGTTAAGTGTGATAATAGGAAGCGTATGAACTTCAATGGGGTGTGTCTGAGTAGAAATGTTGTGGTGCCGAAGTTCCACAAGAAGTGGGCCTGTTGCCTGGTTTAAGACTCTTGGGACAGAAAAAGTCCCCTGCCTGTTCTGGAGAGCACGTGCCGTGCTGCTCTGTGTGAAATGGTGAGGAGTGGAAAAGAAATAGGTTTGCGGTGGAGGTTTGTTTGCCAAAGTAGAACCCTAGTCTTCATTACCACACAATGGCCAGGTTGTTGTATCATTGCCATCAAATAATTTGCAGCTCTTAAAAAAGCTCAGTTGTGCATGCTGCGATCTATCTCTTCCTTCAGGGACCCAAACCACATACCTTCTGTTGGAAATCGGGTCTCTAGTTCAAAGAGGTATGCACCCTGTCCAATTAGAGACCACAATCCTAGTCACAGTAAGTCACAACACCATCCCAATTTATCCTGTTCTTACCTCCTGGCACACTCCAGGCAATCCCAGCATTTCCAAATGAGACCTGAGCTCTACCTCCCTCCAGGTAGTATGCTCCAGGTTGTTGCCTAGCAGAGAGTCTACAGGGAGGGAAGAACTCGCAGCTACTTTCAGAGAGCCTAGGACCCCTCCCCCCCCTCAAAGGGAACCAGAGCCATCGGAAGATGGCTGTCACAATTGTCACCAACTATGACTTGGTGGAATGTGTTCGGAAGGACCTGCTCTGCTGACACCAGATGACGCTTGACAGTTGTCATGCTGGCGCCTATGTCGCAGAGCCTTCACCCATTGCCCCTTAATGGTGACCTACTGCCTATACTTTGAAGTATCAGATGGCACTTGGCCTCTAGGCTCCACTTCTCTATCCCCTAGGGAAACTAGTGTCCTCTGTTTGTTCCCCAGAACTGACTGGTACTAACTCCTCCCCGAGCGCTACACTCTCCATTCCTAGAGTCTGGCCCCCAGTGGGGGGCTGTGCCCTCTTAGGACATTTAGAGTCGCCCTTTATGTGCCCATATTTGTAGCACTCAGTACATTTGGGTGCAAACCTCCCTGTCTTATGGTCAAAGAAACCCTTCTGTTTTTGGAATCAGACTGGGACTGATTAGCACTATCCCCTTGGGAATTCTTTTGGGGGCCTTTACAAAACTCCTTAGCTTTAGGTTTTTCTCCACCCTCTTTCTTCTGTTGGGAAGCCTGACAACCATTGTGGGTGCCCTCCCTGCCCCACGATACCGTTTTGAACACTCTGGTGCCTGCACAGAGGTCCACCTACTCAGCAGCTTCCTGGGATTAGTCAGCTTACTGTCAACTAGGTGCTGGCACAACTCTGTAAAGCACATACTGAGCATGTGCTCTCTCATGATCAGATTGTACAACCCAACATAATCGTTTCGCTGCCCCACACCCAGCCATTCAGTTCCTTACTGGAGTAATTCACAAAATCTACCCAGGACTGGTTGGGCAGCTTCTGGCTGTCCCTGAATCTTTGCCATGAAAGCCATCTTACTTGCCAAGTTTGGGCTGGCTCTCGAAAAGTATTGCCAGTGTACCTGGTTTGGTCCCCAACCTCTAAAGGTAGAGTGCGTTACTCACCAGTGTAGGCATGTTTCCACAGACCCACTCCTCCCTCCCCCAATGCTCCTCAGAAACCCTGTGTACCTTCAATGCAACTTCATAAGCAGAAAACCACTTAACAATGTCATCGCCCACCATGTAACTGGGCACCAGGTCCTTGGGTATACAAACCTTATTTTCTCCATCAGGTACTGAACGTACACTGCCACCATCACTACTGGAATCAGACTGTCTGACCTTGATCTCCAGCTCCTTTAGACTCCGTTCGTGAGCCAACAAAAGTTTGTTTCTCAGCTAAGGCCCTTTCAGCCCCAGCCTGTTTGGCTTCCCTCTCATCCTTTTTCTCCTCCACCTCCATCTTTAACTTCATCATCTGCAGCTTGAATTCCTTCTCCTCCTTCCTCTCCCTCAACTCCTCTGGGGATAGGTCAAGGGAGGATACACTGCTTCCTGCTCTCTCATGAGGTTGAAATCCAGGGGTTTCCCCCTCATCTACTGCAGGTAGCTCCTCAGAAGAGCTCGTCTCGGGCTCCTCCAGTGCACTATTCTCTTGGGAGCGGGACTCTGCTCAGGACCGTTTGGAACTCCACCTTCATGGTGTTCCTGGGGTACAATCCCCCCCATCTCCTCACAGAAGCTTTTCATCTGAGCCTTGTTGTAACTTTCCAGCTTGGCCAGTTCAAACTCCCTGGCTCCACTTGCAGAACCAGCCAGAGACATAATGTAGAAGACAGATTAAAATGCAAAGCAGGGAAAAATGAAGAAAAACCAAAATGGTCTTAGTTGTGGAAGGGAGGTGTACACATAGCTATTGTATGGCACTGCACAAACACAAGTCCTATCCTCACCAATGATCACTAATGTTAGAAATCGGGTCTGTAGTTGGTAGAGGTATCCACCGTGTCCAAGTAGGGACCAAAATCCTAGTCCGGGTAAGTAGCAACACAATTCCAAATTATACTGCGCTCACCCCCTGGTAGCTTGGCACAGAGCAGGCAGGCTTAATTAAGAAGGCAATGTGTAAAGTATTTGTGCAATAACTCATACAACAACACAGTAAATACACCACAAAAAGACTCCACAACAGTTTAGAAAACTAGAGAATATTTATCTGAGTAAAACAAGTCCAAAATGATCAAAATCCATCACGTAGAAGTTGAGTTATTGAATGTTGCAGAAACAAATAAAATAAAGCGCTTCGAAGCAGATTGTGCTAAAAAGGTCACGAGGGGCCAGAGCAAATCCAAAGTTAAGGACAAATCCGATGCAGCACGAGCCGGCAACAGGGACCCACTTGGGCCTGCTGAACACAGTACCTTGGATCCTGGGGCACATTGTGCACAGCGAGGCTGTACGTTGTCCGGCATCTATTCCGAGAGGCTGTGTGGTGAGGTTTTGTGCCGTCCGGCATCGTTTCCAAGTGCTGTCAGCTGTGCGGTGAGGCTTTGTGGGGCTTCTTGCTGCTTGGCGTCGGATTTGGCAGGTACTCGGCTGCAGAACCCACTTCTGAGACCCAGAGCTAGGAGTAGGCTGCAGGCAAGGGTAGGACTCGCAGGAGGCAGAGTCTGGCAGCACCATCAGAACTGCAGGAAGTCTTTGGTGTCCCTGAGACTTCAGAAACAGGAGACAAGCTAACAAGCAATTGGAGATCACTTTGGAGGGAAGGCATTGTCCAGCTCTCCTTCCAGCAGAGTCTGAGAGCAGCAGGCTGCAGGGTAACAAGCAGAAGCGCAGTCCTTCCACAAAAACAGTCCAGTTGAGTCCTTTGCGCAGTTCTTCTGACAGAGATTCAGTGCATGTCCAGAGGTGTCTGTTGTGATGGGGCCAGAGACCCAGTACTTGTACCCAAATGGGCCTTTGATGTGAGTGAAACTTCAAAGAGGTGTTTTGAAGTGCACCAATATGCCTTTCAATCCCAGTCCTCACTCCAGACTACGAGTGGGGGTTATCAGTCCTTTGTATGGCGTCAGGCCACTAGCCTTTGAAGGGTAAGGGCGAGTCCTTTCCTCCCATCAGCCCAGGAAGACCCTTCGGAATGCAGATGAATGCCGGTGGGTCTAAATTACACCCAGCCCTTTCCTGTGGCTGTCTAGAAGGAATGCACAAAGGGATCTGTCACCTAGCCCAAGTGTGTATTAGAGACAGGCTGTAAGGCACACATAGCAGTACAAGCAGAGAAATGTCCACTTTCTAAAAGTGGCATTTCTAAAATAGTAATGTTCAATCTGACCTTACGAGTAAAGAGGATTTCTCATTACCATTCCAGAGATACGAAACATGAGAAAGCTACTCCTTTCTCATCAAGAATTACAGCTTAAATGTATTTTAAGGAATTCTCAATTCTAGCCGATGAGAGGAGTAGGCTTCACTGCAGTGAAAAACTAATTTAGCTGTTTGTCACTAGCAGGATATGTAGAACATAGAAGTGGTGGTCCTGCCTTTTACTTACATAGCACCCTGCCTTTGGATTACCAAGGGGCTTCCTATGTAACAAAAGGGGAGTCTGACTTGGCATTTAAAACTACGTGCCAAGTCTTTAAGTGGGAGTAAACTGTACACACAGGCGATGCAGTGGCAGGGCTGAGACATGGTTAGAGGGCTACAAATGTGGGTGGCACAAGCAGTGCTGCAGATCCACTATTAACATTTAATTTACAGGCCCGAGGCACATGTAGAGCACTTTACTATGGACTTCTAACTAAATTAAATATGCCAATTGGGTATTAGCCAATGTTACTATGTTTTAGGGAGAGAGCACATGCACTTTAGCACTGGTTAGAAGTGGTGAAGTGTGCAGAGTCCTAAAGCCAGCAAAAATGAGGTCTGAAAAAGAAGCGGAGGAAGGCAAAAGGTTTGGTGTGACCCTTCAGAAAGGGCCATTTTCCAATTCCTTCATTCCCAAATGTCTGTGTTGGAGGACACTCCCGGATCAGACTGGATCTATTTGTTGGGCCTGACTACGAGAGCATGATTTTTAACATTTCTTTGCCTGTGCCAACTATTAGATTCCTCATAAGGTTTGTGAGCAGTCAAGTATTTTGCTTTAAAGTCATACCCTTCATAGGTTTTCTAAGCCCTGAAGTGGGGCACACTTGCACTACTGATAGCGCGGAAAGAGTCCAAAATTCAATTTCCAGTACCAGTTCAACCTGTGAATTATAAGAATGGGCTCCAACACCGTGCCAAATTCTTCTTCTAGGCAACAGATCTTTGCCACTGTTTTTGAATGGAATCTAAATCAAATCCTTTTAATCAACATCAAAATTAATCTGTTCTCAACTTCAGTCAATAAGTTTTAGATTGGTTTCGAAAACCTTTAATTTCGTAAAGAGATTAGTAAAATTATTTTTCTTTTTATTCAATTAGTAAGTCATAAAATCTGTTTACAGAAATTTATCAAGAAAGGTATGGTTAGAGTCGATAACAATGAAAAAATAACCAGAGTGTTCCTTAAAGGAATTAATCCCTATTCTAAATAGAGGTAAAGAATTAAAAGCTAATAGAACCCATAAAGAATTAGTAAAAAGAGTGAGATCGAACGAGCATAAAGATCAAAATATGTAGTTGAACTCCCCATAAAGAGTAGTTCATGAAACTCAGCAGAGTCTCAATATCCAAAGAGCATTGGCGTGCAGTTGCAGTAGCAATCTGTACAACTAAAACCTCAACAAGGAACTATGGGGCAACAGATGCGGCAGTAGCTACAACCGTCAGGGATAGGAAAAGGATGGTTGAAAGTCTCGTCAAAAAGTGGCTTCACAAAAGAGCTGCTCAAAAGTGGCCTCTCAAGAAGTAGCTCCTGTATAACTAGAAACATGCACTTATATAAAAAGCAAGAACACTTGTAAACAACATTGTTGCAGGTTAGATCACTTCAGACCAGTGGAAAGGCATCTTTCGATGGTGAGCAGACTTCATTCTTCCTTTCCCGCGAAAATGCACATGAAGTCAACAATCTACTATCAAATGTGTAACTGACATCACTAAACATTTGTGTTTCTGTTATTGTTGACCTTGGTTCCCAGGGAAGCTTAATGCAGAGTCTATGCTATCATTTATTCAAAGTTTCACTGTGTGACAATGAACTATGCTAAAGACAAACATTTACTTGAAGATTTCTAGTTTTGTAATGCTTTCCATATTTCATGTAAGTGAGAGTTATTGTTAAAATATGCAATTCTCTACTCCGCATTATATAAACACGAGATAGGAAGTTCAAGCTTGGTGCAAGCGAAAACCTGTAGCTTAAGGAAGATAATACATTTATAGAGCCTGGAACATTTTGGAGTTACGACGACGATTCCAAGTTACATTAAGTTCAAGCTAACAAATACATTTGCACGTAGTTCAGCAATTTCTAAAGCTTATATTTGTTAAAGGGAAATATAACATTGGCCTACCAGTGAACATGGGTGCCTAATGCTTTTTGCACATTTTGACTGTCATTTTACAGTGGTTTCACAGTAAACTTTAAGGCAAATTATCAGCTTTCTTAATTTTAATTTCAAATCTCAGCTTTCTCACCAATTATGTACAAAGTAGTGAGCCCTTTTGAAAGTCTCTCATGGGCACTTTATCCCCAGAGCTACTTCCTACAACCCTGACACTTCTTCCTCATCCACCTTTGTTCGTAGACCTACCATGCCTAGGGGGGCCGGTGAACAGGGACTCCAGTGCCTCCCTCCTGCTACGTTGTGTTCATGGAAAAATAGTCACCCTCCCATCCGCATCAGACTGACTTTGGTCATTGGTAGTCTCGTAGCAGTAACCTTTGCTGCCCTTCCCTGCAAGAGTCATTTGGGATGTGTGGACCCCATATCTGGCTTTTGCTACGACACTCTCCTTATTCTGCGACTCTAGGCTGCAAACTCGCCTGCCGACCTTGTTTTCGTGTTCATGGATAAAATCTGACCTGCCCAGCTTTCTTTTGACCACGGTTTGACAGCCAGACGTGCATAGAGCAAGGATAGAACTTTTCGCTAACAGAGAAAATTGAAACTCGCCCCCTCTCCTTGGTGTGGAGAGCGAGAGACTCTCTACTTGAAGTACTGACAAAGTTCATGAATTTGCGCGGTGAAGCAAGCTGGTTTTGTTTGTCGGTTCAGTTTTTTTTTTTTTTTTTACCAGCAGGAAAGTACATTTTTTGCAGACCATGTTTGCTGTACTTTACCATTTTACCCCTGGTTGCTTCCTGCTTCTGTGATTGTGTTGCTGCCGGTGATGCCTTGCACTGCAGTCGAACATGTGACAGGTTGTTTTGCAACTGCTTATGGTCATAGGGGGAGCGTTCCCTGACCTGCCCTGGCCTTGAGCGCATACTTCTGCATGTCTCATGTGTGCCAGAAATGTTGGGAAGGAATCCAGTGAGTACTTTGTACAGTATTGTTTGTCGAGTGAATCAGCAACATTTATATCCAGACTGTGCAAGCAGCTCTCTGAGATAATAAGTAGCTTTATATAGCAACTTTTTTGATATGTAAATAAATGTGAAATGCACAAACACAGATGTAAAACTCGTAATTGAACAGGCACAGTAAGAAAAGGAGCTGCATGGAATACCGATTTATAGGATCTGAGCCGGATGAAAACCACAATGTATGGCATTGTATTGTAGATTTTGTAGGGCCTTCCATTCCCTTTTATTTGCTACATCTCTCTGGGGGTCATCAAAGACCTTTTCTGTAACACTCACAGACATGTACAATCAATACACACATTTTGATTCTCCCAGTATTGACCTGCGCACAAATACAGCATACAACATTACGATGTTGTACACATTTGACTCCACATTCATGCTATGGCAGTGATTCGGAGCCAAACATACACCACCATGGCACAACCTAAACCCAAGTTCTTAAGATTCCACTCAGCCTGTGAACAATGACAAAACTGAGTAACAGCAACAAACATTCATATATACTGGCCAATTTCAAACGTCAGCAAACCAGAACAGCTCCACACCAATAAATACACATCAGAAAAGAGCAAATGCTAGAATCTGAAAAAAGTATCGCACATTCAAACCAACCTATACCACCCCTCCACAGACGGCGACCCAAGTGTTGAAAACAAAGATGGACCATACCATAGCTGTTGTACAATATTTTAACACCAGGCCTAGAAACCCATCACAGAAATGTTTGATGTAATCACAACAAGCATTCGCTAATGTTGTCACAGACTCTTGTGCCTGAAAATAGGTAAAGAAGCTAACCTGTAACACAACATACATAGACCTCGTTCTAATTCACAAAATGAGTGATTAGTGGTTCTGGGCTACAAAGCTGTTCTCTTGTTGGTGTAGGGTGACTTCCTGCATTTATTCACATGAAACTTTGGATCCTCATGGGCACATCTGCTCCTCACGTGTTCATCGTGCACACCGCACGAGGGGCATCCAGGGTTCCCACTATAGAAGAAGGTCCAGGGATCCTGTTCCCGGATAGTGTTGCCCAATTTGGTTTAATTAGATGGAGGAGATTGACTCAAGGCGCTGGACCTTACCAGCCTCATAATGTAAGAGTGAAGAAAGAAATGAGCATGTACTCCTCCTTAATATTTATTTTCCTATGGTCAAGAAAGAGTCCCAGTTGATTTGTGTTAATTTAGAAATCTTGATTCTTTTTTAGAACAACCTTTTAGGCTGCATCCTCATATTCCAGGGTGTTCTAGAAATACATTGTTGGTGTTGCAGCAGCCGACACGTGTTTTGCCCCAAGTGGTCAATAGGACCAGGGCTTTCTCAAGGCTTTTGATAATTTAGCAAACAAAGATTGTTGCATTTAGCCAACATTAAGCAGTAGGTCATTCATCAGACAATATAGGTAGGTGAAGATATTTCTGCTGGAACGGTAGGCGGATGGTCATGGGGAAATCCCTCGTACTAACGGCGCGGCAGTGTAGCCAAACTACACTGCTGTGCCGTTAGTACGAGGGATTTCCCCAGGACCATCCACCTATCCTATGTATTTCTATAACACCCTAGAATATGAGGATGCAACCTAGGTTGTTCTAAAAAAGAATAAAGATTTCTAAATTAACACAAATCAACTGGGACTCTTTCTTGACCATAGGAAATTAAATATTAATTAAGGAGGAGTACATGCTCATTTCTTTCTGCACGAGGGGCATCCAGCCTGGACCACACAATTCAACCAATCTGCTCAATATCTCGGTCTGTCCATGCCTAATCCCCTACAGGATACAAAATAGTTATGGGGGTAAAGCCTGAATGAATATCAGCCACTGCTAATTACTCAGGGACGCATCCCAGTCAATCGTTATTTTGCACACCATGCTATTTTACTTTAGACCCAGCTATGTGTAAATCGGACTAGACTGTTGCCATTGGAGTAAGGTCATGACTGATTTGCACATGACTGGGTCCAAACTGAGGTGGTATGATAGACGTAAAACAATAGATTGAGATGCGGCATAGAGCAACTGCCTTTGGCTGAGATTAATTAAAGCATTTCATGCATCACCTTGGTTTTTGATGCTCAAAGTGTGATGGGTATGCCCAGACGTGGGTACCATGCTCAGTGTCACTGGAACCAAGCTATCTCTGCCTGATGAGCCCTAACTAGGTCGAAAAGGGTGCTGGGTTGCTTGTGTTCCGGTGCAGGTAGGACCTAACCTGACAGTTCGGGCTGGATTGTTCCCATTGGAGCAGGGTCAAGACTGATTAGCATATGGCTTCGGTCCAAACTGAGGTATCATGGTGTGTGAAATAACCATGAACTGGGATCCAGCCAGAGTGCTTTCCAGTGGCTGGGATTAATTCAAGCATCCATCCATCACTTTTTGTATACCTTAACCCCCTACTGGGTTATGGATTGGTTGTCGAGTTGTCCACTGGTGTAGCCCAGATGTTGGCAGGGTCACAAGTAGGAGCCCATTCTCCCCCTCTGACTCCATTGTGGATCCTACATCAGGTTTCTGGATCCAGGGAATATATTGGGGCTACTTATGTCTTCAGAAGTCCTGCATCAATTCTCTCCTGCTTGAGGTTGTCAGATGTAGTGTACTTGAATAATAATAAAATACCCGTGAGTGCAGCGAGGTCATGTGCAGATTTTTGGAGGGCAGTCTAACTGAAATACCCTTGCCCCTTCTGGATACACCACGCCTCTACAGAACACAACATTGGGTTAAAATAATATTAGACTGACAGCTGTGTTTTTCTCTTACGAGCCTCTCGCTGTCCCTCGTTTTCCAGGGCATATGGAATCTTATTGTAAATCTGAAACCTCTCAGCGTGCAACATAGCTGCCAAGGTTTCCGATTGGCATGTACGACATTTTTATAATTTCAGTGTAATTATGAGTGACATTTCAACCACCATGAGTTACACTTTCTCGCGAGCAAAATCAAGCAGTAAAGACGAGGGAAACATATAAATATCAGAAATGACACCCATTTAAACAACAAGAAACTAAGAAAATCTTAAAACTGCTGGAAATCACAGAAATAGAAGGACACTAAACTAGTGCCCTTGTAAACTGATTGTAGTTTTTGGAATATGCAATGTATCATTGGTACAGTAAAGTGCTTTCAACAGGGATATTTAACCCTTCTCTGTTCGAAATCACTGTGTTAGCGTTAATTAAATTATACCTTGTCTATAGTAAAGTCACAACACTAGCAGTGCTGCACCTAGGTGGGGAAAAATAATAGAGCTGCCATGTCCTTGAGAAGTGTCTCTGTCAGTGTGTTACCTTCACTGGCTCAGCCGGCTGCATACACACACTCAGCTGCTGCACAGTAGCGAAGTGAGTCTGTCCCCAGTCACGACGCTGGTGAGGACTTCTGGGTGCAAAATTGGTCACTGGGATGCATATTTGTATTTTGCGCATTAATGGGAAAATTTTCTCTGAATTACCAATGGTTCAAACCTGCATGGTTTCTGTTAAAAATTGCTTTCATTAGATTTGCAGTTCCCTGCTAGGCGTGTATGAGAGGCGTGCCTGCCCTAAACACCACAATGCTCAGCCTCTCCCGGACTCAGCAGTGTTCATGAGGAGTTCGAATGTTGTCAGGAGACAACTACAGTTACCAGGGGCCGGGGCTGGGGCTGAGGCTGAGGGAGGAAATAAACATAGGAAAGCACTGCAAATGTTAGCGCACTAGTACGCTACAATGACCTAGTCACATAGCTCAGTACTGTAACTGCAATTTATATATGCAGTTACGGAGAAGTGTTTTTAAGATGCAATTGATCACTACAGTTAATACATTACCTGCTCTCCCAGGCACTTACTGAGTATTAATCATGATCGTCATTGGGCAGCTGTGCTCGGCTGGTGGCGCTGGGTCCCGGTTGCGTGAGATATTACATCTTTACCGCAGATGGCGGTATCAGCAGCCTGGCCTGCAGCCCTGCACTGCCTAAAGCAGTATTTTTACTCCTCTGTACTAGCGCTGAAATTAAAACAGGACAGCATTGCAAGAAGTTTGGAACAACGGAGATGCGTTGAATCACTCTCAAAAGTCATCTCTGAATCAAGTTTACCAAACGGGTTTGCCTCTCTGATCCAGGTACACCGTGTCCGGTTTAGAGAGGTCAGAAACGGTATAGAGAGGTCAAACGCCAGCCCACAGAAATCACTTTGAGCCTCTCGAAAGTCAGCTGCAGTCGACGTTGGTTAATTTATGTCTGAAATCTATCACCTCATCCTGCCGCCCTGCTGGGGTGAGAGCGGCGAGGTGAGAAGGAGCAGGAGCTCCACAGAACTTCAAGAAGCGCGGGCGGCAGGAAGTCAATTAACTTCAGTTACAATGAAAAATCCCCTTTGGGCAGCTAAATCTCACCAGGCAAACCTTCACATCCTCAACAATCTATCACCAGAACAAAACACACCCACCTTCAAAGGCCAAGTGTTCACAATATTTAAAATGTTTTTATTTTTATCTAAAAAACCAGTAGGTTAGTCAAATACAATGAATTATTCAGTAGATCAAATACAGAGAATTATAAAACATTTAAAAAAAAATAATTATACAGACATATACATTTTGTGGTGGGAAGAACCTGCAAGAAAAATAATTTCTTATCAATGCTGAAAGCACATACACTAGATCCAGATCGTTTGTTATATACAAAAACATTTATATATGAAAAAACTCAATCCATGAAAATAACAAAACGTCTCCACAATCTACAGTACGCCTTCTTTCTCTTGCGTTGACGCGTTTCGGTGGGTATCCTGTTTAAAACACCACCTTCCTCAGGACAAGAAATAGTATCTCCCACAAGGAGTTTACAATCTATACAAAATCACAAAAACATAATTAAAATCACAGTTAGCCCTTGAAAAGGTGTGCAGAAATTATTTAAATTAAAAACCATTATAAATCGTAAAAACCGTGTTTATATCCTGGTGAAACATTCAATCTTTCATTCATGCAACAGCATGCACCTCTCTCTCACAGTATCTCCATTTATAAGCATAATTTGGTGGAAAAATGTCTCCATCCTTAATGTAAATAGTGATAGGCCATACGCCTCTTCACAAGTGCTTAAGATATAAACATAATTTGGTGGAAAAAATGTCTCCATCCTTAATGTAAATAGTGATAGGCCATACGCCTCTTCACAAGTGCTTAAGATAGAATGCACCATTAGGAAAATCAAGTTACCTGTTATGGTAATATTAAATGCATCCAAATGGACCGCAGGCAACCAAACCTTATAAGTCCATTTCAGAGGATATATAAATCTCTCAATTGGGCATCACTCTAAAATCCCAGGATAATTCTGTTGAAGGGGAAAAAAAAACTTTTTAATAATAGCCTTTTTTATTAATAACCTGGGTTATCTCAATGATTAGATCGAAATTACAGGATATTACCTACCTACTTTCCAATCCTGATACTTCTAGGATTGTAGCAAAAAGAAGGAAAGGGCCAGTAAAACGCCTCTGTAGGTAAAAGATAATAATACCTACAGAGGCGTTTTATTGGCCCTTTCCTTCTTTTGCTACAATCCTAGAAGTATCAGGATTGGAAAGTAGGAAGGTAATATCCTGGGTGACTTTGTAATTTCGATCTAATCATTGAGATAACCCAGGTTATTAATAAAAAAGGCTATTATTAAAAAGGGTTTTTTTCCCCTTCAACAGAATTATCCTGGGATTTTAGAGTGATGCCCAATTGAGAGATTTATATATCCTCTGAAATGGACTTATAAGGTTTGGTTGCCTGCGGTCCATTTGGATGCATTTAATATTACCATAACAGGTAACTTGATTTTCCTAATGGTGCATTCTATCTTAAGCACTTGTGAAGAGGCGTATGGCCTATCACTATTTACATTAAGGATGGAGACATTTTTCCACCAAATTATGCTTATAAATGGAGATACTGTGAGATAGAGGTGCATGCTGTTGCATGAATGAAAGATTGAATGTTTCACACGGATATAAACACTGTTTTTACAATATATAGTGGTTTTTTAATTTAAATAATTTCTGCACACCTTTTCAAGGGCTAACTGTGATTTTAATTATGTTTTTGTGATTTTGTATAGATTGTAAACTCCTTGTGGGAGATACTATTTCTTGTCCTGAGGAAGGTGGTGTTTTAAACAGTGATACCCAACGAAACGCGTCGACGCAAGAGAAAGAAGGCGTACTGTAGATTGTGGAGAAGTTTTGTTATTTTCATGGATTGAGTTTTTTCATATATAAATGTTTTTGTATATAACAAACGATCTGGATCTAGTGCAAGGGTCTCCAACGAGTAGCTCGGGAGCTACTGGTAGCTCGCCAGTACCTTCACAGTAGCTCTCTGAGGTGAAGTCAAGCCCAGTCTCAAATTCAGAGAGTATGTGCCTATTAAAGAAGGCAGCACTGATCATTTCAAGACCCTTAGAGTGACAGTCAGCCAAACTTATTACAGTAACTCATACTAACCCTCAAACACACACTGTGTCGGCTTTTGGGCCTACTACATGACAGTCTGTATCCAATCTTAATATGATTAAGCCACAAGGAGATTGACCATGTTGTAGTCCCTCCTTTATCAAACACAAGGAGATGATGGACGGAGTACTGAACCTTTTCAGACACTCACCCCCAGTCACAGATCTGGGTTGAATCCGTCATCAATCTTTAGCTTACTTCGCCACCACAGTTCAGACACAGCTATATGCAAATCAGTCTTGACCCTGTGCCTCATGGGAACAGTCCAGCCCGAACTGCCAAGCCATGTCTTCTCTGGACCGGAAACAAGCATCCTGGGACCGGTTTCGGGCTGACCAGCCCTCATCAGCCAGGCTAGCTTGAATCCAGTGGCAAAGTGAGCAAAGGACCCACGTCTGGGCATACCCTGCCAACTTAGGGCGAACAAAGCAAACACAAGGAGATGATGGATGGAGTGCTGGACTGTTCCCATGAGGCACAGGGCCAAGACTGATTTGCATTTAGCGGTGTCTGAACTGGGGTGGCGAAGTGAGCTAAAGAATAATGATGGATTCAACCCAGATCTGTGACTGGGGTTTGAGTGTCTGAAAAGTTTCAGCGCTCCGTCCTTCATCTCCTTGTGTTTGCTTTGTTCACCCTAAGTTGGCAGGGTATGCCCAGACGTGGGTCCCTTGCTTACTTTGCCACTGGATTCAAGCTAGCCTGGCTGTAGAGGGTGTTACCCCGAAGCCGGTCCCAGGATGCTTGTTTCCGGTCCAGGACATGACTTGGCAGTTCGGGCTGGACTGTTCCCATGAGGCACAGGGCGGAGACTGATTTGCATATAGCTGTGTCTGAACTGGGGTGGCGAAGTGAGCTAAACAATGATGATGGATTCAACCCAGATCTGTGACTTTGGGGTGAGTGTCTGAAAAGTTTCAGCGCTCCGTCCATCATCTCCTTGTGTTTGCTTTGTCCCTCCTTTATCAGTCACAACATGTGTGTGAACAGTGCACCATCAAAAAAAGTATGGCAGCAGTAGCCCGAGCTGTAATTAGTGCTGACCCACCAAAGTGCAGGACTGCAGGAGTCCGAGTGAAAATGTGTCAGTTAGATGCATGATCAGCTCAAGACCTGAGGAGAACAGGGTATGATCCAGAGAAAATTAAGAGATTCAACAACATTTATGTGTGTGTCCATAATAAACACTATTGCTTCCTGAAACTATGCCTGGTGCCAAGAACCGCCAAATATATATGCTAGCCCCCATCATAAGAGTGTTATATTTAGCATAATTGTGTCCATTCCTGGCATAATAGTGCCAATGGCATAATAATGGTCATCCTTGACTATTTTAGTATTTTTGGTCTAGTTGTGGTATACTGGCAGCCATCATAGACCTACTAAGAGCATGACTGGCCTATATGTACCTATTCCTAGCATATTAATGGTCATGACTGATATATGGTCATTAGCCCTGATCCTTATGGTTTCCAGCCTTGGCACAACTGTGGCCCTAGTATAATGGTGGGCATTACTGGCATAATCCAGGCATCCGTGGTGCTAAGGTGAGCATCCATGGCATATGATTGTAATACCTTGGAATTCAAATTAGTCTGTCCATATGAGGCATTTGTACATGGGAGTACATGATGAAAATGACAAGCTGATGTTTTGGGACTGTGCATTTCTCACAAACTGAAAACTGATGTTTTAAAGGCAGTTTTAGTTTTCAAAAATGGGTTTTCATCTGGAAAATTGAGTTTGTTTGCCCACAGTGGAAAGTGGTGTTAGATAGAAAAGTGTGCTGAACTGGGGAGACGTACTGCTGTGCTCATGTCCTTTTTGCCACTGGGCATGTCAATATTTGAATGTTACTTCATAAGTCAAGGGGAGGCATTTAATATTGATTAACTTTTTCCCAGCATTTCGGCTGGTAACCGCACTCTGGTATACTTGGGTGGTAACTACTGAGAATCTTGCTTTGGGTGGTCATAGTGTAGTCATTATTTTACAGTTATAAAATTTGCTAGTCGCTCGGGAAGACTTTCCTTGAGCGGAAGTAGCTCTCACTACAAAAAGGTTGGAGACCCCTGATCTAGTGTATGTGCCTTCAGTATTGATAAGAAATTATTTTTCATGCAGGTTCTTCCCACCACAAAATGTATGTCTGTATAATTTTTTTTTTTAATGTTTGATAATTCTCTGTATTTGATCTACTGAATAATTCATTGTATTTGACTAACCTAAATATTGTGAACACTTGGCCTTTGAAGGTGGGTGTGTTTTGTTCTGGTGATAGATTGTTGAGGATGTGAAGGTTTGCTTGGTGAGATTTAGCTGCCCAAAGGGGATTTTTCATTGTAACTACGGTTTAATTGGTGCCCTACTCTTTTGGTGGTTAAGGGGCCCCTCTCCTATTTTTTGTGAGTCAATTAACTTCACCAGTGGGCATTGACTGCAGTGACGTCAGTTTAAGTTCCGCGCCACATGTCGGCCCGGGTGCGTCTCTAACTTGGTTACTTTGTAGCAGTACTTGCAGAGCTTCAGCAGATCTAGTCAGCCCCATTAGACTCTGCCAGCTGGGAGCAGTGCACACCGAGCTGACAGGCGCTGCAGCTCAGTTCATGTGCATTATAGCAGCACTCCGGGTAGCAGCTGAGGAGGCGCTATAATGCGTGACAATGCATTTCAGTGCGGTGATGCGGATCACCACACTGAAATGCGTTAGACTAACGCGTGATACTTGGCAGGACTGGTGCAAGCCCTACAAACGGTCCCCAGAATACAGTGCACTTCTGCAATCGGTCCTCCAGTCTGTCCCGCCCTAATTCCTCCATTAACAGCCTGGGTCTCCGCAGGCATGGTGTGGTCTCGAATGCAACCATTTGCAAACATTAATTAAAAAATATTTCGAGGGCCAGCGACCCGCTCTTGTAATGATCGTTTATAATTGGAATTAAAAGCTAATGGCCGGCATTACAGCGCTTAATCCGCCCGTTCCCTGCATTCCATTGCACTTTGACTACGCACGATGGAGCTGAACTGTTACCCTCGCCCCACTCCCCCCTTCTTGAGGTTCTCATGGAAAGCTCGAGGCTCCGCAGCCCCCGAGTAGCAGTGCACCGCAGTCAGCAGATTCGCATCTTTATCAGGACATTTGCCAGACTGACTGCTCCGAGCACGTGCAACGCGCTCGTGCCGCAGGGCTGCTCAACAGCGCCGAGTCTTGAATTCCTGGAAATTAGGGCACGGGTTCTGCGAAGTCGGACATGCGGAATTCTTGCCCTTTGTCTCAAAGTCTTTCCTTTAGGACACTTTGACAATCTTGAGCATGTTTTTATCCCACAGGTTGCGCAGGGCAGCCAGCTGCGACTTGGCCAGGAAAGTAGAAATGTTTCCGCAGGTCTCGGCTCTGAAAGGATGAATGGATGGGTTATGAGCGAGGCAGCAGCCGGTCAAAGGACTTCACTGAGGCCCCTGTAGGCCAGTATGCCATGTTCTACAGGAACATCTCTGCTTAGAGCAGAGTTTGTGTTAATTTAATTTTTGGGGGAGTTAACCTGTTGGATGGTTCAGGGAGTAAAATAAAGTAGCCGTGTTGAAGTTGTAGGTGATGTAGGGGAGAATGTGTCTGATCAGGTAGAGTAGGTGATGATCTGCGGTCCTGGCCCGTGGGAGGCCAGAAGGCCCATTTAGAAAGTGAGTTTAATTCACTTTTCGTAAGTTTCGTAAAACTCCAGTGCCTGGGCTGGGATTTCGGAGGGCCTGATGGATATCTAGTCCCCAGGCCTTATCCTCCAAGTAAGCAGCCTCTGTGTTTCATCCCTTGAGCCATCATTGCTGAATCTGTTTAGCTGATGAATGGAGTTTTCTGACTGTGGTGTAACGTGGTGTTAGTGTTCTTTCCAATTGTGCAGCATACCAGATTGAGATCACCACATCGAAATTCCAAAAAGCTTGATGCAAATAGCCTGCTCTGAGACCTTTGAATTACTAGCTCATAGTCGGACAGGACTGGTTCAGTCTTTCATGCTTCCGAGGCTATATGGATTTCAAACGCATGGCATTTTCTGGCATAAGAAGGACCTAAAGAAATATGCCGGGAAGAGCAGGCACAACTGAGTGGTTGCAGGACAAGGGGATGATTCATTGTGTGACTGACCGGTAGGGAAGAAAGACCTGGGAAGTGAGGAAGAATAGCAGGACAAGAGAATAGAGGGAAATGAGGGCCTTGGATGGAGATTAGTTCATCCTTCTCAGTTTTTCCTACGAATGAAACCATTGATGTCTGTTGTTTTACTTATTTGTATAGCTCTTCAACCAACTATAAGGGCACCTGTTAGCCCTGAGACAGGTGAAAGGGGCAGGAGAAATAGAAAAGAGACCAAGACAGAAAAGGAAGAGTCATGGCATAGGAAATGAGACAGGGTCTTGAGGATAGTGTTATTGCTGATGATTGCTACCTGGGTAGGCAGCTTCAGGCATCTGACAAACAGGGAGTGGAGGGAAGGAAAAGGAGAAATGATGGGGAACAGGGACGACCGAAGTAAACTGGAGAGGGAAGGAGCTAGATGTGTGGGGTGACAGTTAAGAGGACTTGGGATGACCGAGATAGACATGTGTACTGTTCAAGGGATTCAAAGGCAGAAAGAAGAAAAGCCCTCCCGCCATGAGCGCTTTCCACTCCGGTGTGGACTCCAGACTATATATTGTATGTGATGCAAGACTGTACCCCCAAAGTATAGCATCCTTTCACCTCTTCGCATTTCCTATGTCCATATCCAGTCTGGTTTATACAGTACAGACCCACAGACTCATTAAAGAAAAAAGTAGATATCGGCATGAATTCACAACCGCATCTTTTCTCCTACACTGAAGCACAGGCGCAACTACACACTGCAGCTGCATCATCCATAAAGGCACAACAATATAACACTTCCCACATAGTGTATGGATGGACACAAAGTGTGAGTGCATTCTGACCTATCATGCCAGTGTGTCTTATCTGACACTCCTTTTCGCATCACATTACACATAAGCATAGCAAAAAACGTGGTAAGAGCAAAGTTCTGGTCCTTATGCACAACATCTAAACACTGCCTACATAGGCCACATAACAGAGCCATGGTTTTCGGCTCACAGGACTCGTACTGAGAAGTTTGCTACCTGCATCTTCAGGGCCCTGCATGCAGCACCAAATGTATTAAACCACAATTACAGTAATACAACCATTTAACTCCTGTTTGTTACTTTCATTGTTATTGTATGGCTGTAGCCCACCCTTAGCAGTGTCATCACGTGGATTTTTGAGACCCTGGAAATATCTGTTTTGAAGGTCCCTATTTGACTCCACTTTGAATTGTATTACCCTTGTTCTGCTAATTCAAGTGCCCTAATACAAAACAATACTTAATTATATGTTAATCTTACAAAAACTGGGACATGGAGAAATAGCTAAAAGCTCCAGCTGCCAGCACTTTGTTGGACAAATTGTAATAAAGCAAAAGAATATTGATGAAACGCTTCTCTTTTCTCTAGGATCTAACTTTTTAATCGGTGAGCTGTATTTGGCATTTAATTTTGGGTCTAAAAGCCTGCTTCTCCAATTATAGGAAGAACCGGGTAAGAATGACTTGGTGGATATTCAGTGGACTTCTGCATACTCTCAAAACAAGACACACGCACATAGACCTTGAAATTGTAGCTTTGACAGACATTCACAGTCCAACATAAACCCCCTGTACAAGTGTCATTTTTGCTGCAATGCTGATAGTAAAAGCACTGCCGTGAGGATTTTCACTATTCAATAGTGGGTGAAATGTGATCATTTTTACCATCGTTTTCTTACCCGTCTTGTTCCTCCTCTCCTCCTTCCATCCATATACTTTTCTAGCTAGACGGGAACCTCTGGCTCAGAGTAAGAGAAATGGGATCGCAATCGCATAGATGGAAGGACCGAAGTAATGAGAATGTTGCAGCAAGAGAAGTGAAGAAGAGCGAAGGGTGATGGTGTTCGAGATAGAGATGAGTTAGAAAGATATACTGCATAGCTAGACATGTAAGTTAAAGAGAGAAACATGAGGTAGCCAGAACAAAGACGTACTAGGAGGCAGCTAGAGAAATTGGTAAAGTTTTAGTGATGGAGAGAGAGAGAGCGATTGTGAGCTGGAAATGTAAAAAGAGGTGAAGTCCAGAGAGGGAAGGTACAGAGAGGTGAGTTGGAGAGATGTAGAGGTAGTGATGGGTAGAGGTAGAGAGGTGAAGTAGTGAGAGAAGTGTACCGATACAAGCAGGACTTTAAGTGGGATGAAAAAACGGAGGGGTTTCTCAAAGGGGCGTGGCCAATGTAATTAAGGGCGTGGCTTAAAAACACCTAAGCTAAAAATCTGTGCTTAGCATAGTGTGCCGCCGGACTTGTATTTTGCTGTTTGTTATTGCATCCAGATATATGATACAAGTAACATCATACCTACAACAAGTCAGGACTATTGGCTTTGTCAATGGTTGTTAACTGCATAAGATAAATACGCAGCAACTATGGCTTGTATATATTATTGAAAAAGCTTGCACTTAAAGCCCTGGTGACACCACGACAATGTACCTGCTCCTGAGTTTCAAAAAGAGAAGAGAAATCCAGAGAGAAAATGACTCTCTTTAAAGGATTTCCCTTCCCCTAACGCTCACCTGGCATGACGTCATGCCATAACTTCTCCACTAGTGAGCAGTGTGAGTAGTACACATCAATGTGCCTGCTGTCACTGCAGTCCGGAAAAAACAGACCACCTGTGCCAGGGCACAAAACAGAGCCCGATAGAGACCCGTTTCGAGGCCCCCTGTAAAAAATTGCTGGTGCTCAGACCCGGCCCACTTAAAGCCCTGGATACAAGTTAGAATATGTGTGGGGTGAGATAGAGAGAAGAGCAAATTAAGAAGGGAGGTATAGAAGAAAAGGTCAAATAGAGAGAGTAGTGAGGCATGGAGAAAGGTAGCGAGATGAGGACAGGCAAGAGTTTTAGACAGAGTAGAGCTAGTAGAAAGAGGTGATGTGGATAAAGAGAGGTGACTTGGACGTAGAAAGGGTGAGGTAGAGAATGTTTAAGTGGAGAGAGGCGAGGTAGAGAGATGTAGAGAGAGGTGAGGGTGAGTTCAAATAGGAGCTACAGAGAGTGAGAAGAGGGAGAAAGCAGGTAATGGTAGATAGAAAAAAAGTAGAGCTAGAGAGAGTGGTAGCATGAAAGAGTAACCTAGTGGTAACAGTGAGTCAGAGGTATAAACAGAGGGGATGGTGAAGAGGTGAGGTAGCAAATAAATGGAGGGATACATTGAGAGCCTAGGTAATGAGTGAGGAGTGGGCTAGAAAGAGCGGATTTGGGGAAATGTAAGTTGGAGAAATGAGCAAGAGAGATATAGGAAAGAGTTATGGGGTAGAGAGAGAGGTGAGGTATAGTGAGATGGCGAGAGAGATGGAGGCTGAGTTAAGGAGGGAGGAATTTGAGAAAGGTAACATCAATGTAAGTTCGATACAGGGAGGTGAGATGAGAACATAGCAGTGTGATGCAGAGAGAGCGTTAGGGAGGTAGGGGGATAGAATGAAGAAACAAGTAGAGTCCGAGAGGGGGGTAGATGGAGAAACAAGGTTGAAAGAAGGGCACAGTTTTATTGCTGTCGTAGAGAGAGAGGTGAAGTACAACACAGAGGTAAACTGAAAGAGGAGTATTATGGAAGGGTGAGACAGAAATGGGAGAGGCCAGGTGGATGGAGGGAAGTTAGGCAAATAGTATGTTAAAGGGAGGTATAAAAATAGAGAGGGCTAAAGAGGGGTGAGGTCAGGTATAGAGATGTAAATGACCGAACAAGAGACAGGGAAAGAAAGGAAAGTAAATAGAAAAATAGAGACTGAGTTAGAGGTAGTGGAATGCAGAGAGAAGCAAGATTGAGATAGAAAAATAGATAGGTGGAATGGAAAGAAAGATCACCTTTGCTGGTGAGGAGGGTCCTTGGAATGTATGTGACTTGGGCACTTGTCCTTTTTGCCCATGCCTTAAAAACGTCTCCAGGCCTTTGATCGCCCAGCAAGGGACTATAGCACATTCTGCCAATTGCTGCAAGACCCAGCCAGGGTCCCTGAGAAATTACGGCGCCCTGCTTCTGTCTGAGTTACTGCCCAAGCGCCTGATTCTTCCCCCCCCAACCCACTCAATTAGTGCATTCTAGGGACCATTCTCAGTATTTGTAGATACAGAGTTCTTTCTGCTTACCTTCCTTTCAACATTTTTGTCCTAGGGAACATTTCCGAGAGATGATGGACTCCACAAAGCTTTAAAACACTTAATTTGCCATATATTGCTCCAAAAATTAGCACTTTGCATATTAACCAAGCAGTGTTTTGAGATTGGTTGTATTCTGCTACTTTTTTAGTACCTGGTCAATTTTTTTGGGTCCAAATCCAACCCTGTTGGTGATCCAAATAATGAATGCTGCAAACTGGTTTGCTTTTTGGTATTGGAACAATAGTTATTTCCCTACACAAAGGTAATCATTCTATAGTATCAGAAACATGATGGACTGAGCCTCTATGTGAGGTTCAAACATAACGTGCATGCTAACACCGATCTTAGTAGTGGCACTCTCCCTCTGAGCCACTTGTTTATTAATAGCCACATGCCTAGTAATCTTTCTTGGGTTTCCTGTTTTTTCCTTCTTCAAGAGCTCTGGAAGAAAGCCAAGAATTGTTATGTGTACATTCTTGCTTCATACTGAATTTGTGAGGTCTTTGGAGAGTTGAAGTAATGCTGACTGAGAGCATTGCAATAGCCCCTGACCCCTGCTCTTCCAAAACCTGTCCAACCCTGTTGATGCTTTCAGCATCTAGGCCCCATAATTATCTAATTAAGGACATAAGTATAGTTATCAAACCATCCATAAAGGGTGACAATGTGATTTTCATGTCAAGAGAACACTATGACCATGAGGCCTTATCAATTAGACAAGGGATGTTTTGAACCAATCCAAAAATCTGATTATGTAACAATGATTGGAACTTTCAAACAGTGCTTGCTGATTGGTGGGAGTTTTGAGTAGTCAGCATCCTCAAGTACTTACAGTTTACCATATCCCTAAGATCCACAAACATGCCACCTGCCCCTCCTCCCCCTCCCCCTCTTCCCCCGGGCCATCCAGTTGTCCCTTCCAAAGCTAGCTTGTTGGAGAAATCATCTTTTTAAATTGACTTTTATCTGTTCCCATTTGTGAAAGACATGAGCTTGTATATTAGGGACACGGGGGACTTTAAATCATCCTCCCACCTGATTCCGTTGATTTTTATTTTTTTGTTGTTTTTTTCATCATGAGAACTCTTGATATTAACAATTTATATACAAGCATTTCACCATAGACTTAATGGAAGCTGTGAATTACTTTCTCAAAAGTAAACCTTTGAAGTATTACCAACACAATCAAATGATTCTAGACCTCATTAATTTCTGCCTGTATGAGAAAATGTTCCTATTTTGGGACAGTAATATAGGCAAAAACAGAGGACCACGATGGGCACCTGCTTTGACCCCAGCTACGCTAATTTTTCCGTGGGCTGTTGGGAGAAGCAGGGGTCGTGGGGGGACCACTCCAGTTAATGGATGGAACATCTCTTATTATGGGTATGTTACATTGACAACTTGTTTGTTGTCGGAAAGGAGAATGGGATAAAGTTGAAAAATATATTTCTGTTTTGAATCAGAACAACTCGAATTTACGATACACAGCATACATAAAAAACATGAGGTATACTTCCTTATTCTAACTTTAACCATCTGTGATAGCACTATCAAAAGTACCCTGTATAGGAAACCCACAACAGAAAACAGCATCCTACATGGTATTATTAACCATCCTAGGAGATTGAAGCGGAGCATCTCCTTTGGGGAGCTGCTCCGCACCAAATGCAGTTGCTGTGACAGAAAGGATTTTGATAGGGTCAAAGAGGAGAGCACTGAAAGATTCAAAGTCTGATGGTATCCTGCCTCAGTATTAGAGTCTGCTGCAGAGAGAGTTAAACAATATTCACATCAGGACCACCTTTTAGTGGATACAGGCAAACCTGTAGAAGAAGCAAAGGTGAGGTTCACAACTGACCTTTCAATAGATACAGCTGTGATTTATAATATCTTTCGCAAGAATTGGCACATCCTGGGATTGGACAATATAATTGGACATGCGCTCAATGCACATCCACAAATCACATATATGAGCAATATCTCCTTAAGGTATTTGTTAGTTCATAGCCACATTACATCTAAGGCTAATTTCCAAACCAACATGTCAGAGACAGGATTTCGCCCTTACGTGAACTGCAAAGCATGCAAAAACAGTGGGAAAGTGACCATGTATAAGGTCCCAGGTAGAAAAAAAGTCGAAATTATTGCATTGTACTCGGACTACACAGCGTATTTCCTTGTATGTCTGTGTAGCAAACAATACATTGATAGCACTGTACACCCTGCCAAAAATCTAATTTTAGAACACATGCGGGCAATAATGAAGGGAAGCCTTTATACCATGTGGCAATGCATTTCCAGGTGGGGCATACCAATAATTGCAATATCCTGAAATTCTATTTACTAGATAGGGTAGTTCCTATTGAGAGAGGAGGTAACGGAGCTCTAATGTTACATACATCTGTGCTGGTGAAGGTGCCATTAACTTTTACATTTCATGTAGGATTAGGGTAGGAATAGTTAAGAGTACTATCTATAACAATTTATCATGATGGGTCTGATTGACTATTACATTACCTATGTTATCTCAAATGTGTTCATTTATTTGACAATGGACTGATTATTTCATTATATTCACCCTTATTTGTATGGTAATGTAATGAATTTTGTTTGTTATTCTGTTTCTTTAAATCAGAAGATCTAGCACATAGGACTTTACAATATATTACAATGTCTGACCTACCCCTAATCACCTGGTTCAGTTTTTATGGTCCCTTCTGTATATTTAAATTTTTGTCATTGATTTATGTGTAAGGTAGACAGAGGAACTGTACGTAGGTAGTTGCTATGTTTACCCATTGGGGAGGTGATCGGCATGGATTGTGAAGTTATTTCTGAGGAATATCAATTATTACATTTTCCGTATTTGCACAACAATTGACAATTAGTATCGTTATATATTCTTTTATGAGAAAAGTATGTAGCACCTCGTTGAGACCAAGATGGCGGAAATGTCACTTCTATGTATTTTACCTCATTGAGGAATTGAATTCTATAAAGGCAGTGGCAAGGATTAGCCCATTATGGGCATGATTGGTGTAGAATATAAAGTCATTGGCAATTTAATATTATAATTACATCTTTTAGTGAAAGCATGTGCACTTTAACTGTTGTACGCTAGTGTAATATGGTTTATGAGATAAGCATGCAGAACTTGGATCAGACATCGATGGTTGAAATAATTTGTAGTATAATCATAAGATGATTAACCCATTATGAACATGATTAAAAATAGCCATAGGTATGTGAATAGCATGATTATATTTTTAGAGACCGCTTTTGCATTTTAGTTGATGTATTTCAATTAAATGTGTTTGATTAGATCAAGAAGGACGAAATATTGGTACCTACCTCATATACCTCCAAGACCTTTGTTTCTATACCATGAATGTTTGTGTGATGCATTTCACCACCCTCCCCTTAAAGTCCAGTGACCAAGGCTTATTGCCGAAATGTGTCTGTTTGTTCCCATGTTTCCTGAGGTGAATAAATAAGTATTTGGTGGAAATCCACTGGAGTGCTTTGAAGTTTGTTCTGTCCTGTGCATTTTGGACATCGGAATCCACTTGCACGCTATGAGGCACCCGTCCCAACTAGGTGTGCAGCTGCAAGTGGAACTTTGGTTGGTGTGGTGTATATAATATTTCCTAGATAGTGGCAGTCGCCACTGTGTAGTTCTAGTTAGGTCAGGGTGGCCATAAAAGGAGCATTTTTTGTTTTGCTAGTAACTTTGTCACTATTTCATGAATCTTCACAAAAACTTCCAAACACAAAGTTCATCCACTTCCTCTCCTTCCTGCAAAGGTTCTGGGTGATCCATCAAGCAGGGGGCCAAGAAAAAGGGGAGCTCCCAAAATGAGTTTTCCTATGCTATTTCCCATACGAATTTTGGGAAAGCGATGCATAAAAAGACTGAATAGAATTATACCCAATTTGTCAGAAAGCTAGATCTTTCATCAGAAAGTGAGCTTTTTGTAATTTGGTATAAAAATGCAATTTTAGGACCCGGGTTCTTGGTCCCTATGTCTCCAGTTTAAAAAAATAAAATAAAATACACTGGGCACGGTAGGATTATCCTGACCACCTCGGGCCCTTATGGTCCCTTCCCCAAGCCAAAATAAAAATGTTCATGTTGTGGATGCCACTGAACCCAGCAAGGCCTTCAATAAGGAGCTGCATGAGACCCATGCACAGTCCCATGCACAGTCCTTTCTTGTATTTTTTTTTAATAGAAGCTAAAATCCTAGTACCTTGCCTAAATACAATGTCACTTTAACTTTGGTTTTTTTCCAGTTAATTAGTAAAGGTTTTTTTTAATTGAAACTTTTATTTTGCTTTTTAAACAAATACAGGCGTTTTGACATTCCATGTATGGTGAACAGCTGCACCTTTTAATTGAGCTCAAGGGTACAAATGACACAGCAGAGGTCAATTCCACAATATATTGTATTGTAAATGCAACCCACCTCTGTATCAAATGGGTTAATGCATCAATATAATCAAGATACACACAGTCTATATACAGATGATGCATGGGGGGGTCACAGATGCTGATTAAGGTTGACGAGCTATTCACGGAGTGGTCCCCATTTATTACTAGGTCAAGATGTGGGAGGCGGCAGTGTGCTAGAATTGCCAGCATTCTCAGAGCAGGTGGTAAGGTCTCTAAGCCAATGGGAATACCTGGGAACACCTCCTCCTATCCACTTCATAACTATTCTTCTTTTGCCTGGTAGGTGAGTGCAACAAATTTGCGGTTTGGTTTGAAAACTCCTTTGGCATACCCAAAAAGTGCGATCAGAGGTGAGATGGGCAGATCTGGAATGAACATCAGCTGGAGTTCTCTCCGACGTTTTGCCAGTAAAAGTAGACTTGCGCATGACCAGGCCATATGTAAAAAACTGCATTAGGGTGCCACATCTTCTGCAGTTTGTGTCCACTGAGAGGCCACAGCACAGGGGTATTCTATCCTCTGGGGATAAACTTAACTGAATGAGCCTAGATTTACAGGTGGAGGAGACACTTTTAATATGCAAAATATCTAAAAAAAATTAATGTGAGCTAATACCTTAGTCCCCTTAACTAAGTATAACTTCACTTTAATCTTTGCTTTTTACAATGCACTTGCCCATTCTCAGGATTAATATATTTGTAGGAAAGGAGAAGGGGAGACCGCGAGAGAGTGACCAAGATTAAACAAGAGAGCGCAAGACTTTAGTTCTATCAGTCTTCGTAATCCTGGCCAAGAGTTCTGATGGTCAGTTCAGTGACTGTTTGAGGATCCAGTAGCAGGTTTGGTTCAGCAGCCAGAAGAACCATGGTTAAAGAAGGAAGGGCGTGACCAGAACCTGAGGGAGGCGCTAAAAACAAGGCTACGATGTCCAAAAATGTCAAGGGTCTACTAGAACTCCAGAAGATGTACAGGTTACTTACTCTTTGGCTCCATGGTTTATCCCTCTTTTGTGACACCATTCACATAGTTCTATGGGGAAGGGAATATCCGGAAGGTCCTATTATTGCAAAGTTTGGACTTGGCCCCTCACTTCATTACTTAAATTTTGTGCAGCAATTTGTAGTAATGGGAAGCGCATTATTGCTAAGACAGTTACACTTGCAATGCATGTAGAGTTCAACAGGATAGCTGGCATGATAAATGGTTGGGTTTTTATAATTTAATTAGAAGGGCTTTACATTTATCTCATAAAGCAGCCTAAAAGAATAAACACTGGAGGGAGTCCCAAATCGTACTTGGTGATCCAAATGTTATTTTTTTTTGTCTTAGTATTCTTTTTTATTGAGGGCAGGAACAGTACATTACATTAGTTAAAAAATAATAAAAGTCGTGACATGTTTAATTGACTACCTGTTCAAAAGCTGGAAAATTAATTTGATGGCTATAAAATACCGTTACAAACTATGCTTTTGATAAAATTAATTGGTTTTGAAGAGCTGACGCATCCGCTCTGAAAACTTGCTGAGGGCTTTGCAAAAGTAACTCGGATATTGGACAGTTTAGGCCCTGTAAGTCATAATCGTGTGTCATAAAAAAACGCAACCATTTTATACCTTCAATAACTTATATGAAAGCACAATTCTTCAAAACGTATTCCATTTCACATTGTGTTTATATAAAAAAAAAAACATTTAAACAACAAGAGAGAGAGGGAAAGGAGCCGGTATTGAACACTCTTAGCCCCCAAAATCAATAATCTAAACAACAAAAGAGTGTAACCCTTGAACAAGAGAGCAGGCAAAAGGGGGGAATCAAAATTTGATTCTATAAAAGCCCTCACTCACCAACCTGGTTGGTGACATGCTTCATCATAGGGCCCCACCCGGAAGGTCGAATACCTCCCAAGTGTGCTTCGACGCCAGAATTATCAGCGGAGCTGGTAAAAGATTGTTGTGACGTGATAGGGAAAAGTGAGTGTTAAAAATGCCTTGGATGTAACCAATAACTTTATTCGCCGGCCAACCAGGCACGGATAAAAACAAAAACAAAGTAAGTGATGAAAAGCTGAAATAGGTATAAACAGCTAAATCTCACTACTAGTGAATGGTCAACATGTTTCTGCCACTGTCAAGCAAATAGCTGGGCATTCGTCAGGACCGAGGTGCGTAGACCCCGGTGGTATGAGCACGCTAAGGCTCACCCAACCGTGAGTCAAATGTGAAAACAAAGAAACAGGGTGTATGGTTACAACCTGCTGTCAACGAAGGAATCCAACCTCGTTTCGGAGGATTCCACATGTATACACTGGGTGAAAGCTCATCACACCATGGGTCTCGGGAGGGGGGTGGTGGCTAGTAGGTTCGCTTTCCCAACTACTTTTAGCTTTAACTACTGCAATTTTGTAAATCGCCCTGGCTTCCTTGATTTGTGGCCTGACATTTGTTCTAATGGCAACTAAGAGGGCTAACTTTGCTGCCTTGCAATGATCGTTATACCATGGATGCCGAGGTTTGTTGTTAAACCTAATCTTTTTATTATCTACTATGCACAAAGATGAGGGTTTAGGTATTTTATGGGACTATTTTTAGACCTTTTATGTGAATGTATATTTTAAACAGGCAGAATTTAATAACTTAATAGTTGAAAGAGATCGCTTAATATGTATCTGACCATTTTTGTTTTAAAAAAAAGTTTTAAAGTGCAACAGACATAAATCGCTGTATTGTTTAAAGGCCAATGGTCTAAATAAACATATCTTTTGATTGATTGACAAAGATAGACATTTACTAAATATAAAAGATAGTTCACATGAAATCTTCTATACATTGATTCTTTGTTTTGGCTAGCAAAAACATAGGATATTAAAATACAGTACCATGGCATAGCATCTCAGCCAATCCAGGCATATCGCAGAAGCCGGGATACAATGTAGATACAGAGGTGGGGGAGGTGTAACATACAGACCCGGAGGTAATTTGGCCAAGTGTGGTCTGCATAGGTATTGACAGCATCTGGACAGTGAGAATAAAGATGCCACAAGCTAAAAGATGTATTTTTGAGGCATTAGCACTAGTCTTACAACAATAAAAAAAAGTAACTGTACGCACAGAGAGGTCATATTCAAACCTATAATAAAATGGCATAGACCGATACTGCAAAGACAATGCAAAGGTTTGTGATGTCATCTAACAATAAGTCAAAATATAAGTGATGTTAATAAGTGAGAGGGGCAGGAAGGAAAGTTGCATCAGGTGCTGATAAAGAAAGGGAGAGCAATGCGACCTTGTGACAAGGGAAGGCAGAGTGAGTCACCATGTGCCAAGGCCAAAGTGAGGTCAGTGGCATCAAGACAAAGGTAGGTTATTTCACCAAGTGTAAGTTATTCTGCCATTGTAGGCACAGCTTTGTGATGCCAATACAAGTGAAGAAAAATGGGAATTTTACCACCTGGCATCAAGCCAAGGAGGAGCGGTCTCATCAGGTGAACAAGTGTTCATACGTCTCTGAAACACAGCAGCTGGGTGGCTGGAGATTAAATAGCTAGTGGCATTAGAGCATCTCTCTGAGAATGAAGAAAATGACAATTCCAGCATCACATCGTAGGATGAATGAATTACTATCCAGCAGCCGTGGGAAATCAGTTTTAGTTTATGTGCAGCTTATATTAAAAAATATGAAATTCCACAATCTAAAATAAAAGATGCCACAATCCAACACTTTGATTTTACTGCACTTCTAGCCCAGCGATTCATTTGCTTATACTTCCGCTTGGCTTTAATGATTAGATGAGAGACCGAACAATCCAGTTTCGAGAAAGTGTCTAAGATTCTTCACAGAAAGATTCCTTCCTCCCCGCACTCCAGTGCATCTCTCGTCCCTTAAAATTACAGACGGAAAAACAAACTTTACTCAGCCTTCCAAATAATTAAACAAAAACTCCGATCCGTAGAATCCAGGATGAAACTGGCTAACACAAAGTTGGCAAGGAGTATGTCATTACAGGGGTAAAGTACAGACAGTGCTTTAATTGGTATCATCCGGAGGCATGTGTACAAAAGTTCGATTGAGTCTGAAGGCAAACTGTTCGTGGGGACATTTAGATCCTATAAAAACATCCCTGCTCTAAAACCACGGGAAGGAAATGGCTAGCATTCTTTAACAAGCATTGGCCGCGCGGCCGTTAAAGTAACGCAGCCGCGCGGCTGTAAAACCGAACGTGATCGCGATCAAGCGAAAGTGATCACGGGGACGCGCTCTGTGGTGAGGGAGGGGCAGAGCGAGGCGCTTGGGAGAGCAAGGAAAGGAAAGGGTGCCGCGAGGAATGCGCGCAAAGGCAAAAGCAGGCTGGCGAGTGGTGTGCGCGCACCATGACGAGAGAGGAAAGCCATATGGCGCCTCTGCTCGTCATTGTGCGCGTAACCGCACACTCTATGCCTGCCAAAAAAGTGTGGTAGCACTTTGAAAACCCACACACTAAATGTCTCGCCGAGCAGCGCATGCGCTGGCTCAGCGAGACCTAAAAACGGCTCTTCCATTGCCAATAAAGTAGAAGGACACTTGTTCACAATCAGAGTCTGAAACTTGTCTAGCTTACACATTCACCCATTAACGACAACCTGTCAATAACCACGCAGACACACAGTCAGCAAATGACAGCCACTGAAACTCTACAACGGGTAAAGACTAGTCTCTCCACTCCTCATGTCAAACAAAGAAATGAAACAACTAGGTTGTGGTTACCATTGCACTAGATACCAAGACATGCATGCCTTGACACTTTCTCAGACATGAGGCATTACCACTGCATGTCTGCCCAGGCACACTGACCCCATGCAATATTCATGCACGCTGGACATTTAGTCACAGACACCCAGTCATGCAATTGCCAAGGCATGAAACCCACAGGCTTTCTTCAGTAAAGGGTTTCTCTATAATACGTGCATCTACTCAGTCAAGATAATCATATATCGCCCCAACTAAAAATTCCCTTGGCCAGTCTCTGGCGCACAACTTTTCATCACAACTACACTCCTACACAATGTTCCCTTACATCAGCCTCAAATTACTAATCTACACAACACCGCAAACTCACACACTGTCTCCATCTTGTATAAGCAACACACCCATCCTCACAAGGCTAGTGCACTGAACCACACACTCCAACACAAAAGTGCAGCCCACCACACCAGCATGCCCCATTCAGTCACACCAGCTAGCAAAACCAACATGACTGTTCCAGTCCAAAGAAAATATTTAATCTGCACACAGTATTATGCCCTCTGGAAACTGCACCTGGCACCGTACCCTATTGAAACTGCACCAGACGAGACCTCTTCTGAATATGACAGCATACAATAGATGTATACTCAAAACTTGATGCAACAGAACAGTTCAGCAATGCGACCATTGACATCAGACCATGTCAGCAGGTAAAGAAGTACTCGCCTACAACACACGAGCAACATCAAACACTACCAAAAACCACACTGATTGATTCCATTATCACAAACTGATTAAAATGCACCACAAAACAATCACAACTGGACTCTACCTGTGTACTGCACACTTGACAAATCTTCAGATTTGTACAGAATGATGAATGGTCCCAGAGCGTGCTCATGCAATACATGTGGAGATCACCCAAAATACTATGGGGGTACTACACTGCCCAACATTTTCACTCCAGAGGGCACGTCCACTTCTGACATGGTACTTCTCCCACATTGCACATAACGGTATTCACCAATGTATCCTCTCACAATAGGGCATTACTCTTCCTCCAACTTAGCACACCACGAGGGACTCCCCACATGCAGGTAGATAATTTGAACTACCCAACCGGTCTTGCAATACTAAGCATTCAGCGCACCGTAACCTTTAACTATAAACTGCAGTTCCCAAACTACGTAAGTCCACTTGCACGGAAACTTACTAACGCCACACGTGCATTACCAAGAAGATGTATGTGGCACATGTCCATATGCAAGAATCAATATATTCTTGTTGATATATTGATTTTGTAGGGGAAGTGAACTAGCCTCCCAAATTCCTCACTCTTGTTGATATTGACATATGCAAGAATCACCAACCAAACTATTCCCCAAGCTAATGAACCTAGCAATTTGTGGGAAACGATGCACATAGATTAATGTGAACTTTATGAATGCCAAATCACACCATTGATTAGTTAACTGAATGTCCTATTTTAACATCTCAATAGGACAAACGCCACGCAAGCAAGGAATTGACTTCCCTTCACTTCTGGGCATAGTATACCCTCTAACAGTCACGTTTCTATCTCTTTGAATATAGTCCTACTTATTTCTGATTTAACCGGGATGCCTTTTGTAGTCTGTCTTCAATGTTTCCAGACTGTCCTAATCAGACATCAGCTTACTACCCTCCTTCATGATCTCCAAGCCTATATAACCAGCTCCTCTACCCTGACACCCAGGTCTGGAATCCAAGACATTGGTGAGGCTTTCACAAGCAAATTGCACTATTTTCCCCCCAAACACCACAACCTTTTCTTCCAGCACCAACTAACTCCTCCCGGAACGCCTACATTTACCTGATGCTATGAATTGTCATAAGACCTCTGTCAATCACTTTGACCACAGCGCTAGTTGGAGCCACGTTACCACCTCTGGTCACTCCACGCTGGATGCCATTAAATATGTGGAATGCCTTAGTCAGCGCTCTTAAAGATCACAACACACATCACTTGAATTCAAATGGAGCAATGCCCATCGCAGTAGACTAACATAACTGGACACATAGGACCCTCTAAAGGCATGGATTAGCTTGTGCCACAGTCCTCTTAATTGAAAAATCACACTGCGCACTCGCCATTGCTTTCCCTTATGTGACCGTCATTTTTTAAATGTATAGCTGCCTGAACCTCCATGGTCTTTTCAGAGTTGTTGTTTACAGCAAAGGAGATTTCTCACGGTTCCCACAACGTTCACCTTAAAACACTGTCTCCATAGCATTGCCCCAAGTGCTAGGACCATGCACATCTCACCTTATTGCTCCCATGAGTGGGAAACACTTTTTACAATGCGATTGTTACATCGCAGTGCCTTTACCACACATGTTTTTACGTATGGAGCTTGGGGCGGTTCCCCCCCAAAAAGATAAAAATTAAACACATACATACATATATATATATATATATATATATACACACACACTTACCTTACTAATACTATACTTAGTGAGACTAATAATGCGTGGTAATGGCATGCAAAATAAAAGCTTGTCCCTGCTAACAAAAAATGCGTTGTAAAGGCATGCAATGCTTTTTCCCGCGTTGTTCCGTCATACAACCCCATGTGCTGGCTCCTTGCCTGACTTGCCCGCCCTCCTAGTTTGGGTCCTCTTGCCAGTGGATCTAAGGGTTGGTGGCTGCAAATTAGTCCTCCATGGTCACAGGGCCATCTTCCTTCTCACAGCAGGCCTACTCTCCCTGCCAGAAATGGGTCCCAGCTGCCATCAGAATCTTGCTGTATTTTCACACAGATTCCATCCTAGTCACGCCAATGTTGATGTTGGAGGGCAGATTCATCATACAAGAGTCTGGAGCCACTCACCTAGGAGGTAAGCTACTTATTTCAAGTTGGGCTCTTAGGTAAGCCTGGGCGTAGTTCGCGAAGTAGCGCTACGCGAAGCTACGCAAAGTGCAGTTCGCACTACGCGAGCTACGCGTAGCACTACGCGAACTGCGTAGTGCACTGTTCGCAATGATTGCACAGTGCCGGATGCTTGTCCGCACTGTGCAATCATTGAAAACGGCATCTTGCACAGTGCGAGCTGTCTTTACTGCCGCTCGAGTAGATTTTTACTCGAGCGGCAGCTTTCTCAACGCGGACTGGTAGTTTCTCATCGCGAGCGGTCGCGAGCATACGCGACCACTCGCAATGAGAAAGCTGACCTCCCGCGTTGAGAATCTCGCCAGGAGGTTTATTTTCCACGCTCGCGATCGGCAACTTGATGTTGCTGATCGCGAACGAGGAAAAAGTCTCGCCGGGATGTCATTTTGCTTGCTCGCGCTCGCCAACTTGACGTTGAGGACCGCGAGCAAGCAAAAAATGACCGCTGCACTACGCTACGCTACGCGTGTTTGCACTGTGCTACGTGCAATTCGCGTTGTGCGAAGTAGCGCAAACTTCGCAAACTACGCGAGCGTAGCGTAGTGCTTTGCCCAGGGTTACTCTTAGGTTACAGCAACAGCAGGTAGGTCCTGTCTGGGCTCCAACCTCCCTCAAACTATAACGCTCTTCTAGCTTCCACTCCAGACCACATACCAACATTCTATTAAATCATTCACTCTCAACCTTCCAAAAGCTAGCACAGAAATATAGAGGTCGGAGCGAGCTAGGATACTACAGTCTGTCAATATCCGTTCCTTGAGGTTTTGTGCAAATAACATGGGTGGTCTTTAGTCCGCTCGTTTCCACGTCCACTGTGCTATTTAAATAATCCACTTTAACAATGTGCAGCGTCTGGCATGCAGATACCGCACGTTCTGCATGCTTAAAAATTGATGCTCCTAATCGATAATTGCAGAAGTGAAAGAAGAATGGGTACTGTCTTAAAACTGTGATCTTGCATCTGGCAAAGGGAAATAAGATCCCTGAAGTGCAGAAAGACTGATATAGCATAGTGCGACTGTGGGAACATTATTTGTTAAATGGTTAATGGTTCAATAAGCACAAACCTATTTTGAAAATAAAATTATTTGTAGACTAATCTATTAAAAATGAGTTTGAATAATTTTCAAGCATGGAAAGCATCTGATATGTGCATGCTTGACACTTGAGGAATATTTGTTCAAATGGTATTTTACCAGGACTCCCAGTCCATTTGCCCTTTTTGTGTTACAAATAAATTCAAACTCTTCAAATTAAATTTCTGCAGGTCTTCAGACCAGGGCAGTTGTGAGCACCTTATTTAAGATATTGATCGATCAAGGAGGAAACTAGTCTGCTATGTTGGGACTAGGAATGTTGAGAGATGGCAGAGGCTTTGACACGTGCAGGCCAACAACAGGCTGCTTCCTTTATTTTCAGGTGGGTTTTGTGTAGTTGTATAATGGGGTTATTTTATTTGTCAGATGAGTTTCCAAGGTGATCCAGGTGCTACCTAGTTACTTCTTAAACGATCTATAGGAACTTCAGTGGAATGTTGGGTTTCTTTTGTGGCGGTAAGGGAGATTGGGAACTAGTCTCACCACAGGGCACCTTCTTCCACTTAGGTTGGACTGTAAGGTTCCTAGAGCTATGTTCTTTCCAGGAGAGTCTCCAAACCCCATTTAACATTTGCTTATTATCCTATACAGCTTTGACGGATGTGGGCTGAAAAAGCCAAACTTTGACGTACATTTTCCTAAACATTTATCGGCAATGATGTCTTAACCAGCCTTTCTGGCCATATCCACTGTAAAAAATCAGTATCGACCCATAATTTTCCCTAACAGTTCTTTGGGACTTACCGCCATATAAAATGTAAAATTGGCATTCCAATGTACTTCAGAAAGGCACCTTTTATGCGAATTTTTCCAAAGATTGGCCCGCATGAATCGCAAGGTGCAGGGCACTTGTTTCAAAACTCAAATAAACATTTCTTGAAAATGAAAGTAATGTGAGTAGTCATCGGGCCTGGATAAAAGTGGTTCTACTCTAGCTTTTGATCTATTTATGGTCGGTGTAAAGTCCTGGCTAGACTGGGGTTTCGGATCAGGAATTCGTGATGATTTAGGTTCTTTGACTAGCTCACTTTATGGAGAGGGAGTGGCATGATAAACCAAAAGGCCATAAAATGCAGTATAATCTTTGGTAGATTCCGGCATTTCACAATTTATTGTTGTTTGGGCATCTTTTCTGCTTAGGGCTGCTTTTAGAACCTTGTAAATGTTTTCACCTTTGACAGATGTTTTTTTAAAGACTGGAACGAAAATATTATGCATAAGCTTTACTTTTGTAGGAGTTTTTATGCATTAATATTTAGGTGCAGAATGTGGTTTTACACACACATTCACATGTGTACACTGACATTATACTAATGTCTTTGAAAACGATTTTGATATGACCTGTTAAAGTGCATTTTCCTGACTTATGCTAATTGGCCTCATCTAGGCCTCCAAGCTATCTTGTCCAAAATGGATGTCACGTTCACTGTTTATTATTTCTGCTGCACACAGTCAAACATAGTTATGTTTGTTTATTTCCTGTTGACATTTTTCTTGAATGAAGCTCTCTAACGTGGGCTCAGTATTGTATTTTTCTCAAGTTTTCTTCTGCTTGCAGATGGTAGTGTATTAAATAATAATAGTTCACTGTTGTTTTTGTAACTTGTTTGTTCTGACATCTGTGGATGACGTTAGGGCAGAGCAGAGGATGCCTAAATAGTAAATAGTTGTGGGTTAGTGCTTACAGCCTTACCACTGTTTGACACTCAATTTTCCATGCTCTGATTTGCCGAATTTGTTTCCTTTGCTCCCACCATGATGAATCTGCACTTTCACAGTATCCCTATGAGATTTCCCATACAAACCCTCGATTTTTGAGGGTGAGCTAGGTCCCCTATGATAACGTTTGCATGCTACTAGTGATTACTCTTTTTGCTGAACATTTGGGTCTTGGCATTTTCCCTTTGATGTAGTCATTTTTTCTGTATTACTGGCCTTTATAGCAATACCTTATGCACCTGCATTCTAATTAGCCTGTATTTTCCTCGTTAATTTTGTTGCAATTAATCCTTTACATTTTTCATTCCGCCCTCGACTTATTAAGATGGTCTTTCTTAATTGACTGTATTTTTGATGTGTTGATTTGTACTTTCTCTTGGGACATTTTGCCTACTGAAATTGACGTTAACATTGTCCCCTATCCACCTACCCGTGGCCGTATAATTCGGGTGTCTTTTGAGGTGTAGGATGTTTAGGGATAACCCATGCCCACACTTTTATATTTCCCACTAGTAAGAGATAAACATTGAAAACTGAACGTGGTATATAGGCTTGTCAGTAGAAGCATATTGTGTAAAACTATTTCACTCCTTGTTTTTTAGGTCTCGCCTGGCGTGGCAGCGCATGCGTTGCTCGCCCCGCGAGATATATTGCAGATGAGTACTTTCTGAAGAGGGCTTGAAGCCCCGCCCCTTATTCCCATTGGCTCGCGTCACCGTTTATGTTAAACGGTGGGCTGCCATTGGAAATAAGGTTTCCAGGGTGCCTCCTTTTCCCTTTTTTGGCCGGCCCACCTGGACTGGCTTGCCTGCTTCACGGCTGTCGTGACGAAGTTTCTTATCAGAAGCTTCGTCACGCTGCCTTGCACGCGCCAGTCCGGCTCTCTGATTGGGCCGGACAAAAAAGGAGACATGGCGCCGCGTGTTTTATTTTTGCATCTCGCTTTCACTTTAAAGTGAAAGCGCAATGCAAAAATAAACAGCGGATGCCTGGCGAGCGCTTGTTGATTACATTTTTGGGCACGGGGAGATTAAGCGATTTGCTCAGAATCACAGGGGCATCAGTCGACGCCGAGACGGAAGTCTGATTCTCCAGTTCCAAAGTCGACAGCCCTTGACTTTTTTTTTTTAAAGGTGGGGTCGGAAAAAATCAACAGTTCCCAGCACCTCCCTCGCTCTCTATGGTGTCAGTGAAAACAGCCCCTTCCTGCCCCATGCTGGTGCCAGGGGGTGACAGCTGGCTGGTAAGCACCCCGCTTGGCCCTGCAGCCGTCTGAGTTTCAGGCTCAGCGTCACCTCCTTGCCCTGGCACCACGGAGAGGTCGCAGTCACTTGTGTGGCCAATTCCTGCACTCCACGCTTCTTTGTGGGGCCTGTTCTCCGATCACCTGCCTTGCAATTGTAGACAGGCTTGTGTGATCTGCTGCACAGTCACATTTCTGCACGCACGTCGGCCTGCAGAATGACATCTATGCCGTAGACACCGGTGTGACCCGTTGCCGAATCACATTTCTGCTTCAGTAGACGCACTGTGTGATCTCCTGCAGCGGCGGCCCTTCCTTCATGCATTATCTGTTCTATGCCCTTTTCCAGGACCCCTTCCTGCAAGCAGTGACTGCCAAGTGTTGCTGCTGCGCAGCCCCTTTCCCGCGTGCATAGACCGCCTGTATGGCACGCTGCAGAAGTTTCTTCCTGCAAGCATAGACTGGCGTGTGTAATATGCTGTAAAGGCCCCTTCCTGCATGAATGGACTGCCTGCATGGCACGCCGCAGGGGTTACTTCCTGCAAGCAGTGACCGCCTCTTGTGTCTTGCTGGAAATGCCCCTTCCCGCGTGCATAGACTGCATGGCACTCTGTAGGAGTTTTTAGGAAGTTTGCAAACAAATTATTTTTATAGCACAATTAAGGTAGAAAGTCGGTATTTAATTCAATCAAATGCTATATGTTACTATAATCTATCTTCTATCTATCTTTTTATCTATCTATCTTTTATCTATCTATCTTTTATCTATCTATCTTCTATCATCTATCAAACAGACCCGCAGGCGCAGTATTTCCGCCTTGAAAGTTTGCACACGAATTATTTTTATAACCCAATTAAGGTAGAAAGTCGGTATTTAATTCAATCAAATGCTATATGTTACTATATTTTAAAGGCGTATTCGCTCGAACGAAAGCATTAGTGATTGGAAAGACAGTTTTAAAGTGAATAATAAAAAATGTATGTTTCAGAGATTATGTAAATTGCACTAATGTGCATTTTTTCAGTGGCATTAATATGTCATCAAAACCACCACAATCTACTTGTGTCTCTAGTCTGCCAGGCTGCCACCCACCTCGCAGTTTTTTGGGCTGCCTGAACATCCATCCATCCAAGTGTTAGGCTGTCTGTGTACCGACCCGTCCACGGCTCTGGCTGGCAGTACACCCACCATCTAGTGATCTGACTGTCTACAGTACTCTACACTGAGCCATCCATGGCTCTGACTTTCTGTACACCCATCCATGTATCCTTTGCTCTCTTGCCGTATTTGCGTCTCACCTTTCATCTGTCTCTTAGGGTCGAACCAAGGCTTGTGTGTGGCTTGGTGTCTGCTTGTTTCTGAAATATAGACGTGTATTACATCTCCATGTACGCGCCATGTACACCGCCTTCCTGATTCTGACGTGAAATTACTACTTATCAATGCCACATGACTCTACAAGAACACTTATAGGACACACTGTGCTGGAAATATTTGTATGCAAAGTGTTGTCCATGACACGATTCCCGCCGACGGACATAGCTGGGCGCTGTGACCTTTGCAACAACAACACAGGCCTTGCCTTTAATTCATCTTGTGTGTTTAGTGCTGCGTTTGATGAAACGGCCGATCGGATTCGGGCCTGTTCCACTAATTAAAGGTGTTCCAGAGAGCAGGATTCGCCACTGAGACAAGGGTCACTCAGCGGCCCTGTCCACAACCTTGCAGACACGTCCGCCACACTACACAAGGTGAGATACACATCGTGTACACATCGGATCGTAGCCCCTCCACCCCCCCCATAAACATACCACAACTCGATGAAAAGGATGTTCAACCGTCCATCAACCCGTCCACCCAACCCACCCATTTATCAGTCAAAGCACCCATCAACTGTTATGTATCTGCCTATCCGTCAATCCGTCCATTCTTCTGTTCATCTATATGTTTATGTATCTATCCTCCATTTAGTAAATGTATCCATCCTGCACCCCTACCAACTTACTAAAGCATCGAGAAGCCGTCCTGCCCCCTCAGGCTACCCAACCACCATATGGCTGCCCCAAAATTGATTCATCCAACCATTCATCCATCAGTGTGTGCACTCGTTCACCCAATCCGCTCAACAATCCATCCTTTCATCCAACCATGGGCTCACAATGGTACTCAGCCCGTGTGTGCGCGAGAGAAGCGGCGAGATTAAAATTGCAATAGGTCTCGCCTTTCATTAAGTTAAAGCCATTTGCTTTGCTATACAAACCCATTAGCAAAGCAAATGGCTTTAACTTAATCAAAGGTGAGACCTATTGCATTTTCAATGCTTGTCTACTTAGTATTTGAGGCCTTAACCTTGCCTTCTCGTAACTGAAACATCAATTTTCTGGGATAATGTTGAATGTGGTCCAGGTTGACAACCATATTATGTGAACCACAGCTGCCAATTTCCACCTCTAGCAATTATCCAATCAAGCCGAGATAATGAAACACCGTATGACAATTGGGTGGAGACAAATCGTGAGGGATAATACACAGCTCTTTCTTTACTGATTTTCTTATCACAAATTATGGAGATATTCTTCTTTTGTGCAAAGGTGCAAAGGGCTCAAATATCATGAAAGTTTACGGTCGGCAATGCTCAATTTGAGCTGGTGGTTGCCGGTCAGGGACATTAGCACTTATTTTTCATTATCAGGCATTTGCCAAGAGAGGGTAAAGCAAAACAAAGCAGAAAGACACAGGAAGAGAAAAGCTGAAAAACTCTCATAAAAGGAGAAAACGGGAACCTTCAAGAGTGAGATAAGGGGCCAGGGAGTGTCTGGTAGTGGATTAAAGAAGACTGCGGTGAATTTAAGGTGATGGGGCCTTGGTATTTGGTGCGCCAACATTTAGTAGCTCTGGCCGCAAGCTTCTGAGCTGAGCTTTGGGCTCCAGCACTCATTCTTTAATAAATTAAGCACTAAAGGTCGGTATGCTTTTTCAGATGCATCAAGTTCTCCAAGTGGGAAGTAACTTACGTAGTCCTGTGGCATGTCTCCTCAAGGCTCTCTCATACCTGTAAGGCCATGGAGGAGAAAGTGCTCTACTGAATGTTCCTTAATTTAAAGTGGCTCTGCCCGATTGAGCCATAAGATTGTTCATCTAGAACAATGGTGGGTCCGGTTCCCAGAGAAATGTAACAGCTGCGAGTGTATCCTGTTCCGCAGATCTGCACTTCTGTTTTTTCAACCCTTGTAGACCTCTAACCATACCTAACTTTCTGTTTTTCTTGTAAAGCTGGGATAAAAAGTTGAAGCCATTTTACTCTCTTCCATTTTGCCCCATAACTAAATGCCATGCTATCTGCTTCAAGTGCATGTCCTTGAGCCTCTTCTGAAGGACATTAAATACATTAACATAGTTAAATTACTTTATCTCTTCTAATTTAGCTTCTTTGCAAGGAAGTGGAGAACTAAAGTTGCATCCCTCAAGGAAGTCTCCCAAGGACTGAGCGGATGCCTCGAACACCGGTCCCTGAGGAGTCTGCAGGCCACTGGATTCCTCCTCACATGTAACCTTTTCACAAGATCTTTCTCTGGTCACAAGGATAGCCTATGCAAATTCAGATAATTTTACTCTTTACTCTTCTCACGTCTTTCGGACTAGAACGTGCTGAAACTGAATCCCAACACTGTTGAAAACGCAGCGAAAGCCGAATTCTCTGCATTTCCACGTATTCTTAAACAGTTCGTATAGCCCAGGACTTTCTGATAAATCGCAAAGTTTGCCTGAAAGTCCAATTGTCCAAACCACTAGTGTAAGAGTGCATGAGGAGACCGAATTGTGGAGCTTCTTGTCCGGAGCGGTTAGATCTGGCAAGTATCCAGTGGCGTCACTAGTTGGGTGCGGGGGGTGCGGACTGCACCGGGTGACACCATCACATGGGGTGACACCTTTCCCAAATGAGACTATTTACTAAATAGTCTCATTTGGGAAAGATGTCACCCCATGTGATGGTGTCATGGGGTAAGTCGTGAGGGGGTGACACCATGAGTTACTGAGTTACCGCACTGGGTGACACCAACCCTAGTGACGCCGCTGCTAGTATCTAAACCTACCGGAACGAACCAGAGTACAGCTCGTGTGGAACCTGTAAATATGAAGCAACTGAAATATTCAGTTTGGAAACATGAAGACCTACTTGTGAACGGGCCAGAGCGCTCCTTCATGGCAAAGAAACACCACTCTGTCCAACCTATTTCAACTGGAACCCACCTACTGTTTCAGATGCCAAGCTGCCACTGCCTGATGGGATTCTCTCGGCCTTAACTAATGAATAGAAGACTGGGCAGCTGTCAGCTGTCCCCCAGACTGTGCAGCTGTCAACTGTCCCCCACCCACCTCTTGCACCCTCCTCGTTTTTGAGTGTGAAGGAGGCCAAGGTTAATTGAAAAAGCCGACTGCGGCAACTGCAAGCTGCTCCTGAATTTTTTTTCTTTATATTTTAAAATCCATAATTCCCCACCTTTTGAATTGAGGGAAGATGGGACATACATGCCATCCTCCCTTGGGCAAGGCGGGAGTGAGGTATAAACCACTCTCAGCCCTTGGGCCAGGCTAAGGTGTGAAACAAAGTAAAGAAAAAGTTCAAGGAAACAACTGATCTGTATGGGCAAGGTGGGCATAGAGGAGCAGTAAAGTACAGAAACAATCCTCCCTGCTCCGAGAGGCAAATAATGCAGTGCCAGCTGTTCAGTGTCGCAGACAAATCACTGCTTTAAGCAGCGGTTTGATTTTTGTACTCTAGATGATCGTATAATCAAAATCTGCTACTGCATGATGGTTGAATTTCATTGATTTTTTTTTCTTTTTTTTTCTCTCAAACGAAGCACCCTGCGACGGTCTTGGACTGCTCTGGAGCACGTTCAGAATACCTGTGAGACAGTGCAAAGGGTGGGTCAGTAAGACTCCGGTCTGTTTTCCTCACTCTGTGGCACCATAGGGTGTCTACACTGGTGTGAGGGGTAAGAGGAGGGGGCAAAATTCCTTTGGTAGCATTTTCCTCACTGTGTTTGCAAACATTGATGATTCTTTCTATTTAACATATCTGTGGTGTTACTTCTTTTTGGTTTTCCCAAATTGTCCCATTGTTCAGAAGTATTAATGGAAAACATACCTGTGCATTCTCAAAGGCCATTTTATGTTTTGGTTAGAATTGAAAAAACTTTGAATGCAATTACATCAAACCTTTAAAAGGCATCAAATGTGGGAAAGCACTATGTGCCTGTCAAATGATATGTGCTGCCATTCAGTCATGTTTTAGTTTGATTTATTTTCTTTGCTCGCGTGCGTGCCTCGTGGACTTTTTGAATCGCCACAACTAATGCTAGGGAACACAAGGACACATCTCAGAAAAGTACTTGTATTTGTGGCTTCTTGTCTCCGCCACCTGTCTAAAGCCAGCATATTTCTACCCTACGTTGTAGTCCCCCACTCACGGGTGCTTACTTCATCCTCTGCAACCCCTTGGCTGGAGTCTGACCGCACGTCCGGTTAGCATCCGAAATTTGACTGAAGACCTAGATGCCCCAGCCTGTCTCATGGAGTGGGGAAGAGAGACAGCACTCCACCAATTCTAAGGCAGTTGGTAGCCAGAGGACTTTGTAGACATTTGCATAATTTTAGGGGTGGGGTGTGGCTACCTTCTTTGCCAAATATTTTTGTCTTTTTCTGCTATTAAGGATAAACCAGGCCTTGCAAACTAAAGTCTTTCTCTTTTCTCTTGCTTTCCAGGATTGGCAGAAGCTAAACTACGACATCTACGCCCTCAGGCAAGCGCGGCGTGAAGTGAGGAACAGGTGGAAGAGGATCCTTGAGGATTTGGGTACTTCTGGCTTTCATAATATTTGTGTTCCCCATGAGCAGACACATAGGCGAACATTTTTACGTAAAAGGTTTCTTCAAGTCCCTTTTAGTTTCTAAAAATAGGTGAACATATTAAGTGATCACTGTCAATCAATCCATATATAAAATATTGTTCCCATCATGATCACCTTACAGGCACCGTTTAAATAACAGAGCAACACCTCCCTCGGTTCTGTCTTCTTTATGCTCAATGCCACTGAGACGAGCTTAAAACAATGGTATGGAAGGCACCTGGAGTAATTACCAGAGGGTCTGATGAATCTGGTCACTTTTGTAGTCTGTGCGAGTCATCCTAAGTGGGTTGGATCTGCCCAAACATAGGTCCTTGCACACTGCACCAGAGGGACTCCAGCTGCACCACACCAACACCCAAGAGGCTGAACGTTGCAGTGCAAGTGGCTGAAGGTGGTCTACAGTTGCTTGTTCACCTGTTCGAAGGGGGCGCGGCTTAGCAGTTTGTTTGACTATTTCTATTGGAGACGGACCAAGGGTGATTTGCATATGGCCTGTGATGGCTTAAATGAATGAAATACGACGATGTGGATTTAAATGCCCCCAAAATAATTACTAGTGGTTTAGAGTAATTCAATTACTTTCATCCACCATTTTCTGCTACCTCAATCCTCTGTTATGCAATCGTCACCTTTTCGCAGGGAAGTCTTGCTTTCACCACCGATATTTACAGCTCAAGTTTCAGCAAACTACCTGCTGGAGCAGCCTGACATCTCCAGTGCTACCATAATCCGAAGCATCCTTACCATGCATTGAAATACACCTAAGTGCGTGCTGCAGTCCTCTGACCTATCGCTGCTGCCTCTGAACCAAAAAATTACTAAGTAATGCATAACTTGTTCTCAACCTAGAGAAAAACACACCATAAACGCATTACAGAAAAGTGCTAAGTATTTCAGACCGCTCATACATCATTGAATAACCCGTTGGCCTTATCCGCCTTAATACTCAAATATAATTCCCAGCAAGCAAATGTGCAGGGTATAAATTGACCTGTACTTCTTCCGCCACCTTTTTGGCACTACTTCCAAAGAAGACCTACAAGTATCCAAGGGCTAGTGACCGAACTGTCCTACTACCCTTTATTCTGCATGCTCCACCTTTCGTTTCTTTCACGCTTCCTTTCATATTTACTGGACTGGTATCAAGTTGCCCTTCCACCTCTTCTACCTAGGCCTGCTGTAGCATGAATTAAAACCCGGCCAACACCCTTGCTTAATCCTGCTTCTCTTCCCACTTCACATAACCAGCTTAGGAGCCCTTTCTTCCAAGCTTTTCTTGCAATTTCTTGCCCTGCCATAGCTTAGATAAGGTGCCAATCCCCAGTTTCAAACCGAATTTTACCCCAGCCTGGGTCGGCCACCATCGAAAGGCTGGTGTTGGTGGGATAGCAGCAACCCACTCACTGTTTGTGATGATGCTTCTGGCCGGGTTGGTTCCATTTATTGCAACCAACACTTCAGGTCTAGTTAACTCCAAAGCCCAACTTAAGGCTCATTTTTGCACTAAAATCCTTGTCTTACCACACTCAAGACAATTTTTTCAAAATTCAGCTGTGCCTTTCTAATGATGTTCATATGTTGAAAGAAGTCCTTGCGCTTCTCCGGCTTGTGATCCCTGTACATATCAGTGTGAATTAAAAAGGTGGCTCTCCTTTTCCCAGTTGTGACAGGTAATAGAGGCCAGCTAGTGCAGCTCCTCTTTGTACGCTCCTGTCTGAACTCGTTTGGGTGGCGCACACCGGGCACATGGGTTACTGGGAGCCAAACATGTGGGTTCGAATCATTTATCTCTGGTATCCATCCTAATGTGGCTCTGCAAATTAGGCCAAGTACACTCCTACCTCACTTGACTATGAGTAGCTATGACAAGCAGTCCAGGCATCTGAGGGAGGGAGTGTGGGGTTACGGACTCAAAATGAACACGACAACCAATAAGTACATTTCTTCTCAGTGCTTTTCTTTATGAAAAGTACTTTGTTCAGACCAAAACTTAATACAGTACACAAAGAAGTAGCTAGCACTGCCAGGATGATCACCACAGAATCCACAGTGTTTACCACACAGTAAAGAGGAAAGGCTTTGATTTAAGTACAGGTACTGACTCATTATGGCTAGAATAAAGCCGCCTCCAGGCAGCCTATGACCAGTAGGTCAGTCTGAACTGTTGACTAGGCCGTTCTGTTATGCAAGGTTAGGTATAGTTGGGAAATCCCACTAAGCTGTTCTGTTTAACAAGTCCAGTGCCAGTGTTCTCAAGTGTTGCTGTCCCCTAATCATAGATGCACTTGAAGTTCTGCACTGAGTGAACAGATGTGCTGGGCTTGCCTCTGTGGCCCCACTCCCTCCTCTACCCATTGGCTGACCACGGCCTAGTGAAGGCCACACTGCTCCAGCAATGGTGGTGGGGAATGACTGGGAAAAAAAATGCAGCAACCTTGGTGGGGAGGTCTCACTACATCCAATGAAGAGTAATAGGACACCATATAAGCAGTCGCAGCAAGTCCAGGAGAAGCTGGGAAGCCTACTACTTTTACTTTACTGCATCACTCAAGATTACCATGTGGGGACACTAGAAATGGCAAGCCAAGAGTGCCACTAAAAAGATCAAAGAAGCATTGTCGTAAGCAAGAGCTCAAGAAATCAAAGGAAATTGACTTCATGACAACGGGGGTCCAGCTCTCAGTCCATGGGCTACATAACCTATGTTCTCGAGGAAGGCACCAGATATCCCGCTATATCAATCAACTTAACAGCCGCAACGAGCTGAAAGAGTCAAGCTCTGACAACAAAATGAGGAGTCCTCTTAAAGAGCAGAATGTAGAGGCAGTCTCAAACTACTCAGGGTGGGAGGTGGTCAGACAAAAAGAGTATTCTGTGAATAGCTTACAGGAGATTATATAAAAAGGAAGGACAAACTATGGATTATCAGAGAAAATTCAGGGTGAAGGAACCCATCGTGACCACACCAGGATATTCCTTTTCAATCTTTCCAGACGTAGCTTTCAGTGCCACAAGGAGGTTAAAGTAATTGAGAGGGCTAATATTTTAGTTCAAGAAGGCACAGATACCAGTGTCTTTTGTTTCAGTCTCAAACATGAAAATATGCTGAAAGTGAACTGTCTGGGTCTTTCAATAACCTGATGAGGCCAGGAACTTCCTAGGCCAGAACTCATTAAAAATTATGACTATACAAGCCCCTTGCTAGAGGGAAGAATTGACAAACTGCTTTAATATTAAGGCTCAGATAATCTCTAGAGATGCTATTTCTCTTCCTCACCCCATTTGTTTCTTTTCTCTTTTGAAGTGATGGAAGCCTGTAGGAAATAAATCTGAAGAGGAACATGAGGACATATAATTTCACTTCTGTTTACGTTTACCTGAGCTGTACACAGTAGCGGACCTATACCTTTCCCATAGGGATGCCCAAAATACTGGAAGAAATTAAGGGTGCTATCCGCGATTTCCCGCATGAAGAGAAGGGAGGGGAAAAGGCAAGAAGGGAGTAAGTGGGAAGTGGGTGGATAAGAGCTAGATTAGTTGGTTGCTTGAAGAGAAAACTTGGAGAGGGAAAACAGAGTTAGAATGCGAATAGTGCAACATTGGCATAATTGTTTAGAGTCAAAATAATAAGCCTGAACGTAAACTGCCTGCTCATCCCCCTTAATGTGGCTAACTATTTCAATACTTAAGGCATCCTAATCCCAGAATTTTATACTACAAGACACACATATACTATGACCAAAGATGAGAAATATAAATTGGAAACTAAAGTATAACTGGCTAGAAGCATTTATACATTTGTGTGCGACAGTAGCACATTGCGTTACTGTTATTTTTAAGAAAATGAGGCGCTTACAAATGATTAAATATGACAAGTATACCAAAGGTAGATGAATTGCAGCACAAGCTCTTGTTTATAAGTCTCCTTTTATATTGTTATCCTACTGTGACCCTACTGCAGATGATCTTAATGCAGATCAAACATCTTTGGGGGATTTTATCATTACTTGACATACCTAATTCTAGAGACTGGGCAAATATACCTAGAGGGTGGGGTATAGGGCATGTACAGGAGCTGATGCTGTACTGCAAGCTAGAAGATGTATGGAGAAAGATGGCCAAATAAGCTTCAGAACATTCACAAAAGCACCATACATGGAACCGAAACAAGGTTGGGTTAGGTTTTTTGATCACTGCTGGTATGAATTTAAGCAAGGATGACCTTCCAAATCTCGATCCCAACTCTATCTATAGAAGAGGGGGAGCAGAAGCTGAAAAAATTTAAGGAGCTGCTGGTGTTGTTCGAGTGTGAATTTACCTTGAAAAATGAAAGACGGGAACAGTTGGTTTAATTAAACGCAGCAGCCGGGAGAACAGGCAAGAGCAAAGTGCATTGCTTTATGACACTTTGTGAAATGTATAAAATGGTGGCCAAAACCAATTTGTACATTCTTTTAGAACCGGAATCTGGGCCTAGTCACAGGGCCATAAATATTGTCATTTGATTAAAAGAACAGGTGGGTCTTGACCTTGCATGGAAGCAATGTGGGGCCAGTGGGTACGTGTCCAGATGTCCGACATGGGGAGCACATGATCACTGCATGTAGAGTGCATGCAGGGTTCTGATTCGCTGAGTCTTCCTAATTTAGTGTGGCATCTGACTTTATGGTGTTTTGGGAATGCGCTACCCTCCAGCCAAACGTGTTTTTATTGGGACTAATCTCCTAAGAGCATTGTGGTGTCGCTGTCTATCTGTGAGATTGATCTGGGTTTTCCTGTTCGCGTGTTTGTCTAAGGGTTAAGTGTCACCCCACCTGTGATCTGTCAATCAGTTGCTTCAGGCCTTGGTCGCAGGGCCTGCCTGACCATGTATTTTTGACTCTGGGTTTATGGGGAGGTCATATCGGTTGGATTTGACAACCGCGATGCGAGTTCGTTGTTATACGTACATATGTCATGGCATACACAATTTGCGTTGCATCTGAACACTCCTCTCTTGACTGCCTGGATTGGCACGATGTGGAATGTTTAAAGCTAAAAAGGGCTATGTCCTAAGCCCTGAAAAATGAACATCTGTCCGACCATAAAGAACAGCTTTTCCATGACAGCAAGAAGCAGTATAAACAGCTGATAAAGTTCAATATGTTTAATAACAAACGTCACTCGCAAAAGGTCTGGCAAGCTCTAATGGATGCAATAAATTTAAGAAAACCCAAGAAATTCTGGCAGGTTGTAAGATGGGGCTGTGAAGGTCCTCCGAAGAACTTGGAGCTGAATATAAGCCCACAACTCTGGATAGATCATTTCACAACTCTACAAGAACCAGGTTGTGCCTGGAGGTAACAGCCAAAGGAAATATTACTACCAAAACTGCACAGCGGGAATGCTGTCTCGAAGGTTAACACGAATGGAAATACCAGTCTAGAACAACAACTTCTGGACCATCTATTACCTACAACAGCAATCCCAAAGTCTTGCAATTTCATAACCACTTCCACTAGCACTCTCCCCCATTACTCGGGAAGAGGTGTGGCGCCACGGCCAGGGCGACTGACGCTGGAATCTGGGGCTCACTGTTCGATCCCCGGCACCGGCGGCAGGTCAGCCCAGCACCATGTGACTCTGGGCAATAGCTTGCTTAATCTTCCCGACGGCCCCCAGCGCCGGGATGCCTTCGGGTAGCTGTTCGCGCTTTACAAATACTGGATTTACATTTACATTTACTCAATCTCTGAGTCAACGGACGAATTTAGCAAAAAGGAAGTCTATAAAGTAATTCATACCCAAAAGCTGCGCAAAGTCGCCGGACCACACAGTATTCCACCAATTCCACCCAACACCATGGTCAGCTGTTCTAACTAAATCTTTCAATAACATCTGGTCTCTGGAGGAGATTGCACCCTCATAGATAAAATCAGTAATCATGCCATTATACAAGAAAGGGCCCAGAGATCTTGTGGGAAACTATCGACCCATTTCATTGCTTGAGAGAGTGTGAAACATTTTCGGGAAGCTGCTACTATCTCACCTGGATCAGTGGCTGGAAGAAAAAGATTCAATATCTCTATTCCAAGCGGGCTTCAGGAGAGGTCAGAGCACAGTGGACCAAGTTATTAGATTAAATCTTACACACACCTCAAAGTCGTCGCTATATCTGGTTTTCATCGACCTGCAAACCACCTTTGACAGGGTTGACAGTCCTACACTATGGCAAACCCTAAAGGGGCTGGTAGACCTGGAAAATATATTCAAGCTACTAATTGCACTCCATTCCGGTAACCCCACCCGGATGAAGTATAGCATCAGAGGCGAATATACAGCAGAGATTCCAATACTGTCAGACTTCAAACAAAGATGCATTCTAGTGACAACTCTTTTTAATTGCTACATAAATGACGTCGTGAAATCTCTAATGAATCTCAATCTAGACGTGCCCAAAATGAGCAAGGAGTCGATCCCAATACTGACGATGCGGTGTTAATGGCCAGACAGAGCTATCAATGCACAGCCTACTGGCAGGATTTGTCGTTCTGCACTACCAGAAGTCTACCCAGCAATGTTGGGAAAACAAAACACATAATCCTTAACGAAAAAACCAAATTGAGAGTGACCTTCAAGGTCTTCAATCAGCCTCTGGATCATGTGTCCACCTGTGACTACCTGGGAATTTGCCTGGATGGCAATCTCCTGTGGTCCCTGCAGCTCTCCAAGAGCAACACTACTCTGGCACAGCAAGCTGGAGAGGCCCTGAGATTTGCCCAACCATGTGGAAAGCACTCAGTAGGCTCAGCAATGCTGGCATACAAAATGAAAGCGAGGGCGGCAAGCACATATGGTGCAGAAATCTGATGGTATAGAAAAACCCCACCTCTTCAAATCACTGAAAACAATTTCCTACGATAGCTACTGCATTTGGGGTGCGAAACACCGATCGATGCCTTGAGAGCAGATCTAGACATCGAAAAAATAGAGGAATACATAGCATTGGCACCAATAAAATAATGGATCTGCATTTGGTCCCAGGGGGAGCTTGCCTCTTACAGATCGGCATGATCGGACATCATGATGAATCTAAGCAATCACACAATACCATGGTTCGCCCATATTTCAAGCATCCTGCATAACATTGCCCTAGAAGATCTTTGGCTCCATTAGGGATCCATTATGAAGGCTAGCCTAGATTTGGTTACTAAAGCATACAGGAATACATCAATCAATCAAGTTAAATTAAGCTGAGCAGGTCTCCAGCTAAAACGCTATATGTCATTTAACCAAGACTGTGGCCTCACAACTTTTCTAGATGAAATCTTTCAAGCAGAAAAGAGATCTCTCTATTTAAAATTCCAATTGTGCACTTTGCTGGTGGCATCAGTAACTAAAAGATGGTCACCAATCACTGATGAGGGATTAGACTTGTGCCCGTGCTCCCTCAGAGGCCGGGAAACACTAATTCACTTTCTCCTATTGTGTCCTCATACGCTAAGTATATGGAAATATTACCTACATCCACTTTTTATTATTCATTTTTATTATTCATTATTCATTACAATATGAAGTGTAATGAAGCAGAAGCTCTGCATGAGATAAGATGACAAACATAGTCTTGGCTGTTTTGTCCTACATCTGTGCAGCATGGAAATCAAAAGCCTGAACCCAGGAAAAGCTGTGTTCATCGAAAGACGATTCCGGAACATAAAGGCTCTTACAGGCTTGGTATCTGAACGATTCCCATGAAATCTACCGGTCTGGAGCTAGCATTTCCTGATCTTACTACATCTAAATCAAGAGTCTGTTATGAACTTAACAAACTGTTTTATGGATTAACATAGTAATAACCTATAACTGTGGTCTACTGAGTTAATGCAGTGGAAAAAGCACTGCTTTTATGGTTCCATTCAGTGCAACAATGTAATGTGCACAAAGGGGATGCTACTGAGGGAAGAGTGTTGTACTTGTATCACAGTTATGAAAAATGCTTGTAATATAATGAATGAGTTTCCTTTTTTGATTTCATCTGACACCCTCTTAGATCCATAATGCACGAATGTGAGTCTTCCTTTTAGTTGTAAAAAAAATGTGGGGTCTGTTCCATGTTTTCTTCAACAGAGATGGTCCTTTTGTTGATTTTCTCAAGCCAGCTGTAGCTAGCCACGTGAAGGGTAAATACTCGGGGAAATACCAAAGCACCAGCACTTTAATGGAGAAAGTTGACTCCCAAGTGGTCAAACCAATTTTTGTTGCCTCTGTGTAATACGTATAGAGCCAATCCAATGGTGAACCCATCCTTAAAGGGGAAAAGTTTCTTTCACATAAAGATACAGGGACTTCTTTTCCAAGGGATTAACATCAAGGGATACTCTAGGCACCTGGGCCTCACAGGATAAAGCCAACTCCTTTATGGACACCTAGTGTAATAACTTATCGATCTCCGTGGGGTTAACTCTGCGATCTTGTCGTGCATTTGCACTCCGTGTCTTTAGCATGTCATCATAAAACAAAATGTATCCCCCTTTTGAATTACTTTATCGAAGAAAGTCCTTTCTTCCTTTAAAATTTAGCGATACTGTGCTGATTGGTTGCAGGGCTTCTATCAAGGGAAGCACAAATGCACTTGCACTTTAATTGGGACTTCCAAAGATGGCCTCTCTGTGAAAGTACTTTTCTCTCGTTGCCCAGTAAATGCTAAGATAGGTGGACCCTTTGCGCGGCAGACGTTGGGGGCCAAACCCTTGAGGGTAGGGAAAACACACTTGCACTTTATGATAGTTTTTAAACTGCCCTTAAGCATTAAATGGCTTTGAATCATGCAAGCTTTTCCCCATATTGACACTGCAAAAATATGTTAAAGTTCTTCCTAGTGACACTCTAATGGCGGAATTCGCCTTCATTGGCAACCCAGTGAAACTTAGGGAAGACTACAAAGGGATAAAATATGATAATAAATAATCTTTGTGTATGGTTAGTTAAAACCTTGACAATATACAATGCGATAATAACCAATCCATGTTATAAAACTAGACAAATCTTAGATGGTATAAAGTCTGGTTAAAAGTGAATAAATACATGGAATACAAAATTGATTTCCAAGTGCCTTGAAATACTAGCAGCAATCTAATTACATCTGTCAGCTGTAAGAAGGAGCAGGAGCTTAAATGTAGCAGCTAATTGTTCCTTGGTGATACGGATGGTATCTTTAGTGGCACCGTGTTACGGAGGGCAGGCGCTCTGATTAAATAATGTACGCACTATGCACTTGTATATCATGACCAAAACCTCAAGTTTCTAACTACCCTCTTTTTAGCCATACCACGCACTGAGCACACCAAAGGATTGCATATATGTTTGGCTTATTGTTTTGTTGAAAATTTTTAATAAGAAAAGTTGCGAAATTTATAATTTGGTTATATGGTCAATTACAACCATAACTTCCAACATTACTCAATCCAACAGGCTATCTGTATTTTTGTTATGTGATCCTAAGAGCCAATTGTGAATTTTATTGTAACAATTGTGTTTTAATCTGTATTGTTAATTGTTATGGCCGTCGTGACGAACAACGTTTTTTATATATATATTTTTTTTGTGCTGGTGCGGAAAGAGTCGGGACACCATATTCACTGACAGTTGGGTAAAGTTAGGCAAGGGTGTGCACTCATCTATCATTCAGAGGACTTTCCCTTTCTAACAAATGCCACTTCCAGATTAGACCACATGGATTTTTAATTTACCATTAAAGTCCAGTTTTCAGATCTGCAAAACTGGTGAAGTCCATTTGCATCCCCATGGTTCAGTCAGTCTTGTGTTCCTCCGTGAAATCTAGACTTTCAGCAAGATGCACAGTCTCAGCCACTTGGGATTCTCATCCTTCATTGCTGTCAGCCACTTCCAGTCCATCTGGACCACAGATTTGGTACCAAACTAGTAAGCAGGAACCTTCTCGGGACGCATACTAATGCAAAGCATTCTTTTTCAATGGCTTCCCAGTTATGTGATTACCTGCTGAAAGTTGGCTTGACTTCTCTCCAAAATGTTCCTGCTGTTGGTTCCTCAGTCTGCGCTGCCTGATCTCTCTTCCATTGTCTGCCCCTCTACTCTCCTGTTTTATTACACCATCTCTAAACACCTTCCATTTACACTTCACAGGTTTCGGTTTTTGCTATTTTTTGTCCACTATGGCCATCAATTAACCTCTTCTGCCTGCTTTAAAACCTTTTTCTCTCTTCTGACATTGTGACCCTTATGACATTAAATTTAACCCTCATCTTGCTGTTGCCACTTTCCATGTAGTCCTTTGCCTAGTCCCATCTCTTCTAAGGTTCTGTTGTCCACACCTTCCCTTTTATCTTACTCAACAGTGCCATATGAATTGCCATCTCGCATGACATCAACCTCTTCCCAACTCATCAGTCTGCTAGTTGTTCCAGCACCATCCCAACTGTTTCCACTTTCCAGCTACGCTGACATGAATTTGTATCCAGCCGCTCATTTGGACAAGCATTGGCAAAGCTAATAGATCTCATCCGTGGGTGTGCTATTGGCTTTGGCATTTGGCCGGGTTTGGTGAAGCGGGAGAGTGGGTGGGGGTGAATAACGGGACTGTTAGAAAAGCGCTATGAGTCAGCTATGCTGGCCCCTTCATATAGCTTTTTTTCCCATGTCTGTTGGGGGGTAGAGGAAACGGATGGGGGTGGCTGGGGAGGGAGGTATTGGAGTGGAAGGGGTAACAGAAACCGGGACAGGGTGGCGGCTGAGAGAAGAAGAAAGAGGGATGGGGCAGGAGGATATGTATTCCCATTCAAGCTTCCTACTGTAAAAATGTTTCCATCAATGTTACCATCAAGCTGCTGTGCTAGGGAAACAGCTGTCCAAATGATGCAGAAACCCAAGATTTAACAAGGGAGCCATTCCAACAAAGCCAGCATGGGAGTATACGGCATGAAAGTTGATGGCCCTAGCGCAGTGCTCTATCCAGCAACGTCTGCATGGGTTTATCTGCTGTCTATCTATAGGCCCATCTGATCTTGCAAGCAGACCAGAGGCTTTCACAAAGCATGATCATCTGACCTCCCGGCTAATTATCTCTGTTAATTGTTTATCAGGTGTCATGTGACTTTCTCTCATGTACCACTGTGTCTCAGACTTCACTCACCACGAAGCATACAGCCAGGAAGACATGGGGTGGAAAACCGCTTCTTGAGAGGCACAAGTGCTGATGATCTGATTTCTAAAATGAAAAACGTTCATTTGAAAGCTTACAATCCATAAATCTGTGTCAAGGCACATTTAATAAATGCATTCTATTGTGGCATGCACCTCTTGACAGAACACACACTTTAACTACAAACATTCAAGCGAGCCACCAATGCTTCGCAGGGAGGGTGCAAGGTAACAGATGGACGGGGAGAAATACAGGACGGAGTCAGCTACAAAAGATGCACTCTGAAGAGTGGCTAAGTAAAAAGAAAGAAAATAGCTCCCAAAAGCACGAGCAGTGGAAGGACACAAGTACTTGGGCCATGCTCCGGGGGCGGGGGGAGAACACATACAAGGAGAGAGGTGGCAATAGCAGCGCTGACTAGCAGGAAGCAAGCAAGTGAGAGTGACTTTCAAGCCAATCAATGGTAAGTAATGGGCGGCCTTCAAGCCCCGCTGGTAGTAAACAAAATGTGTCTAAGTGACAGTGCTCGCACTGTCTAGACGAGACCTAAAAAAGAATGGTGTGGGCCCTGCAGATTCATTTGTTACAGTGAGAATTGCCTTGAACATGTTTATTACTGCACTTTCTAGATCAAACCTGCTCTTCACCCTCCAGCTTCATTGTACCATTGACCAATCTATTAACATGTTTCACCTTATTAGCTAGTGTATTAAATGGAGACATTCTGCTGTTTCACTCAACACTCTTACAAAAATTCCTTCAGTTCTTGTGATGTGCGCTGCATGCCGTCGTCAGTGACAATGTACTTTGGCTGACCATATCTCCTAAAAAATGTTACATAGCATTTTGATAGTGCTGCTTGTAGACCTGGCCAGGATTGGACTGGGTTAGAAAATGGGCCAGGCACCAAAATAAAAGTGACCCCCATTAGTGAAGTAGAAAGCTAAAAAAGTGACCCATGTTTTCAAAGTGGGGCAGTTTTAAACTTGCAAAGACACGCTCCATAAGTGTTTTGCAAGGTGTGGAAGAATGCTTGATTATGAGCTTGCTACAGGCAATGTTTGTTTTATTATTAGGGAAACCAACATTAAAAACTGGACGAGCAGGCCATAAAATGGGCCCACAAACAACCCAAAGAAAAGGCTCCTGCACTGACTTGTCAGACCAGCATGTTGGGCACTGCCCTGGACACATCTACCACAAATTCTACTTCTGACCATTTAGAGTGAATGTCTACTAGAATAGCAGCATAACTGGGAGCCCTAGGGCAGCCTCATGAATTGTCCAGTGAAGTCTAAGCAGATTTTACACAAATATGATACGAGATCCTCAGTATGCTGTCCCAGATTTGTCAATTCATTACCGCTTTTGACACCTGATCATAGGCCACCAAAAACTTTCCTTCTAGTCAAAGTTGGGCCCAAATTCCCTTCATGAGTCAAACCAATAAGTTTACCTTTTAATCTCAAAGAGGGCACAGATCTGTCCCCTTATATTTCTACTCTCCGACCGCATGTAGACAGTTCATTTAATATCTTAACAAAGGGTCTCACTATTACACAACTCTTTTATGCATTCTTTCTTTATTAGCATCTCAAATTCCTTAATGACGTGCCCTGCCTTCGCTGCAGCCAACCACTTGCATTGCGAGATGGACCTCCCTCTAAACTCTGAAACATCCTGCACATTCCCTACTACCTCTTCAGTCTCTAACACATCACATCATCTGACAACTGTGAAAGGCAATCTGCCACTCTAGTCTACCTTTTAGGAATATACACAACAGAATGTGTTATCTCCCTTCCCACCTTGCAAGTCTACCTGATCCATTCATAGCTCCACCTGGGATCAACACTTTCCCAAGGGGCTTATTATCGGTCCTTAACACAACTTTCACTATTTGAATTCCCAAGTGGCTGCCAATGCCTCCCCCCTCAATGACTGAATAGTTTCTTTCAACCTGGACAAGAATCGGGACGCACATGCCACAGTTCTCTCCGTCATACAAGGCACTGTGATAGAACTGCACTTGTCCCTGTGTCAACAATATCTGTTATAATCACAGTTCTGTTTTCTTAACATGAAATTGAGTCAATATGTTGGTGCTGATTATGGATTTGTTAATGCCCTTAAATACTCTATCCTGGGCCCGCCACATACTCGAACATCCTTTTCTCAATGTGCTGTGCAAATCTTTAGTTCTGCTAACAAAGTCATGGACAGTTTCATATAATACTCAGTTAGACCCAGGAACGACCCAATTTATCTTTATCAGCTGGTGTGGAAGCCTCTCTAATCACCTTCACCAAGTATGCCTTTGCCTTTTTTCTGAAATAGTATCACTAAATATTCAACCTGTTCCATTAGAAATGTTAATTTCTCTTTGTGGAAGGTCATTACAGCTTTTGCTAACTTGCTTTAATGCCTTGTGATCTTCCTCATTTTTCATGAAAACCAAAATCTCATCTTGAAAAAATATTACTTTCTCTGGCCTCAGACTTCATGTATTGGAACACGCTTGCTGCAAAAGTAATGGCAAAAGGCAGAGGGGGAATGAAATACAATATCCATGGTATTAAAGACTATCGACCTTGGAATATCAAAGTATTTAAATTTGTTGGCACACACGTCTCAGGTCTAACTTTGAGAAGTACCTGTCATCTTTCAGCACTAACCCCATCTCCTTAATGCTGGGTGCTGAAAGGCTATTCAATACTATGTTTTGATTGAGGCATTGTAAATCCACACAAAACCTAACTTCCCCTCTATTTTTTTAGTGATGACATTAAGCGACCACCAAGCAGAGGCTTCAACAGAAATCATATTCTCTTGAGCTATCTCTTTCAACATATTATTCACATTTCTCACAACGGGTATAAACCTCGCTCTAGTATCACAGCCTCTGCACTCTTTCAACACTATTTTGTGAACATATTCTTTTAATATTCTAATTATCTTCTTGAACAGTGCTTTGGCATTGCTCAGTATTTCCTCCACATTTGTGTTCTCAAGCACCATAAACTTATTGGGCGAGTTTGGGTTTATTATATGTGTAGAATATTTATAAACCCAGCTGAATATGGGGAGACCTACCAGTTGCCACAAAGATCTTGCTCTTGATACTTCTTTCTTGGTATACTGTATCTGTCCATATCAAGCCTATTAAATAAATACTCTTTTCCTGACACCCCTTGGGTTCTGTATCTGCAGTCTTCAATTTTTATTTTTGCCATCTTTCTATGAACATGTCTTCTAGGATGATGCTGTACATGGTACCTGAGGCCACCAACAAATTTGTTTCATGCCCCTAGATTTAAAATCCTGTTCGCAGAATGATATTGTTTCCTCCTTTGTTTTTCCCATGGTCTCCAATGTGTAAACCTCTATATAGCCTCTTGTCAAAGCTATCCAATGGCCCAAATTTGATTCTACGAACATCCTTACACATGTGGGTGACGTGGCCCCTCTTTCCACACCTCATACACTCTTTGCCTATAGCAAAGAAGTTTTTCAAGTTCATTCCATGATAGCTGCTACTGTCCTTTCTGACACACTATTGGTCCAGTTTTTGCAACTGCATTGTATTCTATGTTATCTCATCCATCTTCTTTGTTGTTCAGCATTACTCTCTTATTGATTACATTTACTTAGTTGAAAGCTTCTACTGTTGAAGTTTAGAACATAAGATCATGGACCAATCAATCATATAATATTCCATTGTTCACTGTAAATATAACAGTTTTTCCACATGGACGTAGGCTTCAGATTTTGGACGATAACAGATTTGTATTCTAACTAAGAAACCTTGAAAAACCTCTTGGCTTACTTGACCAATGGAATCATATGCCGGCTACAACAAATGAAGAGTGCTTATTTCCTTGTAATGACTACAAGCCTGGAAACCTTTTGAAATTGGTTTGAGGACATTTTGTCATTATCGCCACTAAAAAGTGGAGTGCAAACCCCAACATTCCAGTGACTTTGACTTGTCCCATTTCAGTAAAGGAGTTACCTGAATGCCCACCATGTTCCATCTCTTATCCTGACTTCCTGTTTGTGTTCGATGGAAAATGGGTCTGAGAACACATCAGAACCAGGGAAGTCTCTCAAACTATATAGCTCTCTTTTTCTCTTGCCAACAAATCTCCTTACCTCACCTCTTGAATTATGAGTCCTGGAATTAAAGATATGGAGTTTAGTTGTTTGTACAGGCTGGCAGGTCAGGGCAGAATAGAAGAACAAAAGTGGATGAAGTGGGTAGTGCAGGAAAGAGGTGAGTGGACTATAAATTACAAACGGTAGTAGAGCGGACTGTAAGAGCTCCTCAGAGCAAAGGAGGTGGTTTCTTTTAATTTTAGTAAGCATGTTTCCAGTTTATGCTTTCACTGTCACTTTTCATGGAGTGCTATTTTTGGGAGCACCAGAACTCCCCTTGCATGCTTGACTCATGCCTTTTGATGTTTCATGCCTACAGTTTTTTGTTTTGTGCTGGTTTGATAGCCATATAGTCTTTCACCATTGGGTCCATTGAAAATTCAGAGTTTAATGTGATAGCCATGTGTGTGCACTGTCACAGTAGAACATGTCTGTGGTGGTGGTTTTAAAGTGGTTATTTCCATTCTGTTGTGGTGTAAAAAGCCATGTGAGAGTTGTACTTCCAAGAAAGATGACAGAAGGTCTGTCTAATGTCTGGTTCATACAAGCCTCATGTATTTATGGTGGACCTGGGAGTCAGATTTAGGCATCTGATGCAGTTCTATTTACTTTCTGGTGGAAGCTTGACCCATCTGATACTTTTTTTGTTGTTACACACTCTTAATGCTTTGAGTCATTGTAGGTTGAAGGTCTCACCATGAAAAATCGGGCTCTATAGCCTTGTTGCAACAGAGGCTCACTTTGCCACTGGATTCAAGCTAGCCTGGCTGATGAGGGCTGTTAGCCTAAAACCGGTCCCAGGATGCTTGTTTCCGGTCCAGGGAAGACATGACTTGGCAGTTCGGTCTGGACTGTTCCCATGAGGCACAGGGACAAGACTGATTTGCATATAGCTGTGTCTGAACTTGGGTGGCAAAGTGAGCTAAAGAATGATGATGGATTCAACCCAGATCCGTGACTGGGGGTGAGTGTTTGCAAAGTTTCAGCACTCCATCCATCATCTCCATGTGTTTGCTTTGTTGCAACAGAGGCAGATTGGCATCTGCCGATGTGTTGATGCATGTGTTGTATTTTCAGTTCTTGAATATCAAAAAATTTCGTCTCACCTTGTTTAATTTGTTGACTGTGTGACACTCGAATGGATGACTGGTGTGTTAATAACTCACTAAAGAAGGTGATGCATGAGTTTGGGGCCAACTAAAATTGACAGTGCTTGACCTTTCGTCCCGCAGGTCAATGTATAACTAGAGGGCCTGCTGAAATGGACAGTGCATGAGATTTTGCCCTGATAAAATGGTCAATGCATGGTCTGCAGCCAGAATTTAAAAACAATGTTTATATAGAGGTGTGTGGTATTTGCTACACTGAAATGACCTCAGAATAGATTCTAATTTCAGTTTGGTTTTATTGGTTCAGAGGTTGGAATTTTTTTGTGTTGTGTTTTAGGAATGTACTCTTAGGTCTGCATTCTTTTTTATGTGGATATACGCGTTTGTTGTATGGAACGAAGGTGTGCTTTTTCTTGTCGTTTTTGAAGTTCTTATAGTTTGTGTATTTTTTACAAACATGGAAAAGTCGTGTCCTGTTCTATTCCTCTTTTTATTTTGAGTGCGTAAATGATAATTCAATAAAATGTGTAGTGCCAAATTGGTCCCTTAATGTGGAGGCTATAAGATATTAGTTGCATAGTGCAAAGTTTACGAAGTCTCCTGGTGCTAAAATCATCAGGCCAAATGAGAAGACCTTACCAGTTGTGCAAATGTGTTAAGTAGTTTCTAAATTGGAAGAAATTTGTGGATACAGGCTGTCACTACAAGTAATTAAATAATTAAAAGATTGCATATCTTCATTTCTAACACACAAGGTAACAAAAGAGGTACAAGTTAAAAAATCTATGCTGAGAAGTGGAGACTATCCTGACCTACAGGTTCATATAGAGATATTTGAGAGGTCGCCTCACCCATAACTTATCATGGCAGGCTTCATCATAAGCGACCTGTCACACTGGCGTAAGATGGTACCACTACAGTGGACTTAACCAAAGATTTCACCATTTGTGTAATATAAACGGTCTTTTATACAAGTAGCATTAGTCTTTACTGCGCAAAAGCATCGTAAATGAGCCCGCAATGATTCCCGTCTACTGTCCATTCTAGGATGAGTAGTGAGTTTCCAATGTTACACCATCCCTTTTTTCCTGTACAGAGTACAAACAGCACAACACTTGTACAAGTGTTGTGGACTCTTTACAAACATTGTGGTGTTCTCCTCGTTCTCCGTCTGTTTTGTAGTTAACAGACTACATTTCCAATGAGCCTGTGCTATCATACTTCATGTAACCATTGCGTACGGACATGCGCACACGACGCAACGCAGAAGCATTAAAAAGGGTTTTGCCTTCCGACTCTCCCTTGTTCACAATATGGCATCATGAGTGGCTCTTGGGTTACAAGGACCGCATCTACCCCTTGACGAAGAAAGTGCTGTTGCATATCTACAATATTAGTATTTTACAATCGATTAGGGGTTTCCTTTTATTGCCAGATTTTTGCAATCAATTAGATACAGTTGCATCTCTGAGTAATTTTCCCTCTACTTAATGAGCACACATTATACCCACCTATACAGAGGAAACCAGGGTATAATCATTTCCCTTGTTTGTTGAATTGCTGACCTGTCTTGTTTGTCTATTCTGAAGATGGTATCTTCATGGAACCAGCACATATATTTGTTTCAACCTGATCATATACCATTTCCTCAGGAAATTAGATTCCCCTCCAATAATCTATAGCCTAATAGTACGGATGAATAGCTTTCAATTTGGCTTGAAATCCTGGAGGGTTTATTTTCTTTTTTGTGTTGATCACTCGCTGTTCACTTAGAGTGTGAGTAAAGAGGAGATGCCCCTCATTTTGAACCATGAAGCCTGAATCTACCCCACATTTGGGTAAGTGTCCATGTTGTACGAGTGTTTTTGTGCTTACCACCTGCATTTTAACACACTCTGCCTGTTCCTACAGGGCCAACTCGTTCACAAGAATTCCTCACTTAACTTTAGAGACTTGCAATGCTCACTTTTGTGTGAGCATGAGGAATGAGTATATTTTTAGTTTGAGTAACACGCAATGTCTTTGATATTTTTGTGAGTATGAGCATAAAAAGATGCTGCTGTTTTTAAAATGAGTTGAATATTTTTTCAATAAAAATGCACATATGTTTTGTTTCTACAGGGTTCCTTTATGAGTAATGACGTATAGGTATGAGAGCCTTGGCCTCCAACCTTTTTGCATGGAATGCATGCATGCATGGAATGAGTAGGGAGTTTGCTTGCCCTGAAAAAGACCTTTGACCAGTTTTTGGCATTTAGTTAGGTCACAACATGTTGGCATCTTTATCTGGTCAGGTGAAACAGTATTTTCTACCCTTGTACCTCCTCTTTTGATGTTATCCCTTACCACGACAACCCAATAATAAAGAAAAGTTTCTTTGGGTATATCCCTAGATATTTTTAATACTTGATCTGGACCTCTGAATTTGTCCTTTGTAAAGAATATCTAAAAACTCCCACTTTTTTGGTGAGTCCACTGGAATGGTACCGTCGTACTCCAGTGTGGGCCGGTGCCTATGATGAAGCATGTCATGGTACGCTATGGTGAGGCGACCACTCAAATATTTCTATATGAGCTTGTAGGAAAGGATAGTCTATGCTACTCAGTGTAGGTTTTCTTGCATCTCTTCTAGTACCCTAATATCTTGTGTGCTATTATGTTAATTAGAAGGAGGTACTTGGGTTTCTTCCTCTTAACTCTCCTTGAATGATTATATCCTCCTTTCTACCTTAGCCTGAGCAGTTTGTTATTTTGATTTGAATAGTAGTTTATCTGTACCGCTTTAAAACACTATGAACATTTGCACTCCTAAGCCAATTATGCATTATCTTTGACATACATCACCTAGCAATCAATTTGTGTGAAAAAATTAACAAAAATAATATATATGGTAAGCATCAGCGTGCCGGTCTTTTCTTTGATATTAATCACTCCTATAATCGCCTCCTAGTTACTAGATCCTTTTTGATGTTGCAAAAAGTATCCTACATGTGGTAACGCCTTACAGATAGAGTGTGTGCCCAAGTTTCCACCCTGTTGTCACAAAGCCTGCAGTTCATTTCAGTAGATTAACCAGTCGCGCAGTTTCTAATGACATGCTAGTTAAGACATGCTCAAATTTAAAACTCTTAACATTCACACGAGTGCCGCAATCCAAATCTGCTAGTTATTTGCCATTCCAGTCTCCATGTATGCTAGACAATGTAGACTACATGATACTTTTGTACCCGGTGTTGCCAGGTCGCATTTGCTGAAAAGCTTCATTATCGCCGATATTTATTTAATTAAATACCTGCAGCGCTTTTCATTCAACATACATGTTCTTCTGCAGTCTTTCCAACAACATATTGCAGACCGTTCCATATGAGGTATCCGTCCAATAAAACAGGAACACGTTTTTATCATATAACAAAGCTTACTGTCAATGGCCAGATCTGTCATCTTTATTGCCATACTTTCAAATTGCCCAGCCATCACATTTCATATGAATTCATAGAATCACACATAGTGGAAACCTCACAGGGCACAGCAGTATTTGACAAAGTATATGCAGACAGTATATTTAATGCCTTTTGGAAGCCCAAGAGCACAATATCCATGAAAGTATATCTGCCCAACAGTACTCTGTAAAGCCTATTTTATCAAGTTTTGGTGGACAAATTTTGCTAAATTGTTCCCTTAATTGTTCGCTTAATTTCACCATTTAAAAACTACAAATTAAGATATGGGTGTAGCCGTGCCACAACGCACTAACATTGCTAATTTTCTCCTTGGGCTACATACCCATTTTTACCCATATATCACTTTACTAGTCATTTATAGCACATCCTAGTCTGGCATGCTGCACCATAATTCTAACATATATGCTATAATTTGTAACAATCAATCTGATGGAATGCAGTGCTACTTTTTGAGCAATATTCAGAGTAGGATTTGAATAATCATTATTGGTGATTCATGCTTGGACCTAGAAACATTTGTCGGCAATTCATCCGGTACACAATGCTCGGCTTACATTTGAAAAATAATGTGATTTTGTCTCTCTCGGTTCTGCTCTCTCTCCATTCTTGAACGGTTTGCAATTTTTATGGCAAAGCCAGTGAGAAGAGTACAACATAAAGGACATCCATAGCTGTAGTAATAGGACTTCAGGGGCTCCTTCAGCTTGCAGTTGATTGTGGTTATTATACTGAGTTTAGCCATCCACTTGTAAAAAACCTTCTCGTGATAGAAAGAGAATTGGAAAACCACTCCTTTAAAAATCACCTTAAAAGGGTCTCAGGATTGTCATTTTAAAGTGCTTAATTGTACACACTCATTCCCCTCAGCATTGTTGGTGTGGAATGTACTAACCCAGCTCAGATCCAGAGTAGTGAAACAGTCAATCAATCAGTGGTTTATAGAGCGCGCTACTCACCCGTGAGGGTCTCAAGGCGCTTGGGGGGGGGGAGAACAGCTCCGGGTCAGTCGAAGAGCCAGGTCTTGAGGTCCTTCCTGAACGTGTGGAGGGTTGGGGAGCGTCTGATGTTAACCGGGAGCTCGTTCCAGGTTTTGGCTGCGATGTAGGAGAAAGCTCTCCCACCAGTTCTGCTTCTGCGGATGCGGGGGACCTCTGCCAGGGCGAGGTCAGCGGAGCGGAGGTTCCTCTTGGGTACGTGGAAACATACTCGGTCGTTGAGGTATTTGGGTCCGATGTTGTTGAGGGATTTGTAGGCGTGGGTGAGGAGTTTGAAGGTGACCCTCTTCTCGACGGGGAGCCAGTGTAGGCTTCGTAGGTGTTCGGTCATATGTTTGTGGCGCGGTGTCCCTAGGATGAGCCTGGCTGCGGCGTTCTGGATGGTTTGGAGTCTGAGACTGTGTGGTGGGTGTTGTAGCCTGTGATTGGCTTGCAAGGTTTTCCGAGGCAGTGCGCTCCTATTTCTGGTGTGAAGCATGATCATTCCACATGTTGGGACGGCCATTCGTGTGGTCATTGCTTTTTTTGATGTCAATATGACCCACTTTGGTGTATATAGTGTTTCTCCAAATTAGGTCTAGGGTGGTTGTCTCACATGGCAATCAATTATTATGTGTGTGTACTGCTGTAGGTCCTTCCTTACATGATCTGTGCTTCTTGTAGTAGCATGAACCTTTGATGGGTGTGGTGGCTTTCAGTTAGGAAAGACTGGAATGGTAACAGTCCCCTTGTCAGTACTGTCTTTTTATTGGTGATGACGCACTACTTGTCCCCTCTGTTATTTTTTGCAGTGGTTTCCTACTGATGAGATATGGGTTAGGATACACCTAAGGTTGATGTGCTTTTGTCTACAGGCAACAGCTGTGCCTCTACCTAGGTGGACTGTCCCTCAACTGTAGAGTAACAATACTCCAATTGTTACATGTTGATGTGTTGTCTTTCTTCAGGCAGTGGTGTTACTATGTTTCTTCTCCCAAGTAGTGGCGTCTTAAGAAAAATAAAAAAATCATCCACATTTTTGGAATGGTTGTTTTTATGCACTGGAGCGGAGCTGTGTAGATTAGGATGTGTGCCACTGCACTCACTATTAGCGCAACATGCAGTTTTGTTAGAAATTCAAGGTGGTATGGCCAGAGTCTTTGTACAAAGTATTTTAGATTTAATGTTTGGTTGCCTACTAGGAATTCAATTAGCCCACTAGCCCCAGTAATTGTTAGTCTATCCATTGGAGAGCGAACCAATACATTTACTGTACATAAAGGGGAATGAGTTGTGGTTTTGTGAATGGAGGTTTACTAATTCCCAAGCAGGCACAGCAAATGTTCGGGAGTCTGGATTGCGACCATCTTTAATCGGCATAGTTCTCAGAACATTATCAGTTAAATATTGCAAATATTAATGTGCCGCAGAATGTACAAGGCCCCTAACAAAGCATTGGACTATGTTGAACACCCACTTTCCATTTTGACGCATACAATGTCCTCCTTAAGGTGAGAGCTGGGGCAACATTCATCTAGAAGATGACACCATCTTGGACTTGAAGGGCCCTTTATTCCTGCCATATGTTTTCATCTTGAACCCAAATGAGTTTCATCTGCAGACTCGATTCCATGTAATGTTACTATGTACATAACCGGGTATTGTAATGCTGTTTTTCATGTTTCAACAATGGCTGATCACGCTCCCTTGGTTTCCAGGTTTCCAGAAAGAAGCAGAGGCTTTACTATCCGTTACAAAACTGAGCACCATCAGTGACTCTCAAAACATGAAGAAAGCCCGGGAGATGCTGCAAAGAGTCACTAGTGAGACCGACATCTTTCCTGCAGTTTGGGGCCTGCCCAACAGATACCTCTGTGTAATGGTGAGTTTTTGTTTTTGTTTTAATAACCTATTCATATAAACGTCCAGAGGGGATGTGTAAGAAAGTGGATTATTAATTTGGGTGGATGGGATTCTACCACAATGAATAAGGCCACAAACTTGTTATGGTAAAATAGCTTCAATATTGAAAACTGAGCTCAGCTTCCCCGGAAGCTTTGCACACAGCAGCCAGGCTTAAGGAAAATGTGTAAAGTATCAGTAATAAGACAGTCAAAAAGTCAAAGCCCAACACAATTAAAAATCCCCAAATAATAAAAAAAAATAGTGAAAAATGTAATGAGTAAAATGACACAAAAACAACAAGCATTGGAAATAGAATAGGTCTTGCATTTGTTGGAGATGAACTATTGGTATTGTAAATGGACATGTTTTCCACTTATGAAATAGGTCTTGTATTTGTTGGAGCTATTGGCATTGTAAATGGCAATGTTTTTTACTTATGTGTTATAGAGTGTATGTATGTGGTGTGTTGAATTATGTAGATTGGATTAGTTAGTTGTGTAATTGTGTGGCGTGGGATTGTGTGGTGTGGAGTGGATTTGTGTATTGGAATTATGTGGCATGGTGCGCTGTGGAATTATGTGGATAGTAATTTTGTGGTAATGAGTGTACTGGAATTATGTGGAGTGGGATTGTGTGTTTTGGAGTGTAATTATGTGGAATGGTATTTTGTGTTGTGGAGTGGTATGTAGTGGAGTTTAATGATATGGTGTGCTGTCGAGGGCTGCGTTCCATGGCACACAAAGGCCTATAAATAATACTTTTAAAATTACATAATACATGATGTAAACGGTCAAACATTAATGCACTTGGTATGGATATGCCCTCCACACCTTAATTAATCAAAGAACTTACTTGTGTCTTTTTCTGTAGAACTTTGTACAGCATGCTCATCACTTAGCTCAGCACTTAAAGAGTAATCAAGGCGCTGAGCTAAGCCATCTTGTGACCCCCAGTCACAAGAACAGTCTGCATAGAGTGACAGGCTGCTGATTGTAGGCACTTGTATTAATTGCATAGGGGCCGAATGTCGCAAAGATATGCGCTTATACAGCAATGTGGTGTGATCCCATCACTTGGTGGAAGGTGGCGCTGCAGGTAGGGATAGAGGTGCTCTTGCTGAGACTTGTCGACCTATTAGGGGGTTTGTTCTTATTGGAGGTCGGGGATGGTCAAAATAGAGTTGCTTTAGGAGAAAACTGGGTCAAAGAACTGATCGGTGGTTGAATTGGGACAACTGGTGTGCCCTGGCATAACATTGTGGTCCGAGAACTGGTAGCAGGTGATGGGATGGCCAGAATCGAGGTGCACTAGGTAAACTATCGGGTCTAACTGGGGAATACTGCACCCTAGTCCTACAGGCATCACCACCCCTCCTCCACACCCACCACCCTCCTTAAAATCCGGGCTCAGCGCTGGAAACATTTCATTAAAGCAGCTCTTATCTCTGCAGGCAGCATGGCCGCGATTAGCGCTCCGCTGAGCGTGCTGTCCGGACTACACCTTCTCTGATGACGGGCAGGAGTTAATCTGTACCAGGGAGGAGGGTGGGGGCAACACTGCCACCTGAAACTAACGAGTTGAATGAGATGGGCCGTATTGCAGGAATTTTCTCCTGCATTCGGTAGTTTTGCACTGACGTTTGCACCGTGTAACTGGTGAAAAAATACATTTCACACTGGTCGATCAGTGCAAATGAAGGTGCAACATTTTTTTTTTTTGTCAACTACAAGCAATCTGTTTCCTAATGCAACATCACAAGGCTCAGTCAATGTGGCTTCACGTGGGACTGTACACAGCTAGTGTGGATATCTCCTGAGGCTATTAACCAACGCATGATCACATTGGAAATGCACAATCAGTGTTCCTTTACTATTTCTTTGACACAAGCTGTGTAACACCAGGTCGTGAACTAGCAGTCTGCACCCCTAAGTGTGATTTCTCTGTGGATTAACCGCAATCAGTGTTGGCATCACATGGAGCAGCTAATAACTTTGGTGTCACCTGAGATGGCACAACCAGTGTGCCATTGATGAGGACAGGACTCGGGCAGTGTAACATCACTGGGGACTGGACCCAGGAAGTGGGCAGCCTCATGTCCCAGAGATGATCGTTGTCCACCACTCCGGGCACCAGGTGCCGGATGGCACCAAGGCCGGTTACTGCAACCAGTCCCCAAATATGTGGCATCATCGCACAACCAATGTTGCATCACTTGCAGCAGGACAAAGCCTGTGTGACACTAGATTACCTGCGACCTGCCAAAACCTGTTACTGAGGATTGCATCAGACATTGTGATGTCACTGGGCACCCGACTGTCTGCACCAGATCTATGACCTGTGAATTGGGCACAGCTTGAAACAAATATATACCACTCTTATCTGGCTGAGGTTTGCGCCGTCCGAGCCAAAACGCACAGTGCTGCTCTGGAGACAGCCCTCCGAGCTGTGGCAGCAGCAGATGCTCCTGAGGCTGATGAGATCTTAGAACAGGAAGACCTGCAGGAGAGGGCCGGAGGCACGTCAACACTTGAAAGGCCTGGCCTGGGAGAAATTTTGAAAGGAAGAAAACTCTGCATTCCATGTACGGCAGGGCTGAATTTGAATTACAATTTACAAATGACAATTTTACAAGTTAAGTGATAGCCTCCAGGAAAATAATGATCCCTGCCTTGTGTTTCGTCAGGAAATATCACGACGGGAGGGAGGGGGTGCGAGCGAGGAGGAAACAGATGGCCAACAAAAAGCAGTGCAAGGAAACTCCCTTTGAAAACGAGCAGCGGCGCAGGAAATATGGCAGCAATGAGTGGAAGGAGGGAATGCGAGCGTGGAGGCAACAGATGGCCAGAACTGACCAACCAAAAGAATCAATCGGTGATGTCTGCTGGGAGGGAACCAAGCACCCATAGCCGGGACAGATGGACACTATTGACCAACCAGAGTAAAGGAATTTTGAAAGGGAGGCCAACCAAAAGCGATGGGCATTTTGAAAGGCCATATACTAAATGCAGCATGCCTCCCAGAGCAGCCCATGCGCTGCCCAGGCTTGACCTAAATATCCTATAAGGGGAGCCGGTGATGGAACTTCTTAAAGATTTAAGGCAAAAAGCATCAAGAAAAAGTAAAGTGCCAATCAGTAGTCACTGTTCACAGTTGACTGGCACCTAGGCATGATTTCAGGCAGACGGCTATGAAGCGTGTTATTCACCTAGCAGGATTGCCCCAGTTGAAGGTTTTTTCATTATGGCTTGGTCTGCGAAATGGAAGTCGAAATCCTCCAGCATGTCGAGATTGCAGACTGTATTCGCAGAAGTTCTCCCAAAACTGGATAACTTCTGTATGAAGTCCTGCTGAAGCCAATACTTTTGGAGGGAGACATTCATATTTTGCAGCTGCCAAAGTCCTCATATCGGATGGATATTTTGCACACTTTTGCCCGGCCAAGATTTTTACCTGCAGACTTAGTCTTTCCTATGGAGCTCAAAATCCTCCAGCCGCGCAAGCCTGAAGCTGTATTCAAAATCGGACTTCTTAGCTGCAAAGTCCCACTGACTCTCCAAAGGTCTTGGAAGTTCAGAAATTTCTCATTGTTTAGAATTTCTGAAGCAACTCCTCTTGGTCACTTTCTTTTAAGGCTCCCAGGAACTCAGGGACAGCACGTAGGGACCCCATTCCAGCAGAACCCACTTGCAGGGTCCAGTTGCTAAAGGTCAGATGGGCACTTTAGGAAAAATGCTTCTAGCAGCTTGTTGTGTCCCTGTCCCAGACAACCGACCTTGGAGTCTGCTTCTTAGTCCTGGATTCAAGTCTGAGAAGGTCCAGCCCTTCATCTCTCCATTAAAGTCTCAAAAAGTGGGTCCAGTCCTCCACTGTTCTTCCACAGGTTGAGAGTGTGTTCTGATGAGCTGTAGGTGTGGTGCCAGCTTTGCAGATTTCGCTAGCTGGTGGGTGGGGTAACTCTGGGACAGTCCCTAACCAATGAGAAAGAAGTTCTCTAGGGCATCCTTCCCACCTTTGCAGCACATCCTGTTCACCTTACTGCAAACTACCTCGCATTGCACCATTCTGAGGCAAATCGAATATGGCAGAATCATTCTGCCGCTTGAATGGGGCTTGTATGCCAGACAGGGATTCGTTTAGGAAAATGAGCAGTCTCCCTCTAATCTGCTACACCAAATTAGTTCCGGGACCATCTCCCTCTCCCTGTGAGCCGATGTCAAACTGGCTGCAGAGGGCCTACGAGACAAACTTTTCTTCCACAAGTTTCCCTTCACTCTTGACTATGAATAGGTAGGCCTAACCCTGGTCCCTTTGAAGGTAATGAAGTTACTGAACCTGTCCTGTGCCCCTTCGTTAGCTGCCGTGTCACATACATCACACTGAGGTCTTCTTGTAAAAAGGACTAGCCATTGTTTCTGCTCTGGGAGCAGTTTTCATACCTCAATAACGGGAGGGCAATCTGTCAGCAGGCTAATGATAATTAACCATGAATTACAAAAGAAATCTCAGACAGAGGGCACATAAGAAGACAAATAATGAGACCATCTTATTGATACAAAAATAGAAAAGTCCTTTTAATCTTATAAATAACAATGTCATCGTGTCTTTGGGAATAATTATTTGCAAAAAAAGTTTACAATATATTCATAACATACACTACAGCAAGGGTCTCCAACGAGTAGCTCGGGAGCTACTGGTAGCTCGCCAGTACCTTCACAGTAGCTCTCTGAGGTGAAGTCAAGCCCAGTCTCAAATTCAGAGAGTATGTGCCTATTAAAGAAGGCAGCACTGATCATTTCAAGACCCTTAGAGTGACAGTCAGCCAAACTTATTACAGTAACTCATACTAACCCTCAAACACACACTGTGTCGGCTTTTGGGCCTACTACATGACAGTCTGTATCCAATCTTAATATGATTAAGCCACAAGGAGATTGACCATGTTGTAGTCCCTCCTTTATCAAACACAAGGAGATGATGGACGGAGTACTGAACCTTTTCAGACACTCACCCCCAGTCACAGATCTGGGTTGAATCCGTCATCAATCTTTAGCTTACTTCGCCACCACAGTTCAGACACAGCTATATGCAAATCAGTCTTGACCCTGTGCCTCATGGGAACAGTCCAGCCCGAACTGCCAAGCCATGTCTTCTCTGGACCGGAAACAAGCATCCTGGGACCGGTTTCGGGCTAACAGCCCTCATCAGCCAGGCTAGCTTGAATCCAGTGGCAAAGTGAGCAAAGGACCCACGCCTGGGCATACCCTGCCAACTTAGGGCGAACAAAGCAAACACAAGGAGATGATGGATGGAGTGCTGGACTGTTCCCATGAGGCACAGGGCCAAGACTGATTTGCATTTAGCGGTGTCTGAACTGGGGTGGCGAAGTGAGCTAAAGAATAATGATGGATTCAACCCAGATCTGTGACTGGGGTTTGAGTGTCTGAAAAGTTTCAGCGCTCCGTCCTTCATCTCCTTGTGTTTGCTTTGTTCACCCTAAGTTGGCAGGGTATGCCCAGACGTGGGTCCCTTGCTTACTTTGCCACTGGATTCAAGCTAGCCTGGCTGTAGAGGGGTGTTACCCCGAAACCGGTCCCAGGATGCTTGTTTCCGGTCCAGGACATGACTTGGCAGTTCGGGCTGGACTGTTCCCATGAGGCACAGGGCGGAGACTGATTTGCATATAGCTGTGTCTGAACTGGGGTGGCGAAGTGAGCTAAACAATGATGATGGATTCAACCCAGATCTGTGACTTTGGGGTGAGTGTCTGAAAAGTTTCAGCGCTCCGTCCATCATCTCCTTGTGTTTGCTTTGTCCCTCCTTTATCAGTCACAACATGTGTGTGAACAGTGCACCATCAAAAAAAGTATGGCAGCAGTAGCCCGAGCTGTAATTAGTGCTGACCCACCAAAGTGCAGGACTGCAGGAGTCCGAGTGAAAATGTGTCAGTTAGATGCATGATCAGCTCAAGACCTGAGGAGAACAGGGTATGATCCAGACCAGAGAAAATTAAGAGATTCAACAACATTTATGTGTGTGTCCATAATAAACACTATTGCTTCCTGAAACTATGCCTGGTGCCAAGAACCGCCAAATATATATGCTAGCCCCCATCATAAGAGTGTTATATTTAGCATAATTGTGTCCATTCCTGGCATAATAGTGCCAATGGCATAATAATGGTCATCCTTGACTATTTTAGTATTTTTGGTATAGTTGTGGTATACTGGCAGCCATCATAGACCTACTAAGAGCATGACTGGCCTATATGTACCTATTCCTAGCATATTAATGGTCATGACTGATATATGGTCATTAGCCCTGATCCTTATGGTTTCCAGCCTTGGCACAACTGTGGCCCTAGTATAATGGTGGGCATTACTGGCATAATCCAGGCATCCGTGGTGCTAAGGTGAGCATCCATGGCATATGATTGTAATACCTTGGAATTCAAATTAGTCTGTCCATATGAGGCATTTGTACATGGGAGTACATGATGAAAATGACAAGCTGATGTTTTGGGACTGTGCATTTCTCACAAACTGAAAACTGATGTTTTAAAGGCAGTTTTAGTTTTTCAAAAATGGGTTTTCATCTGGAAAATTGAGTTTGTTTGCCCACAGTGGAAAGTGGTGTTAGATAGAAAAGTGTGCTGAACTGGGGAGACGTACTGCTGTGCTCATGTCCTTTTTGCCACTGGGCATGTCAATATTTGAATGTTACTTCATAAGTCAAGGGGAGGCATTTAATATTGATTAACTTTTTCCCAGCATTTCGGCTGGTAACCGCACTTGGTATACTTGGGTGGTAACTACTGAGAATCTTGCTTTGGGTGGTCATAGTGTAGTCATTATTTTACAGTTATAAAATTTGCTAGTCGCTCGGGAAGACTTTCCTTGAGCGGAAGTAGCTCTCACTACAAAAAAGGTTGGAGACCCCTGCACTACAGTCATCAGACATACTAGTACCCATGCATACATCCACTTCAAAGCCCCTCATTATCAATATGCTACAGAAATAGATTATAATTGTACAATATATACTTATATCACAGAATCAATAATATATTTTATATAACTGATACAGCAAAAGTGTTTACATATTTGTGGCCAAAAAACGGGATTCTTCATACCTATAGTTTTCTACACGCTTTTTGGCAAATTGCCTTCATCAGGAAGCCACGAGATGAATGAATCATAGTTATGTCTGTGAAAAACAAAGAAATATCCATAATTCTGATATGTGTCCTCCGGACCTAATGTATTCAGTGTAAAAACTTGACAAATAAGTAGGCTTAAAAAATGGTTAAAAACGATTTGCGTACTAGGACAACGTGCCGCCTTACCGGTTAGTATGCTCTGCTGTATGTTACTATGAAAATAGATGAACTCGTGGTCCCCAGGATAAAGGTTAGTAATGTGCCATTGTCTACAGTTGAGGTAGACACGCATATAGTGCACCCAAAAATACCTCATGCTTAAGTTGGAAAGTGAGAGACATGAATATTCAAATGTGGAGTTAGCCTCAAAGGTGCCTATATATAGTTGAACCCAAACCTTTATATTCCTTGTATGCTCCTTTAGCTAACTGCACTCTGTCCTAATAAGCAGTTTTAAAAAAATGTACTTTAAACGCTCCAGATGTATTCTGTATTAAAAAAAAAAAAAAAGGTGGTGCATAGGGAAGCAATTTGTAGAAGCAGAATTCCAAATCCATAGAATGTTAGTATTCCTAACTGAGACTATATGGCTTACCTAAATTGTTTAAGAGGCTTACTTTATAGCGATATGCACAATGTCTTTCGAAGTCTGTCCTTCAATCTGTGTACCGATGGACATTTTGAAAGAAACAAAGTAGCGGGAATAGATTTCGCTGTCACAAGATATCTATTTATGTAATGCAAAGAGAATTCAAGCAAGTGTCAATCTATAAATTGCTGGCTTACCCGGGTATGGTGAGCTGATGGGTGTCCTCCCTTTTTGTAGATATTATAGGGACCGGTCCAAAGTAAGGACTCTGTATGTAGAGATAGCATAACATAAACGATCTAAAAGTAAGATTACCCAAAGTGTTTCTAAAGAATACAACATTGTAACACACTGTACCTAAGCACGAACTTGATGTTTGTTCATCCTTGGCATAGATGTATGCAGGGTCACTATCACGGAAACAGGAGATAGTCCAACGCGGTATGTGTTGGCTGCTCTTTATAGTGAAAATGGCTTTTGGGTTCCTGTAGGTACATGCAAATAATACATTCTTTCTTTTACCGTTTTTAAATACTAGTCGCCCTTTCATTCCACATACAGTACTTACTAAGGGGTACGTATTTAATATTTAAAAGTAGGGTTCTTTCCTGTCACAAAGGTTTATTTTGGCAGAATCCCCTGCAGGTTTAAAAGCTGCGCGAGTCCAGCTAATTAAATAGTCCTGTAGCCCTGTTTCCTGTGTCAACACAAGGAGATGATGGATGGAGCGCTGAAACTTTTCAGGGACTCCTCCCCCTTACCCCCCCCCCCTATCTCTCCCATCACAGATCTGGGTTGAATCCATCATTGTTCTTTAGCTCACTTCGTCACCCCAGTTCAGACCCAGCCATATGCAAATCAGTCTTGACCCTGTTCCTCATGAGAACAGTCTAGCCCAAACTGCCAAGCCAGGTCTTCCCTGGACCGGAAACAAGCATCCTGGGACCAGTTTCATCAGCCAGGCTAGCTTGAATCCAGTGGCAAAGTGAGCAAGGGACCGACGTCTGAGCATGCCCTGCCAACATAGGGCAAACAAAGCAAACACAAGGAGACGATGGACGAAGCTCTAAAACCTTTCAGACACTCACCCCCATGAGGTACAGGGTTAAGACCGATTTGCATATAGCTGGGTCTGAACTGGGGTGGCAAAGTGAGCTAAAGAACGATGGATTCAACCCAGATCTGTGACTAGGGGTGAGTGTCTGAAACGTTTCACCGCTCCGTCCATCATCTCTGTGTTTGCTTTCCTATGTCAGCCTAGTGGATAGCACAACCTGTGCTGCAGTCCACAGGTGACATTTAACTTTTCCATGTCATGGGTGTACTTTCTGCACTATATATTATGGCCTTACTTGGAACATAAATGTGTTAATTATGAGTTAACAAATGTTACCAGATGCAGGAAGGTGGGTAATTAGTAGGTGCAGGTAGGTACCTACAGCTAATTAATACCACAGTCCCTAATAAGGACCAGTCACGTCTCAATGAATGAATCCTTGCTCTACCCTTTGATAGCTTGGCAGACAAGCAGGCAGGGTTAACATAGGGGACAGGTGTATAAAGCATTTAATGTCACCAAAACAGTAAATAAGTAAAAGAGACAACACAATAAAAATCCAACACCAATTTATAAACATAGAGAATATTGTTATCTTTAAAATGACACGAACATGACAAAAATTCAATGTAGGAATTTGTAAAGATTACATTTAAAAAATGTGCTTTCTAGCACCAAAAAATGTGAAGCGCCAACTACGGATATCTGGTCGCACTAGACTGGAAGAAAGTCAAAGTTTCAGACCGGCCCTTATAGAGCACTGGTCAGATACGATGAGTGTTTGGGCCCCGTCAAGTTTTTACCTGCTGGCTTAGTCGCTTTTTTTTTAGCTTTTTCTCTCGACATCAAGCGATCGGGTCCGGATTTCAAGTCTAGGATGATGGCCTGCTGCAGCACGATGCCTCGGTGAGCCCTGGAGGTCTTTGTCTTCATCATCGATGCTGAGGAGCCCAGGAACCTTCAGTGGGGCAAACTTGCGTGGTCATGCTGAGATGCGGTTTGATGTCACCGTGTTGACACTCGTTGTTGATGCCGGGCTTCATCTGGAGCTTTTAGAAAAAAACTTAGTCAAAAGTTCCCAAAATTTCACAAGTTCTTCTCTGAAGGTTCCTTGATGTAGGAAAGGGTTTCACAGCACCAGCCAAGGGTTCAGATGCTCTAATTTGCTTCCAACTCCCACAATGCACCTGGTCAGTCCAGGAAAATCCATATGAAACTGGCCAGTTGAAGTTGTCCTATTGGTGGATGTTGCAGGTGGCTTCTTTTAGCACTTTTCTACATGTTGCTGCTCAGCGAGTCCACTCCTTATCCTTGAAGACAAAGTCCTTCCTGTGTGGAGCCTTTAGAGTGCAGCAGGTGCAGTCCACTATTGTGCAGTTCAAGGGTCCAGCAGGGCAGTCCTTCTTCTCCATATGTTTCAGGCAGGGATCTGAGGGGCTCCTGCAGATCTCACATATTTACTCCCCATTCTGGGCTGGAAAGAGAGGGGGGACCCCCCACCCAAGAGGGGTCAGGTTGCCACCCTCTGCTAGGTCCGCTTCCTGGGAAGTGTGACATATTTTTGACCTAGATTACACAGTTCTCCAAAAATCAAAACTAAGAAATTCTCTCCTTGGAGTGCAGGTCTGGCAAGCCCAAACCACAGGTTTGGCTACCTTTTACCTACACTCCCCTTCCATCCCTTCTCCTAATCTAATTAGGGGGGGGGGGGCTCCCATCTGGCTGTGGATCAAGAAGTGGGGGCTGGCCTGGATCCTGTTAAACTGGACTTCAAAGGTAGAAGCACAGATGTATCTCTCCAGCCCCCTTTGTGTCCCTGGCTTCTCCAGGAAGCGAATCTCCTCCTACCAAATGGCTGTATTGTTTTAGCCCCAGGCCTCTTCACACTTACTCGGGGAGCAGCTTGGCTCAGGCTGTCGGAGGCTGGACAATCAAAAGAGGCTGCTAAAGGACTGTTTTAGATAACTTCAGGATAGTAAGTTCTAAAACTACTTTCCTGTAATAGTTGTAATAAATCCGACCTTGGCAAGTTGTTGGATTTATTGTAACTATGTTTTTGACACTTTGAATCATATTGCTAGCTAACTCCAATCAAATGTTAGACTCTAATAAAGTGTAATAAAGCTTCCCATGTTCGGCTATAGAGCTAGCAGCAGTACAATGGGGAAAAAAAGTTTGACTGTCTTTTCCCACCAAGGCATATAAAACATATTTTGTAATGTCCCTGATTTTTATAACAAGGCACCCTACCCTTGGGTCACCTAGGGCAGGTCTTAGGGGTGACTTGTATGTAATAAAAAGGTGTTTTGGGACTTTGGTAGTACTTTAAATTCTTAAGTCGAATTTGGACACAGTTGTATTTTAAAACCAGCCTACAAGGCAGGCCTGGCTTTAAAATGACACTAGACACCACAGCAGTGCACACTGAAGTGCATTAAGTCCACTGGGGTCTCTAAACCTACATGCCCTACCATATACTAGGGCCAATTATAAATACACCAATTACCATATACCTTTTAAGGACAGAGCACTGGCCCTGGGTAGCAGAGCCCGGGGCACTTTAAGAGTCAGTAACCTCCAGTATCTGTAAAACATGGGGGTGATCAGGGCAAAAAGGATGACTCTCCTACAACATGTTTAAGGAGTCAGAGCACATACAGTGGGAATGGACAGCAGTGCCCCAATGTGCAGAGCTGAAAAAAATAATAATCTGCAGCATTAGTAAAAAAAAAAAAACAAGCATTGACAAATTGTCTGGCCTTGGTAGGCTGTTTTTTTTTTTTAATATATATTTTTTTATTGCTATTGGAAGCATAAAGGTAAAAACAAAAGGAAAAAGAAAAACACCTGACTACCTCAGTGTAGCTGCCATGTATCTTTTACTGATGTCACTGTTTTACTTATGTTTTAAACAAAAGCCATTCTGTGACCCCCATTTATCATTATTTATGAAGGAGATAATATAAAAATATAATAAAAAGCACAATTTAAAGTAGCTTTGTCACTAAAGAGAAACCAACTAATTGTAGGTGGATGTGAGCAATGTGCACAGACTTTGGGAAGTTACTCAAAGTAAAGGGAGCCAGTGTGTAAAATTAACTTTACTCTTTGCCCGCCATGCTCTATTCTGAGGTGGGAGGATTCAAAATGTGAATAACAATTTAATAGGCCAATGGAAACTCCTCTCTATAAATGTATATTATGCATCAATATTTTGGTAAAGCAATAATCTGGTGAGACCGCTAGAATTTCTTAGGTCTGGCCTTTAAGAAAGATTTGTCTCTAGCAGTGAAGTTAGCCCATGGCTGACGTGGACTTGCTCTTTGCGCCATGCTGCAGTGGGCCAAAGACAAATGTCAGTGACACACCAATCAACCCAAGGATGAAGCAGCTGGATGAAAGCTCCTGTAATATATATAGAATGCCATCACTCACTGTAAAGTTAGCAATTGTTGTAGGAGACTGACTATTTGCCCTATGCAGTATGCTGTAGTGAAATATGAATAACATCACAGACCAATAGATAAAGAGGCCTGACTGAAAGCCCCAATAATATTTTTAATATCAAAAGGTTTTGGCTAACGTCAGGCCTTAAAAAGACGTCAACAGTCATGTGACTGAATGAACAGGAATATTAAATGAATACTGCAGCAAACATAATTCAGCACTGGGTTGCAGCATTAGCAAGCCATTGATTAGCTATCTACATTCAAAATGTTCCTTACCAAAGAGTATTTTTCATTCTTGGGAGATGTCCAGCACTGTAACAGTTATGTTAGAAAACTCCTGAGGCTAAGAGTTTGCTAAAACATATTAATTGTACTCTGACTAAGCCACTGGGTGACATTCTCTCCAGTGAGTCATTTTATTTTGAGAACAGTAACAGAAAAGTAGGTTTGTTATATCTATATATTTGGTTACTTTGCTTTATGAACTCATCTTTGCAATTTTAAATGATCTAGGACGATCAAAAAACTAGCTGCATTAGGTCTTTTCTGACAGCCAGCTACTTCCCAAATTCTTTCTCAAGTGGGCAACAAATACATACCTAAGTTTTAATATCAGTACTATTTTCTTCTAGGGATGCCCAGCAGTACGATTTCATAAGGATACAGCAGAAATGCAGTAGCCTTCCAGGGGGGAGGGAAGCTGTTGTGTAACAGAGCTGCCATGACCCAAGTTAAGCAAGCAAATTGGGTCCCCCATGCTCTTGTTTCATAGCAAAAACCATTCACAATTCTGATGCAGTAGACTTGCTAGGCCCCTGTGCGACTGCACCTGCAGTCCTATTGATGGCTACACCCTTGGTGGTGGGGGTAGTAAAAATATTCACTGTTGATCCGGCTAATGAGATGCATATTTACGCAATAAACTCAGTGTCGACATAGCCCTAAATGCAGACATCAGTAAATATCTGTCTTCTCTTCATTTGACACATTCCGAATTCAACTGCCACCATGTCTCTCTTCATACTAGTGGATGTCGTGTTAAGCATGCACAACAGTGAAAGTTTTAACAGTGGCGGCCGCAACAATAAAGAGGTGGTTTTGTGCGTGCACGGGAGGGGGTTTAATAATATATATTTTTAAAAATTAACACTTGCCGGGAGCTGCCGCCCACCTCCTGCATCGCACCTCGTCCTTCCTGGTACATGCAAGCACTGGAGCCGCGGCGCGAACTCCCTGCAATCTCCGCGCTGCTCTCACATTATGAGAGCAGCGCGAGGATTGGCCTGAGCAGCCTGGAAATACACTCCGCTCAGACCAGGGAGTGTGTTGGGGTTTACTTCAGCCCGGCTGTTCAATGCAGCCGGGCTGGAGAAACCTAAGTGCGCATGTGTTTTATGGCCGGCCTGAAAAGGCCGGCCAAACACATATGTGCACTTAGGGAGTGCATATAGCCCTCATTCTCCCCATGCCCCGCCCCTCCATGCGCAAGCTGGCTCAAAGCTGGCAAATGAAAACAATGACATTGTTTTATTTTTCATTTGCTGGCTCTGAGTCAGGCAGTGGGGCGATGCTCCTCCGCCATTGCGGAGCAGCCGCCTCTGAGTTTTAATGGCATCTTTATTGAAGACAAAGTACTTTTGTCAAAGATGTGAACAAACTGTGCCCAATGAGGGGCACTAAGGCTGAGCGGCAACCTTAAGAAACATAGAGATCCGAGATCAAAGCAAAACATTCACCTCTTACCAACATTTTAAAGGCAGTAGCTGTGTTTGAGGCAATTGATTCTACTGACATGCACGACTTTCATGTGCATAGGAAAAATGTACACTTAAATCGATTATTTAAATTATTATTGCAACATTCCATATTTTTCTGGCATATGGTCCATGCCGTTTCTATAAATTTAAAAAAGAAATGGAGGCAAGATAAAATACACAGTGTAGCAGCGCGTGGTTTGAAAGTCTGTGCTGCATACAGTACTCCCACTCAGTAGCAGATGCCTTCACAATGCACTCCTGGTATTGTGAGAAAACCGCTTGTCCATGTCTGATAAGGAAAATGTAAACTGACTGATGTGAGTTATGTTACCTCTGCTGGGCTGCTGCTCCCCTGCTGATCCTCGCCTGGACACCAGGAAGGGTGGTAGGTGACAAAGTGCTGAGTCATGCAAATTAGGAGGCATTTGTGGCAAGCTGATCTTGCCAGAAGTGGTTGGTTTCACTGTGGCAATATCACAGTACTGCAGTGGCACAGACATGCTCATTGTATGCATTGAGAACAAACATGCTTCCAATGTTTTTCTTATTAGAAAAATGTTGGCTAACACGTAATACAAAAATTGAGTGCCTCAGCAACCCAGGCACGTGTGCACTGGTCCTAAAGTGCACTCATTTTCAGGTAGCTGTACACATGTTATCGGGCAAAATGCCATCCCTCAGAGTGCCAGACAACCTCTAAATGTAGTGGGCTGACCGTTGCCCCATGCTGTGGTGGGTGGAAGCAAAATGTGATTGACACTTGAGCAGACCAATGGAGTAAGAAGGCTGACTGAAAGCCCCTTTATGTACTTGTATATCTATTTTATTGTAAATATTCTGGAAAACATGATGCTGGTGAGACAACTAAGGCTGTCTCTAGGCTAGAGTTAAAAATGGGGGTGAGCATGCAAAAAGGGGCACTTTCTTACGGGATGGAATAGTGCGGACATCAACCAGGTTCAGTTGCTCAAATGTGTGATTAATAGGTGGACAAACTAGGGACAAAAGATATTAACTGGTTATTTTAATATTTTGTGATCAGTAAATATACCCGGTAAAGGTAATTGGGGTAAGCAAGACAAGGGGGTATTTTTGTTGTATAAATCATCTTTATTTTGCGTTTAGCATTAAATGCATTATAATGTACCAATGCGGTAAAAAGGTAGACTGACAAACTATGGTTAATTCTTTAGCATACTAGGCTTTTAGAAGTATTAAGTTATCTGATTAGTTTGATTTATTTTTAGCTGACTTGCATAGCTCTCAGGAGGCTGATAGGGTGATTACGAAGACTGAGACTGTTCCACATGTATCTGTATACTTTCTCAAAAATAATTTTGAAACAGACCCATCTTCGCCCTCTTTCTATTGCTCATTTTTCTAGTTCTTTTGCAGGGAGAAGTGCGGACTTACATGCCTTGGTTGAATGTCATATGTGAGGAATTGCCAATGAATGAGTTCAATGCATGCACTTTCTCATGTGCAGACCCTCTGACACTTTTGTTGCCTCCCCTCCACCCCCCAATCCCCCAATTTACTATCTCAAGGCCAGCATCCTCTTCAAAACTCTGCTTTCCTGATCTGCTCTGGGGTAATGTGCTGCCAGTTGTGGGTAAGGATGAGGTGATCTACCCATGTACACCGCATGGCATACCTGGAAAATAGAGAATTTTAGCACTGCTCCTCAAGTGCCCAGGCAGGCATCACACCAGGGCCTTAGAGGTATAGTGCTTTGGTACAAGACACGTGGCATGCCAGGGGCTGCTGGATACCTAATATACCATGCGAAGAGGTAGGACTTGCATGGGCTAGTCTTCACTTTTATACCCGGCTCTGCTTAATTTTGCATTAGAGGAAATTCTTTCAGTCTCCACCAGTGTGGGGAAGAGCGGGACATCTGCACAATGCTGGGATGTTGTGCATTTTGCTGGACGAGAAAATGCAGTGCTCACAGTCACAGTAACTGACTATTTTGGTCATGGTACCTACACCCACTCCTAAGTTGACCACTGCCTTCCATCTTGCATAATAAACATATGAGTTTGAGGTAAAATGAATACACCTGATACACATGCAATGTGTATGATTGAAACTTACTTTTAGGGAATCTGCTTAGTTTGTGACTGGTGATAAATTGGAGTAGGGGTGGTCGATCCCATTTGTCTAATGGACCAGTCACCCTTGCTTACTTCACAACTATTTGACACAAGATATTCATAAAGGTATAAATTAAAGTAAACACCTGTTCCAGAGGAAGAGTTATAGGCATGCTTAGTTAACAAAAACATGATGGAGGTCATATAGACAAGTATATATTCCTCACTACCAGGATCTATTGCTGTAACAGACTTCAGAGGTTCACTGCAGCTCTTATCTTTTTTTCTTCAGGATCGTCTGATCACATTGGATGCTGTAGAAGACTTCTTCCAGCTCGCCCTTAGGAAGTACCCCAAGAATAAATGTGAGAGTCATGAAGAAATACCAGAGGACCCTCCCGAATACCATTCCCTGCCCCAGGACTGCCAGAGGCACCCTTGAAAGAGGGTTCTCCCATGTCATGCTTCCTCCTGTTCATTGTTGTCAATATTGAAGGTCCTTCAGAGATGAACAGTTGTCTTCCCAAAGAACGGAACCCTAATTTATTTACAGCGTGAAGTGACTCTTATTGCAAGATTTTGCAGTTTTACGTGGATCAGGCATACCTGCAAAAATATGTTGGACCAAATGAGTGAAGTAATTGTAGTGATCAGATACAGGATCAGAACTGAATGCCCTTTCAAGGAAAGAAGACTAGGTGTGAGAACCTGGACCCTGTAGAGTTGCCTGCCTCAAATTGCTGCTGTGGTGCTTGACCTTTAATTGGCAAGACAACTCAATAAAGGGTTAAGTCTTCAGAGAAAAGAAAGGTGATTCTTTTATTCTATTGTGCTAGAATAAAAGAGAATGCCTTCAGTAAAATTTTCAGTACTACTACATCCTTACAATAATACTGTACGAGACTGTTCATAAATCAAACCTTCATCCACTACCTTGTTTAGTGTTCCATAACTTTGTCTGTGTTCTCTCATTTTACTTTCAAACGGGTGATTCCTCAAAACCCATGGGTTCTTTTTCCTTGCATACTTTGCAGTGTCTGTGAAGGTGCCATTCCGCCAAGTGTTCTTCACACTAAAAGATTATTTCATAGTGATTCAGTGGAATTGTATGAACATTGCAATCCAGGGTGATGGCTCCCCTTCCCTCTACCTCACAACCCTTTTCTACATTCAGCCAAATCCTCTTAGGTATCAGTGTCTTTATTCCATCTTTTTGTTTTGTCTCCCAGTCTCACTCATTAAATAGTCTTCAATCATACGTTCAACTATTCCTCAAAATCGAGCAGCTCTTAATGTTGCCACTACTTTAATGCATTAGATGGAGAGACATTTAAATGCCAATAGAGTTGCTGTCTGGAAATGCATTTGGGGATTAACTTGCTAATGCATTTCGTTGGCCCTTCTCAAACGGTGCATTGATCGTCCCCACCCTCCCCTTAAAGTCATGTGGTTGTCTGGTCTCCTGAAGAGGTGACTAAAATGTATCCCTATTGCTGTTCTCCTTTTCTTCCTATACAGACTTCATGAAGAAGTGGCAATCCATCATCTGCGTTGCTGTCTTTTGTGCAGCTCTCCTATGTAGCATTGCGCATTTCCACAGTCTCTCCGAGGTATAATGCACATTTTATATTGTAATTGCCAAGTAGAACAACGTTTTGTGTGAATTAAGCTTGTGCCAACATACTGAATAACCTATGAAACTGATAATCTATTATATTCACTATGTTGCACTCTTCAGCCAAAAGAAAAAATGATTTATAGGAGCTGTGTGCTTTTTACCAACGCTATAGCTACACTGACCTAAAGTGTCTTTTGCTGTATAATTTATGACAGTCAGTTGATCAAGAAATCAGTTTCCTGTGTAATGTCATGTAACCAAGGAGAATTTTAAGTCCAGACAAATTACCCTTGAAAAGCTACTGGTACCCAGTGATGTGTGCAACAGTCCTAGATAGGGAAGATCATGTCATGACCTTAGAAGGAGTTCATGCCCCTCGACTGGGCTGTGACTAGCAGCCCTTCTGGCAGCGGAATCTCTATGAATCACAATGTGCACCCCCGCCACAAGCGAGGCTTACATTTGATATGTGTTCTAGATCCCTCATGGGATGCATGAAGGTCCTTTGTGTCGAGACTAGCCTTCAACAGAGGGCAGACCAGCTACCTCTATATGTTATGCTCTATTGTTCCTCAGACACAAGAATCAGACCAGCTTCTTAGGAGATGCTTCACTACTTCATGTTAATATAAATAACGCACCATATGTTTGGATGATGCTAATGTTCTTCCCTCCCCCGAGAGGAACAGACAGTGTTTCCAGAAGGTGCTTTCCTTCTATATCCTGAGGAGTAGACTAGAAGGTGGTCTTTGTCTCCTATCTGAAGCTTACCGCTCACCCACACAGTTCCTGTCTTCAGCATTCTGAACTCCATGGCTTTCTCTAATGCAGCACCTCTCAGTTCCAATGAGGGATCTTTTAAAGGATAATGTTTGCCAGTTTGCATGGTGATAAAGGGGTTTCCTGCCAGGTGTTTGCTAAAACTCTAGAACCTTATTGTAAATTGTTTTTCTCACCAAAATTAATTTTGAAACTAGTATTTTAATTTAATTCCATGGTTAACTTGTTCAAGTTTGAATGTTGGTAAACCACTGGCCCCTAATATTGCTTCAACTTCTTAACTAGCTTGATGTGACCTTTATAGTTAAATGAGATGAATTATATCATTTTCTCTCTTTCTTCCCCAGTAAAGAAAGGGAGTTCTGAATATAATGGAGACCCAAAACAATAAAAAATAATGTATTCAATCGGTTCTCCTGAAGGATCAATCCTCTTGGTGAACACATTTTGTTTGTATGATTGGTGACCTCCTGCTCAGTTCAACTGCCCCGGTTAGGAATCCATGTTAGTACTTGATGAGGTTTGTTCACTGTGAACCTAAATACTAATTCCATAAAATTGATGCATAGAGGACTTGCAGACTATCCCACTTTGGAAGGTGGACACCAATGCCTTGCAATAGTATGACTGGACTTTTATTTTGGATTCCAAGACAGCCAGGAAAATAAAACGTGGCAATGCACTTGACGTATTTAGTCTATGAAGTTTTACGCGATACTGGTCTATAATAGACGACAATGAATTGTGACTTTATTAAGGTAGTGCATACTTGTGATTTCCAAACCTTTAAGTGTATGTATATGTTTGGAAATTTGTTACAATTCTAAGGTGCCCTGTGGAGGCTTGTTGAAAGTATAAATCATTCAATGTTTAAAACCCTGTAGATGCTGTATGGAAAATCTGTGGAGAACTGCATAGCTCAGTCCTACTGCCACCTTCTGTTGCGAACATTGAGAAAGACCATTAGAGGTCTTCATAATTTAGAGAGTGGTTGTGGGTGATGTGTGGAGTACAGTTACACAGGCAGAGCATGTTGATGCAAATCACTGAGCCACACTGTAAGATCTAAATGAGCTTGCAAAACCTACATAAAACCAAATAGCCTTAGATTGTCAACGTATTACTTTCTTTTTCTTAACCTATCATCTCTTCCCACTTCATGCCACTGAACCCCTGTTATCCTCTCCTTCTCTAGCCTCCAAACTCTTCCTCCATCTTAACCTTTCTGCCTATGATGTATAGTAATCTTACCCTTCCCTTACTTCAAATCTTTGATGCAAATGGCAAGCCCAAGCCAAACTGCCCTAACAATGAGTTTCACTACATCCAGCAAATTCCAAACAAAGATTGTGGGGAGGAAAGGCATGAATACTGCCAATTTCACAAAATGCATATCTGCAGAATCAGCACCTATTCCAGTGATTCCGTGGAAGTTAAGCAAATTGAAAATCTTCCCATTTTACCCGTAACAGAATATTAAAAAATGTCTACAACACCACAGGAGTGGAATACGTTTCAACTCGGTCTATTTGACTTTTGGAGAAAATATACCACCCAGCTTTAAACAGAGTGGTAAAAAGTGAACTATTGAAAAAAGTATGTTTTAAAAAAAAGAGTGCACTTAGCAACAATGTCTTAAAAATGCTTCTTCAGCTTCAGCCGTTTGAATGGGGCTGCTGCAAAGTTTATGAAGTTAATGCAATGCCCCAGACCTCACCCAGCTCCTGGATAGCTGAACTGTTTTATAGTGTCTTTCTGATCATTTACCGTAATTGCATGGTTCATGCTTCTTAAAACATAATTTAAATGTTAATTATTATGATTAAATGCCACTGTAAATATATCACTAGTTGTAAGATAAAGAATCAGTATGCTGCTGTAATGAATTTTATCTTACAAATGTTCATGATCTCAGTCCAAGTGCCAATTAACGTTCTTTTTTGTTTTTCATTGTTATTTGGTTCTTTTTTGCAAATCCATTGCTGGCAGTGGAAGTAAAGAGCCAGTGGGCCAAAAATGCATACTTTGTATACTGCCTTTGTTTGGTGAATTAAAAATCATATATTGATGAATCTGTGTGTGCTTATTTATCTGCTGGCAGACATTGGTATTGAAATGGAAAATAACCTAAGATAGCATCGTGTGGACGTTATGTTGGATTCAAAATACTGAAAACAAGAATAACCAAAAGAGTTACCAGGTAAAGTGAATGATGTGTTCTGTTACAGCTGTTATGTGATTGGGGCCACTGTGAAAACATTCCTTTGACTTTGATAAACTTGATCTATATAAATAATGTCTACGATACACTATCTCCAGAGAATCACATTCTAAGAAGGAAGTAGTTCGACTGTGCGGTTAGAAAATGACTGATTTTGGAGCAGTGCTTTCTTTCACTTTTGCGTTGCCATTGAGCATGCTTGAGTTATTAGGTTTCATATTGCTGCAGTCTTTGACGAATACAGTCTTAATAAGAACAATTTAACGTACTGTGGTTCAGTTCACAAAATAACATGCTACCACATCCGCATTTTCTTGAGTTCAACATATGTGCAAAAAATTACAAAAGAAATCTGAGGTGTAATATGTACTGGTAAGTGCGGTGGTTCCATATATGATGTACCTCAGCCCTTTGGTGCTAACCTATCCAGACACTAGCCTAAGGACCATCCGATACATATTTATTGCCCACGCTCTCCGTATTAACAGTAACACTCTACACACTGTGGTTATCCCTTGATTTCTGAATGTGCAAAAACCCACAGCAACGCTAAACTTTTAAAATTAGTATCCTTTCTAGATAAAGGGCTCAGGACAAAATGCGTCTCTAGGGTGAATACAAAACAGATTTTTTATTTATAATCAACAAAGTTAAAAATATTCATAAAGACACAAGATTCTATCCCATGTCGTTGCTATATTGGTGTTCATATGCATATGCAGTACTTATTAATTTAGCATGAATAACAACGATCATGTCCAACATATATTTCAACATTGGTATCCTCAAACATTCATCTCAGCCAGACACAGATGGCAGAGTTCATTAAATCTATGCAACAACGAAGTCTTTAACACAGTGTTCCTTAATTATATGCAATTTTTGCAAAGACAGGCATCCTAGTAATACTTTTGAAGATACATAAATTGGATGAATGCCTTGTTTTCAATCTTCTAGTGGCTTTTATCTACTCGTGTTTCAGCACAAAAGCGCCTTCCTCAGGAAAGCCACCTTCACAAAAGAATAATAGGAACCTGCATTCATGAAATATATAAACCTGATGTCTGTCAACGAAATATATATATACCCAATATGGAATTGCTGCTAAGTTCCCAATGAAGATACTCCAGCTTGTGGGATGAGCGGACGGCGAGCCCCGGGTAAATGATGGGGCACAGCTGTGAAACTGTAACCTGAAAACAGGCTGTGATGGGGCAAGCAATTGCAGTAAACAATGATGAATGCGGAGGGTTCAAAAACAGAACTGCCTTAGTGCAGTCGTCCGGATGTCAGGCGTGATTCATAAAATTTTCTGCAACAGTTCGGATAAGGCTCTGTGGCGTCCTGGGAGCGGGTCATGAGTGCAGGTAGCAGTGCAGCACGGTGCCTGCCATATCCCTTTATTTCTGACTGTTACATACAATGCATATTGGTTTCAAGAGATCCACTACGCTGTCATGAAGGAGATCAACTACTCAGTCATGGTATTGGTGTTTCTTGGTGATCCTTGATGAATGTCTGGAAGCAGGATGATACTGTCTTGGTGACAAGAGATCAGTGGTTGATACTAAAGCAGTCCATTGTGGGGAAATAATGCATCAGCTTACAGAGCTCTTCGTGATATTCCTTCTCAAATGAACTTTTGTAACAGGTTGAAGATTCATTTATAATTTTTAACCAAACATGTCGGGGCATCAATTTGTTACCATTCAATGATGTGTCCTATTGTAATGAACTCCCCATCCCTAAATCCCCCTGCTATTCTCATGCTTCATGCTAACCTTAATTTCCTTATTTCATGTCAACAGTTTCTTTCATCCAACCACTTGTCTAAAGTTCCACCTCCACCCTTGCTGTACCATTAACACGGGTTCTGTTTGTGCAAATTCACTCATCTCAATCCTGCAATGGCTAACAGAACAAGCAGGCCTGTGCTAGGCATTGTAACATAGGAAAGTACTCTACTCTGAAACCGTACTACGTCACAACCAGTGCATATTATAGCATGTGGTTCTTAGTTTCCCCTTGCAAGTCCAATGTGTATACTGTGCCTTATGCAAGTGATGGCCCCAAAGTAGAGGAACTCTTACTGGAATTAGCCCAATGGCAGACAAAGAACGTAAACTCCGCTAAGCAGTAATTGTTTCAACTCCTTTGAGAGTCCTCAAATTGAAAGTTACAATTCGGTCCTTCTCATCCACCACTTGAGCTTATATTGCCCCTAAACATGGGACTTTGGCACCTGTGGTTAAAACTGTTTGATGCTAAATATCAAACTGCCCTCATGATGGGGATGCTGAGGTGATTCCTTTCTTGACGTGTTTCATTGCAGTCTTCCAGCCAGATGTAATGCTCTCCCTTCTTTAAAAACACCCAATGTCCCAACATCCTCATGGCAAAATCCCTCATAAATGTAGAATATTAGTCCGCTAATCCCAAAATATTTCAGCAGCTAATTGTTGCAGGGCCTGGGTGCCTCTGTCATCCCTTTCACAAGATCAAACTATTGTTTTATCAGTCCTTGAAGATTTGATTCCCCAGATACTTAAGTGTGCTGGATGTTACTGTTGTACCTTGACTCCCATGTTACAATTGCCCCCTCTGTGGAATCTTGATGTGATGTCACCTTACAGACTGTTGGGAGTCAAAGAGCCACAGTTGGCTGGGCTGAGCAGCATGCTGGCTGCTCCTGGTGGCGTCTTGAGAGAGTCTTCTTGTGATCTTGTACCATCTTGTAATAAACCTCTTTGAATCACCTGAACTGAGTGGACTTGATCACTACAGAATTTTGGCGACGAGGATGGGATAGCAGATCTTCAAAAGAACCTGCATCTACCACCTCTTCAAACCTCGAGCAAATACAGAACCTACTGCAACTCAAGTTAAGTTAAGCCAACTGGCATCCTGACCCCACCAGTGACCACCCATCGGTCGCCCACAGCAGTCTGCCAGTTGTTCCTGTTCGTCTGGGGATGTGCTGTTTCTGGAGCTGCCCATTCACTCTTGGTCGTCTACTCCCCATTTACTCAACACGTCTTTGCTGTGCCTTCTGTGTGGGTAAGCCTGCCTTTCAACAAAAACTACGTCCTGTGCTGTGCTTTCAATGAGGGTAAGCCTGCCACTGATTAACGTCTGCACTCTCTGGAAGAAGTGTGTTTCTGGCTCTAATCTGCGTGGCCTACCATTTATTTAATTCAAAATTCAACCGGCTTGGACAGTCATACCGGCATTTGTGCAGTTTGCACATACCGCCAACAAGTATTTAAACTCGGCGTGGGGCACTATTACTGGCATCTCGAGGTGTGCAAGATTTTACCTCACTTAATCCTGGTGAGTTTGCCAACTTTTGTTACTAACTGTTCTACATGACATTTTGTGTGAAGCAGCTGTTGACAACACGTGGTGACATAATGGGAGTTACCGCTACTGTGCCACATTTGAACACGTCTTGAGGTAAGAGGGCTCTATCGCGTTTTCTTCATGCCCATGGTGTCACTCATATTTTGGGGCTTTGATTGTTAATCAAAGTTGAGACCTCTACTCTGTTTCCCAACCGCTATGCTTAATTCAAAATATGGCTGGAGCTGCCCGCAGCGCATTTACACTGGACACACGCTGCCTTACCTGCATCCTACGAGCCTGTCATGGATCTTCTGTGACGTCTGCTTTTCCTGGCTGCTCTGGTCGTTTTGGTGCATGTTTATGCCTCCAGCCATCCGGCACGACGTCAGTATGCGTGCCGCCATCTTTTGTTTGGAGCTGCACCGTCAGTTCCTTCTGTGTGGTTTTTCAATGTTTTCCAACCACGTTTTCAATAAAGTTTTACTACCAATTAAGGGTGTTGTGAAGGTAGCGGTTAAAAGGAAAAAACTGATGGAGTCTGGAGACATTCCATCGAGGTCAGAGAACACTGAAGTCACATCGCATCAAGGTTGGGGGACACTGGTTAGTTGTCTTTCTACTAGGAGTTCTTCTCTGATCCTCAGTGATAAGCTAAAGTCTAACGTTGGAAAAGCTTCAAATTTTCAATGTACTGTGCTTGTTTCAAGTAGTATTGTGTTTTGCTCTATTGCGGTGTGATAAAGTTTAATACTGTGAGACTGGCCAGAGCTACACTGCCATCTACTGCCAAGTTGAAATAAGACAAGTTGCTGTTTTCCAATGAGTCTTTCTCACAGTTTTCCTGTGTGTGGAGTTTTTCCACACCACGTATTTTACTGCTTCTGTATATGAAGTGTCTTTTTCACTTCTTGGCTTGTTTACATTTGTTCCCTTAGGCAAGGGCATTTGTTTGCTTGGGAAGCTCGGGTGAGTAGTCGCTCACCGGCGTGTCACAGGTCTGTCAATACATTTCTGCTTCTGTTACAAATGTTTTACCATCTGTTTACTGTTATTTTTTGCATGCTTCTTGTTTCCCCTACACTGGGATTGCAATGGGTCAGTAGTCCCATTTGCCAGCAGTGGGTTTAAGTCCCATCTGCGCGTTGTACATTTGTACACATCTCACATATGCACTATTCTGTTTCCCTCTCACAGAGGATCCATGCAAAGGTTACAGTCCTATTGCATTAGTGCGGGTTGCTACCCATAAGCTTTCAAATGCAGCAATGTTTTCTCTGTAGAAACCTGAATTATGCAAGCAAAGTGTCTTTTCAATATGTAACAGTGTCTGTTTATTTCAAATTTTATGCATACTGTAATGTCACTTTTGATGCATTATCTTAGTACTCTTGCCCGTTGTTCTATGTTTTACTGTGTTGTTTCAGGGCAATTATGCATAGGTTCCAGTCCTCTTGCATCTTTTATGCATCTCTTTCTTTAGAGATTTGTCATGGGTCCCTACCCATGTGTTCAGGTTCCTACCCACATTTTAGTCATGGGTTCCTACCCGAAAAGCTAACATTTATGTTGCTTTAGTGCACAGTGTGGTATATTCACACTATTTGTCCATACACGGACATCTCTCGTCTTATTTGTTTACCCTACATAGGGTGTGCACACTCTGTTCTATCTCACTCCTGAGAGCTATGCAAGGGTGTAGCCCCTTTGCATTAAGTATATGGGTTCCCACCCATACACTGTTTTTTTTTGTTTGGAATTTGTCATGAGTACCTACTCATATGTGCTGTATTGTCTGTCTATGCTGCCATGCTGTTCCACATTTTAGCTACATCTATTTGACGTTCCAATGTTTCACTGTATGCGAGTTCTATTTTGCTCAAAGTGCTCAATTTCAAATGCTATTTTTTTTTTGCTCGTGGATGGTTTGTCCAGTGCTGGTTTTATTCAAAAATGACAGTTTAGCATTTGCACATCTCAATGCATGTCAATTTGGGAACGCTTGTCAACGCTCCAACGCTATGTCAATTAAGTTTCCAAGGGGCATGCTGTTCTATCTCAATGTCATTCTGGTGTTTATCCAAGCCAGTGGTCACACGTATTTACATGAGTGCAACTTCCACGTTCTGGAGGTACTTTTCTATTGTGCTCACCATACGGTATCTTTCTAAAGTTATGCGAGCCAAAGTACAATCTAAGTGAGATGTAGGCGAATGCAAATGTTTGTTACTGGGTTTTTTTTTAACAATGTTTTCTTCACAGGATTCTACATTGTGTTATTTTTATTCAACTCAATTCTATTGCTCTTTTGTCTCTATGTTCTTGCTTGCATGCAGTTTTCTCTTGTTGGGATTGCCTAATTCCATTTACATGCATTCACTTACACACTCTCAATAATTCAACTTAAACATTCTCTATTATTCAACTTCTCATTTATTTCAATGTGCATGGATGTGTACAATTACTCAATCTCCGAGTTCATGCTGTCCTGCAGTATTCCCTAGTTGTGATTTATATACACTCTCAACATTTCTAGTGCACTATTATGTCTAGCATTTCTATGTGCATGCGTGGGAATCCTAGCTGGGATTGCACACCTCTATTCTCGTTCATTCTACTAGTATTCTCTAGTTGAGATTACAATGGTCAAACCTATCCTCGAATGTTAGGTTTCTCATGTTTCTAGCGCCGCTTTCCTGCATTTGTTTTTCCAGCCATGCTGTTTGAAACCTTTGCTATTCCTTCTTTCCATTCCAATCTTTTTAGTTCAAAATGCTCAATTTCAAATGCTATTTTTTTGTTTGTGCGTGTTTTCTCCAGTGGTGTTTTGTTCTGAAAAATGGAAATTCAAGGTTAACCTTTACATAAGGTTGTTCTCAAATGTCCGCTGTGTGATATGTATGTAGTTGAATTTTAGTTCAATGGTGTATATACATGTATATGACCGTACTTACATGCTCTCAAGATTTCAATTACTCAATTTTCTCTGTTTGTCGATTGTCAATGTACATGAATGTGTTCAGTTACTTTATTACCTCAATGTACGTGCATGTCTGCAGTATTCCACGTTCGAGATTGCACATTTCAATTTGTATACATTCCAGTAATATTTCCTAGTTGGAATTATATTGTGTTGTACTTTCCACGGTACTACTCTACATGCATGCGTGCAGTATTCCTTAGAGCGATTGCCTCCTGTCGCACCTGTCTGTCTATGCTGCCACGCTTTAGCTACATCTATTTTACGTTCCAATGTTTCACTGCGTGCAGTATTCCTTAGAGCGAATGCGTTTATCAATTCATTTTTATCAATTTGCATGCATTCCAGTTGTATTCCCTAGTTGGGAGTACATTGTGTTGTATCTACCACGATACTCATGGTTCAAATGGTCACCTTCAACAGTTCAATTACTCGATTTTTTTCAATGTGTGACTTTTATGAGGTTGTCAATTTTTGTTGCTGCCGGTCAACATTTCAATGTTTTTTCCAATGTTTGACCTTCTGAGGTTGTTGATATGGGGGTTCATCCCTCTCAATTTTTCAATGTTTCTTCAATATAACCTTCACTAGGTTGTGGGGTTATTCTCCTCAATTTTTCAATGTGTGACCCTTTACGAGGTTGTCTCGATTTGGGTTTTCCAAAGTATCCTGCGTGCTGTATTAACACAGTTACATTACTACAGTGCACGGTATGGTTTTTCCACACAAAGTTGGTCCTTACACTGAGATGTGTATGGGGAGAATTACCAGTTTGGTGCACAACGCATCTCCATCCCAAGAGATTCGTCATGGGTTCCCACCCATGCATTCGTGTTTACATATTTAGCTTACGTTTTACCCTTTTTGGGTGCATTTCATGCTTTCATTGCTAGTATGTACGGTTTGTATTGAATTTTCTTCTGAGATATACACTGTTATTTTTGTATTACAATCTTATCGTATTATTATGATGGTGTTTGGATGAGGAATCCCCTCTTACTTTTCCTCATCTTCCTTATTTCTTTCTTCATTTCTGTTTTCCTTCTTATGTATTCTTCTCGTGTCTCTTGTGAATTCTGAACTTTCCTCTGCTTTTCTGTCGTGTTTCCTTTCTCTGCGTTCATCGCAGCCTGTAGCCCTGTGTTCTGTTAGCTTTCCATTTTCAGCCTCATTTCATTCCTGTTCTGGCCAGTGGGTGTGCATTGTGGCAGTCTTTTGTGTTTGTTTTTCTCCTCTTCTCTGATGTCGTTATTTCTCTTCTTTTCTGTTGTGTATAGAAGGGAGGATGGTTGCTATGTTTTTGTTATCCTTTCTTCTCTGCTTCTCGATTTCGCTCATGTTGCTCTTCAATCGATGGTTTTACGCTTCTGTTTCTTTGTGTCTCCTCTTTCTCGGTTCTTCTCTCTTCTTTTCTCATTGTTGTTTTTTTCATTAAGAAGAAAGGGGGATATGTTGTACCTTGACTCCCATGTTATACTTGCCCCCTCTGTGGAATCTTGATGTGATGTCACCTTACAGAATGTTGGGAGTCAAAGAGCCACAGTTGGCTGGGCTGAGCAGCATGCTGGCTGCTCCTGGTGGGGTCTTGAGAGAGTCTTCTTGTGATCTTGTACCATCTTGTAATAAACCTCTTTGAATCACCTGAACTGAGTGGACTTGATCACTACAGTTACCTTGGGCGTAACTTTTTTTTCACACACAAGAGCAACTGGACTGATGAAAGAAAGTAAGGATCCTATTCTAGGAAGGATTTACTCACTGATACCTCTTGGTTATCCAAAGATATTCGAGTAGACGCCTCACTCACTTTATCGTGACATGCTTCATCATCCGCACCCTGATAGGATGATGCCACCAGGGCGGACTCAACCAAAAGAATGGGAAGTCCTAGATAAAATCTGGCTGGAGAGGAGAGATACAGAATGTAGTGATTCCTTTATGGCATGTCAATAACACCCATGTGACCCTCGGGGATGCCGCGCAATGCTAAGCAAATGAATGGCATATCCTGTGGGGTCCTTTTCAGATGTAGGAAGATGTAATGGAGAGCATATATTGATGATGGCGGGTGCCGTAACATGTACTGTGGGTCCGGAATGGACCAGATGAGCATTATGGCGTACAAAAACATAACCGAGCAATGTGACACGAGACGTGGTTCAGTATGGGTGCATACATGAGAGATGGTAGTGGTTGAAATGTTCCACCAGCCCCAAGCAAATAAAACTACACATGTAAGCATGGCAGCATACAAACTCAAGAGTCTTTGGTACTGTGTAGAATGTGTTAGTGGTTCAGTTTATGCTGACCCCCTTTGGGGTTCAAAGGGCAGGGTGGCACAAATTGGGCCCCAACCATCATTGTTGACATTGTCTGAACTGGTGGCCTCGAAGTCCATCTTACTATAGCTCTGCAAACTGGGCTTTCTACACTTAACGTTTGTGGTAGCAAGGGTGAGTAGTCAAAAGATTCTTGTGAAATGAGTGTAGGGAAAGGGAGAAAGAGCTCAAAGCTCAACAGTTAACCAACAGACACAATAATGCATTATCTTTTGAATGAAAAGAAACTACTTTAATCGTACAGCATAATGTAAAACTAGACAGAGCTATTAGGGGGACCAAACATAGGGTTGTAATCCTCTTTGTGATCTTTCCTTGTGGTGCTACACTTTTCAGTACCCTCCGACTGCTAACTGAGTAGTTCTCCAGTGTCTAACTCTGGACAAGGCACAGACTAAGCACCTTCAAATTACCCCAAGGTGTTAATGTACCCAACAGTTCAGCTCGCTTTCACCTCTTTGTGGTTACTTCTAAAGAAGGTTTAAGTTTATTCTTCAGAACTGATCTGCTACTCAGTTTTTCGTCCACTTACTGTTCTCAAGTCCACTGTTAGCTGTGTTTAGTTGTTTCATTCCTGGGTGGCATGGGACAGACTTGTGCAGTGCTCCTGTAGTGGTGGCTTTAAAGCTGTTGCAACTGCAGCCTCACTCGGTACTTGACAAGTTTGAAGATTTCAGTAGAGTAGCTACCACAGCAGCTCTCCTTTTCAGCAGTTGTATCCTCCCTAGTCCTCCTGCAGTACAAGAGGTCCATATGTAAACAACAACAGTGCAGGAAAAGGTAATAACTATTTCACATTGAAAAAATCAATACAAGAAATAAAGCATATGAAGTGCCAACACAAAGATTTAAAGTTGCAGAAAATTATTATTGCAATACATTTTTGACAGAAACACAACATAAACAGTACGGTACCTAAATTCTTGCTGTTCAGCATATTACATAAACACATACTTTAGACAGTACATGTTGTATTACAAATAAATAAAAAAATGGCAAAGGGGCCACAACTTTGTAGAATAGTCCATAGATGAAAATGGAAAATTGTCGGTTTTGATCCCTTCCCAAATGTCAAAAAACATTGATGGGACCCCCAAGAGTCAAAGGGTCCTCATCAGGACAGAGAATAGTTTTGTGAACAAAGGCCAAATAGTCTGAAAAAATGTACAGAGGGCATCTTTTTTAAAGAAAAAATATTAAATAAGAAAAAGATGATCTGAAATCATGTCCATGATATTTAAGTCCAGACCATCAATGAAACTAGGGACTGAAAGATAGAATACAGAGTCAATCCTTCCAAAAATAAATCGAAACAAAATCACCTATATGGGACAAATAATGGCAGCTGTTATACACCCGGATACGGAGAAAATTACCCGTTCACCAGGTGAGCCAAACTCAACTCAATGAGACCATGAGTGACCAAAAAGATAACACCTATGATGAGGAAAAGGTGCGAGTATGCACACATATATCCATGCAAAATCAAAAAATACCATTGAAAGTCAAATTAATGAGCAAACATGTCAAACTATATATTAACCACTGTTGTATCAAGTGAGATTAACTGAAGTAACCGTCACTTCTAATATACCAGTGAACCAAACACCTTTACAAACATTAAAACGCCACTCACATGGCTTTATGGGGTAGTCGCAATAGAATTTATTTTAAATTATGTCTCCAAAAAAAAAAGAAAAGAAGAAGGAAGCCATTTGTTATTGTAAATAATCCGTACAACGCCCCAAAGACGGCAATTGCCCGTCACGGGGATTCCGCACTTACCCGATAGCAACAATGTGCTATCCAGCGTGTTCCTCCAAGCTTAAAATCATTGAGAGCCAACAGCATGCACGCCGAGCAACCACAGTGAATTGTGTTATAGGCAATGCTAATCTCCATGAACATAGTCACTCGGAGTCAGGTGACGTGAGCACAGGGCATCCCCAAAGTAAGTGCAAAACGGTACTAATCAGCATAGACATAAACGAGATACATCATGGAGAGTGTTGTATGTAAACAAATCCTAATACACAGTTGAAGCCAATTGCTTAAAATAAAGAATCGGAACCAGTATAATTACTTGAAGCGAAAATAATTTTCCAAGAATGACTTTCAGTAATATTGGCAATGTGGCAACTGTCAGCTTATAGAAAGGGGGAGGCAATATTTCGCATAGCCACTTTGTCTAGCACCATAGACATAAACAAAATATATAATTGAGATTGTTGTATGTAAACAAGTCCTAATACAACAGTACAAGCTAATTGCTGAGAATAAAGTGAAGACTCAGGACAAAACCACAATTATTTATATCCAAAAATGTTTTTTCAAGCATGACTTTCAGACATATTGACAATGCGGCAACTGTCCGCTTATAGAAAGAAGGAAAAAATATATTTTGCATAACCACTGGCCCACAGCAAGATGTTAACAATGTCTCTCTAAGTAGACACCCTCTACCATGACAGTAACTTAGCCAAAGGTCATATTGATTTATGTATAGATTTCCGTGATAGAAAATGAAAAGAAAAATGAAAGTAGAATTATAAGAAGGCACAGCAGTTCCAGGTGCAAATATAATTTGCAATTTATGCATCATTGATGTGACTAATATTCCCAACACATTGGATATATTAGTGTTCCGAAATATGGCTGTAGATTGAAATTACAGTAGAACTTGCAATGGGCAGAGCTAGAAAAACGTTTCCTAAACAAAGCTAGAATGAATTGACAAAAGTTAGTCACAAAAAAGTACTCATTCAAGATGTAAAAACCAAATTTGGCATCTCGGAATAAATATGCACACATTCATAAATGTAATCCTAGCCTGCCTAGACAAGGCAATTATATATCACAGAGTAATGTTACGGAGTTGCACTCTTTCATTGTATTAAGTCCTTTGGTAATGCTGTCACATCTGAGAATCCAGTGACACTCTGCCCCTATTTAGAATGGCCCAGCTGTCACCTTCACGTAAAGGTCTCTTGATCAATGATTTGGCATTTAATGTCATTTGCAGAATGACTAAATTCCAAAAAATTAGAAAGCAGTGGGGCAGATCTGATTTTACAGTGGATTCTGCTTTTGTGTTGTGATAGATGCGAGTTCATCTTCTGTGTAGTTTGACTCGCATAAATCAAATTGCACTGTCACCAGATGGCATATACAAAATTTTGAGAATTACAGTTGGTGTGATCTTTCAAGGTAAATGTAATGTCACCATGGATGAACTGTTTGGAGTCATTAGTTGTGGCACACATTATACAATTCCCATATTTGAAATGGCCCGCAAATTTGTTCTGGCTCCACAAAGAGCCTAGATCAGATGAAGTTGTTTTGAGAGTATCTGCATGGACCAGGTTGTCTCAAGTTTTTTCCTTTCTTAAAGAACGAGGGTAAATCATTTGAAATGCCTGTTAATTGAATCAAAGGCCAATGTTTCTTCACAATCCTCGTAATGATGTTACTCTGTGTGCAGAAAGTTGTAATGCACACAATCTTATCCATGTTTTTTTAGCCATAGGAGTCTTCAAAAATTCCCTGTGATAATGCCAATCATGTTTCAAATAGCGCTTTATCAATCTTGTGGGGTAGCAACTGATTCCATATTTTTTGGTAAGATGTTAGCTTCACAGTAATAGTCATCCTTAAATTTGCAGTTTCTTCGAAAGCGAAAAAATTGCCAAAGCGGGAGACCATCCTTAAACTCTTAGGATGGTGGCTGGTATACTGAAATTCTTGTGAGCAGTGGGTTTAGTGTATAATCTTGTAGCCAACTTGCCCTTGTGTTCCAAAATAGTAAGGTCCAAAAAAATCAACACAACCATTACTAAAATGTGATGTAAATTTCAAATCAACAAACAGTTTAGCCATTGTAGAAAATCAGGTAGTGAAAGATGAATACCAGTCAGGATGAAGGAAATTTCCTCTTTGTAACGTATCCACAGACAAATATTTTCAAAAAAGGATTAGTGTCCGGATCATAAATGTCTTTTCTCAAAACCATCTAAAATAGAATAGCAAAATTCGGGGCATAGGAAGCCCCCATATATATGTACCTTTAATCTGCATCTAAAATTGCCCATCAAATTAAAAGTAATTATGTGTGAGACTGCCACTTTGCCAACTGCATTGCTGTGTTGGCCTGCGGCCTGCTGTTTGCTGTGCTGTAGGAGGAACTACCACTTTGCTACCTGCTGTGCTGTGTTGGCATGATGCCTGCTGTTTCTTGCCTGGGAGTGAGAAGGACTGGAACTGCTCTCTACATCCTTGAACCCAAGATACTCCAAGAGCTTGCTAGCTTGCCCCCTGTTCTTGAAGTCTCAGTGCCATCAAAAACGTCCCTCAACTCTGCTTCACCTGCTGGGCACTGCCATCTGTGGGTCCTCCCTTGCCTGAGGTGCCAAATCTAGTCTTGGGCCTCAGAAGCGGGTTCTGCAGCTGTTTTGCTCCAAAATAGATGCATCATCATCTGTGCGCTGATCGGAACCAATGCAGTGCCCTTTGATGCTGACGCAGTGCTGATTCGACGTCATCCCTGCGCGCCTTGCGACGATGCTGGACCTGGCTGCAAGGTTCAATGACAACACAGCACCGATTTGAGGTCCTGACTGCGAGGTTCCACACGGTGCCAATCCTTCTACACCGCTGCAAGGCTCAAAGCAGCACTGACATTGTAAGGGGTTTGACGACGTGGGACCCTACTGCGAGTCTCGACATTGACGCATCGACCTGACTGCATGAATCAGAACCAACGCAGTGAGTCCTCGACACAGACACTTGCTCCATACAAGGTATTTTTTCAGCAGCCCTATGTGGGTCCTTTAGCTGGCCTGCCCTCCATCCCGGTCGGCCTGAACTTTGGATTTAACCCTGTCTAATGCGACTTCAAGTAACCTTTTAACGCTACTGGCTGCCATCTGAACCCTGGTTCAATGAAGAGCTTAGACTGGCCAAACAACTATGCAGAAGACTAGAAAGGAAATGGAGACTGAACTATGGCAGGGAGGACAAAGCTTCTTATAAAGATAAACTGCAACAGTATAAAAAACTCCTGACCAAAACTAAATCCAACTTTTACATAAATTAGATTAACTCAGCTCTTAACACTGCCAAGGAGGTATTTTCAACTGTGGTCAAGCTCAGTAATCCATCCCCAGTCAGTAATCCGAACATAGATGCCTCCTTCTGTAGCAACTTAGCTACTTTCTTTAAAACCAAGGTGGAAGCAGTCTTCAATTCCTTGACCACAAGTGCTGACCTTAGGGGACTATGCTCTTCTAACATCCCTCAGACCGATGAGCTAAACGATCCTAAAGGAGGTAAAGCCTCGCAAAAGCCAGATGTGACGACACCTTCACAACCCAACAATCCCGCTTTCCATGCCTTTTCTGCCCTGACGCTAGCTCAAGTTACGAATTTGTTTAGGCAAATTAAGTCCGGTTCACCACTGGACCCTTGCCCGCCCAGAGTTCTCCAATTGGGATCAAGCATAGTTCCTGAACACCTCCTCGGAATTTTTAATCTTATGCTTCGATCAGGCTACTTTCCCAAAAACTGGAAAGTCGCATCAATTCTCCCTCTTTTAAAAAAAAAAAAAAGGCTAACCTGGACACGGACAGCCCCAGCAACTACAGACCAATATCTCGACTCCCCTTTCCGGCCAAACTGATAGAGAAAGCCATGAACATCGAACTCTCTCTCTATATCCAGGAACACGAACTACTGGATTCCTCTCAGTTTGGCTTCAGAGGTCAACACAGTACGGAGACTGCTCTTATTACAGCCTCAGAGTATGTCCGAGCCACCTTAGACCAGGGTGGGAACGCTGCCTTAATTCTACTTGATCTCTCGGCAGCGTTCGACACCGTAAACCACCAACTGTTGATCAACTGGCTGCTAGAGATTAGTGTAGGAGGTACTGCACTCAAACTTCTCAGCTCTTTCCTCTCAGAAAGAACACAGTTCGTGGAATGTAACGTCCACAGATCTAATCCGTTCACCCTTCCCTGTGGGGTTCCACAAGGGTCTTCATTGAGCCCCACTCTTTTTAATCTGTACGTTACACCTCTGGCCATACTAATCAAAGGCCTAGGCTTTTCGGTTGTCTCCTACGCTGACGACACACAGATTGTGGTGTCAGTCACGGAAAACATTGACAACACAGCCAGCTGTTTCCATGACTGCATGTTGCAGATCAGGACTTGGATGTCCACAAATTGTTTGAAACTAAACTCCGACAAAACGGAGGTGCTTTTGTTTGGCAATAATCCATCATTCTGGGGCCCCAGCTGGTGGCCTCAGGAATTGGGCCCAATTCCCACTCCCGTGCAAAAGGTGAAAAATCTGGGCATTCAATTTGATGGAAAACTTTCTTTTGTGGGACATGCTAATGCTATTACTTCATCCTGCTTTTTCATCTTTAAATCCCTCAGGAAGATTTTACCTTGCATCCCTCTGAACCTGCGGAAAGCGGTGATTACCACCTTAGTCTTTTCCAAAATTGACTACTGCAATGGACTCTTCCTGACGGCCCACAAGAAAGCCTTAGACAAACTGCAACTGGTCCAAAACGCGGCAGCTAGCCTGCTGTTAGGGATCCCAAAATATCAGTCGGTATCCAAGTTTCTTCCCTCACTTCACTGGCTCCCGGTTAAGAAAAGGATTATGTTCAAATCCTTATGCTTAGCCTTCAAAGTTCTCCACTCAAAAGGACCTGCCTCCATTAGGCAACTCTTCCATCGCTATATCCCGACCAGAAACTTAAGATCGGCCTCCCAGGCAAAACTGGCTGTCCCGAAGTTCAGGAGGACCACTTGGGGAGGAAAGAGTTTTGCAGTCACCACTGCTAAACTCTGGAACACCATGCCACTCACACTAAAAACCTCAAGTAATCTGCTCTTTTTCCGTAAGGCACTAAAAACCTGGCTTTTCAATAACTAGATCTAACCAACCTCTTTACTTGGCAGCTTAACACTGTCTGGGGCTGCTATCCAGTTTTTTTTCTCCCCTCATGAAGCTTCAGCGCCTACACACCTGCGGGTATTAGTGCGCCATAAAATTATATTTTCATTTAATTTCTAAGCACTATTTTTGGATGTAGTCTTTAAAAATTCATATCTCGAGTCCTACTGATTGGATTTTTGTAATTTTGGTCTTGTTTTACTCAAATTCTCTATTTTTCTAAACTGGTGAGGAGTCTTTTTGTGGTGTTTTGACGGTGTTACTGTAATTTAAGTTTTGCACAAATGCTTTAGACATTGCTTCTTAAGTTAACCCTGACTGCTCTGTGCCAAGCTACCAGAGGGTGAGCACGTGTTAATTTAGGTTGTGTATCTGACTTACCCTGACTACGATTGTGGTCCCTTCTTGGGCAGGGTGCATACCTCTGACAACTAGAGACCCTGTTTCTAACAGTGGGTGTATCTTTTTACTCCGGGGATGCTCCATTTACCTGACCTAGTTTTCAATGGATGATTTAGGACTGAGGAAGTAAGAGACCAGACTGCTACAGCCAATGGTTTGCAGTGGGCCAGACTCCCTGGTCAAGGTGATCTTCTGTTGCTAAGTGCTGCTGGGCAAAATATAGTTGGGAATGGAGCTGGCAGGGAGTGGATTTATATTCCCTACCCAGCACATATCTTAATGGTTCTGGGAAGAGTCTTGCAAGCAGCAGGTTGTCAGGACTACTTGAAGAGGAACAACTATTGTGTGCAGGATTTGTGGTGCTATCATCCATAGTACACCTTTCACCCTGCCATACAGTACATGCATAACCTCCTTTCTCTTCAGCTCTCTCCCCCTCCATCTGTGCCTCAGTCAGTCTCTACCTACCTACCTGTCTCGATGGGGAAAACGAGGACCCCCAGGTATGAGGGACTTATTAGAAATTTAAAGAGAGGGCCATTAGGATACTTTACCTCCAGGGTTACAGGTAAAGAAGGCCTCTGCATCAGCTTTAAACACCAAGAGTCAATCTCAAAACTTGGTATGAGGAGGCAGGAGCCTCTCTGACTGTTGAATCCGCCGTTTGATAGATATCAGGGAAGAAAAAGAGTTGGGGTAAAACAGCTTTCCTTGGCTTGCTTTGACTTTCTTCTGGCCAGATGCATGCACATGCAAGCATTATAGTTTCCTCAGATTTATATAGAATGAGACTGGGAAGACGACACAGAGCTAAAGCTAGGAATATTTACCAGCAATCTTATTCCTCAGATTTCCTTTTACTTGCCCCAGTCTTTAGATCTCTTCCTAACCTCCCATGGTAATTCATCACCGTCATCACTTAAACACCCTCCACAAGAGTGCATATGGGTTATGGCGCCGTTTATGTGTACTCCAAGAAGTGGGGAACTGGCTCATTAAATACAAGAAGCAGCTAACTGCCTTTTTGGAGAGAAGGGCTTACCTCACTACAACAAAAAGAGAAAATCCACCTGGTCTCTACAATACAATGTAACCACATACACCCCCCCCCCCTTAAGGGCCAGGCCCAGCCCAGCCCGAAGGTATAAATAAATGGGACAGTGGTCGCTTGCGGCCACTGCCGAGTTACATGCAGAGTATTGTGTATGACCATTTGTTTGGCACAGTGGCATTGTATTTGCCAGGCAGCGAACACGACACTGGCGAAGAGTCTGGTGAGCGGTCTGCAATGCCGCTACACCGCAAGTGTATTCCCTTCAGAGCCTGCTGACAGCATGCGTTGAGGTGTGGCTGCAGTGCGGAGTGATCCGGTCACCTAGCCAAGTGTTCAGGGCACTGCGAGTCACACAGAGGAAGAGCCCAGGTCTGCTTGCCCGCCCTGCGGTAAGGGTGCGTGCACCTGCCGGTTTGGTCCATTGGCCGTGTCCCTGGCATCTCTCGCATCAGCCTGCCGCCTACATGCCCCCTCCTGGTGGCAGGAGTACTCGGCAGCAGCCTCCGGCCCGAGTCTCTCATAGAGGAGGTGTGGCCCCAGCGGGAGAGCAAAGGCGACACAAGGCATTCCCCTCGCGAGGTGCAACACCCTGAAATGCAGGTAGAGCTGGGATGGCCCCTGTTGAGGGGGCAGAAAAGATAAAAAGAGAAAGAGGTTTTGGGACAAGAAAATGGAGCAGCTAAACCATTAATAATTAAAGGTGAACTGTGCAATGAGGGACAGAGTATAAGAAGGCACCCCCTAAATGACTTGTTCTGTGCAGGGGAAAAGGCCAAGGTACAGGCTCATGGCGACTATGCAGTGAGGGGGCAAAGAACCAATGATAAACCACGTACGAGGGGCTGAGCACACTCTGAGCCCCGGGAGGTGACAAGGGTCAGAAATGTAATTTAACAGCACCTGTCACAATGACGGACCAACAATAAGACCCGGCATAGCCGCCTCCGGCCCCATATGCACATGCCTTAGTCATAGCACTACCACCGTTTAGTCAGTTGGCTGACCCTGCCACAGTGGTACCAAGATGGCGCGCCTGGGTCAGGCGCCTACAGCACTACTTTCGCACCACCCATGAAACCGATAGGGCAGTCAAGAGGTCACTTCCGATGCACTTGAGTTGGGCAGAACTGTATGATTTATTAAAGAATTTGCCCAAGACGGGGGAAGGTTGGGGAGGGGTTAACGCTGATTTTGATGCTGTGTAAGCGGTTTGAATAGACATTTCCATCCGTAGCTTAATCCGGACTATGAGCGCTTCAAGCTGCACCAAGTCCGGCAGGTGGAAGAGGAATCCGTCAACATGGTTGAGCAAAGACTCTGGAAGGTGGTGAGCATGAGCGTCAACATCAATCAACCAGAAGAGATCTGTGCCCAAGTAATACAGGGCTGCGAGTCGGCGGTGCTCATATGCCTCATTCTACTACAGCTGGGCATCTCCAAGACAACAAGCTAGTCCTCGCTTTCTCCCATGAGCAGGGCTGATAATATGGAGGTAGCTCTGGGAAGGAGCATAACCCGGAGGGGGTGGGGTCCACGAAAGTAGTGAGGGAGGAACAGGTTGATGTTATCCCGAGGCAACCAGTGCCTTCCCACCCACCGGGCATGTTCAGACTGCAATGGGACTGGTTAAGCTACTGTGGTTTGGAACATCGGACACCTGCGAGAGGGCGAGCATGCTCCAAGTGCAGAAGATTGACTCACTTCACCAATGTGTCTCGAAGTGAAAAGCGAGGGCCCAGATCAGGGTACGCAAGCAGAACAACCACTGCTCTGCATCAACTGTCTCTCGATGAGAAGGAGGCCGAAAGTTTTCCAGAAAGCGGCATGCAGGTTGCCCCACTAGACTATGACGTGAAGAATGAAGTGTTTGTGATCTTGTTTGCTGGGAAGGAGGGCAACCGAAAACTGCCCCTCGCTATCTGTACGTTGGAGATTGGAGGCACATTCGTAACAGCCTTAACAGACACAGGCGCATCTTTGAATGCCATGGACTCAGTGCAGTTCAACAAGATCACGCCATGCCCCAAGCTGGCCGTCACCAAGGCACGAATCTACACATACGGGGGCACCCAACCGCTGCTCTTGAAGGGCACAGTGGAAGTAGATGTCATGAGTGAAGGCCAACCATCGGAGGCACGATTCAACATCACTAAGAGAGATACGGGTACCCTGTTGGGTTGCCATATGGCGAAAGACTGAGTGCTGGTGTTTTTTTCAAGTCAAGCACACAAATCGTATGCGGCCATGATGCAAGAATTTCCCTAGCTATTACGGGCCTTGGTCGGCTCAAGGGCTAACAGATCAGCCTGCACATCAATGGGGCGATACGACTGACAGCGCTACATCATTGAAGGGTCCCTTTTTGCCTGAGGCCACAGGTGGTGAAAGAACTGTGGAACCTGGAGCAAAAAAGGGTCATAGAAAAAGTCACTGATCCTACGCCCTGGGTGTTCCCATTAGTCATCACGCCAAACCCCAAGCAGCCGGGAGCCATGAGGCTGTGTATCGATATGAGGCTCCCAAGCAAAGCCATCAGAAGAGAGCAACACATTATGGGCGACATCGTGGCAGACCTGAATGGCGCCCAATGGTTTTTTAAGCTCGTTATAAATGTCGGCTATCATCAGCTAGAGCCAGCCAGCCGATGCATCATGATCTTTTCCATGCACATAGGCCTCAGGAGGTATCAGAGGCTCAATTTCAGCATCTCTTCAGCCATTGAGGGGGTTCCAAAATGCCATCAGGAAGACCCCCCTCAGGTTTGGTTGGGGTGCTGAATATGAGTGATGATATCCTGATTTTTTTTTTTCGGATATCCTTGAAAAACACCAAGAACGACTGAGGGCCACGTTGAGGCAGCTGGCAGATTGTGGATTGAACCTTCACCAACAAAAGTGCTCTTTCTGCAAAAAGTCTTTTGAGTTCTTTGGCAATGTCTACTCCAGGGATGGCCTAAGGGTGGACCCAAAGAAAGTCGAGGCCATTCGATGTGCGTCTTTACGTCGGAATGCTACGTAGGTGAGGAGCTTCCTGGGAATGGTGACGTACTGCAGCAGGTTTATCCCAAACCTGGCCACCCTCTCAGAGCCACTGAGGACCCTGACAAGAGCAGACACACCATGGGAGTGGGGACCAAAGGCGGACAGGGTCGTCCGGCAAGTGAAAGAAGCCCTCCTCGACAACACCACCATGGCATATTTTAACCCACAGCGAAGAACGGAGCTCATGGTTGATGCAAGCCCGATAAGGCTGCCAGTGGTGCTCCTACAGGAGAAAACAAAAGGATCGTGTGTCCCCATTGCCTTTACAAACCGTGTCGCCACTTCCACCTATACTTATGTGGGCAGCATCAGAGTGGTCACGGACCACAAGCCATTGGTCCCGTTGTTCGAAGGCTTTGCCCGACTGGCGCCCCCAAGGATCGAGAAGTGGGTAGTGCAGCTGCAGCCATACTCCTTTGAAGTGATCTACTGCCCAGGGACAAACAGCCCGGCGGCTTACCTGTTCAGGCATCCACCAGCCCTGGAAGGCCAGGAGCAAACGGATGAAGATGAAGGAGCCAAGGACATTGTGCATATGATGGTGCACGAAGCGTGCCCAAATGTGCTATCAATCGAGGAGATCAAGGAAGCAACGGAAGCGGATAAAAGTCTCTCTCAAAGGCAAAAGAGGCACTTTCCAGGAAACAGCAGAAAAATGTCCTTGATGGCTTCGAGTCACTGACTCACTTGGAGCAGACGACAAGGAGACAGCTTTGGTGAGTACGAAACGAACTGAGTACCAGTGAGGAAGATCTGCCCTCAAGTGCTGGCAGATCGTAGTACCACCATAGAGTATGGACCAGGGTGAGTGTCCTGGCCCATCAAGATCACTAGGGGGGTGGTTAAGATGAAGGCGAGATTACGGGACAAGGTGTGGTTCCCCGGTATGGATATCCAAGTAGATGAGAAGGTGCGCAATTGTCACTCTTGTGCATTTACCAGTGGGGACTCACCCCCGGCCCCAGTAATCATGGAAAAACCAAGCCTAAAGCTGTGGTCAAAAGTTAGTATGGGCTTCAGGAGTTTCCCGGGCGGCCTTATAGCAGTACTAATTGACTTCCACACTAAGTTCCTGATGGTTGAACTTGTACAGTCAATGCAGTACTAATTGACTTCCACACTAAGTTCCTGATGGTTGAACTTGTACAGTCAACTGCATTTTCAAGAGCTCACACTAGTCTTGGAGAAGATGTTTGCCCTGGTTGGCCTTCCTTAAGAGTTAAAGACCGACAATGGACCACCATTTCAGGGGCAGGAGTTCCAAGAGTATCTGGCCTCCCTTGCTATTCGGCATAAAAATGTGATCCCTCAATAGCCCCAAGCATACGGGGAGGTCGAACAGTTAATGAGGACCTTTAACTGAGCTCTCGGAATAAGGATGAAACAGGGCAAAGATGCCAAGTGCTTCCTTCACCAATTTCTGCAGGCCTACAGGTACACCCCACACAGCACCACTAACTGTGCGCCGACAGATCTCCTGTTGCAGAGGCCTACGAGGGACATCATCCCGGCTGGCCCAGAATGGCAGCCCAGTATCCTGGACATGCATACTATGCAAGAGAAGAGAAATGCCACCAACAACCGGGTGAGCCTGGACAGAGGAGAGGTAGTCCCTCGGCTACAAGTGGGGGATTACATTATCATGCAGGACCTGCTCCCTGGGTAGAACTTCCATTTCTAATTTGAGGCCGAGACCTGACAGGTGGTAAAGATCAGTGGGACTATGGTCACCATCCAGGGGGGACACAACACAGCTGTCAGAAACGTATCATGGTTTAAAAGGGTGATCAACCCAACAAGGGATTCGGACAGTGGGACTGGAGGAGGAGAGGACGCCAATTGGGAAGGACTGCCCATGTGAAACTCACCAGGGCAGGACATTCCAGTGAGGCCCCATGGTACCAACACTTCTCCTGGTGGCCGGAATTCGACACCTTCAGCGGCTTGTTTGTAAGCCAACACCCCAACTCAAGTGGGCTAGTATACCTCCATCCTGGCCAGCGGGAGTGACAAGGGGGTCCGAAGTCAGAGGTATGATCTTTGGCCCAAACCTGTGCCCAGCCAGAAGCTAAGAGGCTATGTCTGCCTTGTAGGAGTGGCCCGACAGCTGGGTACACCCAGTAAAAGTTGGAAGGGATGTAGAGTGTCACCCGGCCTCTGCCATACAATGTAACCACACGCACCAAAAGGGCCAGGCTCTGCCCAAAAGATCTATCTAAATGGGACGGTGGTTGCTTGTGGCCACTGCTGAGTTAGACTCGGAGTATTGTGTATGACCCTTTATTTGGCACAGTGTAAGCGCAGTGGGTCTAGCTTCGTGTTTGCCACCTGCTAACACGACTGATGTGACCTAACGGAGCTGGGTCCCAAGTTCGAGTTCCAGTGTTTGCTCAACATCCCGTGATTCTGGGGGGATCATTTAATCTCCCCGTGCCTTAAAAACCAAACAAAAAAATGTAATCTGACCTTGCTTAATGTAATCTGGTGCTCATGTAAAGCACTGTAATGGCCTTGGGCCAAGTTCGCTCTATAGAAAAGTGAGATAAATAAATAAATGGATGGCAGGGACGTTTTTTGTAGCATATCTGCAATTATCATCACATTTAAATACTTTGTTGATCAGAAACTATTTTGTAGTATGACGTATTGAATGAGCTTTGAGATGAATCAGGTGGCAATCTTTGATGTTTGCGCAGCATTTAGGAAGTGGCAGCTAAGGTCCAGGCAATGCAACAAATGCCAAACTTGAACTGGGCGACCGTCTTCGAGCAAGAAGCAAACCTGCAAGCATGGTGTAGTAGTGAATAGAAGAATTTCTGCGTTTGTCGAATGTGATACTTATAAAAGTGTCTATTTGGCAATTTAGGAATGTTCGCTGATACATCCTTAATACCTATATAGGTTGTCAATGGAAATAAAACACTAACCTAACTGTTGATGGTCGGGCTTGTGCTCTGTTTTTTACAGCAAAGCTATATCCCTGGCTCGGCTCTTCCCAAGTTTTCTGTGTACTTCGGCTTTTGCGGACCCTGCCCCCTCCACAACCAACATACGAAGCTAAACCCCTCTCTGCATCAATTAGTAGCTTGCACTTTCTTTTTCTTTTAGCTCTCTAATTTTTAAAAATTCAGTTTAGCTACAATTTATTGTGATATTCTATTTTCTATACAGGTTTTTAACTAGAGTTCACGAAAGGCTGAGTGATAATAAAACTGAAATGTTCACTGTCCAAAAATCAAAAAGGTCAGGTTAGTGTTTTATTTCCATTTATGACCCATATAGGTATTAAGGACGTATCACCATCTACTGACTTTTATGAGTATTACATGCAACATAAACGTGTTGTGGACTCTTGCTATCTTATGCATTCTCTCCACAATCTTAATGTTCCATGCTGCTCAGCCAGTGAGTGAGGTCATTGTATGGTTGGAATGTTGAGTGTTTGTGCTTGGATGAGTGGACTGTTGGAGTGAGAGGGCTGAGCAGCAGGATGCTACTGGTGGGGCTTTATCTGTAACCTAAGCTAATAAATCTACTTCTTTTATAACATATGAGTATCCATCCTTGATTGTAACACTGGCGATGAGCAGAAAAGAAACTACGTGTGAGGAACAAGAAAATAAGAAGAAACTAGAGGAACAGCAGCGGAAAAAATTAGGAGAATTACAAAGAAAAAGTGATTGAAGCCTGTAAGCCCCACCAATGTCTATTTACACCAGACAGCCTGCAATTCAGGGCACTTTAACAGGCCAGCATAAGTGTGCAGCAGACGTAGAGGGCTGCCTATTTGACATGGACGAGAAACACTGGTGAGGTGTGAACCGGTGAATTTGCAGAATTCAATTGAAGTGAACTGGCGGCGTATGTCGAGTTAACACCAGAATCAAATTGGAGTGAGCTGCCAGCGCTAAATTGTAATAGTGATGAGCGAAGCTGGATGGGGTACCAGCCTAACTAATACTGTTTCATATTGGATGCCCACTAGAGACTTGCACCATGCGTTTGATCACGCACTTCGTCCCAACTGACTCACGGGTGGCAGCTCAAGCATGACGGCTCGAGAGTTAAGTCTACTCTGTGCCTTCGTGCAGTGGAACAATAAGATTAAGTCTCTTTGAGGTTTCCATGGTGCAGACAAAATCAGAAGTTTAAGCTACTTTCCTCTGTGACGTCGGCTGAATGACCTTGCGTGGGCGTGACCTCCAAACGCCACAGCATGCAACATAGAGGCGCCTTCTTGGAGCAGGACACAGGCCATTGTATCGTATGTGCTTGTGTCGGCATTCCTCATTGGTTGTGAGTTGTTGTATCAAATTAGTATTAATTAGTAAACAGCAATGGAATAAAAAGGGGAACCTAAAGCTGTGAGTAACTTATGAGCGCTTTTGATATCTGCACAACTGAATGGTCATCACGTTCAAGGTAAAGTGAGCTGCACTAAGGGGCATATTCACAAGGACTTATCGCCACCTTAACGCATCAAAAGTGGAGATAGATTTAACACCCCATTCACAAGCGGGTGCAAACTGCAGACAACGCCAGTATTCCCGCGATAACTGCCGCAAAATTTACCTCCACGGGTGACACCACCAACTAACCCTAATGAGATGCAGAGTAGGCGTTCCCGTGCAAAAACACACGAAAACACCACTACACCACATTCACAACGAACTGCCAGATCTGCGATGCAAACCAAAAACAGGCGATAAGCCGCGGAAGCAGCAGGGAATTAACACCTGTCTTTTGCTGGTGTTAAGCAGGACGACTACCTGCAGCATGAAAGGGAGCCCAGCCAAGAGCCACATCTGAAGACCCACAGATGCCATGGAGACAATGATCATGCAGCTCGGAGACCCATGAGGGCCACAACACCCATCGCCACCACTCCCAGGCCCCCCCCCGGACAAACTCATACCGTGCACGACACAAGAGCCACAAAAAGCGCATAATGTCGCTCAATGACAACAAGAAACACACGTGTGGTCAGAAGAACGAGAAACAGTCACTCATCATTGAAGTAACAACCAAAAACTTTATTGAAATACAACACAAAACACCAATGCGGAAGACTCCTGTCGGGTCCGTCCGGGACAATCTTGATGTCACAGCCTGGAAAATAAAGCACAAAATCAGAACGTGTGTCATGCGCACATCAAAGGAGCGAGACACAGAGAAACAGAGAAGGAAAGAAAGGCAGAGAAAGAGAGAGAAGGTAAGGAAGGGAGAGAGAGAGAGAGAGAGAGAGAGAAGGAAAGGAAGGGAAGGGAGAGAGAGAAGGAAGGGAGAGAGAGAAGGAAAGGAAGGAAGGGAGAGAGGGAAGGAAGGGAGAGAGAGAAGGAAAGGAAGGGAGAGAGAGAAGGAAAGGAAGGGAGCGAGAGAGAGAGAGAAGGAAAGGGAGAGAGAGAGAAGGAAAGGGAGGGAGAGAGAAGGAAAGGGAGGGAGAGAGAGAGAAGGAAAGGGAGGGAGAGAGAAGGAAAGGGAGGGAGAGAAGGAAAGGGAGGGAGAGAGAGAGAAGGAAAGGGAGGGAGAGAGAGAGAAGGAAAGGGAGAGAGAGAGAAGGAAAGGAAGGGAGAGAGAGAAGGAAAGGAAGGGAGAGAGAGAAGGGAAGGGAGAGAGAGAGAAGGAAAGGAAGGGAGAGAGAGAGAAGGAAAGGAAGGGAGAGAGAGAGAGAAGGAAAGGAAGGGAGAGAGAGAGAAGGAAAGGAAGGGAGAGAGTGAAGGAAAGGAAGGGAGAGAGAGAAGGGAAGGGAGAGAGAGAGAGAAGGGAAGGGAGAGAGAGAGAGAAGGAAAGGAAGGGAGAGAGAAGGAAAGGAAGGGAGAGAGAGAAGGAAATGAAGGGAGAGAGAGAGAAGGAAAGGAAGGGAGAGAGGGAAGGGAGAGAAGGAAGGGAGAGAGAGAGCGAGAAGGAAGGGCGAGAGAGAGAGGGAGCGAGAAGGGGAGGGAGAGAGAGAGAGAGAAGGAAAGGAAGGAAGGGAGAGAGAGAGAGAGAGAAGGAGGGACACTGCCGCCCCCGCGCACCGAGGCACCACTGCTCACCTGCTGCCACCGGTGTGTCTCCAACCACATGCCGGTATACAAGATATGTGTCAGAAACAAGGGTACCCCCGTAGTAAGACCAGGGGTGGTATTAATAGTTGAAAAGAACAGTGGTCTCAGGGAGGCCTCACAGGTCCTCGTGTAGCCTGGGCTACTATTACTAGGTTCCGTATTTAATCTACAGAAACACTTTCAAAGGGAGTCCGAGCGGGACTCATTAAGCAATGTATGCAGGGACACAAGGTTCGAAATGACATCACATTTATTAGCTGCATAAATGGAGTATCATTTAAAATGCAACAATAATAGTTCTGGTGCTCACACGAAAAAGTGCAAGTGCGTGAAGTGAAACTGCTAGGTGACATTTAAAAACTTTACATCGCATTGACAACAAACTAAAGAACTCCAATCTATTTAATTACAATGGAGGAGTTCTGGTTGTGAGGTCGACAGCATTTCGATCTTGTTTAACTAAAGATCATCATCAGGACTGTGGTGTGAGCAAGTAGAATCTAAGTTGGGGCGTCTCAATAGATGATGTGGGAATAATTCCTGAACGTAGGAGTGGCGTGGAGCCGGTGCTCGGAGCCGGAGGGGCGAAGCGAAATGAATCAGAAGTCGGGTCAGTTCAATTCCAGGGCGCCGGGGAGGCAGTGGTCGCCAGCGAGGAACAATTTGTGGACCGGGGTCAGTCCGGAGTGATCCTGAGTGATTCTTAAGGGAACGTGGTTCAGCCGAAGTGAATCCGGTGGTGCACTGCAAGCCACCAGGTCTCCAATCTGTAATCGAGGCCAGAGTCAAACATGGCAGAGTCCATCTCACTGCACACGGCAACAACGCCTGTCCGTTGCTGCGCACACATGCAGCGCACCCTACCCCCTCCCGCCGGCCAGCGCTGGCTGTCCGCACTTGCGCACCCAGGCCCCACTGCTCACCTGCCGCCAACGGTGTGTCCACCAGTGGGCACACCACGTGCCCGTGCAAGCTCCAGGCCCCGGTCCCGCCACCATGGCATGCTCCACATCATGCGGACCCGCACCGCGGACCAGCAGGTCCCACACATGACGCTGAGGCATCAATGGCAGAGACCACATCAGTGCACACGTCATCATCGCAGGCTGCACACCCGCTCAGCAATTTCGGTGCCACTAACCCTGTGCAACCCCAGTCAGCGCCACGTGGTGGTAGGCCCGTGACAGCTGCAAGGCTTCGGGTGCCACTAACCCTGTGCAACCCCAGTCAGCGCCACGTGATGGTAGGCCCGTGACGGTCCCATGGCTTCGGGTGCCACTAACCCTGTGCGCAACAACTCATGGGCCCTTTATGATTGAGAATCGTGGAACGTCCGTCATCCAGTCACCACCGGCAGTGGGGAATGTGACGTTGTCGGCCCCTTATATTGGCTGAGTCACATGGCCTGTGACGCCTGTGCCGGATGGGTGTGGTGTGTGTGCAAACCTGCCCTCAGGGAGTTGCCGTGACATGCTGACAACTAGACCAGTGACCTGCAGACCACTAGAGTGTAAACCTGCGACTTGTAGCTATGTGGACCCCCCCCTCAGAGCGTAAGCGGAGTGGGCTGGCCTGGCGTACGCCGGACCATCGCAGGGCTTGCAATAATGACTCGGGGAGGGGGGGGGCGCTCTGGGCGTGGTTCAGTCCATGTCCGGACAAGGTAGTGACTAATGCGTGTGTCCCTGTTGTAGTGTCTACGGCACCCGGAACGCAATCGGCAGTGTAGCACACTGTGACTGGAATCCCACTAGATGAGCATCATTGACGTTAGGGGGAATCACGGACCCTACATTCATCCACACATTCATACATGAATGATGAAAGACATGACACAGCAGTGTGTTTCTGAATGTTTAATGCACATCCAGTGGAGTTTTGCAGCTGAAGCAGTACAGGGCCATGCCAACCCCACTTCACAATATGGGCCCGTGGAGGGCCAGCCAGAGTCCATCGGGGAATGACAAGTACAGCGGAAGAGGAAGGGTACAGTCCGCAGTCTGGTCGCCGTGTCATTGGCCACCAAACAGGATATGGCGGTCCATGTCGCGGTCCAAGGTGAGTGCAGCAGAGTGTATCGGGGGTCAGTGGAAGGTCATGGGGCCATGTGCGGCACCAAGCGGCAACAGGCCAGGTGGCGGACATGAATGCTAGTGCCTCCTTCTGATCTCAAGCCCATCCACGTCCTCGTCCTCGGATGTGTGCTCTGCCCCACCTGTGGATGGTGCAGTTCTGGCTGCGGTACTGTGTGCCACTGACACATCAGGGGCTGGAGGTGGATTGTCGGCCGCACTGTGTGGCAGTGACACATCAGGTGCTGGAGTGGAAATGCCTGCCGCAGTGTGAGGCACTGACACGCCAGGGGGCGGAGATGTGGATGGTGTAGGAGCAGCAGCATTCATCTGTGCCACGCCTTGTGGCAGCAATGCCATGATGAGGATATGCAGGGCATGGTAGATCCCAGCTACATTTTGCTGATGTGCAGCAGTGGCTGCCATTCTTTCCGCCTCCATCCGCACCATGTCCTCCATGAGCCTCCGCATGTGTGCCAGCTCACGGCTGAGATCGCTGGAGCCACTCTGAGCGGACAGGTGTTCTTGTCTCCGAGTCATGACTCCAGCGATGTCAGCCAGGGATTGTTGGAGACCATGGGGCGGCGTGTGGGTGTCCGTTAGGGACTGGAGGAGGTCCCTGATGGGACTCAGACACCCATGGATGGCGTAAAGTTTGGTAGCCATGAGGTCGAACCCCACCCGCACCTGCTCAGCCATCTCCCTCTTGCCCTCCAACATACGCCGTTGGAAGGCCATGTGTTGTTCGGGGGGTCTTGGGAGACAGCAGGGGTTGTGGGTGCCTCCTGCTGGGTGGTTTGTGGAGTGGGTGGGGTCTCCTCGATGCAGCTGGGCTGCCTGGGTCCTGGAGATGATTGGCGGATGAGTTCAATGATGTCTTGGAGGGCTTGGGTGTCGATGCTGGTGGTGTCCTCCTCGTCATCAGTGAAGAGTGGCTGGGACTGCTCTGCAGGAGGTGTTGACTGTGCCCCTGCAATGTGAAGGGGAGATGCTGTGTTACAATGTGTCCACATGTATGTAGCCGCATGGTACACGTTCACATTCAGACAGCATGGCAATGTACATTGTGGCAGTCTGTAGATCAGGGCCATGATCCAGAGTCATTGTGGGTGTGCACTGTGCTCTGCTTGATTGTGCATGTGTGCCATTGTGGCCATCTCCCCCCGTCCACCCAGTACCTGGTGGTTACTCACCCTGTTGCTGTTGTGTTGTGTCATGTCGAGCAGTGTCCGGTGCCCCGACACCTGCCACGGTCTCCACACTGATGACTGTCGATACCAGCTCCTCCATGTCATCCAGCTCCAGCTGTGGCGCTGGGCTCCCACCTCCAGTCTGCATTGCTGCCTTCTGGTTGCCTGCGAGTTTCTCCTTGGTTTTGCGCTTGATGTCAATCCATCGCCTCTTGACCTCATCCATTGACCTCTTGTGCTCTCCGACGGCATTCACCTTGTCCACGATGGACCGTCATATTCCATTTTTGGTGCCCAATGACACATTGGAGGTGACGAACAGTTCTTGATGGTGTTCCATCACCCCCGTGAACAGGATCCTATTCTCCTGCGGACTGAACTTAGTCTTCCTCTTCTTCTTGTCCTTGCCCTTCCCTGTCCCCGAGGTCCCAGGCTGGTCGACCGGGGTGCTTGTGGCGTTCCGCTCGTCCTCTGCGCCTGCTCCGGCTGCCTCCATGGTGCTTCGGTGTTGGTCATTTTGTGTTTGTGTGTTTTTTCTACTTTTGTAGTGATTTTCCCGCCTGCCGTGTGTGTATTGCAGGCCTGGCGCTGCTTATCGCTGATTTCCTCATCGCGGTTTGGCCCATCGCATGTTTTTTTGCGATGGGGTTTGGGTTTTTATCACTGTCGCGGTTGTTGTATCGCGGACATTGTCCGTGTTTTCGGGAGACTATAGCATGGTACCGCCGTGTTGTGAATTCCACGTTAACACGGGGTTATTTTCCCGCGATAGACTGCGATGTGTAAAGTTGCGATAACATTTTTTGGAGATGTTTAGCGCACGTTCTTGTGAATATCCCCCTAAGTGTTTGGACAGTGTACAAATACTAAACATAGTAATGTGCCCTGGTTCACATAAGTTATGGTGAAGGCACTGGCAACAGAATGTTGATGTTGGATGTCGCTCGTCAGAGAAGAGGACTGTCATTCATCGGAAGAGGAGAAATTGATGATCATCTTAATTGATAAAAAGTAATGCTGGCAAGGTGTTTCGGGTGACAGTTCGCTCGCTGTGCTGGAGGATTGTATGTTTGGGTGAGAAATAGCTCACTGGTGTGGAAGGACAAGTTACCTGCTTTATGACCTGCCTAGTAATAATGTATTTTAATGCTGAGTTATTTTGACATGCTGTAATTATACAGTTACCCCAGGCTCTGTTTGCATGCGGTAGGGTGGTGTATGGTTCTGTGGTGAGACCGTGTTTTGTGGATCCCTGGAACTTATGGGAGGTTTTTTTGTGGAGTTTTATATAGCACGAACTAGACCCGAAGGTATCAGAGCGCTTTACATGAGCACCAGTTACGTTAAAGACGGACACATTCATTTTTGTTAAGCACAGGGAGATTAAGTGATTTGCCCAGAATCATAGAATATTGAGCGATCCTGCCGAGACTCGAACCTGGTTCCCCAGCTCCGAGGTCGACCGGCCTAGCCGTTAGGCCACATTCTCTCCCCAGCTAGGTTGTGGGTTGCGTAAGTGCAGTAGAGGGTATGTAGTCCCTGGTCCTGCCGTATTATCAATTGTTATTTTTGCCAAGCTAAACTGGTCGCTTATGTGGTCTGCATTAGCGAAAGGCAACTATTTTTTTCAAATGCTTAACTGTTGGTATGGAATGCTTTGGAGGCTATTCTGTATGCGTTGCCTAGGTTTACAGGTGTATTGGACAGGTTTCATGTCCTGTATTCCTGTGTTAGTCACATGGGCTTAGTTGCTTGCTAATGTCTTTAGACTAGTTTTCTCTGTCCTGTTTATTATGCAGAAGGAGGAGAGTGGGTTCAGTGACATTTTAGTGATGCGAGATTAATCTCTTAGTCCTTATTTGGAACCGTGTTTTTGATCATCCTTCTTAAGGGCTGTAGGATGTAGAGGCAATGTGTTTAGCCTGGAGGGTAGAGTTACCATCCTTCCTAAGCTGTTTAGGATGAAGGGGCAGTGGATTTAGCCCAATAATTTAAGGGGGGTGTTTTACACCCCAGTGATATGTCAATCCTTCCTAAGGGGTTAAGGATGTGGGGGCAGTGTGATAAGCCCAATGTTAAGGGGGTGCGTTGTTACACCCCAAAGAAGCAGAGGGTAGGTGAAATCCTGGTCTTGTTTAAGTGCATGGTGATGGGGCTACGTGGTTACACCCCAACGCAGTAGAGTGTGGAGGAAGCCCTAGTACTGTTTGAGTGTTGTGTTGTGGAGGGCAACGACTGGTTCTGTAAGAGTGTATGTGTTGTGGAAGGGAACAGGTAGTTATTGTTCCCTGATTAATGAGCAGAGAAGTTTTGGGTAATCTGTACACTTGTATTGTAAATTAGTGGGACGTATTGGTTGCCTGTGGATTTTACCCTCTTGCATCCCATTGAAGCATTAGAGTTATGAAGTGTGTTTGTTTAACTTTTTCTTTTTATTTCGTTGGGGTGGTATTTATAGTTTTGTTGGGCATTTTGTGGGGGGGCGTTTTGCCGTCTGTTAGGTGGTTCTGACCATCTGAGCCGCCCAGATTTTTCACTTTTTGAACACCTAATTGTTGCGCTTTTACTGTTGGAGAGCCTAATAAGTTGGGACTCACCCACAGTGAACTCATGATGAAAGAGACTGCATGTGGATTTTACTGCTGTTCCCCTGGTGAGAGTAGGCCACTGAGCTGCAGCCAGAGTAAGGGGCACCGGGCTGGTTACATGCAGACACGTGTGTACATGCATGTGCACACGTGTAGGGGCTGCGCGGGGAGATTCCTGGCGTGCGCAGCCCAGGAGCAGGTACAGATAGAATGGTGTGGCTGGAATTATGCAGAGTTGGGTGGTGACATGGAATAGGCTTTATACTATGGGAAGACGCATGTAAGGGGAAAGTCAGTGTGCTTTACTGTTTTCACTGAAGGAACACTCCATTATTCTCCTATGAAGATGGGGACCACATGGGATAGGTTCACTTCCCTAGGGCCTAAAAATTCCAGGCACGCACCAAAGTACACTGTAAATTGTGTGAGAGGAAGTATTCTGCTGAGTCCAAAGCCATATCTGTACTGCTTATGGGGCATCCAGAAATGTCATATTCCTCTGACTCAGCTCATAACCAGAGCCTGGCTGGGTGTGACCCTGCCAGGCTGGATTAATGACCTTCCTCCCCAAGCTGTAGCATCAGAGGCCTAGCCCTTCGCTGCAAGCATTTCAAGTGCGAAGGTCTTCTCTCCAAGAGGGAGAGAAGGTGGGTGGAGCTGCAGGTTATCCATCAGCAGCTGTCACCTGGTGCCAGGCACCACGTTGCTCTGGAGAGAAGGCAGCAAGGGGGGAAGGGGGCTTTTCAGAGACCATGTGGCATAAGACCCCTGGACGATGCCATTTTGAACTATCCCAGAGGCCTGGGCAGGAAGGAGGGAGCAGGGGCAGAGAGGTGATGTGTCGCTGCAGGATATGGCAGCTGAGCCTTCCTGCCAGCCCCCTCCAATCTCTTTTAAAAGGTCTTGCACAGGAAGAGGAGCTCTCTCTGGGGTGTGGTCTGCTGAGGAAGACTGGTGCTGGAGCCTGGCGCCATGGGCAGTTGGAAGGAAGAACCCCCTGACTGTCCCAGGACCCTGAATGGTGCCAAAAGGGGAGTCCAGGACCAGTGCGCAGAAGCCTGGGCCTCTGCGCAAGGAGAAGAGAGGCCTAGGAGGAGAGCCAGGAGAAAGGCTGGCACAGGGAGCCAGTGAAGACAGCTCCCTGCTGAGTTCACCCTCCTTGAGACCAGGAGGGTGAAGGAAAGTGCTCCCAGTGGCTGGGGCGCGCCACCAGGAGCAAGAAGAGGCCAAGATGGCGAGAATTGGTCCCCTGGGGGCTGAGATATGCCCCCCAGAAGGTAGGCGACCTTTGACCTCTGGCCAGACCGATGACGAAGCGCGTGGGGCTCCGCCGCCGGTCTTGACTGGGCCCCCGGGATGGGTCAGGCCCCGGTGGCTGCCCCCAGAAGAAGAGGAAGTCAGGGAGCGCCGTCATGCTTCCTGTGAAACTCTACCCCAGGGGGGTGCCAGGAGCCCACCCTGGCCCCCCGAAGACACAGGAGGAGGGGGAGCACCGTCGTGCCCCCCTCGAAGAGGTCTCTGGGGCCCAGGACCCCGAACTCTGGGCCCCACCGAAAAGGAAGCCGGGAAGCCCCGTCGCGCTCCCAGTAAGATCTCGGGGGCCCGGGATCCCCAACTCCGGGCCCTGGTGTCTGCGAGGAGGGGGCAGTGTCGTCAGACTACCCCCCTGGCGGAGGAAGCCACGCCGGGGAGCACCGTCGCGCTCCCCGCGAAGATGTTCCAGGGGCCCGGGACCCCAACTCCGGACCCCGAAGAGAAGGCAGAGGCCGGGGAGCACCGTTGCGCTCCCCATGAAGATGGCCCAAGGGGGGCCCGGGATCCCCAACTCCGGGCCCCCGTGTGGTGGAGGAGGAAGGGGGAGTGCCGCCGCACTCCCCTGCAGCAGCAGGAAGGTTGGGGGAGTGCCGTCGCACTCCCCCGAGTACCCGCCGGGCCGGAAACAGCCTCAGTGTCTGCCCGCAGGAGCGGGCAGACCAGAATGACAGGCCGGCTCCCGCGGCAGCACGCGAGGGTGCTGGCCAGTCGGGAAGCCAGCGAGGGCAGCCGGGGGTGGGCTCCCCGACCTGCCCTCCAACGTACCGGACAAGCGGGGCACCCGGGTGGGACCAGGCCCCCGAGAAGAGGCAGGAGCAGCCGGGAGTGGCTCCCCGAGCTGCAGTCGACTCACCTGGGTACAGAAGGGGTCCGGGTGGGACCGGGCCCCCAACGAGGGGCTAATGTGGCACAGGGCCGTCATCGCTGGCAGCGCGGCTCTCCCCGGAGCAGCAGGAGAGCCGCTCATCAAAAATGCAAGAGATGGGGGAAGAGCGCCCCATAATGCTTTGCAGCGCCAGGACAGGCCTGCTTGAAAACATGCCCGTATTTCAGCTTGTGGTGGCCCCAGGAGGATGGGGTCACCGCCAACTGTCTGCAAAGGTGCAGGGGGAGCTGCAGGAGCCCCCAGCACGAGGATGGGAAGTCCCTCCCTCAGAGTTCGAGGAGAGAACACGAGCGAGCATCACGATGAGAATGCGGCTGGCCACTCAAACAATGCCGGCAACCACTCAAGCAGAAACGGCACAGTTTCAGACGCGCCTGACCGTGATGGCTGCGGCGTCCCTTCGTGGGAGAAAGGAAAACACGAAACTTGCAAGATTTTCACCACACTTATTCATTTGGTTGTCTCGCCACTGATTTCCTGGACATGGAGGGCCCCTTCTCGCACAACTGATACCGCAATTCATGGTGGGATTTCTTCCTACATACTTGGGTACTTCAGATTATTTGTACTTAGACTCAACTTGCCTGACTGTAAGATGGCTGCCAAGCTACATACCCTTTCCTATCCTGCCATTCTCGTCATCTCCACTCGCCCGTTTCTCGACTCAAGACCTTCGGTCACTTCCTGATCTTTTTCTAACCCAGTGGAGCCCGAACCACATGGCCGATTCCCGGTGGAGCTGCACCGACAGCTATAGGGGAGATTGGCTCCGGCACACCGCTATGGCCGTCACCTACCCAGCTGGACTTCGGACATTTGTCTCGTCGTTTTCTCTGCTGCTGTCTCCTCCCAATGGACTTCCAGCTCTCGTTGGTCTTGATTTTTATGTTCGCTAGTAACTCCTGTCTCGACTATGTAATCATTCTGTAATTTGTGTGAAATTTTGTAACTTGCAACTTGCTGTTTCCTTATGTAAAGCGCTCTGATACCTTCGGGTCTAGCCAGCGCTATATAAAACTCATCAAATAAATAAATAAAATAAGTCTCTGGGGGACTTGAAAGAAACAACCCCTCAAGGGCTCAGTCATGCATCAACAGCATCCTGTGGCTGGAACTTTTGTTCTTCAGCTGGGGGTGTGTTAGGGACTGCACCAAGGTGTGAAGGGCTGAGCTGGGGATGTCTGGAGAAGGGCATCCCCTGGAGGTGAAGAGGTGCAATTGCACAAGAAGTGCATTTTCCTAATGTTATTTTTTTTGAGGGACTAAAAGTCACATGTGTAATGTGAAGCCATAAGCAAAGCGGGGTTATGTTGCTGGATATTCCTGCTAGGGTGTCTGACTGTATATGCTTAATCCTGTGATTATAACTGTGATACCTTTTGGGGGCTTTAATTGCAATGCATTATAACTGTTATCAGCTATGATAAGTACTGTCATTTTAAGTGATACCTAAACATGTATTCTTGCTGCTGCGTTAGGTGAAGAACAACTCAGACTGTTAGCCCCTAAGATGTAGAGGTGTCGACTGTAGGGTCAGTAGGAGATGCTCAGTCAGGGTTATGTGTCACCATGGCAGGTGTGCCCATTTTAAATGCTTGTTGAGATAATGGGGTGAGGCACCACTGGGATGGTGCCAGTGGGCAAGGCCTCACTCCAGGTTATGGTCAACCTACTGCATTGGGGGCAAGATGATGTGCATACATGGGAGTGGTGGTACTAGACCCCACCCCCCCTGGGGGAGGGGTGGGAAGGTTAGGCAATGTCACAAAGTAATTCCAACAGCTTATGTATATTTGTAAATTGTTGCATAGTGTTGAGTAGTGTGTGTGTTTAATAAATTTACTCTTCCTTTTATAAAGCAAAGTACAGACGGGACAATCAATTATTGAGTGTTATTTCAGCGTACTGGTAAATGGCGATTACTAGCCCACAGCACCTCCCTTGAGTAAGCCTTGGACTGCTCTGCAAAGCTACCCTCTGAGAGTCAAGCGCTACAATGGGGTGTTTGGTTCCCAGTGAAGGACAAATGTAGTCATGTTATTTGTGCAGGCCTCACAGATACTGTCTCATTTTCCAACACCATCCTTCTGAATTTTCTATTGTTTTCATAAGGGGGGAGAAGTGCTGTGGCTTCTAGTTATCTTATGCATTCTCTCCACAGCCTTAATGTTCCCTGCTGCTCAGCCAGTGAGTGAGGTCATTGTATGGTTGGAATTTTGACAGGGTTTGTGCTTGGATGAGTGGACAGTTGGAGTGAGAGGGGTTGACCAGTAGCATGCTGCTCCTGGTGGGGCTTTATCTGTAACCTACAACTAAGCTAATAAACCTACTTCTTTTACAACCTACAGGGATTTAGCTTTGCTGTAAAAAACAGAGCACAAGCCCGACCATCAACAGTTAGGTTAGTGTTTTATTTCCATTGACAACCTATATAGTTATTAAGGATGTATCGGTGAAGGATGTAAATCAGGCAACAAATGTCAATAACAAATTGATAAAGACTTTAAAATGAAACAAACATTTCTCAGTGTCTCAGTCAATGACATAAGATAATATCACTGAATTAGGTAGCATTGTTGAAATCCTACCCCATACCCAGACGACATTGACAAGAGTTGCCGAAAATGTGTCAATTTGTCATGTTCTCCACTTTTATGTCCTAAATTGTTATTAAATATGAAGCAAGATCATTGTATATTAAAAACATTTTTGTATAGTGCAATAGTACTTCTTACAACAAACCTACAGATGGAAAACTCCACCTCACCTATATACCTATATTTTCTTTAGGGAGATTTCTGCACATGTAAGCTTACTATTTAAAAGTAAATGGAAAGGACTAAGGGGAACACACACATGGACCCCACCATTGCTATTCACAAACTACACCTTTAAAGTTACTACTGTCCTAAAAATTACAAAACTGTAGTAAGTGTTCTACAGCCCAGCCTTACAGAAAGTGTAGCACACACATGGCCACATTACAGGTACTGCGACACAATCCCTTAGCAAAGAATGGCGTCAAGGACTTAATATACCACTCTACAGCATATAATGACTTTTAAAATGTGTGCATGTAAGTAGTGATATACATATCTATATTCACTGGAAAAAAACAAAGGTTACAGGGAGGTTATAGTTAACTCGTACAAAACCAGAGAAATTCAGCAGTTATAGTTGGCTGAGTGAACTATAACTTATGCCCCGCAATGCATTACTTATGACCTCACATATTACATCACTCATGACATGGTCAGTGACATCACTCATGGCATCACTGATCACATCTCAAATCATAAGAAGTGCATTGCAGGGGCGTAAGTTATAGTTGGCTCATCTAACTATAGCTGCTGAATATCTCTAGTTTGTGTTTGAGTATAATGTCAGTCTAACTTTCATGTCCCTGTAACTTTTGTTTCTTTCAGTGAATTTATAAGGCTTTTTAAATTCTATTTCCTAACTATAACCTCCCTGTAACCTTTGGTTTTTTAAATGAATGTCTAAGATTTTTTAATGTTATTTCCCAATTATAACGTCCCTATAACCTTTGGTTTCATTAGTGAATTTCTAAGGTTATTTTAATTTTGTTTCCCAACTGTAACTTGTCTCAAGAAAGCCCACAAAAACCGACCAGAAGAATGGTATGCCACTCTCATACAAGGCAACCATCAATAGCACCCTATTCATTCAACTTTGCTTTCAAGGTTACAGAGGCTGTAAATAAATAGAAACACTGCTTTCATTTAATTTCATTACCTTTCTAATCATACAGCTCTTCTGAATTGTCACATTTCTTAACCCTTTGTTTGACAGCTCTAAAGGGAGCCCAATTCATTAGCGGTTTTGGGCGAGATTCGCAGATTCACGTCAAATCCGAGGTTCTCAGCATGGCCCCCATGTAACCTTGTGGAGAATCCGCGCGGCAAACCGAAATCCTTTTTTAAAAACTATTCCTAAATACTACCACTTAAACACCACTTCCAACAAATCCATAAAGTTAGACCCAAACAATATTCACCATTTCTTTCATGAACAATGTCATTCTAGGTTTTTTTTCTTCCCCTCCCGTCCCCATACTCTTTTAGCTTTGTTTCCATGGTGACCAAAAATGTAACATTCTCTGCTAGCAGTAGGTCAGAAGTTCACAACTGTCTCTACAGCAGCATGCTAACTCCCAAGCCAAATTTTGCAGGTGTGGTTGAGTGTATACAATTACAAGCATACTCCTCTTAACCGATCACACATGTACTTACTTCAAATTTATTGCACAACTGCCTCATTCAGCTGCAGACTTCTCATGTGTGCTACTGCTCCATCTTCAAAATGATTTGAGTGTGGATTGTGAGTCATAGCTTTGTGTTCCGGGTGATAGAGTTTGCTAGTAACAGAGGAATTAACAGTGACCTAGGTTTTCCTAATGTGGATATTAATCGATTTGGCCAAAGAGGGTGAAAGCGGCATCAACTGCTTCCATTGATTTAAAGCATTATGGAGAATCAACATTCAGACCTCATGATTGTGCACTGTAGTGGCAATGACCTGGGCACGTTGACTCGGGTAGGACTGGAAATCCTAATGAAGAATACCTTTGAACAATTAATGCAACTTTTCCCTCACATTGCCTTGATGTTTTCTAACATATGCCAAAGGCAGAAATGGAACTGGTCTTCTGAATTTTGCCCACAGATAGAGAAAGCCAGAGAACATGTTAATAAAACTGTTTCAGCATTCCTCAGAAACCATAACATGGGCTCTGTCTACAATATTAAGCTGCGCTTCAACATGCATGAAATATACAGGAGAGATGGTGTTCACTACACAGATAAATACAACAGAGTGATTCTGAACAACTTGAAACTCTACATTCGCTCGCATATGTAGTCATATACGCACAATTAACACAACAGCTCTTCTAAGAGCCACCTTATGGCCCAAACAGTTGTTATTTTGAACTGTAAATCCTTTTTTTTAAATTTATTGAATCCGCGGATTCATCTGGTATCCGCAAACCAAAAGTATACATTTGATGCAAAAGAGCACATTTAATATTGCTACTAAAGAGTTCTGAATGGATCTTACAGTGGGTATAACAGAGTCTAAATGGGTATCATTTTAGGTGCATAAGTGGGTTTGTGAATGGGTGTAACAGTGTCTTAATGGTATATAAATGGGTGTGACAATGTCTGTATAGGTTTGTCAATGGGTGTAACAGTACCTGTAAGGATTTGTGAATGGGTGTGACAGTTTCTCTATAGGTTTGTGAATAGGTGTAGCAGAGTCTGTATGGCTTTGTGAATGGGTGGAGCAGTGTGTCCATGGTTTATGAATGGGTGTGACTGTCTGCATGAGTGTGTCAATGGGTGTGACAGTCACTGTATGAGTCTGTGAAGGGTGCCACAGAGTCTCTATGGGTATGTGAATGGGTGTGACAGTCTCTATGGGATTGTGAATGGTTGCAGCAGTGTCTGTATAGGTTTGTGAATGGACGTGACTGTGTCTGTTTGGGTACGTGAATGAATGTGACAGTATCTGTATGGGTTTGTGAATGGGTGTAACAATGTATGTATGGGTTTGTAAATGGGTGTGACAATATCTGTTGGGTACATGAATGAGTGTGACAATATCTGTAGGGTTTTGTGAATGGGTGCGACAATGTTTCTATGGATTTGTGAATGGGTGTGAGTGTCTGCATGAGGTTGTGAATGGGTGTGACTATGTCTGTTTGGGTTTTTCAATGAGTGTAACAGTGTCTCTATGGTATATGAATGGGTGTGACCGTGTCTGTATGGGTTTGTGAATGGGTGTAGCAGTGTCTCTTTGGGTACATGAATGAGTGTGACAGTGTCTGTATGAGTTTGTGTATAGGTGTCAGTGTGTGTATGGATCTGTGAATAGGTGTCACATAGGTTGGATGGGGTTGTGAATGGATATGACAGTCACTGAATAGGGTTGTGAATGGATGTAACACTGTCTCTATAGTATATAAATGGGTGTATTAGTGTTTGTGTGGGTTTGTGAATGGGTGTGAGAGTGTCTCTATGCGTTTGTCAATGGGTGTAACAGTGTCTATATGATATATGAATGGGTGTGACAGTGTCTCTATGGGTTTCTCAATGGGTGTAACAATGTCTGTATCATCTATAAATGGCTGCATCAGTGTGTGTATGGGTTTGTGAATGTGTGTACCAGTGTCTGAGTATGTGAATGAGTGTGACAGTGTGTGTATGGGTTTGTAAATGGGTGTCACAGAGTCTCTATGGGTATGTGAATGGGTATGTCAGTTTCTCTATGGGTATGTGAATGGGTGTCACAGAATCTGTATTGGGGTTGTGAATGGGTATGACAGTGTCTAAGGGTTTTCTCAATGGGTTTGACAGTGACTGTATGGGTTTGTAAATGGTTGTCAGTGTCTCTATGGGTATGTGAATGGGTGTGACAGATTCTGTATTGGGGTTGTGAATGGGTGGGACAGTGTCAGGTTTGTGAATTGGTTTGACTGTATGGGTTTGTAAATGGGTGTCACAGTCTCTATGGGTATGTGGATGAGTGTATCAGTGTCTCTATGGGTATGTGAATGGGTGTGACAGATCGTATTCCGTTGTGAATGGGTGTGACAGTGTCTGTATGGGTTTGTCAGTGGCTGTGACGGTGACTGTATGGGTTTGTGAATGGGTGTCACAGAGTCTCTATGGGTATGTGACTGCGTGTATCAGTGACTGTATGGGTTTGGAGATGGGTGTCACAGAGTCTCTATGGGTAAATGAATGGGTGTCAGTGTCTTTATGGGTATGTGAATAGGTGTGGCAGTGTCTGAATGGGTGTAACAGTGGATGTGGCAGTGACTGTATGGGTATGTGATTGGATGTAGCAGTATCTGTTTGGGTATGTGAGTAGCTTTGAGAGAAGAGAGAGTATATAAATATATATATGTATTTTTTTCAGCTGCGCTAAATCTGCGGATTCCCAATGAAGTTACACGGGGAGCACGCTGAGCCTCGCGAGCAATACGCGTAGTTCGCTAACGATCTGAAAAAAATTTGGGGGCATTTTCATGGCCATAAACACCCTCACCCCTCATTTTAAGCATACACAAGGGGTCTGGAAACCTCTCACCTGACCTCTTCACTTAATATTAACTGTAGTCTTCAATGCCAGTGACCGTTCCCCAGCAAACAAAATGTCAGCTGCAACTTTACTCTGAAGGTGAGGCCAGTCAATCAGGAGTTCACTAGTGCGCGTGAATCCGTGATTACCCACAGGCGGATCCGCGGGTAATCCGCATCCCTATATATGCAAATTTGTTTTTCAGTTATTATCTCCAAAACTGCTGAACAGATTAACACTAAATTACAAAAAGCACAATCTGCGTACCAAGATCTAGCTTCCTGCCAAATTTGATGTTATTTCGTCCAGCGGTTTAGGCTGTAGCAGTGTCTACAACTCCTATGGGTGTTAACATAGGGAAAATGCATTTTGGGACCCACCCCCCCTTTTTCTCGGCCCCTGTGCCAAACCCCCTGCTGCACATGCCTGAAGTCAGGGGCAGTGGGTTTTGAATGCCCAAAGTGGGGTGGCGCACAGCCTTGTCAGAGTTTGGGAACCTGCTCTGGTTAGGGCGCAGGGCCTGGATAGAGCAAAGACCTTGTGGCCAACTCTGGAATCACAGTAGGAACACCTCGTACCGCCGTACCCATCGAGGCCCCCAGTGAGGCACTCTAGTTCTGATTCTGCAGTACCAAAGAACCATTTAATACATTCAGAAGAGTGTAGTCATAGATCAGACCTGCCGACAACCGCCATTGTGCACGCTGGAGGCTATGCACAGTAGGGGTTGTCTGCCTGCAGTGGGCTGGGCACCGGGCCAAGCCAACGCTACACAAGATCATTGGCCAAGCGCATTGTGGGGTTGGGTGCTGTCGGGTTGAACACCAATCCCTACTGCTAATTCCCCACAACACATAGCCAAAGTCCATGCACAACAGAGGCTTTGGGTGCAAGTTGCCAGAGAGGGTTGGACATATGCTCAACTTTGCATATGATAAAAAGAACCACAGAAATTCACTGAAATAAAACAAAGATTAAAGTGACAATATATTTAGGTGTTGAAATAAGATACAAACTAAAGTTTAAAAAAATGAAAGTGAAGGCGTGGTCTTGCAGCGCATGGAATAAGACGTGCGCCCGGGGAGCTCCGGCCCGCTGCTGCCGTTTATAGCCAATATCACGGCACCGGGGCTTCAGAGGGCTCCCCTTGATGACACGACAGGCACTGGAGGGGCTTGGGAGCAATCTGATCGAGCTCCTTGTCGTTGCGGAAAGCGGGAGCTGTGGCTGCAGCTGTGGAGCCTGGAGTCCGCGTTCACAGCCGCAATCTTTGCTGCACTGATCCCCGAGAGCTGCAGAACGAGTGGGCGTGCTCCTCCCCTGGATGGCCAGCGGCATTGAAAGAGAGACCCGCTGAACTGGACAGCGTTTGTGATGCCTCCGAGGGTGGAGGAGCAGCGACCGGTGATCGGCGCCTGGAGGCGCAAAGGTACAGAGCTCTGCGTGGGGAGGATCCGAAGCAGCCATCTTGAGGGCCTTCAAGGCCGGAGAGACTACGCACCGCAATCCCCCGAGGCACTCCACGCAAAGCAGCATCGGGACACTGAAGGGCCCACCTCACAGACACTGAAGGTACCTGGGGGTAGAGAAAGGACCGAACGCCTTGGGGGAGCATGCAGGCTTGAAAGCTATCGGAGAAGCTGCGCGGCCCGGCCCTACCTCTGCAGCCACCCCCCCCAAGTATCGGAGAATTCGGGAGGCGTAGATCCTGGCATAAACTAAGCACCAGGCTACACACATCCCTTAAAGTGTGAAAGGGCAGCGCTTCCCTGGATAGGGCTGACGTTCGCTGTTCTGGGATTCGGCCAGGCTGAAGAACCTCAGCGCTGTGCCATAACAAAGGCGGCCCACCTAATGACTACAGTGAAACGGATCCCTCGGAGGTGTGCTGGCGTGCTGTATTGCGCTTGGGCTTACCCCTCTGAGCAGAAGCCAGGCCAGGAACGATAGTGGGATACCGGGGAGCCGTCTCATGACATGGTCATCATTGTGGCATCCTCTCTGGAGTGTGCGGGCGCCTGCCATCGGCTTGTCTGCCAGAGAGGGGCTTATTGGTAGCGCAGCGTGCCCGGGAGGAGAGAATTCGGCGGATCTGCCCCCGCCAAGTTGGACGCTGTCTGAGGGCCCCAGAGACATTGTGGCGGACCCGTGGCCCGGTCGTCCCCTAGGAACGAAGACAGAGTGCACCGTTGGATTACTCGCTCGACTGTGGGTGCACTTGGAGTCCCTTCGCTAGCATACAGACTGCTAATACCACGCAAACGTGGCTCTCTGGAGAGAATCTCCTTATCCTACACCACGCTTCACCCCTACCTTTCTAGGATTGCACCAATTGAGGTCAGTGAAGGACAGAGAAAGTGCAATAGCAGGCAAGGCCCTGGGAGGAGGTAGACCCCCCTTGCTATATAGATTACACTCTCCGTGGAAAAGAGACTTACAGGGCCACAGACGTGGAGGACTAGCGGCATCAATCTAAATCGCTCTACAGTAACACCCTATATCTAGGGGCATTCTCTGCTTACCCTGGTGGAGCTACCTATCTAACTGTGAGCACCTCAGCTTCGCATTTTAGGGTGTACTGGGTCCTCTGTCCTGTCTTCCTGATCAAGCATTTCACTGGGAGTGCTACTGACCAAAGATCATGCCACGTTCCAAGACAGGAAAAGACGCCACAGCGAATTTGAAGGACAATCCTGTCACATCGCTGTGGAACAAATCTGGTCCCGCAGCTTCCATGTCCATGGCGTCCCCACCAGAAGGTTCGGCTGATCCTCTTACCCAATCCTTTATGACTAACTTCTTGCAAGAGATCAAATCAGAAATCGTCTCTCTTAAGTCTGAATTTAAAACATGCATTAAGGAACTTAGAAAAGACGTAACAGAAACAGGGGAGAGAGTGGATGACCTTGAAAAAACAGTGGATGCTAGCACGGAGGATCAGGAACATCTTTGGCAACGACTAGCCCTCCTTGAGGAACAACTTATTGAACTTCAAATAAAGCAAGAGGATTTAGAGAACAGAAGTAGGAGTAATAACTTACGCCTTAGAGGCGTACCTAAAGGGGCACGGACATCATGAAATTCGTAGCAGAGCTCCGTCACAGTTCAGAGGGGATGAGGACGCCTCTCCCCCTGGACGCTCTGAACTAGTCCCCAACATATTAACTAGAGTCCATTTCTTTACGGAGAAAGAGGCAATATTAAAGGCATCACGGAACAAGTCTGAATTGAGATGCAAGGGACTCACTATCCAGCTCTTTCAAGACATTGCACCCATTACGCTCCAGTGCCGCAGAGACTTTAAACCAGTCACTGACAAGCTTCGCAAAATGGGCATCCAATATCAGTGGGCTCATCCCTTCGCTTTAATCTTCTCATGGGAAACTAAACGCCGGGTGTTACGCTCCCTTCAAGCAGCTAAAAAACTGCTACAACTCTCGGTATCCTCTGCAGCAACCAGCCCTTCACGCTTGCCGCCACTGGATAGAGAACCCGCACAGCTGCAGTGGACCAGAGCACTTAGACAGCGATGAGCACCTAGAAATGGGGGGCTGTCCTCCTCCCGGGCTAAGCAGGACATTATCCAACATCTCCGTTCCATGGACGGCGAGAAATCGCCCACCCTTTCACAAGCGCCATCAGAATGATAGAACTGTTGTACTGGAATACATGACTGTACTTTACTCCTGGTGCTGCCCATTAGGACGGCAGTGAGACCATCTATGCAGTAACTGTCTGCCCTTTTGCCTTGGCTGAAGCTTGGCAGCGGGATCGGTATCCCCCGCATGGCGAAGTGTTTTGTTCCATGAGACTCGCTCCCCCCAACCCTATTCCTAAGAGAGTGACTTCTCTGGAATGGCCTGCGCCATTGTGCCATGCCCGTTCTTGGACTGGAATAGGATTTGTTGGCCCTGTTGGCCCTTGATGGTTTTTGAAATTTTTATTTTTTTCTCTTATTTCTTCTCATCTCTTTTTCTTTCCTGGAGGGAGGGAGGGAGGGAGGGATGCCGTACTGTGACTGCGCTGACTTCCCGCTCTTGGCTACTGAGATGCGCGACTACTTCAAATCACTCTCTGCTGGGAGTTGTGGCACCCTCCTGTATTATCATCATTGAAGGGTGGTCCTCTGGGGTGGATATGTGGCTGGGGGCTCACTTTTTGCAACTCAGCGCTTCAAAGCAGATAGGTACACTAGGTATTTGCCATGACTATCATTCCCTGCTTGAATATCCTTTCTCTTAATGTGAAGGGCCTTAATGCACCCAACAAGCGCCACCAGATTTGGCGTTATCTGTTGCAACAGAACCCGGACATTATCTTCCTACAGGAGACACACCACCTGAGGAAAGACACGCATCGCATGGCTCATTCTAAATATCCCCTCCAGTGTGGGGCATCCGCGCCTACGAAAACGGCCGGGGTGGCTATTCTCTGTAGAGCAGGAATCAATCAAGGTGCTGTGCGAGCAGTGAGGAGTAAAGAGAGTAGATACCTTAAACTTGTGGTACTGGTTAGAGCACAAATACTTACTCTTTTTAACATTTATGCACCCAAACAAGCACAAGATCTCTTCATCAGAGACCTCTTAAAAGAGCAGATATTGCAAAATGAACATCAGCTTATCTTAGGGGATGACTTTAACTTGGCATGGGTTGCGGAGCTGGATCAGAGTATCAGTACTTTTCAGGGGACTGGGGCCATGCCCGCCTCTTTAAAAAGAGCGTTCAGTGATTTGGGGCTAACATTTGCCTGGCGCTATCATTCTCCTGATGCATGAGACTACTCATACTATTCACATGTACACCGCTCCTACTCCCACATTGACTACCTGTTTATCTCTCATTCCCTAGTGGGCGATGTACTGTCTGCATCTATGTCTGATATTTGAGTTTCGGATCACGCACATTTAGAACTGTTGTTGCAAAACCACACACATTCTACACGACACACACCCCGCTGACGCCTCCCTCCACACGTTCTGCGCGATCGGGTAGATGTAACAGAAATCAGAGACGCCATTAAGGCATATTTCTTGTCTAATGATCTCCCAGAAACCCCATTCCCAGTGGTATGGGATGCTTTCAAAGCCACTATTAGGGGCCTAATAACCTCTATAGCGATAGCGCGTAACCGGGAAGCTCGCCCGATCGAGGACAAATTGACTAAAGACATTAAGACACTTGAGAAACAAGACCAAGAAAACCCCTTAGTCATCAATAAAAGATGTTTGGCCATGCTTCGAGGCCAGTTACGGGCACACAGAACCAATAAGGCGGAGCGAGCTTTAATGGCTTTGAAGCAGAAGTATTACGACGGGGGGGGATAAGGTGGGAACAATGTTAGCGTGTCGACTACGAAAGAGGGCAGCAAGGGCACACATTGCGAAACTCAATGATAGATGGCAAGTGGGCCACAACTGAAAAAGCTAAATTAGCAGCCTTCCATGACTACTATACCTCTCTCTAAGCACAGGAGAATCCTCGCCCACACCAGATACAGGCAATACTGGTGGACTGCAAGTGGACCCCGATAGACGGGCAACATGCAAAGCTCCTTGAGGAACCACTCACGCTAGATGAACTTACATGTGCACTGAAAGACGTGCCACTAGGCAAAACTCCGGGCCCGGACGCTCTACCGGTTTATTTTTTATCGCACCTTTCTCCCACAAATACAAGACCATTTGCTTTGCCTTTTCAACTCCTTCACAGACAATACCGGTCCATCCATCTCCATGGCTCTGGCTTAAATAGCTCTTCTTCCCATACCGGGTAAAGATCCCACACTGTGCTCTTCATTTCGCCCCATTGCACTTCTCAACACGGATTTAAAAATATACTCCAAAATCCTAGCCAACGTCTGAAACCACACATGCCGGGGCTCATCGAGCCAGATCAAGGTGGATTTATCCGACACTGTCAGGGTGCTGACAACGTGCGGCAGATAGCACATCTGGTAGGAAAGGCACACCATTGGGACATTCCTGCCTGTCTGCTGTCACTTGATGCGGAAAAGGCATTTGATCAAGTGGATTGGGACTTCTTAAGGGCCGTCTTGCAGAAAATAAGGCTGGGACCTATGATGATCTCTAGGATAATGGTACCATATACCTCCCCCCCAAACTCAGGTCAGGGTTAATGGTCAACTCACGAGTCCTATACACATACATGGAGGCACTAGGCAGGGGTGCCCTTTGTCCCCTTTACTTTTCACACTTGTAGTCGAGCCCCTCGCCATAATGATACGCCAGTCGAAAGATATCAGTGGTATCACCCTTGGAGGAGTGGAATACAAAATAGCCTTATTTGCAGACGACCTCCTTCTTACTCTATCAAAACCGCATACCTCGCTACCAGCACTCCATACCTTATTACAAGCATTTGAAGTAGCATCAGGCCTTAAAATTAATCACGCTAAATCTTGGGCCTTAAAACTTACAATCCCTGCAATGGAGATTCCGGCAATTCAGCCCCTAGTTCCATAATAATGGGCTAAACATTCAATTGGATATCTTGGGCTCAACTTAACCTCTACTGTACGCACATGGGCACAGGCGAACTGGCAGGAATATAAAACAGCAGTCATGGAAGATCTGAGAACATGGAAGTCTCTGCCAATATCGTGGCTGGGGCGTCTTAACGCAGGTAAGATGTCGGTGTTGCCGAAAATATTATCCCTATTCCAAACCTTGCCCACATCTATACCGCAAGGCCAAATTCTGCATTTACAAAGTGAACTCACCACCTTTATTTGGGGAGGTAGAAGACCATGCTTCTCCAAAAAATTACTTATGCTACCACCGGTTAGGGGAGTGCTGGGGTGTCCTAATCTATTGGAATACTACTGGGCATCACACTTACGATACATCTCAGAATGGGTGGTGCGGGAAAGTGAGAAAACCTGGTTCCATATAGACAGAGCTGTGGCATGCAGGCCCCTGTGGGACCTCGCATGGCTTCCACGAGGAGCCTGACCGCGTAGTGCGTTCATGGCCATACCCACGAAAACGGTATTGGAAATTTGGGATAAACTTGCTCTATTCAAAGGCCTTAATTCCTTCCCTTCTCCCAATACTCCTGTTGCACGTAATCCAAACTTCCCACCAGCTCTGCAGCCCCACTCCTTCCTGGCCTGGGCGGAGGGTGAATGCCGAACAATCAAGGATCTCTTTGCAGGAGACTCCTTTAAGACTTTCGACCAGTGTAAACGGTAATTTCACCTCCCAGAGGGAGCGAGACTGCAATACCTTCAACTTAGACACTGGTTGCAGACACCATCCACTATCCAGGGGGCAACTCGTCCTTACACCCCATTTGAATCACTGGTCCGTTCATATGATGGATTTAGAGGAATGATATCCCGCACATATTAAGTGCTTCGACACGTTTCTCAGATCACTCCACATACCTATCAGTCGCAATGGCAATCCATTAGTACAGATGAGATCAATCCTAAACAATGGTAACAACTTTGGCTTGACATACCGAAGGTCTTAAAAAGCATGCCTCGGAGGGAGACTGCCTACAAAGTCATGACACAATGGTACTGCACTCCTCAAAGGCTACACAAAATTTTTCTAACACCTCTCCCACCTGCTGGCGTTGTAAGAGCGCAGTTGGGGATTTCCTCCATATTTGGTGGCACTGCCCGTTGCTGACCACCTATTGGAAGGAGATTCTTAGTCATATTAAAAAGGTGATCAGCTACCCCATACCTGAAACTCCAACACTAACTATTCTGGGTCTTAAACCTATGAATCTTCTTGCTATGACATAAGCGAATTGGCGCATAATCTTACATATGCTTGGTGCAGCTAAACAGATAATAGCGGTGCACTGGAAGAAAGCAGACACTCCCCAAGTGTCCTTGTGGTTCACCCGTTTATGGCATACCATGGCGATTGAACTCCTCACAGCATGGATTACCCTTTGTAAGAATAAGTTTGCCAGCACATGGCAACCATTGGTAGATTATTTTTGTACATTGGAGTACGCTAGCCTCCAGCCATGAAAACTCTGGGCCTTGCACCTCTTTGAAGATAACATCCTCCCCTTTTGTGCGGAAGAACTTTGGGGGCTGAGCAGAGAACACACAAAGCTGGTTTGGTATATAGCGCTCGACACTCGCACCAAAGCGACCTCCCACCCCCCTCCTCCCCTCTTCTCTCCCCTATTTTTAAGGGTTTCCCTTCTTTCTAGAACAGTATATTGTTCCCACCTTTTTATTATTTTTAAATTGATCAGTCTAATTACATGGTTAAAAGCTTCAGACCACACATAGTGTTTTTATTATCTATCAACAGTGTGGAATGTGATATTGCAAAGTAGTCCAGACATAGTATAAATGTAAAGCCTGGATTTCAACCCTGTGACCTTTGGGACTGTCGATTTGCAGCCTTTCCTTTCCCTTTATGTTTATTGTTATTGTTTTTATAAATACGATTTCAATAAAAAAGATTTGAAAGAAAAAAAAAAAAATGAAAGCCACTGAAATTTCCCAGTTATAGTTTAGTGAACTAACTGTAACCTGCAGCACCATCATGCAGTGCTTATGACCTCATATATTATATCACTCATGACATGTTAAATGACATCAATGATATCACTGATGACATCTCAACTGATATTGTCGGATCAATGGGTCATCATAAACATAATTCATAAAAGATATGTCATTCACGGGACCTCTGTCCTACTCCTTGGGTAAGGCAATTCAATAAAGCAGGAGGCTCTTCAATCAAGAATTCATGATCGCCTCGGGAAGGATGCAACATCCCCTGTCCTGTTGAAGAAGAAGGGTGTGTGTATGTAGTCTGTTGTACTCTAGTTATGTAGAACATTATGTTAGTAGAAAGTTGGATTATGGTGTTCCTTGGAGTGATTCCTGAGAGGGCACGACAGCGGTGGCTTTGTTGTTGTACAGCTTCATGAATAAACTACTTTGCTACTTAACCTGTGTTCCTGGTATTCACTGCACAACATCATTTGGTGACAAGGATGGTGTCTAGGCGAGGATTACTCCTTTCCCTAAAACACCCCATGTTGAGCCACAGGCTTCCTTCAGGGGCAGAGGGCCTCTGCCACCCAGGATTTCCCTTAGAATAGTATACTCTGTGATAGTTTGCGGTAGGGCAAAGAGGATGTCTGTAAAAGTGTGTAGGAGTACCCCTGAGAACCTTTTCCCCATTGGTTAGGGAGTGTCCAGGATCCGTGCCCACCCGCTAGCCACTGAACTTTATGAAAATGGACCTCACCATCAGCTACTAAGAGCTCTTTCTGGAGCTGAGTAATAACAGAAGAGGACTTAACGTATCTGTCTGAAACCTGTGAGGAAACCTAAAGGGCTGGACCTGCTCCCACTTGTACCCTGGACACAGAAGTGGACTCCGAGGGTCATTTGGCTGAACACCTGTGTGGCTACTGGGATATCAAGATATGCAATTAGCCTTTTTCTAGGCGTGGCAAGTTGCAAATGAAAGAGAATTGGACCCTGCTGTCGGGCTCTGTTGGAGTGAGTCCTGAGCCCTAGTGCTGCCCTAATGACCCGAGGGTCGTTTTTGTTGTCCTGAAGGATTTATTCTGAAATCTCTGAAACATTTGGACTTAGAAAACTATTGGACTTTCACATTTTTGAAAGACCAGGACCAACTACCCAAGTCAATCTGCCCAGGACACGACCTCTCTGGGAAAGAAAATCAGTTTGATCACACTCTAAACTGAAAATTCAGTTCAGCTGACTCTCACAACAAGCCTGCTTGACTTTGGTGCGAACTTCCTGGATACAACCTACTGCCTTGCCCCAACTGCAGGAATACGAGCTCCAAAAAAGAGATTAAGGGCCTGATTTAGAGTTTGGGGGATGAGTTACTCTGTCACAAACATAACGGATATACCATCCTCCAATTACATGTGCATTATATTCTATGGCACTTGTAATAAGGCAGGCCAGGATATTTGTCAAGTTTGTGATAGAGTAATCCATCTGCCAAACTTTAAGTCAGGCCCTGAGTCCGAAGGCAAACATTTTGATCGGGTAAAGATGCTAAAACTATCCAGTCAACAAGAGGAGTTCTCCAGGTGCAAAATTAGACTTTTCCTGCTTGGAGCTTTTCATGAGGAAGACAATGGTTCAGTGGGAGCTCGTGCAATGCCTATCCAACTGCGAAGGGGCATTCACTGATAGAGCCTGCTGTCTTGCCTTGCTGGAGCCTTTTGACTTCCATTTCAGATACTAAGTCAGAAGGTAAAATCTTAGACCACCAACAGCCTATCATGTATCTGACACCCGCTCCTTCGCAGTCAGCCTGAAATTGCACCTTGTAAGCCAACCTCCAATATTGATTACTGATCGAACCATTACTTTTTCTTGATGCTTTTCACCTTAAACCTTTGGATATTTGTCATTTTGTTAGCTAAATTTTACTCCATTTTTTTAAACTGGAGTTGGATTTCTATTGGGTTGTGTTTTGACTCTTTACCTGTTATGGTACTTCTAAATGTTTTACACATTTTCTTCACATGAAGCCTGCCTGCTTTGTGCGATAGCTGCCAATGGCGGAGCTCAAGTTTAAACTATTTAAACTTCTCTCTGCAGCAAATAGATTATTGACTTTATTACTTGTGGTGGACTGCCACTCACGACAATTAATAATTAACTTTCTTACTCTGAATAAGAGTCACAAGAGACTCACAAGAACGAGGAAGAGTGTGCAGTAGCAAATCAAGAAAATTACAATCAATTTATCATCTCTAACACAGCACAACACAGAAAAAGAGCTGTGCATGTTTTTGAGACCAATTCAATTGAAATGCTTCTTTTCTACTCTCCAGTCAGAAATGGATGATAAAACAACAGTTTAAACCCAAATGACATTTGAATCACCGATTACACACGTGGTGTTAGATCTACATAAACATTGTGGCAAGAGGTCAAGAGGGACTTTAGACAACTGACGTTTACACCAAATCAAAAAAACGGTCAACATATGGTGAATCGGTTGAGATATCTACACAATCTAGCAAAGAATTACAAAATTAGCATGAAAGTCACTGACAAGGGAGGTGCTGTTGTTTTTAGGTCGAGCCTGAGCCAGCGCATAAGAATATCTTACCCAAGAATGCCCAGAGTACCTGCCACCTATATTTTGCCTAAATTACATGAAGACCAGGTTCATCTACCTGCAGACCTATAATTTCAGCAGTAGGCTCATTTCAAGAACCTCTAGAAATAGTACAGCAGCCCAGATGTATACCCAGGATGCAACACATTTCCTGAAGAAACTTGAAGACATAACAATTAACAACACAGAAGGATTTCACATTGTGCCACAACTATTTTAGAGCCCTAAGCAAATGTTACCTACAGGTGACCAGATCGTTATTAGGCTCGTCAGCAGCCCCAGCGCATGCCAATACCATGAGGAAATCTGATGATTTTTTTTTTTGTAAGAATACTGTGTGTTATAAAGGACTGAAAACACTGTTTAGATACATTGATGATCTGTTTTTAGTATGGTAAGGTCGTAGAGAAGAATTGGAGAGTAAGGATCAGCAACACCAGACAATCATGATTGTATGTACTATCATCAAACAAGCAGTTCACTTCTGTGTAGAAGTCCTGCTAAAGCAGAAGAAATGGCTTACTAAGCTCAATATAAAAGAAAGTGAAAGGAACAATATGTCCAGAGTTTCCATCCAAGGAAATTAATTGAAAATGCATCTTATTTACAGTTATGTAGGTTAAAAATATAGGTCTCAGAATCAGATGCATATAAAACACAGGAACAAACAATGAGTAAGAGATTTGAACAGAGACAATACTCAGTGGATACAGGTGGGAGAGTGAAACAAAAATTCCAATTACAAACACAGAAGAATTTACTCCAAAAAGGACAAGACAACTACAATTAAAAAATAATTTTTGTAAATATATATTTTAAACAAAGTCATAAAATGAATAAAGTACTGTTGAGACATTGGAAAATGAATATAATAAGGCCATTAAATAGAAAATTATGAGAGTGAAAACAAAGGGGAAATTAAATTAGCAGATGTTGTTAAGAGTAAAATCAAGAAAATATCCATGCTTTCATTGTATACAATGCTCAGATACCATCAAAGGACCTAAGGTAATTCATCCTACAATTGGTTATATAATTATTCTTAAACATGCTGCAACATGTGACTCAAGTATCTGTATTTACGTTATGAAGTGTCCCTATGGGAAGCTGTATGTTAGAAAGACTTCCCGGAAAAAGCAAAATAAATATGGCATTCTGAATAAAGAGAAGTAACATTAGAACTGAAACGAGAAAGCACCAGCTGCAACGAATTGGTTAGCAAACATTCACTACATGAACCAACTCAGAGCTTAAATTCTGGAACAAGTTACAATTTCTGACAGAGGAGATCTAGAGAAGAAGTCAATGAGCGAACACTATTGTATAAACAGACTAAATACCTTCCAACCACGAGGAGAGAACAACAGGATCAATATGAAATGCTTTTTAATAAATGGTCCTGCACAAACAGTTCTGTATGTTGTTATGCAATCTAAGATCTTTGACTGTTGAAATATTATTGGGTAATGATGGTCTAAACAAGATATGGAATAATCATTTACTACCTGGAAACACAGTATAACAATTTTAACCGCAGTAACCATGTCCTTCTTATTAAATGCCCTATGACATTAGCTGTGTATAATTAATAGTTAAAAACTATAACACAAACATATGACGTTGTGGATATCTAGCACAATAAATATGAGCAGTTCTGTCCTTCTGGATATCTTAGTTTTAGATATCCGTACCAATTGTATATCACCAGTTGCTTATCATGAAACATTTAGTGAATGCTTTCGTAGTTAGCTGGAGGTCACATTCCCATAAACACTGTTGGAGTATTAAGTGATATGCTCTAGTAGTTAACACGCAGTCACGATCCTATAAACACGATCAGATTTAATGGATGTCTATCACTGCTACTATAGAGATCTAGGATAGCAGTTATATATTTTCCTTTAGCGGTGGTTAGCCTCTTGTATTAATTGTATGTCACTGTCTTTTCAGATGCATACTGTATTCTCATTACTGTTCAATAACATTTTTTTAAAAATCCACCAAAGAACGTAATAATTGTTCTAGTGTAATGGTTACACATTATGGGGTTGGTTACGAGTCTGGCGGTTCAAGGCCCGCCAGACTCGTGGGGGTGCGGCGGTGGCAGTCTTTCGAACACCCTATTACAATTAGGGCGATATGAGCGCCATTGCCCGCCGCAGCCGCCATGGAACTACCATTCCCTGGCAGTGGTGCGGCGGTGTAGAGACAGCAATATGCTTGGTGGGACTGTGGCGGTTCCACCAAGCATATTATAAGTTTCCTCTCCTCCACGGCTTTCGAGGTGGTTCCTCTTCCATTAAAACTGTGGCAGAGAGGAAACAAAGGGGGCCCTACAGCCCCCCAGTTGCCTCTGGGCCATGGGGTGCATGCAGGGGGGCACAACATGTGACCCCCTGTGTGAATGCACCCCAGTTCCTGCACGGTTTGGACTATACAGGCCATGCCGTGCAGGGACTGTTTTTGGCGTTCCCATTGCGATGCCCATTCTGTGAGGCACTGTCGTGTGAACATCAAATTAAGCCCGCAAGACACAGTAAACACTTGTAATCTGGTGGGCAGCCCGACCACAGGTTTGGTGGTGTGGCGGCGGGGCGGGCCCGGCATTGCATCGCCAAATTCGTAATCAGGCCCTATGTATGATGTACAAAATGCTTGCCTGAGTAAACACTAAACGGGTGCACCTCAAGGCTATTTCTTGACCAGACTCAAGAAAGCCCCTGCTTTGCAGGTAAACATACTTAGAAATCTGTCCAAGGACTACAAGTAAGTAAATAGAGATAGAGTTAGAAATACAATTCGAACAAGTTCGTATGTAAATGTTTATGCAGATTGCATGGAGCATTTGAATGAATTCAGAACTCTATTTACAGTAACATAAGCATTCATTGCCCGAACAGACGGTAAGCTGTGGTATGTGACTTGTTAATTTTACACACATCAAGCCCCATATTTTAAGGGTCGATTTCAGAATAATGTTTGTTTACTTGCTATTGTGGGGAAACATCGTTTACTACGAATGCGCTACAATGCATTCCATTACAACGCGGTCATTACAATGACCGGGTTGTTTCAACGCGAACCATTACATCGCAAGTCATTTCAACGACTTGCTGTAGGGGGCGTGCTGGTGTTTGATTTACAATCCAACACCTTCCATGCTGTTGCACAAACTGGAGTAGGAATAGTAAATAAAACTATTCCTAAGCCCAGCGCCCCCCCTACAGCAAGTCATTGTAACAATTTGCGATGTAATGGTTCGCATTGAAACAACGCGGTCGTTGTAACGACCGCGTTGTAATGGAATGCGTGAAAAGTGCATTCGTAGTAAAGACACATATTCGCTATTGTGTCACCTCCAGAGATACATAGATATGACAATAGGAACAAACACCAACCTACTAGGAAATGCCAGCGGTGTTCACACTTATGTATATTATATGTACAATGTATTTTTCACTGCTATTTCAAGTACTCTATTAGTGGTGTACTGAAAAGGATTATAGGTGTTACATTTTCCATAGAGTTAATCATACAAACAACCTGTATATATAAAAAATGAGACGTTCAATTTTCTTGGCTATATACAAGAAAATAATGATTTATTTCTCTATCTTCCAGGTAGCCTTAGCTATCATGAAATATAGGATGCGTTCTATTGATGCAGTTTGTGTTGTAATTTTGTTAAAGTGCAAGTATCAAAAATATTTTTGTTTAAGTGATCTAAGAATTTTAGTTATGATGAAACATACACTGTGTTCCAAACATTCAGTGACCCATGGTAATTTTTAAGGCTTATTCAGTAAATCGGAGTTTTGCAAACACTCAAACCCATTTTGAAATTTACTAAGTCTATTTAATGATTCAGAAAAGGTTTTCTGAATTGTTACATTGGTTTAGGTAACTATACCCAATAGAAGAGGCTTGTTTATGGTGTCCCTTCCAGTACCGATTACTTATGTTATGTATCAATGTTATGTGACCAAAATCCGCTCCCACAACGTCAATATTTTAACAAGAACAGAAACATAGTGGTAACCCATTCACAAACGGGAAGGGGTCCTGTGGGAGGGCCGGGCGGATACATAAACGCAGAGGCTGAATGTATTTCAAAATGTTGGTGTTTATTGTAGCTTGATGTAAAGACTAAAGGTTGGTTGTAATTATGATTCAGGATATGCCGGTCTTCAAGCAATCCGTCTTGACTTGTTCTGTCTTTCAGAGGGTCCTCCCATTCGGCATGTTGACACCCGGAGTTCAAAAAAGAAATGAGAAACAGTAGTGGTAAGTATATGTTGGGAAATACTTCTTTCCTTATCCCTCAGCACACCCTTAAGTGAATTCTTAAGACTGAAAAAGGGGTTTTATTTTGGGAGTGTCTTGTGCCGGGGGAGAATCACATAATGTGCCTTGTGGGTTAATGCATTTTTTATCTTTTCTTACCAGCCCTATTCAAGTAGACATGGTCTCCTCCCCCTCTCACAGTGTTAGGAATCTCTTGCCAGGTTAACCTCACCTGGTTATATTTTACGGGCTCTCGTTCCCTCTGTCCCCTCCTCAAGAATCGGTGTGGGTCTACCAGAGGCTACTCGGTTTGTAGCCCTGGGTGCAGCTTGTGCTAGAGGTATCAGCTTAGTATCCAGAGAACCTGCTGCAAAGTATCATCTACAGTGCTTTGAAAATATTGTGCTCATCCCCCTTGTGCTCTCCCCTTACTGTGACCCGTCCTTCCACCCTTCCAACCCCAACAACTACCCCACCCTTCCCTCAGTAACTCACCCGCTATGCCGCAACTCTCCTGAGTTGCGGCAGTTCTCGAGACTCCAGACTCCTGCGGCCGGCGGCGTCCTTCGACTTGTCAACTGCACTGGTTGGCATCCTGCTTCACTGCTCTTCATCTTCTCCATCTTCAGTTTCTGTTTTCCTCTCACTCTCTGTCCTTCCTGTGTCTGTGCTTTTTTCTCTTCCTTTGTCTTTGGATTGACTCTGGTTGATGGTGACTCCCCCTCTCTGCCCGAAGAAATGATAGTCCTTTATTAACGTCGTTGGGTTTTCCCTTGGTCTAATCCTTTCTATATTTTGCCCAAAGGTGTTCCGGTGGTTCCAGGACCACCATGCGATGCAAAAAACATTTTGTACCACTTGTGAAAGATGCAAAAAACATTTTGTACAACTGCCTTCTAAACTCCCAAATGTTAATGATGTGATTAAGTATATGTGTATATGTGTAAACTAAACTGATAGAATTCCACACATCTGCAATATTAAACAAAAAGTTAGTGTTGGCCAACTCTCTGAATCAGTAAGTCACAGGGTTTGCGAATGCTAAAACCTTTTTCAAATGCACTAAGCTCATTTAATGTTTCAGAAAATGATTTCCAAATTATTAAATGGATTAGGGCACTATACCCAATCGGTATTTGGAAGAGGTGTGTTTTGGGCATTAGTTATGTTATGTAGCAATGTTCTGTGTCTGAAATCTGGTTGCAAAACATTAATATTTTACCGACTACATAAAGGTAGTGATAACCCATCCGATCCCTTCCTTTTTGTGAAATTGGCAAAAACATATTTTGCCTACTCATTAAAAAAAGTGCGTGAAAGTTTTCATTTTTTTATTTAAACACATCTCATTTTTCTTTAAGGAAAAGGAGATGCATTTAAAACAAGCATTGGCAAAGCCAATAGGCCTCACCTCTGCGAGGACTATTGTTTTTTGTTTTTTACCTGTGTTGTATAGCAGTGTGGGTGTACAGTAAATTTAAAGTTTTTAATGCTATAGAGTGTGTGTATAACAGGTAAGCCTTTCTCCTAATGTGATAACATGTGGGATTGAGTTATGAATGAATGTTACTTGTTTTTCCCAGCATACTAGAAGTGGGTTGTTTTAAGCTTGTTTTTTTGGCATAGTAAAGTTGAATTGAAAATTTAGGTTGTGGGTGATGTGCTGTTTCAAATAGTGTGTAAAGCTGCCCAAAATAGTAAATGAAAGGCCTCAATGTTTGAGTGGAATAAAATGTTGGTTGTTTGAAGTGTAGTTGCACATTTTGTTCAAAGCTGCTTAATTGATGAAATGTGAGTTAGCATTGTGTGAGGTAGTAGAAAGGTAAATTTAAAGCTGAATGTAGATGCTGCCTTATTGGTTGTGTTTTGGACACCCATAAGTGAAGGCTAACATACCTTGCACATATCCTGTGTTTTTTTAGTTAATGTAAGACCATAGCCACCTAGTCACCAAAATGCATTAGATTTGACTGATATATGCTTTACCATGGCTGGCACCCTGGTGAATGAATGCTGCCATGGATCCTAAAATGCTGTGCCTTTTAGATATTTAATTACTTTTTCTTTACTAAATGTTTCCATGATGTTCCCAAACACCAAACTCTAGTTTTCGAGCCAAAGCTGCCGAATACACTTTTATGTAATGGTATTAAATCAGTTCATCCTCAGACCTCTGCTACCACCAGGGTTGGATGAGGAACCAAAAGCAGCCCTGCGAAAATGCTCAATCCAGCCCCATCCCCTTCCTCTCCTAGCTCTATCGCTCTTTTTTCATTCATCCATTATCTCTCCCCTCTCTCTCGTCTCCCACTCACTGGGAATGCGCTTGGGAAACTTTTTGTAAGTTGTCCATTATCCTGGCAAAAGATGGGCAGACCTTTGCATACTACTAAAATGGACGGGGCGGGGCCAAATGGGCACTGATTCCAGGTGATTTTGCACATTTGCATACTTGCAGTAATTTAAAGGGAGAACCATGGACTCTGCTCTCACCAGGAGAGGACAAGAAAGAACCCACTCGCCACAGTCACTACATATTACGCTCCAATGGATCAATGATGCATTCACATCCAGTACGAATTTCAGACCATTTTGTAATGTACAATTGCAGAGAAAACACACTTCGTTTACATATGCCATGCCCAGGAGGTTAAGATAATTTGTAATTTATAGGTATATTCATTTTTGCAAAGAACAAATGTGCTTAGATAGGTTTTTTCTTTTTTTTTTTTCTATTCACGAATCCGTCACGAAAAGTCATATGTTCTTTCCAGTACTGCAGATATTTGCGAAATCCGCATGATATTTAGGAACATTTAAAAACATATATACATGTTATAAAATTATTGTTTATAAAATTGTTTGAGGTCAGTGCTATACTAATATGACACAAAAACTTACATTTTAATAAGTACATTTATATTACAAGACTGTTTTTTTACATTTCCCGAAATCATGATTACTTCGGTGTAAGAGATTCCATTGGATGAAACACTTTTCATGATTCTAGAAAGGAAGTTCCCACACCCAGTTTTATTTTCTTATATCTGTCAGTGGTAAAACTTGAGGATATGTTTCTTACATCTCTAGTTTTGCAATTAAAAATAGTTTATTTGGCCTTTTTCAAGTTTTTTTTATGTCAAAATGGCATCTGGAGGAAATGGAGAACAGCAGCAAGAGGAGAGAGATGCAGTTCATCGGTTGTGGAACACCCTACTAGGAAGCCGTCGATTGCCTGGGAGTTTTTCAGCATCCCCTCTGGAGAGAAAAAGGTAATCGCCAAACATGTCAAGTGTAACCTATGCGATAAGATCCTTTCCAGAGGAACGTCTAAAAAATATTCATGCAGGACCACAAGCATGCTGAAGCACTTACAAACAATGCATTCAAAGCACTTGGCAAGTGCGGAGAGTCAGCATTGGGCATCTGACCCATCTACATCATTTGTGATGCCAATTGCTCTTGGGGACACCCTTCCACCTGAGATCAAGCAGCAACTCCCAGAAAGAATGCCAGAACCTGAAAAAATGTGGACATTTTGTACTGATTGTAAAAAAGTTTTGACTGTTGGAGAACAGTTGCTGTCAGAAACCACAAGTGTTAATTTTTCTTCTTTTTTTACCATGACACTTGTTACTCTACTTTTGAGTATTTTATAAGTTTACTTTTTCCAGTTGCCATTTTAAATGAAAAGAAATAGCAAATAAAATAACAAAACGTTAAACACAAAAGAAAGGTTCTTGTTAGAACCAGCTTTCTTGGTTTGAAAAAATAAATATTGTATGTGTCTAGATGTATGTCACTGCAAGAGTTCCTGTGTAAGTGGCTGAGCGGGTGAATGAGTGGTTATGTGAGTGGGTATGTGAGTGGCTGTATGGGAGAGTGAGTGGGTGTGTCAGTGAGTGTGTGTATTAGTAGCTGTATGGATAGGTGAGTGGGTGTGTGAGTGTCTGTATGGGTGAGTGTGTGTGTTAGCTGTATGAGTGAGTGTGTGTGTGAGTGGCTATATGGGTGAGTGAGTGCATGTGTTCGTAGCTGTATGGGAGAGTGAGTGGGTGTATGAGTGGCTGTATGGGTGAGTGAGTGTTTGTGTTAGTAGCTGTATGGGTGATTGAGTGGGTGTGTCAGAGACTGGGTAAGAGGGTGTATGAGGGGCTGTATGGTTGAGTGAGTTGGTGTGTGAGTGGCAGTATGGGTGAGCCAGTGGGTGAGTCAGTGAGTATATGGGTGAGTGAGTGGGTATATGAGTCAAGGAAGAGGAGTGAGTGGGTGTGTCAGTGACTGTATGGGTGAGTGAGTGCCTGTTACTAGCTGTATGGGTGAGAGAGTGGTTGTGTCAGTGACTGTATGGGTGAGTGAGTGGCTGTTTGGGTGAGTGAGTGTGGCAGTGGTTGTATGGGTGAGTGACTGGGTGTGTCTGTGAATGTATGGGTAAGGGATTGGGTGTATGAGCGGCTGTATGGGTGAGTGAGTGTGAGTATTAGTAACTGTATGGGTCAGTGAGTGGATGTGTCATTGACTGTATGGGTGAGTGAATGGGTGTGTGAATGGCTGTATGGGTAAGTGGGTGAGTTAGTGGTTATATGGGTAAATGGCTGGGCATGTCAGTGACTATGGGTGAGTGACTTGGTGTGTGAGTGGCTGTATGGGTGATGAGTGGGTGTTTGAGTAGGTGTATGGGTGAGTGAGTGGATGTATCAGTGACTGTTTGGGTAAGTGAGTGGGTGTGTCTGTGACTGTATGGGTGAGTGAGTGCATGTACCGGAGTGTGAGTGACTGTATCCGTATGTGTCTGGATGTCTCAGTAGTTGTATCACTATCTCTCCCAGTGTGTACCTTGAGAATGTAAGTTTGTTCTACAACACAGTTGGAAATAATTAGTAAAGTACATTACTCCAGTAGAGGGTGCCATTTATCTGTATAAAAAGAAAAATAACATCATTATATGTTAGTATTACATTTGACAAAAATACACAACAAACAATTAATTTTTGCAATACATAAGTTCATAGTATAAAGCAGTAGACATTTCCTATGCTGTTATAGTACCTTATATTACATTAGGGCCCTTCATTTTCCCTTTTTCTTTTTTTACTGTTCTCAGCTTTCATACTTGTACACCATAAATGATGTACTGTATAAAGATTCATCCTTACACAGTGAGGAAAAAACAATCATATAGATTGTAGAAAAAAAAAGAACTACAAATATGCCACTTTAAATAAGGGACACTAGGCATTGCAATCCCTACATTTATTCAATTGATTGTTTTACCTATAGTTACTCAACTAATCTAAACAAACATATGCTAAATGTAACTCCTTAATTATTAAAAGTGATCTAATACTACTAATAGATATAAAGGAAACTAGGATATGGGCACCCTTATAAATGCATCACCCCTAGCCGGCCCAATGATGTCATAAATATTAACGATGCACCTAGAACAAATACATTATACTACTTTTTGGCAGTAATCCTCCTTAGAACTTTTGTTGAAGAAACAAACTATAAGAATTTTGTAGCTTAAAAAGCAGTTTTTGCTTGAATGTGATGTTCCTGTCATTACATTCCGTCCATCCAGTTTCACTTTTTAAATAGACAGTATAATGTCCAGATGTAACAGTATGCCCTTCATGAAAGATGGTAGCCATAGTAGTATAAGTTCTTCCAGAAATAGATATTTGTCCTGCTTTGAAGTTTGTAATCTCTCTTTCCAATTTAATTCCATCTGCTCTGCATCGTTGTAGCATTAATATAAGATACTTTCCCCTTCTTCGTACATGCAATGTTGACATAAGATCTGATCGACAATTTGGACAGGTATTGTTTTGTGTAGCTTTTTCAAACAATCTTTCAAAAGACAGTTTTACAATCTGGAAGTGTTAAGTAAAGAAATTGCTCGAATCTATTTGTGTACTTGACGCAAAAGAGTAATCTTCAACCTCATGGTTATATGAGTAGCACGGTCCACATAAGTCACCAAAACTAATTTCTTCTTCTTCTAAAATTCCAAGAATGACCATTATAAACTCCTGTGCATTGTGTTGAGAGTTTTGAGTAAATTGTACTGATCCACTACATACTACATATATCTGCAAGGTCTCTAATGCCTCACACACAATATATTACAATACTATCACTATGCAAACATTGCAACAAACCACACAATGTAGAACACAATCTCTTCTGTGGTTTCTGTTCAATTGCATATACAAGATGAGGTAATTGAAAGAGTACATTGAGAAAAACATTTGCAAAGCAGTTGACACCATAAGAGTTTGACAACTGGTAACCTAGAATATCCCCCTCATGTTCAATTTTTATCTTCTTCCTTGTTCTCCTTCCTTTCAACGACATCATCACAATCCTTTGCAAGCTTTCGCTTTGCACAGATTATGCATTGTTCATAAATGGGATACTGTCCTAAATGAGGAGCATAAATACTTCTTAACCGATTGTATTCTTTCACACAACTTGGATCAACACTTACTTTGCTGTCATTAAATGCAAATACAAACTGGACAATGTTCTAACTCAAGATAATGCTACATATGAAATACCTTCCTTAAACACAGTACTACCAATATTAATGAATGCTGCATCTACACTTAAACCTTGAGATTTATGAATTGTCACAGCATATGCTAGAGAAACTGGGAACTGTTTCCTCCAAACATACAAGTCTTGAACAAGCAAAAAACGTGCAACGGACCTTCCAATCTGCTTTACGCCATCAACCTAATCAAATTTTATCATTAGGTGTTCAAAATTATTCCTACTAGAAAAGCAAAGGAAACCAATTACTTTACCCTTAGCACCACTAACTAATCCTCCCTCAACATTAAAATATCACCACAAAATTACTCTACAGTTCTTGCAAACACGTAAACACTTTTCTAATCCTGCAGTTCTGGAAACAGATTTCTCCAATAAATCCAATTTTGCTTGTAGTTGTTCACTTTGGAGTACTGTTACACCCTGGTGTTCCATTGTGTCTATTGTTATAAGCTGCAAAATGTCTTCCTTTTCCAATTTCAGTAATCCTTTGTTAAAACAGGAGCATTCTTGAAGTGTAGGAATAGGCAAACAATTGGTTTTCCTTCTTGAATGAAACTGCACATTAGTTCTGGTGCTGTCTTTGTAGGGGAAAAAATGTATAAGTAAACCTTCTAAACAACTTCTCCCCTCTTTGTGAGAACCCCTATTCTAATATCCTTCAGAATATTTCCTAATTCAACATCAGGTGCTTGACTCATACTCCTCAGTAGTTCTTTGTATTGGAAGTTTAACCAAAATGTTTACATTTCCAATTCTAGTTTCATCATGGAACGGTCTTGAACACAGGCTGTCTTTTCACAGGGGTAAGTTGTAGTAGATCGCCGAAAACAATTAAGTGCTTTCCTCGAAACAGCACATCATAATCTGTCTTTAGAATCTGTTGCATTTTCAGGTGTACAAAGGCAAGCATTAGGTTTGATACAATGCTCACCTCATCAATCATTAAAAGTTTACATTTCTTCAGTACTCTTGAGACTTCATGACAATCTTCACCGGATAGCTTTTGGTTCTCCATTATGTTGTCATGTTCCACAGGCAGCATAAGAAGTCAATGTAAAGTAATTCCTTTAATGTTGTGTGAAGCTAATCCAGTGGGTGCTGTTACTACACACCGACAAATTAGAGTTTGTAGTCTTCTGTATGTTTTCTGTGGTTAATTAGACTTCCTTTTGTGTGTTGGACCAAACAAATGTCTCAACCAGCTCCTGCATATTTCCCTTCATCTATGTTTTCTGTTACATTGTTTCCATATCTGTAGTGTTGAAGTATTTCATAAATACACATGTTTTTTAGATGTGGATTCCTACTTCGATAGTAAATGTGCAACATATTTGTTTTCACAATATCTGTACTTTCTGGCTCAAACTCTGCTTGGTACTTAATTTCCAGAAGAGACTCTATTTCACGAACTTGCAAGGCCTAGATTTACCCAAACAATTCCCTTTGATTTTGAGTGCAAACTGGCTAAGCTCAACCGATCACAGCATTCATAGGAACCAATTTCCCTATGATAAAGCATCTTCAAACTGAAGATGTACTATTTCTTGATTAGAGACTTTTCAGCAGAAATCTCCTCCCACATCGCCTTCATCTCCATTTCTTATGATTTTGTTATGTAGGAAGTTACAAATTAAGCAACAGCTATGGATTTGTCTGCCACAAATTGTATATCCATATTAGCATTTCACATTTTGAGAATCACAGGATTATAGCCATTAATATGTTTGGAGGCCTCTGTTCTTCTGAGATTGTAAGTGTTTTTCAGTGATATTTGTGTCATTTTATGTCTCACTGCAGATAAAAAACTGTTCACTCTTTCTTTGGAAGTCACAGATCTTAAAAATCCAAATCACAAGAAATGCGCATGCGTGGACGCGCGCGCATGCACAGTTTTTGCAAGGATTAGAAGAAACGGCGACGAAGAGGAGGAGGGCAGCCCGGGGATGCCCCAGTACAGGTAAGTGGGTTTTAATTTACTTTTAAGTACTAGAATTCATTGTTAATATAGGGGAGGTGAAGGCGGGGGCTGGCTAACTCCGCTACGCTGCAGAGTGTGCGGAGATTTGCGTTCTCTACGGAACGCAGAGAAGGCAAATCTCCGTACTCTCCGCCTGGGGCTATCCTCCATACAACATACATCTCCAACAACATCAACATTTTTTTAATAAATATTATTGTGTTTCCGGTATAATGTAGCTTCTTTACTTTATTAACATCCACTAATGCTTGCCAGATATTTTTGTTTTTAGCTGGATCCCATTTACTAGACTGATAAGTGGTTCATCATTATCTCTCTCTCTACCTACAGTTTCAATATTCCATTTAAAATCTAAAGGTAAGTAGACAACTCTTCCTTTAAGGCCTTTCTGTAGCTCTGTTGGTGGTAATTTCCCTGTCTTTGGTTCCATAGAAACTAGTCCTTGAAAAGGGTGTATACATTGTATGAGAATTGATTCATAAATATTAATTTCTCAAAGTTCTTCTGGAATTGATACCAATTCTAACTTGTTATATATTGCTCTGGCTGTAATTTTGTTATCCTCTAACTTATCATAGCAATATTTACATATAATTTGCTGTGTTGACAAATCAAAGCATTCCTCTACAAATAAATATACAACAAATTCCTGCCACTTATCCCTGTTCTCTTGTTCAGTTTTTGAGAACAAAAGAACATTGTGAGTTTGGCTTTTGTAGTGAGTGCATCAACAACAAATACAAGCACAATTTGGTTTCTCTGAAGAAATTGTGTTAAACTTTGCAATCTCCAGTTCAAAGTTAGCAATACTAATACCTGTGTCCTGTTCCTCTATACCTCCACATACCAACTCCTCATTTTTCCTAGACTCTACTTCAGGACCAAAGAAACAAAACTGAATATCTTCACAAACTTTTTCAACCTCTGCTACTGTACAATGCAATACAGCTCTATTCATTTCTCCTAAACATAAAGTAGGAGTTTTCCCAAAATAAAGTCTCCTAACTAAATTTCACATTTTAGGGTAATGAACAGCTAACATTCTGAAGTGATGAAAGGTACTTCTGCACAATTTCTTCGATAAGCATGCCAGTGAATGTCCATGTAAATTAGTATACTTCCTTACCTTGCATGGATCTAATCCTTGCAAAATGCAATTTTCTGTTTCAGACTTCTGCATGGAAATTTATGTTGGAAAGTTCTCAATATAGCAATTGATTCCTGACAAACACTGCAAATACTGCTACAGATCCATTTGTATGCAGGGGCCTGTCTACGTCTTCTGTGTACCTCTTCAGCTATCACTTCCTCTACGTTCCTAAGAACAATCTCCTCTTTTGTTAAGGGAGTACCATTTTTCACTTCATAACTTTGACCAGTTGTTCAACTACATGCACTAATGTGTTCTCTTGGAAGTAGCTTTCTTCAAGAAACAAAGGCTCAGTACTGGATGTATGCTTCTGTTCTCTGAAAACTTTACAAATATTACTTTTATTCACAAGTCTTTGTTTTTGGCTTCTTTTCTTAAATGACAACGCAGTTTTATCCACAGTTCTCATTCTGTTCATTATCAAAATAAATCGCTTCCTCTTCAAGGCAAATGCCTTATCAACTGCAGTCTCAGTATGTTTGTTAGACCTGGCTTTTTCAGTGGCTTTATCCCCAGACTTATTGCATTTTGGCCTCCTATTTTTGGCCCTGTTTTTGAGGGTTTTATGACTCTGGGCACTTTACCACTGCTGATCAGTGCTAAAGTGCATATGCTCTCACGGTAAATTGCATTTATGGATTGGTGATTCCATGATTGGCATATTTGATTTACTAGTAAGTTCCTAGCACAGTGCACTGTGTGTGCCCAGGGCATGTAAATCAAATACTGATAGTACCACCCACATGAGTAGCCTGTAAATGTAACTCAGACCTGCCACTGCAGTGTCTGTGCGCAGTTTGGTACTGTCATGTCGACCTGGCAAGTGCACCCACTTGCCAGGCCCTAACATTCCCTTTTCTTACATGTAAGGCACCCCTAAGGTAGCCCCATGGGCAGGGTGCAGTGTATGTGAAAGGTAGGACATGTGATGAGGTGTGTGACATGTCCTGATAGTGAAATGCAGTGTATTCTGTTTTTCACTATTGAAAGGCTATCTATCCTATAGGATAGAATAGGAGTTTTTTTTATAACATCTTATAAATATAGCTTCCCACAGGGACAAGATAGAAAGATGGAGTTTAGTATGCCTGAACTCAGAATATCAAAATGCATCTTTTAGGAAAGATGATTTTTATATTGTGTGTTTGAAAATACCACTTTTAGAAAGTGGGTATTTTCTTGCTTAGCCTTTCTGTGTACCTCTGCTGGTTTGTGGATTAACTGTCTGGCTTTGGAGTGACAGGGGCTGTGGATGTGCATTCTCTCAGACAGCCACTGGGGGGTGATGTGTGTCCTGCCTTTCCTGAATGAGATAGGGCTGGGCTGCATTCAGAGTAGGGGGAGGAGATTTCTTTCACACCTGAATGGGCCTGGTCTGCCTTGGACAATGCTGTCTCCACCTCCTGCCAGGAAGCTGCACCAGAGAGGACAGAACTGGTTTTGGCTGTACAAAGAGCTTCTCTGCCACCAGAGAACAAAGCGGGGCCCAGACCCCAGACTTTTAGATTACTTCTGGGATTCAAGAGGAACCTTTGCCAAGGAGACGAGCTGGAGAAACTGAGAAGAAGTACTGCCCCTTTGCTGTGTGCTGTCTGGGGTTGGCCTGCAGTGGCTGTTTCTGCCAAGGAAAGGGCAAGGACTTTGCTGTGTGCTGTGTCCCCTGCTTAAGGAAGATCTCCAAAGGCTTGAAGTAGAGCTTGCCTCCTGTTCTGAAGTCTCAGGGACACAAAGACTTCACCCCCAGCCGCCCCCTGAACTCCTTTGCTGGGAGTTCTGACCAGCCAAGAGGTGCCTGCCAGTGTTCTGGGCCTCTGGAGGTTGTTTCTGGGCTGGGAACTGCAAAAGACTAAAGAACTGTGAAAATCGATGCATAGCCTTTTTCCGACACATCGCAGCGGTGCGAGAAGAATTTCAGACACATCGCCAAAGAATCGACGCAGTGCCTGCCCGTGGCTGAAGTGTCTGCCGTGTGAACAGTCCTGTGCACCGATCTCCGATGTCCGCGATCACAGCACGCACTCTGACGCAGGCCCTGCTATGTAAGAACCAACGCATTGAGGGGACGGAGCTGGAATCGTCGCAGCACATCCCGGATCTTTACGCATCGCATCGTCACACATCACATCGAGGCACCAGGTCTGTCGCATCGTTGCAGGACGCAGTAAGAAACCGACGCATCAAGGGGGTGAGCAGGGGTTATTTTTGAAGTGTATCCCCCTTACCCTGACTAGGAAGAAGGGTCCCTACTGGGACAAAGGTACCTACCTCTGCCAACTAGAGACCCCCATTTCTAACAATGTTGGTCTTAGTTGACGGCTTCTCATCTCCTTTTATGCTGCCTCATAGTTCGTACCAAATTCTGTATTACCCTACTACGAAACATTCTGGCTCTTATTTTATTAAATTGCTTCTGTCTCCTTGTTAAACTATTTGTTTTCTTCTAAGATTTATTACTCTTAATGCCACTTAGTTTATCTCCTTTCATAGCTGATTTGAAACCTTGCTTTTTATTTACATGGTTTTGCTCACTTTGCTTTTTTCCACATGCTAGTTTAAGAAACGTCTTAGTTTGCTTACCAGCAGCTCTTTTCCCTTTAATTCCATCCTCCACATTATGTCCCTTTTCTCTCTCAGTGTAAGCAGATAGTATCTTTTTCTCTGTTTCTCTCTTCCTTCTGGTTTTTTTCAGCATTATAACTCTCTGTTTTTAAGTACAAGTAGATGTCTGGATGGAAAAAACAAATCAATACATTTAACTTTTCTTTATATACTATTAAATTACATAATTTAAGTACCTACATAAACAGTTATGCCACTATGTTATAGCCACTCTAAGTCTGTTACTTTTCATGTTCAAATCAGTGTGTGCCTGGGTCTGTCAGCAAATGCATCAGTGTGTGCTTGGGTGTATCACCGTATGCATCAGTGTGTGCCTGGATGTGTCAGCAAATGCGTTAGTGAGTGCCGAAGCATATCCATGTATGCACAAGTGTGCCCCTGGGTATTTTGGTGTATGGATCAATGTGTGTCTGGGTGTGTAAGTGTACACATGAGTGTGTCTGGGTGTGTCAGTGTATGCATCAGTGTATGTCTACCTACGGTCTACCCTGGGCGTCACTTATATGTAAAACAAGCATTGGCATAGCCAATAGGTCTCGCCTTTGGGACCTTATAAGTATTTAGCCATGCAGCACATTATCCTGAAGTTTCTTTCCCTTAAACTTCTAAGTGCATTTTACATAAAAGAGTCCCCAAGGCTAAAACTGTCTATGTAGAATTGTAAAGAAAATATTAATAACGGATACCAAACAATGCTATTGTTTACAGGTAAATAGAATGACTGCAGTGAACCTACTCATTAGCCCCAAAATCCCCCTCGTTTTCACTTAAACGTCGGCTCCTGTTTGGATGTAAATGTCCACTATTTGTATTTAATCACCCTCCATTTAAAAGTGAAATAGTGGTAAATAAGCCTGCAGCACTTGTGGGAAGTTGATCCTAATGCCCTCCCACTTGTCAGGTCTTGTGATGTTCTCAGCCCCTGCTCAGTGTCACCAGTGGTAACTCACTCAAGGCTCACGCCCCAAGCCGCCTCACTCGTGACAAGCATCACACCTTGGACCTATACTGTAAAGAGTGAGATTACTGCACACTGGTATTTTCACGACGTAGGTGACATAAATTCAGGCCACGCCCACTCACTTTTACAGTACTGCACTCCTAATGACGAATCGCATTGTCTCCCCTCAGAGTGGCTCAGCTTGAGGTTCACGCTTAACTGAGTCTGTCTTAATTGCTTCCTTGATTGGGCGGGGGGGTCTTGGGGGAGTTGTTGCGTTAGTTTTTCATTAAATCATCAAAGTTTTTCCAAATTCCTTTCACACATGCATTTTCCTGCGCCCTTAATCACCGCCCAATGTTTGTTCAGCCTCCCTGCACCTATGCAGTTTGAAGCACCAGTTGCTGTGTTTCACCCCCCCCCCACCCACCTCAGTTTGGATTTAAGCTACCTCCTCCCCACAGTGATGTGTGACAAACATCCGACCACACATACAATTGGCACGCACGCATAAAATAAATTAAAACAAACTGACGCTTTCAATGCTGTGCCACAGAAGGGGCCAGGTGGAAATATATTCAGCTCATACTTATAAACGTTTGTAAAGTTTCGTTTTCTAGTGTGGATCACCGTGAAAAACAGAGTAAAAATGCACTTCTGGAGGGCGAGAAGCCCCGAAAACAAAAAGTTAAAAAAAAGGGAAATTCCCATTTGACCTTTAGAAATGTTCCCGCCCACCCTTGCAATACAGCCCCTGCTGCTACTCCGCATTTGTGTCCACTGCCCCCCTCCCTAGTATGCAGTGTCTGCCACAATCTCCCCATCATCTGTCCTGGGCAGTGCCTGTGTTTACTCGTCATTATCTGCCCCAGCCTGGCTGCGAGCTACTGATGCGACCGGTCAGCCAGCAGCCCCAGGCCAGCACATACCAGTGCTAGGCGGCCTGCTGTCCATGCAGTCTGAAGGGAGAGGCCACAACAAGCTAGAGAAGGCATTTAAGCAGAAATTAGGAAAATAATGCCGTGGGCATGACGAGTTGTTTTTATACAGTAATTGAAGGCCCACTGTAATAGCCAAGCGCTAAATCACCAGACGGTACTTTTAGCAAATATAATGAGGTATCTGTTGCAGGCCGGGTGGGCACTTTTAAAAGAAGAACCCGCAAGAGTGGAGTTTTATTAATTAATTGTGCGACAGCCGCCAACTGTTGTCGTTCAATCTAAAAGGACCAGTGCGATTCCATCTTCAAAGAGAGGTATCGACCCCCCACGCCCTCTCCTGCAAACCACCCCAGGCGCCTTACAAAGCCGGACCCCAAACAGATCCCCCAAACCTCACAGGCCCATATGCCCCATTCCGCAGTATCTGTGAAAACAAACCGCAAGACGCGACAGCTGACGTGTGCAAATAAAACACGACTGGAGCCCCAATGTGATGCCCAACGCTCTTTGTCATCGAGCACCAACGATTGTAATTATCGCTTTCAGCATTTACAATTCTGCACTGCCATCTAGTGGCTTCAGAGAAAATTCGTCACATTTGTTTTTCATTAGCTTCTGCGATCTGCACGCATTTATTTTTCAACTGAATGCATCAATAGACGAGCGAGACTCGCACAGCGTTTCCCTTGCGGGAGCGAGCAGGGGCACCATCTGTTTGCAAGATAATTACAAACAGATGTCGCCAAAGCTCGCTCCCGCAAGGGAAATGCCAGACGTGCATGCGTTGCAATTGAAAGCAATGCAAAGCGTGCACATTTTTGGGCAAAAAAGCCGATCGATTCCAAGAGGTCCCCTCCTAAGCAGCGCATGCGCGCTGCGTAGGCGAGACCTAAAAAGGGAGTTTAAGGCTTGGCAAGGGATTTTAAATGGCTGTTCAACCTGACAGTAAAACTGTACACACCGCCTGTGCAGTAGCAGGCCCGAGATATGTTTGTCTGGATAGGTGACTTAGAGTGTCACTACTTGAGTAGATACCTAGAAAAGTGTATTTGCCCCCCTCTGGGTGTGCCACTGGATGTGTAAGTAACTATGTCACCTTGTAACTGGCTGTCTTAGTATATGTATAGGTCTCTATATGTATATGTAAGTGGCTGTATAGATTCTTACTGGCTGTATTAGTGAGTCTAGGGGTGTGTAACTGTGTGTGCAACTGGTTCTCTTACTGCTGGATACATAAGTGCTGTATGGGCATGTAACTGAATATGTAAGTACCTCTGTCTCTGTATAACTGGGTGTTTGAGTAGCTGTATGCTTTTGTAAATAGGTATATAACTCAAAGTATGGGTGGGACACTGGATGAACAACTGGGTGTATGAGTCTCAAAGTGCTCATGTAACTCACTGAAACTCAAATTTAAATGTCTTACCTTTTAAGCACTTATCACCCTGCCCTATGGCCTATGTACGGCTTACCTTAGGGATGACTTATATGTAGTAGAAGGGGTGTTTAAGGCTTGGCAAGTAGTTTTAAATGCCAATGCGACCTGGCAGTAAAACTGCACACACAGGCTCTGCAGTAGCAGGCCTAACACATGTTTAAAGGGCTTCTTGTCTGGTTGAGTGACTTGGTTATCTCAGTACTTTATTTATTTATTTATTTATGTTATTTTAAAAGTTTTATATAGCGCTAGCTAGACCCGTAGGTATCAGAGCACTTTACATACACACTGTAAAAAACCAAAGGAAATTGTATTACATAGTAGGAAGGCAGTAAGGAAGCAAAACAGATAAAAAATACAACATGAAAAATAGGTAAACAGTGCAGCGGAGGGAGAGAAAACAAACGAAGGTGGTTAACACAGTTCGGTCACCACTATCCTTGAATGTCAAGAGAGAGAGGAGTCAACTTGGCTATTGAAGTCTAGGTTAGTTGACGTTGGTCAGGAAAGTATTTGTTAAGGAGATGGAGTTTCAGGTCCCTTTTGAAACAGGAGAAGGAGGGGTTGCATCTGAGGACTCTAGGGAGAGCGTTCCACATCCTGGGAGCGTTGCCAGAAAACGATCGGTATTGGGTGGTTTTCTTTTTCAGTTTCGGAGGGATAAGAAGGAGTGAGTTGGAACTTCTCAGCGTTCTGGATTGACCTGCTCTTACCAGTTTGTTGTTCAGGTAGTTGGGGGCCGGAGAGTGAAGGGTTTTGTGTGTGATGCAGGCAAGCTTGTAAATACACCTCCCTTCCATGGGAAGCCAGTTGAGGGAGTTGAGAGCTGGAGTGATGTGTTCAAATCTTTTCACTCCAGATATGAGTCGAGCGGCCATGTTCAGCACTGCCCTTAGTGGGGCTAGGTGAGCTTTTGGAGTCCCTGTTAGGATGGCGTTCCCGTAGTCGATTTTAGAGAGAACTAGGGATTGAACTACTGTCTTGAGGTCATCCTGGGGAAGAAAAGGTTTCAATTTCTTGAGGTGTTTTAGTGAGAAAAGAGCACCTTTAGCAGAGTTTTTGATGTGGGCCTCCATTGATAAGTTCTTGTCAAGGGTGATGCCTAGAGACTTAACTGAGTCAGATAGGATGAGGGGGCAGTTTAGGGCAACCAGATTCTTGAGCCACTCTTGGATTGGTCGATGGTTGCTTTTTGGAGAGAATAGGATTAGTTCCGTTTTATCTGGGTTGAGCTTTAAGTGGTTAGCGTTGAACCAAGTTTGGATCTCGGTTAGAGTAACATTGAGGTGTCGGATGTCGCTGGGAGACTTGATTTTGAAATAGATTTGGGTGTCATCAGCGTAAAGGTGGTAATTCACTCCCGCTTTTTTCAAGATGATTGTGAGGGGCTCCATGAAGAGATTGAAGAGGGACGGGGTTAGGATCGAGCCTTGCGGGACCCCAAGTGTGACTTTTGTTGGCTTCGAGAGACAGGAGTGGATTTTAATTTGTTGCGAGCGGTGTTGAAGGAAGGAGGTGCATATCTGAGTGAGTGTATCAGTCTATCTGTGTGTGTGTGGCACTGGGTGTTTAACTAACTAGATCTGTTTATGAGTGACTCTGTTAGTAAGTCATTGCGTCTCGGAATGTGTTTATAAGTGGTTGTATGGATTGCTTACTGGCTGTGCTAGTGAGTATTGGGGTATGTAACTGTGTGCAAATGGATCAGTTACCGCTGGATATATAAGTGCTGTGTGGGTGTGTGAGCGAATGTGTAAGTGCCTCTGTCGCTGACTGACTGGGTGTGTGACTGGCTCTACATTTTTAAAATAGGTGTGCAATTCACAGTATGGGTGAGAGACTGCATGTTTAACTGGGCATCTGGGTCTGTAAGTGCACAAGTAACTCACTGAAACTTAAAAGTAAATGTCTTACCTTTTAAGCACATAGGTACCTGCCCTATTGCCTACCTCTGACCTAACTTAGGGCTGATGTATAAGTAGAAAAAGGGGGAGGTTAAGGCTTGTAGGGGGTATGAGTGTGTCACTGGATGTGTAAGTAACCATGTCAGCATATGACTGGCTCTGTTAGTATCTCTAAGGATCTGTATAAGTGTATGTAAGTGACTGTATGGTCTTCTTACTGGCTGTGTTAGTACATTTTGGGGTATGTAACTGTGCGTGCAACTGGCACTGTTACTGCTGGATTGACACATGATCTGTGGGCATGCCACTCAATGTGTAAGTGCCTCTTTCGCATTTTTACTGGGTATGTGAGTTTCTGTATAGTTTTGTAAATGGGTATCTCAGTGGGTGTATATATATATCTGAGTGGATGTATAACTGGGAATATTGGTCTGCAAGTGTGTTTCTAACTCACTGAAACTTAAAGCTACATGTTTTACCTTTTGAATGCATATCATCATGAGCTATTGGATACCTACAGCTTTCCTTAGGGGTGATTTATAAGTAATAAAAGAAAAGCTTAAGACTTGAAAAGATGTTATGAATGTCAATTCAACATAGCAGTGTGAACTGCAGACACAGGTTCAGGAGAAGCACCCCTAACACATATTTGGAGGGCTACTTCTCTAGGTTACACAATCAGACCTACAATCCATCTAATACTAATTAATTTACAGAACCTGGGCACAGCTAGAGGACTGAACTATGTGCTTACAAATAAGTTAAATATACCATTTGTGCATAAGTTAAAACATTGTTCTGCATTCTGTCCATCAATTGTTCTTTTTGCATTTGTCACCCCGAGTGGGATGGGTATGCCCAGACGTGGGTCCCGTGCTCTCCATGCCACTGGAGTCAAGCTATCCTGGATGATGAGGGGTGAAACCCCGAAACCGGTCCTAGGATGCTTGTTTCCAGTCCAGGTAGGACCTGGCCTGGTTGTTCGGGCTGGACTATTCCCATTGGGCGCAGGGTCAAGACTGATTTGCATATGCCTGGGTTCAAACTGGAATGGCATGGGGAGCAAACAAACGATGGATTTAGGCCCAGATCTCTGTACTGGGGTGAATGTATGACATTGTTCTGCATTCTGCCCATCAATTGTTCTTTTTGCATTTGTCACCCCTAGTGGGACAGGTATGCCCAGACGTGAGTCCCGTGCTCTCCATGCCACTGGAGTCAAGCTATCAATCAATCAATCAATCAATCAATCAGGGGAATTGTAAGCTCGCTACTCACCCGTGAGGGTCTCAAGGCGCTGGGGTTGGGGGGGGTGAGCAGCTCCGTTCAGTCGAAAAGCCAGGTCTTGAGTGTCTTCCTGAAGATGTTCAGGGAGGGGGCGCGTCTGATGTCGATCGGGAGCTCGTTCCAGGTCTTGGCCGCGATGTAGGAGAAGGTTCTTCCACCTGTTCTGGCTCTGCGGATGCGCTGGGTTTTGGCGAGGGCGAGGTCGGCGGATCGGAGGTTTCTCTTGGGTACGTGGAAGGAGATTCTCTCGTTGAGGTATTTGGGTCCGGTGTAGTGGAGGCATTTGTAGGCGTGGGTGAGTATCTTGAAAGTGACTCTCTTCTCAACGGGGAGCCAGTGGAGGTTCCGTAGGTGTTGGGTGGTGTGTTTGTGTCGAGGAATGCAGAGGACGAGTCTGGCTGCGGTGTTCTGTATGGTCTGGAGCTTGCGGAGCAGAGACTTGTTGATGCCGGCATAGAGGGCGTTTCCGTAGTCCAGTCTGCTGGTTATGAGTGCGTGGGTGACGGCCTTCCTTGATTCGGGGGGGGGATCCACTTGAAGGTTTTTTGGAGGATTCGGAGGGTGTTGAAACAGCTGGAGGGGACGGCGTTGACCTGTCGGGTCATGGAGAGGGAGGAGTCGAGTACGATGCCGAGGTTTTGGGCATGGTTCGTGGGGGAGGGGGCTGCCGAGGGCGGTGGGCCACCAGGTGTTGTCCCATGCCGAGGGCTAGGGTCCGAGGATGAGGACTTCTCTCTTATCCGAGTTGAGCTTCAGGGAGTTTTTGCTCATCCAGGATGCAACGTCCTTCATTCCTTCCTGGAAGTTGAGTCTGGTCGTGATTGGGTCCTTGGTGGGGGAGAGGATGAGCTGGGTGTTGTCGGCGTAGGATACTATGCTGAGTCCTTGCTGTCTGACGATGGCGGCGAGGGGGGCCACGTAGATGTTGAAGAGCAAGGGGCTGAGCGATGATCCTTGGGGCACTCTGCAGTTGATTTCCTTGGGTTCGGAGAGGAAAGGTGGCAGTCTGATTCTTTGGGTTCTGCCGGTGAGGAAAGAGCGGATCCAGTCGAGGGCGGCTCCTTGTATGCCAGCGTCGTGGAGTCTGGCAGTGAGTGTGCGGTGGGAGACGGTGTCGAACGCTGCGGAGAGGCCGAGTAGGATCAGGGCCGCGGTGTGTCCTTGGTCAAGGAGGGTGCGGATGCCATCTTTGGCAGCGAGTAGAGCGGTTTTGGTGCTGTGGTTGCTGTGGAATCCGGATTGGGAGGGGTCAAAGATGGAGTTTTCTTCAATGAATTTGGTTAGTTGTGCATTGACGGTCTTCTCGGTGACTTTGGCCGCGATGGGGAGGAGGGAGATGGGTTGGTAGTACTTCAGGTCAGGGGTCTGACTTCCAGTCGCCGGGATAGATGCCGGTCTTGAAGGTGGTGTTGATGGTGCGTCGTAGTTCGGGAGCGATGGCGGCTCTGTGGAAAATGTGCGGGGGGCAGGCGTCCGTGGGGGCTCCTGAGTGGATGCCTTTCATGGTCAAAGTGGTGTCTTAGGTGGTGACTGGGGTCCAGGAGGAGATGGTGGGCTGGATGGCGTTGCTGGAGAAGGAAGTGATTTCGGAGTTGGGTGTCTGGTCGTAGAGTCCCTTGATTTTTAGATGGAAGTAGGATCCGAGCTTGTTCAGAGGTCCTGGGAGGGGGTGATGTCCATGGTTTCGCTGGGGGGCTTGGTGAATTCCTGGATGATGCTGAAGAGTTGCTTGGAGTTGCAGGCGTTGGCGAGGATCTTGTTTTGAATGAAGGTCCTTTTGGTGGATCTGATGCGTTGGTGGTATTCCGTCATGGCGTTTTTGTAGGTGGTGCGATCTTCTGATGTTTTGCTGTTTCTCCAGTTCTTCTTGAGACGTCTGCAGGTGCGTTTGGATTCTTGGAGGTCGGCGGTGAACCAGGTGGCTTTCCCGGGGCACGGTCTGTCGGGGTTGCGTAGGGGTGCAAGCTTGCCTGCGCAGTTGGAGATCAATCTGTGGAGTCCTTTGGCTGCGAGGTTGGCATCGGTCGAGGAGGTGGGGGCGTCGCGGTTGAGGGTGGAGTTGAGTTGTTCCTCAGTGACTTTGCTCCAGTTCCTTCGTGGGGGGCACGGTGCAGGTTTGGGCGGCGTGGGTTTGTCGACGTGGAAGTGTACGCAGTGGTGGTCTGTCCATGGGGGTTGCGTGGTGTGGCTGAAGTGGATGTTGTTACCTCCTGCGAAGATGGGGTCGAGGGTGAGTCCTGCCTTGTGGGTGGGCGTGGTGACGAGCTGTTTCAGTCCGATGTTGGTGAGGATGTCCAGGAGGGTGGTGGAGTTGGGGTCGCTGGGGTTGTCGAGGTGGAAGTTCAGGTCTCTGATGAGTATGTAGGCCATGGAGGCGATGGCGAGGGGTTCAATGAGGTCGGCAACGGTAGTGGCGAATGAAGCGCAGGGTCCGGGGGGGTCTGTAGGCGAGGGTGCCCTGGAGTGTGGTTCTAGGGCTGGTCTGGATCTGGAAGTGAAGGTGTTCGGTGGTGGGGAAGGAGTCCTTCGTGGTGGAGGTGGAGAGTCGGAGGGAGCTCTTGTGTACGATGGCGAGTCCTCCTCCTGGGCAGTTGGAGCGGTCCTTCCTCTGTATAATGTATCCGTCGGGGATGGCGGTGGCGATGTCAGGGGCGGAAAAGGCGTTGGTCCAGGTTTCTGTAAAGAAGGTGACGTCTGGTGAGAGGGTGTCGAAGAGGTCCCAGATTTCTACGGCGTATCTGTGCAGGGAGCGCACATTGAGGAGGATGCACCTCAGGGCTTCGGAGGTGTTGGCGTTAGGTGCGGGGGCCGTGGGGGTGCGGTCGGAGGTGAAGGATTGGCAGCAGTGACGGCAGGAGAACTGGCCATGGTTGATGTTCGGCATCGACCGCTGGCAGTTGTTGTTCCTTCTGGGCTTGAGTGCGAGGAGGGCAGCGGAGTTGTACCGGTGGGAGGTCGCAGATCCAGGGTTCCTGGCGCTGGCCGCAGTCGGGTCGCAGACGGGCTTGCCTTTGGCGTGGCAGCGGCGCAGCCACTGCGCGGCTGCCTAGCAGCCGCCATTAAGTACGGGAGGGGGAGGGAAGCGCAGCTGGGAGGCGGGAGTGGGAACCGGCAGGGGGGGAGGGGCCGCGGGGGCAGCAGCGGCAGGAAAAGGGCACGGAGACCAACGGGCACAGAAGGCAGAAAAACGGCAAAGTAAACACAGGCACAGGTACAATAACAAGACAGGCACAATAACAAGACAGTGAAGAGGCTAGAAGGAAGACAGAAAAACGGGCACAGAAAGACAGAAAAATGGCACAAACACAGAGACAGACAACAGCGGCCAGCAGAAGAGCAAGACTCTCCCACTGGACCACCAGGGATGAGGCGCAGGCAGGAGCCTGAGGGTGGCAGTGGGCCTCGAACACCTACCTGCACAGGGGCAGTGGCAGCAGCACAACCGTGGAGCCTGTTGGGGAAGAGAGCAGGTCTCTGAACTGGAGGTCAGAGGTCTAGCTCAGTCATCCCAGCAGCGGCTGCCATTAAGTAGGGGAGGGGGAGGGAAGCGCAGCTGGGAGGCAGGAGCAGGAACCAGCAGGGGGGAGGGGCAGCGGGGGCAGCAGCGGCAGGAAAAGAGCACGGAGAGCAACGGGCACAGAAGGCAGAAAAATGGCAAAGTAAACACAGGCACAGGTACAATAACAAGACAGGCACAATAATAAGACTGTTTGTCACATTGCTGCCGGTTATTATGCCGCTCCTTATATCTTCTGTGTCGTACAAGTAAGTTCTTCTATAAACGCTCTGCGGAGCTTTTTCGTTGATGTGGGGAAGACATGATGAATCCATACGTATCGTATAGCGCGATTCTCTGCCCCTTTTTTGACTCCTCAATGGGGGATTGTTTCCGCATTGTTTGCTGGCTCCTTTTGGATTCACAAGCGCTTTTATGCGCTCTCAGTAATTTTTGAATTCTGTGGTTTTATTTACCGTTTGACAACCTTACTTTTTATTTTCGTTAGATACCTATGCGGATGGTTTCAGTGCTGGGCTAGCAGCATATCCGCATATGTCGATTGACATATATGGATGTATACCGAAGGGGTGTTTTTTCCGAGAACATTTATAATACCTCATCTATGCCGTAAAATTTAGACTTCTTCTACTACCTCTGAAACTGTAACGTTTATACCATTTCTAGTTCTGGGAATAACATCCCCCCCCCTTGTTTGATATCTTATGTCATTGCAGATCTATGACGTTTTATTAGTAATTGACCCCCATTTCCTTCGATTCAGATTATGCAGTGGGAATTGAAATATTTTCCGCTTTGACTGTGAGTGAACCCCGGGACTTTGCTTGACTTCCACTGTCCAATCCACATATGGATGGTACATGTATACAACCGAAATACACTCAAGGTGAGATATGGATATTGCAGTAAATTACTTGGTTTCCTATGTTAATAGGCTGTGGTCACCTTCTTTAATATGGGTACCTACCCTTAGTATTATCCTCCAATTATGTTGGTTTGTCTCTGTGGTCCATTTACTTTCCTCTGTGGAGTCATCGTAATTGATTTGATTAATATTGTTTTGATAAGAGATTTCTTTGGATTAACTGATTATCTTTAGCTATAACATGTTTTTATTCGAATTGGTCGCGCTTCACGACCCTCTCTTACAGTTCTAGTCTCCCCAATAGAATTGTAGTCTGATTTGCGACTATTGGATATAATCTTTATCTTCACATGACTTTATTATCTGGACAATACGGACAGTACATATTGGTCGTCACAACACTTAATCTGCATTTTACTTCTCAAGGTGAGACTTTGTTTAATCTTCACTTTTTTATGGTTTGACATTCTTTATACACACCAATCTGGTTGGGTGTTGAGACCTTTTCTGTATTCTATATATCTTATCCTGTAAAAGCTGGAACCTTTTTTTTACCTTATTCCTTAATATTTTTTATTTACTTAAACTTCGGCTATTTGGGTCTAGTGCACTTTTTTCTGGTGTTTTCTCATATTTTATATTTGGTTTGTGTTTAAATCTAAGGTTCAATTTTTTGTTCCTTGCTTCCCACCATACTTATACCTCTGAGTACTTTATGTGTAATATGTGTATGTGTTTAATGATAGTGAAACATAGCAAGTTATGCTTGAACATGTTTAGTAATTTTACTTGTCTATTTTAGTCCTTTGTAATGTTTAGTCTTGTCAATATAAGATATGTGGGCCGTCTATTGATTTGATTATGTCTATATCAATGTGATGTGTTACATGTGTATTTATGTTGTGTTTCTATGTAACTGTTTCAGCCCTGATGAAGTTCCTTTGGCATCAAGGAACGAAACGCGTTGGCTGTATGCCGTTTTTAAATGATATTTGGAATAAAGAAGATTGATGGATTATACTTGTCTACTTGAATGACTTGTCTCTGAGTGCACCTTCCTTACCCACAAACTCTTTCGAAATTGTGGCATCTATCAACGGCGGATGCTGGGAGTAGTTGCACCCAACTCTATTACATGAAACTATTGGAATTGAAGTGCTTAACCGTGGTCGGCCGTTGTTTGTTGCTTTTGTTTGTGTACATCATTTGATTGTGGACCGTTCTGCACTCATTCCTTTCTTGATTAACTGACCAAAATGCCTAGATTTGAAGATGGGAGAGAAGAGATGGCCCAAAACTTATTTGGTACCAGTATATTAAGACATCCTGCAACACAGGGGGCGTCTAACAGTGTAAGCCTCAAAACATTATTTCTCAGACTTGAGTGTTTAAAAAAAAAAGGAGCTATCCCGCTGGTGGGACAGGATTACGCTCCAACAGTATTTGGATAATAAGAAAATTCCCAGAGGTTTAAGAATTTTAATTTTTCCTACTTTCGAAGATTTTAGCGAGGATCTTCTGAAAGAATGGGAGGGTAACCTCGAAAGTGCATCACAAGTTATGATGCAAATACTGATAAGACACCCCAGGGAGAAAGGGGATAAACTCCAAGGAGAAATAGAGGCCATTGAAAAAGAGTTTAATGATATGGAACAAAAAGATCTCATTGAAAAAAACTTTGCGATTTTGAAAAAGGTTATGGAGGATCATCAGCTTTACCTTAAGGATAAAAAGCTTACAAAAATAAAGAGAGACAATAAAGATTATCGTGACGGGCGTGTTTACACGTTCGCAAAAAAGTTTTATAATATCTAGCGAGTAGAGGAGAAAAAGAGGCATAGAGATGAAAGGGAAGAGAGTGATGACACACGTTCTGTTAGCAGTGTTTCCTCTTCTTCACTGAGTAGTACTGCTTCCAATGTACCACAAGAGACCCCTTTAGGGGAAGGAGCTTCTTCTTTTCAGAAGGAGCTCGCAAAACTACGCACAAGCAGCACATTACAACAAAAGAGGGACCAACCAAAACCCGGAGGGGAGGTAGGAGGTCAAAAGGGAGGTTCAAAGAGAGGGACATCAGGCAAGGCGAATACAGCAGTGCGGTCCAAACAGTAAATGACAATGTGATTTGTAATCCAATGTGGTCTGATGATAAGATTAACGAAAGTGATTTAAAAATTGTCAATTTGTCTAATATAATTCTTGATAAAGATGAAATGACAGTTCAGAGTAAGGGTTTGAATTTTTGCCCCACCCAAAGTGGAGATATCACTGATGTACATATAGATCTGTATAAGTTTGCCAGAGGCCTCAAACTCAGGGATTACTTTTCGCAGTATAACCCTAAGACTACTGAGCGACCTGCGATTTCTGATTGTATGACTCATACTATTGCTGACATTCGAAATGTACAGTGTCTGCTGACGTTGGATGATGATGGTAGTCATGGTATGACATCCTTGTTGAATAAACTTGATATTCCCCAAAATTGCAATATGGATAGTGGCTTAAAACCAAGATCGAAATATGTACCCGTAATGAATTATCATCGCAATATTGATGTCTTCTATGAGAAAATGAGTGAAGATTTACATAAATTGGAGACACCTAGTAAATTTACTCCTCCTGTACCCCACAACATTACCGCCAAGGAAAGACAGGCACTTAACAGGCTCAAACTTGACAATACTATTGTCATAAGGGAGGCCGACAAAGGCAGCAATGTTGTGTTTATGAACCACTGTGACTACATGAGAGAGATAAATCGCCAATTGAGCAATGAACACTTATCAGAGGATTATAGTTAGTCCTATCAGGAAGCTGACTACAATGATAAATATAAAACTAAGTGAATGGTAGGATATTGCTTTACTGACTGAGGATGAATTTAGATACCTCAGGGTTGAATGTCCCAAATATCCGTGCATTTACATCTTGCCAAAAATTCACAAGGGAGGATCCTTTCCACCTGGTCGGGGGTGGGCTCACCCACCGAGAGGCTTTCTGAGTTTGTCGATCTGAGGCTCCAGAAATATGTTGTTGACCTACCTTCCTATATTAAAGACAGTAAGGACATCTTAGTTACATTCAAAGATTTCCAATGGTCAGATGAACTTTTATTCTTCACATTTGACGTTGAAAGCTTATATACCTGCATACGCAAAGAATTTGGGATGCTAGCGGTACAGTCCTTCCTGGATAGAGAGAGTGCTGACCAATATGAATTTAATGAGATGACTATGGAGATGATGGATATCATTCTCAGTAACAACTTTTTCCTTCATGATAAATGTTGGTTTCAACAGATATTGGGTACCGCCATGGGCTCCAGGTTTGCTCCCTCTTACGCTTGCCTCTTTATGGGGTGGTTTGAGAGGGAGTACGCCTGGGGCAGACGTGCCTCCCCCTGGACCGAACATATTGTGTTCTGGGGGAGGTACATCGACGATATTATCTGTCTATGATCTGGATCCATAGATCTTTTGCACCAGTATTTCATATACTTGAATGGCAACGAATACAATGTAAAACTTACAATGACAGTTGATAAGAAGAAAATAAATTTTCTTGATATACAATTTTACGTAAAAAATGGAACCATCCAGAGTACCCTTTACAGGAAAGAAACAGCATGTAATGGGGTACTACATGCCGACAGTGCACACTCACGTTCTGTCGTCAATAATATCCCCTATGGGGAAATGACACGAATTAGAAGAAATTGTAGTGAGGAAGACCCATATCTCAGCAACATGTTAGAATCCAAAAAGAGATTTCTCAAGAGAGGTTACGATAAGGAGGTACTAGATTGAGCTATTGTGAGAGCACGACACCTGGACAGGGAAGACACTCTTCGAGATAAGCCTAAAGGATCTAAAAATGTCAAAACTGAGAAGACAGTTAGTTTTGTTACACAATACAATACAAACAGTAATAGGATATTCAATACCTTGAAAAAAAACTGGGGCCTCTTAAAGGAGATTCCGAGTCTTAAGACCTGTCTTACCAACATGCCATCTATCACCTATAGAAGAGGTAGATCATTACACAATGTATTGTGTCCCAGCTATGTAACCAACAAACATGAAATATGGCTACCGCCCAAACCGAAAGGTTTTTTCACTTGTGGGTCCTGCAATATCTGTCCTTTTTGTCAAAATAAAACTACCAACTTTTCCTACAACACTCCCAGATGATATAATATTGCCCACTTTATCAATTGCAATACCACACATGTTATATATGTGGTGGGATGCAAATGTGGTATAATATATGTGGGAAGTACATTTCGGCCATTAAAGATTCGAATACAAGAGCATCGTAGGGCAATACTCAATAAGGACAGCAGATATCCCTTAAGTGATCATTCTATGTGTATACATCCAGATGACAGTACATTTTGGTTTCATGGTATTGACCATGTACCCATTGGAGATAGAGGTGGGGATAGAGAACTACGGGTCAGGCAGAAAGAGGCCAAATAGATTTGTCGCTTGAGGGCAACACAGATGGGTCACAACACAGATGGGGAGCTACACTACTTCCTTGGTTAAATGAAACATGGAATTTGAAACACCCCATTACTTTGTCAGCTATCTGATCTCTTTAACATGAAATATGTGGTTGATGATGGTAGTACTTTCATATGAATCTCAGGATGAATCAGCTTTTTTGATACTTTTGTCAAGAATGTACAACATTGAACTGTGTCTCCTTTCTGCTATCTGATGTTTTTAACATTAAATATGTGGTTGATGATGGTAGTACTTTCATATGAACCTCAGGATGAACCAGCTTTTTTGATACTTTTGTCAAGAATGTACAACATTGAACTGTGTCTCCTTCCTGCCTTTGAACTATGTCTCCCTTTTTGCCTTTCCCTTTTGTTTCACCAGGTGAGCCGGTTTTTTCATCTTTTTTTCATCTTCTTGACTTGCCTCTCTCTGTGTTTTATAAACTCTGAGACCTTGTACACACAGACTGCTCTTCACTTCCTCACTTATGTTTTCCTTTACGCTATTTATGAGCAGCCTTTTAGCTGTACTTGTACACATAGGAGAATAATACAAGTGCACCTCCCCGTTCTTTTTGTATTATCAGGGGGGCAGGTGCGTTATTTTCCTTGGCTTGCACCTTTGTGTGACCAATATGCCTCATGGGATCTTGCATACACATAATTTTTATTTTTTTATTATTTTTCTATTTTATTTTTCATTACTTTTTTGCTTATGTCTTCCTTCAGGTTATTTACTAGCATTTTGTTAGCTGACGTTATCTCATTCATTGTGATTGTTTGTCTGTGATTTTTGTTTCTTTGAAGTCGTTTTCGTTTTTCCGTTGACTTTTTTCTTATCTACTTATGATAGAATATGCAACACCTCATGAGACTTCATAACACACAGTATTTATACCATTAATTTACATTTGTTTTCCCTTATGAGACTATTAGCATTCTCTCAATTGATGTTCTCGCACGCTTTTTGATTGTGTGTCTGTGAATTTTGCTATATTGTAATGCTTTTTCGTCTATTTTTTCTGTTTGTATTTAATTTTATAAGAATACATGACATCAAGTTATTTAAATGTATTCCTTCTACCCTAGAACAGAAACTGTCTGCTTTATGGTATGGATCATTCTGGCTCTCTGTATATATTTTTTCGATCTTACAAGATGGCCGATCCATTCATATTACTTAGCTTATTATTTGGCCCTTTCTTTATTTTCGTTATCCACTTGTGATGCGTATTTGACGTTACTACATAATTGGCGCCGACCTTCGCCGGCTTTAAATAATGGCGCGTGGCAGTTTGTCACATTGCTGCCGGTTATTATGCCGCTCCTTATATCTTCTGTGTCGTACAAGTAAGTTCTTCTAGAAACGCTCTGCGGAGCTTTTTCGTTGATGTGGGGAAGACATGATGAATCCATACGTATCGTATAGTGCGATTCTCGGCCCCTTTTTTTGACTCCTCAATGGGGGATTGTTTCCGCATCGTTTGCCGGCTCCTTTTGGATTCACAAGTGCTTTTATGCGCTCTCAGTAATTTTTGAATTCTGTGGTTTTATTTACCGTTTGACAACCTTACTTTTTATTTTCGTTAGATACCTATGAGGATGGTTTCAGTGCTGGGCTAGCAGCATATCCGCATATGTCGATTGACATATATGGATGTATACCGAAGGGGTGTTTTTCCGAGAACTTTTATAATACCTCATCTATGTTGTAGAATTTAGACTTCTTCTACTACCTCTGAAACTGTAACGTTTATACCATTTCTAGTTCTGGGAATAACATGCCCCCCCTTGTTTGATATCTTATGTCTTTGCAGTTCTATGACGTTTTATTAGTAATTGACCCCCATTTCCTTCGATTCAGATTATGCAGTGGGAATTGAAATATTTTCCGCTTTGACTGTGAGTGAACCCCGGGACTTTGCTTGACTACCACTGTCCAATCCACATATGGATGGTACATGTATACAACCGAAATACACTCAAGGTGAGATATGGATATTGCAGTAAATTACTTGGTTTCCTATGTTAATAGGCTGTGGGCACCTTCTTTAATATGGGTACCTACCCTTAGTATTATCCTCCAATTATGTTGGTTTGTCTCTGTGGTCCATTTGCTTTCCTCTGTGGAATCATCGTAATTGATTTGATTAATGTTGTTTTGATAAGAGATTTCTTTGAATTAACTGATTATCTTTAGCTATAACATAGGTTTTTATTCGAATTGGTCGCGCTTCACGACCCTCTCTTACGGTTCTATTCTTCCCAATAGAATTGTAGTCTGATTTGCGACTATTGGATATAATCTTTATCTTCACGTGACTTTATTATCTGGACAATACGGACAGTACATATTGGTCGTCACAACACTTAATCTGCATTTTACTTCTCAAGGTGAGACTTTCTTTAATCTTCACTTTTTTATGGTTTGACATTCTTTATACACACCAATCTGGTTGGGTGTTGAGACCTTTTCTGTATTCTATATATCTTATCCTGTAAAAGCTGGAACCTTTTTTTTACCTTATTCCTTATTTTTTATATTTTTTATTTACTTAAACTTCGGCTATTTGGGTCTAGTGCACTTTTTTCTGGTGTTTTCTCATATTTTATATTTGGTTTGTGTTTAAATCTAAGGTTCAATTTTTTGTTCCTTGCTTCCCACCATACTTATACCTCTGAGTACTTTATGTGTAATATGTGTATGTTTTTAATGATAGTGAAACATAGCAAGTTATGCTTGAACATGTTTAGTAATTTTACTTGTCTATTTTAGTCCTTTGTAATGTTTAGTCTTGTCAATATAAGTTATGTGGGCCGTCTATTGATTTGAATATGTCTATATCAATGTGATGTGTTACATGTGTATTTATGTTGTGTTTCTATGTAACTGTTTCAGCCCTGATGAAGTTTCTTTGGCATCAAGGAACGAAACGCGTTGGCTGTATGCCGTTTTTAAACAATATTTGGAATAAAGAAGATTTATGGATTATACTTGTCTACTTGAATGACTTGTCTCTGAGTGCACCTTCCTTACCCACGAACAATAACAAGACAGTGAAGAGGCTAGAAGGAAGACAGAAAAACGGGCACAGAAAGACAGAAAAATGGCACAAACACAGAGACAGACAACAGCGGCCAGCAGAAGAGCAAGGCTCTCCCACTGGACCACCAGGGATGAGGCGCAGGCAGGAGCCTGCGGGTAGCAGTGGGCCTCGAACACCTACCTGCACAGGGGCAGCGGCAGCTGCACAACCGCGGAGCTGCTGGGTGAGAGAGCAAGTCTCTGGCCTGGCAGTTCAGGATGGACTGTTCCCATTGGGCGCAGGGTCAAGACTGATTTGCATATGGCTGGATTCAAACCAGAATGGCGTGGGGAGCAAAAAAAGATGGATTTAGACCCAGATCTCTGTTCTGGGGTGAATGTATGACATTGTTCTGCATTCTGTCCATCAATTGTTCTTTTTGCATTTGTCACCCCGAGTGGGACGGGTATGCCCAGATGTAGGTCCCGTGCTCTCCATGCCACTGGAGTCAAGATATCCTGACTGATGAGGGGTGAAATCCTGAAACCGGTCCTAGGATGCTTGTTTCCAGTCCAGGTAGGACCTGACCTGGCTGGACTGTTCCCATTGGGCGCAAGGTCAAGACTGATTTTCATATGGCTGGGTTCAAACTGGAACGGCATGGGGAGCAAAAAAACGATGGATTTATGCCCAGATCTCTGTACTGGGGTGAATGTATGACATTGTTCTGCATTCTGTCCATCAATTGTTTTTTTTGCATTTGTCACCCGGAGTGGGACGGGTATGCCCAGACATGGGTCCTGTGCTCCGCATGCCACTGGTGTCAAGCTATCCTGGCTGATGAGGGATGAAACCCCGAAACCGGTCCTAGGATGCTTGTTTCCAGTCCAGGTAGGACCTGGCCTGGCAGTTCGGGCTGGACTGTTACCATTGGGCGCAGGGTCAAGACTGATTTGCATATGTGTGGGTTCAAACTGGAATGGCATGGGGAGCAAAATAACGATGGATTTTAGCCTAGATCTCTGTACTGGGGTGAATGTATGACATTGTTCTGCATTCTGTCCATCAATTGTTCTTTTTGCATCAGTACTTCACTTCATATAAAATTGAGTATATCAGTGCCTATTTGGGTATGTAACTGGATATGTAACTCATCTGCACACTTCCTTTCATTTAACATTCACTCATAGCTCAGTATATATATTTATATATATGTTTTTACATATACACGGTTATCTATTATTAATGTACCTGTGAAATCTCTTTGTTGTTCTCCAATTTGTAAGGCAGTATTACTTGAAATGTATTATCAGGAACAATCTGAAGTCTAAAGTACTAGAATGGTATATCACTCTCAGTATAAAAGAACCAATAATGGCAACCTTTCCCACTGTCCCTTCAGTGATACTGATGTAGTTAGCAAATCACAACTGTCGTTTTTTCTTCCTTATTCCACTTCTCAATTGTCAGTTTTTATTGCCCTAGCTTAGTCTACTGCTAAAAAGCCCAATCTGGTAGTATGTGGTTGGTTTCGCAAATTCATTTCGACCCTCAGCGCGGGCCCCATGTAACTTTGCGACAAATTTGCAAAGTTATACGGGAGTCCGTAGTGATTTAGAAAATAAGTATTTCATTAAAAGCAATGTGTCTAAACCACTCTGCTTTCAACTTTAAAAGTAGTTTATTTAGAACCCTTCCTCCAACACTGTTTCAGCTCAGTTTCCATAGAAACCTGCTTTGGAACACTCTATTGTACCAGTAGGTCAAAAGTTCACAACCTACGAGTTCAACTGTAGCAGTGGTTGACCGTTGGGAAATATAAGCATATCCAAAAAAGCATATATTTTTAAAATTTTTCCAGAGCCAATTACAGATCTTATTACTTTTTCCTAAATAAACACTACCTAATTTTAGCTACTCTGCGTATTTACACCATCCAATGAAATGTTATTTTTTAAATTACATATCTGCATACCATTTCAACAGCCTTTCATTTTGAAAACTGTCTCATTCAGCACCAGCCTTTTCCTGTGTGAAACTCCTCCTTGCCTTCAAAATGGTTAGAGTGTGGATCATAGCTTTGTGTTTTGGGCCAGAGAGCATGCTAGAAAGAGCGGCATTGACATGGACTTGGGTTTGCCTAATATGAACATTACTTGGGTTCGCCAGAGAGGGTTAAAAGGGCATCAATTGCTACCTTTGGTTGATAGCACTGCTGATTGCCAACATCCAGACCTCATGATTGTGCACTGTGGTGGCACTGACCTAGGCACACTTACTGGGGTAAGACTGGAAAGGCTAATGAAGGATACCTTTGATCAACTAATGGTACTTTCCCCTCACACTGCCTTGGTGTTCTCTAACACCTACCAAAGCAGAAATGAAACTGGTCAAACTAATTCTGTCCACAGATAGACAAAGCTAGGAAAAATATCAATAAAACTGTTTCTGCATTCCTCAGAGACCATAACATGGGCTCTATATACAACAATTTACGCTTTGACATGGACAACATCAATAGAAGTGATGGACTTCATTTCACAGAGAAAAGTAGCAGGGTATTCCTCAACAACTTGAAAGATTGCATCCTGTTGTCTGGGTAGTTATCATTCACACACAATAAACACAAAGGCTCTTCTCAGAGGTACCACTTTGCCCATACACTGGTTCATATTCTTTTTAAATTCCTTTTTTTAAATTCTTTTTCGAATTTGCGACTCCGGCACGAATCGACAACCAAAACATACATTCAATACACACCAGCGCATTTAGAATTCACAACTGTGTGAGTGGCTCTCTGTATCTGACTGTGTGTGTCAGAGTCTGAGAGGGTCTGTGAGTGAGAGCGAAGTGTCTGAGTGGGTCTGTGAGTGGGTCCATGAGTGTCAGAGTGGATCTGTGAGTGGGTGTGTGAGTGTCTGAATGGGTCGGTGAGTGTCTATGTGAGTGTCTGAGTGGGACTGGTAGTGGCCTTGTGGCTTCTGAGTAGGTCTGTGAGTGTGAGTGGGTGTGTGAGTGTCTGAGTGGTTCTGTAAGTGGGTGCATGAGTGTCTGAGTGGGTCAGTGAGTGGGTGTATGAGTTTCTGAGTGGGTCTGTGAGTGGGTCATTGGGGGCCAAGAACTCCTATTGTTGCCACAAGTAAGTCCCCCACAGCGGGATTGCTGAGACCTCATCGGACACCCCACCCCCTTTCTCAACCACTCTGCAAACGAGCCTCCTGGCGCACAACTAGTTGGCAAATGAACTCCCCTTGGCTGCTGAGGGTTGTTAGGGGGTCAAGAAACCCTATTGTTGCTACCAAGTAAGTCCCCCATAGCGGGATTGCTTAGACCTCATCGGAGTCCCCACCTCCTTACTCAACCACTCTGCAAATGTACCTCCTGGCACAATACTGGTTGGGAAATGAACTCCCCTTGGCTGCTGAGGGTGGTTGGGGGTCAAGAACCCCTATTGTTACCACAAGTCCCCCACAGCGGGATTGCTGTGACATCATTGCAGGCCCTGCCCCCTTTCTCAACCACTCTGCAAAGGGGCCTCCTGGCGCACTACTGGTTGGGCAATGAAGTGTAGGGGTGAGCACACCAGTAAACCGCCATCGGTTGGCAGAGTTTTTGCCAAGCTCCCCATTCCAACCAGAGTGAGAAAACTCTGCAAACTCCGCCGGCAGAGCGGAGTATACCACCCTCATTTCAGACATTTATTTTGCCTTGTTCTACTCATTTCTGACCTTTATTTTGTCTCTTTCTGCTCGTTGGTGACTTTTATTTTTCTCTTTCTGCTCATTCTGACCTGTAATTTGACTCTTTCTGCTCATTTCTGACATTTATTTTGCCTCTTCCTACTCATTTCTGACATTTATCTTCCCGCTTTCTGCTTGTTTCTGTCCTTTATTTTGCCTCTTTCTCCTCATTTCTGATCTTTATTTTGCCTCTTTCTGCTCGTTTCTGACCTTTATTCTGCCTCTTGCTGCTCGTTTCTGACCTCTATTCTGCCTCTTCCTGCTTATTTCTGACCTCTATTCTGCCTCTTTCTGCTCATTTCTCACCTTTATCATGTCTCTTTCTGCTCGTTGCTGACTTTTATTCTGCCTCTTGCTGCTTGTTTCTCACCTTTATTTTGCCTCTTTCTGCTTGTTTCTCACTATTATTCTGCCTTTCTGCTCGTTTCACACATTTATTTTGCCTCTTTCTGCTAGTTGTTGATCTTTATCTGCCTCCTTCAGCTAATTTCTGACCTTTATTTTGCCTCTTTCTGCTCATTTCTCACCTTTAGTTTGCCTCTTTTTGCTCACTGCTGACCTTTATACTGCCTCTTTCTGCTAGTTTCTGACCTTTATTCTGCTTCTTTCTGCTCGTGTCTCACCTTTATTTTGCCTCTTTCTCGTCTTTTCCCCCTAGGATTGCGGGGGGAGCCTCATGGCCCCCACGGTCCCAGCCGACTACCCACCTCCTGCTGGAGCCGGCATTGCTCTAACAGACAGGGAGCTGCTAAATATGCAGCTCCTTGTCTGTGAGAGCAACACTTTTGTCTGTTTCCCAGCCCGCTTGTCAGCGGGCAGGGAAACAGATGAAAACTCTGCTGTCAGCAAGCGGGAGCGGTTTCACAGTTCTCGCTTGCTGAGCATGAAATTTGTGTTTGCTCTGACTTGGGGAGAGCTGTCAAAGCTCCGGCTAAGTCAGAGCAAACAGCTATGTCCTGGATGTGGGCCCTCCTGGGACATAGCTGGAGCCGGCCCTGGGGGTGTTTGTCCCGAGGGCCATTATTGACTCAAGAAGGGAGGTTGCGCAGCCCCCCTCCATTGATCTGCAGGGGCTGGCCCTAGGGAATTGGTGGTCCTGGGACCGTATATGGCCCAGGAGGGGGCCGCGTGGCCCCTCTCTCTTTTGTAAAAAATATTTGGACCTGGGTAGGTGGTGGTCCCCGGGGACCTGGGGGTCCGCGGGGCCCCCTATTAGGTGTTATTTAGCCCTGGGAGGTGCTAGTCCCTGGGGCTTGTGAGGGTGCGCGCAGCACCCAATCAATCTTTCTTTAGCCCCAGTAAGGTGGTGGTCCCCGATGCTTATAGAGCCCATGGAGGGGGGCCCAGCGCACCCGCCTCCTTCTTTTTAATTAAGCCCCAGGGAGGTGGTGGTCCCTGGGGCCCACCAGGATGGCTTCTTGGCCACCTAGGTCCCTCAGGAGAAAAGTGGACTTTATTCCCCAACCAGTAGTGTGCCAGGAGCCGCGTTTGCAGAGTGGTGGAGAAAGGGGGCATGGCCTCCAAACTCCTCTTAGCAATCCCGCTATGTGCGACTTACTGGAGGTAACAGGAGGGGTAGCAGTGTTTGCCATATTTCCCTGTACGAGCTCGTCTTTTTATCACGAAGACTTCGCGACCAGAGATATCACTATAATTTTCAACTTAATTTTCTCAACAACTACTGAATGGATTTACATCAAATAAGCAAAAGGCACTTCCTTGAACCAACATCTACCTCTCTGACAAATTTGGTGTAAGTCTGTTCAGTGGTTTGGGCTGTAGCTGTGGCTAAAGGTTCCTATGGGGATTAACATTAAAAATACACCCTCATTTTGCACCCTAGTTTCTTGGTCCCCACTGCACGGATCACGCCCAAACTTTCCATGACACACGGAACCTTCCTTGACACTTTTTGAAGATTGGTCAAACGGCGCCAAAGTTATAGCCAAGTCAAAAAATACTTTTCCTATGAATGAATGAGTGAAGAGGTAGCATTTATACAGCGCCTGGTTACCCGAGGGCATCCCAGCGCTAATAGTAACGCAGATACCGGTTCCGAACATATCAAGGGAAGAGAAGAGTTTTTAGCTGTTTACGGAAATTCATGTAGTTTGATAGTGACCGGATATGGAGGGGAAGGCAGTTCCAGGTCTTGGCAACATTGTATGAAAAAAGGCGACCTCCACTTCTCGTTCGTTTTATTTTAGGGACTGTCACTAAATGTTTACTTTCAGATCTTAACCCCTTACGTGCGCGCGGAATTTCTGCGCTGTGCGGGCGGGGATTCGGACGGCCGGGGGCCGTCCTGCGCACACTCCCACCGTGACGCGTGACGGCTCCCAGCCGTCACGAGCATGGAAGAGGTTAAAGGTCTCTTGGGCTGATAGGGATGGATCATGGACCGAATCATCGGGGATCCTTCTCCAGAAAGTGCTTTATGTACAATGCCCATGGCCTTAAACTGGATTCTCTCCTGGATTGGGAGCCAATGCAGAGAGGCCAGTGCAGGTTTGGCTGAGAGATGTTTTTGGATATTTAATAGCAGACGAGCTGCACAGTTTTGTACTATCTGTAGTATTTTGGTTGTAGAATGTGGAGCCCCTAAGTATAGAGCATTGGCATAATCAAGCCGTGACAAAATCAATGCTTGAACTAGCAGCCTTCTGGCCGTGAAAGGTAACAAGGGAAGGATCTTCCTGATTATCCTCAGGAGGCCATAGCAGCTGGTTGCTACTTTCCGAGCTTGTTCCTTGAAATCAAGGTTGCAGTCAAGCCAGACCCCCAGGCTCTTAATGTGCTTTTTCGGGACAGGGGGAGGGCCCAGACAGTTAGGCCAAAAACGATCTATATTGGGAGGGGCAGAATTGCCAAGGAGCATAAGCTCAGTCTTTGCCCCATTGAGCTTCAGACATGAGCTATCCATCCATCTGGAGACTTTTTCTAGGCAAGAAACTAGGTTCTAACTATAGCTATTGGAAAGGCTATATTGGGGTGTGAGTGGGGGCGTGGCTGGCAGCCATCGGGAATGGCCGCACTCTGAGGCGGCTCCGCTGCCCTCGCCATCTTTCTGCAAATATTCCGGCATCTAACCAGTGAATACCCCTTCATTCTTGGGGGTATGGATCCCGAAGAAGCCCAGGCCACAGAGAGCGAGCAGCCCGATGTGCAGAGTGTGCCACAACTGTGAATCGAAAGGCGCCATCAGGGCTCCGGCAGGAGGAACATGATGGCCCCTCCTCGTACCTTCAGTCGATGAGGTGAGCGCGCGGGACTGTAGCAGAGGCGGAGCAGTTGGGAGACCCAAGACTGCCTAGAAGCCGATCTGATACCTGCCGGCGGACACAGCAGAGCTCGGCGAGGGTCCGCACTGGTGGGGGAAGAGCCTGTGAATCGGCGGCGGCGGTGGGGATACTTCAGCACAGAAGGTAATCGAGGCCCCGGCTTCACGGCCTAGCACAACATGATGCAGGAGCTAGGAGTCCCCCACTGCCGATCGTCCCCATCCGGTCCCGGGTGCCACTGCCTTGCCAAACTGCACAACTGTGACACTGTGCTGCCACACAGCCCGAGAGATCAGAGGCGCTGCAAGAGCCGTGAGAGCTTCTGGAGGCCCGCGGTCGGAGCCCCGACCGTATAGGGTACGGGCCCCATATTAACATCACAGGCCCAGGACAGTATAGGAGGGATTGTGCCACTGAGGGGCAACGGCGGACACACGGCAGATCGGCCCCTTATCTGGGGGGGCCCAAACAGACTGGACATCAAGAGAGCTCGGGGCCCGTCAACCCCCCGGGGCCCGTCAACCCCCCGAAGCCTGGTTACTATTCTTGCCATCAAACACACTGTGCTGGCCTGGATAAGAGCGTAAGGGCATCGTTGTGAAATCACGGAATTCTCCCCCCTCGCCCTTCATCTGCCGCCGGGCGATCTAGGGCTGAACCTTGCTGATACTCACCTACCTGTGGACGGCCCTACCTGCCCCACCAGGAAATCCGACAGGCCGGCAGAGGAGGGTACTCCTTTCCCCCCCTGCGCAGGCGGCGGTGACTACTGGTATAGGGCCCTGCAACGCGGACAAGCAGACAGTTATCTCTGCGCAACAATGGCCAGTGGCAAGGGAGCCAAGACGCAGGCCCAAAAGACACTGGCTAAATTTGCCTGGGGCAAGACGGGCGAGGAGAACGATGCTGTTGCCAAAGGGGGAACATACGATCTTCACCCACAGACTCCCCAATCAGATCTCACCCTCCGCGACGTCATGGAGGCCATAGCTGGGGTGCGGACTTCACTAGAGACTCGCATTGATACCGTCAACATTGAGGTCTCCCTCATAAAAGCCGATCTGCGGAAAATGGACGCCAGAGTGAAAGACGTGGAGGAAGCCACTGAAACATTAACATCTGACACGGATCTCCTCAAGCAGCAAGTGGCCCAACTCCGTGACCAGGTGAAAATGGAAGGACTCCTCGACGACTATGAAGGGAGAGTGCGCAGGAATAATGTACGCATTCTGGGAGTCCCGGAGCGGGCGGAGGGGCCGGCTGCGGACCTCTTCGTCGAGGACCTGGTACAGACCAAGCTTCGGCCGAAACGCCTGTCCAGTTACTTTTCCATTGAACGAGCCCATCGAGTCCCTGGGGGTAAGCCAAAGCCGGGAGCTCCTCCAAGGCCCATCATAGCACGAGTGTTTAACTTCCGCGACCGCGATGTTATACTCCAAACGGCACGTGCCCACCCGCAATTGACCCTGGAGAACAGCACAGTCACTTTCTTCCCGGACTTCACCACCAAAGTGAAAGCTCAAAGACGCAGTTTCACTGCGGTCAAGAAAGTGCTACGAGACAAAGAAGTAAAATACTCTATGCTCTTCCCAGCGAAGCTCCGGGTCGAATCCGAGGGGACAACCTGGTTCTTTTCATCCCCAAAAGAGACTTGAGAATGGCTGGAGGGTTGGCGAAGGGTTGGGAGACCAAATGACGGCAGAAATGACAGAACCTGAGGCAGCAGACAGAACAATGGGAACACCCCTCGAGACGATCCAACTCAGGAAGAGCAGACCTCGGCCTCGAAGGGCTGATAAGGCGGGACGTTGTGAATTCTGAACAGTGTAGCCTGAAAGACACCTGAGGCCCCTGGGCATAAGATTGGACACATGACAAGGTACAGGGGTATTCATCATGGACTCGTCGCTGGCCGGGTGGGATCAGCCAATGCTAATCTGAGCAGGACTACCGGTAGCATGCCACATAGATGGTAAAAGCTTAAGATGGGACTAGTACGGATCTAAATGATATAGTGTGTAATATGTATCCATCCTTAATTCACGGCGAGGGTGGGAGGGTTGTTCACCAAGCACCTCACATATGGGAGGGTGGGCGACAGGCACTCTACCTTGTTGGGGGTGGGTAGTTTGAAATCCACCGGCAGGGGGGCAGGGAGGAGGGCAGTGGGGGGGGATCACGTTTTTTTTTTTTTGTTGATGTTAATGTTACAAGTCACGATGCACAGGGTTATACAATAGGTTCGACAAACTGTGACCTACCTCAACCGACGCAGTATACACGACAGACGGTTACACAGTGCCTCACAACGTATGGCCAGTCCCAGCTGGGGCGCTCGACTGCTCATGCAATGATGGAATCATTCACCCCCATAGTGGTCGCAGTGTACACTCCATTGGTCCTACTGATGATCCAATATGGATAGTACTATTATTACAAAATTGTCCACCTTGACGTGGAATGTAAACGGACTGGGAGACAAAATAAAGAGGGATGTAGTGTCGCAATATCTTAAGAGACAGGTGCCGGACTTAGTATTGTTGCAAGAAACTCACCTTGTGGGTAATAATTGCAGGGCTCTCAGCAGGTGGGGATATAAACTAATGGTTCATGCAGGATTCACATCTGGCTCCAGGGGAACGGGTATCCTAGTGCGAAAAGGTCTCGCTCTCACACCCACTCACACGTGGGCGGATCCGCAGGGTAGATTTGCAGTGATGGAGGCCACCTGGGAAGGGAAGCCGATAAATGTGGTATCAGTGTATCTTCCACCAGCGCTAGGGAAGGAGGCACTTAGCGACTTAGGCAAAATACTGATTGATCTCCCGGATGGTATCCTGATAAAGGGAGGCGATTTTAACTTGACCATGGACAATGCACTGGACAGGTTTCCCCGACGACCTACCGCTAGACACAGCACTCACATGGCGGAATTTACCCAAGCTATGGCACTGACAGACATATGGTGATCATTGCAACCACACATGTCGTATTACACCCACTACTCTAATGCACACAATAGTATGTCCCGTATAGATTACTTCCTTACACACCTGGCAGATGTTGGCCATTTCCAGAATCCTCGTGGGCTCCCACGGAGGATCTCGGATCACTCCCCAGTGTGGGTCGAACTCACCTTTCACCAACAAAAGCAACGCAGCTCCATAGTTATTAATCCGTGGCTCTTAAAGATTCCTGACAGAAAAGAGGAGCTTACTGAGCAGACTGACTTTTATTTTACCAAAAATCTGGGATCAGTAGATTCAGCGCAGACTATTTGGGAGGCTTACAAAGTGGTACTAAAAGGACACACACTGGTGTTAAAGATAGGTTATCTCCGTCGTCATAATGAGCAAATACTAACGGCAGAAAGTGAACTTCAACAGTTAGAGACGTGACACAACTCCTCACCCAATGAGGCCACTGCACACCGTTTGACCATTAAGCACCTCAAGTATAAAGCTCTGACACGAGAAAAAGCACGGGCACGACTACTTTCCACTCAACATAGGGAAATGGGAGATAGAGCAGGGAAAATGCTAGCTTGGCTAGAGAAAAGGGAGCAGGGAGAGAGGTGGGTACCTGAACTATCCACCGGCGAGACTACACGGGTCTCCGACCCTCAAGAAATAGCGGAAGCGTTTGCGGATTATTTGGAAGGGGTGTATACATCCTCTACTACCTATACGTCGGAGGACTCCCGACAACTGTTGGCAGACATTACCCTGCCCTCATTGTCCAAGACGGATAGAGCCAATCTGGAAACTGACATTACAGACGACGAAATCTGCAAAGCCATATTTAGTGTCCAATCAGGGAAGGCAATGGGGCCCAACGGAATTCCGATTGAATTCCTAAAATCAATGACCTTGAAGCTAGCACCCCACCATAAACACATGTATGCTGAAAGCCTAGAGAAAGGAATACTGCCTGCAGACCAAAGACTGGCTTCTATAGTGGTAATTCGGAAGCCCGGGAAACCTGCGTAAAGGCCAATCTCCTTGATAAACGCGGAGGCCAATCTCCTGGCGAAACTGCTAGCGTTACATCTAAATGCTGTCCTCTCCTCTCTTGTTCATGCAGACCAATCCGGCTTTGTGCCGGGACGGAATACGGCACTGAACATTCGCCGGGTACATAATGTGTTGGATCACGACAGAAATGTGTGGAGGAGGACGCAGTAATTATGTCATTGGATGCCTCTATGGCATTCGATTCCATAGAGTGGCCCTATCTCTTCAAAGTGCTCGCCCGCCTGGGGTTTGGTCCGAGGTTTATAGCTTGGGTCAGTTTGCTTTACTCTGAGCTCCGCAGTCAGGTGAGGGTGAACAACCGCACGTCACGGACGTTTACGTTGCACAGAGGGACCAGACAGGGCTGCCCCCTGTCCCCCCTACTTTTTGCCCTCGTGATGGAACCCTTGGCGTCATGGGTGAGACGAGATGTGGCTCTAAGGGGCCTCAAATGGGAGGAGGAAACTGAGGACAGAATATCGCTGTACGACAATGATATCCTGATCTACTTAGCCTCCCTCTACACCTCGATACATAGGTTATTGAACATATTTACAAACTTCGGCGAGTACTCGGGATATGCCATCAATTGGGCAAAGTCAGTGCTTTTCGTCCTCCATGGCCCCACGCCTAGGCTACCCAGGGGATGCAACGTCGAGGTGACGAGCGAAGGATTCCGATATCTGGGGATATTTATTACTCCAGACTCAAAAACTTTTTACGACAAAAACCTCGCAGTCCCCCTGTACAGGCTCCGGGAGGATGTCAAACATTGGAGGTCACTGCCACTGTCATTGCTGGGTAGAGCCGCCCTATTTAAAATGCTGGCGCTGCCACGATTCCTCTACCTACTCCAGAACTGCCCATATCATGTCCCTGACTCATATTTCAAAAGTGTTGAGGCGGAGGTCCGGACACTATTGTGGGATGGTAGGGCACCGCGGATCGCCTTAGAGAAACTGACGAAGGGGTGGTATGACGGGGGCATCGCACTCCCAGACATACAGCTTTATTATTGGGCATCACAATTGGTAGCGGTTAATCACTGGCAGTAAAGTGTTCCAACGAACCCGGCATACCGATTAGAGCGGTACCAGACTGGAAGAGAGGGGTATCTTGGGGCCCTATATACCAAGCCCCGCAAAGGGAGATATCTGGGTCCGATGGCTCACACGACATCCATCTGGCATAAGGCAACCAAACGCCTGGGCTGGACGGGAAAACTGATGAAGGCGACACCCCTGTGGTCCTCTCAACAACTAGGGCTGCTCTGCCATCACGCGGGGTTTGATAGATGGGACACCATAGGAATCTCCACCATTGGCGATCTCCTACAGAAGGGCAAGATTCATACCTTTAAGGACCTACAAGCCAAGTATGAATTGGCCCAAGGGGAGATGTTTCGGTACCTACAAATTCGCCATGCGCTTAAAACAGCTCTCACAGATCTGACAACGATACCAGATGCGTCCCCCTTGGAGGATCGACTCTTATCAGAACCTCTCCTGACCAAGGCCATTTCCCTTACATACCGTAAGTTATGCAATAATATACCAGACCCCTTCCATACTCTCAGGGACAAATGGCAGACAGACTTGGGACAGATCGAGGATGAGGACTGGCAAACTGCCCTGATGTCCCCAAGAGAGGCGGCCATAAACCATCGTTTTCAGCTGATTCAACTAAAAGTTTTGCATAGGACATACCTCACCGGTGTGACCTTAGCTAAAATAGGAACCAGAGAGGATGCACTCTGCCTGCGTGGATGTAATCAAATAGCCACATTTTATCATATACTATGGGATTGCCCCCTGATCCGACACTTATGGGAGAGGACCACAGGAAAGATGCAGGATGCACTAGGGAAACAACTCACTCTAACACCTTTACTAGGGATTCTGAATATATGGGACGCGACCGATCTCACGGACACAGAGCAACAATTCACCACCATGGGGTGCACATTAGTGATAAGGGCCATCGCTATGAACTGGGGGGCAGTAGATCGACCACTAATAATAGGGTGGGTGGCGGAAATGGACAGATGCATGGTAGCCGAAAAAGAGGTCTACAAATCTAGAGGCTGTCCTAAAAAGTGGGACAAAAAATGGGGTGCTTGGAATGTATATCGGGGAGAATTGTGCATCTCACCAACAGTGGAACTGGAAATGTCGAAAAGGGGGGTCACAGACTGTAATGTTTGATCGAAATGCTGTGCACGGAATTGTTTGTCTAATTCTGTAAAGAAATGTATATTGCTGTGATTATGCAAGTGACGAATGTTAAGTTACTAATAAAATTATTATTATATTGGGGTGTGAGTGAGTGTGTCAGAGATTCTGTGGATGATGTCATCAGTGATGTCATCAGTGATGTAATTTGAGATGATTTCAGTGAATTTCGATGGTTTTTAAAGTAGTAGTCACGTTTGCAGAGTGGTGGAGAAAGGGGGCGGGGCCTCCAAACAGCTCTCAGGAATTCTGCTGTATAGGACTTACTGAATCATCCATACAGACACTTATACACCCACTGATTCACCAATACACCTTGGTATATATATTTAACAATCATAAACTTTTTAAAAACACTCACAGTCACTGGATGATGTCATCAGTGATGTCATATGAGATGTCATCAGTGATTTCATCAGTGATGTCACTGTCCATGTCATGAATGATGTAATATGTGAGGTCCTAAGCAGTGCATTGAAGGGGCGTGAGTTATAGTTAGCTCAGCTAACTATAACTGCTGAATTTCTCCGGTTTTGTACGAGTCTGATATTTCACTCCTAGAAAACCGGAGAAAGTCAGCAGTTATAGTTATATATATATATATATATATATATATATATATATATATATATATATATATATATTCCTCAGTTGCTGCTCCTTTCGTCTTCCCTCGCCCTGTGCAGAGGATCGCTTACAGCCGGCAGAGCGCGCCGGGCATAGTATTCCTTAACAAAGTCCAATAAAGCAATCACTCAGAGTATGTTGTTTTTCACCAGAAGTTGGTTTTAATCCAGTAACTCGTTTCGCTTGCACAGCAAGCTTGATCACACACTGTATTGTGGGTAATGACTTGCAATACATAGGGAGTATGGAAACCAAAAAGGGACAAAAAATATACATTAGCCACTTACGTCAAAGTGGCATCCATTTTGTAACGTGCAGTCTGGGGTATAAAACAGTATTATTGGTCATACAGATGTGCCCCCAGTGGGATTTTATGCATACCCAGTAGAGCAAACATTTTATTCATGCAATAAACATATATTGTAATCAACGAGAGGAGGTCATAATGTTGCAGGCTCTATGCAGGTAATCAGAATATGATACTAGTGTATTTACAAATGTAGTGCTGGCATAGTGCCAATTAGCGCTGCTTATATCCTCCTCCCTTATGCTGCCTTGACTGCTTCCACTACTCAGGATATAGTGGTTTCTCTTCGTATGTCTCAAATGGTAAGTATTGTTATACAGATCTCCTAAATACCTGGGAAATCCCAAAGTAACCTACCACGTGCTCTTGGTCAGATGCCAAACTGTGTATGACATAATTTACAGTCATCGGCAAGATTGCGCAAACAAACAAATGTTTGTAGTGGTCCACCCTAACTAAGGTTTTTAAAACCCGATTATATTAATACCTACAAATTGAGGTGTAGTGTCAGTTCGTAAACAAACATCGCAGATATGTTAAGCTCTACTGTTCAGGGTGAGGGGGGACACTCAAGGTATCTGATTGAGAATTCAGAGTATCTTTTGGCATATTCTGCTTAATATAACAATACTTACCGCTTGAGACATACAAACAGAAACCACTATATCCTGAGTAGTGGAAGCAGTCAGTGCAGCATAAGGGGAGGAGGATATAAGCAGCGCTAATTGGCACTATGCCAGCACTACATTTGTAAATACACTAGTATCATATTCTGATTACCTGCATAGAGCCTCCAACATTATGACCTCCTCTCGTTGATTACAGTATATGTTTATTGCATGAATAAAATGTTTGCTCTACTGGGTATGCATAAAATCCCACTGGGGGCACATCTGTATGACCAATAATACTGTTTTATACCCCAGACTGCACGTTACAAAAATGGATGCCACTTTGACGTAAGTGGCTAATGTATATTTGTTGTCCCTTTTTTGTTTCCATACTCCCTATGTATTGCAAGTCATTACCCACAATACAGTGTGTGATCAAGCTTGCTGTGCAAGCGAAACGCGTTACTGGATTAAAACCAACTTCTGGTGAAAAACAACATACTCTGAGTGATCGCTTTATTGGACTTTGTTAAGGAATACTATGCCCGGCGCGCTCTGCCGGCTGTAAGAGATCCTCTGCACAGGGCGAGGGAAGACGAAAGAAGCAGCAACTGAGGAATTTCAAGATTGAGTCTTCCGGGGCCCGGCAACAGTTGTCTGTGCAAAACACGGAGTCTCTATCACGAAGGAATCAATCGGAGAAGCACATCGTGAGGAGGAATCAAGATTCTGACACCAACGCGCATCGGATTGTGGATTTGCGGTCCCGATGCAAAAAAAAGAACTGAGAGACTTTTGAGCGGAACACCCGTCCAGCTCACTGATAAGGAAAGCGAGTGGAGAGGCGAAGGAGACTACGAGAAGCGCTCGACCCCAAGGTAGGCACTCCTGTAAGGGCTGCACAGGTGTACTGGGAGGGGGAGTGAGATGGGTCGAAGGACGCGTGTCCTTCTCGCCTTCCTGCCCGTTCGTGGCATCACGAAGGAGGCTACACACGGGTGCGGCGGGCGGGGACCTGCACGGGTTAAACGAAAAAGGAACGTGATTATTGGCATACCCGCAGCCTACCTAATCCAACATTATCTATAATTTACGCCCACACTGCCCACTCTATCCTTCTAACCCTGATAAACAAAGCATACAATGGTTACGAACGGCTTTCTTCAAGACACTCTCATGAAATCAACAGTTAACAGGACATTCCGAATAACTGTATTGACTCTTCATTTCTTTGTTCTTTTTGCTTCTTGACTCTCGCTCACACTTACGCTTTCTCCTCGTATTTATATCCCTAACTCGTATGAACTTAAAGCAGTGCATCACGCTAAGAAAAACCTCATTAGCAAGCCTGATTTGGAGTTATACCGCAGAACAGAATTTCTTAAAACGAGTAACATTTAATCGTGAGGATTTCAAACCCTGTGGTATTACACTAGATATTAAAAACAAGAACGTGCTGGCAAGTAAAGCACGCTGTAATTAACCAGACACTACTGCAGCAGGAACCTACACATTAGTGGAGGGGAGGTGCAATCATCAGACCCTATCCAGTTACTATACGCAGTCTACAATTCTGATTTACGTAGTGACATATGCATACTGACCTTTAGCCCTAAACCAAGCACATGGATGAAGAATCAGAAAGAAGGGCGGCAGCCCTAAGTCTCTTTGCCAGGGCACCAAACAAAGGCCAACAGAAAATAGAAACAAAAGCAAAAGACACAACTTTACAAGACAAACTGAGAAGACTAGAGAAAATAAAAAATCAGAAACATCAAAATGGTGGGAAGTCATCTCTTTACAAGACTACATCAACAAGGATATGGTGCCCAGAGGTTTGCGTATTTACACCACTCCTTCATACGAATCACCGAACCCCAAGATGCTGGAGGAATGGGCGTATAATTCTGCTAAAAGCTCCAAATAAATGCTGACCATCCTCGTGAAATACGCCTGGGAGGACAGGGAGGCACTACTACAGGAACTCAAATCACTTGAAGAAGAACCCAAAAGCCATAAAGAGCAAGACATAATAAAACAATATGTGGATGATCTCAAATTGAGACTAAAGACCTATGAAGAGGATATAAAGGCTCGTAAGCAGCGCAAACTACATCGCGACTGCGTAGACTACGAAAGCGGCAGAATATTGACGTACTCCCACAAATACGACCATCTGTACGAGAAACTGTCTCTAGGAGAACTCTAGAGAGTGAAACAGAGAATGCCAGTGGCACAGATTCAGTAACTAGCAGCGATACAGAAGGAAAACAACTTCAGACACAAGACAGATCGTTGGGCAAAGAACTAGGCGCCAAAATACAGCTGACTTTTTTAGACAAATATCGCCTCCTACGGACAAGGAGGGAGACACCACGGAATGTACAACCAGTAAAAACTCGAGGAAGAGGTTGAGGACAAGGAAAAAACCAGGAAGAAACTGGAGAAGGAAGCGACAGAGGAAGCAGGAGAGGCAGAGGACGAGGAAAACGGCTTATGGGAACCAAACAAATGGACCAGAAGAAACAGAACTGATGGATGATAATATGGTAAACTAACCAATCTTCAATCTATCATACAGACCACTATCCATGATTGAGAAATGCACTCTATGCTTAGGCCTTTCCTTCTGTCTGACTAACTCTTTCAACTATCCTGAAACTAGAATTGACATTTTTAAATTTGTGAGAAAAGTCAAATTAAAAAAATGGCATACTATGAAACGGGGGATCTGAGCAAACACGCTCCGAGGAAACTAACATAACTGCACAGAATACTTTTCTAAGTATAAAAGACAGGGACACATTATTGGCCATGCAAGACCTTTATCACGAAGCAGGCTTAGACCAAAACAAAGAACAAACTATCCGAAGAGCTGACCTACCGGCCAACACCAACTTTAGACCTAAATCTATCTTTCTTCCAGTCATGCCACATGATAACATCGATGAATTTCATGAGACAGTCACTAAAGATCTGATGAAATTTCGTAAACAAAAACATAATAAAATTAACACCCGTTCGAATTTCACCAAAGAACAATGGCAAATAGTTAAATCCTTGTCTGATGACGAAAGTATTGTCATCCGCCCTGCCGATAAAGGGGGAAATATTGTGCTATGGGATAAATCCGCTTACATTGCTGAAGCACAAAGACACTAGATTCGATGTCAAAACTAATGTACAGGAGTATAATGTTAGTATAGTGAATATCTGGAATATGCTCACAGAATGGAAAGACAAGGGTATCCTCCAATGGGAAGAGTATTGTTACCTGAAATGTGATTACCCTAGGACTCCTATTTTTTACCTTTTACCGAAGGTCCACAAAAACCCTAATAGACCACCTGGGAGACCGATTGTCTCCTCGATAGGATGTGTCTCTGAACACATCTCTAAGTACATAGACCATTTCCTTCGAGACGCTACCTCATACATAAGGGACACAAAAGACTTCCTGGGCAAAATCAGTAACATCACCTGGGAAGAAGACTATCTCATGATCACGATGGATGTAAATTCCCTTTACTCTATTATTGATCATTCACTGGGTATACAATGCTGTCAACACTTTCTCAACAACCGCAAACCTGCTACCTGGAACACACAGAAATGTTGTTGAAACTTATGGAATTTTGTCTCCTTAACAATATGTTTTTATTCAATGGCACTATGTACAAGCACGTTCTTGGCACTGCTATGGGCACTTGCTTTGCCCCTAGCTTTGCCAACCTGTTCCTGGGTGTGTGGGAAGAGGAGGTTCTCAAAAAAGTGAACTCAGATCCCAATGGAAACAGGGTGATAAGATGGTATAGGTACATCGACGATCTGTTTGTGGTATGAAGGGGAGTGAGGAGAGTGCTAAAAACATCATCACTCAACTTAATGACAACACTTTCAACCTTAATCTCACATACACCATGAGCAAGAAACAGATCGAATTTCTTGATGTAGTAGTTGAAATAGAGAACAACCAAATGAATACCAAACTCCACAGAAAAACCAAAGCAGGGAACAGTCTTCTCCATGCTTTCAGCAGCCACCCTGAAACACTCAAATGGAGTATTCCATTTGGTGAGCTGCTGAGAGCAAGGAGAAACTGCAGCACACAGGAAAATTTCCTAGCAGAACAAGAGAACATTATTACGAGATTCAAAGAGAGAGGGTATCCCAACTGGGTATTGTCTAAAGCTAAAGAGAAAGTTAGCAAAATCAAAAGAGAGGAAACGTTGGTTGACAAACCCATCTCTGAGGAAGAAACTACAACCAGAGTGATTCTAACCTACAACAGAGAATCCCAAAAAATATCTAGAATCCTGAATCAAAACTGGAACATCCTTTCAAGTGACCCGACCATATGTCACACTATTCAGGATCGACCACACATTACATACAGAAAAGGAAGCAATCTTAGAGATTTTCTAGTTAAAGGGGACATCGCCAGTACACATCTAAATACACAGATCAGCCTGCAGGGATTTTTTCCCTGCGGCCACTCCAAAGCCTGTAGGAACAGCACTATGAGGAAAACATACCATACCCCGATGGGAGAAAGAATGATCAAACAATTCCTAACATGTGGAACCGTATTCACCATCTATATCCTTGAATGTCCTTGTAAAAAGAGATACATAGGCAGTACCACACTAGCCACTAAGAAAAGAGTTTTGGAACACATGAGGGCTATCAGTAACAAAGACCCTCATTACCAGGTAGCTAGACACTTCACAGACTACCATCTCTCTAACAACTCTCTCCTCACTTTCTTTGCCATAGAACAGATTGAGCAGACTCACAGGGGAGGGAATAGAGTATTACAGCTATGAAAGAAAAAGAATCCTGGCATTTAATTAATTTACAAACCAAGAGCCCGGACGGGCTTAACCAGGGCAAGGAAATGAGCATCCACCTACATGAATAATGTGTAAAATTGTCAGGTCTACTCTTTGTTTTTGTCTGTATACAGCAATTACTGTGTAAAATAATTATGTATGCTACACACTACAGTATATTATGTGCTTTATTTTAATAGGATCTTAACCCACACTGTGAGAGCAACTCATGGATGTATTTTCTTTTCTTTTTATCACAGGAGAAAAGGAAGGGGCCGACTTAGAGGACCAGCTCCAACATACCCCCCTAACCTTTTCTTCAGTCATCACGGTGGAGGGCGAGACCCGACAGATAAGAGATTTGTTTACATAACTTAGCTATCTCTATATATCCTGGGTCGGACCTAGAGTGTAGATCATCTCACTTTTCAATTTTCTTTGTTTAGTTTCCTTTTTTGTGGACTACTGGGTTTTGGTAGAGGTTTTGACTGTATTACAAAAGAGTATGGGCACATTTGGTTATGTATTTAGGCACTATGCCGAAAGCAGAATATGCCAACAGATACTCTGAATTCTCAATTAGATACCTTGAGTGTCCCCCCTCACCCTGAACAGTAGAGCTTAACATATCTACGATGTTTGTTTACGAACTGACACTACACCTCAATTTGTAAATATTAATATAATCGGGTTTTAAAAACCTTCGTTAGGGTGGACCACTACAAACAGTTGTTTTTTTGCGCAATCTTGTCGATGACTGTACATTATGTCATACACAGTTTGGCAACTGACCAAGAGCACGTGGTAGGTTGCTTTGGGATTTCCAAGGTATTTAGGAGATCTGTATAACAATACTTACCGTTTGAGACATACGAACAAAAACCATTATATCCTGAGTAGTGGAAGCAGTCAGTGCAGCATAAGGGGAGGAGGATATAAGCAGCGCTAATTGGCACTATGCCAGCACTACATTTGTAAATACACTAGTATCATATTCTGATTGCCTGCATAGAGCCTGCAATATTATGACCTCCTCTCGTTGATTACAATATATGTTTATTGCATGAATAAAATGTTTGCTCTACTGAGTATGCATAAAATCCCACTGGGGGCACATCTGTATGACCAATAATACTGTTTTATACCCCAGACTGCACGTTACAAAATGGATGCCACTTTGACGTAAGTGGCTAATGTATATTTTTTTGTCCCTTTTTGGTTTCCATACTCCTATGTATTGCAAGTCATTACCCACAATACAGTGTGTGATCAAGCTTGCTGTGGAAGCGAAACGTGTTACTGGATTAAAACCAACTTCTGGTGAAAAACAACATACTCTGAGTCATCGCTTTATTGGACTTTGTTAAGGAATACTATGCCCGGCGCGCTCCGCCGGCTGTAAGCGATCCTCTGCACACGGCGAGGGAAGACGAAAGAAGCAGCAACTGAGGAATATATATATAGACTCGTACAAAACCGGAGAAATTCAGCAGTTGTAGTTAGCTGAGCTAACTATAACTTGCGCCCCTTCAATGCACTGCTTAGGACCTCACATATTACATCACTCATGACATGGACAGTGACATCACTGATGAAATCACTGATGACATCTCATATGACATCACTGATGACATAATCCAGTGACTGTGAGTGTTTTTTAAAAGTTTATGATTGTTAAATATATATACCAAGGTGTATTGGTGAATCAGTGGGTGTATAAGTGCCTGTATGGATGATTCAGTAAGTCCTACACAGCAGAATTAATGAGAGCTGTTTGGAGGCCCCACCCCCTTTTTCCACCACTCTGCAAACGTGACTACTACTTTAAAAACCATTGAAATTCACTGAAATCATCTCAAATTACATCACTGATGATATCACTGATGACATCATCCACAGAATCTCTGACACACTCACTCACACCCCAATATAGCCTTTCCAATAGCTATAGTTAGAACCTAGTTTCCATAGGAAAAGTATTTTTTGACTTGGCTACAACTTTGGCGCCGTTTGACCAATCTTCAAAAAGTGTCAAGGAAGGTTTCGTGTGTCATGGAAAGTTTTGGCGTGATCCGTGCAGTGGGGACCAAGAAATTATGGTGCAAAATAAGAGTGAATTTTTAATGTTAATCCCCATAGGAACCTTTAGCCACAGCTACAGCCCAAACCACTGAACAGACTTACACCAAATTTGTCAGGGAGGTAGATGTTGGTTCAAGGAAGTGCCTTTTGCTTATTTGGTGTAAATCCATTCAGAAGTTGTTGAGAAAATTAAGTTGAAAATTATAGTGATATCTCTGGTCGCGAAGTCTTCGTGATAAAAAGATGAGCTCGTGCAGGGAAACATGGCAAACACTGCTACCCCTCCTGTTACCTCCAGTAAGTCCCACATAGCGGGATTGCTAAGAGGAGTTCGGAGGCCATGCCCCCTTTCTCCACCACTCTGCAAACGCGGCTCCTGGCACACTACTGGTTGGGGAATGAAGTCCACTTTTCTCCTGAGGGACCTTGGTGGCCAAGAAGCCATCCTGGTGGGCCCCAGGGACCACCACCTCCCTGGGGCTTAATTAAAAAGGAGGCGAATGCGCTGGGCCCCCCTCCATGGGCTCTATAAGCATTGGGGACCACCACCTTCCTGGGGCTAAAGAAAGATTGATTGGGCGCTGTGCGCACCCTCACAAGCCTCAGGGACTACCACCTCCCAGGGCTAAATAACACCTAATAGGGGACCCCACAGACCCCCAGGAGGAGGAGAGTGATGGAGTGAATAAAAGTTTGAAAACCCAAGGAGAGTGCCACGTATCTTTTATTTGTTGACGAGTATTTTGCGAGACTAGTCCTGTCTCGCCGTGAGCACCAGCTGATCTGCGCGCCCCCGCCGAGGACTGTGTTGTTGAACTATATATATATATATATATATATTTATATATATATATATATATATATATTTACAAAGTTCCACCAAACCTGCCGAACACTGTTGAAATGGGTGGACCATTTGTGATAGCGGACTCATGCAGACATACAACAACTCCTTCTGAAAAGAAAGACGGGCACTCACGGGGTCAGTATCAGGATGATTTATTTCTGGAAGCAGACGCGTTTCAGCTCCATTGCCTTTCCCAATGCTTGCTCGTATGAAAAGCACATCCCATCAGTAATCCCATTTAAAGGCATGCAGCTGCGCTCTCATTAGAGAAATGAGAGTAGACTTGGAAGAAGGGCTGGGACGTCAGGGTCATATCCTCTATCCTCGGCCACCATACTCACATGTCAAGTGTCCAATTCAAACAAATGGTGGCATGAATGTTAAAGTTGATAATATTACACAATATGTGAAAAAATCAACAATCTTGTCGTAGATAGACACATGCCACAAAACATCCATGCTTGCTGATATTACCGACAACGGGACAGATGATAATCAGTACTCCCTCAAATTATACCCAAGATGGGTCATTACTCATTGTCCTGAGCGCTGTACTTGAACATTGTAGGGGCACAGCTTTCACTTATCTGTGCCCTTCACAATCTTCCATGGCTCCTTGCGGGATGTATTTAATGCTCTCCAAAATGCCCAGCGTCTGCCGCACATGTTAAGACATATATAAGGCTTTGAAATGTTTCAGATCTAAATTACTTTGAGGAGAATAGCTAATTGTGAAACCTTAAAGGGTGTGAGTTGTGTGGCGCTTTTTGAAAGTTGGGGCTAAAAATTATAATATTCTGTTTGGGTTAATGCGTGCTTAAATCTGTCTTAGTGGTAAAGTGATTTGAATTAGCTGTGGTGTTGTAGAGCTAGGAATATACTCTGGTGCTTTGGTGTAGTAAAGCTTAACATATTTTCTGGTGCTGCAGTGCAAGTACCACAATGTCAAATAAACAGAGTGCCCTGCATGTGCAGACAGTGGAGTGGTTCTGTCAATATGTGTCAATATCCAATGATAAAGATGCCCTGAGTGGCGCTTTTGCATAAACCTTCACAGTAGTCTAAATGTGATGCAAATATGAGTTTGTCTTTACTAGCCTGCATGCATACTATTTAATTAATGCTCCTTTTTTGAGAGAAGAAAAAATGATGACTATAGATTGTAGTGTAGCTCCTATTTCCCTAATAGGCTCTGCGCATTGGAATAATATATCCTATAGGTTTGACATAGGACTAAGGTCAGTATGTCCCTATCGAGTATATTAAACTTAATTACTTGTGCCAGCTAGCTCAGAGGCCACTAGAAACTCCTTGACGACAAGAAGGGAGTAGTTTCTGGCAGCCGCAAAACATGACCTCTTTGTTTCCCTTTAGAATCAGAACGTGTCCCAGAGTCGTGGAAACAATAGATAACTATTTCACTCAGCTCAATCGTGCATGCTTAGTTTTCTCCAAGTTACACAGAAAGAACAGACGGGCGTTTCAATAAAAGATTTATTGAACAGTCTTGTTTCTGGTGTAAGTAAAATGTGCTGTTACGATCACAAGACAGTATGCGAAATAAATAATGTACAGTGTGAGCAGTAGAAATAAATAATACTGCGATAGCATTATCTTTTAGTATATATGCATTTACATAAATGACACAGACTAAAAATGCGAGTACTCATACGATGCGTTTCTAATCTAGTTCTACCCCAATGTACCTAACCTAACCTAGGTGTAGGGAGAGGTATGAAGTAGGTGTAGTATTCCTTACTATGGTATACTAAGAGTATGTTAAGCCTAGTATGCCTAGTATGCCAAGAGTCCCTCTAGGTTCTAGCCAGCTCCATACCTGAAGAATGAGAGAGGTAGGAATCTCTTTGCCAGACTCGAACTCCAACACCCCGCAAGGGAAGTCAGATCACTGGAAGCTGGACTCTCTGCGTGCAGGGATGACAGCGTCTTCTCAGTGCGTCAGGCCGGGAAACGGGCTCCTCTGAAGTCGAGGTCTCCTCTGATTTACAGGGGTTAGGGAAGGTATATTTATACCTGAGAAGTACCTAAGAATGTTAGTATTGACGTGAGTCGGACAGCGGAAGACGTCATGAATGAACCCCTAAGGAATAATGGTTCATGCATAATATATGAGTCCTTGAAGAAATCAATAGTCCTGGGCTAGGGAAACTCCCGCAGCCTAAGGGTCTGTTCTTCATGAACTCGTTGTGACGTTAGGGTGGACGGATGTCGGAGACCATGCCTGTATTTGGAGTGCACGGTTTAATGCCTAAATAAGGACTGGGATTCTATGCCTATATAAGGGCAGGGCGAATTGTGCCTATATAAGGACATGATACTGGAAAGCCCGTTTATGGACACGCTAAGAGGAATACAACACCCACTCCACTTTCGTGTGTACGATAATACTAAAATGCTAAACATTTAAAATGCTAAACATTAAATGGAGTACCGCATATTTAAAAAATTTCTTAAAAGCATTAAAAAACATAGTAAAAAATACAAAAGGTACTGTACATCTGAAGCAAATGCTTTTCATTTCAGGCATAAAGTTAAAAAATAAATGCAATTGGAATGAAATAAGCAGTAATATTTACATGTGACAGAAAATTTTCGATAAGTTGTTCAAAAATCAAAGTCATTTCAAGTCATGAAAATTAATGAACTGTTCTAGACACACAAGATGACTAAGTGTCCGTGGAAGTACCTTGAAGTCTGTACTATAAGGCTAGTTCTACTTTAAGCAGATTGAAGTGCCATTTTCGTTCGAAAAATGGGAAAAAAAGTTCAATTTTGGTAGAGTTCCAAGTTTTTTGAAAATGAAGGCCAAATTGGTACTGCATCTCTGGAACACTGTATGCTGAATCAGTCAGTTTACGGGTCTGGTGTAAACATGAGATCATCTATTTCTATAGACAAAACATCATACACTGAAGTTGGTGTCAGTTGGAACACCTCGTGTAGTAGATTAATTGCACAGAGATGTGAAGCATCGCTTCCAGCATAGGTTGCCGCAGCAATGTTCGCGTCCGTTGTTACCTGTGTGCCTGTAGATCTTTCTCATACCTCAGCAGCAGCCGGAAGCGTCTGTGAGATCTCAATGAATGCTGACATCAGGATTGGTAGCCTCTGGGGACAACACAGAGCATGGGCCGTTATCGGGACCAGCAGAGTATCGACATCCGTTGGCGTTGCTGATGGAAATGTGAGACAAGTGTCTAACACGCATTCTTCACCGCATAGCAGGCATCGTAGAACAGGTAAGATGCAATCTTGCCAGATTGGTCTGAATGATAGGAACCACGTGGTATTCAGGTCCCGTAGACGAGTCATGCCCAATAGCTGTACTATTCGCTTACGGCACTTTCTTTCAAGGAGAGCTTTCTCCATTTCGCTCGGAGTGATGTCTGCGAATAGGCTGGCCATAGCGCAATAGCAGGAAGCGAAATAGAATTCCGGCAACAAGTGCTAGAATTAATGGTATGCCACCAAACACCGAATGTGCAAAGTTCGGGATGATTCCGAGTATTGCCTGGAAAGGTGCTAACAGACCGGAGCAGATGCTCTTAAATACATGTACAATTCCGGTTGTATCAGACATAATGAAGATACGTCCTATCATTTCTACGAAATGTATAGGGCAGTTTGTACGTATTAAAGTCTGTATCTCAGCCGAAGTCCTTGCTACTTGTAGATCATAGGTTTCTTTGGCCGAGGTCAAAGGCACTGTTTGCTGTAAAAGCATGGCTTTCATTCTGCTCAAAGTATCAAATCTTATAAAAGAGACGTTCAGCGAAGGCCATAGAGGCGACTCCCTGACTGTGTCTATTGGGGCAAACAATACTTGCATACAGCAAGTGACCCTGGAGTTGACCGTTACTAGATATGGGATGCCTGGCAGCATGCCGCAGCAACTCTGATCATTCAACATGAGGTAACTTCCATTAGAAAGTTGTCCAAACGTTGGATTAATCACAGCAGCTGGTGCACCCTGCTGATGGCAAGACAAATTTTCCACAGAACCATTACAAGCCCCGTGTAAAGAAATGTCCTGACATATAAGTGAACCGCTCAGTGCACGTTTACAGTGTATACCGCTCAAAAACACTTCACGATCCCCACTCCAACATCTATATGTATACGGTAAATCCCAAGATGTCTTAATGTATTCCTTACCCAACCTTTCATATTTGCCTACTTGCATTTGTCTGAGGCAATACTGAAACTGAAAAGTAGTCACAGGTAATGTTATTTTGCCATGAATAAGCCATTCTGTAGCTGGTTTTCTGCCACTGTGAATGGTAATTTTTCCAGTTTTTCAATGCTCAGCACTGTATACCTTGCTCCTCTTTGTGCCAATTCGATCCGTTTATCAGTCAGATTGTATTCTGCAAACAGAGCTGACGTGTTGATAAAACACCAAGGCACATAGCCCGCTCGCAAAGATTGCAGCGTCCAGCTTAATAACACAATAGAACGTAATTGAGACTGACCGTGTTGTAACATCGCCAAATCTTGTTCTAGTATGTCGATAGCAGAGGATACAATGCCATCCAATGAATATATTCTGGAGGACAAAGTTGTTAACCCATTGTCGACCACAGAGAGTGTTTTCTCTAAATTAATACGATCAAGTTCACGTATTCGTTCTGCGGCCTCCATCTGTGATACCTTCAATGCTTCATTATAGGCAGCATAAATGCCTGCATATATGAAACGTTTTTGACGCGGTTTTCTTGGTCCAAGCAAGAATTCCCTACGGTCTGCGTCCTTTTTAAGTAAGGATAAGTGCTGTTTCACATCCTGTAGTGTAGACTTATGCAGCCAATCGAGGCATAATTTTCCTACACTGTATGTTGTTACTACCCACGGATGCTGTCTTTGGACGTATCTTGGGTCTGGCCTATTAATAGTAAAGCCCTGAGTTTTATTCAGGAATCTTTCCTGACAGTTATTCGTGTCTGTGGGCCAGATCAACCATTTTTTCCAATCAGGATTAGATCTGTTGAGTTGTAGTATATTGTCAACTGTCACCACTGCATGTGTATCGTTATCACTTGCAGGTGTTGGTACAGAAGGTGTGTTCATCTCCTTGATCTTGGCTAATCCAAGACAAGATGTTTGTTGGATGGTTTCATTCAAGAACATTATTTGTTCAGGGATGATACAGGCTCTAAATAAAGCTTCTATTCCCTGCACTTGCCAATCTTTAGTACCCCAGACAGTTTTTGTGTCTATTGTGTCTTTCCATAAGTCGAAACCCTGTCTAGACAGTTGGGCAATAAATGCTGCAGAGTAAATCTGTTTTGTATTAGTTAACATAATTTTCAGTCCTGTCTGGTTTACATTTCTAAAGTAAAATGTTTCTGGGTCAGATGTATTGTAACCTGAAAAATATGGAAACTTACTAGCAAATGTTTTTGAACTACCTTTCGGAGGTGTAGGACAATGTTCCCATTGGTTAAACATAAACACATTTCTTGGATATGCAGATTTATGCAAATAATGATGACCATAGTGGTTATAACAATACAGTTGTTCATATTCTGATGAACCCTCTAAATATTCATTTTTAGAAAATGCAGCAGATTTTTCTAGGTCATACATTATGTTGTTAACAGTCTCAAAGTCCCAATCATCTGAATAGGTACTGGACGAAATTAGATTACTTAGTGAAATTTTAAACAAATGTGGAATGTTCAATTGTTCCGTCGGGCCGAAGATGTCAAAATCTGTTTTGTCCCACACTATACCATCCTGTATAGGAACAGCTGTGATGTTCACTGATGACAAGTCTCTTGCTTCACGATGGGAAGATTTATGAGGTTTCAAAAGTACGTTCACATCTTTTCCTTCAGTGTTCACATGGATGTATCTGCCACTTATAAGCACGCTCACAGTTGTAACCAAAGCTAGCCAGAGCAGGAAAACAAATAGTCCAGATATAATCCAGAGTTCAATCCATGGAGAAACCAAATAAGTCTTTTTCAGAAAGGGAAGAAAGTCTTGTACTTGCTGCTTGAGTTGGAATGATGCTGGCGTCGTTTCAGGTTCACTCGGATCTTCTGAGAACGTATCAAAGTTAATGAAATAGCCAGAAGCAGTTCTATCAATTGTTGGAATTGCATCAGGATTTGTAGAAATCACTGGAACCAGTTGATCACTTGCTACATTGGTGTAGACAGGCGTATTTGGACGAACTGTTACTTGGTTTTCAAGAGGGATGAGTTCCATAGCGTTGTTGCTTAGTCCTCCATCTGTTACAGCTGAATTCTCGATTGTTATCAGTCTTTCAGTCTGAACCTCTTGGATAGTAGCGAGAGGAGTGCGTCTGCTACTAGGTCGGAGTCCACGAGGCCTACTATTTAGTATTGGCCACATACTGTGGTTTGATCAGGTCGATGGACACAAATCTTTTCTCCTTTCTTCCAGCAAGGGGCGGCAGAAGTACTGTTCTTGTTCCTTGAACTGCTAGGACAGGTACTGGTTGTCTGTAAGAAGGTCCAAATTCCTTCTTGTCTGCAATCTTTTCTCTGACTAGATCCCCAACATTTGGAATCCAGACAGGCCTTGCTGGGACCGCCGATTTTTCCCCAGTGGTGGTTGGCTGTAGGAATACGTTGCTTTGTTTCGTTCTTAACTCATTCAGTTCCTGTAAAACAGCCAAACGATCTTTGATATCAAACGGTTTATTTTCCACCACTGTGCCTACGTGTTCAAGGTCTGGTACCCACATTCTTGCCCAAATAGGACCTCATATGGAGTGACCCCCCCTAGAGAAATTCTTGGCAGATTGTTCAATGAGCGTTGGACCCCATTAAGATGTTTAACCCACCCATCACCCGAGCCTTATACCCTAGCTGTTATAGACTGCTTTATGTCCCGGTTTTTCCTTTCCACAACTGAATTTCCCTCAGGATGGAATGGAGAGGAGTACCGCAATGCAACGCCCAGACTGGCCATGGCTTCTTTGTAAGCCCGAGAGCTAAACGCAGGACCCTGGTCAGAATGTAGCGTGCCTATTGCGTATGTGCCGATAAAGACTCGCAAATCTTTTATAACAGTTCGAGCGTCAGCCGAGCACTGAGGCCATATCCATAGGAACCTAGATTCAGTATTTGTGGGATTGCACTTGTCCAGTAGGACGCAGGCGCGTAGATAGTCTAATGCTGTCTAACAATGGTGTCTGTACTGGGTTGCCGCATTCGCAGCATGGTGTCTGGTGGCTCTCTCGCTGTAATTTACAGTCTAAACAGTTGTTGATGAATATGTGAATTTCTGTATTCATTCCAGGCCACCAGTACATCTCTTTTAACGTCAAAATTGTTTTATAGATCCCTTGATGTGACAGACCCTCCCCCAAATGTGTTTCATAAATCAAGGCTGCTCTACGTTCCATGTTTTGAATTACCCTATCCCCCACTCCAGGGATTCGAGCAAAAGGAACGTTGTTCGCATCAATTACATAAGAGTACTTTTGTTGTTTTGTATGTGTTATTGTACATTTTCTTTGAAAATGCTAATAAAAAGAATCTAAAAAAAAATAAAAAAATAAAAAATTACATAAGAGTACTTGAGTGGAAACTTTTTGGTAACGCTGCACTGCTGCCCTTGCTTGAAGCATTGACAGCCAACATTATCTCACCGTCTATTTTTGTTTTTGAACGAGTGATCGCAGCTACGGAAGCCGTCTGCACAGCCCCCTTTGCGGCTTCGTCAGCCAATGAATTCCTGCAACGTGAACGCCATCACGTTGATGACTCAGTGTGTGGATCACGTGAGCCTTTGGTAGTTCATTTTTCAACTGAACTACTTGTTCCCAAAGCGTTTTGTGCTTTATTGTGCCACCTTTCGCATCTTTGAAACCATTTTCAAGCCAGTTTTGTATATATTCATTATACGACTGAACACAGTAAAAGGAATCGCACACACTATTAGTGTGGGGAATTCTCGATCTGTACTTTCAAATGCCAGTTTGAATGCTTGTAGTTCAGCTCGCTGAGCTGTACAATCTCCTAGAGATTGAGTTTTTGTGACCATAGGTCTGAAGCTGCCATTTCGCATGCAACCTTTAACGATTGCACACGCTGCACTATAAGCTTGCTTACTCCCTATTGCGGGTTGTGCTGATCCGTCAGTGTAAATTATGAATTCGTACTGATCGAGAGGCAGAATTTCAGTAGGCAGAGGACATTCTTGTTCATATTGCAGGAATGCTTGTGTTTTTAAATCTGGATCAAAAACATATTCAACATCTGTTGCAGCAAGAGAATTAACCCATTGTATCCATCTTGGATGTAATGCTTTAGCATTTGGAATGCTTGCTTTTGTGACCGCTTCTAAAGCTGGTACCGGGGTTACGACAATAATGCGTTTCCCTTGGGCTAAGGCTCTTTCTTTTGCTACAGCGGTTTGAACTGCTGTCAGAATTTTTTCAGTTGAACTGAAGCGCATTTCCGCTTGTGTGTACAAATGAGATTTGTATGCGATTGTTATTTTCTCGCCCTCATTGAAGGTTAAGTAGGTGAATCCGCATTGACCCGAAATTATTCGGATCACCAAATTTCGTTGACTTACACGTGTTTGTAAGTGATTTGTTGCTAACATGTTAGCCTGGAGTGAACGCAAGATTTCTGTGTGTTCCTGTGTCCAGTTTCTGATCGAAAAATCAGGTTTGATTAATGTGTAGAGAGGTTTAACCCTTTCTGCGTAATTTAGAATGTATGTTCTTCCAAAATTTAGGAAACCCAGGATGGATTGTAAGTTTTTTAACGTTTTTGGAGGTTGGAGCAGCGCACATTTCTCTAGAAAGTTAGCTGCCAAGCTCTTGCCTTCACTTGAAAGCTCATATCCTAGAAATAGGACATTGAGATGGGCAATTCTGGACTTTTTAAAGTTGAACTTGTAGCCCTCAGAGGCGAAACCCAGTATAATGGTGCTCACCCTGTTCAAGTGTTTTTCCAGGTCATCGTCTGTCAGATAGATGTCATCGACATAGGACAATGCCTCATTGTCATAAATTTGTAGTAACTCCGTTACCCTCGCTGAGAATAAACCTGGGCTGTTCTTGAACCCTTGTGGGAGTCGACAAAAGTGACGCTGGGTCCCCATTATGGAGAATGCTGTTAAGTACCTGCTTTCAGGTGCTATGTTTTGACAAAAGAAACCATTTGAGATGTCTAATGTTGTTTTATATTTTTTACGCACAATGTTATTCATTAATGCTGTGCTATGTGCATTTTGCACTGCAAAAGTTTTAGAACAAGTGTTTAGGTGTCTGTAATCCAAAACTAGACGATATGTATTGTCTGGTTTGGAGACAGGAAACAAAGGATTGTTCATTGAGGAGGTGCATGTTTCAATCACCCCTTGATATTCAAGTTGATCTAAGATCTCCCTGACCTGTTTTTTAGCTTCTTGCTTTATTGGGTACTGCCGTTGTGCAGTTGGTTCATGTTTCAGATGTATTTTATGGTGAGGTGAGTCCTCATCCCATCCTACATGATTTTTATATAATGCTGGGGCCTGGGCCACTGCCCATTTCCTGGCATATGTATATTTTAGATGAATTGGAATATGGTTGGAGAAGGCAGGCATAATAATGTCCTCGCCATGTGGGCACTCCCTGACAAATTGTTGTGGCCAGTCCTTTTCTGCTAGAAGTATGTCATAGCCCTTTGATAGTCTTTCCCAAAAAAGTGCTTATACCTGTCTAGGTTTGTCTCCCTCCACCCGGAGTGTTATTTCATATAACTTTTGTGGAGTACTAACCCTGGTGTCTACAGTCTCTACTTTAATGTACTCATTCAAGTCCACTATCTCCAGAAGTTCCTTCAGGTTCTGGCGAGCTATTGTGACTTCTGCTGCACTGTCCAGCATTGTCTGAGCCCATTCTCCGTTCTTGAGTTGTGTTCTCAGTATTCTCGGCATGTCTGATCTTCAGACCTGCTACTTTCTTTTTGGAGAATTTGAGGTTTTGTTTTATTTTTCGGAACGTGTTTGTCGTTTTTCGATTTCACGCGTTCTTCTCTATGTTCCGATCGTCCTCTTCTTTCCGAAGTCTGTGATGAGATCTGAAAGGGACGAGAGGAACGTGTATCAGTATCTTGATACCTGTCAGGCTTTCTCAAATTATCCCTATTCCTGAGGTTATACCTCCTTTCAGAGGGCTCCTTTTGAGGAGACCTACCTCGGGATTGAGAACGTTTCTCATTTGAATTTTGTTTATTAGTCTCCCACTTCTTTTAGAAGATGTAGGAGTTTGTTTAATTGAGTCCTTCTCAGGACTTTCAGATAGTTTTGGCTTCACTGGTCTTCCACCCAAACTATCTCTGCCTAATTCTGCATAATATTGTTCAATTATTCTGGGTAGCTCAGTTTGATGTTCTGTAACATCAAATTCCCTTAATTTTTGGCGGATCGCCACTGCTGCTGCCTCCCTTTAATATTAGATAATATTATTGTTGAGACCTGGTCGAAATTTTTCAGTAATTTCATACCTAAATTTAGAGCAGGCTCTGCCCCGTATTCGTTTTGAATTTGTTTCAGGACATCAGATATTACCGCAATTGACGGAATGCCATGTGTTTTAGTATAGATGGCAGCAAAGACTGAGCCCCAAGTGGTGCAGTCTTCCAGTTGTGGTGTGATCCCCATCGGTAAACTGATTGTTAGGATTCTGTGTTTCTCATACGGGCTAGTATTTGGAAATAATGCTTCGATTTGAGTAATTTTTTGAGCTATCCAAAATGGAATTTGCTCACGTTTTGTGGGCATTTTACCCATGACTGCGTATAGAGTCTGTGGTGTAATTTTTAGTGTATTCCCCTGGTGAGGAGTTTGATCTGGAATTGTCAATGGTGGTTGGACTGTGAAAGTCTGCATGACATATTGGACCAATTGTCTGTAGATTTTTATTAACTCTGTGAGTTGAGTAAGTAGTTCCTCGTCTGACATTTCTTCAATGTCAGGATGAGGTGTGTAGCCGGCTAGAATCGGCCATGTTGCTCCTGGTCCACCTAGTGGACCGAGCCTGGTAATGTTTTTGTGATGTTTTAGGGCGCCTTTAAACCAGAGCTGATGCACCTGGTATGTTAATGGAATTTCTATATCCTCGAAAGGAATGTATTCCTCTGGTGGATCATTTTCTTTGTAGAAGTGAAACGTGTGTTACTGGATTGGATTCAGGAAATATTACCCATGAATAGAATACCTCTGTCTGAAAGGATTCGTGTGCCTCTATCACGAAAACTGCTCTACCTCCTCTTGGTGGTAGGCCATGTTTTATGAGTTTTAGAGTGATGGCTCTTCTTAAGTTTGGATGGATGTCTATAACACCCTCCTCGGTTTCATTTAAACCTGTAATGTTAAAAGCTGCTATGACTGGGTCAGCCGCAGCTCCACCGTTTCTGGTGGCATCGTCCCCGTTTAAGGACATTTTGTTATTTTTGAAAAATGTAGAACAAGTTTCAAGGAAACAAAGATAAGGTGCACAATATTTTGGAGCACTGTATCCTTCAACGTTGAGCAAACCAAACAGCTAATATATAGGGTGCTTCCCTATGTAGCCTTGGTGGATACTTAACCCTGCCTACTCCAGACGTCTTTTGGAGTATATGGGTAGGGGTCTCTGAGAGAAAAAGCACGGCTGAGTTACTCAGTATCTAATGTTGAATTACCGCCTTACCAAACCGTTGGGCGCCATGTAGTGTAGCTCCTATTTCCCTAATAGGCTCTGCGCATTGGAATAATATATCCTATAGGTTTGACATAGGACTAAGGTCAGTATGTCCCTATCGAGTATATTAAACTTAATTACTTGTGCCAGCTAGCTCAGAGGCCACTAGAAACTCCTTGACGACAAGAAGGGAGTAGTTTCTGGCAGCCGCAAAACATGACCACTTTGTTTCCCTTTAGAATCAGAACGTGTCCCAGAGTCGTGGAAACAATAGATAACTATTTCACTCAGCTCAATCGTGCATGCTTAGTTTTCTCCAAGTTACACAGAAAGAACAGACGGACGTTTCAATAAAAGATTTATTGAACAGTCTTGTTTCTGGTGTAAGTAAAATGTGCTGTTACGATCACAAGACAGTATGCGAGATAAATAATGTACAGTGTGAGCAGTAGAAATAAATAATACTGCGCTAGCATTATCTTTTAGTATATATGCATTTACATAAATGACACAGACTAAAAATGCGAGTACTCACACGATGCGTTTCTAATCTAGTTCTACCCCAATGTACCTAACCTAACCTAGGTGTAGGGAGAGGTATGAAGTAGGTGTAGTATTCCTTACTATGGTATACTAAGAGTATGTTAAGCCTAGTATGCCTAGTGTGCCAAGAGTCCGTCTAGGTTCTAGCCAGCTCCATACCTGAAGAATGAGAGAGGTAGGAATCTCTTTGCCAGACTCGAACTCCAACACCCCACAAGGGAAGTCAGATCACTGGAAGCTGGACTCTCTGCGTGCAGGGATGACAGCGTCTTCTCAGTGCGTCAGGCCGGGAAATGGGCTCCTCTGAAGTCGAGGTCTCCTCTGATTTACAGGGGCTAGGGAAGGTATATTTATACCTGAGAAGTACCTAAGAATGTTAGTATTGACGTGAGTCGGACAGCGGAAGACGTCATGAATGAACCCCTAAGGAATAATGGTTCATGCATAATATATGAGTCCTTGAAGAAATCAATAGTCCTGGGCTAGGGAAACTCCCGCAGCCTATGGGTCTGTTCTTCATGAACTCATTGTGACGTTAGGGTGGACGGATGTCGGAGACCATGCCTGTATTTGGAGTGCACGGTTTAATGCCTAAATAAGGACTGCGATTTTATGCCTATATAAGGGCAGGGCGAATTGTGCCTATATAAGGACATGATACTGGAAAGCCCGTTTATGGACACCCTAAGAGGAATACAACAAGATACCCATGTGGATGAGAAGGCGTGGGTTGCACATTTTGAAGGTCTGTTTGGAAACTCACAGGAGGTAACTGTTCAACCCCTCCCCCCCCCCATTGTCATCATCTAGTCTAGGAGACAGGGTTCTGTTTGGTCTGGAATAAACAAAGCATGCTCTCAATCAGTGTAAAAGATCGATGGGGTCCCAATTGATTTCTTTCTAGACAATCAAGACCTCTGGGCCCCACTCCTTACAAAAGTTTTTAATAAAATAGTCCAAACAGGCGTACCGTCTTCCTGGAAGATGACAGTTATTATACCCATCTACAAAAAGGGGGATAAGGCAGTTCCAAAAAAACTATAGACCTATATCCGTACTGGATTCCACAGCCAAACTAATGGGCCGGTTACTTTTAAACAGACTTGAGGAATGGGCTCAAGGAAAGAATATAATAATCCCAAGCCAATATGGCTTTAGGAAAGGGAACAGTGGACCAGTGTTTGAACTTAAATGTAATAATAGCAAAATATACGGTGGCTAAGAATGGCCACTTATATCTTGCCTTCATGGATTTGTCAGCAGCCTTTGATTGTGCGGCTCAATCTAAGCTGTGGCTGATCATGGAGGCTATGGGAATTGAGACCCAGATAATTAACGTAATCCATGATTTGTACGCTGAAGCCACGGCTTGCGGTCGATTTGGTAAGAAAGCAGAATGCACAAGACACTTTGGAATCACTAGGGGCATGAGGCAAGGGTGTGTGCTCACGCCCTTTTTATTTGCCTTATACACTAACGCAGTTGAATCTGCTTTGCTGGGGTCTACCGCAGATGTTTCACTTATTAACTCTTCTCCTGTCCCGATACTCCTCTATGCTGACGATGCGGTGCTGCTTGCACGCATAGGCAATGCGCTGCAGCGACTCATAGAGGAGTATGCAAAATTTATGAACAATTTGGACATGAAAATTAACCATACTTAGTCCTTTGTCCTTGTGGCAGCTAGGTCCAAAGCCGCAGAAACAGCTTCCAATGTACATTGAAGGGCTAAAATTAGAGGTTGTAGATTCTTTTACCTACTTAGGGATCATGTTTGATAGAGATAATAACTGGAGAAATATGGTCTCCAACAGGGGAATATTGATGGACAAAATATTGGAGGCCTTCTTAAATTCGTGAAACAAATTGGGACTAAGCCAATTGAAGTAATAAAAAAGGTCTATGAGGCAAAAACACTATCTGCTGCCTCTTATGGCGCAGCTGTCTGGGGTATATCTGATGCCTCTAAACTTCAGCGCATAGAGAATGGTTTTTTGAAAAACTTGGCATCTCTTCCCCCATCCTGCTCTAATTATAATTGTCACATGGAGGTGAGAGTTCCCTATATTACAGATAAGATCCGTATTGCACCGATCTTGATATGGCACTCAGTTTGGCGAAAAGAAACCCTTTCATTAACTAGAGATATTATAAACGACTCTTTGAATCTAGATGGCGTAAGTAAAATAAGATGGTTAAAATATATTGAGACTAACCTGCAGGCCGTTGGCCTACATAACCTATATGAGGATCCGAAGTTATGCATGTCAATAACAAAAAAGGAGCTGAAGACTCGCTTATTAGCCCATTTTGACGCGAAGAGGTATGATTCTAACCTTAAATTGCCCACAGTTAGACAATATCACGCAGCACCTAGTATAATTAACACCAAATTTTCTTATTTAACATTTGTCACGAACCTCCAACACAGATATATCTTAGTGAGATTTTGTTTAAATTATATTCCTCTTATGTTAGGCCACCCGTCTAAAACCTATGCGGTCACTGCACTTCCATCTTGCCCCTGTGACAAACGATCCACTTGGAATGACCTGCACTTTGTATTTTTTTGTAAACTCTATATTAATGAAAGAAAAAGATACATCGTCCCCCTTATCCGAAAATTGAATTTTATACAATGTCGTGTAGCCCTATATTATCTTCAATCATTGTCCGATCCCTTCACATGTTTTTGCTTGCCCTCGTTTTTCCTATCTGCTCTAAGCAGGAGGAGACTAAATCTTTAACCCGATATCCTAAACGTAACTTAAGATGCTGGGTTGTTTAAAATCTGTGTACATATGTATGAATTATTGCTTTTTAGCTTATGACTGTTTTTAAAATTGTTATTGCTGTCTTTTAAATCATGTTTTAATTACATGTTAGTCTAAATTTGTAATGGTCGCTTTTAATTATTGATGAAAGTATGTTTGTAGAATACTTTTTATGCCGATACTGTATCAGCGAAAAAAGTTATTTTGACTGGCTATTGAATTGAGTTTGTGTTTAGCATGTATCTTTATGATTGAAGAGCTGAATTACTCTAACACCAACATAAGACAACTCAGCCCGCCTATTCGAGGTCTCTGAAGTCGCCCCTTGCCAACAGATACAGACTATTTAGACTTTTAGACTAATTTACTTGTAATTAATTAAGCTATACAGGTATGTTTTCATCTGTGCAAATGTGAATGCATAGGTTCTGGTAGTGCCTGAATCCTGGATGAAAACTCTTGATACCATACGACAAGTTGTCATGTGGTATCCATAAGATCATATCAAATGTTTTCTTTTTCTGCTGGTACAAAACAGAGGTTTCCTGAAACTTCCAAGGTTTATTAAATGTTCAAGGTCCCTAAAGCAGGCCTTCTCTGGAGCTTCCTCAACACTATATAACCCGTTACCCCTCTCCATTAGGAAGGCTCCTCCTATTAGCATCTTCAAAACTGAACTCAAATCTCCAAAAGAGAAAGGTAAACTTCCTTCCTAACTGTTGGACTTAGCCCTCTCTGCAGGGTCACTCACAAACATTTTTGCCTTCACCCCTCCTGTTTTCTGAACTTGTTTTGTTGACTTTTAAGACTATGTGCACTTTACCACCGCTAACCAGTGCTAAATTGCTTGTGCTCTCTCCTTTTAATTCAATTCAGTTCATTGGAACTTGTAGACCTCATGACTGCCCAGCAAGGACCTCTCAGTTCTAGGACTAAGTTCAGTGCCCACTAAATCCAATTATACAAGCAACTAGGTTTTCAGTTGCTATCCTAAAGCAACTCTCATCTTTCACCTACCTTAACCTAACATGCAATTAATTCCATAATTTTGCCACTAAATTGGAGAAATCCCAACCTCCACTTCTTACTTTCCGAAACCTCAGAATCTCCACCAGGTTTAGGTAGGAGGATCTAGTAGCCCTGTATGGTCGCATCATATGTTGAAGAAGATGAGGGCCTTTATTGTAAGCAGCTTCAAGGCCAACTACAAAGAGACTTACATTGGATTATCTGTTTAACTGGAAGCCAATGCAGAAAAGTCAAAGAAATCAAAATGATTGATACTTTGGTGTCTTTAAAAGCAAATGAGTCATCATATTCTGAACCACCAGCAGTCTTCTAAACACATATTGCGGACATCCTAACTAGAGAGAATTTAAGTAGCCCAGGCTAGAGAGAACCAATGCCTGAACCATGATCCACTGTGTTGGAACAGGTAAGAAGTGTAATATCTTTCTTAGCATTCTCAAAATGCTGTAGCAGCTGGCTGCTTATTTCCTAACTTGTGTCTCAAAAGTTAGTTTATCATCCCACCAGGTACCAAGATTCTTAATCATGACTTTTGGCTGAAGGCAGCTGCCTAGAGACTCAGGCCAGCAGACAGTGGACCAGCAATTATTATTATTGCTGACCACCATCACCTTTGTTTTGTTTCCATTTTCTTTCTTTCTTTCTTTATTGCTTTATTTCGACAACATGTGTCATAAAAGCTTGATGAGATGTTTAGCCATGAATTTACAATAGGACAAATTTGGCATGAGAATACATGGTGAGACAAACATGTAAACAATTGTTTTAAAAGAGTGCTCACATACATCATTATAGTGGTACAGTTGTCGAAATTACAATTTAAAATTTTCATAAAAAGATCATGAATAAAAAGATATAAATAATTACATGATAAACATTTTAAAAAATATTTAAAAAAGGGATATGTGCTCAAGATCCTGCCTTATGCAATCTTTTGGAAAACATAGTGTAGTGGCCCTGGTGACTCAGTTGTTGGTAACTATTTAAAACCTAGTTACTGGTGTTGGGTAGTCTGTTATAAAGTGCCAGTGCGTGAAGTGCAATCTTGTTGATAAGTCGGACAATCTTTGTGTGCTGTGGAGGTTACTTTACTACATCACTGTCTCATGCCCAGTGAAGTTAAGCCTCGTTTTTCAATGCTTTTTGCCTAATCAACCAGGCTTGGGCAAGAAATTTGGCCACGCCGCACACGAATAATATTCTTGGATCCGATCTCAGAATATGCAAGGCTACCCGGTGGTCTGATGTGCCCAGTTGGCGACAAATAGGTTTTAGCCATTTGGACCTTGGTGCTTTGTAGGCTGGGCAAACAAACATAATATGGGGGACACACTCTAATGGGGCTCCACAACAAGGACAATCTGCTGGTGTCTGTTTCAGGGGGTGCCACTTTGTAGTTACTGCGCGTACTGGGAGTGTGCCGAACCTAAAATGCATATACAGCATCCTATCCCTAGGTACCTGAATTAAATCTAGATAAGGCTCAAGGCCTCTGGTCAGCTTGTGCTGGAGGAATTCTTCCGTTAGTCTGCCCACTTTAGCCATACTAACTTCCTGGCTGGCAACCTTGTCCCAGTATGACCGTTTGATTTCCTCTTTACTAGGTGCATCTTGTCTGTCCCAGTGTCCCTGGAATCCCAGTGCTGTCAAAGATTTCCTAATGTCGGAAATCCATTTAATTTTACAGTTGACATCTAAGTTAATAACCTCAGTGAGTGCTGCAGCATATGTAGAGAGTTCTGGAGTCAGTCTAATGCGGGCCCAAAACAGCAATGGACGTAATTTTGCTGTATCGCTAAATGACCGTCTACCCAGGTCACGTTTTAAGGGTATCAGAGGTGTACTACAGGGAAGCATAACCAGGTTCCTTAGGAATTTGTGTTCGGATCTGGAGATGTCCTCGACATTGTCAAATCCCCACAGCTCAGCGCCATAGAGAGCTGTACTTACTGCCTTGGCGTCATATACTGTGAGGGCCGGAGCAACTGGTCTGCTTTGTGAGGAGCGATGTTCTTTTCCTAGTGCTCCGGTCACACGTTTATGGCCCAAAAGCATCTTTGCTTCCATTAAGTTTCCTATAGCAGGATGCCTTCCAATCTGCTACCTCCTTCAAGCTGGTCTGTTTTAAAGAGCTTATCTGGAGTTAAGGAAATAGCAATCTGTGTGTCATCTGCATATGATACTATTGAAAGGCTGTAGGCTACAACGATCTCAGCCAGGGGGCTTACATATTTAAAAAAAAGAATGGGACTTCATGAAAATCCCTGGGGCACTTCACACCTCAGGGAAAAGGGCCAGGAATAGAAAGGTTGTTCATACACTTGAAAGGTTCTATTCTCCACAAATGAGGTTAGCCAATTCTGCACTAGGCCCATTATTCTTGATATTTGCAATTGTTGCCATAACACTGCATGAGAGACTGTATCATAGCCAGCACTTAGATCCAGAAAAATAACTGCTGTAGCCCTCCCCGAGCCAGACTCATGCTAAGTTCCTCCACCACTGCTAACAGAGCTGTCTCTGTACTATGACCGGACTGAACTTTGATTTGTATAGGATGAAGCATATGCTTATTTTCCAGATGACTAAAATGTTTTTCCAGTACCTTGCCCACGTTAGACAGCAGGGATATTGCCCTCTAGCGTTCTGCTTTTAAGAGGTCCAGAGTGGGGGTTTTCAACAGTGGTTTTACAACTGCATGCTTCCAAGCAGATGGCGCTATGCTGGTTCACAAGGAGAGGTTAAGCATTTCTTGAAGCAGAGATTAAATTGCTTGCTCCCCCTACCTAAGAATATAAGGAGGTGCAGGATCTAAAGGGGAACCTGATTTCACACCCAACCATTATAGACATGGTGAAATTGTCTTGCACCCAATTGGCACATTTAATTAACTTTTAAGTCCTTAGTAAAGTGCTACTACTGGTACTCAGGGCATGCAAGTTAAATGCTACTAGAAGGCCTGCAGCATTGATTGTGCCACCCACTTAAGAAGCCTTTTAAAACATGCCCTAGGCCTTCCATTGTAGCCTGTGTGTGTTGTTTTAGCCTGCCATTTTGACCTGGCAAAATAAACCTTTTACCAGGCCTTCCTTTCTAATACATATGTCACCCATAGGGTTGTCCCTAAACAGCCCTTAGGATAGGTTCCATTGTATTAAAATGTTGGTCATGTACTTTTAATTTTTACATGTCCTGGTAGTGAAAAACCCTCAAATTAGTTTTTCACTATTGCAAGGCCTACCTGTCCCATAGGATAACATTGGGTTACATTATTAGATTTAATAAGTTATAATTTATGTGTGGGAGCAGGTGGTTATATCATGTTTGGTGTCTGGGGAATTGTCATTTAAAACCCTCTTTAATGGTAAAGTCTGATTTTAAGCCACAATTCTGAAATTGCCACTTTTAGAATGTTGCCGTTTTCTTGTCCTAACCATTTGGCGTCTGCAGCCTGTTTCGGGGTCACATGTCTAGGTGTGGTTGGAAGTTGGTCTTTGTGTATTCCTCCCAGACAGTTTCACAATGAAGGGTCTGGATGTTGGCAGGATGGGAAATCCTGGCTTGATGGGGAGCGCAGCTGTCACCTACCATACTTGCACTGCAAAGGCACTGGGCCAGCTAACACACAAATGACTTCACACTAGCCTATTGTGCCCCCTGACTGGGACCAGGGTAGGGAGGCAGGTAATTCCAGACACTTCCGCAAGGGGAAAACTACAACCATTTCTTCCACTTAAAAATGGGCACCAGCTACAAAAAGGGGACCCTCAGAGGACCCACTCTTCAGGACACTCCAGGACCTGTGGATACTACAGAAGAAGGGCTGCACTCCTGCCAGAGGATGACCCTACTGCTTAAGGCATACCCTGGTGTCTGAGAAGGAAGACTGGACCTACACCCTTCATCCCAGGCTGAAGTGACTCCAAAGGTCAACTGACTGACCTCTTGTTCTGAGCTACAGGGACACAACAAGCTCCAGAGGTTTCCCTGCAACTGCCCAGCTGGCCTGCTGCACTGGACCTGCAATTTGACCTGCATGAGCCCTCCTGGCCTCTCCTGGAGTAAGTTCCTGATCCCCAACAGGTCCTCTTCATTTCTCCTTTTCTTTTAGGTGGAGCTGAACGGATGCCACACCAATGGTGAAATCAGTTGAGCTCCTCCTAAAAGAAAAGGAGAAATCCTGAAGTTTTGGGTTGTTCGCAACCAACAATGGGCCAGTTCGTGCCAAGATCTTCCCACCCTTGCCGACCGCCAAAGTGAAGCTCCATGTGAACCAGACTCTTCGTGCTAGTGCAACTGGCAAAGCAAGATCTGCACTTCACGCTACAGCATCAAAAAACCAACGACCATTCGCTGCACCCAGCCTGCTCTTCGCACTACAGAAACGACCAACCGCAACACTCTCTCTGCTCTTCATGGCCCCCTCCACTGCGAATGGAACACTTCATGCTGGATTTAGGAGGTAACTTTTTAAGCGGGACCAACCTGTTCCCTCTATCTGGCCTGTGCTCCAGCACAGTCCTCCTGAACTTGTGACTTTCACCCAGTCTTGCACGACCAGAAAATTGCGAGTGCTTTTGGGTGCTAAGCTTATATTAAATCTTTGAAATTGCATATATCTGGTTCTACCGATTGGATTTTGTTGTTTTGGTGTCAAAAAATGTATTAAATTTTACTCTGTTTTTATAAATTGGTGTGGGATTTTTCTTGTGTTGTGTCTGCTTTTGTTTGTGTTGGATTTTACTTGTGTTGTGACTGCTTTTGTGTCAAGCTACCAGAGGGTTAAGCACAGTTTAACTTGGTGACTTTTGTGGTTTACCTTGACAAGGATTGTGACTGATGCTTGAGAATGACTTGCACCCGCCCTTAACCAACAATCCAATTACTCACACTAACTCACAACCGGTTTTACTGTGCAAGTTCCACCGCACTGTACCTATAGAGGTCCCAGAAGGTCTCAAAACCCTGCATGTTGTCCTCCTTTTACTAAGAAAACACTTAAACAGTATGTAAATCTAGATTTACGGTCTTTGCTTGGGTCAATCTACATTATGAATATTGTAAAAAAAATATTGTGCACCTATTAGCGAACACTTGAGTGATTTGCTTTTATATGTACTTTATCCTGATTAATGTATTAATGCTCCCTTGTGTCGCTGTGGAAACAGTTACCCTGGCATATAGTGCTGTATGCGTATTGTACAATTATCGCGGAGGTGTGCTCATGTACTAAATTTTACTGTGCTCAATCACTGTACTCTTGCGTCCTTGAGGCACCATGTAAATATATGCCTTTTGTATATAAGCCCTAGTTGTCGTGTACTACTGCTGTACAAGGCTCTAACACTCATGAGGCCTGGTTTGGCCCTTGCTAATCTATGTATATTTTACAGAGACGTTTTAAGGCATGGGCAAAGTGGCCAATTGCCCAGGGCCCCCATCTTCCAAGGGGCTGCTGGAAAAGTGATCTTTAACGCTATCTCACATCTGTCTATTTCTCCAGCTCCACCTTTAATGTATTATTCAATATTGTTTTTCATCATGGGCTTGAATCAGCAGAAAATGGGTAATAGAATGCAACGCATTTCCAGGCCTGTGCCCCCAAAGTATTATTTCACGGGGCCCCCAAAATCCTTAAGCTGACCCTAATGTATAAAAACACAACTCAGCGAATGCACCTGCGAGACGACTGTTTGGTAGAAGAGGCTGACGTTCCCGCAGAGGTTTAGCTCCAGAGTAGGGGCTCCGAGTGAGGTGTAAGGGTAGCACTATGCTTTGGCTGTAGCACTATGTTTTGGCTGTAACATGGTAAGATACTTTTGACAAAAAGGGTGGAACCATTTAGCGGGAATGGTGGGCAAAAGTTCTGGAGCACAATTCAGAAAAGCTTGTGACAGATACGGGGGAGTAATCACGTGTATGAGAACAAAGACAGGCCTGGTCGCTTTGGAATGCCTATCTGCTTCAACAGGTGAGAGAGAGGACATTAAATGAAACGTGTAACCATCTGGCTTTAAATGTATGAAGTGAAAAGAATACAATTTCAGGTCTCTAACAGGACTTGATGCATTTCCTCGCATGGCCACCAAGTGGCACTGCGACACAACATCTACGCAGGGTATGGCTGTACAGATCGAAATGAATGCGCACATAAAATATGCGTGCAGGCCTCTGGGTGGGTTCAACTTTACTCACATAACTGCCAAGGTTTCAGATTGCTATGTGTGACATTTCCATAATTTTTGTGTAATAATGAGTGACATTTAAAAAAATATGAGTGACACTTTCTGCCCAAAATCAAACAATGAAGATAAGGGAAACATATGTATCAGAAATTTTACTCATTTGAACAACGATAAACTCCAAGAAGATTTTGAAACTGCTGTAAAGCACAAGAAACGGAAGGGCACTAACCTAGTGCCCTTGTAACCTGATCCTACCGTAAAACAAATATCTAACCCTGATATTAATACTTCAATCATGATATTAAAACTACATCTCGGACGTTAGCAGGAATATTTATGTCAGCAGCTTTCATTTTTTTTTATACTTACCAAGTCTGTGAGTCACAGTGCTGCAGCTGGGGATATAAAGACTGCTGGCCATGGGTCCTCGTAGTCTCTTTGAGTCTGTCCTGTCACGCTCCTTGGCTGCAGACAGCTGCTGAGAATCGGGATACATTTTACATAGTGACGGCGGTGAGATAAGCTGCAAAGTGGCACCGCTGTCTTGAGAGCTGTGCTTGTGCCTTTTAAAGACACGCAGCACCTGCTCTAAGACTCACGCCGACCGGAAAGAATCCCCGGGGACCCCGCACAACAGGGGCTGAGCAGGCAGCAAGTGTCAGGTCAGGAGGTGACAGGCCGAGCACCGGCCTCCTCCTGTAATTATTTTACTCGGCACAGGGGCGGCAATTAACTTTTGGGGGCCGGGCGGGCAAGAAATTGAGATTTAAATCATTAGTGTGTCAAAGGAGGTAAATACCTTGGCACTAATTTTACTTGACAAAGCCAGCGCCACCACTGTACGGGCCAGAACTGAGCCATGACGACTGCTCCCACGGCGGCCACGGTCCGTCTGGTTACTCTGGTAAGGACTCACGCCGCATTCTCAAGAGGTATAGCAGCAGGCACTCCCGCGCGGGCGGCGGCATGATCAATTGACTTGTATTTTACTGGCACTGCAGCACAACACAAACGGTTCGAGCACTAGAGCGGCAGGACTTGCGGCTGTCTCAAACGGCACATAGTTACCGCCAACCCGGCCCGCCTTTAAGTGCCCAGTCTCGGTTGCGCAGCCATTGGACAAATCACTGCACTCTCCTGACTTGCGCACGTGATTCAGAATGCTACGGGTGAATGTATCCAGAGTTTGCTAGCGGCGCGTAGCTGAGCCAGCCCCAAGCGGTGAGCAGCGTGGACCGCTGATAGCTTTGTTCAGAGTGGTAACATTGCAGCAGCACTGAGAGCAGATCTTAAAATTAACTGTTTCTGCTCTGCCTGGCAAGTGAAGTCTGCTGCGGCCCGGGGCGCACACAGGCGTCAGAGGCGCCGGCACCTGGCGTAGGCAGCCAGTTTCAGCGCTGTCAGCAGAGTGTGGTCAGTGAGTGGCAAAAATGCGTGACAATGCATTTCAGTGCGGTGATGCGGGAACACCACACTGAAATGCGTTAGCGTCACGCCTGATGCGTGATACTTGGCAGGCCTGTACTCACAGACACTGTATTTTCCGCCATGCTTAAGTGAATCAATGAATTGCTTTGCATGTGTTGTGTATTGTTTCGTGCCATACATTGAGATTGTTTTACATGTAATTTCAGATGCGTATAATTAGATTTTGCAGCTGACCACCAAAGCGTTGCAGAAGATCAAAGGATGAGAGCAACTGCAAGAGGAATGTTTCAGTGCATAGGGAGAGGCAAAGGGATGGGGGCGTCATGATGAATGCCTCGCACTGCCTTCAGTGCCTGAAACATCAGTGGCCCTTTTGCATTGTGTCCTGGATGACGCAAAGGGCGTTTGCGCTGGCTTTTCGCACCCGGGGCATTTTTCTATTACAGAAGGGGCCGCAGACGCTTGTGCGGCCTCTTCTGTAATACAGATAGCGCTGCAGAGTGCGTTCCCTCATTCGCATGGGGTCGAGCCCCATGCAAATAAGGGAATCCCTTTGCCTCTGCGCCCCGGCCCTATTACAGACGGGCGCAGAGACAAAGAAGCCCTCAGGAGGTGCACTGAGAGTGCGCCATCTTAAAGGTGGCACACTGTCAGTGAGCCCCCTGATGGCAGCCCTCTGGAGGGGGAAAGAGGGCCCAGACATCACCTTGCAGGCGCCTGCACTGTGAAAACACAGAGTGGCTGCAAAGCAGCCGCTCCGTTTTTCACAGGAATGCCAGGCGGCAGCACATTCATGGTAATAGAGCACATTTCCATTGTTTGCGCCCGGCGCAAACAATGAAAATGCGCATTTAACATAATACGGTCCCAGGTCGAGTACTGGGGCCAGTGACGTGTCATAGCAAGGGTGCCATAGGCCCTAATACAAGCCAAGGAAAAGGGCGTCATTTACAACTGATTCAATAGATAACGACAGTCATATTTGGATTTCTGAGATTTTCTACCATCCCTCGGCCCAGGTCCACTGCATTTGCTGTACCTAGATAGAAGGCCCCAAGGTCCCTACTCACAAGTACAGATTATAACTAGTGTCATTGGTCTTGTGTGATGCAGAGACACTGGAACAGTAGCGGCTGCTACCAAACGGGGGGTGGGGCGGGTTAATTAACAACAACAAAAACACCTTAGAACGGCTGGCCGCCGCCTCCCCTGCGTCCTCTTCCTTCCTGTAGTCTGGCCGGAAGCAGGAAGCACAAGGCACACAGGCTACCCTGAGCCAATCACAACACTGCATTGCAGGGAACAGGGAGCCTGTGCATATTCCTCACCAAGCTGTGTAATGCAGCCTAGCAGGAACATGCAAAGTGCGCATGAACTGTTTGGTTGGCCCAAGAGGGCCGGCCAAACAGTTCATGTGCACTTTGGGAGTGCAAACCACTCCTCCCCTGCTCTGGCCAACCCTGCCCCACACTGCACACAGGCCACTGACTGCATCCAACAGGAAAAATAAAATGACAATAATGATACGTTATTGTCATTTTATTTTTCCTTTTTGAGCTGTGGGGCAACGCTGCCACTGCACTGAAAAATAGATCTGAGCTAGAAAGCTTAAGGCAGAGGGGCATATTTATGTAGCTTTCACTCAACGCAGTGCAGCAAGCCATCTTCCTGCTCTGCGTGAAAAGGAGCGGGCAGGAATGCGCCGTATTTAACATTATACAGCTCATTCCGGTCCTTTCCTTGCGCTGGCATCCTTTTGGTTGCCTAGTGCCAAAGCAGGCACCCTTGCGCCATGGTGCAAGGGTACATGCGTTGTAGGAAGGATTGTTTTTGTGCAGATAGGGGTACCTTCCTGCACAAAAACAATCCTTAGTGTCATTTTTCTCTTTCTAAGTCAGCTGTAGAATGCAGCACACTTAGAAAGAAAAAACAACGAGAAGAAATAAAGATATTTCTCCTCATTGTGCCTCCCATAGGTAGGTGTAACATTTTGACGCTTTCCTATGTTTACCAGTGTTGGTAAATCTGGGAATGCACCAAAATCCATTGCTGGATGCTTGGAAACGCCCACTCTCCACCCGTGGAACGCTTCCCTTGGGCAGAGTAATGCAATGCAGCGATTTGTGCTTTTTGCAAGCCATGCAGGGTCACACAAGGTGGCCTTGCGTGGCTTTTATAAATCTTACTTTAGTGTTGTGTCACCCTTGCGCCCCCTTGCGTGGCACAAGGGCGACGCAACAAATTGATAAATATTTCTCTGAGTGTATTTGGGTCAAACATATTTTCTACAATGAAAGGCTCGTGAAAGTAAAAATGTGTAGTGAAGGGAGGACATGACAGACGTACAAGACACAGACATTACAATTACTGATCCAAATAAAAACAGGGCCTGTGCCTGGCCTAGGCATACTAGGCGTATGTCTGGAAGGGGACGATTATGTGAAAGGCAGGGAGGTGTTTTTCTGTGCACTACAGTCATAGGGTGTTTAGTGTAATACATGAATCCATAAAAGCACTTATTACTTACATGTTATTTTTAAGTGCTGAGAAGAGGGAGCGCAATCGCTTATATTTTTTGCTAAGCAATCATTTGTGCTCCCACAATATAACTTATCTGAGCATAGCGGTGGAGAGGGAGGGGGTACAGCAAATATAAGATGTGTGCAGGGAGGGCTAGCAATTACAGGGTAAGATTTGTTAAAAATATCAATTTGATTCGGGTGGCAAAGCTCCTTGCACCAACCCTATAATATGTTTTGATGTTTTTAATCATGTCAGAATTTTTAATGTGTCCATCATTACATTCCTTTCATATACATTTATATACTTATGAGCCTTAAAAGAAGATGTTGTTTAACCCACATGTAATTTTTGTCCTGTGTAGCTTTGCTTCGGACCACTTCCACAGTGTATTAAGCCTTCTGAATCATGGACTTACAATTCATAAAAACGTCAGAGGTAGCAGAAGTGACCTCATCATGCACTCTTTGACTCGCCAAGGACATCATAGGATGTAATGTCACTTGACATTTGTCCCTGATGACATCATGGGTGTAGGAAGCTGGCTCTTTATGTGATATGTCAGTAATCTGTTATGCCGTGTAAAGAGTCCAGGGGTTCCCTTATGAATGGACAGGGACTTGCTCTAGCAATACCAAGGTACTCTATTAGGGGTAGTGTGGTCGAGCAGCCTTAGGCTTAAGCGAGAGGAGTGCAAGACATCTACAAATACACACAATGATCAAATAAATACACATGCGACTCAAGAAGGAGATTCACACCAATTTATAAAAATAGCAAGTATATTTATATATGTTTAGGCATCAGAGAGAAATCATTCAGGTAAGTATGTTTTTAAATATAAATTATTTTCAATTCAAAAAGTGGACAATGCAATTTTTGAGTTCTGCAATGTTATCCTATGGAAGGAAGAAGAAGTTCTGCATACAGGTATAGTACATCGACTTACGGGACCAATCCCCACGAGTTAAGGTGAGTGGTGGGCAAGATCCGAGGCAACACCAACAGTACACCACCAGGGCAGACGGGTGCAGGCTGCAAACCTGCGTTGGGAGCCCAATGTTATTCTATGGAGATCGGTCTCTGTGAAAAGAGGCTGCAGGCTCTGACTAGGAGGCCAGTCGGGCTGAACCACCAGGGGGGCTGAGGCCTCACAATGCTCGGGGACATAGGGACACCTTTGGTCCTCTTCTCCACTGCCCAGGGGCAATGAATACAGAGGTGTCCTTAGGTGTCGGGTTTTTCCTTACCAGAGCAGTCGCTGTTGAGGGGGCCTGTTGCAGAGGCTGCAGGTGACATCAGAGGGCCCACGAGGGGTGAAACCACGATGGACTCGGGCTCTGGATGGCTGGGGGACCTTAATGACACCATTGGCCAACTTCGACTCCGGCTTGTAGCGAAGGGTGCAGTGGTGACTTCAGGTGTCGGGTTTTGGCAGTTCGGGAGGCCTCAGAGTCCATTTTTTTTCTGCGAGATGCAGGGAACAGTTCTGCTGTCCCACAGGAGGTCTTGGATCTTTATCAAAGGCAGGCAGTCTTACCAAGTTTCTGGAGTCAACAGCTGCACGGTGTGTTGACTTTGGTGCAATTTTTCAATGAGGGATGAAGACAGGCCGGCGGGGCTGGTACCAGGTCAGCTGCTGCTTCTCTCCTCTCTGCTTTTGCAGCTCTTCGGTGTCCTCTCTCTTCTTAGGTCATCAGGATCTGTTTCTCTGGTGCCAGGGGCTCCCCTAAATACTGAATTTAGGGGCATTAGGGGAGTGTAGGTAGTAGCAATGGGCTAATGGCCCTTGGGGTCACTACGCCCCCTATATGACTACTTCCTGTGGGAAGCGGGCATAAATCTGTCCCAGAATTCCTAAGTATGCAATCGCAAAGATGGCTACGTCTGGAAATCATGTCCACCTCAGTGTAGCCCACATTAGGGTGGTACTAGTCTGGAGGTGGCACGCTTACCTGACTATCTAATTTTCCCGCCTGTCCAGGTGCCTAGGGGGTTTTGGACAAAGAGGGGCAACTTCCTCTCCTGTAAGGGGACCCAGACTCGCATTCTAAAGGCAGCAGCTCTTTAAAGCTTGCCAATCTGGGGAGGCTAATCAGCAGGTCAGCCTGTGGGATGGGGTGTTACATCCTCTTCCCGGACAGGCTTTTGATCTGGGCCTCCTAAGAGCAGAGGCTCTCACCCTAGGAGATTCAGAACAGTGTCTCAGGTGGCAGGCTGGCAGAAACAAGTCAGGGAGTACACCAGAGGCTGGTGTATGTATTGGTAAATAAATCAGTGGAATCAGTGTGGGTTTATCAATACAAGATGTTTGATAGCAAACATCCCTATTTTCATTGAAGCCATCATGGAGCTGGGGAATTTGTTTTCACCAGTGTCCAGCACATGTTTTAAAATGGCTTCCCTGTCCACTTGCAATAGCAGTAATAGGACTTACCACCATCTGCTCATGCAGGTATGCTTTCACATGTAATATTCAGCACCCTGCCTTAGGGCGGTCAGGCCTGCTGTAGGAATGACTTACAAATATCACATGCAGTGTTAGGGGACATGGCACACAGGGATGTGTGACATGTTGTGTTTTCACTTTTGTCTGCACCAAGACACACAGCCTGCAATGGCAGCTTGTATATGCTTGGTGAGGGGTCATTTAGGGTGGCACAATTGGTGCTGCTGCCCTTAGGGGCCCTCTTTAGTACTTCATGCCCTAGGTACCAGCTGCACCATTTACTAGGGACCTATAGAGGGTGCTAAAGGTTTTGCCAATCGGGGATACAATATCACAGTTTTGGGAAAGAGCTCTGGCACTGGGGATCTGGTTAGCAGGAACCCAGTCAAAATCACATCAGTTATCAGGCAAAAAGTGGGGGTGACCATGTCAAAAAGGGCTACTTTCCTACAATGGGAAATTACATCATATGACCTTTGTCCCTGATACCATCACAGGAAGTGCATTTTCTGACACAAACCTTCAAGAAGTGCAAAATGAATAAATTCACAAAAAGTCACCAAAGCAAAGACAAGTGTCTTTACCACCTTTATGTTAACTAGGGTCCCATTTTGAGACACCGTTGACATATGTAGCTCTTACCTAGCTACAGACAACACATACCAAACTGTAATGATAAGTCCAAGTAGGATATCTCATTGCTTTTGGTGCAAATTAAGCACTGTCAGTGGGGCAGTAGTAGGTTATCCTTTGTTCTCACATCCCTCTCTGCCAGTTCCTCATCTCAAGGTCACAAACCACAATATTATCAGTAGAGGCTCGGTTCTAGATGGTGGGCCATGTAGGCCAGGCCTTCCCAAAATAGCCCCGTGGCCCACCCAGGTCCCATTCACAAGTGCAAAACCATCCTTCGTTCTACTTAATGAAAAAAATAACACAGGACTGCAGCCTCACTATCAAAGCCTAATTGTGCAACTTTCATGTAAAATGCCAATGCCAGGGGACAGGAGGGAGAACTATTACTGTGCAAGTGTAAATAGGAGTATGTGAGATACCCCCACTATTTCTAGACCACAAGCTCCCGTGACACAGTAATTAAGTGATGAAAATAGTTTAGTGTGAAGGATTTTGCCATTTCAAAAAGTGTTAGTGAAAATGTGCATACAAGCAGGATATATATAAATATTATTAGTGGTTTGTTTTATTTTCTTTCTGTTGTGACGCTATTCATGATTTATGGCCGGGGACACTGGAATGCAGCCAGGGAAAACAAAATTACGCTGCAGGATTGACTAAATTATATGGCAAGAAAAGGCAAATTACGCTGCGTAATGTGGTATATTTTGTGATAGTATTACTTCATTATTTTTATACTTTAATGCTGTCTTGCCAAAGGTTACACCTCATTATTACCAGTTTAACACCAAAACTCAGTAGTAGGCAACTGAAAGGTGATTAGTCAGCCTTTGCGAAGGGCCTTTCACTGTGCAGCAACATGTGTCACAGCGTTTTTAAGAACTTTTGATCCGTTTGAGGTAGAAACAATTTTTTTGTTAAAATCTGCAAATTATGCAGCAGTTGGTGGATTATGTTGCAATAACGCGGAATAACCCGCAGCTGCAGAACTGCATAATTCCAGTTGCCCTGCTTATGGCACTATATTAAGCAAAAAAACACTGGCAATATTTTTACTCGTCTTAAATAAAAACATTTCTCAAGTGTCACTAATACAGCACAGATAGAGAATGGCAATGAGCAGTGCAAGTGTCTATTATGCTAAGAAAATCACTGGCAACCCTTTCATGGCAGCACTGGCAACATGTGCTGCTGCTGTCCTGCCTATTCCCCATTTACCGCGGTGCTTGCAGAAGGCGGAGCTTACTAGTATAATTAGAAGGAACTTCTAGAACAAACACTGCATTTTGGGGCACCGGTGACAGTATTTATTCTCACCCAACAAATTCCCTCATTTTGTCAAATGATTAGACAGAAGTGGATGATAGTGACAGCCACTGGAATTATGTGATTCTGCAGCTGCAGCATTTTAAAATGTTGTCAGGTGTTGCTGCGCAGTCGAAGAACCTTCTCAAAGGTTTACTAGTCACCGTTCAGCTGCTTACTGCTGTATTTGCATTTTAAACTGGTACTAATAAGGTAAAACCTTTTTCCAGACAGTGTTAACATGTAAAAAAAATGACAAAGTCATAAAGCGATACTACCTAGCATTACGCTGCTAAATGTTGTCAACCCTGCTGCATAGTTTGGTCTTTACGTGTTGCATAATTCCAGTGGCCCTCATTATAGTGCAGCTATTATCTCTTCCCCTGTGTCCTAAACCGATAAGAGAGAGAAGGTGGAGAGAGGGGAAGGTGAGGCAGAGGGATGGAAGGGTAATAGGAAGGAGGCTGAGGCAGAAGGGAGGATTGCGACCAAAAATGGAGCATGGTGAGAGAAAGTGAAGAAGGGCGAGTCGGAAAGGCAGAGAAGGAGAGGATATGGCCTAACGGCTAGGGCGGTCAATCTCAAATTTGGGGAACCAGGTTCAAGTCTTGGCAATGACGCTCAACATCCTATGATTCTGGGAAAATCAATCAATCTCCCTGTGCCTAACAAAAATGAATGTGTCCTTGTTAACGCAACTGGTGCTCATGTAAAGCGCTTTGATACCCGATACCTTCAGGTCAAGTTTGCCCTATATAAAACTCCGAACAAAAGAGAAAAAAAAGGGAGAGCTAGGGGGTGAGAGGAAATTGCGGGACAGAGAAGAGGGGGGGAGAGAGAAGGGTGAGGTGGAATAGAAAGGTGAAGTGAAACGAGTAAGTTGATGCACAGTGAGAGGATGGCATGGTAAGGAGTGAGAGAAACTAGGATGTGGCGAAAGAGAAGGGCACAGCATGGAAACAGGCGGAAAAGTAGAGAGAGTAGAATGATGTGTAGAGAGTGAGGTATAAGGAAGTAGAGGGTGGGGTGAGTGGGAGAGCACGGTGTAGTGGAGAGAAAGAAGGGTGAAGTCGGGTGAGACGAAGGTGAGACAGAAAAAAAGACTGGTGAGGTGGAGAGTGCAGAAGAGATCAAACCCATAAGTTTAAACCTCTAGAAAAATACAGTCTAAACTAGTAGACAGAAGCCGGCAGTAGGTATGGCATACAGGTCACACCCATATAAGACCATCTAGCAAGCCTAAACCCAGCTCTCAGACACCTGGGAGTCTCTGGACAACCCATTTTATCTTTATTGCCCACCCATGCTTCTTCATGGCCCTACCAGATCCCAAATCCTGTAACAGAGCCTGTTGCCAGATTGCTGTAAGTGCATAATTGCTGCAAGGCAGTTGCTACATCGTTATTAACCGACCATTGCCAGATCACTGACCGCATTATTGCCTGATCGCTGTAACATTGCAACATTAATGTGTGAGTCCCACTGCCAGTAAGTAAATACTTTCCACATTAGTTTAAGTGCACCCTTCAGTAGCTCCAAAAGATCATGATTGCTATATCATTGGATAGGCCTAATTTGCAGACTGCTGTAAGTGCTGCATGCGCAGGTGGACATAAGTGCATCAGCATTTTCAGATTTCCACATCATCAGCTTCTTTTATTTTCTCCAGCAGCTCATACCGTTTCCTCTTGGCGGGTCGATGGGAGCTAAGTCTGCAGGGGGCATGTTCTGGAAGGTTGGAGGGAAGGCTGGATGCAGCCACTTAAAGCATATCTAAATAGGTTGAATCCTTTAGTGGCACATGGTTGTGAGAGAACATGAAGAAATAGAAGCAGCATGAGGGTGACAGCAAAGCCAATTACCTTCTAGTGAGTGCAGACCACAGATTATACCTTAGTTTTCCCATAGCGATCACCACATGTTAAGAGTTTTGGCTGGAAGTACCCATCTTTAGTGCTCGAGCAGAAGACATGGTGCACTTTCAATAGATGCTGTGAGAAAAGCAAACCAAGCATCAAAGGAGGAACGCCACAGCACTGGTCCTCCTGTGGCAGGAAACATGACAATGTGAAATCACCAAGTAGTCAGTAGAATAAAAAACATGCTCTTTCTTCCTTCCCGTCACTTCATTCTGTTCTCTGAAATGGTATTGAGTGCCTCTTTCGTGCCCCTCAATAAGACCATGACTGTATGAAATTCCTCCCACGGCAACCTGAAAGAAAAAGCCTGACATGCGAGCTCGATCAAGAGACGAGATAATGCAGCAGTTGGTGAACATACCTTCATTTCACCAACTCGGTCCGGTAGATGGCGCTGTCTCACTCTTATCTATGGTGGCCAGAGGGCACTGAGTTCGACAAATGTATTGCAGGAGGAAACGGATGGCCGGGCATGTTGTGAGCACTGCAGGCGATCATGAACTATGATCGTCTCTAAAGAACTTGTCACTGCTCAGTGCTGCTGGCATACTTGGACTGGGGTCCTCTCTTGTCTTGTGGGACAGGTGAACACGCACTGAATTGAGATGGGCGGCCCACTTAATGCTCGAGCCAGAGGCCTGACTCTGGCTCAGCTCCTGGTCCTATTGGACCCTCGAGCCCAAAACAAATCGAGCTTTAATGTGGCTTCTGCCTGCAACTCACCTTCACCATCATCCACTGAAAAATAAAAACAAGGTGGCCTTGCGTACCTTGATAAATCTAGAGTAATGCAATGCAACCCAAATCGCTGTGTTGCGTTACTCTGTCCCAGGGAGGAGTTCCATGGGTAGAGCGTGGGTGTTTCCACACATCCACCCTTGGATTTTGGCGCATTCCCAGATTTACCATTACTGGTAAACCTGAGATACCATTAGTGGTAAACCTAGGAATGCATCAAAACGCTGTAAATATTTGGGACAACTTACAAATAAACTACTGGAATTCATGAACTATTTTAACAACTCTTCATGTAACCACATGGACTATGTGTGTGTGCTTCTGTATAATTTGTATTGTGTTGTTGGATTGTGAACCCTTTAGTTTATGACCAGCTTACACTCTATCGGTGTCTCAAAAGGAGTCAATGGGGAATACAATTTAGAAAGTAAGTTACTTATACAAAACACGCAGTCCCAATTTTTTGTTTCAACATAATTATATTAATAAAGAAAGAAGCATTGATTTATACATTACATGGGTTATGAAGCAGCATCATCATGCTTATTTAGTTGTGTACTAGGTGAACACATTGTGCTCATAAAAAAGTGTTCAAACGGCGCAAGTGAAACAGGTGAAAAATGTAAAGCAGTGTTTTTTGGGGATATTTGAAAAGAATGTTATGCATGAACATTTGCTTTATAACGAATAGGCCATGTTACAACGCACACGTTTACAACGCATGCCATTATAACGTGGTCATTACAAGGACCGCGTTGTTACATCGCATACCATTACAACGCAAGTCATCACAGCAACTTGGTGTAGTGGGGGCGCCGGAGTTTGGACTAGTATAATTTACTATTCCAACTCCAGTCTGTGCAACACTAGGGAAGGTGTTGGATTTTAAATCCAACACCTTCCGCCCCCTACAGCAAGTCGTTGTAACGACTTGCGATGTAATGGTATACGATGTAACAACGCGGTCGGTGTAATGGAATGTGTTGTATCGCATTCGTTGTAAACGATGTTTACCCTTTATAACACAAGCAGTAGAAAAACATGGCATAATTAGCAATCCCAATTAGGCTGATACAAGTCGACGGCGTTTCAACCTTCATGACTTGAGGTCATCATCAGGACAAGGGAACACAGAGAAGGTAATTGCTGCCTGACGGGGAACAAAATAGTTATCCCTAATAACGAATATACTTAGATCAATGCAGATAAATATGGGTATGTGTTTTAAGGTACGGAAGGAAATCCAAGGCACCTGGGAAGGAGGGAAAAAGAGAAAAAGGGCTTCGTTAGCCACCATTAGCATAACTTGGATGACGCAACCTCCTTTAGGACCAGTAAAAGTGTGGCCCATACTCTCACATGAAACAAGCCGCCGGACTGTATATGTTAGGAACTGGAAGCCCAGCTGGTCACCAGGGAGGAGGGAGAGGGTCCACAAACTGTCTTTCAAGACATGTGTGATATCAAAACAAGGAGGAAGTTCTTCAAAGGGCTGTAGGAGACAAATCAGAACACCCTGGTCAAATGATGGCGTGAGGAAGACAGAATGAATCAAGGTTGCACGGATAGGGACTCACCCATTGATGAATATGGCTTAAAGGAGAAACCCATCCGTGTTTGGTAGGTAAGGGACTACAAAAGTGTACCCCTGGGAGGTGGCGGTACCCGGGGCAGCGGGGGGGAGGGGCGAGGGGCCCTCCTGCATGTGTATGTAAAAGTGCCCTGGGGAGGTGGTGTTCCCTAGGGCTTGGCATAAGCCCAAGAGGGGGGCCCAATGAGCCCCTCCTACTTCATGCCCCCAATTAAATTTTAGTAGCATTTGCGAGTCCACTGCAAGGACTCGCATCCCCAGATATCTATATTTTTTAAAGATAGATATCTGAAAAAATACTGAACTGATTTTTACAGAATAACAAAAAGCACACTTTCTGTACCAACATCTAGCTTTCTGCTAAATTTGGTGTAATTCTGTTAGGCAGTTTGGGCTGTAGTGTTCAAAAAATGAAAAAATCCCTATAGACTTAACATGAGGAAAACACGTTTTGGAACCGTCCTTTTTTCTCAGCTCCCGCTTGATGGATCACCCCGAAACATTCAACACTGCAGTTGAACCAAAAAGGGGAAGTTTTGTGAAATTTTCGTGGAGATTTGTCAAGTGGCACCAAAGTTACTGGCAAAACAAAAAAGGCTTTTTCTATGGAAACTTTGGTCATAACAAAACCTACCTACTGGCTACCACCAGTACGTAAATATTTATATATGCATTGTCCACACGGTCTAGTGGTTGCCAATCCCAGTGTTCAATTGAAGTCTGCCTCGTTCAGACGGGTAGCTCCTGATTCATTCAGGATGCGCTGCAAGTGAAAATTCACATGCTGTAAGCTCTGGTGAGTGCCCACACCAGGTAATTGCTCATTTTAAGCCGCTCAAGTCATGTACATAGTCTTTCAATATCGTGCTGCCTGCTTTACAGTTTCAATTGTCCCCATCTTGATTTTGGCAAAATGGTGATGTGTGCTGCTAATTTTAGCACTGGCACTCTTGAGGGAGACAGGTCTCGGCTAGCTCTGCTCCACATTCCGTTCTGGTTCTCTACTGGGCCAGCACAAATACATTCGGGCCATTCTGCCCTTAAGCTATAGTGAACGCACCTCTAGTCAGTGTTCTTAACTGTTCTTTACTGATTCATTCTTGATCTTTTTCTAAATATTGCTGCAACAGCCCATTAAGCACCTGCACAGCCAGGAAGTATGGGTTCCGGCTGGCCCCACCCCCTACCCTATTTCCATCTTCCATAAGGTTAATAGGAACACTTGGACAGTGCTGCCTTTAATTAACAGCTCGTACACCCATAATCATCACGTTTCATTATCCCTTTCAGATTAATTCCAGGTCATTTGGAGACCCAATTATTGTTTTATATTCCAATATTTACCGAACACGGATGTGCTTCTCCTATAAGCCACATTCACCAATGGGTGAGTCCCCATCTGTGCAACCTTGATTAATTCAGTCTTCATCATGCCATCATTTGACCAGGTTGTTCGGATTTGTCTCCTACAACACTCTGAACAACTTCTTCCTTGATTCGATATCGTACATACCTTGAAAGACAGTTTGTGGGCCCCCTCTCTGCTCCCTGGTGACCAGCTGGGCTGGCCCAGCTCCTGACATATACGCTCCAGCGGTTTGTTTCAAGTGAGAGTATTGGCCATACTTTTATTGTTCCTAAAGGAGGTTGCTTCATCAAAGTTATGCTAGTGGTGGCTAACATAGCCCTTTTTTTCTGTTTCCCTCCATCCCAAGTGCCTTAGATTCCCTTCAGGTATCTAAAAACACGTACCCCATATTTTTCTGCATTGATCTAAGTTTATTCGTTGTTAGGGGTAACTCTTATTTCGTTCCCAGTTAGGCAGCAAATACTTTCCTTGAGTTCCCTTGTCCTGATGATGACCAAGTAATGAAGGTCGAAAACGCCATCGACTTGTATCAGCCTAATTGGGATTGCTAATTATGCCATGATTTTCAACTGCTTGTATTATAAAGTAAATGTTCATGCATAATATTCTTTTCAAATATCCCCAAAAAAGGCTGGTTTACATTTTTCATGTGCTTCACTTGGGCGATTTAAACTATTTAATCACTTTTTCACGAGCACAATGTGTTCACCTAGCACACAACTAAATAAGCATGGTTAATGCTGCTTCATAACCCATGTAAAGAATAAATCTATGCTTCTTTCTTTGTTAATATAATTACGTTTAAACAAAAAACGTGAACTACGTGTTTGGTATAACTACTTTACTTTCTAAATTGTATTCCCTCATTGACTTCCTTGAGACATTGTTGTAGGATACTGTACCTACCCAGGTCTCAACTGAGGTTATTGGTTTCTCCTGTAGCTTTTAATACACTCTATTGGTAGCAGGGTGTAGGATACCACATGAACACTGTTATTTTGTTATCATCTACCAGCTGGATTTTGTTACTTGACCTCAACATTGGTTACACCAGATGTACAATTATGTAACCACAGTCACCAAAATTCTCATGTAAAACATCAGTTGCATCTTAATTTTCTATAACATTCAAACACTTATTAACAAGTCTTGAATACAAAATCTCATCTAGTACATTCATGTTTTAGGTCAAGCATAATAAAATTCTTACTGAGCACACATATTTGAGGTACACAAACAATCCATGTTAATAGTTTTATGAATCCTTCCTGCATATTGGGGTATTTCCTACACATGCAGATGCTTCCCTCCCACATGCAGAGTCTGTGCCCCACATGTGGTGTGGAGACTCTGCAATCAGGGCGGAGACTTCCACCTACCCCATCAAACAGAAAATGACATACAAGAAGAGGAAGTCAGACGTTTTGTGGTCATTGTGAGCTATCCACTCATCGCTACAACACCATCCTCCTTCATTCTTCTTCTCCTGCATAATCTAACCCAAAACATTGCTGAAGGACTTGATGAGATGGATCCAATTCACAGATAATGAATTGAAAATCATTAGTAAGAGGGTCATCCAAAGGTATTATCTTCAGAGACCCAGCTGAGTAATGCAGTGTGGGCTCAAATCTGGCACAAAATTGCCACGTACTGCAGTGCAGTGGGTGCCCACACCTGCTGGGGGAAGTTTGCTGCAAGTGCTTTGGAGGAATTTCGTCACTAAGCCTGAATCAAGAACGAGGACATTATTGGATTGTCCTCCCAGCCACGTTCTTGGCACCCCGTATGACACCACTTTACAGAAGGGTACAGAGAGCAGACTGGCCAACCCTCCATGATCAGATGGAAGAGTATGAGCAGCAGACGGTAAGAGTATTTTTAAATATTCACTTAAGTGCACATGAGTTTTGAGAGTGGTGCTCTGTCATGAGTTCAGTTTGAGCTTTATACCAGCCTTCTGTGTTCTACTTAACGTGTGTTATTTGTGTGTTATGAAAGGATTGAAAGTTAGAATTACTAACATGCTAGTATAGTTGTAGTTTTGTTTGGATTGACTAATCATTTGATCTTGACATTATGGAATGCTTTTAATGTTCTAATTTTTGTGACAACATAACAGCTTAAACACAACTTCCACAACTAATACATTTCCATTTGGCCAAACTTTGTATATGTGATTCTGATGTTGTGTATCTTTACCTTACTTTCTAACCACCATATACTTTTTACCCATTACAGTCATAATTCACACAATACATTTTTTGTCAAATACGTTACACACAAATGAACAATAAAATATAATCCTTAACAATGCTGTTGCCTTGGACAAATACACTCTAATCTCAGAGAGTGAATATGTGGAAGATGTAGCAAAACACCCTTTTTTACTCTAAGCACAGGATGAGTCCAAGTAAAAAAGCTCTTAGTACAACGCTTTCTCCTCCTTTGAATGCCTCATCGGAAAGACTTTTTGAAAATATCATTTCTATCTATTTAGTGGGGCAACAATATTTGCACCAAGTCACTGGATAGTGACATGTTTATTAAGGACTGCACAACGTCAGATTGTGTATTTAGGGATAAAATCTATCTTTCAAATAAAGTTATACGAAATAGTGAACATAAGAATTAAAAATGTCATCTCACTGCAGATTTGTCACCTTTAGAATATCCCTCCATCAGTCTTGTTCCAGACGTTTCATAGCACTAGGTGGCGCCATATGGCTTGGCGCCTAAGTTGTTCGGAGCAGGGTTGCATATAAGCGCTACCCCTGTGTGTGTACTTCAGTTTTCTTTCTGTGCCTTCAAACGCGGATCTGGAGTTGTGTTCCCTTTTTTGACAATTTGACAAGTTTTTCAAGCTAAATTTCAGTGGGCCAGGAAATGATGTCCCCACACACGACTACAGGGTTGAAACCATGATGTAACTGCCGAGAACAGATGTCGGCGATGGACTAACACGAGGTGTGCCGCTGGTATTTGGGCTTGGCACATGATGTGCGTAGAATGCACCCTCATGCACCTAAAGACGATCTATGACCATGAAGTGAAGCTGTATATTGTTGGACATTAAAAGAAGCTAAGCAAGTACTGCTCCTGCTCTAAGTTGAGGGTGCAGACCCATTCCTGCTCTGCGGGCCAATCCCGCAACAGGTCCTCGTCTCGGTCGAGGTCATCTGGGAAGTCAAAGTCCAAATAAATGCAGAAAAACAAGAAGGCGAAGCAGGACTCGGCCACATCCTGTTATTCTTTACCTAAAACGCACAAGGGCGTCAAAGTGCCACTGGATCTCTCCTCAATTTTTGATTGAAGAGCCAATTCCACAATTGGTCACAATGCTCCCCGAGGTCCCTGGTGCATCGGTGACACCGCAGCAAGTGGAGGCCATTTGAGAGGCCATGCTGCATATTTTGGACATGCTTCCGGTGCTCTCTGGCATGCCTTCAGACCCCAAGGCTCCTTAAGGACCTTCAGTCAGGTTACTGTGGGCTGATCCGAGACCCGGCAACTAGGCCTGGGTGAAACTTTTATTACACCAGAGTAATCGGAGTAATTTCAGTAATGTTGCATTAATCTTGTGGAGTGAAATACTGAAAATTACATGATTGCGCATGTTCGTGTACTGTGGGCCAAAAATGTCTATTCAAGAGCACAGGGACAGAGCATGAGCAGCTGCCGTCTGCTGCTGTTCCTATTAAGTTGCATTAAGCACTATTTTCTTAGCACAAAATGCATCCTTGGTTTCATTTTGAACATGAGGGTGCATTTTGTGCTAAGAAAATAGCGCTAAATCCACTGTTATGCTCCATGTATAGTTCCCCGTAATGTTGCTTAAATTTGTTGTAATTTCATATAATTCATCTACAGCACATTATGCAAGTTAAACCACCCCTACCTAGAACACTCCTCAGACTCCTTACCAACTCCTTCTCTGCCTCCTATTCAAGCTTTAAGATCTGCACAGGTCCCTTCCTCGTTGATGCCAGTCTCAACGTCACCAGCACCAGGAGAGGATTCTATGCCGACCCAGTGTCCAACCCTGAACCAAATCTGCTGCGAACCCTGACCAAGGTCACACTCTAACTCCACTCCAGTGCTACCAGTTCAAATACAATCTGATTCAGACAAAACCCTCTCTCTACCCCGCCATCCTTATTTGCTCCACCAGCTTTTCAGTTCCACCTCTGACCAGAGTTTGCCGCCACTTCTAAATGACAATGGGGATGATGGGGATTATTTACCCTGTCACATTATGATGATGACAGTTTGTACAAGGATTTGCAAGAGGACAATGGGCTTGATACATCCCTCGATTTAGTGGTGATTTCCCCTCTTCCTTTGTGGTAGTCATCAGAAGTGCTGCTGAGGTCCTGGATTTACAAATGCCCTCTGGCCTTTGTCCTATTCTGGATTTTTGCTTTTCGAATGCCTTCAGTCGAAGGACAAATCCAAAGTACTTACACTGGCCCAGTTTCTTTTTGCTATGGATCCAGGCAACTAGATGGTAGCCTTGGACCTGCAGGATGCATACTTTCATGTGCCCATTGTGCCGCAGACGCTATCTACAGTTCAAAGTCAGCAAGGAGTATTTTCAGTTTGCTGGGCTGCCCTTTTGCCTTACCAATGCCCCTTGAGTATTCACAAAAGTGACAGTGGTTATCACTGCTCATCTTTGGAGGATGGGGTTACCAGTTTTCTCCTGTTTCAATGGTTGGCTGTTGAAGGCGACCTTCCCATAGTCAGTTGTAGACCACCTCCAGACCACGGCAAAACTCCTGACATTGTTAGGAATCTCGATAAATTCGCCAAAATCATACCTAAATCCTTCTTAAAGACTTCCTTTTATAAGAGCTGCCATGGACACTTTTCCTGTTCAGGGCATTCTCCCCCCTTCCCCCCCCCCGCCACACCGAGTCCAGGACATTTGGGCTATGATCCCCATGTTTCAGCCACGGTCCTGGATCTCAGTTCTGAGACTTCTTGGCTTTTTGACCTTCTGCATCTTGCTCATCAACTTCGACAGGTGGCGTATGAGGGCTCTGCAGTGGGATCTGAAGTCACAGTGGGACCAGCCCCAAGGGGACTTGGCAGACATTTAAGAGGAAACGGCCCAAGATATGAAGTGGTGGCTGCTCAGATGCAGCCTGACCAGAGACAGACTCCTCTCCCTTCCCCAGCCAGAGCTAACTGTGGTGGCGGATGCATCACTGCTGCAATGGGGAGGCCATTTGGGAAAGGTAGAGATCGGAGGGCTCTGGTCTCCGATAGAAAACCGGCTCCACATAAATCTGTTAATCTGTGGGGCTATGGGCCATTCACCTTGCGTTCCTGGGCTTCTTGGTGTCCATCATGGGAATGCTGGTGCAGGTACCCACGGACACGACAATGATGTGATACTGCAACAAGCTGCATGTAGTGCAGTCCTGGGGCTTGTGCTAGTAGGTACTGCACCTCTGAAATTGGCTGTAGCGTCAGGGTATCTCCCTGATCATGAACCTCCTGGTGGGATCTTTAACACACGGGAGGTTGAGTTCAGCTGGCAGGGGGTTGCGCCCCAAGGTGGAACTCAAAGCTAAGGATGCACAGTGGAAAAAAAACTTCTGCACCTTGGAGTTTCTGGAAGCATTCTCATTAGGACACAAATTCAAGCTTGAGTTTAGCACTGGTTCTTGCACGTCTTACTGCCTCTGACTTTCTTGCCCAAGTTCTGAAGAAGATCACCAACCACGAGGCCCAAGTCATCGTAGTGACTTCAATTTGGGCCAGGAGAGTGTGGTACATGGAGCTTCTGGGCATGAGCATCTGTCCGCTAATCAGTCTACAGCTTCGGGAAGATCTCCTGTTGCAGCTACAGAGCAAGGTTTTGCATCCAAACCTACATAATCTACACCTCCATGGGTAGAGAGTCAGCTGCAGCAGTTGACTGCATTTAGTCTACCACCTGAGGTTGTGGATGTCATTTTCATGGCCAGGCTCCCCTCTACAAAGATTACAAAAGAAGGGGGGATTAGGAGTGCTCAAAGGTCCATCATACAAGCTCCTTAAATCATTTGACATAAACTTAAAACGAGGTATGTAGTTCCTAAGTTATATGAATATTAGATGATTACAGTAGGTCAACTCCCAAAGGGTTATGGGGAGCATAGCGCTTTAGGAGCCAGTGCCCTCACAAACCCAAAGGGTGTCATGCTTCATCATTGGGCTGCTCCTTGTTGGGTCGGTGCTGCAATGCCTGACGGGCACCCTCAAGGGGTTCTTTACTGGAGATCTTCTCAGTATGGCATAAAGCTAAATTTATTAAGCTTGGGTGTGGGGTTCTTAAGTTGTAGACTGGTGTGAAGTGATAGTGCAAGTGTAACTAGTGATGTAGTGAAATAACACCAGGTCTGATAGTCCCCTGGAGTATTTTATTCTAGGAGTCTCTCAGTCTATATTAAAAGTAATGTATACTCTGCCTTGGGAGGCGTAAATAGTCCTCAGGCAGTTAGTGGGTGACATGCTTCTTGTCCAAGTTAGCTCCTTAGGGGTCTGGTGGAAATTCTTCAGGACCAAAAAGGAGGATCCCTAGTCTACACTAGTGGTTGGAATCAGTATTTCAATTGGTTTCTATTTCCAAACACTCAGCACTAACCTATGTCAGGATCGTTGCCTAAAATATCTAAAACCAACCAAATTTTGGTAACTGTAGTCTTCCTCAAAAGGTAGCTGTGTTGGACGCCAATTTCATGTGAGGTTACGTGGCCATGCTCTGTCCGATGACCTACCCCTCCGCAGTTCCCTCAGTAACCGATCGAATTACTTGCCACAACCCATTCTTTAGAGTGACCAATACAGGAAATCCCAATCCACCCTTTCAGAGGCCTTCTCAGCGTGCAATGACAAACAAATGGCAGGAACTTTTTGAGGCCAACTTTCTCTATCAAGTGGATGGCCAATCTGTGATTGTCATGCATCTGCCGCTCGGGCATAAACACACTCTGGTCAGGGTGGACTAGGCTGGGAAGCACGTCAATAAGGCGTGTGGCCAGGATCCCCGTATAAAGCTTTGTGTCTATGTTGAGAAGGGCTATTTGGCGATAAGACCCGCATCGGGATCTAACCAGGCATCAGAATAACTATCACCACAGCCTCCCCCATGCTCTGAATGATGGTCCCTGACCCAGCACAGAGATTTAACAATGTCGTAAAATTTGGGATCAGTTTGGGTGCATACGTTTTTATAGAACTGAGCCCCGAGGCCATCCCGTCCCGGTGTTTTGTTAGGTTTCAGATATTTAATGGCCATATGGACCTCTTCTAGGGTAATTGAATGTTCAAGAGGTCTCAGTAAGCTGTGGAAGGCAAATCTGGTCTAGGAGGGTCCGCCCAAAGTAAGACGAGGAGGATGTACTGCTGTAAAGAGTCTCATAGAAATGTCGGAAATCACCCTCCTTGTCTTCCTCATATATGAGGCGAGACCCATTGTCATCTAAAATTTCTCTGATGTATTCCTATTCCCTCTTGTCCGCAGGTTGTGTGCCAGTAGTGTTCCTATCTTGTCCCCAAAAATGTATGAGCATTTCCTAAGGTGCAGCATCGAAAGCTCTGCTTTATTTGTGTAGTGCATACATAGCTGCCGGGCGATGATAAGAGCATGAGTGTTGTGGCGTGCAGGGTGTTGAAGATTCTACACTTCTAACCTCTGAATCTCTGCCTCTAGTTGCTGGACCTCCATAGCACGTTCGACAGCCGCTGCTATGAAGTGACCTCTAATGATAGCCTTGAAGGCATCCCAGATTCCCAGGATTGCACTCAATCAGCATTCGTCGAGCATGGCACTGTCACTCCTGGGGGTATCTGGGCACTGGGGTGTGAGGTCTCGGTCGTGTCAGCTCCCCCTGTGATGAGTCTTGAGGAAACTGCGGGAAGAGAGGAGAAACAAGCAGAAAAAGGCAAAACAGAGGGCAGAAAAACAAGCGAGCAGAGAAGGCAAAACAGAGCAGAAGAGGGCAAAACAGAGGACAGAAAAACAAGCAGAAAAGGCAAAACGGATGGCAGAAAAATTAGCAAAAAAGACAAAACAGAGCAAGAAACGAGCACAGGAGGCACAAACAGGGGGCAGCAGTTAGACAAGCAGCAGAAGGTGCCAGACTGCCGGCAAGCTGGACAGGTGAACTGTCACAGGGTGAGCTGGCATGAGGACCTGCTCCCTCTCCTCATTAAGATCAAAATATTCATCAATATGTGTACCAATTTCCTGCAGAATAGTAGGATCTCTCAATAATGAGGGATGGAACAGCAAGTTCCTGGAGTGTTTCTGTCGTCCCATATCTAGGTCAGCCACGATGGGGGCATGATCCGAACCGCAATGGGCCCTATCTCAGCTAAGCGGGCAGCCCAACAAGAGAGTTACCTAGGAGTATATAATCAATGTGTGAATATGTTTGATGGACATGCAAGTAGAAAGTGAAGCTAGAAGACAGCGCATGTTTTTCGCTCCAGGCGTCCCGAAGGCCCGGGTCTTCCAGGGACTTCCTAAGTCATTTTGAAAAAGCTCCAGTATGTGTCCCATCCTCTGCTTCCTAATACCTGTGTGGATCACAGACCATATTAAAGTCTACAGTGAGAATAATCTCCCCTATAGCTAGCCCTTCCAGTTCCTCCAGAAAGGTCAGTAGAAAGGAGTCTTAGGCCATGTCAGGTGTATATACTGCTGCTGCAGTGATGTGACGTCCCCCAAATATTTTCCCCAGCACTATGGATCTACCATCTTTGTCTACGTTGGTCCGTGAGACCACTGGGGGAGATTGTGCCATATAAATATTGCTACTCCCTGTTGCTTGGTAGTTGTGGAGGAATGGTAGGCTACAAGGTATGTGGAATGCTTGAACCTTTTCTGGCCAACATGGAGTAGGTTGGAGTCCTGGAGGCACTTGACATTGGGGTCAGAGGTTCGCAGGATTTTTCAGATAGCACCCCTCTTTTTAGGGGAGTTCAATCGGCTCACATCAAGGGAGATGATCCAGACCATTCTAGCATAGAAAGTAAAAGTTGACGAGTACCAAGGGAGGCCCTTGCCGTAGTACCATGTGGTGTATGTGATACTGTAAGGATACTTCCTCCCCAGTTCCTCAACCAAAACGGAAAACACAACCAAAAAACAAAATTAAACCAAAACAATATTGTAACCAAGGGAGAGGGAGAGCTCCTCCCGGTATCGACGATTGAGGGTAAACAGTGTGCCCCAAGTACCTCGATCTGGGGCAAGAAAGCCCACTTTACGGCAAAGGTCACCGAACCCGGCACAAGGCAGAGTTGCCCAGGCATGGCTGGCCCACTGAACAGGGTACAGGACCTCCCCCTCCCCCTACTGGGTGCCTTTGTTAACTCCAACAAGTAGCTTACATGCACTCTAGCTATATGTGATGATTCACAGTTAGGTGACTTCATACTGCATAAAAGAGCTAGCCTCCCATGGAGGTTGTCAAGGGGGGGGGGGGTTCCCGTGACCCCACAGAGTCAGAGCTGTTCTTGATCCCCCAGGCCTGCAAAAAAAGCATCATGACTCAGCCTCTTGGGCAGCTATGAATAATCACAGGAGCACAGAAATTGGTATGGGACTGGGCTCACATAAGCACAGACTTAAGTTTTGACTCCAGTACTGCAAGGCGGGATGCATGGCATCGGCAACATCATAGCCGTTCTTGATCCCCTGGGTCAGCATCTGTACTCCACAGATTGACCACTTGGGTGGCTCTGAGTATGAAAATGGAAACATTCAGTCATTCAGATGGTGGATGCTGTCCAACATCTGGAGCCATGCCCCGACCCCGCGGGCCAGACTACCACCAAGTATTCTCTGGAGTCTGGGACTCTATCGAGTCCGGGAATTCTGAGATCGAGCCCTCCGGCAGACCCTCTGGGAGAGCCCCGCCAGTGTTGCGGCCCACCGGACGTCTGCCACCATGTGATGTTGCAAAAAGAACAATTGATGGACAGAATGCAGAACAATGTCTTACATTCACCCCAGTACAGAGATCTGGGCCTAAATCCATCGTTTTTTTGCTCCCCATGCCATTCCAGTTTAAACCCAGCCATATGCAAATCAATCTTGACCCTGTGCCCAATGGGAACAGTCCAGCCCGAACTGCCAGGCCAGGTCCTCCCTGGACTGGAAACAAGCATCCTAGGACCGGTTTCGGGGTTTCACCCCTCATCAGCCAGGATAGTTTGACTCCAGTGGCATGGAGAGCACCGGACCCACGTCTGGGCATACCCGTCCCACTCCGGGTGACAAATGCAAAAAGAACAATTGATGGACAGAATGCAGAACAATGTCTTACATTCACCCCAGTACAGAGATCTGGGCCTAAATCCATCGTTTTTTTGCTCCCCATCCATTCCAGTTTGAACCCAGCCATATGCAAATCAGTCTTGACCCTGTACCCAATGGGAACAGTCCAGCCCGAACTGCCAGGCCAGGACCTCCCTGGACTGGAAACAAGCATCCGAGGACTGGTTTCGGGGTTTCACCCCTCATCAGCCAGGATAGCTTGACTCCAGTGGCATGGAGAGCACAGGACCCACGTCTGGGCAAACCCGTCCCACTCCGGGTGACAAATGCAAAAAGAACAATTGATGGACAGAATGCAGAACAATGTCTTACATTCACCCCAGTACAGAGATCTGGGCCTCAATCCATCGTTTTTTTGCTCCCCTTGCCATTCCAGTTTGAACCCAGCCATATGCAAATCAGTCTTGACCCTGTGCCCAATGGGAATAGTCCAGCCCGAACTGCCAGGCCAGGTCCTCTCTGGACTGGAAACAAGCATCCTAGGACCGGATTCGGGGTTTCACCCCTCATCAGCCAAAATAGCTTGACTCCAGTGGCATGGAGAGCACGGGACCCACGTCTGGGCAGACCCGTCCCATTTGGGGTGACAAATGCAAAAAGAACAATTGATGGACAGAATGCAGAACAATGTCTTACATTCACCCCAGTACAGAGATCCCATGAGGCTCAGGGTCAAGACTGATTTGCATATAGCTGTATCTGAACTGGGGTGGCGAAGTGAGCTAAAGAACGATGATGGATTCAACCCAGATCCGTGACTGGGGGTGAGTGTCTGAAAAGTTTCAGCGCTCCGTCCATCTCCTTGTGTTTGCTTTGTTCTCCCTAAGTTGGCACGGTATGCCCAGACGTGGGTCCCTTGCTCACTTTCCCACTGGATTCAAGCTAGCCTGGCTGATGAGGGCTGTTAGCCCGAAACCGGTCCCAGGATGTTTGTTTCCGGTCCAGGGAAGACATGGCTTGGCAGTTCGGGCTGGACTGTTCCCATGAGGCATAGGGTCAAGACTGATTTGCATATAGCTGTGTCTGAACTGGGGTGGTGAAGTGAGCTAAAGAACGATGATGGATTCAACCCAGATCTGTGACTGGGGGTGAGTATCTGAAAAGTTTCAGTGCTCCGTCCATCATCTCCTTGTGTTTGCTTTGTTCGCCCTAAGTTGGCAGGGTATGCCCAGACGTGGGTCCCTTGCTCACTTTGCCACTGGATTCAAGCTAGCCTGGCTGATGAGGGCTGTTAGCCTGAAACCAGCCCCAGGATGCTTGTTTCCGGTCCAGGGAAGACATGGCTTGGCAGTTCGGGCTGGACTGTTCCCATGAGGCACAGGGTCAAGACTGATTTACATATAGCTGTGTCTGAACTGGGGTGGCGAAGTGAGCTAAAGAACGATGATGGATTCAACCCAGATCTGTGACTGGGGGTGAGTGTCTGAAAAGTTTCAGCGCTCCGTCCATCATCTCCTTGTGTTTACCATGTGATGTTGGTCACCAAGCTCAAAGAATAGGTGAAATAGGTATGTTCACCTGTGTTGGATGACATTCTCCCGGAGTTTCTGTGTGACCGGGCTGAGCTCTGCTCGTCACTGTACCGTAAGTTGTGAGACGTATATCATGCAGGAATAATCCCGGAAGAGCCCCTCTCCCACCTTCCTGGCAAGGTGAAGGATTTCTTCTTTTTCCGAGAAAAAGTTGAACTTTAGCAGTACATCGTTGGGCCTTTGATGCAGGGATATTTTCCTGGGTCCAGTGTGATGAATTCTATCAATACGAATCTCAGGTTGGTCATCCCCCAGTAAGGATGAAAGCAAAACCATGCCGGTTACGAAGGCTTCCGATTGGTGTACGGGATCTCTTCACTGAGTCCTCTGAGATGGAGATTCTCCAGTCTCAAACGGTTTTCAAGGTCTTCCAATTAATCGACCACTAGCAAGAGTTTACCTTCCAGCGCTGTGCACCTGCAATCTGTATCAGTCTGGGCCATCGACACCACCTTCAGCTGTCCCTCTGCATTGAGGATTCATTGGCCTGCTGCATCCACATCCATGCGCAGTTCGGTAATCTTTGCAGTTAAGTCTGCATGGAGCTCTGCTAGGCCTGTGGTAAAGTCTTGTTTAAGCACATCTCTGAGCTCTGCTTCGAAGATCCAGAGGCTCTCAATCAGGCCGGATTTGATGATTGTCATAGTCAGTTCCGAGGCCACGGTCCTCATCTGGGACATATCCAGATACGCCAGAAGACTGCAGCGGAAAGATGTCTTCTTTTTAGGGGTGTAAAGGGTCCCAACTAGATTCATGGACAGCAGGCACATACAAGGTCCCACGGCATCCAGGCGGGACCCCCGGTGGTGCCCACTGGTCTTAAGCTTAAGAGGTAGACCACTTGTTCCTGGGGGACATGATCTGGTGCAAAAGGACAAGGGGACCGCTATCTTCCCTCCAGGTGGGCAGGTCACATTCTCCAATACAGCATTCCCCAGCAGGCCTTGGTGCTATGCTGCTCAATCGGGGGGCCTTCGTGGTGATCATAGTTCGCACCCACCGGGTCACCAGTACCAGATCCGTGGCTCCCTGCACTGTTGTTTTGCCAAGGACATAAGTCCCTGAGAGCAGTGCCCAGGACCTTGCGGACCCCTCAGGATGTGCCCTTGCCAAGCTCAGGGTTGTGCCAGGACACTCTCTTCTTCGTTGCAGCACAGTCGGGGGTCCCAACCCCTTCAGTCCTCCCTTGTTGCAGGCAAACAGTCTCCCATTCCAGCTGTAAAAATCCTCCGAGGGGTAGGCTGCGGCTGTGCGGCCCGCAGCCCAACAGTCTGCCGCCTAACACCTCTGGGGGCCCCAGGGCCCGCAAATGGTTGCGATCTCCAGGTTATGCCTGATAGGGGGCTTCGGTACCCATACTCAACTCCCGACACCTCAGGGGCAGCAGAGCGCTACTGCCCACCAGCCCCCATGGTCAGGCCACTCCTAGTAGTTTGTGGCTCAGTCTCCCCTGGGCCTCCGCAGCTACTCCGTCTCCCTGCCCCATGCGGCAGGGCCATAAAGGGTCCCCACTAGATTCAAGGACAGCAGGGACAGCACACACAAGGTCCCACAGCATCCAGGCAGGATCCCTGGTGACGACCCCTGATCTTAAGAGGTAGATCACTTGTTCCATGGGGACATCATCTGGTGCAAAAAGGACCAGGGGACCACTATCTGCCCTCCAGGTGGGCAGGTCACATTCTTTAACACAGCAGGCCCCAGCAGGTCTCAGTGCTACGCTGCCCAATCGGGGGGGCCTTCGTGGTGGTCACAGCCCGCACCCACCGGGTCACCAGTACCAGATATGTGGCTCCATGCACTGTTGTTTTGCCAAGGGCATAAGTCCCTGAGAGCAGTGCTTGGGACCTTGCAGACCCCTCAGGATGTTTCCTTGCCGAGCTCAGGGTTGTGCTAGGGCACTCTCTTCTTACCTGCAGCACAGTCGGGGGTCCCCACCCCTTCAGTCCTCCCTTGTTGCTGGCAAGCAGCCTCCCATTCCAGCTGTAAAAATCCTCTGAGGGGTAGGCTGCGGCTGTGCGGCCCGCAGCCCAACAGTCTGCCGCCTCACACCCCAATGGGCCAGCATACGGTCGCGATCTCCACGTTATGCCTGATGGTGGGCCTCGCCACCCATACTCCCCTCCGGACACCTCAGAGGCAACAGAGTGCCACTGTCTTGGGTGGAGTGTATAGGAGATTGGTCAAAGATATCTATTAGTTGAGGGCTACGTAGAGGTGTGTTGCATAGGTGGAACAACCATCCATGGCTGCTTAGCTAATGGCTGAGGAGTACTAATACTAAGAAGTGATTTACGAGGAACACTGCTGCCAGGCTGGGAACTGGCCATCTTGAAGATGTTCTGTGTGAGGCAACAATGTCCTCATTACCCATATACTGCTACTCATCCTCAACTACCTCCTGTTCTGGTTGAGAAGTGTTATCCGTGCCATTGTTGCTTGGAGGGGATTGGATTCTCTCATCAGATTGCCTGCTGTTCTCCATTTATAGATGTTCAGCATCATCATCTGGCGCAATGTCCCCAGAACCTTGAAGAAAATGTCAACAGTTAAAGTACATCAAATCTAGGGTCTGCGAGGGTCTGCAGAGTTCCGCAAACAGGTGGAAATTGGCATGTTGCGCTGCTCAAGCTGATTTTTATTGCCGGGAGCACCACGGGGCTTCTCAAGCATGCACTGCTTCTCAAGTTGGTTTTGCTACTGCTCAAGTAGATTTTCTATCAAGCTGCAGCTTTTTCACCATGAATGGTTGCGACCCCCCGCAAAGGGAAAATCTGGCCGGGTGCCCTCCTAGCACCAAAAAATCATGCTAGGGAACCCCGATTCTCACTCGCGCTTGCCAATTTACCGTGGGCCAAAATTCCACCAACTCTGCCGGTAGAGCAGAATTTATCGCCCACCCCTAATCAAATCCACTTTTGTGTCTATATGTCAAGACGCTAGTTTAATAAACATTGTTCTGCAAATAAATGATAAACATATTACCATGTGAGCATAAAGAAACATATGAAATTAAGAGTTGATAAATAGATGGAATTATTATATCTTGCCAAATGAATTCTCCAGCCACAGATATTTGATTTCTGCAGATCCCCCCTGAGGTCAGCTGCTGAACCTGTACCCTGGTAGTTGGTGTTTCCAAAGTATCTCCAGATCCAGCAGCTATAGAGATGAGAAATATGTTCAATGGATATTATTAATCTATAAAAGTCATCATGACCACAAATGCTGATACCTTAGAGATACATACATGAAAGGAAAACAAACAACACCAATAAAGAGACTTTTGACGTTTGATATACTTATAAAATTTAGATAAATTAGTTATTTAAAGGACAAATGATGAGATGCACAAGTAAAAAACAGAGGTTCCCAGACTTAACTGACCGACAGATGGGAAAGGGCCTATTAACTGCAGCCAGGATGTCCCATGATGTCATCTGTGTCTATGTTCTCAAGGTGGACACAAGGGGCAGTTGTTTGACAGAAGTTTACAGTAGAGAGGGGCAAACATACATCATTAAGCCATCAAAAACAATACAAGATGCTATTTTTATGGTTTCATTTCTCATTTTGAGACCAGTAAAAATTGCTCTTATACAACTTAAGACAAGGCCTAGCAGAAACCTTATAGAGCTACCCCTAAAGTGGCAATTTTAAGGGCAATTTATAAGACATTATAAAATATCTAAAACGGTAGCATTACATATCAAGCATGGTGCCTATAGGGATGTGTACTAAAAGATATACTGCTACCCTGTTAGTAATAAATAAAAAGGTTAGATCCAAAGGCAAAAGCTCAGATAGTTAACTATCTGTCTGCTGTGTGGTTCCAGTCTGGGTTTTGGTACACTGCTAGGCGCAGACGTTGATGTTGTGGCATGTGGTGGATGGGACAACACAGTGACTTAAAAAGGTTCAAATAAAAGTATGAGTATATAATAGTCCTACAGTGTGTCAGGTACAGACTGGTAATTTACTAACCTTAGGTCCTGATTACAGCAGGGGCGATGTATGCTGCTAATCAACCCTATCCCCTGTCATGGAATCTCCTGAGAGTACATACATAGATATCACTCAAACAGGAAACACCATTTTGGGCGAACGGGAAAAAAGGGACAAAAGAAACAATAGAGTTGTGGCTGTGGTAAACACAAATGAGAGACCTTCCTCAAGATGTAGAACTTCAATCCTATTCTCTCTACACAGGCTGTCTAGCCCTGTGTTCCCTGTAGCAAGACAAAAAGAAAGACACATTTGTACAAAACTACACGTGCCCGCATGCGTAGTACAAATATATAACTATGTGTAAGCACATACTTCCACATTGCCGCAATCATCCTTATACAAAACAGAAAACACAAAAATAACCAAAAGAAAATAAACAAGCTCACAATAATATGAGGTGAGGAGACAGCACTCCTTGCTGGAAATCACACAGGTCTTATTCCAAAGTTCCTTAGTTGAAGAGAAAGGTAAAAAGAACTCTGCACCAAACAAAGTACTTATCTGGACTTGGTTCATAGAATATAGGATGCTCTCACGTTCTGTTCTCTGCACAGAACTTGCACTCCTATCGATGTTCCTTAATTCGTGGCTGTGAATATGCCTCCGGACCGTAAAACAGGCGTTGGATAAAAATGCCTCTTTTCATCCACAGTATTGCGCTGCAAAAAAGACAAAGGGGCAGAGCTCCAGCGCGACCTCCGTTAGTCTCCGAGGGCCCTCGGAAGAAGGTAAAAATATGCAGTCACAGGCTGTCCGCGCACCAGCGCTAACAAAGGTTAAATGCGGTAGGTACAGTCCCGGGCACACGTAACAAGGTGGATTCAAGTGACCGTTCAAGAATCCAAAACGGCAATGAAGAGCAGTGCGAACCACGGTAGGTGGGCTACTGCCAAATGTAAGGAAAGGAAGACGGATATCGCCGGGCGGCGGATAAGCCAATGAGGAGATTAACCAAGTGCTAAGTAGCACAGGGGGGAATATAGAATTAGGCGTGCCAGGTCAGTAGTCCAGGACGACAACGGCGGATGCGCCGGAGTACAGGAAACTGGGAGAAGTGTTGTTCAGGAAGGAAAATGGTTCCGGAAGATGGCCGCCTTCCGGAACCATTTTCCTTCCTGAACAACACTTCTCCCAGTTTCCTGTACTCTGGACTACTGACCTGGCACGCCTAATTCTATATTCCCCCCTGTGCTACTTAGCACTTGGTTAATCTCGTCGCCACAGACTGCATCGACTTTTCTGAAGGTCAATAGTCCTCATTGGCTTATCCGCTTTGGATTCTTGAACGGTCACTTGAATCCACCTTGTTGGCACCGCCTTTCAGCCCTGAAGAGTCACGGGTTACTACCCTTTGTGACGAAACACGTGTCGGCTGGTTGCTTTTGTTTTGGCTGGTTGCTTATGCTCTGTTACTATATTAAACACCTATGACTATCATTCTGGTGTAGACCCTCTACATTTCTGCAGTATGAGACATTTCTCCTGATATTATATCCTCGTTACGTGTGCCCGGGACTGTACCTACTTCATTTGTGTGGATTTCTATCCATACCATCACGGGGGTTTTAGGGCATATCCCCTGACCTGGTTTGCACCGTTCACACTTCTAGTATAACATAAACTCAGCGCGAATTAGCTTGAGCGCCATTATTCCTGTCAATACTAAAAACCCCACACTGATACATACTTAAAGGTTAAATGCGCTCCAGCGCGGTTGGGTCAAAAATCAAGAGCAGCGAAGTTAGAGCCTTCCAACGGCTCGCTCGCTGAACGTGCACCAGCGCATGTGCACGAAAATCAATTAGAAAGCTGGAAGGGCGTGAACCAAACCTCCAAAGAACGAATGCGCCCCAGCGCATGTGTTTACAAAGTGGCAGTCAACTAGGAATGTGCTCCTGCGCGAACGACTGGCAAGGTCTCACTGATGCTGCTTCGAATAAAGTTTGACAAGCACCTGATCATATGAAGGTGGAGCTTATATAGCCTCGTGATTGGTGCTGACAGTGTTTGCTTCTTCCCAGGTATTCTGGAGATGTAGTCCCTATACACTCGTCATATTCACTTGTTCAGTCATAACCAGTGCTGTGTCTGTGTATAACCTGCAATCTACGCATGGTCGTGACACAGTGTAATGGTCAAGCTTACATTTTGCTACAATTAAAAGCCATTCCAAGACACACTATTGAATATAGTGTTAACAAGTGATAGAAATCCTCTATAGTATGTTTCTCAAATTGTTATCATGAGGATCTACCTGTGTGTAGGTTGGGTGGGTTGCATTGCAATACCTGCCCTATATGTTGCCCTGCTGGACTTGCATTGATTCCTGCTCCAACTGAAGCAAGTCAAGTCAAGTCAATAGCAACTTTATTTCGATCAAATTGACCTTAAAAGTACAATTAAAATGTTTTACACAATTCATTACCTTATAAAATCAATGTAAAAAAGGAGCTAAAAGAGGAGCGATAAAACAAGAATAGATCCATAAAACGAACATGATTTTAGTAAAACATACACAGTTTATATACAATTCAGTGTTTCATAGCAAGAAAAACTTGGATAAAAAATACAAGTTTGAAACTCTGCAGAGTAAAATCCTCGTTATACTTGTAAATGAATAAAACCCTCATTTGTTACTATTGCTTTGTTTTCAAAAGGGCCCTGCGGGTACACCACATAGAAAATAGGAAGCCTGCTACCGAGTAAACTATCGGGAGGCTGGTATCGTGTTTCAGTATCCTAAAAGCCTCGCAACAACGTCTGGTCCCTAAGTTCCTGCAAATCTGAACCAGCCAGCGTTTTCTAACTTTGTGATACCCGGGCCAGCTGAAGAAAACATGGAGAACAGATTCTATTGGGCAATCACATGCCGGGCACCCCAAAGTTTGTAAGTTGCCCCAGCTGTTTGTGAAGGAACGGAGGGGCAAAACCCCGTATCTGAACTGCAAGAAAAGTTTTCTAGCAGTAGCTGGCTTAATGTCATTTAAAACTAATTCTAGGCTATACCTATCCTTAGACTCCAAAAATGTTAGAGTGAGTTTGCCTACAGAAGGGTTAGACTGGAGCTGAGCCAATTTGAATTCCCGTAGGAATTCCTCAACACTTTCTTAGAGATTAGGACACAGGCAGCCTCTGGATCATCCCACAGATTGCCCCATCCCAGGCTAGTTAGCGTGTGGCGTACGTAGGACAACCAAGGTAATTTGCCTGCCCCTGGTAGGTTCAGGATCTCTCTTAGTTCATCTCTATATGCTGCAAGTTCAGGGGTGACCCACAGACGACGCCAATATAGGAGGGGTCTAAAATTAGATTCATCCACTATGGGTCTTACCCCCAGATCTAGACGTAATGGCGTAAGGGGGGTGCTCTGGGGGAGATTAAACAATTGTCTGAGAAAAAATTTTCTATCAGTGTTAAGTTCTCAGAACTACGGTGACCCCACAATTCTGCCCCGTATAGTGCTCCTCCCTAGCTTGGACCTTATAGATTTCTAAAGCTGGACTTATAGGTTTATAGCTTGATTTACGAAAAGCCTTCATTAGTCCTCCAGATGATTGCGAGAGCTTGAGTGCTGATTTCTTAATCTGAGCCTCCCAGCCCATGGAGTCTGTGATTGTGATGCCTAAATAGTCAAAAGAGGATACTTTTTCAAGGGGTTTGCCATATAAAGATGGATTAGGTCGAGTACTTTTCGGGGATTGAACACCATAAATTTGGTTTTTTGAGGTTAATTTCTAACCCTCTTTCCCTACAAAATGTGTCGAACCTGTTTAAAACCCTCTGTATCCCCATGGGTGATTTGGATACTAGTAGAGTATCGTCAGCAAACATCAGAGCTGGAATTTTACAGTTTGCCAGCTTAGGGATGTCCAGATCTTTCTCCCTAAGCAGATAGTCTACTAGCCCATTTATGTATAGGCTAAATAGGGTCGGAGCAAGTACACATCCCTGCAAGTACACATCCTCTATTTACGGGGATGGGGGCCGTTAGACACCCCTCCTTCCCATACCTAACCTGGGCATAGTTCCCCTCATGCAGGCGTTTTATGGCTTGGCACAGATATGGTGGGACCCTAACTCGTACAAAACTACCCACAACTTCTCCCTGGGGACCAAATCAAATGCAGATCTCAGGTCTACGAAGATCAGGTAGAGGCTGCCACCCTCCAGACACACGATCTTCCAGTATAGCATTTGTAGCCTGAGAATTTGGTCCAATGTCGACAGTTTTTCCCTGAACCCTGCCTGGAGGGGGGTAAGTATGTCATGCTCCTCCATCCAGCTCTGCAGCCGAAACAACAACACCCGTGCAAAGATCTTTTGTGTGATGTCTATGAGGCTAATTGGCCTATAATTAGTTGGCAACAATGGTGAGCCCTTTTTATAAAAAGGGATTATTTCATCTCCTGCCCAGCTTGGAGGTATCTCCATGCCTTGGGGTATAGCGTTGAATAATAGCCAAAGGTATGGGGTCCAAACAGCGGGTTCGCTACGAAACAGATCCCCTGGGATCTTGTCCAGGCCAGGGGCTTTGCCCGGTGGTATTTTAGAAAGAGCACAAGTTATTTCACTGAGGGATATCACAGGGGTGTCGGCTGAAATTGTCGGGATGGACAAAAGGCCCATTCCCGCATGACATACTTTTCAGCTTGATCAGCCGATATCTCCACCCATGAGTATAGGGACTCAAAGTGGTCCCTCTATACACATTCCTCCAGATTTGGCTCTATCGGAGATTTTACCTCACAACTACCTGTGTTGACCACTTTCCAGAATGTTCTCATATCCCTGCTACCCAAAGAGCTTCTCAAAATGTCCCACCTGCTACTTTCCCACCTTTTTTTTGCCTCACTGACACAGGCCTTATAGGCCACTCTAGATGTTTTAATTAATGGGCGGTCGTTAACCTTAATGGAGGCAATCAGAGCTTTTTTAGCCTTGCGACATTCGTCGCTATACCAGGGGTGGGAGGATTTCTTATTCGGCCTTGGCTTTTTGATGGGAAAGAAGAAATCTAATGTAATAGCCAGGAGCCTAGTATGGTTCTCAGTGGCCTTTGAGAAATCAATCCTGTCTCCATTAATAGGTACCGAATTAATTGCAGCCAGGAGCACCGGGATGAGAGCTTCATATAGGGAACCTAATTTCTCCTGTGTCTGATTTATGTCCACCCAACGTACTCTCCTCCTACAATTTGAGAGAGCCAGCCTGTCATCGAAGGGAGAGTTGATACCAGTTTCACTCCCAAATTTGGCCCATGTAATTCTAACACGAGAGCATTGTGATCGCTATCTTGACGTACCACTACTTTAAAATCCATAACCATGTACCACGATTTACAGTCAATTAGAATATAATCCAGTAAAGAGCCTCTCCCGTTTCTAATGAAGGTAAAATTACTAGAGGAGTCAGATTGTATTCTCCCGTTACATGCCCTTAAAGAATGTTTTAAGACAAGACAGTTCATCTGAATCACCAAAGGGGACCAGGTTTTCACTAAAGGGCATGACGACTCTGGGATGGCCCAATATTTATCTTCTTCACAAAGACCGTCCATATGCAAGCTGGCTAGTGGCTCATACTGGCAATTAAAATCTCCTCCTACGATTAAAGTACCATTGTCTGTAATAGTAGTTAAAAAAGTTGTTAGTTCCTCAAGGGTTTTAGACATCTGGCCCTGGTTGGCGCGTCTGGAATACACATTTAAAAGGGCAATACAGATCTTAGGGGTGAAGTGCAACAGGACACAGAGAATATCCTTTGAAGATGATTCTATCCACTCTACTGAGCAGCCTAAATGAACAGCTACCCATATGCTCAAGCCTCCTGAAGGTCTCCCTTTCCCCCCTGATATTGCAGGAATATTAAATGTAGCGTAGCCCACTCTTGTAACATCACCTCTTGCCCATGTCTCCTGGAACATGCAGACCTCATATTGGTCAATGAAGCGGCCCCATTCGGGATTGTCCATCTTCCTATTCAAGCCTGCCACGTTCCAGGATAAGACGCGTAGCCTTGGGCGGTCAGGGTGGGTAGTTTTCTTTATTTCTTTATTTATGGGGGGACTGCTGGGCGGACCCGCAAGGTAGCTGGCATGGTTGGTTAATGGCGAGGGTCGGTTTTACGTTTTCGTGGGTATTCCCTGAAGGGCCACTCATGCGCCTACGGGTTTCCCATGCCCCCGGCATTCTGTGGTTCCCTTCGTCGTTCTTAAATGGCTCGGTTCCCATTGGAGTTTCACCCAGCTGTATTCCGAGACCCATGGTTTGTGCCTCAAGTCAATCCACTCCTTCTAGGCTACTGAACCTATTAGCTGTGGGTATGTTATACAGTTGTTGCCTAGGCCAGTTATGTTCTATTGCTGTTTCATAGTGGCTGTAGTTTTCATATCCCTGAGCCCGTCCATAGTACCTTGCTTCTACATAGGCCCTCTCGGGAGGATATAAATAACCCAATGATAGGGCTGAAATAGAGCCCGTTGGTCTCCCATCCTCTCTATTTAAAATTTCTTGAACAACTCGGGATTTTTAAAATTAATTACTATACAGTCACCTTTGTTGTCCTTGGGTCTCCAGCCCAGCCAACCCACTCTACGAGTAGTTAGAATCTCATTAGCGTCGGTATACCTAAAGTGCCTGTAGTTCGCTAACCAGTGCATACGTTTGCTTTTTAAATCTTGATGGGATTCATATTGACCCTTTCGTAGCTCTGGGGTGCCCACCAGAATAAGGACATATGGGGTTGAGGCAGGCGGTAGGTTAATAACTGGAGGGGGAACATATACATTTGGAGCCTCTATACATGTTTGGAAATCTGCCCCAACCCTATGGTTATTCGGCTGTCGAGGCATAGCGACTTGGATAAGTGGGGGAGGTGGACTTTCTCTACTAGTGGAGGCAGCAGGTGCCCTCTTTGGGTTAGCTACATGAGGGGCTGATGGTTGTTGTCTCTCGGTATTTAATACTTGGGTGGCTGGGAGCTCATTATGTTTAGTGGATAGAATAGCCTTTGTGTGGGTTGCAATAGCCTCATCTCCAGAGCCAATGTCCACTCCAGCGATCCCATCTACTGCCCCTCTATTGCTTGTCCAATTTTTAATTTGTATCATCAAGTTGTCAACCCTTCCCACAAGTAGTTTAAGTTCATCCTTAACTATCTCCCTCACTTGCATCTGGAGATCCACCACTAGCTTAGTAACCCACACTGGTTGTTCATTAGTGGATTCAGTACTATTAGCTGTCCCTCCCATCTCAATATTCTTACTGCCAGTGTTTTCCATCATAGTTTTTTTCCTCCTGGCCCACATTTTTGCTTGCTGTTTGGGTCTTCCCTTTGTGGCAGTTTGTGTACACGATTGACCCCTTAGTTGGACTGGGCTACCTACTTCAGATATAGAGGTTTGGGCCACAGGGGGTTGGTGCGATCGAGCTCCTGGGGTTTCTACTGATGAGAGTGTGGGGATCTGTCATGGGGATTTCCAGATTGGGAGTTAGCGATAGTCGTCTCTCTGTCCTTTCGATTTCTGTGGCTACTACACCCAAAGCCTTTTCCAACATCCTATCTATAGAGGTAGGTTTAGTTTTGGGTGTGGGACTAGGGGGGGCCTTTGATTTCTTTTCTGTACATACACGCTTCCCCATTCTGTTCGAATTGGGACAGTTGTCTTTAGGTCTGTCGCTGGTTATAGTTTGGATGCTAGAACCAAAAGTGCAAGATGCAAAGTGCTATGTGCTAAGTGCTAACAGTAACAGGGCCCTAAAATATGGCCTAAACAAGTGTTTAGCAGCAAAAAGAGATGTAAACATAAACCATAAAGTACAAAGGATGCGAGCTATCTATATCATGCCACAAAAAGACAAAATGTAAGAATAAAAGTATATGTAACAGCTAAAATAATCGTATAAGCAGTTTGCTGTTAAAAAAGAAATCCAGTACTTGAAAGGGGAGTTAAAAAGAGTCCAAAGTCCAAAAGCCGAGTAAAACAGTTATCCCTATGGAGATGTATCATATATTGACCAAGTCCTGATGACTGCATGAAGGGATGAGGCAGTTGCAAAGCAGAACTATTGAAAGGAAAGTCACACAGTACCTTGTTCTTCCACCTCGGATAAGACTTGAAGGACTTGATCCTATGAAATTAAGGAGTTAGAGGTTTGGCCCTGCCCTGCCTCTTCCTGGCGAGGACGGGCGCAGGACGGGCCCGCCCTTGGCACGGGCGCGTCCCGCGCTGCGGAAGGGCAGCCGCGCTTATGTTGTGGCATGAGGAGGCGCCCGCTATGACGCTGCTTCCCTGCGCCGGTGCTGAGGCTGGTGGGTACTGTAGGCCGTTCCCCTCACGGCGATGGAGACCGATGCCGAGCCGTTCCCCTCGCGGCTGTTCTGGAGAAGAATTAAAGCCGTTTCCCTCACGGCAGGTGAGAAGGCTGAAGAGCGCGTCCACTTATCACTCTCCCAATCTTTGTTTAAGGTGAAGAACATTTGGAGTTAACATCACTCCGGGATAACTTGCTGGCAATTCTGTTATTGCCTCCTCACAAAATAATATCACAAACCCTATTATCCAAAAAATAAAGACAGTCCTATACAATGCAGGATGTGAGTTCACCTTTAAATGTACGTCTTTCCTTTTTTTCTGGAGTCCGTAATTGTGCACAATCTCAGGAAGAGAATCGGTACTTTGTAACGTATTCACATTGGTGTGGAGTTGCAGTTCCTAAAACATTAGTCTCAAATTCAACAAAAAAATAAATAATGTTTACGATAGGTCTCAAGGTTCTTTGCAGTTCGAGAACAAAGTCTGTAATTAAGGATACATTGCTACCAACAGAACGGATTAGCAGAATCAAAGGGGGAGACAGGACGCCAGCCACGGTAAGCAGAGATTTGGTTTCCCGAAGGAGGCACAGAGTTCAAGAAAGCGGGAAACTGTGATAACTAACGGTTATTCCAACGGAGACCGAGTGAGTCCACGGAGGGCACTGTGCTTTAAAGTGTACGTGGAAAGTGTACGCCGCTCGCGTCTAGGAAACAAACGCGGCTGCGAATTAGATTAACAAAGGGAGTCAGGATACATTGTTTCTCCTCCGCAACGACACCTCCAACTGAAGCAACTCTACCCAAGAATGTCTCTATGAAATGTATAAAAATATTAATACAAAATGTAGGAATGTATAAAGCTTATGTTAGAGGGTGTTTTTTTAGTGGCTTATATGTGATGGGTGCCTAACAATGCAGGTATGAATGGAGATGAGAACAGATATCGGTGAGTGATTGTAGGTTTACTTTTAGGGAGAGAGAGAGAGAAAGAGAAAGGAGTTTAGAATCTTACCTGGCACCACATTAGTGCTGTTGGAAAGAGGCAGCTCATATGGGAGTAGGGGTGAATTGGGGAGTTTTTTTACATACAGGATAATCCTTGCTACTGTAGATTCTGCAGTGCTCACTCGTGGTGAGATTGTTTCCATTTCCAGGGCAATGTATCCAGGGAATATGACTGTTACTTTTTATTCTTGTTTTTTACATGCTTCTGTTCATATTTATAAGTTATCTCAAGGGCCAATGAACCAGAGGAGTGCGTACATTTGTGACTTGCATGAATGTATGTAATCATCCACGCCCACAAATAGTGGATTTATGCACACTTATTTAGGGTATTATCCTCACACTTTGAAGAATAAGGATCAGTCATTTGTAGGTCCTGAGGAAAGCCATAAGACCTGCTTTGGGCTTATGTGGCCGGAAAATGTAGCTCCCTCTTGATTTAGATGCAGGGGACCACAAATGTATCCCCATTGGCATCTCCCTTGTCTTTAAACTTGCCCAAGTATCCAAACATTGAGTAAACTGTGCCAGGATACCTGAGGCAATTTTGTATATAACACAGATCCCACTAGCAATACCCTAGTAAGAGCTCCCTCCTTCGAAGGTTGAGCCCACTCAGACTCATTAGGTTTTCTGGGTGAGGACTAGATGATAAAGCACGTCACTAGTGAATTCTAGTGGGTGAGAGTCCTTTTAAAATTAGAAAGGAATTCCCAGATCAGGAAAGGTGAAAAGTGGTTTCACTCCCCATTGATTATTTGTGCCTAGACTAACTCTTGCTCAGTGCCGCGATACCGGCCCGGGTGATAGTGTCCTCTATAAATCTGCATGACATTACATAACGTTTGGGGTATATAGTCAGTTCATTTTAATAATATTCATTAATGTTGAGTTTTCCATTATCATCGTGAAAATTACAATGCATGTGGTATGTATTAGATTTGCTCATACTAACTACTATATATTAGAAAATATCAAGCAGAGTGTGCTGATTCAAGAGTCCTAGGGTATGGTTTCTCATTTATAACTTGCAAGATTTTATCTAGAGGCTGTGTCAGATTCCTAACACCACCACAACCCAATGAGTTTAGCCCAAAAGATGGAGGTGGAAGTACCTTTACTCTGCAGGACCAAGGGTATGTGAACATCTCTGAAGGCTAAGAAAATCTACTAGGTGAGACCCATAAATAGAGGAGGGCTTTTACAAGCTTATATTAAACAAACAATTCATATACATATAAATAGTCAATTGTACTTGCCATGCAATAAAATACAAATCAAGGAATGGAAATATTGCCTTAAGAAGCTATGAACATTTATGCATTCATTCTTCATATATAGATCTCAAATTAACTTTGGTGATGATGAAGTAAATCAAGTGCTTGTATTTTTAAAGGAAGTGTACCGTGGGCCTAAGTGTGGTTTTCCGTCCAGGGATCTCAAAGGTTAGTAACATGTTCTTGTTTTTGTTAGTGCTTTGGAGTGGCCCAATGACGCTGTGAGTGCTGCACAAAAACGAGTAAACTAGATATTACCCCACATAATGTGAAATCAACTTTTAAAAGTAAGTTTGCGTATTGATAATCCACAAGTACTTTTGCCATGTTTTAGTGGGTGGAAGAATGTTCAAGTGATTTAAAGTGAGAAATGTTTTAGACAAGTGTTGATAAGCTCAGTTAATCCATTTGTTATAAGCCCTTACTCACTCCGGAAGGGGTACCTCGGCACTCCACAGAACAAAGACAGGACAACCGATCAAAAGAGCCAAGTCTTTAGATATTTTTTAAACCAACCAAAGTTGGAACATGCACAAATCTGGTGGGGGAGTTTGTTTCAATGGTGGGGGGCAAGGTAGGAGAATGACTAACCACCATATCTCGAAGTATGGATAAAGCGGGAACTTAATAAAGCTTTATCCTTGGATCTGAGATTTCTTCCAGGTCAGTACTGAGTAAGCTTCTCTCGCAGGTATGCTGGGCCTGTGCCTGCCAAAGATTTGTAAACAAGACAGAGAAGCTTGAACAGGGAACGTTTTCTGACCGGTAGCCAGTGAAGAGCTTTTAAGGTGGGGGCTCAAGGGGGAGACTGGAGGGAGCTTACAGACCAGGCGCGCCACAGTGTTTTGGACTAGCTGTAGTTTGGAAAGAAAGGTTTTGTTAGCCGCCATCAGCAAGGTGTTACCATAGTCAAGATGACTCATAATGAGGGCTTGAATCAAAGTTCTCCTAGACCTCAATGGGAGTCACTGGAACACTTTTTTGAGCAAGCGCATGATGCTAAAGCAAGTGCCACAGACGGATATAAAACCTGTTCTTTCATGGAGAGATTCTCATCGGCCAGAAAACCAAGGTTTTTGACTGCCCTTCTTGGGTGAGGAGCTGATCCCAACTCAGAAGGCTACCAGTCTTTGCACCAGAAGGCCTGTGCCTTGCCAAACAACAGAATCTATGTCTTGTCTCCATTCAGTGGCAGACAGTTGAGAGTCATCCAAGTGGCTATCTTTCTCATGCTGTCAAGAAATCTGATTGTAGCATTCTTTGGATCTTGCCCACATGAGATCATTAATTGGGTATCGTCTGCATAAGATATTATGTCACAGCCACATGATTTAACAATATGGGCAAGGGGGGTCACATAGATGCTAAAGAGAGTGGGGCTCAGAGAGGAGCCCAGCGGGACCCCCTTGTCCATGTACATGGTTCGAGATTTAAAAGGGTCAAATGAGATCACCTGGGTCTTATTTTCCCAAAAATCTTTGAACCAGTCCATAGTCTTTCCATAAATACCTATCTCATAAAGTCTTCGAACCAGGATGGAATGGGAGATTGTATCGCAGGCAGCGGACAAATCGAGTAAAACCAGCATAGGCGGAGAGCCAGCATCCAATAAAGGTCAGATGGAATCAACTACTGCCACCAAGGCGGTCTCCTTACTGTGGGAAGCTCTAAAGCCAGATTGAGTGGGGTCTAGTAAGTGGTGGTCCTCTGCAGATAATAAGAAAGTTGTTTGCTAGCAAGAGCCTCCAAAACCTTACCCAAAAGGGGAAGGAGCTAGTTGGGCCCGTAGTTGGCAAGTTCGTTGGGATCAGCATTGGCCTTCTTTAAAATAGGGGTATTCTGCGCGGTTTTCCAGTCCAACAGCAGTTTCACAGAGTTCAATTATAATTTAAATAAAGACATGATGGAAGGTGTTAATAGGGCTGACAAAGGTGACTACTATGTGAAAAGGGCAGAGGTCCGAGGGGGAGCCAGATTTTACTTTGACTATCATATCCTGCACTTGCGAGATGGCCACAAACTTCTCCAGCAGTGCAGGGGAATTTGAAGGTGGAGAATTATTGTTGATCAGGTTCCTCTAATGAGATGTGAAAATTCTGATATATTTTAATGATTTTCCCCTCGAAGTGGTCAGCAAGTGAGCCGCACAATTCTTGTACAGTGGGAATAGCTGATATGCTAGCTAAAAAGGCTGGGGGAATTCATTAAGCCCCTTAAATAGTTCTTCGTCAGACTTGCCAGACCGTGTAATCCTGTAAATAGTTTGAAGCCTGCATGCTTCTCTGATTTGATAAACAGCAAGGCCTCATTTGTATGCCTTTTTATCAGAGGGGGATTTGGTCGTTTTCTCAGTTCTCAGCTCCTCTGAATACCAAGGGCCCTGGTGTCTAGTGGATTTTGAAGTGGAGGGCAACTACGTCTAAGGCATGTAGGAGGGTTTTGTGGTACTCTATTAAGGTGGAGTCGATGTCGTCACTATTCTTTATCTTCGGAGAATGAAAGCCTGTTTTAAAAGTGGGAGGGGTTATTTGTTTCCAGTGTCTTAGTGTTATTCTGCCCACCCTCTTATTCTCTCGGTACCCAGCAGACCTTGGAAGTTTAAAGCGAATAGAATAGTGATCAGTCCAGACTAGAGGCTGAGGAAGATCTATGTCTAGTTGCTGAGAGTTGGTAAACACTAGATCCAGAGTGTGGCCAGCTATCTGTGAGGGGCCAATGAGCTTCTGCTGTAACCTTAACATTCCGAGATCGGCAAATAGTTGAATGACATCTGTATCTGAGGCATCTTAACCCTGGTAGTTAAAATCACCCACCAAAAGAATGTTTTGAGAAGTGAGCACATGCGGTGCGAGGCGTTCCACGAACATATGACTGAAGTCTTTCTAGGAGCCTGGAGGACGGTAAAGTAAGTTACCCTTCCAGAAATCTCCAGAGGGAGTCACCATCTTAAAGACACACATCTCCACCAAGTCAGAGAGAAAGGTGTTGATGATCACAACCTTCAGGAAATCCAAAAGGCAATAGCCACTCTGCCTCTCACTTTGGAATCTCTATCCAGTCTAACCACCTTATATTCTTCAGGAAACGCCATGGGGATACAGGAAAGGGCTAGGGGGGTGAGCAGATAAAAGATCCCAAAGCTCGATTGCGTGCTTGGGAAAAGATCTGGTGTTACAATAAAGGCCTTTAAGTGTCCCTGACTGAAAAATAAGGGATGAGGATCTCTAGGGTCAGTAAGAATATTATTTTCCCCTTGTGACCTCTGAGAGGTAGGATTGCGCTGCATCCCTGCTTGCCATCTCCACAAGGGAACTTGTAATGCAAGAAAAGCCACAATTAATGCAAGAAGATGGGCCCTTCAAAGACGGAGGAACTTGGAAGTCACATGGTATGGTCTAGGCCTCATAGTCAACCAACAAGTCTGTAGTGTCCTGCTGGACACGTTCTAGTGTCTCAGCAGACACTGAGTTTACCAGCCACTCCCCAGAGGGCTGGACACACATGCACCCGACACCCATCCATCACATGCGTCACAAGTGACGTGACCCTGTTAATAAAAGGGCCCGGGTGCACGTGCTCGTGGCCAGTTAACCAGTCTATCGCCCGACTCTGTGTCACTCATTTTAGTAGCATGTGGGCCCAGGGCCCACTACACAACATTGGCGACGAGCGGGTATGACCCCGCGCATTCCATGGCTGCTGCTCAACTGTTCCTCGTTGGGGAGATGAGTTGCCCGAATAGGAGGCAGCCCCACACCTGCAGTGAGCACATTGGCGAGTTTATGCCCCTTGCAGTAGCCTGCTACGCTGACCGGCCCTGAAGTGGGTGACGAAAGACTGTTCGTCCCCGCACAGCAGCCCAACCCTGCTGACACCTGCCTGCTGGACACTGTGCATGCCCTGGAGGTGCTGCGGCCCCATGTAAGGCTTCCCGCCGCATGCACCTACGGCCGGGATTCGGTGCCCCAGCGATGAAGAGGGACATGTCTGCACCGCTTCTAAGCTCTATCGAAGCCGCCCCTGTCCAGGCAAGGCCGCTGAGGCAATGGAGAAGAGTAGTGCAGTGAACTGCACCACAGGCAAGTGCCCAACATGCAGTGCCCGTGGCTAGGGCAAGAAAATATAGGCTGCGCCTACAGTGTACGCCCACACCGCCATCCAGCAAGACATGGCCCGCAGCAGTGAGAGACTGCAGGGGACCGGCCGTGCATGACTGGACCCCAGATACTGCCAGCCCAAGGAATATTCCCAGATGGTGCCATCTGATATGCCCCCTTACCTGCCCAGGAGGTAGCCGCTGTGCTGCCCTTTGCTGCGTGTTCCGGAGAGTGGAGAGCCTCCGACAGAGAGGCGTGACAGGAACAAGCCTTCATGCGCTTGAAGGCCTGGGTGGTGGAATAGGAGTCTGCTGGCTCAAGGAGGGGCTGCCGGCCAGCGGGAGACATCCCGTCGACTGAGCCGGAGTCCTGCAACTGGGTGTGGAATCTCCAGTGAGTGTAGAGGCCCGCAGTCAGAGGAAAGACTGCTCCGGCCTGGGAGAAGTGCCACAAAGCCTCCTAGCAGGGAGAAGAGTCGAGCGGTTAAAAAAAAAAAAAAAAAAACACAAAAAGAAAGTGCACAGAATAAGCGCCGCCTTACCGTACAGGCACAGCGTCCCCCTGCCTTTCCAGCACCGTGCCTGCCTGAGCCACAAGGCCCGCAGCATTAAGGAAAGCTGTTACGGCCTCTAATAATGCCTACTGTACCAAGAGAGCCAAGCAGACTCACAGAGCAATGAAAGCTGTTGTGGACTCCCAGAAAATACCTGCAGCGCCACCTAGCATCTGCCCAGTGCAAAGCGCGCAGTAAGTGACAGCCACCCAGTATCAAGAGGCAGCCTACAGTGCTAATAGCTATCTCGTGCACCCTACTGGGAGAGGCGACCTAATGTCACAGCACTGAAGAGGAATTGTACCTTCTGACACACTTCCATCCTATGCCCCCAAAAAGTGAAGGGCGAGCTAACCCTGCATTACAACCAGCACTAGAGATTTCTAGGTGCCTGAGTGCCTAGCACCAAACACTAAAAGGAACTGCAGTGCCCTGAGTACCCAGCAGCAACGAGCCATGGGGGCGGCCTATTGGTAGAAAAGGGAAAGAGCAAGCAAGTGAGCAAGAAAAGCCCCCAACGAAGCAGATGTTTGCACAAAGTACTGCAAACCTTGCGCTCATCTGAGAGCCTGCAGCGCATACTTCATTGTTGCAAAGCAAAGAAACCCAACGAGTTCACAGCTGCCACCAACTGTAAAAGCTGCCAAGATTCCAGCTGCACCCAAGGCAGTGAAACTACAAGCAGCCAAGCCCTGTTAGTCAGCCAGCAAGCCCACTGAAGGCACAAAAAGCACTGTCTGCTGCGCGTCCCCCCAGCAGCCATCTGCCGCAACCACAATTAAGACAGCTGCATGCCCCTGCTGGTGAACAACCACTACCACAAGAGAAGGTACAGGCATGCAAGGCGCTAGCTCACCAAAGTGCATCCTGGCAAAGGCAAGGTGCAGAGACACTGCAAGAGAAGGGTCAAGTGGCCAAGCAAGGCCCAGCAAAGATAATGGAATCGAAAGCAACCGAGCAATCCTCACCTAAAGCACAAGAAAGACAGGTGTAGAGCGGGCAACCCCAGTGGCTGGCCGACGCCACCACATGCAGGGAAGTTGCGCCACACGCCCCAGTGGTGAACAGAGACCACTACAAGCTAGGAAATGGACACACCAAGCACCTGGAGAGGGCAATCATGAAGAGGACTGAGCGCATGAGGGCAGAGAGGCGCAGAAGGTGCTCAGGAGAGAGAGAGACCTCTCCCCAGAGAAGAAGCAATGCTGAAGGAAGCAGGGAGAGCTCCCACATCTCCACTGCACCAGCAAAGCCCGGCAGTGGGCCAATGACAGCACAGAGTGTCCTCCCTCACACTGCCTCAAGACGGAGTCACCAGTGGCCCAAGACAGACAAGAGGAGAGTCGCACACTCCACGTGGCAATCTGCCACCGTAACATGGGCTCCTAAGACAAGTGACACATGGCTGGATGCCACATCGCACAGCAAGCAAGGAGTACGTCACACAAAGTGACCGACTCCACCAAGCATGCCTGAACGGAAGCAGGAGCAGACGCCAAGACAGCGCAAGCTCGAGGCGCAAGCACGACGACCTCAAGTGAAGAAGGTGACCTGCCATCCTGGTAGAGGAGCACAGCGAAACTCCCTGAAGAGGGAACACAGAAGACAAGTGGCCGGACGCCATCGAACACCCAAGAGGAAGAAGAGAGGAGAGCGACTGGAAGTCTCGCCCGAATGGTCCAGAGACCATTGAAGTTGATAGGCCCTGTTGGCCTGTTTTGAAGAAGGTGCATGCTACTGCACCTGGAGAAAGAACCAAGAAGTGTGACAATCCAGTCACCATGGAGAACCGGACGACCACAGGTGTGCTGGAGAGATCGAGGGGAGAAGAATGAGGACTCGCACCGCCACAAGACAAGAGCGCACCCAGAGATACCAGACAGCCACCAAGGCAGACCGACGTCCCTGGAGACAGCTCAATGGGAGAACCAAATGTAAGCCGCAGCTAGCGCGAACCGCGTCTCCAATGCTTCCCAGTGCGACCGTCCAGTCCCGAGCGTCGGCAGTCTAAGTCAGACGGCATCCCTGCTCCTGACCGCAGATGCCACGGGTGAAGAACAGCCTCAGCAAGACGAAGACACATGGCTGCAAAGTCCCTCCAGACATCCTCTCTCCCAGCAAGTCACCACCACCTGTTGTCCAGGATCAATGGCAACCACATCATCATTATAAACATTGTTTTACATACACGTGCCGCTGTTATAAGTCTGGATGGACAGCAGGAGGCATTTGAAAATGTTGAATAAAGTATAAAAGTGGAACTACGCTGTCTCTGCAGTGATTAAAAAAAACATGGATTATATTTGGTGAAAAACGGATAGAAGCATTGGTCTACTGTCAGATAAAATTTGATTATGTTAAAGAGAATGATTTATTGAGAGGAAAAATTCCTTCATTTAGCAGTGCAAAGGTTGGGTGCGCCATGTAACGTACCTTTTTGGATACTTTAGTATTACTGTGATTCGGGATAGTTCACAGAACCTGTTCGCACGCTGCGAGTTGGGTTCGTCATTGTTAATATACAAAGGATAAAGGGAAGGAGTGCATTCTTTCATCTTTTCATTTGCAACGCAATATTTCTGTCCCCCCCCGACAGTTTGCACCCCACAGAGGACATGTTGGAATTGGGATGAAAACGAGACAGTCAACACATCACTTCAGGGACAGTGGAAAAACACGGAACATCTAGAGAGGATTTGAAGGGGAACTTTATGGACTGCAACAGCAACACTAGTGATATTGGATAGATCAATTCATTTTTCATTTATTTTTCGTTTTATTAGTGTTTTTTTTAATCTGATGGATTGTTTTGATTGTGGTTGCACGATCAGTTGGTAACTTTTTATGTATTTTTCATGTATTATTTGTGCAGACTCATCTGGTAAATTCAGGAATTTTGCTACAGCACTGTTTTTATTTTTAATCACGACATGGCTTATGGGTGGGTCAATGTGCTTTGTTGAGTTTATTTATTTATGCTTTTTTTGCAGCAGGGAACGGCATCTTTGGTATTGAATAAATATATCACTTTAAGGTTTATAGCTCTGAAAGGGGAGGTCACGGGGTCAGAGTTGATTTCTAACTGATTACGCACACGTGGACGTGACTCTAATAAGAATGGTCTGTTTAGTAGAGGGAATAGACGTTGGCGTTAGCATAGAGCACACGCGCATGAAGCGGATAGAGTGCCACACGCGGCCTATAAGATAATATGCCGAGGTTTAATACTCCATGATATACGGGAATGCTAATAATAACAACATATGGGGCCGTTTTATTAAGGAAATCGGGGGAGATCGATGGTGGCTGAAGGGGTGCTGCGCGTCAGTTTTTTTTACAAGTTTTATGAGTTCAGCCTTATTCATGAAGATGCCGTGGATTATGTTGTTTTTCGAATTGGGTGGGCTATTGTATTGTTGGGAGGGATTTAGCATTGTTTTGTTTTTAAACACGGGTGGTTTGTCGAGCAACTTCGGGGTAGAGGATGAGTGTGGGTGAATGAGGGTTGTGTTATCAAATATTTTTTGAAATATGTAGTGAAACTTGTATTGCACAGTTGGTTTAGTTATCTTTCTTATTTGTTTCAGTAACCCCTGACGAAGAGCCTTTCAGGCTCGAAATGCATTGGGTGGAACATAATGAGCCTGCTCTACATGAATGTTTTACATACACGTGCCGCTGTTATAAGTCTCGATGGACAGCAGGAGGCATTTGAAAATGTTGAATAAAGCATAAAAGTGGAAATACGCTGTCTCTGCAGTGATTAAAAAAAACATGGATTAGATTTGGTGAAAAACGGATAGTAGCATTGGTCTACTTTCAGGTAAAATTTGATTATGTTAAAGAGAATGATTTATTGAGAGGAAAAATTCCTTCATTTAGCAGTGCGAAGGTTGGGTGCGCCATGTAACGTAACTTTTTGGATACTTTAGTATTACTGTGATTCGGGACAGTTCACAGAACCTGTTCGCACGCAGCGAGTTGGTTTCGTCATTGTTAATATACAAAGGATAAAGGGAAGGAGTTCATTCTTTCATCTTTTCATTTGCAACCACATCATCATTGCCATGTGCAGGACACCGCTCCCAGCAGAAGATATGGAAGTGTGACCGGATGGTCTACACTAGGAATCTGACGACTGACCAATATCAGGAGGGGAAGTTGTGAGAGGCCGGGCCTGATGTTGGAGAAAACTTGAGCTGCTGACGGAGCGCATCCCGACACACCAACAGCAAGCAAAGTGGATGACAACCCGAGAATGGCCATGGCGACCGCCCAGCGGGAGACCGAGAGTAATGCGCAAGCATGCGCGAACAGAGTCTCTGCCTCACGTTTCTCAGCGTGTCCATCACACCACTGTCACCGATGGCTTAGCAGCCCAACATCCAAGCGCATGGATGCGCATGCCTCCCCAAACAAAATGGAAGCACCTGGCCACCCCTACTCCAGGTGATCGACTCAAGAAACGAAGGCCTATAACCACCTTGGCAAGTTGTGACCAAATGTCGTCCAGATTCACCACACGGCTGGCCATGCCAACACGCTAGTCGGTGTCAAGTGCGTCAAACACCACCATCGCTAGAGTACGGAACACGTGGACCGGAGTCCCACACCATTGCCATGCCAACTGTCAATTAGAACCAGAGACTACCCAATGCCCTGACGTGCATCCGAACTACGGCAGAGATAGCATGTCCTTACCCAAGATCCATCCACCCCTGAGGTTGTGCGAGTGACTAGGCACTGGCTCCTCTGTGGTCTTGCATCTGCCCCCACGTAGGTACACACGCAGCCCCAGCACAGCCAACACGCAGTCCTGTGGCAACCCAGACAAGGGGCCTCCCCATGGCGGGAGAGTTGGACTTGACATTGCCCCACTGACGGACTCCAGGATGCAGCAAGGTCGTCTAACGAAGGCTTCAGTTGATCAGGCAACACATTTGTGAACTTTTACCATAGACTCCAACCACGCTCATGACGCACCCTGTTTATGAACTGTTATGACCTACCACACATCATCCTCAACATCAGCGGCGTGGAGCGATTTCAAACCAACGGACAGGTTTCCACTGGTAGGCTCCCAGAGTGAGGTTGATGTCTCCAAGCCTGCATTTGTGTCCTGAGCCACTCAGGTTAAATTATGAGTGCAAGCAAAGATGTCCTGCTGCAGTCCGAGTCACCAGCCCCATGTCTGCTGTCTTCCTGCTACACAATTCTAGAGGCTGATGGACCCTGTGGTGTTATTTGATTGTTGTTTACCCCGCAGGTTGGACTCGTGTTTGTTTTGTTCTTCAATAAAGTTTGGGAGGAATGTAGTGTCCTGCTGGACACATTCTAGTGTCTCAGAAGACACTGAGTTTACCAGCCTCTCCCCAGAGGGCTGGACACACATGCACCCGACACCCATCCATCACAGGCGTCACGAGTGACGTGACTCTGTTAATAAAAGGGTCCCGGTGCGCGTGCTCGTGGCCAGTTAACCAGTCTATCGCCCGACTCTGTGTCGCTCATTTTAGTAGCATGTAGGCCCAGGGCCCACTACACTAAAAAGTCCCTGATCTTTTTTAGATCCTCTGTAGAATAGCAAAATCTTGGTTCATGACTAACATCGATGGGAAAAGATGCAGTGGTCCTGGTGACTGGTGACAGAGGGGCGCGGACGGGCACAGACGGGCTTGCCTTAGGCATGCCTTTGTGCGTCCGAGCATGGTGTTTAAGCATGGTGTTTAAGCAAGAGGCCGAATCCTAATGTCCGGATAGAACACTAAACTGCTAACTGCCTAAATATGGCGCTTGTAGCAGTCCAACCAGGAAGTAAAGAGTATGTGTAACCTCTACCTCTCTCTGCACAAACGGTATAGACCGGGGCAGAGGACCAGAGAGCGGAGCAGTTTTGCCAAAGATCGACCGAAATAGGGATCCCTAATCCCAACAATGAGAGATCCCACCTCCCCCTATTAGATGGACCAAAGTATGGCAAAACGTGCAAAATTAATGTAAACACAATAGTACAATGAGCACAAAATAAATGTATACAGAACACTCAGGGGATGTTTAAAATGACGTCGTTTTAGAAATTCAATAAAAAATGAAGTGAAAAGTGTAATGCGTGGTGTCTTGCCTTAATCAGGTGCGCGTCTGCACTAGCATTGCGTTTAAGTTAGCGGCCGACTCCTAATGGCAAGGACATAACAGGGCTCCTTAGATTAGAAACAAACCAAATCTTTTGAGCGTTTTTGCTAAAGTGATAATGCTAGCACTCTGATAACTGTAAGAGGCGACACCGATTTGCAACTGAATATACCATTCTCCTCTCAACCCTTTAGACATGCTAATCCATCTATTTAGCACCTTTCCAAGTTGCATGGCTTGATACAGCAATTTGAGTTCAGAGGTGAAATGATTTCCTTCTCTCTTTTGCTCAAAATGCCACAAAACACAATAGCACCTTTGTCATTCTCCTCAGCCTCCCATAGGTAAGGTCAGAGACTATCGATCACCTGTATCAATATTGAACTCTTAATCACTTGCACCCCTGGGAAGGGGGAGGGAAGAAGAGGAAATGATTGGAAGGAAAGGAAGATGAGTGGAACAATAGAAAAGGATGGAAATAAATACAGAAATGGAAGGTGGAAGGGACAAAAACAAGGAAGGTAGTGAGAAAAGAAGAAAGGAAGGAAGAAAAATCAAATAAATGCAACCATAAAAAGAAAGAAGGATGGAATAAAAAATACAGAAAGAAAGAACGGTAAAAAAAGACGGAAAGAAAGACGGAAATCAACAAGGACAGAAAGAATAAAGGAAAGGAACAAGGAAAGGAATGAAAGAAAGAAGGAAATACCAAAGAAATAAAGATAGAAGCAAAGAAAAAAGTCTACTTCTGTTCTCAGAATACATTTACCCCTACATTCACTTGGTAAGTGTATCTTTGCGTTTGGTACTATCTATGGCACTCCGGTACTTTTTGTCTTTGTTTGAACTATACAAATACCACTCACTTACACTCGTACACACCTGGGATAAAAAGAAAAGGCAGGGAAAGAAAAGAGTGAAAGAAGAAAAAGAAAGAAAAGGAAGAAAAGTACATAAAAGAAAAAAAGAAAGCAATAGAAATAAATAAAGAGAACATGTAAGAGATTGCATGGGGAAAAGAGAAAGAAGAAAGGAAGAAGGAAAGAAAGAAAAGGGAAATTGATTAAGAGAAATAGAGAGAAAATGTCCAAAAAAGTAAGTCAGGATGAAACAAAGAAAAAAACAAGAAAAAAGAAAGAAAGGAAGAAAGTAATAAAAGAAAAAAGAAAGACAGGCATTGCTTCTGAAATAATGTGTCAAAATCACATTGGAAAAAGGTGGCTCTAGAGGTGGAAATAAGCCCCTGTTCTGTGTTTGCCTCTTGAAAGTCAACACTGTATAATCCCAGGCCTAACGTGAAAGTGTTTTCTTTGTGTATAGAGAGAGGAGTTGTCCTACCGCTTCCTTTCCAGTCACATTGGCAAATACCAGCTTTGACCATGTCTGCCCACTCTCTGTTTGCAGAGCTGGGGCATGTCTGATTCTGGGAAGGTTCTGAACGATGTGCAAGATGGACAAGAGGTGTGGGGCCCCTTGAGCACTGAGGTTGAATTAAAGCACTCAAAGGTGGACTATTGCCTGTTTTGTTGGTTTCTTGTATGTATATATGCTGCCTTTAAAATGTCTGACGGCGCTAAGGGGGGGGGGGCTGAATGGCGAAGGATTCACTTTGCAGACAGACGATCACTTAAAACAAAGCAAGCTTGATTCACAAAGAATGGTGTATGAGTAAGTGTGACTTACTCTTGTAGTACTCCTGGCTTACGCATGAATTTCAGGAGTAAACCAGGATTAATCCTGGCTTATGACTGGAATTCAGGAGTACCACAAGAGTAAGCCACAGCAAAAATCTTTGTGAATTGAGCCCAGTTTTCTAGAATGGATACAGCACAAGTCTTACAACTGTAAAGAGTTGTAAATGACAATATTGTGAATCCAAATCAATATATTTCATATGTCTTTGCTGAAGGAATTAAGCACAGCAGTAAAATCTCCGGAGTAGACGAAGTCAAGATCTCAGTAGAAGATGCATAAACTAAATGATCTGTCTTGTTGTTCACAGGGGAGTGATGTCTTTAACCAGGTTTATAATTTGCTTGATGGGGACTCCAAAATACCACCATGCTAATAACATTCCCTGTTTCAATAAACAGTTTGATTGCTGTGCTTTTTATGCTCTAGTTAACATCAACTATTGGATATAAAAAGTGCCTTGTGTTCCGTTTATGGCCCACAGTCCAACTGATCCACTGGTAATGGTAGAAAATGATTTCTGTATTGTACTTTAATTACATTTATATATCATTTACTATCCCTGCCGAGGCGTTGAAGTGCTTTGTGGTGAGCAGAAAGCTTCTCTGGTTAGTGGTTAATATATTGTTTTTTTGGTCACTGATTTTGTAAACCAGAGTACATGCAGTTGTGTGTAGGAGTTGAGGTAGGACATTGTTGAAAATGTGCCCCTTCTGCAGTGTCACCTTGGATTTTTTTTTGCCTTTTTTCTTACCCCTGTTTTGGCTGGCCATAGATCTCGGTGCACTTTACAGTTGCTAACCAGTGGTAAAGTGCTTGCGCTCCTCCTTTCAACATGGTAAAATTGGTATACACCTGATTAGTTTCAGACCTGCCAACTGCAACAAAAATGCACTGTGTGGGAAGGGAGTGGGGACTTGGAGGGGGCGGGCACCTCATGCTGAGAAGTACAGAAGAGGCACATTTGCCGCTGCTCCACCTCCAAATCCCCTCCTCCCCCAAAAAAGCAGCTTGCGGAGGCTGGTGCCAATGTCCTGGGGTGTTTTCGCATCCCTTAATTGATGTCAGCAGTTCAAAGCCTCCGAATACGAGCTGAAAATCCACTGCAGTGATTTTCAGCTTGTTTTCCTTGCCTCCATGTGATATCGGTTCCTCGCCGTATGACCATGTGAAGGGAGCCAGTATCGTGTGTCACACCGTAGCACCATGTGAGTTAACAGGTCTGTAGTTTATGCAATTTGCCTATAAGTCTCTAGTATGGTACCAAGTGTACCCAGAGTCTATAAATTAAATGCTACCAATGGACTGCAGCACTCATTGTGCCATCCACTGCAGTGGCACTGTAAAGCATGTCCCTGGGCCTACCATTGTAGCCTGGTTGTGCAGTCATAAAACCGCAAATTCGACCTGTCAAAATAACCCATTTAGACAGGCCTAAACTGCCCTTTTAAATAGTAATGCCACCTCTAAGTCGGCTTTATCAATCATAATGTACGAGGCAGGGTGCATGATATTTAAAAGTAGGACACGTAAACGTTTAATGTTAAATATGTCCTTCTCTTGCAGTAAAAAAAGGCCAAAACTATTTTCACTGTAGCAGGGTTGGCTGTTACATAGTAAAGCAATGGGATACAATATTACATTTAGTAAATGTTGTGTCCAGCTAGGAAACACCTACAAATTTCATTTTTGGACTTTTTGAAATATTTATTACAAGCCCAATTCAAAGGTGAAGTTGGATTTGTAATTGATATTTTGGAAAGATGGCCTTTAGAATGTTACCTTTGCCCTGCTTGAAGTTCCTGGAAACTAAATCTGAATTTTGCTCTCCTGAATAGGCATGAATGAGATGTGAACTTCCTCCCAGGAGCAAACAATAGCCTCAGCTGGAAGGGCAGATGCAACAAGATGGGGTCAGCCCATTTAATCCGCCTGAAATTTTCCCATTTGGATCACCTGGTTTTGGACTTGGGTGGGGAAGAAAATCTGTGTCCGCTAATTAGCTGTCACACTGGACCAGGGTTGGGACACCCAGGCCCAATGAACAAAGGAAGGAGCCCAGACCTCTGGAGCCAACACAGGAGGGGGCTCCTCTTTGACATTTTGGTGGAAAAGGCCCTGGCGCTGAGCATGTGAGGGGCAGAGCAGAAGCACCCAGTGTAGATGTGACTAGTGACTACTGGATTGCGCCATCTTGAATTGTCCCAGCATGCTGTGCAGGAGGTTTGGGACAGTCATGGAGAGGTGATGTGGCACCATAGGATAGGCCAGGGGTGACTGGCTTCTGGAACTTCACACCCCATACTTAAAATCTCTTGCACAAGGGGGAGAAAGTGTTTTTTAGGTCGAGCTAGACAGCGCATGCGCTGTCTCTTCGAGACCTGCTGTAATCTGTCTGTGTACTTCTAGTCCATCCCCTTTCTTGCCACTGTTTTTCATTTGTCGATGTAAGTGTCCTTTGAAAATCCTTGCATGCTAGTAGTCAGTCCTGCCACTTTGTCCCTCCTTTCTCTCTTCTGTTCCTCCCACAGAGCAGGGACTTAGTACTGTCTCATTCTGCTATGGTTCTTTATCTGTTCTTTGAGGGACGATTTTTTTCTTGGTTTGCGGCTCTGTTACTAATTGTCTGTGTTTAGCTTCAGTGCCCTAGCTGCTTACATTCAAATATAGCATTCTTCCTCCCACCTCCTCCAATTGCCACAGTTGTGTTACTGCTGCCTCCTCCACCGTGGCTCCTGCTCCCTTGCTTGTATTTTTTTTGTTAGGCTTTTTGCACTTTTTGATCCATACCGTCGGTTGGTTTTTTGTAGTAGGATATTTGCTTGGTTTGGGCTTTCTTTTAAGGGGGATTGGGCTTGTTTTTAGGTATGACCTAGAAAGATTTTACATCCCTCCCCCTCTCTTTCCTGGCTTTTCATTGGTTCCAGTGTGGGTCACTTACTTTTCCTGCAGTTCCATTGGCTGTAGCATATTTTCTTGCATTGACCAATGCTTTTTTTTTGGTAAACATTCTTTTGCCCCCGGGTGACCCGCTTATTGTTTCAGCATGGTGCCCGCTTTTACTTTCTCAATGGCAGCGCCTGATTGTACTCCCACCCCAGGGCGAGAGGGTCTCTTGGCGCTTATGTGACCTTGCTTCGGACAAAATAGCCAGAAGGGGGCCTTGGGGGGCAGTCGAACGTAGCGAGGTCTGCCCACGGGGTGTTTGGGGAATGGGAGCGGCCCGGGCGACTGCTCCTCCCCCTTTGGGCTATTTGGGCTATTTTAGAGCCCTAAAGGATATTTATGCCCCCATTTTGACCAACCAGCCACCATTTTGTGATACATGGTGGCTGGTCAGAGGTATAGCGGTGCTTTTTCACCACTTTTCTGACTAACACAGGGCTATGAAATCATGCTTTAATTTGGGAAAAAAGAGTAACGTTTGATTCGCATAGCAGAGCAAGCAACACAGAGAGGAAAATGTCATGTAAGCACTAGCACTTTCATATTGAGAATTTGGATGAATGTTCCAGGACAATGTCTGCATATCTTAGTCGTTTTTAAGTCACAGTGTATAAATTGGCCCTCAGTGCCGGCTGATTTGGTTTCGGTCAGGCTGAGACACATTAATCCAGTGTTTTTGAGAGAAGTAGGATGGATGGACGATGGATGGATTTCAGAGGGGTAGGGTGCCAGGTCGGCAGAGAGCCGATCAGACGAAAATATAAATGAACTGGGAGACCGAGTCTCTGTGTGTGTATGTATACATGGTGGGGGGGGGGTGGGTGAAAGTGCGAGACCTCGTAAATCTAAAGAGAAAAGAGAGTGACGGAGACAGAGAGAGGAGAGAGCGTACATGAGATAGACAGAGAGAGAAAGATTATCCGGGCCTTTTTGGCCTCCTTGTTGATGTGGTCCATCTGGCAGATGAAGGTGGGTGACTGTGGGAATCACGATCTCTGTCCTGAAAAGAAATTTGCAGCCACCCAGTTTTAATTCATCAGCTTTAGTTGGTGCTCAGACCAGAATATATATGTTATTTTATCATGGTCAAAAAAGGTTTGCGGCCATATTAATAAACCTCCACTTTGCGCATCACACTTTTTCGGGGGCATTATTCCTTACACTTTCTGGGGGCAGTTTCTTAGCTCTCAATCCCAGGGGCCTTATCTAGACGCTCTTTTTTGATTGTTGAGCATTCTAGTATTAGATTCGTTCAATATAGGCAATGTGGGGGAGCAGCACAAACCCAGGACGGTCTATAGGAAGGGAACCAGGTGGGCTATTAGTACGAGCATCCAAGGGGGTCAAGGTAGTTTGGGAGTGAGATAAGTTCAGTGGCACAGTAGGCGAGGGGGAGGCCAGGCTGGGAGGCAGTTAGTGACCAGCACATCGGACCACATATAATTTTGCAGCTGGTTCTGGTCAGGAGCGTTCCAGACACAGGGGAGCACCGTGCGGCTCCATTACCCCGTGGGGAAGAGAAGGCTGGGCCCAGTACGGACTGCGGCGCGGGATGACGAGAGCACCGCCCCACGAAGGCCCCGAATGGCCTAGGCGGTGCACCAGGCCAAGATGTACAGTACTGCCCCTGGAGGAAGTGGTTTCGGAACGCGGCTCTCTGCATCAGGGGAAGAGTTGGGAGGGTATGGTACAACCCTCGAACATAGGCATGAGGGTACACGGATAAGGGTGAAGCGATTAGGAAGGAGCTAGGGCTCAATGGTAAGTATTGTGCCTTGGTTGGCAATGGCTCACAGGACAAGGGTGCGGATCCCGTCAATGCTGTCAAAGTGTTTTAGGGTGGTAAATATAACCGCAGGGGCAGGTGGAAAAGGCTGCCACACTTGAGGTGGGGTGACACAGGGGATGTCACAATCTGGACTACGAGGGAGTGCTCAGATGACGATGATCAGCAGAAGGTACAGAATGGGTGGGGCGGGCGTGGGGGGGGGAAATCTCATTAATTCGTTCATGGTATTCTACAGGGTACTACAGCAGGCAATTGGCGATAGGAAGGGCAGTGGCATCAGGACAGCTGTGGAGGGCCCGCCTAGAGGAGAACAAAGAGAACCAAACGGAGGGCTCCAGAACGGGCACTGGTTCTAGCACCAGGTAAAAGCGCAGCAGCAGAATAAAAGTGGCAGCAATGTTGTCAATGGGTAGGGATGTAAGGGAGTAGCATGCTGGGGGTTGCGATGCGGCTGCGTAGGATTTGGCAGGTATCAGTCATAATAGTTGGCAAGGACGACTCAGGCATAGATGAGGAAGGAGCCTTGGCACCAGACAACAAGATGGGGTTAAGATACAAGGGAAGGAGAGTGCTGAGCTCTCGACAGAGGACCTCCACTACTGGGAGGGTTCGAAGCTGTTAGGAGCCCTTCGTAGGCTGGCAACTAAGGAGAAAAGCAGGAAGGGGTTGAGGGTGATCCCGCTGGTGCTTGCGGGAGCTTTAATACCGGAGGTTTCACCAGGGAATTTCTTAGGTAGGCATGCAGGTTTAAAGGCCCTGGAAGCACACCCCCCTCACCAACTGTTACGGCAGAAGCCGCCAGCCTAGTTTTTCAGCCGGGTAGCAGCAACAGCAGCAGGTGTCTGCAGGGACACAGCAGCACAAGCAGGCGTATGGGCTCGAGGGAGGGGGAAGGGTGAAGATTTGGTGCCAAAGTTAATACGCCCATTAACCTCAGCCTTGAAATAATTTTTAGTGTTAATGTTTATTAACAGAGATGACACCAACGGCTGAGGGCTGAGTTACACATGGTTTCCGGCTAGGGTACAGAGGTACGAGAGTAAGGAGATGGGTGTCTGATATCTAAGCAGTTAGTGCAGCAGACCATTTGGTTAAGAGAAACTGCTCAAAGATAGGCATGGGGTTTCACAAGAAAGGAAGAGGTTGCATGGGTTTCCTCTTCAATAGTATTGAGCAGGGGTTAGCTCACTTAATGGCATCGTACCAGAGGAAGAGGCCTTCTTTGCTTATTCTTCAGTGTGTCACGGAGGACAGGGTATTTGGAGGTGACACACTAACTTGAGGAATTTTTTGTTGTGAGGCAGCCAGTTTCCGCGGAATGTAAGAGGAGGCTGCATAGTTTAGGGCACTCAAGGGTGTTTTGGGTAAACCTTTGGTATCTGAGCGGACAGCTGGATCCGGTAAGGGGGCTGTCATTCTAGGACATTGAGATTGATGCTGAGGCCATCGAGGCCTAGTTATCATAGTGATAAAGAAATCACGAATGGGGATCATGGGTGATTTGTGTACCTTGGGCACCAGAGCAGACAGCTGGACCCTGGATGGGGGCTGTCATTCCAGGGAAGTGCAAATAATTCTGTGACCAATGCGGCCTGGTTACCAATGGAGCCATGGAGGTACTACTCATGCAGCTTGGAGCACCAAGATGGCCACAACAACCACCGCCACTGCCACCGCCCCCAGGACCAGCACGGAGGCAGCACCGAAGAAGACAGCGGGTCCATCGCACACGCCTCACCCTCACAGACTTAACGCCAGAGGATGTGATCGCCCAATACAGGCTCAAAAGGTCATCCATCCTCCGCATCCTGACCCAGATAGCCCCCAGGCTGATGGCACCAACAGAGCGGAGAACCAACATCCCTCCGCAGACAAAGCTGCTGGCAGTGCTGCACATGTTGGCCTCTGGTACCTTCCAACCAACAACTGCCAGAGTTGGGGGAGTCTCACAGTCAGCCCTATCAAGGTTCCTCCCAATCGTCTTGGATGGCATCATCAGCCTGACACCCCAGCACCTATGCTTCCCCAACACTGCACAGGAACAGCTTGAGACCAAGCAAGGGGTTTATGCCATTGCTGGCTTCCCGCAGGTGTTGGGGGCAATTGACTGCACACATGTCCTACTTGTGCCTCCTGCGGACACTGCACACATATACCGCAACAGGAAGCACACACATTCCATCAATGTGCAGGCGATTGTGGACCACCGGGGCTTGTTCACCAATGTCGTAGCCAAGTTCCCAGGAGTGTGCATGATTCCTACATCTTCCACCAGTCCATCATCAACCAGCGGTTTCAGGATGGCACATATGGAAATGCACTGCTTGTTGGTAAGTACTAACTGAACACACCACACACCTCAAGTCCACAATCATGGAACTCTCAAATGTGAGAATGCACATGTAGCAAATTCCATACAACATGCCTAGTAACATGTCCACCTACCATACACAAAAACCCAAGTGACTCTGGTTTCTGGGGCTAGCCTTGTAGACAAACTATCCCCACAGGCACAGCCCCTCCGCCACACATTAGCAAATGCTGGGAGAGGTGGGAACCAAGTAGTTGCGATGGAGGGTCTGGACCTTTGAGGAAAATATGAACACAAGGCTGAGTCTGGCGGCGGTGTCCTGCATAGTCTTGAGATTGCAGAGCACAGACTTGTCTATGCGGGCATATAGGGTGTTTCCGTAGTCCAGTCTGATGGTAATGACTGCGTGGATGACTGTCTTTCTTGACTCGGGGGGGGGGGGGGGAGGGGGATCCATTTGAAGGTCTCATGGAGGATGCAGAGGGTGTCGAAGCAGCTGGAGGCCACGGCGTAGACCTGTTGGTTCATGGAGAGGGAGGAGTCTAGTACGATGCCTAGGTACCTGAGGTCGTTGGTGGGGGGTCCTGCCGAAGGTGGTGGCCCACCAGGTGTTGTCACATGCTGATGGGGTGTTTAAGAGGTTGAGGACTTATGTCCCCTCCGCGTTGAGTACCAGATAGCTGTTGATCATCCATGTTGCAACTTCCTGCAATCCTTCCTGGAAGCCCAGTCTGGTGGGTGTGGGCGCCTTGGTGAAGGAGAGTATGAGCTGGGTGTCCTTGTAGGTGGTGAAGTCTTCTGGGTGTCTTGATGTTGCTCCAGTTCTTCTCCAGGCGTCTGCAGATGCATCTGTCATCATGGAGGTCGGTGGTGACCGAGGCGGCTATTCTTGCACGCTGTATGTTGGAGTTGCATAGCAGGACAAGTTTGTATGCGCAGTTGGATATCCATGTGTGGAAATCCCTGCCAGCGCCGTCGGTGTTGGCTGCAGCGGTGTGGGTGTTGCCATTGATGGTGGAGTGGAGCAGCTCCTCGGTGTCTCAGCTCCGGTTCCTTTGTGTGGCACAGGCTGTGGGATTGAGTGGCTTGGGTTTCTCAACGAGGAAGTGTACGCAGTGGTGGTCACTCCATGGGGCTTGAGTGGTGTGAATGAAGTGGACGTTGTTTCCACATGCGAAGATGGTGTTGAGGGTGTGTCCTGCCTTGTGGGTTAGTGTGGTGAAGATTTGGGTCAGTCCAATGTTTGCGAGCTTTGGTCAGAGGGTACTGGAGTTTGAGTTGTTGTGGTTTGTGAGGTGGAAGCTCAGGTTGGAAATGAGTACGTAGTCCATGGAGTAGATGGTGTGGTGTGTGATGATGTTGATGGTGTGGGCGAAGCGGGCCCGGCCTCTGGGGGCTCTGCAGGGGAGGGTGCCGCGGAGTGTTGCTTTGTGGCTGGTCTGGATCTGGAAGTGCAGGTTTTGGGCGGTGGTGAAGGTCTGGCGGCAGCAGGAGAACAGGACGTGAGTTGTGTCTGGTGTGGCCTATTGGCAGTTGTACTTTCTCCTTGCGTTGACTTTGAGGAGGGCGGGTGAGTCGTAGCGCTAGACGGTAGGAGTACCAGGGTCACTGCTGCTGTTTGCGTTTTGCTTGCGCACGGGCGCAGACAGGATTGCCTTTGGCGCGCCGTTGGACTGCCAGTGATGCAACCGCGCAGCGCACACAATAAAATAGGCTAGGGGGTAGGGACGGGCAGCTGTGAGGCAATGTAATTTCCATTGATGCTGGTCAATTGTCTGAAGCTACACATGGCTAACCTAAATTCCAAAGTAGCACAAATCACACACCTCAAAATATAAACACTGCAAACACAGCATGCACAACAACTTCTGGACACATCTCTCCATTACATGTTTCAGGTGATCAAGGATATGCACTCTCCCCATGGCTGATGACACCCCTCCGAGCCACAAACACCCAGGCCCAGAGGCAGTATAATTTGGCCCTTGCACGCACCAGGGCCATTGTGGAGCGCACTTTTGCCGTGCTAAAGTCACTGTTGTACAGCCCGGAAATAGTGTGCAAGATAATCTTAGCATGTTGTGTGTTGCACAATATATGTGTACGCACCAATGCCCCATGGATCCAAGTGCCAGATGCTCCGGACGATGCTGAGGATGATGAAGAAGATGAGGCTGGTGCTGCACAACCCACAGTTTCTGCTGCAGGAACTGCCCGAAGGAACCGAATCATAAACAATTTCTTCAGCTGAGCACGTCACAATGTGACAGTCCTTTGTGAAATTTATGTTCAAAATGCACCTAAGCACAGTTTGTGCAATAAAACAACACAACACACATACCTTGTGTGCATGTTTATCCTCTGCATAAGTACATCTCCCTGACAAGTGAAAGTCAAACGTTTTGCGGTAAGTATTGTACGATTGTAATTTTGAGGGTGGGAATGTCTTTTGTGGTTTGAGGTGCTTTTAAAGGGTGTCATTTGGGGTCAGATATGCTTTTTAGGGTGTCATTTGGGGTAAAATATGCTTTTTAGGGTGTCATTTGGGGTCAGATATGCTTTTTAGGGTGTCATTTGGTGTAAAATATGCTTTTTAGGGTGTCATTTGGGGTCTGAGATGAAATTACATCTAATACTGTTCATCTGTGTAAAAACTTGCACGTAGCGTGCAAAATCTTGCCGCATTAACGTTAACGCGATGTTTTTTTCAGTATCGCGATGGAAAATCTGTCGCTACACACATTGAACAACACAAAATATTACCCCTAAGCCAATTTGCGTGCAAATTCTCACCGCTAAGTCAAAAAACGGGCCGCAAACACACAGGAAGTGATATCTGCATGCTTCCTGCTTCCTGGAGGAGTGCTGTATACTTTCACTTTCTCTTTTGAGCACGTTGCTGGTGATAGTGGAGAGTGTTGGAGGTGTATGGTGTTGTGGGCTGCAGATTTTTGATTGAGAGAGTGTTGCTGTGTCCTGTGAACTGTTGATAGTGTCTCTGTCAATTTTTGTGTACTTGTTTTAACGTGTTTTTTGCGTCTTGTCCTCAATCTTGTCGGGTGTTTGTCTAAGGGGTAGTTTAAATAATTACTAGTTGTTGGGGCATATATTGGGCATTTTTTTCCTTAGTAATGGGTTTAGGTGTGTGCTGGGAGATGGTGGGTGTGGGCAGGGAGGGCAGGATGTCAGAGGGGGCATTGGGGGGCTTCCTCTGGCTGGTGAAATTTTACCTGCCCTTGATGGTGGAGAGTGGGGGTCATATCCTTTCTGGATATCCCGTCCATGTGCGGAAGGTCAGGTGGGAGTGCGTGAGAGCACAGATGCTGCGTGTCTTCGGTGTGGACAGGACTGTCCGCCAATGGAAACACCGATGGCAGGATTGCGTTGGCCGTGAGGGTGACCTGTTGGACCACCTGGGAGTCATCATTGGCCTACAGTGTGGTAAGCTCAACCTCAAAATTGATATATGAACACTCATACGAAAAGCAAAAAATGCGGTGTGTGACACAATGGTATATATGTGCACAAAAGTGGCGGAGTGAGGCATTAGACGTCATGCCTTCACGCCTAACGTTGCCACATCAGAAACGCAATGCTGCACCATATGTACAAGCATACAGTGATGGCTCGCCGAGGGAGTGCTGCAGGCCGGTGGGGCGGGACGGGGGAGGGGCAGGGTGGGAGGTAGTGGAGTCCGACCTACGACGGACAGGATTAAGGTAAGTAATTAAATTCATAAAACAATTTACCTTGCGCACGCTGCATTGCCAACTCGGCGATTCAGCATGCGCAAGGAAAATTGTTTTGTTAATTTAATTACTTACCTTACTCCTGTCTGTCGTATGTCGGACTCCACTACCGCCCCACCCTGGCCCTCCCCCGCCCCGCACCACCACCCCGCAGCACTCCCTCGGCGAGCCGCCACTGCAAGCATAGTGTGAAGGCTTGCATTTCCCCCTGCGCTGGTGCAACACTTAGCACTGTAGTGCCAACGCTGGCACCCTTGCACCATAGTGCGTGCAGGGCAAAGATTGTTCATGTACAGGAAGGGTGACTGTACATAAAAAATCCAAGGCATTGTTTTTTGGACATGTGTGCTGCACAAAAGGAAGAGTAATAATGCATTCCTCCTTGTTTAGCAAAGTTAGGTACGCTGCCCTTGTACATAGGCTTCGTGTTACAAGGGGTGAGATAGGAACAATTGTTCTAGTGAAATAGGACATCTCCAGAGTGTCATACACCACCAACAGTTGTGACACAGCCTTGTGCGATCTGCAGCGATGCTATCATACACAGAACATGTATAACATCATGTTGGCTGGAGAAATGGGGCCTTGGGAATGTGTCACACAAGTAGTATGTGCAAATTTGTCAGCATCATTGTCTTGTTGGCCTAACTCAGCATTCTCAGGTCTTGTGGGAATGACAGGCAAAGTAGACACAATCATGTAGGCCCCATGGACTGCAACAGTACAGTCACAGAGCATTGTCAGTGATGTTGATGAATTGTATGTTGAATATGACACTTGTGATTTGACGTCTGATACCAACACACTTTTCTTTTCATGTCTCACAGCTGGAAGACAACTCATCACACGGGGACATCGATACCTTCAAGGACCCACACACCAGTGGTGAGTTCAGCCATTTAATATTGGCATTGTGAGATGTGATGGATGTCTGGGTGAAATCATTGATGTTGTAGCATGCAGTATGGGTGTGCATCACATGTACCTTGCCTCCAGTGTGATGATGTTTTGTGGAAGTGTGAAGTGTGTACAAATCAGTAAGTGAAGATGGAGCAATGCATATGTCTTCCAGATGTAACTTTGCACATCCCCAGTCAGTGATACCCATGCAAGTGACATCTATGGGTTCTGTCACTACAGCACATGCATGTGGATTACAGAGCGTACAGATAGGAGGAGACATGTGAGTGGTGTTGCTGATGAGTATGACCAGACATGGAATGCATGTATATCCTTGACTGAGATGACTGTGCAGGTGGGCCCTATCATGCACAAGGAGGCAGTGGTTTTCAGGCCGTGTGTGGTCAGACACAGGTCTGCACTGTCTAATTGTAGGTATGCTGCATACCAGCTTCACAGAAGTAGCAGGGCGTAGCTTTAAGCCAAGGACATCAATGGAATGTTCCCCAAACACCTAGCAAAGATGGCCCTATGTATCTCATTGGCATGTTTTGCCACTGCAATGGTGTTGCCAAGCTGTCTCCTTGGGGTCATTCCCCTGGTAGACTCCGGGGCAAATGTACAAGCCCCTCTCGCCAAATTAGTGACATTACTCCGCTTGCATTTACACCGAATGCTTTTGCTCTGCAGTTATTTCTGCACAATATATTTTACAAGGCAGGCCTCTACAACGCTATTCGTTAAAACGCATTTCCCATTATAACACTAGTACCATTATGACTCCAGGGGGCCATTACTTTGTGGAATGCATTGTAACAGTTTGCGTTGTAAAGCCCTGCGTTGTAAAATTGTCAGTGGAGTAAGAATTGCGATCAAAGACATGCAGATTTCAAAAAATTGAGTAAACTACGTTTCCCCCTCTCACCAGCACTGCGTCAACTATTGTGAAGTTGTGGTGGAGAGAGGGCCTGCGCCTCAAGTCAGTGTTCAGCCACCTAACGTGTTTCTATGTGTGCTGCTTGATGCAGCACAAATGTAACTGTAAGTAGGGCTGTTCCAGGATTGCTCATGTGCAGGAAGGGTAACCTTCCTACACATAAACAACCCTCCCCTGCACACAGACACCCTTTCACTCTTGTGCAAGGGTGCCTGTGTTGGCGCAGAGTTGAGGAACTTCACACCGTCACTGGGGGACACGCAGGGCTGCACATGATTATTGTACATATGAAGCAGCACTGTGTTACAGTAGAGGATGAGCGAGGCGCTACACCCGGAGGGCTAATGCCTCCCTCATTCAATTCCTTGTACATGTCACCCTCAGTCAGGGTATTTAATAGCACCATCATTTGACACTGACAGTCTCATTTGGTTGTGACACTACATGTCACATGCCATGCACTGTCATGTCAGTCTCCCCATCATGTTGTTACTGATACTGGATTCCACATTGCATTGTCCAGGTCACTTTCAAACTTCACAATGTTACGTTACAGTGTAGGCTCCCATGTTTCACTGACCTTGTGTTTCTGATTTAAATGGAGAACATTGACATAGTCATCAGGACTCACATCTTGTCATTGCTCTTATTTGACAGACAACATGTCGCTAGAGGAGTCCCACGCCTTCCAGGTGAGGAAGGACCGGTACCTCCATATCAGAAAGGTCTCAAAGGGGTATCGCAACATGACACGGAGGTACCAAGAAGACCGTGCAGCTGGTAGTTGGAAGTCGGTGCCCGAGGCAATGACCCACGGTAGGCCGAGTGTCACACAGGCCATCCCTGGCCCCTCTGGCGACAGGCGTGGCTCCCGGCATGGAAAGGCAGCAACACATCCCCCTTCAACAACACACACACAAGGGACAATGCCACCTGCACCTGCAGATCAGGTGGTGCCGTTCACTGTGCTGGACCAGCGTACAGTCATGGGCAACAATTTTATCCTGGCTGAAATACGTCGGGAAATGGCGGAGCTTGCCAGGCACCTGCAGGACATAAATGCAGCCCTGGCTCTCCCATATTGAGCGGACATTTTGAGCCCCATCCCCCACTTCTCCCTTCCCCCAATGTTATTTATTGTTCTTAGTGTTTGGTAAGTATTTTAAGTGTTAGGTAGTGTAGTTGTAGTGTAGGTATAGTTAGTGTTAGATTTTAAGCTAGTTTTAGATATTTATTTTTCTATAGTATTTGGGGATAAGTTTCCTTTTCCTTTGGGTGGGGGGTTGATGTCTTTGTTGTTATATAAAAAAAAATCCCCAAAAATATATATTTGTGCAGGTTAACTGTGTAGTTAGTTTATGTATAGCTTAGATGTCTTTGTCCAGTCTCATGATGTGATTTAAGGGTGGGAGGGGGGTTGATGTCTTAGATATGTTGTTGCGTGTTTAGGAATAGTTATGGTAGATAGTTTAGGTTATCATTCACTTTGTTCCAGTTAGTTTAGATTAGGTTAGTTGTAGTAGTGATTAGTGTTAGTTTAGGGTAGCTTTTTTGTACTTTTGTAATAAATGGTTACTACTTTAGAATTCTGGTTGCACTTATGTCAGGGGTGATTTGGTGGAGTGTTGCTTTTTACCTTGTATGCAACTTATTCTATCACAAGACAATCATTTGAATGTGTACGTGTGGTCATGACATGTTACTTAGCTGGATGGATAGTGTCAGGATACTTCAATTATGAGCACAGTAAACTTGCATGGGTAACATGGTGGCAAGTAAGAGTTACGGCCTAGTCTAGGGACACTCTTTTGTGAAGTTTGACATCTTAAGTGTGACTCACGGAGTTGGTCAGCACATTGTTGCCCATTTACAACACAACGTAGGGACATGGGCTTGAGCAGATATTGTTTTAAACAAGAGGAACCAGGAGCTATATTTAAGCAGGTCCTGCACACATGCTCCAGGGCAATAGTCAGAAATACAAGGAGTGTGCAGTTCCTAAGGGAGGGGGAAGAAAGGTATTTTCTAAAAAGTGCCCTCAAACACCCCGAAGGATGTCATGCTTCATCATTGAGCCTTGCTCCTCGTCGAGCCGGCGCTGCAATGCCCTACGGGCACCCGCGAAGGGGCTCTTTAGCGGAGATATTTTTGGATGAAGCCGTAGGGTGAGTGCGGGTGTGTGGGCTGGGTAGTGCAGTGAGTGAGTGGGTTAAAATGGGTCTACGGCCGTCCTAAAAAAAATGTGTTTATTCCCAGGGGGCACTATCCTAAAAGTATTCAGCCCCAACTGGATATAATGGTCCTATAGGGCTAGTGTGGTACAAAGGGTCGACATGTTTCATGCCTGGTTATCCCCTAACGGGTCTGGTGGCACTTCATCAGGACCAAAGGAATGATAGTTTGTGATTTAGCACTACCGCAAGTCTGGTTCAGTGGTTTCTTAACTGGTAACCAGAAGCAGTGAAGTGCCCCGGGTTGAGTAGTCCCGAGGTGAAAGACCTAAGGGAAATGGGGGGAGAGGGGGGACAATAAAAGGAGAACAGAGCACCAAGGTCTGGTTATAAAATTTCCTCTGAAAGTACAGTAATGCCACAAATGATTTAAGGTGAAAGGTGGGCAAAAACGCCAAATATTACGGCCGTGGTTATATAGTGCAAAGGGAGATATTCTTCCGTGTACCACCGGTGATTGGGTTGGTGGTGGCGATTCCAACCTTCATTTAACAATACTCGTAGTGGCTAAAATCATGTCAGACAGTCGCGTCAGCAGCTGTTACCAGCATCCGATTATACATTGTGACACTAAAGGATTTAGGGCCATATGTATGAAGGCAATTTTGCGATCGCAAACGCCGAAATTCGCAGAATTTCGGCTTTTGCGATCGCAAAATTGCAGTGTCCAATGTATGACACAAAACACCCTCGCAAAATAAGGAATCGCAAATTTTGCGATTCCCTATTTTATGACTGCATTTAAGGAATCGCAAATTGCGATTCCTAAAATGCAATGTAAGAAGCACAGAAAAAGTGCAATTTGGACTTAGGAATCGCAAATTACCACCAACTTCAAGTTGGTGGTAATTTGCGATTTCTTTGAAAAATGCACTTTTTGCATTTTTCAGTGCCATGTGACTCACATACATGCCCTTAGGGCATGTATGTGCGCCACATCTGCACCCATGCTCATTTCAGGGTGCAACAGGGTGTCCTTTTGACACCCTGGCACTCCTTGAAATTGCATTCGCAATTTGCGATTCTCTAATTGGGAATCGCAAATTGAGAATGTCTTCCCATTCATTCCTATGGGCCTCTAGGCCCATAGGAATGAATGGGAGGTATTAGCTAATTGCGAATCGCAATTTGCGATTCGCAATTAAGGAATATGTAGGATTCGCAAAATTTATTGCAAGTTCTACATACATAGCGTTTTATGATTCTCAAATAGCGATTCTCTAAAAATCGCTATTTGAGAATCGCTAATGTATCCTTTGATACATATGGCCCTATGTCACAAGCGTTATATACATTTGTTATGGCACATGATTAGATAAACCGTATCTTTGGTTTAGGGATTCATGCGACACATACATTGTGGTTGAGCTCAGACATTCGTAGTGATTGGGCATGTCTAGCAACTACCGCCGGTGCTGCTTGTGAATATGTGAGCTCGTAGTGGCTAAAATCATGTCAGACAGTCGCGGCAGCAACTGTTACCAGCATCCGATTATACATTGTGACACTAAGGGATTATGTCACAAGCATTATATACATTGGTTATGGAACATGATTAGATAAACCGTATCTTTGATTGAGGCATTAATGCGACACATACATTGTGGTTGGGCTCAGACATACATGCGACACATTCATTGTGATTGGGCAGATATTGACATTGCAACTCTAAACCATCATGAAGATAGATGGATGTATTCGCCGGGTACCACAGATTCCGTCCACTCCCTACATATCACATGAGCCTGGCGCAGAGTCCATCTACCATGCACAGACATCGGCACACTTGCTGTGTAGTGCAAGTGTGGCAGTATCATTTGAATTGGATGATCCTGTGCATGGAGGCTCAACCTCCTGCCCATGCCGAATGTTGTCATTTAGCAGATCAGATGTGCACAGCATACGGCAGTACAATGGGCCCGATTCACAAAAGTAATCTGAGACAAAATCCTAACTTGACGACTTTCGGTATTCACAAAAGACATTTAAGAGTAGTAAAGTTAGGATTCCTAACTTTACTACTCCTAAATGCCTTTTGTGAATACTGAAAGTCGTCAAGTTAGGATTTTGTCTGATTACTTTTGTGAATCGGGCCCACAGTTCTGCTGCACACAGGAGGGGGAATGTAGCGTTGCTCCCTGTAGTGCCAGTGTCATATCCACTTCTCCCAGCTGCTAGTTTTGGCATTGGCTCATAGTGATGCCACCCTTGAAATGGTGGTACAGCATCTGACTATATGCTAATTGCAGTGCACTACACATACCTAGACGCATCGCCCTATCCGCTCACAGTGGTCACAGCATGAGAGGGTTCCTTATTGACAATAAGGCATTGTTAGGCCACAGGAAGGGGCTGACTGAGGACTTTCACTTTGGGATAAGTCCCTATTGCCAACACCACTTCACTGAAGCAGACATTGTGGTTCCAATAGCGGCTGGTAGGCATATGCCTTAATGATTCTTCATCTATGTGAATATGGTGTGCTCAATCTTGGAATGTGCCATGCAATGAGCCCCATCACAACAAGCTTTGTCCACCCCGTAGAGTGTGAGTAGATCGGCAAAGTGAGACTTTGTAGCAATGGTAAAGGGAGACACTACTTGTGGCATGCGACTGACTTAGACATATTTGCACACATGCCTATTTCCAACCTGTACGTAGGGCTAAGTTGGAAACTTGTTAGAATGTTGTATTTGAGCAATGACGGCATGGCTAGTTCACACATACCCGGTCATCTCACTGCCTATCTGGGACACAGTTAAACATGGACATTTCTCATATGTCCCTTGGTGTACGTTTTGAAGGATTCACTGGGCCACCATTTGTACAGACTTCTATGCTTGAATGGTCATAGACAACATACACATGTGTAACTGAAATATTAATTTTTTTAATGCGCATTGTCTCTGTTGGAGACTGGCTCAGTACTTGGCTCTAACAAGACCCACATTCCAGAGATGCCCAGTGGAGGGCCTGACAGAGTACTTCACGGGTGACATGTCCAGAGGAAGAGGTTGAATTCAGTCAGCAGGCTGATTGCAGTGTCATTGGGAACCACACAAATCATGGCAGTCCATACTGAGGTCCAAGGTGAGTGTCGAAGAGTGGATCTGGGGACAGTGGAAGCTGATGTTCTGGGGCATGATGCTAAGCACTGATCCAAGGCAAAACAGTCCATTTGGCACAGATGGATGCTACCGCTTTCTTCTTCGCAATAATGCAGATTCATCCACATCTTCGTCCTCTGATGTGTCATGTGCCTCAAATGTGCATGGTGGTAGATTGGCTGCAGCACTGTGAGGCACTGACACATCAGGGGGCGGAGATGTGGATGTAGAAGCAGCAGCAGCATTCATCTGTGCCAAACCTTGATGCAGCAATGCAGTGATGATCAGCTGCAGGGCATGGAAGATTCCAGCTACGTCTCGTTGGTGTGCAGCCGTGGCAGCCATTTGTTCCGCTTGCATCAGCTCCATGTTCTCCATTATCATTCGCATGCGGGCCAACTCCTGGCTGGCATCACTGGAGCCACTCTGACTGGACAGTTGTTCTTGTCTCAGAGTCATGACTCCAGCGATGTCAGCCATGGAATGTCGGAGAGCATGGAGCAGACTGTGGGTGTCTGTGATGTTCTGTAGGTGGTCCCGAATGGCAGTCAGACACCCACATACGGCATCTAGTTTGGCCGCCAGGCTGTCAAACCCCACCCGCACCTGATCAGTCATCTCCTGCTAGACCTCTACTGCATGGCGTTGAAATGCCAGAAGTGGGTCCTCAAGGTCCTGGGAGACAGCTGTGGTGGTAGGTGCTTGCTGGTGGGTGGTTTGTGCAGGGGGTGGAGTTTCCATGACGCAGCTGGATGGCCCTGCTTCTGGGGATGGGGTGCTAAATGAGTCTAGCAGCTGTTGGAGGGTGTCCTGGATGATGGTGGTGAATTCCTCATCTTCATCAGTGAAGAGTGGGACAGGCTGCTGTACAGGAGGTGATGTTTCTCCCTCTGCAATGTAAAGGGGAGATGCAGTTAAATTTCAAGTATGATCATGCATTGGATGAGTTTACAGGCAGGCTGCATGACAATGTCCATTCTGACTGTTTAGGAGGAGATGCCTATTAGATGCCGGAAAGTGAATGTCCAATTGCTATGCACAAGCGGCACCAGTTGTGTCCTCTGTTCAGTAGTGAAAGTGAAGAAATTTGTACCACATTGTAGTCAATGTTGATTAGCTCTGATTTATGTGTCTGTGCACTGCATTGTGGGAGAGTAACCCCTGCAGCGTTGGTTGTACTGCCCATTATCCCTTTCAGCCAGTGAGCCTTTCACTCATGTGCATTTGCAATGATGAGATGTTGCAAGCTGGAGTAAATAGGGATCTTGGACAGAGTTGGGACACTTGTGCATCGTTTGGCAGCAGATGCCTTCTTTACATCAGGGGTTGTATGTACACAAGGAAGTGTCAGAGTGTGACCTGCTCCTTTAAGGATGAACTCCACACTCAGCCACTTCAGTGACCGTGGCGTGCACCATGTTAAAGTGTTTAGGGTGCAGGCATGCAATTCATCATGCACTGTCACTTGCCTTGTCAGTGTGGCTCACAGACAATCAGCTTTGCTGGGTAGTGCACATGTGCATGGGTTTGGTGCGAGAATGGTTATGTGTGAGGAGGGACCCCTTTAGGCAGATTGGCAATGATGAGATAAATGCTGTTTCTATGTGTGCTGCACAATGCAGTACACATGTACATCCAGGTAGCTTAGGCTCTTGTGATTTCTCTTGTGTGCATGTCGTCAGTCATGTTTTTCCTTGCATGCATTGCTTGCTGCCCTCCTGTTGGCTTACCCGTTGTGAGTGTGGTGCAGCGTGAGTTTCTATTGTTGTTGCAGGCTGAACAGACAGTGACAACACCCATTACCCTCAATGTTGGGCCCACTTGTGGTGTGTATGTGGGCCTAGATTTGATGGATGTGGATTTCCAAAGGCGTATTAGTGGTGCTCAGGCCCTACCACCCCCCCACCCCTCCCATGAGATGCAAATGGCAGGCTGATGTGTGTTTGTGTTTTTGCCACGCAGATGGTCACATGGATGATACATGCTGTCCTGGTTCAGATTATTGAATGCCGGGGTTTTTGTGTGGATGATGACAGACATGACTGCATATTTGTTCACTGAAACTGTAGACTTAACAAACAGACAGGTTGACATGCACATCATGGTGTAATGGGCAACTCACACCAGGACTGATGTGGAATGCTGTTTTCTGTATGGCACATGTGTACACTTGTGATTGGAGGAGTGAATTTTGACCTAAGGGGTGATGGTGCCATTTAGCTACTTGTCATTATTTGGTGCTACTTTGCTATTCTTGCTTGTTGTCATACTTAGGATGTCATCCTTCTTTACAGGGACATTGTAGTTCTGAGAGTATGGCACACAGACAAGTCATGTAGTACATATTTGGGTGACACATTCCTGATATGCATAGTCCATGCACTGTAGTGTTGTAGGCATATCCCCCCTGCTCATAGTATGACATCACATTTGGACTCAAGTCTGCTGAATGTGTGCATTGTGGGATAAGCACCTTTTGGACAGATGGCTACATGATCACTTTGTTGTGACAATGCATGTGTTTATGGTGTGCAGACTCACTAGATGCTTTCTCACTTGGTGTACACAGGACTGCATCTCATGAACAAGCAAGGGGGCACATTGACTGGAGATGTGGCAGGATGTCGAAATGGCCCCCTTGCCTCAACACCACGCATATGCATGTGCCCGTGTGTCTGAGTTTTGTGCAATATTGTGTATGTGCAGTAAGGTCCCCCTTGATGCACATGCACATTCTTGCACACCACTCAGACACACGGGCGTATGCATATGCATGGTGTTGAGGCAAGGGGGCCATTTTGACACCCTGCCGCATCTCCAGTCAATGTGCCCCTTTGCTATTTGATGTTGCACTTATTTTGTGGTCTGATGTTAATCTTGGACTCTATTTTTTGTGTACTTTTCTGTGCACATTTCCAGGTCTGTGAGCCCACCAATATGTGTCTTGCAATGTATTGGTTGAGTAGGGTGATATGTGTCTATGCCACCAGGGAGAAGGGTATCCGTGACATGATCCGCAGTCATTGTGGGTGTGCACTGAGAGATGTTTAATTGGGCATGTGTGCCACTGGGACCATCCACCCCGTCCCCCCAGTCCGTGGTTGTTACTCATCCTGTTGCTGATGTGTCTGGTCCTGTTCAGCAGTATCCTGTCCCGGAACTCCAACCACAGTCTCCTCGCTGATGGCAGCGGACACCTGTTCCTCCAACGCATCCAGCTCCTCCTGTGGCGCTGGACTCCCACCTCCAGTCTGCATTGCTGCTTTGAGATTGGCTGCAATTTTCGTCTTGGTCTTGCGCTTAGCATCATGCCAGCGTTCTTGCAGTCATCCACTGTCCTCCTCACCTCTCCGACAGCATTCACCTTGGCTGCGATGGACTGCCATATTGCATTTTTTGTTCCCAATGACACTGTGGAGCTGACAAAAAGCTGTTGTTGTTTTTCTGTCACCTACGCAATCAGGACCTGGTTTTCCTGCTGACTGAACCGGGTCTTCCTCTTCCTCTTCTCCTTGCCCTTCCCCTGGGTCTCTGCCTGGTCCTCCTGGATGTTTGGGGGGTTGTTGTTTGCTTCGGTACTGGGTCCAGCTTCCTCCATGGTTCTTCAAATCTTCTTCTTTTTTTTTTTGGGGGTGTTTGGGCTACATAGTGGGCGTTTTATAGTGGTTTTGCGGCCCAAACGTGAAAAAAGTGGCGTCTCGCTGATTAGCGTGCAGTTTTTGGCCGCTAATTGGCCTTTTTTTCACTTTTTTCACGTTAGCGTCAGGATTTTTATTGCCGTGCCGCTGTTCTTTACGCGGGAAAGTTCACACAGTAAGATAAACTATCACCATTTAGCGGCGTGATGGAAATATGCCGAAAACACGGCGATAGTTAACCGCGGTACACGGCGATAAAAAAACTAGCGCTAACTTGCGTTAGCGATAGTTATTGCCAAATCTTGTACATATGCCCCTCTGTATTTAGTTCAGACTTTCGCGCTTCGTGCAACAATCGTCAATGTTTTTGGCCAAAGCAGTCATGTAATTGGTGGTGCTCCTTCAGGAAGCCTGAGGGGCAGCATACAGACATATGCTAACATTTCTTTTGTTGTGAAAAACCTGCCTGCAATCAAAACATTTGGCTGTCTTGTCAGAAGCTCTTTGTTCATTATCTACGCTCCCATCTTCTGACACTGAGGAGTCAGTACCCACACATGCAAGTTAAAGTACTTTTAACCACATGCTGTTACAGTTGCACTTATTTGCGAAAGACATTTGGGGCCCATTCTTTCTCAGCTTCTTTATAATCATTGTTAGAAATGCATTACGATTCTGATCTAAACAATACAAAAACAAATATGTTTACTTGGTAAATGTTTTTATGTTGGAAAATAAAGTTTCTTTGACTAAATAGTTTTATTGTTTGAACAACAATTTGCTTCACAACAGTTAAAATGGAAAGCCAAACCAAAACGTATTTCAAGCACTTTGGTTGCTATTTAACTTGAATTGATTCAATAAAGCTGATGACATAAATTAACATATTGCCAAACTCATTATCTTTATAACATTGGACACGAAAACGTCAATGGTGCACCATTCCGAACATCCATCACTTTGGTTTTTCGTTCAGACAGGGTAACTCATTTGGCCTTTCCTTCTTATGTGGTGGCTACAGTTTTGCAAAACTCATGGCCTGTATCCTTTCAATTACTTTCACAGGTCTAGTTTCAAAGGTATTAGCGAATCATCAACATACCACACCATGCCACATAATTCAACAGCACACCACATAGTTAAACTCCACTCCACCACACAAAATAGCATTCCACATAATTACACTCTTACACACAATCCCACTCCACACAATTTCAGTACACTCAATACTACATAATTACTATCCACATATTTCCATTACACATCATACCACATAATTCCACTACACAAATCCACTCCACACAATTCCACCACACTCACATTCCACAACTAACAATACCAAGCCACATAATTCTACTCCACACCACATACATCCACTCCAATCCAAAACACATGGGTAAAAGACATTCTCATTTACAGCGCCAATACCTCTAACTCTCACAAATGCGAGACCAATTTCCATTGCAAATGCTTGTGTTGTAGCTGGACACTAGGACTGGATGGCGGCAGCCAAGGACAACTGAAAAGAGGAACCCCCTGAGGCCCTTTTGGACTAAGTACTCTGTCTGCAGTTGACCCCATTGACCAGTGGGTCTTTCTCGAGGACCAGGGAAGTTGGTCCCCTTCCAGCCCCTAAGGGAAAGTTGGGGGAAGACCTGGACTTTTTCGTCCCCACAGGAGGAGGGAAGCTCTGAGGGAACAAGCAAGATGAGAAAAACTGGGGAGCAAGTGGAACCAGATCCCTGAACAGTGTGCCACCTTAGAGACCAGCAGACCTGAGGAAAATGCTCCACCTGACTAGGGCTTGCCACAAGGAGCAAAAAGAGCCCAAAATAGCAACATTTGATCCAACAGTCCTTGAGATATGTGAAGAAAAAGAAATTGACTTTTGAACCCCCACAGCCAAGACCGGAGCATGTGGAGCTCTGCTGCCTGAGTTTTCTAAACCCCCTGGGTGGGCCAGGGACTGGGAGTTGATGCTAAGGATTATTAAATATCTCATGAGCATGGAAGGGGGCGTGCATGGGACCCCCTCCCTAGAGCCACTGATGCCCAGGGATCCCAAGCCGGTTCAGGCTCAAGGGGACCTGGGACTCCACCTTTGGCCCCCACTATGAAAAGAATGGGGAATGCCATCACTCCCCCCCCCCCAAGGAAAAGCAAAGGGTCCCAGGACCCCAGCTCCGCACCCACGCTACAAAATGCATCAGGGGAGTGCTGTCGCACCACCCCGAGGAAGCCAAAAAGTGGCCCAGAAACCCATCTCCGGGTCACGGTGCAATTGTCCATGGGGGGGGCTATGTCGCACTCCCTCAAGAAGTGGAGAAGGGGCCTAAGAACCCATCTCCGTCCCCCCAATGATAATGGAGTTGGGGAAGCGCCGCCGTGCTCCCTGAAGCTGTGATGGGCATGTCCTCGCTCCCCGTGCCATGTCTGGTGGGAGCGGGGCAGCCACCACAAAGGAAGACTCCTTGCACACAGGAGCAGGCAGTGGAGAAGAGCACTGCCAGGTCCCATGCCTGCAGAAGGAGAATGCCAGGCAGGCGGAGAGCCGGCCGGGGCAGCCAGGAGTGGATTTCCTGTGTTGCCCTCAACCAAGGGAGCCATGCGGGGTGACCGGAGGTACTGGGCACCCCCAACAAAAACAAAAGGAAAACAAAAAAAGCTACGTGGTGCAGGGCTGTGCAGCAGTCAATGAAATGAAGCCGTAGCCACCTGTTTCAGATTCACATTCCCGGGAGGGAGCACCACATAATGCCCAGTCGGGCGCGACCAAGCCAAAGTTTGTTTCATAAATGTGGTGGGCCCAGGATGGCAGGGCCACCAGGAATGGAAAAAAAAGAGCATGGAGTGCTGCAAGAGTGCAGCACCGCCCCCAAAAGGAATTTTAACTATGGTGCTGACTTTAGATCAGCAGGGTAAGAAGAATTATGACCACCCTAGGAGTTACATTCAGTTTTAAGCACTTCCCAGGCTGGAGCTATTGCTCTACAACTGAGATTACAGTACCATTTAAGAGCAGGTACTATGGCTGGCTGCATTCTGTGCTATCTAGGTTTGTTAAGACAGACACATGGTTAATGTTTGTACAATGCTTATTTAAAGGTGTTGTACTGCTGACGGCAATGATTATCTTTGAAGGCTGCAATGTTTTATTAATTATAATGAGTGCACATGGTTGCAATGCTTTATTACTTACAATGATTGCAGATGGATTATGGGTACTGAATACAGTGATGGAATGAGGTGTTTTGAACTGTGATTCTGGTCTTTAAATGTGGTAACATTACCCTGATTTAAAGTGACACCTTTCCAACTGGTTATGTCCTATATTGTGCAGGGTGGGGTGTACTGTGATTTTGGGAGTAATGACCCTTAAGGAGTCAAATGTAATGTTGCAAAAAGTATTTCCACCAGCCTTATGTTTATTTGTAAAGTACAACATAGTATTAATAAGTGTATGTGTGTAATTAATGTAATTTTGTTTGGTTCCCAGTGAAGGCGTGATTGTGGACCCATTATTTGTGCAGGCCACACAACTAATGGCGTGTTTTCTTACAGCAGAGATGACCCATATGAACCTGACAGAATATGCAGAGTGGTGAGGATTCTTTTGGAATTACAGTGTCACATCCTGCTTGAATTTCACATCCTGCTTTACAGGTCAGCTGGGTATTTTTAAATGACACTTGGGGCTCACTTCAAAGAGGCCTCCCCTGTCACAGACAAATTTGACACTTGAGCACGACCCTTCTTTTGTCCACCCAGGCAGACAGGCCCCAATCACAGTGGGCCTCTTTTTGACATTACAGTGTGAAAGCCTGTTTGACAGATCTGCTAGGTTTACTTATAACATTTGGGGTGCACATCAAAGTAGGAAAACAGGATTCCAAAACAATTCATGCATGTCCTCTGTCTGGTTGCTGAAAACTCATCTTTGTTCTACCAGACTTCTGTCTCTGAGGTTGTTGTGGGAACATGATCAGCCTCAAACTGATTTTTTAATCTTAGATGTGGGAGGACACTCAGTTTACCATAGTCCACTGCCAAAATACACCCCCAGCCCTTGGAGCCCAAGTTGTGTGTGAATGACTACTTCAGCCATCTTCAAAAAGCACAAAGTGGGTGGGGTTAGCTCCTCTAGCCTTCACTCCATTGGTTAGGGCGCCCCCCCCAGGGGTTATTCCCATGCACTAGCTCGTGCCAGGCATAAATGTGGCATCTCCAGGCACCCACTTCAGAATCTGAGGGACATCAGAAGAGGACTGAACCTGCTGTCTGCAACCTTAGACAAGCCCTAGAGGACTGGACCTGCTCTCACTCTTGTATCCACAACAAAGAAGATGACTCCAATGGCCATAAGGCTGACCTCCTGTTCAAGCCACAGGGACACAACAAGCTACAAGAGGCCCTGGGGGCTTTAAAAGTGTACTACTGTGGTGGTTTGGGACTGGAAGGAATAAATTCAGAAGTTAAAATCTTTGACCAGGATAAACCTGGTTAGTGTATCCGATCCACACTTCATTGCAGACAGGTCAAATTGCACCTAGGCCCTGTTCTACTGCGACCATTGACTATCATTGGCAGTTAATGCTTCTTAGTTTATTTTCTACTTAAAACATGGGATTTTTATTGGTTTGCATTTTGACTTTATCTCTGTTTTAGTGCTTCATAAATACTTAACAGATTACCTTTAAGTCAAGCTTGTCGGCTCTGTGCCATAGCTACCAGGAGGTTGAGTTCAGGTTTATTTAATGACTTTAGTGGTTCACCATGACAAGGATTGTGATTATTACTTGAGGAGGGTACTTACCCCGTTTAACTAATACCTCAATTTCTTACAGGCATGCAATGTGAAGGAGTAGAATAAGCGGTACCAGGGCACGCAGACAATGATGGGTATTCGCTGGGCATAAATCAAAGTCATTTTGTCTTGTGGTTCAGCACCACAATTATACAATGTGTATCTTTTTTTGATCATAGTAGTTCAGCACAATTATAATGCAAATCAAACACACAGTACATATAATTTCCAAAACTCCATCAAAATATTTTTGTAAAAAGTTCTTTATTCATATTCTTTTTCTTTTATCTTTGATTATTCTCCTTATAACAGCAGCTGGAAGGTGAAAAGGGCTGATCTTCCGGTTCTGTGCACCATTTAAAGAGATTTGATAACTTTTCCCACTATAGTGGTAGGTGCAGTAGTTCATTGCCTCAGCCTCTTTTTGCATAAAATAATTTTGTCTTGTGCACTGTTTACACAATATAGTAGCAGGAGGCTTTTCACAATATCTCTTTATATATTGATTTGCTTATACAGGGACTGGGTGAATGGCGCTCTGTCTACTGTTGAGAGTAATTACAAATTAAGGTCTCACGTAAGATAATAAATAAGTTGGCCATGGCTTCTGTCTGTGGGCATATTAGCTGTTACTGTTGCAGTACGTCCCATTTTTTAAAAAAAGATGCAAATCAGGGTGTTAATGATGGTTGGGTTGGGAATAGCCAGTTCCTAAGCATTCTTTTAAACTCCTGATGACTGCCAGTGGCTTTTTTTGTAAGGTGGAATAATTAGTCTTGAACTTAAATTCCTGTTAATTGCATATGTTAATGTGTAAAATTAATCCTTTTCTGGCAACATCTCCTAGTTTAAGGTGGACTGCCATGATACAATCCATTTGATTAATAAACGTTGGATAGAATGAATGATGTTGTTGCTTGAACCTTTTGTGGAAATCCAAGATGGGAAAAATGTGACAAATTATCTCCATACAATAAAAAGTGGACTTGGTTAGTTTGTCAGCTTGGGCTTTCATTGAGAATGCAGTCAGTGGCAATTCCAAGATTTTATACTTCTTTTGATATTTTTGCAGTGAACTTACTTTGTATGGCCAGAGTGTTAAAAGATCAAACCTTTTCCATTTCTTTGTAAATGAGTATTTTGGATTTCAATGCATTTAGGTTAGGATATTTCCAGAGCTCCCACCAAGTCACATCAAACAGCTATGTGCCAGGGGTGGGCACGCCGGGACATAGCAGGAGCCTGCCCTGGTGGGTGGCCGTCCCCAGGGCCATTATTGGCTCCAGGAGGGGGGATGTGTGGCCCCTCCTCCTTTCACTTTATGTATAATGTATAAAAGTTATGGTAGTAATGAACAACAAGTGTAAACAGACTATACCACCATGAAGAAGACATAAAGTTGAAACACATTGTGCTGTCTGGCAGTGTGATTTCTGATGAATGAATGAAGTAGCAGTAGAGCTTCCAGGAATGCAGCATGATTATTCTTCGTGGCAAACAAATAAGGAGGGCTGTGATCTTAGCCCTAATGCTGGCACCAGCAGACAGAGCGCACCGCTTTTGAAACCAATTGCTGTGGGATTGAATTTCAGCGGCAGCGCCCGGCATTAGTGAAAACGTTGAAGAACCTACGGAGGAGGCTAGGAGATACCAATCTCCTGCGTTTTGTACTCCATAATGGGAGACTACACGACCGGAGGTCTGAACTCCTAAGGCCCCGTGTGTAACTCTGTAAGTGACCAGACCGTGCCATCAGAAATATGATGAGTTACTGTCTGGTGTAAATGTATCCACGGTGCAGATGCGGCCCTGCATTTGGAAAGGGCACCGAAGAGGGTTCATAACTTCAATGTCAGTGGTAATATTATGGCTGGGAAGCATTGAATTGTTGGGAGAACTGTTGGTGTAGAGCAGAAGCACAAATTTTATAAAAAGCTGTGTATCGTGAATGCTGAATACTGGTAACAGAATAACAATTAGTAATTCAGCATTGTGTCAAGAACAAGCAACATGCAATACCCATCTGAGTGGCAATAATAATCAGAAGGTGTAGAATCATGCAGGCAGCCAAATATGTTTTACAAATGGTCAATAAGGGCATAACAAAGATTCCCCAACGCAAAAATGAACGGACTACATATCCCATAATGCCGGCAAATGTATAAAAGTTATGGCAGTAATGAATAGCAAGTGTAAATAGACTATGCCACCATGAAGAAGACATAAAGTTGAAACGCGTTGTGGTGTCTGCCAGCATGATTTCTGATGAATAAATGAAGTTGTTAGTAGAGCATTCGGCGAGTGCAGCTTGATTATTCTTTGTGGCATGCATATGCATATATCTATATCTATATATATATATATAGAGATATATTCCCCATCAATGTGATTCCAACACAACGCACTCACAGCCGGTGCCGGCATTCGGGGCAGAATCGAGCCCACGTAAATATTTAACACCAAAAGAAACTATGCCGCACTCCAGGAGTTAGATGTTCAATCCTTTAAAAACACCACCAACACCAAGGCGTTTTGACTAATAAGTCTTGATCACGGTTGGGTGAGTCATACTTTGATTTCATTATATACAAACAAACCCACTTTGCTATTCATGAAGCATTGTGGGGTATGTAGTTTAAACGATTTAAAAACAAATTTGTCTGTTACTTCAAAGTCTCATAAGTTTCATTTCTACATTTCACAGTTAAGGTCATTTTGCCCTTCTCTTTTTAAATGAATTCATTATCACGTTCAGGTACATTAAGTGGCCATCAAACTTCATGCATATATTTAGTAAATACTTTCAGCTTAGTGCATAATTAACCAATTTTCTCTTTGAGCAATTTATGGCTAAGTACCATATTATTGCAGACATCATTGATGTGACATAGTGTGTACGTATTTCAGCTTACAAAAATATTATGTAGCAGGCTAAGTGCCTATAGTCGGTTTAGTACCATTGTTTAAAAAAACCTTAAATAGTTAGTACACTAAACACCATATTTATCTTCATTTAATAATGTCAATATTGGTAAATTGTATCTCTCACAGAAGAATGTTGGCCAATGTTTTTGTCTTCTATTGCTAACGATAAAACGATCAGTGTGCTACACCTCTAAGATTGCTGCCTCGCACATACTAAATATAGAAAAATGGGGCCAAGTACCTAGAGGTGACTTGAACAAGGTGTGCACCACTATATGGAAATGTTACATTTCAAATTCGACAATTATAAACACATTATTATTTTATGATTGACCAAACCACATTTATTACAATTGACTACCTGGTCACCATGTTCTGTTCAAACAACATTAAGTATAGTAAATGAACTGAAATTGAAGCTTCTATACAAAAAAATCATAGTTGTTCAACAACTGTGTTTAGTCCACTTGAAATGATGTCTGCCCAATGCATTTCTGGACAACATGTCCCTTCTTCAGGGGCCATTCTGAAAAAGATAAATGAAAAATACTAATGTACAGACGTGGTCGATAAACCATTTGGAACGCACTTACATATTCATTCTGTTGTATTTTGAAAAAGTCTGAGTGTGTCAAAGTACATGATGTTTGTTGGGGTGAATTGTGTGTATCCATGCCCATTCACCTTAAAGCCACCGTAATTTCCAAACCACAAAACACTTCACAGTGTACCGGATGTTTAAGTGTCTTGTGACACTAGAGATTATACCATCCTAGTTGCTGTGCCACCGTTCAGCTCATGCCACCGTAGCGTTAAAGAATTCGACAACAAAACTGTTCATCATGTACCGGAGAATAAGTGTATGAAACCATTTCCAATAGCATTTCAACTGCCCTGATTTCTGTATCACTGTGCATCTCATGCCACCGCCATGTGACAAAATTATCGTGCATCTCTTGCCACCGAAGCGTGACAAAATTGTGCCCATGTGAATTTCGCTGTCAAAAACATACTAATATACTAATATCGCAAGGTGTGATTACCAAGTAAATCCTACGGCAGTCAATGTATCAATCTATGCAAATAGTTGATAAAGAAAACAAACGACGTCATAAAGAATTCCGCCTTTGTGATTGCTCGGTGTGATTAGCAAGTAAATCCTACGGCAGTCAATGTATCAATCTATGCAAATAGTTGATAAAGAAAACAAACGGCGTCATAAAGAATTCCGCCTTTGTGATGTCTTTTTGTAGCTGACACTAGCTCAGTGGTTGATAAAACACGTACCTCCAAGTGCCACTTCGATACTTAAGCAACCGGTCTCTTTTAGATTTTATGAAATTCATTGACAACTCATATCCCAACCGTCAAGCCGCTGAATAAACTAGAGTGTAAGCGCAAGAAGTTACATACCCGCAGCTCCGGGTTTCCCAGTCTACGGGCAAAATGTGAGAGTGTTGCTTACCAAATGAGACCCAGTCTTGCTGCAAAACGGCGTCCTGCCTTCATCAATCACTCAGTGTCGGTGCTGCGCTAGAACTGTAACCGTCAACCAAATGACTCTATAATTAACACCCAAGACGACGGACCAGGATCGTGTTGCATCTCGTGTTTTTTCAGAAGCGCCGATTTCCCATGCGCGCCATGTTTAAGTGGATAATGAAACCCACTAGGTACTGCTTGTTTCTAGAACAAAGTATCGAGCATCTAAGATTAATCCCGTCAACTAACCTTTTGTGGAATGCTGGAAATATAAGACGTTAATATTGAAATACGTTTTTCAACAATACAACCTCCAAGCAATTCGTCCTCAACAAAATCGGTTGTCCCAAGTGTGTTACAAAAGACCCAAAGTGTAGGTGAATGGTGGTGTTTGTAGGTGATAACATAGTATGTCTGAAAAGTAATTCAAAACATTACATCTTGAACTGCGATATCGTTGTGATAATTATACTGTGACCCCATACTAAAGTAGGTGATGATTTCAGAGGAAACACCCCATATCTAATTTGTCATTGAGTCCCTTGCGGTTCATTGTATCTAATCTCTTAATCCAGTGGATTACTCTTTGTAACAACATTTTTGAATTGTCTCTGCCGGGGTCGTTTGTGAGTACCTCTATGATCTGGAACCTGATTTGAGCAATAGTGTCTCAGTTGAAATCTTCACCTAATTTAGTATGGGGTCACAACAGAAAACAGAATATCTTTCAAACTAGGAGTGCTCAATCTGCATCCTTTACAATCAGCAAATGATGACATTTATTGAGGAAAAAAAGCTCTTGCACGACACCCAATATGGGTTCTGACCCCAATACAGCACCGAATCTGCCCTGCTGCTTGCCTCTGAGTCTTTGAGACTCATGGTCGATAGGGGCAAGACGGCCACGCTGGTTCTGCTGGACTTGAGTGTGGCTTTTGACACCCTATCCCATAGCCTTCTACTTGAATGGCTCTGGCGGTTCGATGTCACCAGCTCTAAAATTACTGGTAAATTTCCTTCAGAATCGCTCATTTCAGGTGATTCAACAGCCATATGCCTCTGAGGTGTTCTCCCGACAGCAGGGAGTGCCTCAAGGCCTAGCCCTTAGCTTGACTCTATTCAATCTATACATGCACCCTCTTACTGATGTGGTAGAGCATTTTGGCATCAACATTGTGTCATACGCTAGTTATCACTTTAGTACATGATGAGGGTCTCTCTGGAGCTAATTTCAGGAATGTGTGCTAGGCTTAGCAGAATGGATGGACCGCAGCTGTCTCAAATTAAATGCGGAAAAAACAGAGGTGCTGGTCTTGGGGAAACAGCCCTCAACCTGGTCTACTGCTTGGTGACCAGATGTTTTTGAACCAACTCCTACTCCAAAGCTGAAAGTTAAAAACCTTGGAATATGGTTTGACAGCACCCTCTCTTTTCACTGCCAGATTGTCAACCTTGCTGGGGTATGCTTTGGCATCTTAAAGTAATACGTAAGATTCTGGGTTTTGTCCCAGACACAGCCAGAAAGCCAGTAGTCCAAGCTCTCCTGGTGTCCATATTGGACTACTGTAATGTGCTCTATCTTGGGGTCACCCAAGGTAGATTAAGAATGCTTCAAAGAACACAGACTGCAGCGTCATGGATGCTGTTGAACATTTCTAGATTCTCCTCTATGGGCACAGCCGTTAGCAATCTACATTGGCTTCTGATGAGGAAAAGAGTCTCTTTTAAAGCACTATGCTTCTGCCACAAAATCCAGAACTCGAAAGGTCCCCATTACTTGTGTTGCTTGATCAAACCCTACCCCCCTAGCCGCTGCCTCAGGACTTCAGGTGCTACACTCGCAGTGGTCCCGAAGGTGACTAGAGTGTGAATGGGAGGCCGATTTTTAAACTATCTGACAGCTAAACTTTGGAATACTATTCCTGTTGATCTGAGACAGGAATGATCTAAAATAATTTTTCGGAAGAAGCTTAAAACCTGTCTTTTTTGACAACCTTAATCAGGGTCTCTTTCTTTTCCTGTGTCTCAGGTTACTTTATAGTGTGAAATCTTAGTGTGGGGACACTCCAAATGCAGTAACTACGCGCTTTATAAATGTGTTAAGATAACATAACAATTTCTGCAATTTTTTCCCTCGTTCGCTTCCTACGCACCGTAGGAGGGCTGATCTGACAAATCTTCCCAAGGCTGCTTTGGATTCCCAGTCCGGCCCTCTTAAGATTCGTTACACCACTGAGTAAAGTGCAATGGATTAGGGCATTGTGGAGTGGCATAGAGTGGAGTGGCACAGAGTGGAGTGGCATAGAGCAGGGTAGAGTGGCATGGAGTAGAGTAGAGTTGTGTGGCCTGGAGTGTCTCAGAGTGAAGTAGATTGTCGTAGAATGGAGTGGCATAAAGTGAAGTAAATTGTCGTATAGTGGAGTGGCAGATTGGCATGGATGGCCATGGAGTGCAGTGGCGTAGCATAGAGGGGAGTAAAGTGTCATTGTGTGTGTGTCGTGGAGTAGAGTGTTGTAGAGTGGACAGGAGTAAGGTGTCATAGAGTGGAGCTGTGTAGAATGGAGTATGCATGGTGTGGTAGTGCATTGCCATTACAAAAAATACATTTTGATTTGGAATGACCATTGCATGTGCACAGACATTCAGTTTTACTGATCAAACTAAACAGCACACAAACAATAATGTGTGGAAATGGCATCACCAAGTGTATTGATTTGTTTTGATTGTATTAAAATATTTGTTTCCACCACAATTCAGAATTACAAAAAATGTTGTGTGCTAGAAAATAGAACTTCCTACAGCCTTTCGTCTCACATGGATACCCAGCAGGATTGTCACATAAATCCTTTCACTTTGAAGTTAGAGAAAGGAAAGTAAACACCAAGCACCCTGGAAGACAGAGTCTGACAACTGACCTCTGTCTTTGAATGCACAGCAAATGTACTAAAATAGGAATAAAATTTACAGGCCCGTTTACAGGAAGCAAGCACTCAAGGAAGAATACAAGTTCTCATTATTTTCTGAGACAGCAGAGCTATCCCTCAGATTACATTTCACATACCAACCTATAAGAAATTAGAGATAGCCCATAGGCGAGATTGTTCTCTGGTAGTTAGGCCAACCTAGCCCTTACATTACAGAGCTCTCCCTGTCAGGTACGGTCGGCCTCTGCGCCTACCACGTCCGGATTAGGAACGGCTACCAGAAACTACAAATCCCATGAGGCCTTTTAAGACGTCGCGCACGTCGGCTGGCGTGCGAAATTCTCGTTTCCCGGTGTTTGTGTTTGGAGTCGTTGGAGGAAACGTTGTCGAGAAGGAGGTTCGGCGCATCAAAGTCTGGATTACAGGAGTGCAGCAGGGCTCTGCGTACACTCACGCTTTGACAGGAGTTTAAGCAGTTCCCAGGTTTTCCACCGTTCGGGTGATAAAGGCCTCAGGTACTTTAGTTGCTGTGCTAGCATTGGGGTTCACAGGGCTGCATCCCGCCTAAAGAGGAGAAGCGCTGCTTCTCATTCACAGTACATTGTTCTACGGTATTTTTGCATCTTAGGGCAAGAGGAATTGTCTCATTATGAAATAACCGGGATTTGGTTCATCTACTATGATTTTGTTATTTGCTTTCCGGATGGATTGACGTTCATTGTGAACGTGAAGATGTGCAAGGAGCACGAACTTAACTATTTAGGGGACATTGCTACATGGTATTGTGATTGTACTCTTAAGATCAATTTCCATAGGATCACCATTTCATTTATTATCCTCTACATTTCTTTTTTTTTACATCTTCATGGGGTATGTATGAGCGATGAGATGGTTATATGGATGCTTAGGTTTGCATGTTTTTCACACATAAGAAGGCTGATAATCTTTCTACCCTTGTCTTGTTAGGTATATGCAGGGAACCATACACAGATGATTTAACTCAGGGTTTCACCTTTACTGAGAACACCTGCTATATATTCCAGGTATATATATGTATTCTTAGTGAGACGTTTACTGAGAGCAGAATTGTAGTGTGTCTGTACTCATTTCGTGTCCTTCTGTCTTCACAGGTTCTATTCCCTGCTGTACCCTTCCTATCCCTTATCCCTCGCTTGATCACTTCACTATTCCGTGTATTTATACCAACAGAGTTGGGGAGGTCAGGAGGTGGAATCTTTGCACATCGTTCCAGTCCTGAGGAGCTGTTGAGATACGGGTCGTGACACTCCCTGGGTTCTAAAACAGCAATTTATCCCACTGGTTGTGCAGCCGATGAGAGCTGAGCTACCCCTCAGTTAAATGGAACACACAGAAAACGCTAGTTAGCTCCCATTTGAAGCCACTAGTAGTGAGTGAGACAGCTCAAATATCCATCAGTTTCCACACACTACTGTTTCTCCAGTTACACCAACCTCAGTAGTGTATACATGCACAAACTTTTAAGTCGACAGGACACGAGTTGAGTTAAACAAATATCTTCTTTATTAAAATATGTAGAACGGCCCCTGATCAGATATCCCCTCTCCAACAGCCTGCATCCCACTGAACAATCCAGGCATAGGATTCCAGAGGTGGAAGCATACTGTCAAAGAGAACACTCAGGTAACCAGGAGACAAAAATCAAAACATAACACATTACCCTTCGTTTATATACAAACAACAATTCGAAAATATAAATTCTGAATTTAGGTGCTCACGTAATCCTCCAGTACACTTGCTCTTCTTCTGTTGCGGGAGCTCGGCTCCCTCCTGCTCTGTGGCAGCTCACTGTCTCTATCCACACACAATCCCAACCACTCTTTTTTTCTGTTTCACCACACACAGTCACTTTTCAGGAGTTCCACCACTTCCCATCAGATAATCTGACAGTGTTTTCCCCTCACTTTTTCTACAAACTTTGGGGAAGATAACTTGGAACTCCATTTCCTCTTCACACCACCAACTCTGACCACATTCCTTTGATGAATGACCTGTTTTTCTTCTTTAAATTTTCTTTGTCTTTTAGACTGTACCTGGTTTGAGAATCATCCACCATCCTACGCAGACTATCATAGTCAACTCTGTGCGGACCAGCTCTTTCCATCCAGGCAGGCAAGGCTACAGTGCACGGCACCCTGCCCTTCAACAAACAAAACAGAGCCTCCCCGGTTACAGAATGTGGCGTGGTACAATAGCTCCATAGCATATTCCTCACCTGCTCCCTCCAACACCTATTGCTGGATATGGCTATTTGAATGTTCTCCCCCAGCATCTGGTTGAATCATTCCACTAAACCATTTCCCCATGGATGATAAACAGGAATCCTTCAATGATTAATCCCCCATTTCTTTAAAAATTAGCTAAACTCTTCTGATACACACTGGGGACCATTGTCCGTTAGGATCTCTCCCGGGCACCCTTCTCTTCTGAAAATGTCCTCACAATAAGTTATAATATTGTTGGATTTAACTTCCCCGACGAACGCCACCTCTGGCCACTTCGAAAAGTAATCCATCATAACAATGGCAAATTTCTCACCTTCTCCTGACTGTAAAAGGTCCACAAAGGTCCATCACCACCTTCTCCCTTGCCAATTTGGCCATACAGTAGGACTAATGAGGGTCTCTTGCATAACATGCGACTTGTCACTACAAGCACACGAAATACAATCATGAACATGTCTTTGAATCTGAAGATCCATGCCTGGCCACCAGAAATTAACTCTAGCTTTCCTCTTCATTGCAGTCATTCCACTATGACGCTCGTGCAACAACATTAGTAATCTGTCTCTCAACTCAAGAGGTACCACTAGTCTTTCATTACTCCTCACAATGCCCTCCATGAATGATAATTCCTCCCACACATTCTTAAACATTTCCAGGCCTTCCCCGCACTTCCACTTCCTAGGATCAGGCAGGGCTTTTATTACTGTGCATAAACTGGCATCTTTATTACAGCTTCTATCCACTCTTGCTTGTCAATGGCTCCACTGAAATCAGAAATCTTAGCCATCATCATCAATCGGCAACCTGGACAAGCAATCCGCATTGACAGTCTTCACCCTCGGTACATATCTCACTGAAAACATATACTCCTGGATGCGGTATAACCATTCGGCTATGCGGGGGTGGCTTTTCCGGTCCCAGGCAAGGTAAACAGATCAACCAGTGGCTTGTGATTCGTTCTCACTTCAAAGTTCAGTCCAGCACAAAAACACTGACGTGTTGCACCCCCCCCCCAGCAGTCCAATGCTTCCTACTCAACTACCAAATATGTGCTCTCTGCACCATTCAAGGTGTGCTAGGCAAATGTCTCTACTCTTTCCTTGCCATCATGTTTTTGCATCAAAACTGCGCTCGATCCATAATTGCTAGCGTGAGTAGCTATGATTGTTTTGTCATTAAGATCAAAAGGTTTAAGGGCAATTGCAACAATAGCCTTTTTTACTTTGTCAAAGCCTTCTGGCACTCTTCCGACCAATAGAATTTCATACCCTTTTTCATTAATTCACGCCAAACATGTACAATGTCTGTGAAATGGTGCACAAACCTCACTGGCTAAAGTGTGCCCCAAATAATCAACCTTTTGTGTGTTAAATTTGCATTTCTCCAACCCTATTTTGAGTCCAGCCTCCTCCAATTTTCATAAAACTTCACTTAGCATTTCATTATGTTGTTCCTCACTCTTTCCCCAGACTAGCATGTCATCCTGGAAAACCAGAATGCTTGACATATCCTTTAACACTCCTTGCATGACCTTTTAGAAAACCGACGAGGCGGATGCTAAACCGAAGGGCATGCGGATGAATAGGAATGCCCCTTCTGGAGTTATAAAGGAAGTCAAGTGTCTGGAATCCTCATGTAAATGCACCTGATGGTACGCAATAGATAGGTCGAGCATTGTGAGATATCTGTCGTCTTTCACACTTGCAAGCATTTCACCGGGGCAGGGGATGGCGATCTATCCAAAATCTTTGGTTAAGGTCTCTGAGGTCCACACACATGCAGATTTTGCCGTTCGGCTTACGAGCGATCACAATTGAACTGAGCCATTCTGAGGCTTCAATTGGCTCAATCACGCCTTCATCGCTTAATCTTTACAATTCATTCATCAATAAGACCCTCAGAGCCAACGGAACATTTCTCACCTTTTTTACCTTAGGTGACACCCCTTACTTCAACACAATTCGGTGCTCACATTTCTTTAAACATCCTAATTTATTACTGAATAATTTAGGAAATTTTCTGACCCACATGTCTGCATTTTGTGGAATAATTAACACCTGTTTGGGATGACTGGGATTCAACATCATTCCCAATGCAAGCTGTTCTTTCCAGCCTAAAAATGATCTGCCCTTATCCACCACATATACCTTTCCTTGAGCAGATCTGTCCTCGAACCTCATCTCGGTAATGACATATCCCAATACAGGTAGTTTACCTCCACAATACCCTTCAGGTTGCACAGCAGCAGGCAATAGTTTTCCTAGTTGTAATTTTTCCCACGTGGATTTGTCAATCAATGTGAGAGCACAAATCTGCCCACATTTGTACTTCTTTCCCATTCATAAATACTAGACACTTCGGAGGCCGATTTGCCACCTCCTTGGACATAGGTTCACCCACTGCCAGCATTTCCACACCATCACTGTCAGAATAACTTGAATCATTATGACCACATGTTTGTACTTCGTTGTTCAAACAATTAACAGATTTCTTGAATGTATGTGGGGGTGCCATTCTGCACACTCTTGAAAAATGGCCCAATTTGTTACACTTAATCATTCTGCACACTCTTGAAAAATGGCCCAATTTGTTACACTTAAAACATTTAGAGAGGAAGCTGGACAATTCTTCGCCTTGGCTGTGTGCCTTGTACTGCCGCACCTAAAACAAGTTCTCTCTTTGCCTTCCAGCACTTTAGTTTTCTTAACAACATCTTCATTTGGTCTTTTTTTCTTACCCACATTCACTTCATTCACAGATCCTGCCTCTTCATAACCTCCAGTTGACACCCCACCTAATTCCTTTACATAACAGGGCTTGTTTTCCAAGCGTTTTTCTACTTCTATAGCCTTGTCCAACTTGGGGTCTTTCAAACCCAACAACTTCTCCTGGATTTTTATATTGCATGTCCTACTGATCATCTGATTCCTTATAATTTAATCTATGAGCTCTCTGAATTTGCATGTAACTGCTAACCTTCTTAAAGCTGCCACAAATTGGTCAATGGTTTCCCTTTGTTCTTGAGCTCATGAAAAGAATTTGTGACGTTCAACCACACTGTAACCTGGGTTACACCTTGGAACTTTTAGTTCAGAATCAAGGCTCGGGTGATGATTGCAGTCTGGATCGCAGCCGTAACTTTAAAAAAAATGCTGCTTCACAACATTAGCCCAAAACACGGTGAGCCCTTTGAACTTATTCCTTGCGAGAGAAGAGAAAATGTGTCCATAAACACCAAAATACTTGTGCACTGAGCCAGCAGCCAAAATACTTGCACCCCACAGAATAAGGCAATAGAGTAGGATAGCGTTCCCAAATGTCTGTTTGCTTCCAAATCCACACGATACAGGTCCAGTGCTTCTCAGCGCAAAATTTCCTCGTTGTAGCATACTAACCAGAGGCCTAAAACACGTAGAGCTTTTGTAATACATACGACAGGATAATTGTATCCTGTGATAATCTACATGTTCACCTCAACGCATCCTGCCCTTGCTTGAAGAATTATCCCATCCTGCGTCGCCATTTTTAAGTCAACAGGACACGAGTTGAGTTAAATAAATATCTTCTTTATTAAGATATGTAGAACGCCCCCTGGTCAGATGTTACCTCTCCAACCGCCTGCATCCCACTGAACAATCCAGGCATAGGATTCCAGCAGTGAAGCATGCTGTCAAAGAGAACACTCAGGTAAACCAGGAGGCAAGAATCAAAACATAACACAGACCATACCCAACCACATGGAAGTGCCTCGGATCTCGTGAAGTGTGTGAAGCACTATACTAATAAACCGTGGTGATGCAGAGTAATCCACTGTGATACAGATCTGTGTCAGTAATGAGACACGCAGTGACATCAATCAGCTGTTACACTGTTCATAGTAACTCCTGAGGGGGTGGAAGGGGTACAAAGCTCTCGGATTACATAGCTCTGGAAAATCCTCTGCACAGCACTGCTACCCCTCAGTTTACAAAAATGTCAGTAAAGACAGGGACAGCAGAGCTCTCACCGCTACACCAAACATGGCCCCGGAGATGTCAAGTTCCGCTGTGTCCAGTGCGAGATTTTCACTCACACTGACTCTGTGCTTCCCCCATTTCGCTATGTCTGTTTCGTTTCCAATTACAAATGCAGAACCGCAGGTACCAGAACAAAAATCAGCCCAAGCTAAAAAGAAAAAAAAGCACACAGAAAACTGTCTAAATAAAAACATGAAGCAGGACAAGCTAAGTCCTCTTCCAACCAACATGCAACACATCCCCTTGGCAAGCTGCAAAACAGGAAGGAAAGCATGCATCCTAGATACTGCAGTGCGGAGTCCCCGCCACTCCCATAGAAATATTGTACAAGAGAGATTGAGCTCCTGTATGCCCAACCCCGGACTCCAGAGAAAGAGGATGGCAGGAAACGCACTGCTTATAGCTGGACAGAGGCATACAAGGTTGTCAAATCATTGAAACCTAAAGCAATCAGGTTAGCCAGTAACCCCTACCACTGCACAAGAGTGCACATACAGCACAGCAAACTGCCTGCCACCTAGAGGTGGGCGAGCCAAGAAATGAAAAGGGAGAGCCGAGCAAATGGTCTGGGTTGGCTCTTAGGGCTCATGCACGATCCAAGCCCTAAAAATGTTTGCTATGTAAATCATACAACAAACATCTTATAAAATAAGATGAAGTCTCTTCAAAATTTAAAACAGTGTATGTTGAAGCTTTGGCATTATTACGGCACATTATAGCACTGCACTGAGAAGTACTTATTAAAAGCAACAGCTTTTAAATATGAACCATTAGTGAACTAAGAAGGCAACACAGTTATCATGTAAACCTTGTATGTGGCCCAGCTCATTATAAACCAACACTATTTTCTATTTAATCAGACACAATAGGTATTGGTACAACTGGTATTCAGAGCTCACATATTTGAACGTGCTTTTATATGGGTTAATGATGAAAAAGGAGTATTGGTGAAATAAAATATTTGCCTAAGATCAATCATTTTAAGTAGAGAAGCTGAGATTTATCACGTTTTCTTGTTTCCCTTTATTCAAATCAGCCACCAAATAGGTAACTAAGTGTATTTCCTCTTTTATATTGATGCTTTGTTTTTATCTCTGTGCATTTTTATGCAGTTTTTATACAGCGTGAACTGGACCCGGAGGTACTGGAGCGCTTTCCATGAGCACCAATTAGGTTAGATAAGGTCACATTCTTTTGTATAGGCACCGGAAGATTCAGTGATTTGCCCAGAATCACAGGATGTTAAGCCGACGCCAAGATTCAAATCTGGTTCCCCAGATCCAAAGTCGAAAGTTCTGGCACTAATGCTAAGACCTGGGTGTAGAGGCAGGGTGGTAGGTAGGAACCACCTGGAAGCCTGGCTCAATAAGGCATCGAGTTTTCAGCAGGACCTCAAGCTGAGCCAGAGGCAGGCTTCAGGCTCGAGCCTGACTTGAGCTTTCAGTGGCTTGCCCACTACTCTGCGCAGTTCAGGGCACACAGGTCTCAATAGTCGTATTCACCTACTATTCTGAGAGCAGTGTGAGAGGTCGACCCCATAGATGCCGCTGAGGCTGCATGCCGCAGGGCATTGCATGCTTATAAGGAGATAATGTGGACAGATCCACCAGCTACTCAGATACATCCCACAACACAATACCTGTTTGAGTCATATGTCCGGATTTTGCGGTAGAAAAGATGGGGCGTGAGGAGCTGTAACACACATTCTTCTCTATGCAACTGTTGTCAGTTAAGTGGCAGACAGTTTTTCCATCACGTCAATGACATGGTAAAACCGCATCACCCAAAAGCGCGAACCTTATGCGAAAGAAAGAATGAGCTAAAGCCAAGTTTGCCCTCTGTTTTACAGTGTGTTTTATAAGATCTCTTTAAAGTATCCAAGGTCAGGTCAGTGCACTAGGACAGGGTGCCACTTATGGAACTGATAATGTGGTACCGTCTCTTACTCAACTCTGTTTATCCGACATGTTGGCCAAAGTGGGGAAAAATGTGCACATAATCGGAGGGATGAAATCGAGGGGCCTGGCAGAGAGCGCAGGGGGGGAAATGGGGGGTCGCCAGGACAAATAATGATGCCAAGGCAGTCAGCCAGTTACCACTACTGGTTGATGATTCTAGATGGACCAGAGCTTGGCTGCTGGCCTGGGCATGGCTGGCTATGGCTGTCTGTACTCGTAGGCGAGATTGTGTGTGATAAGGTGGGGAGGGCGGGGAGCGCGGGGACAGGCAAAATGATGTATACAAGGGCCGTCATTGGTAGCGCTTTTGCGCGCTACTACTGATTGACAACCCTGTGAGAAAACACACCACAAGAGGTGGTCACATATTTTTTTTTTTTTTTAAACAACGTTGAGTCCATGTTGGTGTTGGCTTGCCCTGGGGGGCTCTACGACACTCCACAACACTCTAAGTTACTCCATTCTACGCCACACTAGTCCACTCTACACCACTCTACTCTACTCCACTCCACTCTCCTTTATGCCACCAACTTTAAGCCATCTCGAACAGCAGCCACGCTAACGTACAACATGGCTAAAACACATTGCCAAAACCAATAGCTATTGCACATGCGAGACCTATTGCTTTGGCAATCCTTGTAATTTCTTTTTTCATAGAATCCAGCCTAGCCATCCAGGTTCGATCCATTGCCAATCCTATGTGGACTCATAAACATGCAGCTCCTGGAGCTCCTGGCTTGACCCTGTATGAGTGGAATCTATTGATTCCTTCTGGCACACCACCTCTGCTCCTTGACGAACCCCACAGACTCATGCACATGTGGGATATTGATCTTTTTGTGTGTGCTAATCCTTGGACCACACTATCACCAATCCTTGGTGGAACCCACCCATTATATGTGGTGTCTTAATATCCTTGGATGTGTTGGTTTCCTTCAGTTGTTCCTTTACTGCTTTTGATTCACCCCATATGCCCATGGCCTCTTGTGATTTCCTTTGCAGCATCACCGCACCTGTTTGGGTGTCATTAATCCATATTATATGTTGGGTGTCTATTGATTTCTTGGCTCGAATCCTCCTTTTAGATCAAACTTCAAACTCACAACCACTCGCCCAGCACAGTCTCAGGTATGTATACTTTTCTTACACATTCACTCTAAGAAATAATGATGAAAAGTATGGTAAGTAAGTATACTAACTTGTAACTCTCACAGGTTTCTGCTTCATACTCGGTGGAGCAAAGTCAAAAGGTTCACTGCAACATTATTGGAGCACACCTGCGAACCTCTTGCACAGCACCCACATACTTCCCACACAGGGCACTCTATAAACCACACATTCTACCAATCATGCACATCAAACCGAATAGCTGTTTACTAGACCATCCAGAAAGCGTCTAAAGGTCTCTTTAGAAGTAGGAAAGCACTACACAAATTCTATTCGTTTGCTAATAAATTGAATTACAGTATGTGTGCCAAATAGCATAACAAATTCGTAGGTGACGCTTTTTATGCGTAAGCGTCCATCTCTTCTTCCATTCAAGCTGTAGAATAGACAAAGTGGCAAAAAACGCAAGAGCGCCATATCTGGTCTTCACGTGCCACGTAACTACCGACATCGGCTATACAACACACGTACTTTATTTCACCCATTGCAATGCCACGGACCACAATGCCCCCCCCCCCCCCCCGACTGCGCTTCAGCGCCTCTTTACTGAAAGAAAGCGCTATGCAGCTGCCACTACAATACATGTAAAGAGTCTGTTAATTTCCAGTCGCCTTAACATGCCTGCTGGCAGCGCCATAGCAGTAATCCCTCATGTTGAAGACTGTCTGAACAAGAGAAATTCCATCCCGCGATCGAATGACAGGCCGTGCATGTTCTGAATTATCCAGCGCTCTCCTCGCCATCACCGCTTCTCTTTTCTACTATTTTTTTTACATGTTCGTTGATTACAAACACGTGTATGGCCCCTTGTAATAACCGGGTCCATTGTTTCGACATTTGTGCCTGCCTTTTCGTCCTTGCTGACCTCGGTTATCTCTTTTTCTCTCTGTCTTCCCCATGGCAATTCCACCAGGAGACGATGCTGATTACAAAGCAAGGCCTCTCACTCAGGTAATCAGTAAGCAGGCAGCTATTCGGAAACGGGCTGTGAGCATTTGCAGATGCTTCTTTTTCATGTGCAATATGTGACAGGCCAGTAATTCTGCTGCTAATAATGCCACTGTGGTATAGGCATAGGAAAGACAGAGTTAGAGAGTTAACAATATGTTCAGTTTTGTTCAGCAAGTATTTCATAGAATGTTTACTAGCTTGCCCATTCAGTTGCTTATACTTCCAGAAAAAAAAGCTTCCTGGTCTCAAATTGGGTAATGACCCCTTTAACTCTATTTTTGTTCACAGAGCTTTTTCCAGGTTTGTAGGATTAAATAGTTCAGTTCATGAATTTCTGTAATGAAAGATGCGTGACCCAAGAACACTATGGAAATGCAATACTAAAACTGGTAGATGAAGGTATGCCCAATGGTCACAAAAGATATAGCTAGTGGGCTCCGCGCTCCTCCGCACGCCGCCTCGGACCCCCCAACAAGAACTGGAGGACCGATCGACACTGAGAGGGGCACTGCGTTCACAGAAAGAACAAAGCAGCCAGGTCGCGCTAATCCCAGTGGCGGCTCCTCCGCTAAGATGGAGAATCGTTGCCCCACTGCTCGTTGAGCAGTGGAAAATACAAATAAAATGAAAATAACCAGAAGTTATTATCATTTTATTTTCCTTTGCGACTCTGGGCGGGGCTGGCTAACGCAGAGGGAGCAGGAGTGGTTTGCACTTCTTCCCTACATGCGCATGACGCTTTGACCGGCCCTCTAGTGCCGGCCAAACAGTCATGCCTAGTGGCATGTTCTCCATTGGGCTGTGTTGCACAGCCCACGGAGAACATGCTCAGCCTCTCCAGGCACTGACTGAGCAGCAAACAGGCCGCTCAGACCAATCACGACACTGCTCCTGCAGCGTTGTGATTGGCTGGCAGAGTCTGAAGCCTGGGTGCTTCCGGGGCAGGCTGCAGGCAGCAGTCGGGAAGAAGAAAAGAAGACGACGAGAGACGTGCGGTGAATGCAGCGGGAAATGAGGTGATTTTTATGTTCATTCAGATCTGCCACCCCCCCACCCCACCACTACCGCTCGGAGGCAGCTACCACTGATCATAACATTGCGACCAAATCCCTGTAAGTGTCTCCTGTGGGAACCAGAATTCCAGCCCGGAAGTGGTGGGTGCTGGGTACTCTTTCCCCTGACGTGAGGGAGTGATCCTGGTAGGGCGTGGGAAGGCCCGGCAGCATGGAGACCACGAGGGCAACAGCGCTGCGCTGCTACTGAACAGTGGCTACATCCCGACACAGCAGCAGTGATCCGTAGCAGGTGCCCATGCTGGATCCCAGCGGCGGCAGAGGGAGATGCCAGTCTCCAGGTTTTGGTACTGGTGGAACTCAACTTTCGACAAGCTGTGACGCAAGTGCTCAGCAGCAAAAGCGGAGCCTGGTACGTGCGGGGGCCTGGCCCCCATGACCAGGCCCACACAGCAACCGGGGACAGAAAGCGGCCTGTTGTAGTACCCAGCTGCCAGTTTCTTCGGATTCTGAGGACAGTAGCCCTCCCTCTTTTCAGCTCTACTCAGAGACAATACCGAGATGCCACACTGGGGTGAGCAGATTGCATTGGTGGCGCCCAAGCTAAGAGGACCCTGGATGTCTGAGGGGAGGATTACTTCCAGCAAAGTTACAGCAGTAGGGAGAAGAGTGAGGCCCAGATGTGCATGCAATAGCCTGGCTGGCTAAGACCTGCCCGAACTTCTGCAAGCACAGAGAATATAAGAACCTCCTGAGTAATGGGCAGAGTGCGAACCCTGCTTATCATGACATCGTCCAAGGAAAAGAAGGACCACAACCTCAGGGACAGGCTCACCAGGTCCTCTGCTCCTTCCACCAAAGAGGATCCAATGCCGCCACTGCAGGCTCAGCAGGCAGAGGACTCAACAGAAGACTCAGTGCCTCTCACAAGAGCATTTATGGAATCCTTATTCAACTCCCTACGAGTGGACCTGCAAACTGAATAGAAGGACCTCAAGCAAGAAGTAAAGGGGGTGCAACAGGACCTGGGAGCATTAGAAGATCAGGTATCTGCCCTCAAAGACAATAAGACAGCGAAAGATGAGAAACTGGAACACCTTAAACAAGAGGTCCTCTGTCTAGATAAGCGACAAATAGAGCTACAAGGACTTGCAGAGGATCAAGAGAACTGCTCATGACGCAATATTATCAGTATCAGAGGAATCCCAGTGGGCACAGAGGGGTCCGACTTAGCCGTGTATGTGTCAGCTCTATTTCAACATATATTGGTCTGGGAGGATATGGTAAATATCCAGCTGGACAGAGTCTGCTGGGTGGGCTGCCCTGGTACTGATGCAGAAACATCCTGGACCGAGGAGAAACAGCGTTGCTCATTCTGCTTGACTTCTCTGTGTTCTTCGACACTGTCTCTCACAGCACCCTCATCAGAAGCCTCAACGAGATTGGCATACAAGGATCCGCTCTCAAATGGATCTGTTCCTTCCTCACGGGAAGAACGCAAAGGGTCAGGCTGCCACCCTTCACATCAGAGACCAAGAAACTGATATGCGGTGTCCTACAGGAATCATCCCTCAGCCCCACTCTTTTCAACATATACATGACACCGCTTGCCCATCCGATCACAAGACATCAACGTCATCTCCTACGCCAATGACACCCAACTCATCCACTCCCTGACGGACAAGACAAACACCACCATAACAAACTTCACCAACTGCATGACCATATTAGCAGACTGGATGCAAACCAACTGTCTGATGCTTAACTCTGTCAAGATGGAAGTACTGGTCTTCGGCAACAAGATCTCCCCATGGGATTACACCTGGTGGCTGTCGGAGCAAGGACCAACACCCACATCCTCAGACCACGCAAGAAATCTAGGGATCATTCTAGATGAAAAGCTTAACATGACGGCTCAAGTCAATGCAGTGTGCACCTTCTGCTTTCACACCCTACACATGCTGTGAACGATCTTCAAATAGTTGCCTTAGTACACCAGACAGACCATTACACAGGTACTCATCACATGCAGGCTGGACTATGGCAACACTCTCTACACCAGAATCTCCAAACAACTCCTATACAGACTCCAAACCATCCAGAACGCAGCCCAAAGACATACTCGACCTCCCACTCAGCACCCACATCTCACCGCACCTCAGAAAGCTTCACTGGCTCACCATTCACAAGCGCAGCCAATTAAAACTTCTCACACACACATACAAAGCCCTACACAACATAGGAAAAGAATACATGAAGAGCCGCATACACTTTCACCAACCCACCAGACACCTACGCTCTGTCTCACTCTCACACGCACACACACTCCCGCATTCCCAAAAGCAAAACTGAAGGTTGCTCATTCTCCTACATCACACTCAAGACATGGAATGATCTCCCTCAACACATCAGAGCCTCCTCCTTACTTATTGAGTTCTGCAAGAAGCTGAAGACCTGGCTCTTAATATAACCACCTTGGGGCCACACACCTACACACCTTGCCCAAGTGCCTGGATACCCTCTTGTGTGTTTTGTGTGCTATACAAATTAACATACCCTAACATAGCATAACATAACATCCACTAGGCATATTAGCTTGTGTCCACAACTTCCAGCTGAAGGAGGCAATTATTAAAAAAGGCAGGGAAGCCCATCCACTCACTTTCCAAGGCCACATGGCAATGATGTTCCAGGACCTCTCCTTCATCATTTACAGCGGCACATGCACTTTAGACCAATAATGAATGAATGAATGAATATTAGATTTATAACGCGCTAACTTAGCCCAAGGGCGTCAAGGCGCTGCAGAGGACTGTTGTACAAAAACAGAATAATATGCTCAGACTGACGTCTGTGTAAAGAGCCAGGTTTTCAGGGCCTTGCGGAAAAGGGAGTGTGACACCTGTCCAGAGAGACCATCAGGGAGAGAGTTCCACATCCTAGCAGCGGCAGTGGAAAAAGCCCTGCCTCCCCATCTAACCTTCTTAAACCTCGGGACTATTAGCAGATTCTTGCTTGCCGACCTAAGCTGCTTAGTCGGAGCATAGCGCTAGAACATCACTTTAATGGCCTCAGGGCCTAGGCCATAATAAGCATTGTGGGTCAAGCATAGGGTCTTAAAGAGAATTCTTCGATCCAGCGGAAGCCATTGCATCATGATGAGGGAAGCCGAGACAGAGTGGTATTTCGGAAGATCCATCACCAGCCTCGCTGCAGCATTCTGCCTTTCTACGGAGCAAGGAGACCTCCTATAACTGGGGCCTCCCTTTCTGGATCATCTTTCACTGGGAGGGCCGCTTGCACCATCACAAATCCTTTTCTGAGGCTACTTGAGTCCTGGGCCTCCTGGAGGAGGGCCCACATGGAGATTCACTGAAGGCAGAGCAGGTATCGAATAGATGCACTAACTAATGTCAGCGAGTGACAAAAGCCACAAAAGGACCGTGACCAGACCCTTATGAGATCACACAGGAGAGACACACGGTTCTTGACGTGCTGTCAGACAAGACTGGATTTGACGGGTCCGGTCCTTCAGCATGACAGCAACACATCCAGCCAACGGAAGCTCAGACAACGCTACTGTCCCTAGCAAGACAGGGCGGGGAGGGGCCGATAAAGTGCCTACCCCTTTTAAATGGCTGTTGGCTGTGCCCCGGCTCAGGCATTCGGTGCCGGACAATCACTATCTTTACCCATGGTTGATGGACTTGTTTCAGGTGTATTGGTTACTGTTTATGTTCTAGTTATAGATAAGGGATAAACTCATCAGTTCGCACTCAGTCACATGCACAGCCCCACACATGTTGCCTCCTACAACATTACCATACTCATGCCCATGGCAACCAGATCCTATCCCCCAACTGGTTCACAGACCTCGGAGGGAGTCGTTAGCATTGTCTAACCCGTATATCAAAGTAATTACCATCAACGCGAGAGGCTTAAATCACCCCACCAAAAGATCAGCTATGTTCTCTCTCATAGAGCAGAAGGGGGAGATGTATGTCTTCTTCAGGAACGCTATTTGTTGCCAAATGATGAACACAGACTGAGATCACAAATGTTTCCCCAGCAAAACTATTGATTTAGGGCAGCTAAGAAAGAGGGAGACTCCATTCTGTTGTCCCTGAATTTTCGTGGGGAGGTCCTTGGTAAAATAGTCAAAATCAAGGGTAGGCTTTTGTCTTATCGTGTTAGCCTGAGTACACTCCACTTCCCCATAGTTATGGTGTACGCTTCTAACACCCACTAGGAGCGTTTTCGAATGGGCACCGTCCCAGTGGTTCTTCAGTCCCCTGGTTTGGTGGTTTTAGTGAGAAGTGATCTCAATCTGCTGGTGGATACCGACTTAGATAGGTCTTAACAACATTGTGGCCAAACCAGAGCCATTTCATTGATGGGCGTTTCCTGGTTGCGGGAATGCGGCCTTAAGGACCTATCCTGCTTCCATCATCCTCAACAGAGGGATTACACCTTTTATTCCCCTTCCTACAAAACCTGTGCGAGAACAGATCATTTCCTGGTCACGTCTGCTACACAGACACTATTACAGAGTGTGTATATATAGCCTATGTCCCTGTCTGACCATGTCCTCTCTCTGTGGTGCTTAGAGTACTGATACAGTGGAGGACACCCAGGAGCTTGAGACTCCAGAATAGCATTATACAACGTAGGGAGGGAATTGAGGCAGTTAACACAGCACTCGCCAACTATTTACACGCTAATGACACAAAGGATATGCATGTAGGCATGCTCTGAGAGACACTGAAAGCAGTAGACAGGAAAAAAGACAGAACGTAGAGCAGGCAGTGAGGGGATTGGAAGCCATTCACAAGCGCACTGGAGCAACTAGGGTGTAGTGCAGGCTCAACCAGGGCTCAACTTAAAAGCTTGGACCTAGAAAGGGCAGAAAGCGCCCTACTACACCTCACACATAAATATTATACAGGGAGCAACAAATGTGGGAATCTGTTGGTGCAGATATTGCACTCTAAAATCAACAATGATAGGGTGCACACCATCTTAGATGAACAGGGGAAGGAGGTGGCGGGAGACACTCGGATAGCATCCGTCTTCGGGAACTTCAATCACACCCTCTACACGTGCCAAGACCTAAATGATAATGGGATCATATATCTGGCAAGCAGAGGTGACTAAACGTATGCCGCATCAAGCGTAAAACCTTAAGAAACCCATCACTGTCGCTGTGGTGGTTTCAGCCATAGGCAAGCTGAAGCCCCTTAAATCCCCAGGGCCTAGCGGTGTCCCACCACTTTTTTTATAAAACTTTCTGCCACCCACTGGCCCAACTTCGCACAAGACTTTTTAATTTGTTCATGGACAGCGGGCCCCTTATGGCTTCAATGCTGTGGGCCTTTATCAAGGTCCTCCTCAAACCAGGAAAGAAAAACCTATTTTGCAGCTCTTACAGGCCTATTTTGCTCATAAATGTTGATCCCAAGCTTTTCACCAGCATTTTAGTGACAAGACTGCACCCTTACATGCCCCATTTAATAGATCCCGAACAGAAATTGCAGGGACAACACCAAACGCATATTACATATTATAGAAAAGGCTGTGAGGGCCCAAAAGGAAGCACTCCTATTTGCTATTGATGCTTAAAAAAACAGCTGATCGAGTTAATTGGCCATCCATGTCACACACTCTGGAACACTTTGGATTCTGCAGTAGGTGTAGCCGTTGATTCTGTTGTGGCCACAACTCTCCCATGGCTACAGTATGGGTAAATGGGGTATCCTTCGTCTGCTTTCCTATATGGAGCAGGACTAAACAAGGATGCCCCCTGTCACCACTCCTCTTTGCCATATATATGGAGCCCCTGGCACAATGCATCAGGGTGACACAAATATCTCCGGAGTACGGTTCGGCGCAGACACTCACACAATTAGCCTATATGCAGATGATGTGATAGTACCTTTGACGGAGCGGCTCAACTTCACTGCCAGCTCTGTTGTCTGAGCTGCAAAGTTTTGGGGAATCTTTGGGTTTAAAATTAACATTCAAATTCACAGGTGTTTAATTTAATGGTCTCTCTCACCCACCAAGAACAACTCATAGCTTAATATCCGGTGTCTTGAGCAGATGCATCAATTCCTTACTTAGGTGTCCAGAAAACCTGCATGGCAACCAGCACACCAGAGATTAACTATTGTGGGTGTCTTCTACAAATCAGAGCAGAACTATCTAAGTGGCGCCAACACTGGCTTTCCTGGATTAGCCGTACAGCACCCTTAAAGATGACAATACTGCCCAGGGTGATATTTATGTTCCAAATGCTCCCACTGACCCCCCCACCACAACACTCTTAAAACACTGCAAGCCGACATCAACTAGTTTGTGCAGGACGGGAAAAGGCCCAGCATGAACCGCTTCCTGGGTTACCGAACCATGAGGAAGGGGCATTTAGAGAGTGTCCAACATTACTCAATACTTCCAGGCATTGCAGTTTCGCTATATGGTGGAGTGCGGTTGGGATACTGCCGAGAAATATTGTTGCTTCATGGACCAGACAGTAGCCGGCACCCATATCTGGGAAGTGCCTTGGCTTCCTAAGAAGCACAGACCCTGGGGCTTATACTCCTCCCCAATAAGAAGGGCTAATTTGCTGGTTTGGGACAGGGTAGCTGAACAGAACAGAAGAGGCTTACATCCTTCCAATCTCCAATGACCCCTACCTTTGACAATCCCGAATTTACTCTCGGCCTACTAGTGGAGAGATTCTGGCAGCGGCAATTTTCAGGGTGCAAACGGGTGAGACACTTATTTGATACAGCCAGTATAATCCATTTGCTGCTCTGCAAAGTGAATATGGGTTATCTGAATCTGAGCGTCTCCTCTATCTTCAAATCAGACATTGGGTTATGCACCCCTCATTCAAACTGCATGTACACAGACGACTTGCCCCATTTGAAACATGGGTTTTCACAAAGAACAAAGATAGGTGACTTAGATTACAGAACTCTACTCACTGATGGCACAGCCAGCCCCAACGGACAATCATCAAGGGCAGAAAAGCTGGGAGGTGCAGTTGGGCAGGGAACTCACACATAAGCATTGGAGGATATTGTAGAGTCCTCCTCAGCCTGGGTAACCGCCAATGACTATGACACACACGAAGCTTAGTATTGCACTTCTTTATTCTGCTGCGTGTAACTGCGAACTCAACATTCTAAAACAGGCTTTCATGCATTCTGCTCCAACACCTGTATCACAGCTCTACGGAGTCCTTTAGGAGTCAAAAGGGTTCCCTCATTAAACTCGCAAGACACTGCAGATATCTTCTACAGGGCCTGGCAAACTGCGCACAACACATATAACACATTGAACAGCTGTTAAGGTAGCCTCATACTGGTACTGGACACCCACCAGAGTACAGAAATTGTGCCCTGAACACAGCTTAGAATGTTGAAGGGGCTGCGGAGTCACAGGCACTTTATTACATCTACTCTGGAACTACCCAAAACTGTCCTGATATTGGACTGCTATCCTGAATGACATAGACAAATTTTACGATGCACAAGTACCACGACTACCTGTGTATGTCATGCCGAGCCTGCTCAATCCACTAACCTACTCTCTGAAGTTCCCCTGGGGGCAGCGCTACAGGCAATTCTGTCCTTATGGGTCTCAGATAGAGTCCCTGATCACACCACACACCGTCTATGGTAGTTGCTGAGTATGGAAAAGTTAATCCTATCCATAGAGCACAAATAGGACACATACCAAGAGTCATGGGCCCCCTCATTGCTCTCCTTTTCACCGAATTTAATGAGTTAACATGTCCAAAATAGCTGAAGCTATTACATATTGTCACCATCCCATATGTAAAGACATCTGACTCTACATAGCAGACTTCAAAAGAGATCCGGTGAGAGTGAGGGGTCATTACTGACAGAGGGATACACTGAAATTTAACTCAGTGCTATTCTAGACTTTTTGTTTGCCAAAGAGTGCTGGAGTAGGAGGATTGCGAGGGAGGGGCGGAATTAGTTCTGGGGTAAGTTTATCAATGTATCTCATAAGCTGCTGGCCCCTAGGTCATAAAGTATATAAAAAAAAGTGATGGATGGAAAGCCTGAAAAAATCTCAGCCACTGCTAATTACTCGGAACTGCATTCTGATCCATCGTTATTTTGCACACCAAGCCACCTCAGTTTGGACCCAGCCATATGTAAATCAGTCTTGACCCTGCTCCAATAGGAAAAGTCCAGGACGAACTGTATTGTTGTAGGTGACAGAGCTGTGTATTATTGCTTCTTTTTCTGTCTCCCTTATCACAAATCTATAATACAGAATTGATCCTAAAAGATATAACTATAGTTTGTGAACTCTATAGGAGAACACATGATTCAGGTTCTTTCATGCCAATAAAAAGAGTGTTGTTAAAATGCGATTTACGTTGGCAAATTCTACTTCTGATAACTTCAGGATACTGTTTTTAAAATTTCGCAACTCTGGAAACTTCAGAAGATGGCAAAAATGCAAATGTGGTTGAAAAATACATCATAAATAAAGCTCCCAGTATTCCATTTTTACAGATTTTTACAGATAAATACAGACAGAAAACAATGTGTAACCTGTCAGTATTTATTTTTATAAGTGGAAAAATACTGATCATTGTGGGTCTTGTGAGAGAATCTCCATGCTGTTTTTTATGAACTCCAAGCAAAAGCTGAGCAGATAGACAGCATGGGAAGTTACATAATAGAATGAGATTCCCTTAAATACAGGCATATGTTAACATATATTTGTAGTATAAAGCTAATATGTACCTGTGGGTGTAGTGTTTTGTTATATAGAGCTGCTTAATTTGCTAAAATGCAACAGGCATCCACATATGAGTGCACATCAGAGTTAAATAAATGTGGAAATATACCAAATATGAATCCATTTATTCTCAAAACAAAATAAATATGGATAAACACCAATAAGATGGGCAAAAAATAAATATGGATAAATACAGACGGTAATCTTAAAAAAATAAATAGCATAAAACCGGAAGCCCTAGTCATAAAGTGAGTTTCTAAAACAAAAAATGTAGCAAAAAGCTTTCTTATTCTGATAAAAAAAAATATGCAAAAATCTTTTGGTAGAACATCCCTACCACAGGCGCAGTTAACCAAACTCGTAGCCCCACAATGATGGGAAGTTGTCAGCAATGCACAACTCTTCAGCACAATGTAAATTTCTCACACAACTAAAAGAGTGTAGCGTTTGATCTTGGTAACTAGCAATTTTCTGACATATGTTTTTCATTACATTTAGGGCCTCATTAATATGAGAGCCCCCTCACCCCTCGTCAAGTCTGCCCCTCGGATTCACACATACAGAGGGCGCCTGTAACTCCAGGTAAGCAAAGTTAACAGGTATTTCCAAGAAGACCCTGTGGGTCACTTTAGAACTGAGCAACTACTGGGATTCTTGATAACCCTAGTTAAGTATGTCCTGTGTTACATACCAAATTGTTGCAATGCATAGCACCATTGGCAGAAAAATAAAAAGCCACTGAGGAGTGATGATGTGTACATGTGCATGCATCACCAGACATATGCATATATGCATCATTATGCAACAGCCATTTATCTTTTTTAGGTCTCGCCTACGCAGCGCGCATGCGCTGCTTAGGAAAAAAGACCTTTTGTAATCAATTCGGCTTTTCAGCCAAAAACGTGCACGCGTTCCATTGCCTTCAATGGCGACGCTTGCACGTTTGGCGATTCACTTGCGGGAGCGAGCAGCTGGCGCCATATGGTAGCAATTATCGCTCCTGGCACCGCTCGCTCCTGCAAGGGAATCGCGCAGGCCTCCTCCTCTCCCCCTCCCCCTGCTGCCGTGCGAGGCGCGCGCGCATGTTTATTAATGATGTATTTCTTACATTCAAATGTTACAACGTGGCTTCGTCGAACCCCTGTGCATTTTTGCTGACTGAGCAAGCGCCCTGACAAAATTCATCTTCAGCAAAACTGGACACTGTTATTAAGTGTGTCTTTTTGTTTATATGGGCAGCGTAAAAGTGCTGGATGCAAATGTTGGAATACATCTGAAGCACTGGCAGCTACTCTGATTCCATGCCATTCAATATTTTGCCGTGGACGTACCTACCGAACCGAGCCGTAGTGCAAGCACTGAACAACTGGGCAAACCTAGGCACTGTTGGCAATCCAAGCCATTCACTTCTATTCACCGCATGTACGCGAAACACTCATTCCAACGGTTTTGGAAGGTGCCCGACCTCAATTAGGCACGAGCCCACAGGACACCTGCATAGTACTCACATAGCGCCGTATGATTACCTGGGTCAAGTTTTATAAATAAAGAGGCGCGGCATAACTCAAATGTGTCACATTTTGAGATATTCCCGACGTCTGGCAGGGTTAAATCAAAACCCTTAATTTCAGCTGGACCTCCTAGAGATGTAAATGGACGTTTTGTATTTGAAAGCCTGCTCACCCCCAGTGTGCAAAAAATACAAACGTGCGCGTGCTATTCCTATCAAAGAAGAAATGGAGTTTAATTTTTCGTATTTCATACCTAAAATGCGCTGAATAATCGCTGTCCTTCCTAATCAATAAAATACCCCCGTTTCTGAATGTTAAAACAATTTATGGTAGACTAGCTGTGCATGCAAATGACTCTACAAGATAAATGCCACATATGAAAGATCTCGTTTTGTGCCAACATTAGACGCACAAATCATAGTGACATTTCCACTGACTTGGAGGAATGCTTTCAGCAGCACTCGGTGCGCCCTCTTCTGGCTGCTGCACAAATTACACCGGCACACAGTGGAAGGCGCTTTTCAGCTATATAAATACATATACACCATGTCCCTGCCAGAGATTTCAGGGGACATCTCAAAGGCACGACGACCACCATGATGGGACAGGTCACCATGAACGGTCAAGAAAATAAACCAGTTCATCATAATGTGACAGACAAGGTATACAAAGAGCGCGCATTATTAACTGAGAGGGAAAACAAGACATGCCCCTTTTATATGGATATAAAGTAAAGGTAGTTAGTTCGGGGTACAGATTGTAAACCAGGAAACGCATGTACAATGATTGCAAATAATCCTGCTCACATCCAAAAGAAAATTCAGCCTCAGAGTCCAACGTTATTCATACCATTAGGTGGCACAACAACACGTTTAGGTTTCGGTTTTACTTTGCTTATGCACGTGAGCCCAATGAGACGCAAGCATGTAGGAAACTATTTCATTTCTAAAACCAATACTTTATGCTCTAGGGAGAATACTACTAATCGGAGAGCAGAGAGTGAGTGAGACATGCACAGCGCTCTAAGAAGCCTACTCTCCACCATGCCCTGCTGCGGTCACGTGCTCATGCCGGACTGGGAACAGAAACCGGCCCTGGCTAACTGCTCAGCCGGCCCCCCTGGGGTGAGGGGGGAGTGCAGCTGAGCAGTTTGCGAGGGCCGGTTTCGGCCGATTTTGTTACAGGGGGCCGATATTGCCGACCCCCGGTAACAAAAGCGGCCCCCAGAGGCCCATAACCGGCCCCCACCCTAGCGGCCTACCTGGGAAACGCCCGGTGCCCGCTATGGCCAGTCCGGCCCCCTTTGTACATAGTTTCACACAATCGGAAGTTTCCGACATAGATGGAAGATGGGCTGGGATGGTAGGCCTATATTTGTATACTCTGCTCTACTACACACTCTTAGAACCACCTACTGAACAGTTTGTACAGAAGGCTGATCATCAAGAAGAGCTCGCAGACTGACCCATCTACCTCAGCAATGTATCTGCTATAGAAAGTATGTGTACGTGGAGTTTGTCATCACCAGGGCTTCTTCATCAAGAGCACAAAGCCAGTAAGGGATGCAAGAAATGCTTTGAACACTGACAAGATGGACGAATGCTAGGTATGGAGAATATGCATTTAAGAGGCACAGAGGTCTGGGTTAACCCTTGATGAAACCGGGTCAATGTTCAAGAATTCCTAAGTACAGGGAGCCAGCACTGAATACACTGTAGCACACACACAAAAGTACCTTGGCCTGAGCTTGATCAGTATTAAAGAAGGCAAAATTACCAGGATTCCTAGGTATGGACACAGAGTCATAATTGCAAGTCAAACAAGCATTGGCATAACCAATAGGTCTCGCCTTTGGGACCTTATAAGTGTTTAGACATGCAACAGTTGATGTTGTTGCACCAAGGATAACTAAACACTTATAAGGTCCCAAAGGCGAGACCTATTGGCTATGCCAATACTTGTTTAATTTAGCATTCGGAGATGACAGACACCAATTTTGGAGGGGTAAATTAAAATAAAAAAATATGCTTGAAAGAGTATTAAAGAGAAAGGAGCAGCTTGGTAGTAAATTGCAGCTATCGGGCACTATAAGAAATAAAATATAGGGAGGGGCGAGGGAGTAACTGAAGCATGGGTACAAAAGTCAATGCTCTAGTAAAGGGTGTCGAGCAAAAGCGAGTTGGGAGCAATGGAGCAGTTTTAGGAGCACATGAAGGAGGGAGCATTAAAAACACATGCACTCCCATGGAGTGCTGATTTAAAAAGAAACAAAAGTAATTTCCACAGTATAAGCAGTGGGAGGATATGTCATCCAATCAAAAGGTGGTTATGTAGCTCTTCTCCAGGGGAGTGAGAAACACAAAAGCACGAAGGAAAACCAGTAAATAGAAAGCAAGCCAACGATACTGATAAGAAAGCAAACGAATGGTAACAAATGTGCTGACCCAAACACCACTGAAAGATTTGGTTTTCTCCACAATAGGTCTTCAGCAAATATTTGCCAGCTGTAAAATATGAACTGCACTAACTAACAAAAGACTAGAATATATTCAAATAAATTGTGGATTTCAAGATTATTCAAGATGCTGTGTAAACATTGGTTGAGAATTGATTCACCTGCTGTGCAGTGGGAGACTGATCAAGTTTTGACCTGTGCCTTACTAGACTGTTTCTTGAGGATCTTTGGCTGGAGGGGACCTATTAAGTTAGACTTGAATAAATGCTGTTACCTATTGCCCTGCATCCAGCGTGTGCAGCATACGAGTTCTCAATCACCTAAGCATTTAATACAATAAGTCTTCGATAAGAGACAGCTAACAGCTGTCTGTTGGCGAGACCTTAACAGACATTTAACTCTCTTGCTTTATAGTTTATTCAAATCACAAAAGATGCACAGGGTAATTTTTTGGCACAGCCACAGTACAGATATATATAGATAAGGACATTATATAGGAAGATATGGAAAGTTTTTAGAATTATTTAACAAAATTGAACAGAATTTTGTTATAATTTTCAAACAGATAACAACAGTAATGAATATGTCACGTGAATGTCCTGACTTTGACAATACAAAATCCGAATATATTTTCACATTAGTTGTGGTTTCAATTGTTCTAATGAAAAATGAAAGTGTACCCTCCAACCTAAGGAATCCATGAGACTGATATAGATTCTGATTGGCTGGACAAGAGAACAAGTGAGAGAGCGGATCTCATTTCTCAAAAGATGGTCTTGAAATTTGATCTAGAGGTTTGTTTGCAGAGTATCACAGAGATGTGGGTCTCACCAAAAATTCTGTAGTGACTGGCAAATCACTTCCTGTTCCTCAAAATATAAATACATATAATGTAAACACATACATGGTGCAAAAACAAAACAGTTGTGCAGTGTGTAGTCTGGTACTGTCCCATGTGCATGTTCCAAACCTCCACTCATCACATGCTGGCTTCTGTAGTCTGGTTTCAACTTTTAATTTTCCAAAATTAAGAGAAATGAGCCTTTGAGCACAAAATGTGGTTTGCCAGCAAGACACACAAAACGTGTATTTTTTAAATTTCACTGCCATAATAAAAATTTCTAGATCGAGTTTTAACCAGAAGCCTCACATCCTCCCATTATTATTATGTGTATGTAATTTTGTGTTTAAGATGCTCCTACTCTTTGGATTGAGGTTTGCACTATTTAAAATACCTAAACAAAATTAATTTAGTGAAAATGACAATCTTTTTTCTATTTACCTAAATATTTATTTAAAAGTTTTGTGTAGCACGTAAGAGGCCCAAGAGTGCCAGGGTTCTTTGCATAAAGCAGTAGCATTCGCAAATCTCACTTAAATAAAGAGAGGGATACTCTGACAGAGGGGCAGGGAGAAATTGACAACGGGATTCATATGCACTAACACTGGTAATGGGACATGCTGACACACTGGAATATAATGACACTTAGGTGGGAAGACTAGGTGTTAGACCTGTCAGCCTTATGTTGGCCTTCCCCCCAACTTTTTACCTTCTTCCTCCATTTTCCTGATCTCGTTTTTTTGCTGGTATTAGGACTCTGCGCACTTTACCACTGCTAAAGTTCATGTGTTCTCTCCTCTAAACTTGATAATATTGGCTTATTCCAAATTGGCACTTATAAGTCCCTAGTAAAGTGGTACTACATGTATGTAGGACCTGTAAATTAAATGCTACTAGAGGGCCTGAAGCACTAGTTGTGTCACCCACTAAAGTAGCCCTTTAATCATGTCTCAGTCTTGCCATTGCAGAGCCTATGTGTGCTTTTTTAAGCTGCCATTTTGACCTGGCGAAATAAACCTTTTGCCAAGCCCAAACCTTTCTTTTTAATACATATAAGAAACCCCCAGGTTAGGCCCTGGACAGTCCAGAGGACAGAATGCAATGTATTTAAAAAGCAGGACATGTACTTTAAAGTTTTGCATGTCCTGATAGTGAAAAACTCTTACATTCTTTTTCACTGCTTCAAGGCCTATCTTTCCCATAGGATAACTTTGGAGTTGCTTTATTACATTTTATAAGTGTAATTTCCAAATGGGAAGAGGTAAGCAGTTCATGTTTGTGGTCTCTGGAATCACAATTTAAAATCTCAACTGATGGTGAAGTCGGATATTAAATTGCAATTTTGAAAAGGTCAATGTTAGAAAGTTGCCATTTTCTTGCCTTAGCCATTTAGTGCCTGTAGCCTGACTCTGGTCACATGACTCAGTGCAGCAGATAGGTGAGCTTTGTGTATTCCTCCTAGACAGCCACACACAGTAGAGGGCTTAGGTGTACCTGGATGGGCCATCACTGGCAGGGTGGAAGGGAGGAGCTGGGCACAGGTAGTCTGGAGCCAAGGCAGGGAAGGCAGGATGCCTGGGGACTTCAAAGGGAAACCTCTAGAAGCTGCTCCCTCACTTCAAAGGCACCACTGGGTGTAAATACTGGACCCCAGACAACTGAACTTCAGTACACTTCTGGACCTGTGGATACTCTACCAGGAAGAAGGACTACTGTGCTGCTGAAGAACTGCTACTCTGCTGTACTGCACTCTGATGGACTCCTGCTTTGCTGTGCTGACCTGCTGTTTGCTGACCTCCTGCCTGGGTGAGAAGGACTGGACCTGCAACTCTTGAACCTAGAACCCTGAGTGGCTCCCAGTGCTAGTTGGATGGCCTCCTGATCTGAAGCATCAGGGACATACAGTAACCTTGCATTTGCACCTGGACTCTGCCATGTATGAGTCTACCCTGCCAAGTGGTGCCGCCGCAGTCCTGGACCCTTCAAAGTGGGCTTAAGGTGCTTTGCCAGCCTCTTTGGAAACAGTGGAACCGACTCATCTCCTCTGCTGCGCTGCATAACTCAAAACAGAACCTATGTATCTCCGCGACTGGTAGATTGGACTAATCGCAGACTCTCAACACTGTCGCAGCCAGCATCGCCTTCGGAACCACCGCTGCACAATGCATCCTTGGCACAGGCCCTTGCAACTCTCGTTGACCGCAGCCTCGAAAAGGACGCTGGACTCCTCATCGCAGCCTCTCAGCTCCTCGGAAACGAGGCATCACCCCAACTGTGCGATGCATCCCCGACTCCAGACTTCGCATCGCAAGCTCTTGTCGGCTGGATCCTCGACATCGATGCAACAGGACCTCGCACTGCAGCCTTGCTGCATCTCGGGACTGTTGCATCGCTTCAGCTTCGTGACTCATCTTTGATGAGTATCCACGCAACACTCTGCAAACCAGGATTTAAGGTACTCTGTTCAGCAGGCCTATTTGGGTTTCTGCACCAGTCCTGCAGTCCATTGTCGTCGGCCTGAACTTGTGAATTTGTCCCGTCTGGCGTGACCACATATATCCACAGTAGGCACTTTACGCCTTTTGGCGCTATTTTCTCAAAAATCTTTAAAATTCAATATATTGTTGTTGTGGTCTTGTCTTATTTATTAAAAAACTGCTCTGTTTTTCTAATAGTGTTATAACCTCCTTTTGTGGTGTGATTTCACTGTTTTACTGTTTGAAGTGTTGCAAAAATGACATGGGGATGGCAATGCACTGACACTAGACAGAGATGTGCTAAAACTTGCAATAAGAGGTATTCACACAGGGAAAGGGAAGAACTGACACATGAACGGGGAGACTGTAGTGCTGGGGCCAGGAGGTGATGACATTTCTACAGGGACTACACAGACAGTTATTGGACAGGGAGACATGCACACTGGAACAGGGAATTTTTTCACACAGAGTGGGAAACACTTGACTTGGGAAGGGGCAACCTCTGACATTTTGTCATGGAGAGATGATCATCTGGGTAGGTAATGACAAATAGTAGATCCTCATCACCACCCTCCTCCAAGACCCCCCCAGCACCACGACCGACACCAACTCCGCAGCCACAGAACTTCACCGCTGGATCTCCCACTGCACCGACATACTCGCACCCCTCCGGCACCCCGCCAAGCAACGCCTGCTGAAGACCGCCTGGTTCACCACTGAACTACAGGAAGCCAGACGCTCTTGCAGACACCTAGGGAAAACCTGGCGAAACGAGAAAACCACGGAAGCACGGAACAACCACAGGAGCGCCCTGAAGGAATACCACCAGCGCATAAGGGACACCAAACGGACCTTCAGAAGAGACAAAGTCCAGATCAACGCGGCCAACGGCAAGGAACTGTTCAGTGTCATACAGCAGTTCACAAAACCCCCCAGCGAAGCCACGGATGTCACACCTTCCCAGCAACTCTGCGACAAGCTCAGCTCATTCTTCCACCGGAAGATCAAGGCCTTCTACGACAATTTCAACGAACCGACGCTGGACATCACCTCCCCCCCCATTGCTGCCGATAAGCCAACCATCATGACCTGGAAGCCCGCTACCGTCGAACACATCACCGCTACCATGCAGAAAACCCACTCAGGAGCCCCAAAGGACCCCTGCCCACCGCACATCTTCCACAGGGCCGCCGCCGCCATCGCACCTGAACTTGGACTGACCATCAACGCCTACTTCATGTCCGGCATCTTCCCAGACGACTGGAAGCGGGCGGAGGTAAAACCCCTCCTCAAGAAGCCCCCGGCCGACCCAACGGACCTGAAAAACTACCGGCCCATCTCTCTCCTCCCTTTCGCAGCCAAAGTCACTGAGAGACTCGTGAACGCCCAGCTGACCACCTTCATCGAAGAGAACTCCATCCTAGACGCCTCCCAGTCTGGATTCCGCAGCAACCACAGCACCGAGACCGCTCTCCTCGCCGCCAAGGACGACATCCGCATGCTACTCGACCAGGGACACACCGCGGCCCTCATCCTTCTAGACCTCTCCGCTGCCTTCGACACCATTTCCCATCGCACTCTTGGAGCCAGACTTCTCGACGCAGGGATACAAGGAGCCGCCCTTGACTGGATCCGATCCTTTCTCTCCGGCAGAACCCAGAGGATCAGACTCCCTCCCTTCCTCTCCAAACCCACCGACATCAACTGCGGAGTGCCCCAAGGCTCATCACTCAGCCCCATGCTCTTCAACATCTACATGGCCCCCCTCGCTGCCATCATCAGACAGCATGGGCTCAGCATTGTATCCTACATGGATGACACCCAGCTCATCCTCTCACTCACGAAGAATCCCGAAGACACCAGACTCTGCTTCCAGGAGGGGATGAAGAACGTGGCAGCCTGGATGAAAGACAGCTGCCTGAAGCTCAACTCAGAGAAGACCGAGGTCCTCATCCTCAGACCCTACAACTCAGCCTGGGACAACTCCTGGTGGCCCTCCGCCCTCGGGAATCCACCCACTCCTACAGACCATGCACAAAACCTCGGTATCATCCTCGACTCTTCCCTCTCCATGAACTGCCAGATCAACACCGTCGCCTCCTCCAGCTTCAACTGCCTGTGCATCCTCCGCAAGACCTTCAAATGGATCCCCCCCGACTGCAGAAAGACCGTCACCCATGCGCTCATAACCAGCAGACTGGACTACGGCAACGCCCTATACACCGGAATCAACAGAACTCTCCTACACAGACTACAGACCATCCAGAATGCCGCTGCCAGACTCGTCCTCGGGACTCCGCGCCACGAACACATGACCCAACACCTACGAGACCTCCACTGGCTCCCTGTCGAGAAGAGGGTCACCTTCAAACTCCTCACCCACGCCTACAAATCCCTCAACAACATCGGACCCAAATACCTTAACGAGAGAGTATCCTTCCACGTACCCAAGAGGAACCTCCGCTCCGCCGACCTCGCCCTGGCAGAGGTCCCCCGCATCCGCAGAAACAGAACAGGCGGGAGAGCCTTCTCCTACATCGCAGCCAAGACCTGGAACGAGCTCCCCGTGAACATCAGACGCTCCCCAACCCTGCACACATTCAGGAAGGACCTCAAGACCTGGCTCTTCGACTGATCCAGAGCTGCCCTCCCCCCCCCAGCGCCTTGAGACCCTCGCGGGTGAGTAGCGCGCTATACAAACCCTGATTGATTGATTGATTGATCAATGACACATTGATAGCATGACAGGGACAATCTGACAGTGGGATTTAAATACACTAATGCTGGGACAGCGGCCTGTGGACACTGGAAAACATAGACATGTAAAAGTGCAGGGACTGAGAATGGGATGGGAAGGCGCTGAGACTGGTACTTAAAGGTATCAACGGAGTTAGAGAAAATCACTGACTCTAGGAAAGTGAGTCACTGGTTTTGGGACCTGGAGACAATGGCACTTCCACATGGAATACAGTGACACTTTGACGCTTAAATGTGGTAGAGGGAGGCCTGAACACTATAACAAGCAGTAGATTGGCACTGACATTGGGATATGTTGTATTCTGATATCTCTTAGTTCCTTGCTGCTCAGCCTGCGTGAATGTGATGTAATAGAATGTTCATGAGTGCATGGAACATTCCAGCTGCGTGGTCAGCTGGAATGAGTGGGGCTGAGCAGAATGCTGCTCCCGGTGGGGCAATACTTACTATATAACTTTTAACTAAATAAAACTACTTAAATTATTTACACTACTGACTACTGGACTGATTACCTACAAGGGCCTTACTTCGTTTACAAAAGGAGATACTTGCTTTTCAATGCTGAGATTCTGACTCTGGGACAGAGGAAGACGTCTCTTGGGCAGGGAGACTTAAACACTGGGGCAGGGAGAGATAGATGTAGGCACTGAGAGACACTTTTACAAATAGAACCCCCCCCCCGCCCTTATCAGTATCTCTGGGGTTGGGGAAAATCAATCCATTTTCTTTTAAAATTATTAGTATTAAGCACATATCCTTCTAATACCATTCATAGAACCACATTTGCTTTGGTGAAAACTTGCAAGACTCAGCCCCCAGCTGATTGCCAGCATATGAAACAAGCATTGGTAAAGCATCAGTTTCACCAATGTGAAGAACAAAGAGCTGTTTTCATCATCTGGGAAGTGGAAAGAGCTTCCTGACAGGTAACACGGGAGTGGAGAGAATGTGGCACAGCGGCCAGAGCTGCTGATTCGTGAGCTGGAGATCCCAGTGCAAGCCTTCGTGCGCAGTGCAACATCCTGTGATTCTATGCAAATCACCTAATCTCTCTGGGTAATAAATTGTTATATAAATATGCTGCATTAGAAAAAAGGAAAAACATTATGCTTTATAGTTCCACCAAAGTGGATGTTAACAGTATTTTGGCAGCGGGAAACTGAGAGAATTGGCGAGAGGATGTAGCCTTACAGCTAGAGCGCTCGACCTCGAAGCTGGGGAACCTGGTTCGAGTCTCGGCAACGTCGCTCAACATCCTGTGATTCTGGGCAAATCACTTAATCTCCCCGTGCCTAACAAAAATGAATGTGTCCTCTTGTAACGCAACTGGTGCTCATGTAAAGCGCTCTGATACCCGATTTCTCGTGTCTAGTTCGCGCTATATTAAACTCTAAAAAAAAAAAAAAAGAGAAGCAGATGAGGAACAAGCATTGGTAAATGCAGGAAAATATGCTACAGCCAACAGAAATGGAGCAAAGGTAAGAGGCATGCACAGGAACCAATGAGAAGCCATGAAATGGAAGAGGAGGAGGGATGTAAGTCTGTTTTAAATTTATATTAAAAACAATAGATTTCTGAAGCATAGTGCAAGCGCTGTGCAGGCGAAACCTAAAAATGCACAGCAGACAACAGTATGCTTCCTGGGCAAAGCGGCAATGTAAATGCTGAAAGCTGCAAGATACAAAATCATATAACATAATGAAATATGTCATTTCTTTTCTACCGCCCTTCCACTGGAATGTATCAGCATGCAAGGTAGATCCAGTTATGTATTCCCCTGTGTTTTGGGAGTGCAGGGATACAAGACATGCATGTTTTTCATTGCTTTGGAATCTCTGCTATAGCTGACACTGAAACAGCCCAAGAGAGGAAGTTTAGACTGAACTCTGGAAACGAATTTGGAGCTCATCCTGTTGGTGACAGATATCCATCAAAAGACCTAGGGGCAGATTTACAAGAAACTGACTTATCTGTAGAGATGCGTCAGTTTCCCTGCGTCAGCCTGCCATACCCTTGCTCCACCATGGATGCGCCGTATTTACAATACGGCGCATCCATGGCGCAAGGATTGACAGATGCGTCAGAAATTCTGATGCATCTATTGGCCCAAAAGTCACGCATTGCTAGAGTCGTGTCGCAAGCACGACGCAACTCCAGTAATGCATGTTGAGGCCTATACTTATTGTACTGCATCACTCCTTACACCTGCTTCAAGCAGGCGTAAGATTTTGACGCAGTGGCGTCCTAGAAGTGGTGCAGTGAAATCTTGTAGATTTCACTGCGTCACTTTTACGAGGCTTTCCTGCATGGGAACGCCCACCCTGCATACATTATACCTGATGCAGGTATAATGTGATGCAGGGTTTTACAATGTGACGCATCTCCCTAGATGAGTCACGTTGTACATTAGCCACATTGTTTACGCCGCCGCTGCATCACAAAAGTGATGCAACGGCGGCGCAAAAGTGTTCCCAGGGGCTTGTAAATCTGCCCCCTAGTCGGGGTAGAAAAGTGCTGCACAGACACCACTACAATACAATGCAATACAATAGGAAATCATAGAAACAATATATCTTCAGATTCTGCACATTGGATTTCAAGAGCAGAGAAACTTAGTAGCCACTGCTAACCACGGGGCTGCAAAGTTTCCCAAACAATTCTGTAAGTTTTACATTGCCTAAAAGATGACGTTTGATTCCTACCTCACTTGCACAAGAATCTGATTGAGTTTTTTCAGGGGACCAGTTAGTACAGTGAGCATGCCAGGTTTAATGAGCTGTGAATTTTTGGTGATTGAGACCGGAGGGCTGTACCAAATGGCTTAGTTATTTCTTCGGTTGGCACGGGTGCCCATTGTGCGGCAAATGTAAGAGCAGTGCAGGTGGGTACCTCCTGGGTGCCGCTGTAAGAGTAACAAGCCCGAAGCACGTTTTATTTTTCATGTCATGGTGAATGTCACGACCAGAACATGAGCATAGTAGCAAAACTACATACTACATTTTATGTGTATCTTCTTAAAGTTTTACAGTACAAATCTCAATGGTACTAGCATTTTAATTCTTGAACTGCAAAACACGGATTGGTTGAAAAAACCCATACATTTTGTTACTGCTGCTGTAATGCGTGCCTGCATCACAAAGAACAACATGGCGTGAGCATGATGTGATAATGCGCGACAACCCAGCTCAAGTGAGAACTAAAGCATGACACATGAAGGTTATTTTATGTTAAATTATGAAATGTTTCTGGCGCAAGAGCTGCCTAAGATTAAATAAATTGAGAACTACCATATCGGTGCCATGCTGTTGTTGTAGCCTCCCCGTGCTCGAAGCAGGGTAAGTCTCCTTTGACCCCATTGTCTCTTTTTTACTCTGAAAGGTCATTCACTACTAATAATGAACCTGAAGGTTGTTCTGGGAGGAAATTCTAGAAGTTCAGGAGGATGTCTTACTACATAAACTAGAAATAACAAGTGACACTGGCATCCAAGAAAAGTATTGGGTTCACACAGAGGGTTAAAGACAGCAGGATCACACAAGCAATGCTGATTTGCTCTAGCGCTGTCAGGGCAGCAACCTGCCAAGCTTTTTCTCTCACCCTCACATGTGCATGGTGCCCGTCTTGCTGGGGTCTGAGCTACAGTCCCACTGGTGCTCGCCTGCCATTGAGAGCCTGAAAGGGGCTTCGGGCGTGAGCCTCTGCTCAAAGGTTTGGCTTCCTTTGGCCTTGTAGGAGTAGGTGGAATCTGGGCTGTTTAAGTTTGTGTAGCTTCTATTTAAGTTGCAAGCCTTGCTCGCACTTCCACATCCTTCATCCTTGATGGGGTGCATTTGTTCAGCAGTGAACAATGTTCATGCCTTTTAAAAGTAAATAAATAATTAAAATAAAAGGTCTCATGGCTACTGCTTGTGTCACCACTTCCCATTCTAGCCCTTTTTTGTCCTTTACTAATTCAACACCATCTCTGCTTGGTGCATTACCGTATGGATTACTAAACCCTCTCTTATTCCCCTTCTCCCCAGTAGCGGCTGCTACCGGACGAGGGTGGTGGAGCTGAGGGGGAAGGAAATGGAATAAAAATACTTACCTGGGCAGGCCGGCTGCCGTCTCTCCTCAGTCCTCTTTCTTCTTCCTGTCTCCGACGGCTACAGGAAGCAGCAGGAAGCAGCCGTGCTCTCAGGCTCCCCTAAGCCAATCACAACGCTGCAAAGCAGCATTGTGATTGGTCTGAGCGCCGTGGTTCAATGCTCAGAAGGGGACTGGGAGGCTTTGCATGTCCCTCACCAGGCTGTGTAATGCAGCCTGGTGGGGAACATGCAAAGTGGCCATGCCTGTTTGGCCAGCCTAAGAGGGCAGTAATGCTCACTTAAGGAGTGCAAACCACTCCTCCCCCTGCTCTGGCCAGACCCGCCCTGAGAGCTACTGACTTCACTAGGGAAAATAAAATGATAAAAATACGTTATTATTATTTTAATTTTTCTTTTGAGCAGTGGGGCCACGCTCCTCCGCCTTGGCGGAGGAGCCAGCACTGCTTCTCTCCCTTTGATGTACGGGGATACTGCACCTGGATGCCCCGGTGGCTAAGCTGGTTAGAACTTATTAAAGTTATAATTTGTGCATCTGTATCTAGCATACCCCCACCCATGACACCAGCAGGTGCTGTGTCTCATAACACGATAACCGAACTTCGGTGGTCATGATGCATGACATGAAACACTTCCGATACAGGCACAAAACAAAAACACCACCCGCCCACCCTTAAATCCACACACTCAACACCCCACATGATGTAGTCAGATATCCATGCGGGTAAGTGCTTTCAGCGCCCCACATAGGGTCTCTAAGCATCATACAAATGCTATAATAAAATACCTTTAAAGTTTCTTGGCACAATGGTAAAAAAGTTAGACCTGTCAGCACTTATAATGCTGCAGAAAGAAGCCATGTCTTTGAGGGTATACGAAAGGCTGGCAACAATACAATATAGTGAAGTAATGCAGGAAGAGAATTCCAAACAGAAGGAGTGAAATCCAAAAGATTACAACCTCCAACACTGTCAGTACCAATATAGTAACCAATCGAAAAGGCTCTAAAAAAAAATTTGTCCGGCAGTCTCTGATAGACAGTTTTCAGATAACAGAAAAATGTGAAGTTTATTCTGAGTAATAATATCCACTACTTCAGGAGCATGTTTTGGTCTGGAGTCAGGACTTTAAGTGAGATGAAAAAAGTGAGGGGCCTCAAACACGGGTGTGACCTATATAATTAAGGGTGTGGTTTAAACATGTGACTAAAATTCTGCACTTCCCACAGAGTGCCACCCGAACTGTATTTTTATGCCTTTCTGAGGTATCTGTTACTGCATACAGATATATAACACAACTGACACTCTTAAAACAAGCCAGGACTACTGACTTTGCCAATGGCTGTTAGGTGTCTCGGATAAATGAGTAACAACAAAGATTTTGTAGTAAATTAATATTGAAAAGGTTTCAACTCCGAAATTGTGAGACTATGAATTAATCATTGCTAGGGTCTGTGGAAGGTGTAGTGGTCTTCAGAGTGTCTCAGTCCCTCCTGTTCTTCCCTTCACACAACTTTCCTGTGCAGTCTATGTAGGCACTTGCCCTTTTTCTCACCACATCTTTCTGAAATTTTCCTTCTGCATATCTCATACCTTATCTCTTTTCTCTTCGCTCTCCTCTACATGTATTTCCTCGCATCTCCTTCACTTTACCACTCCACCATGCTCAACGCACACACTCACTTGTAAGCACTGCATTTTCTTTTGATTTTGCTTTGTAAATATTTTGATTAATTGTGTATCTTTTTCATACTACACATTTTCACAGAATCACAACTGCATCTGGCATACATGGCCATTGCTCAGTGCCCTTTGCAGAGAGGGCATGGATTGGATGACCAGGTATTCTGAACACCTTTTTGACCCACATGTACCGAGAGAAACTGGCACTGACTGAACCAGCTCCAAAGTTCTCAACCGTGGCCATTATAAACACCTGGATGCGACTTTGTTGAAAATATGTACTGTACTAGAGTAATATGCTGCCTGAAAAAAAATGTAGCACAACTTCCTTGGAAAAGCAAGCACTCTAAATAAATGCATGCTTAAGTAAAGCATGTAACATATAAACAGGAACAACATGGATTACCTTAATCTTTTTTACATTCGTTGTTAAGAAACAGTTCTGTGCAGGACTCGTTACAATGACCATTTTTAATTGTTGCCCTGTCTGAGACCCGGAGGGACCTAGCCCACTAAAAGCCCTGTTTAGAGTGTAAGTTGACATAGCCGATTTTAAGGTGTTCTGCACAGAGATGCTCATAAGAGGAGGTCTAATTACTAGACATGCCAATCTTATTTAAAGAGTAAGGCCCAGATTTGCAAAACTCTCACACAATGCAGCGCAGCACCCAAAGTTGCTGTCCTGTGTTGCGTGACAGGGAGGCAGCAGGAACATGGCATATGTACAAAGATATGGCACTATCTTCCCCTCTCCCTAGTGCTGGTGCACGAGTAGGTTGGAAAGTGCCACGCACACCCCTTTCCGCCACAGTGCAAAGGTGTCTGCGTGAGTCTAACATAGGTTTTGTACTGAAAGGTTACCCTGCCAGTACAAAATAATATGCATAGGCAAACACAAACTTTTTCCACTTCTGATTTGTGCAGCACACATGCAAAGTGGGGAAACGTAGGAGAAATAAAAGCATTTCTCTTTTTTAATGCCTGCTTTCAAGTGGAGCTATTTTTTGGCGCAAAACCCTGTTCACTGTTCTTAGTAGATAGGGTTTTGCATTGAAAACCATGGGTGGCTGCATGGGAATACCATGTACCACTCATGGAACATCCCCTTGAAGCAGATAAACGTAAATCAGCACTTTGCGCTGCTTTGCATAACTTTCAAGCAATTTCCCAGAGCAAAACAAGTTTTGTGCTGGAAAGCAAATTTAAAAAAAACATGTTGCATACGTTTGTGCCACTTTTTTTATCTACAAAGGGGGTGCAAAATGTTTGTTAATCTGGGCCTTCATACCAATAAGTTGAGATGATTCTGAAGCTCTACCAGTACAGAGAAGTCGCCCCATTGAAACTTCATAAGGAGGCATTGTTGTTAGATCAGTTTTTTAGACAACATGACTGGCTCCTGCCTCTGGTCGAGCCTCAATGTGCCCAGATAGTCTTGCCCACAGGGTGCAAATACAAACGGGCACAGCTACACCAGGATTGGAACAAGTAAGGGGTGTGCCACGCCCAAAAAAGTAGCAAAACTCCAAAACATGGAACAGAAGCTAAAAGGGCAAACGGAAGAAAAGAAAACTACTGCAAAGGCAGAAAATATTAAATAAAACAAGCTAAACAAGTAAAATAAGTAGAAATAGCTAAAAAGTATTGAAAACACCGGTTATTAAGTTAACATTGTCATGAGTATATGCCAGGGACCGTCTACGTACAAAGAAACGAGTTTGTGATGAAATGTCAAAGAAACTATCAAACACTTGAGAGAAAAAAATTAAATATAATTGAACGTCGGGAAACGACAAAATGTAAAAGTGCCAGGAGCCGCCGAGTCTCACTGACCCATCGGGCAATGAGTATGGCAGGGTCACCGAAATTCTGCCTCACTGAAGGACCCAATAAAGTGGCAGAGTTGACTCATTTTTGAAGCAAGAAAAGTCAACTTTTGCGGCTAATATGGCACATTCTGTGGCAGTATTGTATTCTCATTTTAACATGCATTAATACTTCCTAGACAAAAATGTAACCTCATTACTATCATTTTAACACCTAAGTACAGCAATCAGCAACTGAAAGGAGACCTGTTAAACTCTGCAAACCTGCACAACGTTTTAGTGTCTTTTGATCCGTTTGAGCTAAAACATTATATGTTGAAAGGTGGACATTACACAGCACTTGGTGAATTATGTGCTACTGCGGTAAATGCATAATTATGAGGAAAACGCTGCAGAATCACATCCTTTCAATGGCATTCAGCATATCTTGTCAGTGTCATCTGAGGGGGTGTCCATCACTGCGGTTAGGTTATGGGGATGGTATGCTTGTTATAGATGGATAGAGTGCAGGAAATATAAATGCTTATTAATCTTGATCTCCAGGATCAGACTCATCCCATTACAGCACAGTTTTATGTTCATAAAAGCAAAACATCTCTGACTAACCCCTGGGAACTGGGAAATTGAAACCAGCAAAAATGTGTGTGAACAGGCTAACGCCCACTGAAGTGCTCAGTCTTTGTCACAACAGTGCTGAATAGGTGCACATGGGAGGCGTATAGGCTTCTAGCGCACTAGAGGGAGCAGTGAAAAGGCCCACCTGCTAGATGGATTATGGATTCTTGTAAAGTGCACTACAGTCCAAAGGCCTGCACGTTCCTTAATCAAATGTACAAAGACCTCACATGAACCTAAATGCAATATTCTGGATTGACTGAAATTTCCTAGGCAAACATGCAGGGAAACCCAGATAATATATGTTGGTGTAATGCATCGTGGACCAAATGCCTGCAGACACAAATGAAGCCTGAAATTCATGTGGAAGAAAATAGAGGATTTTTTCAGTATCTTCTGGTGAAAGCAGGAGGAGGTCAAAGCATTCATCTGGGGTACCATTAAAAGGTTCCTGCCAAAATACCATCCTAGACCTTTGGTTTTGACTACTGATATTAGATTATTACCCAGTTACGCTGGCCAGAATGAGGGATGTTAAAGAATGTATCCTATATCCTACATGAACACCTAACTTAGACTGATTTAAAAAATGTACAAATAGAATGTTTTTCCAGCAAAACAACCCTATCATGAAACAGTTTGCCAACAGGATTATGACCCCTGGTTCTTGGACCATGACAAGGTGTCATTTTCTGTTTCCTTCTGGCATGCTTGTCCTGATTTTCTCCCTGTCTTGTCCCAGTTTTGTCTGTTACCTAGCAGGTTTGGCTTCCTCATGGAATCCCAAAAAGAGGTGATGATTACATTACCAGGTGGTTGTGTGAAATGCGAGTCGCAATTCTGCCAAACCCTTAACATGTAGCAGAAAATAAAGTGCCTTTCTTAGATTTGTTACTTTTACTCATTTTCTTTCATTGTATTTGTTGACATTTTATAGGCTCGGATGTTGACAGACCTTGCATCCTTGTTAATTTTCTTTTCTAATTCACTTATGCTTAGATATTTTCTGCCATTATTAATGCACTTTTCTAAAAAGCCCTTCCCTCCAAAGGTAAAATACAGTTCACTTCTTAGGAGATTTCTTATGAAGTAATTGTTGCCTCGTCTGTGGCTTTTCTGCAAACAATTACATTATTTTAATATACTTCTTTGTAATGTCTTATGTAAACAGTAGATAGTCCTTCCTGTTGTGATTCTTGTTTTTCAGTGTATCATCATAAACTCTCAGCATGATGCATGTTTGCTTTCTGGCAGTCTTCAATACACAGAAATAGGCCATCATTTTTTGAAGCTGGTATAGGCACTTGTGTGATGCAGTATGACGCGAAAAATACCACAGATTTACTTAACATTTTAAAGTCCCATTTGTGCAGTATTTAATTGCACTGTATCATGTGGAAACTTTAGTTAATGTGGACCTTGATTTGAAACGTATCCGTCTGTAAGTGATTTCACTATTGCAGATATATAATAGACCCAATTGCAGTCAAATATCTCATAAAAGCCTTGTGCTTTCCTTCAGTGCCCAGAGCTCCACTGTCTTCCTTTGATAGTTTTCAACAGTACAGCAACAACCTGTTGTTTCATGGTGTGTTAGATGGCGGCACACAGGAACATTAGGAAAAGCCTTCCTGCATGCCTCCACAAGGTACCACACAGTCCTGTCACTGACTAGTCATGAGGGAGTGACAGCACATCTAAGAAACACATCAGTTAGCTGCTAACCAAATGTAGTGTGTACAAAAATGTGACCGGAGTATAACATCACATGTGGCACCTTGTTTCTTTTTAAAAATTTTCTTGTACAGTACCAATGTCTTCTGTAGGATTCTGGGTTCTGCTGGTGTGGTAGTTGTGGCAATATTCAGACTCCACTCCCACGCCATCACTCATTATAATAATGACAATAAGCATTGGCAAAGCCAATGGGTATTGCCTGGGCGAGAACTACTGCCTTTGTCAATCTCTTTTAGCCCAGCCTTTGCAATTTTTATTTTCATTTTTTTAAAATACTAAGGGGATGGGAGGCCTGTAGTGTGGGTGCCCTGGTCCCAACCCAGGGCATCCACTGCCAATGTTGGGGACCACGGGGGGAGCCTCAAGGCCCCCGTGGTCCCTTCCAGATCCCCGCCTCCTGCGAGACCCGGCATTGCTTTTACACATGCACCTCCCTATGTGTAAAAGCAAATTGTGCTCTGCTTTGAGCAAGCTCTTAAGGGCCAAGAAGCCCTCCTGTTACCTCTGGTAAGTGTGACACAGCGGGATTTGTGAGAGCGGGTTGGAGGCCTCACCCCTATACTCCACCACTCTACAAACGTGGCTACTAGTTAAAAAAACCATAGAAATTCATTGAAAAAACCAAAGGTTACAGGGACGTTATAGTTAGGAAATAGAATTTTAAAAACCTTAGAAATTCACACAAAAAAACAAAGGTTACAGGATAGTTATAGTTAGACTGACATTTCACTCTCGTAAAACCAGAGAAATTAAGCAGTTATAGTTAGCTGAGCTAACTATAACTTACGCCCCCGCAATGCACTGCTTATGACCTCACATATTTCATCACTCTTGACATGGTCAGCGACATCACTCATGACATCCCTGATGACAGCCCAAATGACATCTCTGACTGGGGCTAAGTAGTGCAATGGAGGGGGGCCGCGTGGCCCCCTTCCTGGAACCATAGATGGGCCTAGGCCTGCCCCCCCCTCCAGGGCCGACTCCTGCTATGTACCGGAGTGCCCACCCGTGGGAAATAGCTATTTGCTGTGACTTGGCGGGAGCTTTGGCAGCTCCTGCCAAGTCACAGCAAACACTCCGCTCTCAGCAAGCGAGAGCTTTGAAAATGCTCTCATTAGCTGGAAGCTCAGTTTTCGTCTGTTTTCCTGCCCGCTGTCAAGTGAGAGGGAAACAGACAAATTGCTTTCACACACAGGGGGCTGCATTTTTAGCAGCTCCCTGTATGTGAAAGCAATGCTGGCTCTCGCAGCAGCAGGCAACGGCTGGGACCGTGGGGGCCTTGAGGCTCCCCACGCAGTCCCGGGGAAAGAGGAGAAAGAGACAAAATAAAGGTCAGCAGCAAGCAGAAAGAGGCAAAATGAAGTTCAGAAATTAGAAGCAAGAGGCAGAATTAAGGTCAACAATGAGCAGAAAGAGGCAAAATAAAGGTCAGCAACGAGCAGAAAGAGGAAGAATAAAGGTCAGAAATAAGCAGAAAGAGGGATAATTAAGGTCAGCAATGAGCAGAAAGAGGCAAAATAGAGGCCAGAAACAAGCAGAAAGAGGCAAAATAGAGGCCAGCAGCGAGCAGAAAGATGCAAAATAGAGATCAGCAACAAGCAGAAGAGGTAAAATAAAGGTCAGAAACTAACAGCAAGAGGCAGAACAAAGGTCAGCAATGAGCAGAAAGAGGCAGAATAGCAATCAGAAAGAAGCAGAAAGAGGCAAAATAAAGGCCAGCAATGAGCAGAAAGAGGCAAAATAGAGATCAGAAATGAGCAGAAAGTGTCAAAATAAAGACCAAAAAGAGGTAAAATAGGGATCAGAAATTAGCAGAAGGAGGCAAAATAGAGGTCAGAAGTGAGCAGAAAGAGGCAAAATAAAGGCCCACAATGAGCAGAAAGAGGCACAATAAAGGCCAGCAACTAGCAGAGGAGGCAAAATGGAGATCAGAAACTAGCAGAAAGAGGTAAAATAGAGGTCAGCAACGAGCAGAAAGAGGCAAAACAGAGATCAAAAACTAGCAGAATGAGGCAAAATAAAGGTCAGAAATGAGCTGAAAGGGTAAAATAGAGGTCAGAAACAAGCAGAAAGAGGCAAAATAGAGGTCAGCAACGAGCATAAAGAGGCAAAACAGAGATCAAAAATGAGCAGAATGAGGCAAAATAAAGGTCAGAAATGAGCTGAAAGGGTAAAATAGAGGTCAGAAACAAGCAGAAAGAGGCAAAATAAAGGTCAGAAATGAGGAGAAAGCGACAAAATAAAGGTCAGCAACATGCAGAAAGAGGAAAGATAAAGGTTTGAAACGAGCAGAAAGAGGCAAAATACAGGTCAGAAATGAGCAGAAAGAGGCAAAATGAAGGTCAGAATCGAGTAGAAAGAGGCCAAATAAAGACCAGCAACGAGCATAAAGAGGCAAAATAAAGGTCAGAAGTAAGCAGAAAAAAGGCAGAAAACAAGCAGAGAATGAGCAGAACCCACTCAGGCACTCATGCACCCACTCACAGAACAACTCAGACACTCACACCCACTCACAGATCCAGTCAGACACCCATGCACCCACTTACAGAATCACTCATGCTCTCTTACTCACTCACCTATCCAGCCAGACACCCATGCACCCACTTACAGAATCACTCATGCTCTCTCTCACCCACTCACAGGTCTACTCAGAGGCTCACGCTCAACTCACAGACCCACTCAAAGACTCACACACCCACTCACAGACCCACTCAGAGACTCATGCACCCACTTACAGACCCATTCAGACACTCATGCGGTCACTCACAGATGAACTGACACACTCATGGAGGCACTCGCAAACCCACTCAGAAACTAAATTTCACACCCACTCACAGACCCATTGAGACAGTCACACACTCACTCACACACCCACTGAGACACTCATGCACTCAGTCACACACTCACTCTAAAAAGTTACAGGTTACAGTTAGGAAAAAATATTTAAAAACCTTAGAAATTCACTTAAAAAACCAAAAGTTACAGGGATGTTGTAGTTAGTAAATAGAATTTAAAAAACCTTAGAAATTCACTTAAAAAAGCCAAAGGTTACAGGGACGTTATAGTTAGGAAATAGAATTAAAAAAACCTTAGAAATTCACTGAAAAAACAAAGGTCATCCACAGGACCACTTACAAATCCACTCACAGACCCACACAATCACAATCCATAAGCAGCGTATGGCGGGGCCTTTAGTTACAGTTAGCTCAGGTTGCTATAACTTCTGAATTTCTCTGGTTTTGTTTGAGTGAAATGCGAGCCTCACTATAATGTCCCTGTAACCTTTGTTTTTTTCAGTGAATATATATGCACACAAACATTAACAAGGCTACGTTTTCAAAACATTAGCTATGGCAGGATCTTTCACTTGAGTACCCCTGCCCTCCTCCCCACTCGGCCTCCTCTCTGCTGGGTGCATGCAGCTGAGCTTCTCCTGTGCTGCCTGAAATAAAAAGATAAATTATGTGAGTTATTTCACTCTTCAGAGGGGCTGAGCATTTGTTGCTCTTCTGCTTTGCAGGATAGGCTGGCACTTGTCCAAAAACCAGAACATGTATTTACAATTAAGTAAAGTGTTGTTACGCCAGGACACTCATCTGAAAACCAGGACTGTCCGGGGAAATCCAGGATGTCGGTCACCCTATCCTTCTGTGCAGAACAGAGGTTTCCTTCTTCAGGTAAGTGAATACATTTGTGTTTTTATTATTATTATTATTATTACAAATGTGTTTCAGCCTGCTGTAGTGGCTGAATTATAGGCCTCATCTACAAGAAAATGACACAGCGCGGCACTGCAAGCCATTTAGCTGTGCTGCGTCATTTTCAAAGCACAGGGATGTGTCGTATTAGCACCAATATGACGCATCCCTGTGCTTTCCACTGCGCTGGCGCACAATTGGCTGCCATTCGTCAGTGCAGGCACCCTTTCATCATTTTGCAAGGGTGCCTGCACTGCGGGATGATTGTTTTACTGCAGGACAGGACATCTTCCAGCACAAAAACAATCATGAATGGTATCTTCCTCCTTCTACACGTGCTGCAGAATGTAGCACGCATAGAAAGAGGAAAAAAACGAGGAGAAATTAAAGTATTTCTTATTGTTGCGCCACAGGATTCTGACGCATTCCCACTTTTACAAAATGTTGTAAATCAGGGAATGCATCAAGTTCCATTGATGTTGAGTAGGGACACCCACAGCAAGACCCATAGAATGCCCCTTTGAGGCAGAGTAATGCATGAAAGGTGCCCATATTTACAAGGCCATGAAAAGTCACGCTGTGTGACTTTACATGGCCTTGTAAATATTGCGCTGCCGGTGTGTCAAATAAAAGTGACGCACCGGCGGTGCAATGAGCTTGTAGATAAGCCCCTGAGTCTTTTTTCAGCAGCCTCCCCAGCTGAACAATCATGGAGGCAGCCTCTGTTTATCCAGCGTGCCACAGCTTCCCTGCTGAGCGGTCAGAAAGCAACAGGTATACCATACTTAAATTTGCTCCCTTGGGGGCACTCTATTTTGCCCCTGAAAAACTAGCCCAACCAAAGTAAAAAGCCCTTGCAACTCGTGGGGGTATTTCTGATAACAGCATTCCTTTAGTTACGCTGTCTCTCATGCTGAACTTCGGTAGGCAGTGTTTTTTGGTAATTTTGTCAAGGGGGCATTTGCGGACAGTCGTGCCGATAGGGCCAGCACCAGTGGTTTTACTTCTGTTTATATGAAGTGGCCTAACCTGTGGTTGCTAGCCAACAACTGAAAACATGAATGAAATTAAATGAATGAATGTAATGAAAAGGCATTTGTATAGCGCATGGCTACCCGGAGGCATCCCAGCGCTGCAGCGGAAGCCAGAGGGGGAAGGCCTTTATGGGAAAAGCCAGGTTTTTAGCTGTTTTCGATATGCAAGATGGTTAGATTCCCTATGGAGGAAAAGCGGTAGGGAGTTCCAGAGAAGTAGATTTCTAAACCTGCAACCATCTGTACTGATCCCAATACCGACATTCTGAAGATGAGGAGGTCAGAGACTGAGATGATCAAGGCATAGACTTAAAGGAGGTCCTGGTCCATATCAGAGAAAACCTAGACTTTCCCGATACCAGTACAGTGGAAGAAGAGGGGGCTTTCTTTCATTAATAACGGTGGAAGGGGCCAGAAAGTCTCCCAATCCATAAAACCTGGGTTTCCTAGATTCCTGGCTAAAAAATATCCCATTCATCAATTTGCTGATGAATTTCCAACAACAGTAACAGTTGATTCTTTGATGGCCGTGCTGGCTTACAGAGGAACTATATTTCAGAGGATGCTTCCCCTCCAGATCAGGTGGATAAAATGGTGGAGGGGGCATACTCCACTATGAACCTTTCTATTCGTGCTGGTGCCTACGCTACATACACTGTCCAATCCTTGTTACATGACTTCCAGGCCTTGGTAGAGGAACTGCAGGATGGTGGAGATAATTCCTCTCGATCATCATTATCTGTGATGTAACAGGTGGTCAGGTTCCGGGGTGACCCTTACATTTGACTTTTTTTCTGCAGCAGCATCTGCTGCAGGTTCAGTGGTTGCAGCTCAACTGCATATTTGGATGCGATCCTGAAAGGCTGATTCCTCTCAAAAAGCCCTCCTTTCTCACAACCCTTTCAATGGTTCCAAGTAGTTTTGTCCCCAATTGAAAGATATGATGAAGAGGTCAGCGGAGGACCTTAACCTGTTAATGCCACTTAAATCTTCATTCAGGGGAAGAGGATTTGGTTTTCTCAGCAGAGCTTTTGGGGAGATAGCCTCAAGTAAGGATTCAGGCCAGCCCTTTCATGGTAGGGGACATGTGGCCGTGGCAAGCCCTTCCAAGATAAATCTCGGCATCATCCTCCAGTTGCCCCCATCTAGTCAACCCCCTCCCCTCCCCTCCAATCGTATAGCATTTCTTCCTATCTTTCTTCCTGGGAAACAGATGTAACAGACACTTGCTAGCTTCAGCTGTTACGGAAAGATTACAAGATAACTTTCTCCTTCCCCCTTGTGGAAGTGTTCATACAGACCCCAACACCACTCAATCCACAGAAAAGAGAAGCACTTGAAAAGTGAATTCAGGACTTTTTCAACAAAAAAGCCATAATGCCAGTTCCGGAGAACGAATGGAGAAAGGGCTGCTGTTCCCAGATGTTTTTGGTTTAGAAACCCTCAGGGGATTTTCGCCCAGTACTAGTTTTCAAACAAGCATGTGAACCTTTTCATATAACATCAGAGATTCAAAATGGTGAGTCTGCAGCATATCATTCTTCTCATTTCCCCTGCTATGTTTATGGCAGATAGCGATCTTGGGTGCATATTTGCACATTTCTATGCACCCCTCTTGTCATAAATTTCTCAGATTTTTTGCCTTTGGGTTGCACTTCCAGTTTTGTGTTCTTCCTTTTGGCGTTTCTTTGGCACCTCAAGTCTCTACAAAAATGTTGTCACCTTTGGTGGGCAACCTCCATTCCTTGGGGCTGTTGGTGTTTCCATATTTGGACGACTGATTAATCTGTGCCAATTCTCTTTCCAAGAGCTTGGAGGTGGTTCAGCTGGTCAGTGACTGTCTGTCTCAACACAGGTTCCTTATCAACACCAAGAAGTTAAAGTTGGTGCCTGTACAGGAGTTTCAATTCATCTGAGCCCTATTCAACTTGAGGGTCGGGAAGGGGCTTCTCCCTCCAAATCATCAACAGAGACTGATGACCCATCTACAGAACCTCTTGAGTCTCTAGAGCAGGCCCCGGCAAGAGAATAGCCGAGTGTATAGTGAGACATGTCAGCCTCAGTCTTTGTGGTTCCCTGGGCTCAACTTCACTTATTTCATCTGGTGAACCATCTCTCGTCCCTGTGTGCTCCCTGCTCTCATGACTATGAGTTTCTGGTTCAGATCACACCATAAATAGCCTGGATGTTGCAGTGGTGGCTGACCCCTTCAAACCTGGTCAAAGGTGTTCCTCTAGCTGCCCAGTCTCCATTGACAATAACAACAGATGCCAGCAGTCTGGGATGAGATGCAGCTTTGGGGGATAGGAGGGGTTGTGGACAATTCCAGAGTCAATTAAATCCCCAAATTGGAAAGAGCTGGCAGCAGTGATGAATGCCATTCTAACCTTTGCTCCTCATATTCACCTCTCTGCAATACAGATCAGAACAGACAGCCAGGTGTCGAGGGCTTACATCAACCATCTGGCGGTGGGCATTTTCTCCAACTAGCTGCTCAGGCAGTGCAGATAGGCTCATGGGCTGAGGAGAACTTGTTGTCTCGGCAATTTATCTTCCGGAGAGGGAGAATGGGCATGCAGACCTTTTGAGCGCACGTTTCCCTTCTCGGTCACCCTGAGTTTGTCTCCCCTCACATTTCGAGAGATCACACACAGGTTCGGCATTCCATGGCTCGACCTTTTTGCATCTCCAAGAATGCCCTTCTCCCAACTTCTGCTCCCTTCTTCCATCTCAGAAAGCATAAGCGATGGATGCAATGGCCTCTGGGTCTCTTGTGTGCCTTTTCCCCCTATTGGCAATCTCCTCATAAAGATCTTTTGCAAGGGGGCAGAAATGCTTCTGGTGGTTCCCTATTGGAAGAGATGCCCATGGTTCCCTTGGTTAGTGCACCTGGCGGATTAGCCCCCTTGGTTCTTTCCTGTGGGCCCACTCCCCACCCCATTCTTCCAGAGTCACCTCGGCGGCCCCTAAGCCTTGGGGTGTGAAGGTTGAAAGGCAGCAGCTAATCTCCTTAGGTTGCTCCCCGGAGATTGCTGTTTCTATTCAGCATTCCAAACCCTTTGTGTAGATGAAAGGAAATGGGGAAATTTTTCTTCTTCCTGGTTTTCAGCCAGGGGTTGTCATCCAGTAACATGTGAAGAGGGGAGTATTCTAGAATTCCCCTGGGATATTTTTTGTTAGGACTCTCGGTTTCTACCCTCGGTAACCAATGGCTGGCTATTAGAGCCTTTAGAGGTCCCTATCTGTTGCAGTTGGATCCCTTAGTTTCCAGTCTTTTATAGAGTTTTCACCTTAGCAGGTCAGTGATTCATTCTCCAGTACCTCCCAGGGGCCTCCCTTTAGTTCCAACCTCCCTTCAGGGTCCTCCCTTTGAACCTCTCCCTTCTGTCTTTTTAAAATGTCTAATTTTGAAAGTGTTCTTCCTGGTGGCTGTTACATAGGGTAAGACGGATGTGGGAGATCGAGGCTCTCCTTTTTCACGAACCATTCTTGAGATTATGTCAAGACAAAGTGGTTCTTTGTCCAGATCCTGTGTTCCGTTCTAAGGTCGCCTCAGGTTTTCATACATCTCAAGATTTGGTTCTTCCTGCTTTTTTTTCCCTTTCCTTCATCAGAGCAAGAAATAGCATGGTATACCCTGGATTAAGTCAGGGCCTTAACTAATTACTTAGAAAGGGCCGCTTCTTTCAGAAAATCAAACTTTTTGTTTGTTTCCTTTGGAATTGGTAACAAGGGTTAGTGGCCTTCAGTGTCCACCTGAAGCCACTGGGTTAAGAAAGTTATCATTCTGGCCTATGAAGCACCAAGTTCTGCCCTTCCTGAGGTTGTACAGGGTCGATCACCAAGAGGAGTTTTTTCTTCTTGGGATGCCTTCAAAGGGGCTTTGCTCAAATGCATTTGTGCTGTGCTGCTGCTACATGGGCTAATCCTAATACTTTCATTTTGCATTATTGATTAAGATTAGGTGATTTGTGTTCTTCCTCTTTTGGTACAGCAGTCTTATTAGCGGTGCAATAATGTCTGTTCTTCTAGTTTGATGAGTTACACAAGACATGTTCAATAAATTCACAGAGTGTTGCATTTAACATTCGTGTATGTATCAATTTCCTTGCCGCCTGGTTTCTGGCTTGAGTAAACGCTTATTTTGTTAGGACTGTGGCGAGGAAGACAGACAAGGTAGGTAATGACTCAGTCTTACTGGTAATCTTCATTAATCCGAGTCCTACTTTTCCTCACCACAGTCCTACTTTCCCTCCCATCTCTCCCTGGTGGACGGTAAGAGGGAAATTATGCCTTCAGCTATGATATCTTCCATGAGCCATTTTGGTAGTTTATTTTTCTTTTTTTCCTTGAGGAGTAAATTCTGTTTGTCAGCCACAGAGTAGCTCATTTTGTTAGGACTGTGGCAAGGTAGACTATGACCTGGAGTAATGAAGATTACTGATAACTAACCGAGCCATTAGTCCATGTAACTGAATTGATGTCACTTGCCCCTGAAAAGCGAAATTGCTGGTAGGTTGGGGGAGAGGAGGGCAGGGGATAGGAATAGGGGAAGCGAACAGAAACACGAACAGGAAACAGTCCTGATGGGTTGTGCCAGGGGTGAAGGGTGGGAACTTCGCTAAGAAGACAAGTTCCCACAGCACCCTGCGATGTGTTGGGAGCGTGTCATGTTTTTCCCCGACTGCCCCTGGACTCATTAGCCTGATTATAAAAAACAGGAAAGGAAAAAAGAGAGCTATGGCGATATCATGTTGGAGCCAAATGTGCAGCTTTAAAAAGCAAATATACAGGTCCCAGAATGCAACTTAATGTAGGTTAAAAGCACGGGACCTTGGCAAACCACAAGCTAAGTATTAATGCCTTTTGTTGTATTTGTTCTCTCCCTGCTAGAAGGTCGCACTTCCGCTCGACCCAATTTACCTAAGCCACGTTTTCTATGAGGAAAATTGGCCTTTCTCCAGGGTATGCTGCATCTCTTCGGTGTATGACACAATCATGTCTCCTGCACATGCTTTAAAAATATTTTCATGGGAGGGATGCTTGGACTACTGCAAGACGGCCACATCTGTAGAGTGCTGCTGTATTATGCTGTAATTCTATACATGCTGGCAATTGTAGTATATTTTACTATGGGACTACAATCCAGAACATGTGAAGCAACAACTGGGGGAGAAATGATAGATGAACGGGGCAAACAATGACAAGAGGTGGTAGGGAAGGAGCAACATAACAATGGGAGGGTGGGAGGTTGGAGGGAAGAAGCAGCATGGACATGTGAGGGTAGGAGAGGAAGAAACAACACTTACAACGGGGGTAGGAAGGGAAAGAAGTAACTTAGACAAAGAAGACCAGAGAAGAACAAAAAAGAGTACCTGAATCAAAGTGTGAGCAGCAGATGGAAGAAAAAGTACTTAGTCCATGCTCCTCACAAAAGAAGAAGAAGTGAAGTTAGTACATGCTGGCCAATCAAAGGCAGCAATTAAGAGTGTAAATGAAGCTAATGAATGATTGGCAGGTGGGCTCCAGAGCCCCTTGTTGCATTAAATATCTCTTGTAAGACACAGCGCATGCATGTTATCTTGGGCAAGACCTCAGAAGCAGATTCACTGAAAAGAGAGATAACGTGCTGAGAGCAGAGCTGGACTGGAATCCAAACTCAGTCCTGGTAAAAACTTTCAAACCAGCCTCACACTGCAGCAGGCCATGGCTAGACTAGCGCCATAGGGGGTTTCATGGATGGTGTAATGTTGTGGAAATATATATAACAAATATTAGCTGGTGTGTGAAGTATATCCAGCTGTACGCAGATACACAATAGAACATAGATGCATCTTTAGACTGTGGGAAGGATTGAACAGTTTTCAAAAGAAATACCAAGGGCAGGCGACGCATTAATTCTATATTAAAACAAAGATTGTATTGAATAAATTAAATAAACCTAAGAATTCTCAAGAAACGATTTCCATTCTCAAGTTCTCTGCTCCATGACAACTGGGCAGCAAGCGGGCTGAACAGACAGTGCACAGAGGTAAAAGACAAGAGACGACCAGCAAGCAAACATGAGTGCAAGCAGAAAAAGAAAAGAAATACACTCAGCACCACCGCCCCATCTAAACAAACGTATATGAAGAAAATCAAAGGGTGGCACCATCACAGCAATCCTAAGATCTTACCAGATAAAGGAAGAATCTGAGAAAGATGGGAGGTAAGTGAAAAAATGCAAGACAAGAGATCAGCAAGTGTGCAACAATCACCAGGGTAGATGCAGACTTAAAACAGAAAGGAGAAAGGGTTAAAACTTTAAAGGAAATAGGAGAGAGACTAACAAAAGATAAGAAAACGGCCATTACAAGGTCACGCAGAACAAAAGAGAAGAAAGACTAAACAACATAGTGAATAAAAATAAAAGGAAAATCACACACTTGTGTGTGTGTGATTTTACTTTTATATATATACCAATATTGTTTAAGAATTTTTCTGATCTGGCCTACTTCTTTATTGTAAGTTGCAATTTCTCATATTTCCTGCTTTTCTTCTGTTTCACTTTTTTGTTTTTTGATGATCAATAGTGCTCCTTGAAGAAAGCTTAAAGGAGTATTTTGCTCAATCCAAATCCCTTTAACATTTGTCTTACACATACTATGAGTACAGCCACAATTGTATTTCTTGACAGCCGTTTATATGCAAGATAAGGTATTACAAATAACCATTCAGAGAAAAAGCACGGCTACTAATAATGTGTTGCATGCCACAAAGCACCATGGCAGATACCTAAACTGGCGAATCCCCTATGGGGAGATGATCAGAGTGAAACATAATACCTTTAGCCAAACAGATTTGGACAAGAATATTAAATTGGGTCAACAAAGGTTGCTGGCATGCTGATATCCCTGACAAGTATCGGATAGAGCTCAAGACAGAGTGTCAAAATTAAGAACAGAAGAACTGTTGCCAATCAATAAATAAAAACATCAAACAGAAGAAAAGCATGAAATAGGACTAATTACAACTTGCAATAAAGAAGTGGGCTAGATTAAAAAAAAATCTTCAAAAGAAATTACCATGTGCTTAAAATTGATCAAGATCTACAAGAACTAATTGGACCATACCCATTGATTACTTTCAAAAAGGCACCCATCATAGCATCCATGCTTACTGGTAGTAATTTTGAAGAGAACAACCAAAAGATTTGGATACAAAATAAAAGAGTAATGAATTCTGGAAATGTCCAAAATGTAAAGCATGCAAAACAGGGTTAGTAACATCCCCGAATATGAAAGCAATGGTACGTGGTACAAAATTAACAAATTCATTACATGTAAGAGTGCTTTTATAGTATGTATACTCCAATGTTCGTGCAATAAAAAATATGTAGGAAGCACTACATGCCAACTACAGAAACAAGTACTTGCACACGTATGTGCTATTACCAACATTAATGTTTCATACCCAGTGGCCAGGCACTACCACAAGGAACACTCGAGCAGAGCAGACCCTATGAAATTTTGGTAAATTGACAAGGTGGAAAAATCGAAAAGAGGAGAAGACAGGACCTTGGAACTTACTCCATGAATCTAAATATATTATAGGAATGAGAACTATGTTCCCATATTTACATAACCAGGATGAAGAACTGTTTATGCATTTATAAATATTGATAAATATTGAATTAACATAGGGTTCAAATGATGCGCCCAGTACTGGGAATAACAGCCTTTAATACTCATGAAACCTTTTATTGCTAAGTAAATTCTCTAATTTCCTCAGATTTGAACTAGCCTGATATTTCATTGTATTTATTTACAGATTAATCAGCAAACTGTAGCTTTTGAAGAATTGACAGGGATTAAAGTAACACAGTTATCGATTGATGAGCCCACCAGAGGGCATGACAGTATTTGATAATGAAAATAGAATTCATTGTGTTATGACATAGTGACTTACTTTGATTCATAGTGGATGTACATTTCTTTGGACTGTTCCATAAAATTATGAGGAATTGGTATTTTGATAATGAATTGTGATAACATTTTTGCACCGAGTAACATCATGGATTCTTAATGGCCGCATGAAATTCAGGATCCCTGATCGACTGTCTTTTACAAAATGTTTTCTGTGCTTATTTTTGCACTTTTGCATCCCTGGGCAAGTGAGTTATGTGCACTATCTATATTCTGCTGGGACAGGTAAAGAGTGATACCTGATCAAGACCTTGGTTGAAACACATTGTATATTTTTGTGTTGCACCCATTCTTTATTAAATACTGTGCATTTGATGATTCAAAGTCCTCCTGATTTTGCATTTGGATATTTACCTGATATGGTTCCCCTTAGAGGAAGGCACCACATAGTGGGCTGTGCATTGCACACATTTGGAACCTTTTAGATTACCATACATATATTTTCATTACCCAGTGGCGGTCACCACAGGGTAGTTATAGTTAGGATCACTTTTCCATAGGAATAACATTTTTTGCTTTGCTTCTAACTTTGGCGCCATTTGACAAATCTTCACAAAACATTGCAAAAAAATGTATCATCCACTTCAGCTCCTTTCTGGAAAGTTTTGGGATGATCTGTCAAGTGGGGACTTAGAAAAGGGGGGGTCCCAAAATGTGTTTTCCCCATCCAATTTTCCATATGGAATATTAGACACAACTACAGCCAAAACGGCTGAACAGAAGTACACCATATTTGGCAGAAATCTAGATCTTGGTTCAGAAAGAGTGATTCTTGTGATTTGGTGTAAATCCATTCAGTAGTTTTGAAGAAATTGAGGTTAAAAAATGTATGTATATATTGGGGCCACAGATCCTCCGCGGATCCAACAGATCGAAAGATATGATCTGATTGGCTACCACCATATCAACAAAGATTTTAGGACTCAGGGATTCAGTCCCCTGTCCTGAAAAAAAAATTAAAAGAACATATAGGGTTGCACGATAGGGAGACCCTGACACCCTAGGCCTGATAGGGGGAAGCCCAGAAAGATCCCCTGTGGAACAAAAAAAGTTTTTTATTTTTTTAGCGGTATGGTGCCATTAAAAAAAAGGCATGCTCCTGCTCTTTTGATTTTTAAGCCCTCCAGGCAGTGTCGGCCCGTGCAGGTAATCGCGGTGGGGTGGGCGGGGGTGTTTTGATGGAAGTGACAAACGACGGAATAGTGACAATAAATAAATAAAAACCACTTACCTTCCGCTCGCTGCATCGCCGACTCGGCAATACAGCGAGCACAAGGTAAGTGGTTTTATTTATTTTATTTTCACTATTCCATCGTTTGTCACTTCCACCCCCACACACCGTGCTTACCTGTACTGGCCACCACTGCCTCCAGGGTGGGCCAGGGCCCAGGGGGGTTGGTTCATTTAAACTTTACGGAGAGGGGTTGTGCAGCCCCCCTTCCCCAAGCCTTTTTCTGGCCCCAGGGACCCCATCCCCCAGGGCCAATTAAAGTATTATTGAGAGGGAGGCATACGGTCCCCTCCCCAAGCCTATGAAAGGCCTAGGTGACCACACCCCAGGTGACCGGCCTCCCTCTCTGAGCCTCTGTAAGGCCCGGAGGACCACATCCCCTAGGGTCAAATGTATCTTTTTTGGGGAGGGGCATGCAACACCCTCCACGAGCCTCAGGGAGGCTCCAGGAGGGTGTTGCATGCCCCGAGGACTGGTGTTTTCAAGGGGATGGGGGCAGCAGGTCCCCCTCCCTGGGCCATTTAAGGCCCCCAGGGACCCCATTAACTCCGTCCCAGGGAGAACAGTGTTCTGCGGACCCGATCCTCCCAGGACACCGCTGTTCCATGCCTGGGAGAGCACAGGCAGGGACTACAAATTTAATTCTCGGCCTGCACTATAACTATAACTTGCGCCCTAACCATGCACTGCTAATTACCTCCCATCTTACATCACTCATGACATGTACTATGATACCATTGATAACATCATTTCAACATCTGAAATTACATCATTCATGACAACAAGGTGTAAGGTGGGGGCGTGAGATTATAGTTACTTTACGAATGAGGTATAGGTTATAGTTACTTGAGATAACTACAACTGGTGAATTTCAGTGGTTTTGTTCATTTGCTTTAATCAAAATATTCATATATACATATTAGAAATTACATATATATATATATATATTCACTGAAAAAACCATATGTTCCAGGGACGTTATAGTTAGAAATTAGCATTTAAAAAACCTTAGAAATTCACTGAAAAAACCACAGATTTCACGGATGTTATAGTTAGTTGGACATTTCACTCGTACAAAACCAGAGAAATTTGGCCATTATAGTTAGTTGAGCTAACTATAACTCGCGCCCCCGCAATGCACTGCTGATGACGTCACATATTACATCACTCATGACATGGTCAGTGACATCACTGATGAGATCACTGATGACATCTCAAATGACATCACTGATGACATTACTGATGACATCATTCTGTGAGTGTAAGTGTTTCTAAAAAGTTTAAGAATGTTATATATATGCCAAGGTGTATTCGAAGAATTAGTGGGTGTATGAGTGTCTGTATGGATGATTTGTTGGGGGCGTGACTGACTGTATGAGTGAGTGATTAAACGTGTCTTAGTGAATGTATAGGTGAGTGAATAATCTGAGTAAATGCGTGTATCAGTCTGTCAGGTGGTATGTAAGTGGCTGCATGGGTTGGTGAGTAGGTACATGAGTGTCTATATGGGTTATTGATTAGTTTTCTGAGTACCTATATGGGTGCCTGAGTGTCTGTGTGGGTGGGTGAGGGGCTGTGTGACTCCCTGCATGGATGTCTGAGTGGATGAATCCCTGGGTGTATGCATTCATGATTCCGTCTCTGAGGGACGGTATGGTTGAGTGAGTGTGCGTTTGGCTTTTTCGGTTAATGTATGGATGTCTCAGTGGTATTTGGGTGACTAACTGCATATGTGAAAGGCAGTATATTTGAGTGCTGGAGTATATAAGTGACTGTTTGTGTGAGTGAGTGAGTGAGTGAGTGAGTGTGAGAGTGACTGTATGGATGAGTGTGTGCTTGTGTCTGTGATTGTATAAGAGAGTAAGTATGTATCAGTATCTGTATGAATAAGGGAGGTGGTGTGTGTATAACTGTATAGTGAGTAAATGGCAGTGTGATTGATTCTTTGGGTGACTGACTAGGTGTGTGAGTAACTCTATGGGTGAGTGGCGGTGTGTGAGTATCTGTATAGGCGTATGAGTGCATATATCAGTGGCTGTATTGATGAGTGACTGTGTATGAGTGACTGTATGGGTGAGTGGATGTGTGTGAAGACCTATGAATCAGTGAGTGGGTATGTGTTAACTGGTATTGGTGTGTCTATGGTGTCGAGAATGGTAGCCTGTATTTTAGAGTAGGTGTATGAAAGGTTATATTAGGGTGTGAGTAGGTGCATCAGATATTAAGTGGAAAATGTCATCAGTGATGTCATTTGAGATGTCATTAGTGATGTCATCAGTGATATCACTGACCATGTCATAAGTGATGTAATATGTGACGTCATCAGCAGTGCATTGCGGGGGCGCAAGTTATAGTTAGCTCAACTAACTATAACTGCCGAATTTCTCTGGTTTTGTACGAGCGAAATGTCCAACTAACTATAACATCCCTGAAACCTGTGGTTTTTTCAGTGAATTTCTAAGGTTTTTTAAATGCTAATTAATAACTATAATGTCCAAAAAACCTGTGCTTTTTTCAGTGACAATCTAAGGTTTTGTAACTTGTTTTGAAACTTTTAGAGTGGAACAGCAATGGCACTATATATTCAACAATTTCTCAAAAATTGCAGTGTGTACAATTTACATTACGGATTAAAAATGCTTGTTCTAAATTTTTAAGCTTTTATAGAGGTAATGTGATTTTTTATCCTTTTTAAAATGTGTATTTACATATTTATTTATCTATTTATTTTAAAAACTGAGATTCGCGTACCAATCATGTACCGGTGGGTGCGCGTCCTGCCGCCATATTTGTTAAGTCGTGCAAGATGCACGTACGGTGCGCAATGGGTGCGCAGTTCTCATTTTTCATGTTTACAAAATTTAAATACTTGATATATACTATATATTTATGAAATCAATCGTATATGCTTTATTGAAAGTTATAAAAGTGATATTAACATAAATAATATGAATATTAAACTTCTTATAATGAAGTTACGGGAGCCACGACGGTCCCTTGTACACTCACGCACGTTTTTCCGGGTACGCGATAGGTACTCGAATCCACTGCAAATTATTTAGTTTTAAAAGTATATATATATAACTTTATTATATATATTATACCAAGAGATTTACATTCAAATTTGTAAATTTACTATATGTGTAACTCGAATAAAGATATATTATTGTTAAATATATTTTTCGGGAATCGCGTCTGGTGCGTGCTGACTACGCGTCGGGTACGCGAATCCCATGTGACTTCAAAAGAAAGCATTTCATTGGTTAAGAAGCTTTCTATTCTAGTACTTGCAGGACCCCACCCAATTTTTTCATTCTTCCAGGAGCATCTTCAGAAGACACAGCTCTTGTGTTTTCTGCGCCTCTTTATTTCATTTTTTTGGTGTTTTTTTATTCACTGAGAAAATGGCTTCTGTTAATCCACCACAGGACATTCCTGCAGAAGAAGAGGAGCTGGAAGAACCAATCAAACGACGTAAAGAAAGTATTGTGTGGGCTTTCTTTCCTATACCACCTGGAGAGAAGAAGGTGAATGCACGGAAGGTGACCTGCACTATTTGTGAAAAAGTGCTATCTCGGGGATCCGAGAAAAAATATTCCTGCGGAACTTCATCAATGATGAAGCACCTACAGACCATACACCCGAATCGTCTTGCGCGAGAACAACATCATCGCCAACTTCAACAAAGTGAGCAAGATGATGAGGTCGCAGGGCCTAGCACTTCGACAGGTTCTTCCGCATCCACCCAAACTGGACAAATTATTCCAGAGTTTGCTGGACTTGAGCAGCACTGTATAAAGTGCAAAACACGACTTTGTGCTGGAGAGCAATCTGTTGAAAGTGTTGAAGTTGCTGCAAAGTACCACCGCTGTTAATTTTTTGTTTTTGTTTTTGCAATGACTTTATAATGAAAAATTAAATTTAAAAAGCGAATTAAACAGTTAAAAAAACACAATTTTTAAAAAAGAAAATAAGAAAAAAATGGTTCTTTTTAGAACTGCCTTTTAGTTGAAAATAGACAAACTTGTATGTGTTGTATGAATTGCTGCAAGTGTAATATGTGACTCATTGTATGAGTGCATGAGTACTGCCTGAGTGAATGAATGAGTGCAGCAGTAATGTGTGGGTCATTGGATCAGTGCATGGATAGTGCCTGAGTGAATGGATAAGTGCATGGGTAGTGCCTGGCTGATTGCATGAGTGCAAGAGTAGTGTCTGAGTGATTGTAGGAGTGCATGGGTAGTGCCTGAGTTCATAGATGAGTGCATGGGTTTTGCTTGAGGGAATGGTTGAGTGCAAAAAGACTGCCTGAGTGATTGGATGAGTGCAGGGGTAGTGCCTGGCTAATTTGAGGAGTGCATGGGTAGTGACTGGCTGATTGCATGACTGCAGGGGTAGTGTCTGGGTGATTGGAGGAGTGCATGGGTAGTGCCTGAGTGCATGGGTAGTGCCTGAGTGCATGGATGAGTGCATGAGTAGTGCCTGAGTACATAGATGAGTGCATGAGTAGTGCCTGGGTGAATGGATGACTGCATCGGTAGTGCCTGAGTGATTGCATGAGTGCATGGGTAGTGCATGGCTGACTTCATGAGTGCAGGGGTAGTGCCTGGGTGATTGGAGGAGTGCATGGGTAGTGCCTGTGTGCATGGATGAGTGCAAGGGTAGTGCATGGGAGATTGGAGGAGTGCATGGGTAGAGCCTGAGTGCATGGATGAGTGCATGGGTAGTGCCTGGGTGATTGGAGGAGTGCATGGGTAGTGCCTGGGGGATTGGAGGAGCACATGGGTAGTGCCTGGGTGATTGTATGAGTGCAAGGGTACTGCCTGGGTGATTGGAGGAGTGTATGGGTAGTGCCTGAGTGACTGGATGAGTGCATGGGTAGTGCCTGGCTGATTGCATGAGTGCAAGAGTAGTGTCTGAGTGATTGGATTAGTGCATGGGTAGTGGCTGTCTGACTGCATGAGTGCAGGGGTAGTACCTGGGTGATTTGAGGAGTGCATGAGTAGAGCCTGAGTACATGGATGAGTGCATGGGTAGTGTTTGAGGGAATTGATGACTGCATGCGTAGTGCCTGGGTGATTGGAGGAGTTCATGGATAGTGCCTGAGTGCATAGATGAGTGCATGGGTAGTGCCTGAGTGATTGCATGAGTGCAAGGGTAGTACCTAGGTGATTGGAGGAGTGCAGGGGTAGTATCTGGTTGATTGGAGGAGTGCATTAGGTAGTGCCTGGCTGATTGCATGAGTGCAGGGGTAGTGCCTGGGTGATTGGAGGAGTGCATGGGTAGTGCCTGAGTGCATGGATGAGTGCATGGGTAGTGCTTGAGTGAATGGATGAGTGCAACAGTAGTGCCTGGGTGAATGGATGAGTGCAACTATACTGCCTGAATGATTACATGAGTGCAAGAGTTGTGTCTGGGTAATTGGAGGAGTGCATGTGTAGTACCTGAGTGAATGGATGAGTGCATGGGTAGTGCCTGGGTGATTGCAGCAGTGCAGCAGTAGTACCTGAGTGCATAGATGAGTGCATGAGTAGTGCCTGGGTGAATGGATGAGTGCAACAGTAGTGCCTGAGTGATTGTATGGGTGCATGGGTAGTGCCTGGCTGATTGCATGGGTAGTGCCTGAGTGATTGCATGAGTGCAGGGGTAGTGCCTGGATGATTGAAGGAGTGGATGGGTAGTGCCTGAGTGATTGCATGAGTGCATGGGTAGTGCCTGGGTGATTGCATGAGTGCAGGGGTAGTGCCTGGGTGATTGGAGGAATGCATGGATAGTGCCTGGGTGATTAGAGGAGTGCATGGGTAGTGCCTGAGTGCATGGATGAGTGCATGGGTACTGTTTGAGGGAATGGATGACTGTAACAGTAGTGCCTGAGTGATTGGATGAGTGCATGGGTAGTGCCTGGCTGATTGCATGAGTGCAGGGGTAGTGCCTGGGTGATTGTAGCAGTGCATGGGTAGTTCCTGAGTGCATGGATGAGTGCATGGGTAGTATTTGAGGGAATGGATGAGTGCATGAGTAGTACATGTCTAGTGTTTCAGAGAATGGATGAGTGCAACAGAAGTACCTGAGTGATTGCATGAGTGCAGGGGTAGAGCCTGGGTGATTGTAGCAGTGCATGGGTAGAGCATGAGTGCATGGATGAGTGCATGGGTAGTGTTTGAGGGAATAGATGAGTGCATGAGTAGTGCATGACTAGTGTTTCAGAGAATGAATGAGTGCAACAGAAGTACCTGAGTGATTGCATGAGTGCAACGGTAGAGCCTGAGTGCATGGAGCAGTGCATGGGTACAGCCTGAGTGCCTGGATGAGTGCATGGCTAGTGCCTGGGTGACTGGAGGACTGCATGTGTAATGCCCAGTGATTGCATGAGTGCATGGGTACTGTTTGAGGGAATGGATGAGTGCAATAGTAGTGCATGAGTGATTGGATGACTGCATGGGTAGTTGCCTGGCTAATTGCATGAGTGGAGGAGTAGTGCCTGGGTGATTGGAGGAGTGCATGGGTAGAGCCAGAATGCATGGTTGAGTGCATGGGTAGAGCCTGAGTGCATGGATGAGTGCATGGGTAGTGCCTGGGTGATTGGAGGAATACATGGGTAGTGCCTGGGTGATTGCATGAGTGCAGGGGTACTGCCTGGGTGATTGGAGGAGTGCATGGGTAGTGCCTGAGTGAATTGATGAGTGCAAGGCTAGTGTTTGAGGGAATGGATGAGTGCAATAGTAGTGCCTGAGTGATTGGATGAGTGTATGAAAAGTGGCTGGCTGACTGCATGAGTGCATGGGTAGTACCTGGGTGATGTGAGGAGTGTATAGGTAGAGCCTGAGTGCCTAGAGGAGTGCATGGGTAGTGTTTGAGGGAATAGATGAGTGCATGAGTAGTGCATGACTAGTGTTTCAGAGAATAGATGAGTGCAACAGAAGTACCTGAGTGATTGCATGAGTGTAGGGGTTGTGCTTGAGTGCATGGACCAGTGCATGGGTACAGCCTGAGTGTATTGATGACTGCATGGGTAGTGCTTGGGTGATTGGAGGAGTTCATGGATAGTGCCTGAGTACATGGATGACTGCATGGGTAGTGTTTGAGGGAATGGATAAGTGCAACAGTAGTGCCTGAGTGAATACAGGAATGCATAGGTAGTACCTGGGTGATTGTATGAGTGCAAGGCTACTGCCTGGGTGATTGGAGGAGTGCATGGGTAGTGGCTGAGTGAATGGATGAGTGTATCAGTACTGCCTGGGTGATTGTATGACTATATGGGTAGTGCTTCGGTGATTGGATGACTGCAGGGATAGTGTCTAGGTTATTGTATGAGTGCATGGGTTTTTAATCTGTGAAAGGTAAAATGCAAAGATAATGCTTGAGTTATCCTACTACTGCAAAAGTTAAGCTACAGAGATTACATTACACCATGGATATTATTTGTGTGAAAGGATCACTACCTGGCTGATATTATCTGAAAGTTTTTATGAAGTGTAAAGGATGAACATTATTTTTATTAGAAATAAATAACATTTAAATGAACTTTAAACATTATTTCACGTTATCATGCATATTATGTTATGTGTTCTTACCTTTTTTAGTAATTTAGATACATTAGTCTATGGAAGTATTTTAGAGTAGCATTATAGTGAACAGCATTAAAACTCTTTTCAAACTTCACCATTACCTACTGTAAACAAGAAGAAAAACTATTATGTAATGTAATATATTATACAAAATATAATATTATATTTTGAAGAAAACAATATAATTTTAGAATTACATAACATTTTCAGTTTCCCTTTTTTGCTGTTCTCAGATTCTACTGAATATCACCATACTCAGTGATTTCAATGTAGTATCATCAATGAACAGCGGGGAAAAAACAATCAACAAGATTGTAAAAAAAACCTCAAATCAGCACAGAGAATGATTGGCAATATGTGTAGCTATGTATTTATCTATCTATAGTTTCTTAATTACGTCCTTCTATATTAACTTTATTATTTCTCTTAAGTACATTTGCTAAACTGTACACTCTCATTTATATCTGGTATAATTTAGACAATAAATATATAAACTAGTTACTTTTAAACACAATTTTTCAAATGCAATATCAATTAGTACAAATAATAATCCAAACTCAACTTATAAATAGGAATTGTTTCAATCCTGTCCACTTTCTGTTCACATCTTCCCAATAGGCCGAATAATGTATTCAAAAAGTGGGCAACATTGCAATGTGTCCATCCTTTATTACACTTTAAATACACAGTATAGTGTCCACATGTTGTAGTAGGTCCATCATGGAAAATAATAGCCACTGCTATAAAAGTTCTTCCTGAAATAGATATTTGGCTTGAAACAAAAAAATTATTTTGGTTTCCAATTTTCTTTAATTTGCTCTACAACGTTGAAACATTAAAATGAGATATCTCCCGATCTTTCTATATGTAATCTAGACAACATCTCTGATTTACAATGCAAACATTTCATATCCTGATTGGCTGTTTTTACTAATTTGTTAAAAGGTACTGATTTGCAATCTGGTATCGTCAAGTATATGAATCGTTTTGTGTCTATTTCAGTGCTGGAATTAAATGAACATTCTTTACATTTATGATCCCATCTGTAACTTACTCCAAATAAGTTTTCAATCTGTATTCCTTCATGTTCTAACACTCCAAGCATAAGCATTAGAAATTATTGTGCATCTTGTTGTACATTAAGAGTAAATGTCAAAGAATCAGTACATATATCCAAAAGATGTCGAACACCAGAAGCAGTATGGAGTTTACTTCTGTCAGTTACCAACTGTTGAAATACATGATATAATAAAGAACAAAATCTTTTTCATGATTTCCCATAATTTCACATTGAAGCTCTTCTAGATAAAACACAACATTCAAAATCATATTAGCATAGCAGTTGATACCTGAACTGTTTTACAACTGGTATCATACAATCTCATCAACAGTTTCCATTTTCATTTTCTTTACACTTTCATGATTCTCTTCAATTGTTTTCTTTTTTTGAACCTCAATTGAATGTTTGACATATATCCATTTTGGACACACTACACGTTTCTCATATATGGGATATTCACCTAAATGAGGAGTATAAAGTCGTCTTAAACGATTTTACTCTTACACAATTTGCATCAGCACTTACTTTTTTCTCATCAAAATCAATCAAATACAAACCAGATAATGTTCTTACTCGAGACAATGCAACATATGCCATTACCTCTTTGAACACTGTACTTCCAATATTTACCAAAGCACTGTCTATACTTAAACCTTGAGATTTATGGATAGTTACTGCATATGCTAAAGACAAAGGAAACAGTTTTCTGCGAACCTACAAGTCTTTTACAAGCAAAAAACATACAACACAACGCCCAATCAGTCTGACCTCTTTAATCTGATCAAATTTTATCTTCAAAAATTCTATTCCATCTCTGTTCTGAAAATTTACAAAATCAACATCTTTTCCCATTGCTCCATTTACTAAACCTTCTACATTCAAACTACGCCGTAAAATTACCCGGCAGTTAATCCATACATGTAAAGTCTTTTCTAAGCCTGCAGTCTTAGATACTTTTCCAAAGAATTCAATTTTGATTGTAGTTTCTCTGTGAGAAGAATAGTCACTCCTTGATGTTCAATTTTATCAATAGCTTCAATTTCCACTATTTGTTGTTTTTCCAGTTTTAAAAGTTCTTGATTAAATGTAGAACACTCTTGCAGTGTAGGCATTAGGCAAACTATAGACTTCTTTTCTCCAAGCTTATTGTACATTATTTCAGCCGCTGTGTTTCCAGTTGTAAACAAGTTCCTTAGTAGCCGACTTTCTAAAGCTTGTTTACCATGTTTCGTCAAGACACCAATTCTTATATCTTGAAGAATATTTCCATAATGTTCATCACTTGCTTGTCGCATATTCTTAATAAGTTCTTTATATTCAAAATGAGACCAAATGTTCACATTTCCAATACCACCCAAAAATTTTCTAGTATCTTCATGGACAAGTGTTTTAAAAACAGGTTGCCCTTTTACAGGAGTAAGTTGTAGTAGATCGCCAAATACAATTACATGTTTTCCTCCAAACAGAACATCGTAATCTGTTTTTAAAATCTGTTGCATTCTCAAGTGTACAAAGGCAAGCATTAAGTTTGAGACCATGCTCACCTCATCAATGATTCGAAGTTTCATTTTCTTCAGTACTCTTGAGACTTTATAACAAGCTTCTCCAGATAGCTTGTGATATTCCAATTTATTTTCATGTTCAACTGGTAGCATAAGTAATCGATGTAAAGTAATCCCTTTAATGTTATGTGCTGCTAATCCAGTAGGAGCTGTTACAACACAAGTTAAATGTGATTCTGTAGTTTTGTATAGATAACTAATCAAAACTTTAATTAAGAAACCTTTTCCAGTTCCAGCTTGACCACTGATGTACATTAGAATAGGTTTAAATGTTGAGCATTGGCATTCTTTTTTTTCATGTTGCAAACCATGTTGTATCTGTTCTGTCACTTGTAGATATATTTATTTTTGTTAAATGTTTAGTTGTTCTTCTAACTTTTCCAACTGAATAATATCCTGTTGTGCTTGTTGCATTGCAGTTTCTACTTCATTCATGGCTATTGCTGCTTCATTTTCAATAATTGGCTGTCCTAGTGTATCTTGACTTAGTGGACCCAAACTTTGACTATCTCGAGAACTGTCTCTAGCTATTTCAGCTGCAATAGTAGTTTCCTGTTCAATCTCATCATGTAACATTTGTAGATAAGTTGGGAAGATTGTGCATTGAATGCTATCTTTACATGCATTAAAAGAATCTTCATAGCAGTCAAAATCTCCATGTAATTCCGCTTCAATACGCCAAGGCTTAAACAGTTGCAGAAGTGCTAAATAGAAAAATTGCCTCTTATCTGGACTTTCGCAACTGAGTTTTTGGTGGTTAATAAGATTTTCTTTGACATGTTTTACCAAACATCCGTCACATCCAATTACTGCATATTTTTCTTCATTCATATTTTCTGTAATATTTCTTTTAAAACTATAATGTTGAAGTATTTCATAGAGACATACGTTTTCCAGATATGGACTCCTTTTGGGATAGTATGTATCCAACATATTAGTTTTAACAATATCTGTACTTTCTGGTTCATTCAGTGCTAAGTATTTGATTTCTTGTAATGTTTTCAATACTCTATTTCGTGTGCAGGCAAGACCTAAACTTATCCAAATGATTCCTCTTGACTTTGAATATAAACTGGCAGAGCTCAACCGATCCGAACAGTCATAGGATCCAATCACTTGGTGGGAAAGCATTTTCAAGCTAAAGCTGTACAATTTCTTGCTAAGACTCTTTTCCTGTGAAATTTCTTCCCACATTTCTTTCATCTCTGTCTTTTCAGATTTAGTTATATATGACGTAACATAGCGAGCAACAGCAATTGAATTATCTGCAACTTATTGAATATCCATGTTTGCATTCCACATTGTCAAAATCGCTGGACTGTAGTCATTAATATACTATGAATGTTCAGGTTCTTTTTAAGTTGTATGTATTCTTTGGAGATTTCTGAGTTATTGTATGCCTTACTGCTGACATAAAACTATTTACTCTTCCTTTAGAAATTATTGGATGTGGGAATCCAAAACAACATTTTGTATAAAATTTTCCCTTTGACTTGTATTTTCGTTGACAATATTTTCCACATTGATGACTTTGAAACCATAAAACTTGTTGTCTCAAGCTGTTTTCTCCTCCTTCTTTTTCAATGGCACAGGTAACATACTCTTCGATGAAAGACAAAACACTTTCATCAGTATCAGTTCCAAATGTTGGTGCATTTTTGATCCATAATAGCATGTGTATATGAGGAGCACCTCTTGCTTGGTATTCCTTTCTCCAAAAGAAATCAGTAACTTCTCCAAGAGGTGGATTATTTTTATTGCAGATAAAAGACATCATAGCTTGAAACCTTTGATTAAAATATCTGCACACATTTACAGGATAGAAGGAACAGAGTTCCCCAGCTGTCTTCAATTCAATATTTTTTACATTTGAATTTACTTCTCATAGAAATTCAAGTAAATTGTCCCATGTGTATTCAGCACAGCTAAGTGTTACAAACCACGTAGGGGTACCTAAGTTTCTTAACATACATTTAAGTTCTCCGTTACGACGATATCAATACTCATTCGTACCACGTTGACACGCAATCAAATTAATTAACTGAGTTTCTAAATGATCATCTCTTTGTTCAACTTTGTCCATGAATTCCTTGGCAGAAACATGTGTAAGATGAACTCCTGTTTTAATATGTGGTTCACTGCATATGAAAGTGCAGACAAGTCACGTTCAAACAGAAGATGAAATATATATGGAATGCACTGTCGAAATCTTGGATCTTCTGAGTACAATCTTGTCGAGCGGTATTCTGAAGCTGGAATCTGTACTGCTCGTTCATCATATCGTCCACCTTCTCCAGTGGGGAACAACTGTGGAAAACAACGAGCTTCTAAACTTTTTTCCCATACACTCATGGGAGTTCCCTTTGCTTTCTTCATTTGAAATAATTCAATACTGTTTCCTATCACTTCTTTTGAATGTAGAGGATGTATACTTTAATGTTCATAAATCTCTTCACTCCTGGACTTGTCCACTTTTTCTATTTGTCTACTTTGAATTTCTATTTCATCTTCTAAACATATTTCCTGTTTTTCCACATTTACACTTTTATAATAAATATTGTTCTGTACAAGATATAATGTAGCATTTTGAGGTTTGGTAACATCTACTAACTCTTGCCATATTTTTCGACTCTTTGTTGGTACACCATTAACTAGAATGACTACAGGCTCACTTTACTCTCTCTCTATACCAACAGTTTCAATATTTTTCTTAAAATCTAAAGGTAAGTACACAACTCTTCCTTTCAGACCTCTTTGCAAATCTGTTGGAATAAGCTTACCTGTTTTAGGCTCCATACGAACAATGGCCTGAAACGGGCGCACATATTGAATCAGAATGGACTCATATGCATTTAAATCTGCCAGTTCCGGAGGTATAGCTACCAACTCTAACTTGTTATGTACAGTTCTAGCTGGCATTTTGTTCTCTTCTAACTTGTTGTAACAATATTTACAAATACGTTGATCAGTACCCAACTCAAAACGACCTTCCACCAACATACAAGGACCAAATTGCTGCCACTTATCATTGTTTTCCTTTTCACTTTTTAAATATACATCAACATTCCTAGTTTGACTTCTATAGTGAGTACGTCGACAACAAATACAAACATAATTTGCTTTTTCAGATGAAACTATCTTAAACTTTGTAATTTCTTCTGCAAACTTGTCAGTACTAATATCTTCCACCTGTTCTTCAACACCTACACTTATCAAGCTCTCACTTTCTCTACACTCCTCTTGTGAACCAAAGAAACAAAACTGTATATCATCACAAACTTTTTTTACATCTGATACTGAACCATGCAAAAGAGCTGTGTTCATTTCACTTAAACATAATGCAGGACTTTTTACATAGTAGAGTCTCCTTATTAACTTCCGCATTTCTGAGTGGTGTACTGCTAACATTCTTAAATGATGGAAAGTACTTTGACACACTTTTCTAGAAAGACAAGCCAGAGAATGACCCTGCAAGTTAGTATATTTTCTTACTTTACATGGATTCTAGTCCTTGTAATATCTTAATCTTCTGTTTAAGACTTTTTTGGGCATATTCTCACAATATGTCAATAGATTCCTGTTGAATACTACAAATACTACTACAATCCCACTTATATACTGGAGCTTGTGTACACCTTCCTTGAACTTCTTCAGCTATTACTTCTTCCACATTCCTAGGAACCATCTTTTCTTTTTGAATTGGACAACCTATCTTTCATCTCATAGCAACGACCACTAGTATCAACTGCATGAACTAATATATTTTGTTGAAAATAGCTTTCTTCATTAAAAAAGGCTCAGTACTAGAAGTGTGCTTCCAGTAAATATTTTGCAAAAGCTACTTCTATTAACCAGTCTTTTTCTTTTGCTTTTCTCCTTCATAAACTGCATTGTTTTATTCAATGTTTTCATTCTCTTCAATACCAATATAAATAATTTTCGTTTCAATTCAAAAGCTTTTTCTACTATACTTTCAATGTGTTGCTTTTTTGTATAAGATGCTGATCTTTTTATATTTTTACAATCTTTCAATAAATTTTGTATAACTCTACTTTTATACATTCTCTTCCTAATGTCTTTATATTCTTTCAGCCTTCTTTCAACATGGATTGTTTTCCCATAACATGATTTTCCATTAATATGTCCTTTTTTCGTTTCCTTCCGATTGGTTGTAGAATTTTCCTTTCTCTTTTACACATTTTGAAAATTCATTACATTCTTTAAAAGTCTTTTAACAAACTCTTTAGTTCTCTTACCAGAAGTCTTTTTCTTCAATGTCACATTTTGAACTTCATCTAATTTCTGTTTTTCTCTTTCCTTTGAATAGTACAGTTTTTTTCTCTTTGATCTTTTCTTGTGATACTCAATCTTTCTTACTAATAATGGTGAATATCTGAAAGAAAAAAAAGTTTAAATAGTTTCTAAAAATAATTTTATATTATTAAAATAATTATATACAAATATTCTCATCTATAAATAAACAAATACTTTCAATTGCATTGCAAATGTCTCCATAACACATAAATATTTAGAATATTATACTTTACATGTTATCAAACCTATTATAAGAACCAAATGTTTAAACAGTAACATCTCAGAGCGCATGCTATCTAAATTTGACTAAAAAAAGTGTATGTATTAATTTCTACTCATAAAATCTGGCACCTGTGTATTAAACAAGCCATGTCAGACACTGCACAATTCTTTCATTTAGAAGACATCACAACCTCTGCAACAGAATGACAGAGCAGAACTAAAGGATTTCTCTACTACTACCCAAACCAATCAGGTTCACATGTATAATACATCAGACAATAGATGTAGAAGTAGACACATACGTCGTTCACAACACCATAAAGTCCCTTAAACTTCACAGACCGGCGTTCTCATTTCAAAATAACACCTAAAGTGTTGAGCTTATCCAAATATAAAGCAGCAACCATTCACATGTGTCTGCTGGAAGTCTCACCATCTTCCTGAAACCATGCATGCATATGTCTGTACCTTTTGCTAGTAGCATCATATATCAAAGAAACATACAAATAGATGTACACCTGTGTTTTATACGTCTAGCATCTTCAGATGCATAACACATATCACAATACATGTGCAAGTAGACACATACCTCAGTCACAAGACCGTGAAGACCATAAAACTTGACAGACTGCACTTCACATTTCAAACAGACACCTAGATTTATGCGGCGTACTTCAGGTGAACTTTTCCACAGACTCTTACAAAGAACCATAATAACTAATTCATCACCCAACATATTTTAAATATCACTTTTCTGCTGCTGCTGCTTCACCATTCTACTACTACTCAGGTATTGAGCATAGCCAAATACAAACCAGCAACCATTCACATGTCTCTGTTGTAAGTCTCCCCATAATTCTAAAAGCATGCATGCATGTGTGTGTACCTTTTGCTAGCAGCATCATATATAAAAGAAATATACAAATAGATGTATACCTCTGTTTTATACGTCTAGCATCTTCAGATGCATAACACGCATCAGAATACATGTGCAAGTAGGGACGTACCTCAGTCACAAGACCATCCACATCTTAAAACTTGACAGACTGCACTTCACATTTCAAGCAGACACTGAAAATTATGCAGTATATTTGAAGTGTACCTTTCCACAGACTCATACAAAGTAGCCTAATCACTAATCCCTCTGCAAACATGTCTTGAACCTCACTTTTGTGCTGCAGCTTCACCATTCTACGACTACTTAGAGTGTTGGGCCTAGCCAAATATAAAGCAGCAACCCATCACATGTCTAAGCTGTAAGTCTCACCATATTCCTGAAAGCATACATGCAAATGTCTGAACCTTTTGCTAGCAGCATCATATATAAAGGAAATATACAAATAGATGTATACCTGTGTTTTATACGTCTAGCATCTTCAGATGCATATCACATATCAGAATACATGTGTAAATAGAGAGATACTTCAGTCACAACACCATGCAGACCTTAAAACTTGAGAGACTGCACTTCACATTTCAAACAGACACCTATAGTTATGCGGCGTACTTCAAGTGTATCTTTTGCACAGACTCATACAAAGTACCCTAATCACGAATCCGTTTCCTAACATGTCTTAAACCTCACTTTTGTGCTGCAGCTTCACCATTCTGTGACTACTTAGGGTGTTGGGCCTAACCAAATATAAAGCAGCAACTCATCACATGTCTCAGCTGTAAATCTCACCATATTCCTGAAAGCATGCATGCACCTGTCTCTACCTTTTGCTAGCAGCGTCATATATAAAAGAAATATACAAATAGATGTATACCTGTGTTTTATGCGTCTAGCATTTTCAGATGCATAACACGTATCAGAATACATGTGCAAGTAGAGACATACCTCAGTCACAAGACCATGAAGGCCTTAAAACTTGACAGACTACACTTCATATTTCAAACAGACACCTAGATTTATGCAGCGTACTACAAGTGCACCTTTCCACAGACTCATACAAAGTAACCTAATCACTAATCCCTCTGCCATCATGTCTTAAACCTCACTTTTCTGCTGCTGCTTCACCATTCTACTACTACTCAAAGTGTTGATCCTAGCCAAATACAAAGCACCAACCCTTCACATGTCTCTGTTATAAGTGTCACCATATTCCTGAAAGCATGCATGCATGTGTCTCTACCTTCTGCTAGTGGCATCATATATAAAAGAAACATAAAAAAAGATGTATACCTCTGTTTTATACTTCTAGCATCTTCAGAGACATAACACATATGAGAATACATGTGCAAGTAGAGACATACCTCAGTCACAAGACCATCCAGATCTTAAAACGTGACAGTCTGCACTTCACATTTCAAGCAGACATTGAAAATTATGTGGCATATTTCAACTGTAACTCTCTAGAGACTTATAAAAAGTAGCCTAATCACTAATACCTCATGTCAACATGTTTTAAACCTCACTTTTGTGCTGCAGCTTCACCATTCTACTACTACTCACAGTGTTGAGCCTAGCCACATACAAAGCAACAGCACCTCTTTGTTATACATCTTGCATCTTTAAATGTATGAGGCATAGAAGAATACATATGCAAGTAGAGACATACTTCAGTCACAAGTCCATGCACACCTTAAAACTTGACAGACTGCACTTCCAATTTGAAAGCAACACCTAAAATTATGCGGTATACTTCAATTGTACATTTCCGCCCACTAATACACACTAACATAATCGCTAATCCATCTTCCAATATACACATATTACTATACACAATCTATTTCAATCATCATTTAAGTACAATAAAACAAACTACAATACACATCTCTACATTTAATAACATATTTCAAACATCACAGTTCTTGAATAATTTTTAAAGTTTGAAAATAAAGCTAATACATAATACACCTCACAAATTTTTAACTCACCTTTCAAATAGTATTGTAGAATATGAAATATCAGAAACTCATAAAAGATTTTCTTTTGCACACAATCAATGTAATTCACCACTCTCAACAAGGTAAAACCAGTAATGGCAAACTTTCCCTCTCTTTCACCACACAAATAAATGTAGTTAACAAAGCACATTATTTCAAATTGTGAAACACATTTCTATGGGTTAGACATATTAACCCTTTCCAACTGTCTTCTAAAAGTGTCCAAACTGGTTCTGTAATTTTCTGGAGTCGCGACTCCACCGCGGTGCCTCAGTAAAGCGTCGCAGTGGAGCCGCAAATCCATACGGGAGTTTAAAAACCTATTACTAATAATACTAGTATTATTTTTTAAGAACACACCACTTCTAAACATAATACTGATTTGGGAAATCTTACTTTAATAACATAACACTTATATATATAAATTACAATTTCATATTTTAAAACCACAGTTAAGTTTCAACCCTTCCTCCATTCTGCTTGATCTCAGTTTTCATAGTAACAGTTTCTGCAACATTCAACTGTACTGGCTGATCACAAGTTCAACATATTTTCAAGTTTAGCAAAGTAACTTACAAATGCAAATAGCAGGTGTGGTTGACTTTTGCAAAATATTACCTAATCCTAATATTACCTAATCCTATCTACTGTACCTTTCAAACATTTTTTAATAACCAATAAGAAGCATGCTACTTTAAGAAAGCAACATGCATCCTATTTTTGAGTATACAATGTTCATGAACAGCCAATCAGTTATCTGCTTTTTGAAAAACAGCATCTTGTCCACCATTTTAGATACCTCTCATTCTACCAACTGACTACCTCAGCTACAGACATCTTCTCATTACTTCCAGACATCCCTTCAAGCAGGCCTGGGCGTAGTTCGCTGAGTTTTGCTACGCGGAACTCCGCGAAGTTGCAAAAAAACTCTGCGAAGTTCCGCGAGTGGAGGAGTGCAGTGCGAACTGCAGTTTGTGCTGGTATTCCTGCCGTTCAGGTAGAAATTCTACCCGAGCGGCAGCTCGCGCTCGCGAACTTACCGTTCGCGATCGCGAGTGGGGAAAAAACTCCGCTGCACATCGTGAAGCGGAGTTTTCTGCACTCCGCGAGCTCCACGGAGTGCAGAAAACTCCGCAAACTCCGCGAACGGAGCGAAGTTCACCGCCCAGGCCTACCTTCAAGATGCTTACAGTATGGATTGTAGGGCACAGCTAAGTTTTCTGGTGCAAACGGTATGCTGAACACAGAGGTATTGACAAAGACCTAGCTTTGCAAACTATGGATATTAAATGGATTGCACAGAGAGGATTAAAGTGGCACCAATTAATGCCTTTGGTTAAAACCTTTTTGCATCTCCAACCCCCTGACCTCATGATTGTGCACTGTGGTGGCAATGACCTAGGCACATTGACTGGAGTAGGACTGGAAATGCTCATGAAGGATACCTTTGCACAATTGATGTTGCTTTTCCCTCAAACTGTCTTTGTATACTCTAATATATGCCAAAAACAGAAATGGAAGTGGTCAAATAAAATCTGTCCACAGACTGAGAAAGCTAGAAAGAATGTCAATAAAGCTGTTTCTGCTTACCTCAGAGAGCATAGGATGGGCTCCATCTATAACAACAATCTACATTTTGGTATGGATGACATCTACAGAAGTAATGGAGTATACTTCACAGATCAGGAAACAGAGTCTTTCTCAACAACCTAAAGCTGTGCATCCGCACTTACATGTAGCTACAACAAACTCATAATGAAAACAAGGGCTCTTTTTAGATCCACCCTATAACACAATAGTGAATCTTATTTTTTTAAACATACATACTTTTTCAAAAAAAATTGTGGATTCGCGAACCCGTTGCGGATTTGCAAAAGCATGAATTCAATGTACTATAACACAATACACTTTTCAGGTTTAACTTTTAATTTTTCATTTTATATATTTTTACTAACTCTATCAAATTTAATCTTATTATTAACTTCAATCTCACTACTTCTATAAAGCAAGTTCACAAATGCAACACTACCTTCTAAATTATATACTATTAAATTATTTATTTAAGATAGATCCGCGAATCCACCGTGACGTTACATAGGAGGCCGCGCTGAGAGCCGCAATGAGGTTGCGACTCCAAAATAGACAGAAAAAAAAAATGCTCCTCTTCCATTATTTGGTATCCGACCTGGGGACCCCATCCCCCAGGGCATGCTCTCACATTGGGGACTGCGGGGGAGCCCCAATGCCCCCACGGTCCCAGCCGGCTCCCGGTCTCCTGCAGGAGCCGGCATTGCTTTTGGACAAGGGGAGCTGCTAACTTGCAGCTCCCCTTGTCCAAAAGCAATCTGCTTTGCTTCATGGAAGCGAAAGCAGTTTTTCTGCTCTCGCTTCCATGAAGTGAAGCAAAAGTTTGCAATGACAGGACAGGAGCACTGCTCCCGCCCTGCCATTGCAAACTGCAATGTCCCGGGGGTGGGCACTCCGGCACATTGCTGGAGTTGGCTCTGGGGGGTGGCATCCCCAGGGCCATGGAGGCTCCTGGAGGGGGGCCATGTAGCCCCCCTCCCTTACTTTTTAAAGCCCCGGGGAGCTGGTGGTCCCCGGGGCCGGGGGGCCGCAACGGACCCCCATATCTTTATTATTCAATGCCCCGGGGAGGTGGTGGTCCCCGGGGCTGCGGGGGGTCGTGTGCCCCGCACTTAATTAACAGAGCCCTGGGGAGGTGGCTGTCCCCATTAAAACAATGCCCCCGGGACCTGGCCCACCCAGGGGCCTAAAACAAACAACGAGCGGGAGCCCGCACTTTGTTTAGTTTTTAAATTTTCAGCTGGATTTGTGAACCCTACGCGAATCCCTCCAATTTTTAAAAAAAATATGCTTTTTTTGGCCCTGGAGGTCCCTGTGGGACCCCCTGACCAGGCCTAGGGGGTCAGGGTGTTTCTACCCAGCCCCCTTTTCTTCTTTTATGACCTTTTTTCTTGTGACTCGGTTCAACCGAGTCACAAGATGGCTGCCAACACTTTTTCGTTTAGAGTGTTGGCAGCCAATCAGAATCGAGCTCATGCTCGGGAGGGTTCGCGGATCCACCGCGGTCACCAGATATATAAATATTTTAAATATGAATATTTCAGGAACTACTAAACGAATTTACACCATTTAAAAAAAGGTCGCTTTCTGAACCAAGGGCTTCCTTTTTTGGCAAATTTGGTGTAATTCCGTTCAGCAGTTCGGGCTGTAGCTTTGTCTAAAGTTTCCTATGGAAATTAACATGGAGAAAACGCGTTTTGGGACCCTCTTTATTCTCAGCCCCCGCTTGACGAATCACCCCAAAACTTTCAAGACAGGTGCTGACCAGAGCACCCCATTAGTTTTGAAACTTTCGCTAAGATTCGTCAAACGGCGCCAAAGATATTGGGAAATCAAAAAATGCTTTTCCTATGGAAACTAGGTCCTAACTATAACTACCTACAGCAGTAGGTAATATATATATATAATATTCACTGAAAAAACCATAGGTTTCAGGGACGTTATAGTTAGGAATTAGCATTTAAAAAACCTTAGAGATTCACTGAAAAAAACCACAGGTTTCAGGGACGTTGTAGTTAGTTGGACATTTCACTCGTACAAAACCAAAGAAATTCAGCCGTTATAGTTATTTGAGCTAACTATAACTCGCGCCCCCGCAATACACTGCTAATGACGTCACATATTATATCACTCATGACATGGTCAGTGACATCACTGATGACATCTCAAATGACATCACTGATTACATCACTGATGACATCATCCAGAGACTGGGTGATTTTTAAAAGTTTAAGAATGTTAATTATAGATACGCAAGGTGTATTGAATAATGAGTGGGTGTATGAGTGTCTGAATGGATGATTTAGTGGGTGCGTGATTGACTGTTTAAGTGAGAGATTAAACGTGTCTTAGTGAATGCATGGGTGAATGAATAATCTGTGTGCATGTATGTATCAGTCTGTCAGTTGGTGTGTAAGTGGCTGCCTGGGTTGGTGAGTAGCTACATGAGTGTCTATATGGATTAATGATTGGTTGTCTGACTACCTGTATGGGTGACTGAATATCTGTGTGGGTGGGTGGGGGGTGTGTGACTCCCTCCATGGATGTGTGAGTGGGTGATTCAGTGGGTTTATGGGTTCATGAGTGCGTCTGAAAGGAACTGTATGGGTGAGTGAGTATGTGTATGGCTGTGTTGGTGAGTGAATGGCTGTCTCGGTGGTGTAAGTGTGAGTGCCTACATATGTGAAAGGCAGAATATGTGAATGTTGGAGTATATAAGTGACTATATGTGAGAGTGAGTGATTGTGAGAGTGACTGCATGGATGAGTGTGTGCTTGTGTCAGTGATTGTATAAGAGAGTAAGTATGTATTAGTATCTGTATGAATAAGTGAGGTGGTGTGTGTATAACTGTATAAGGGAGTAAATGGCAGTGTCATTGAGACTTTGGGTGACTGACTAGGTGTTTGAGTATCTCTGTGGATGAGTGGCAGTATGTGAGTAACTGTATGGGTGTATGAGTGCATATATCAGAGGCTGTATTGATGAGTGACTGTATGTATGAGTGACTGTAACAGTGAGTGAGTGGATGTGTATAGACCTGAGTGGGTATGTACTAACTGGTATTGTTGTGTCTATGGTTTCGAGAATGGTCATCTGCATTTTAGAGTGGGTGTATGAAAGGTTATATTAGGGTATGAGGAGGTGCATCAGATATTAAGTGGATGATGTCATCAGTGATGTCATCAGTGAAGTCATTTGAGATGTCATCAGCGATGTCATCAGTGATGTCACTGACCATGTCGTGAGTGATGTAATATGTGAGGGCATCAGCAGTGCATTGTGGGGACGCGAGTTATAGTTAGCTCAACTAGCTATAACGGCTGAATTTCTCTGGTTTTGTACGGGTGAAATGTCCAACTAACTATAACGTCCCTGAAACCTGTGGTTTTTTCAGTGAATTTCTAAGATTTTTTAAATGCTAATTCCTAACTATAATGTCCCTGAAACCTATGGTTTTATCAGTAAATTTCTAAGGTTTTTTAAATGCTAATTCCTAAATATAACGTCCCTGAAACCTGTGGGTTTTTCAGTGAATTTCTAAGGTTATTTAAATGCTAATTCCTAACTATAACGTACCTGAAACCTCTGGTTTTTTCAGTGAATTTCTGAGGTTTTTAAATGCTAATTTCTAAATATGCCTACATAGGTAGGACATGTGCAGAAAGGGAAGAAAGGCACAGAAAGAAGCAAGAGAAGTGCAGAAAGAGGCAACAGAAGTCCAGAAAGAGGAAGAAAGGTGCAGAAAGAAGCAAGAGAAGTGCAGAAAGAACCAACAGAGATGCAGAAAGAGGCCTACTTTGACTGTACCTTACAACAGACGCATACAAAGTAGCCTAATCACTAATCCTTCTCCCAAGATGTCTTAAACCTCACTTTTCTCTCACTTTACACTATTAATGGACTGCTCAGAATGTTAGGCCTACCTACCAAATATAAAACAGCAATCCTAACCATATCACTGTTGTAAATCTGACCAAGTTTGTGAAGGTATGCATGTGTGTCTCTGTTTTTACCGAGTGACATGTTACATAAAAATAAACATAGAAATTCTTGAATACCTGTGTTTCGAACAGCATACTCTGTACATATGTGTACAAAAAGGTGTATGTATTTCTTTCTGCTCATAATACAGGGCACATGGGTTTTCAATAGTATATTTGAGAGGCTCTATAACACCTATCCTGTGCAACTGAATGACAGAGCAGAACTGAGAACGTTTAACCACCTATAGAAGAAGCTACCCACTTTTTAAGCTACCATCTTCAGATGCATAACACATGTGAGAATACATATACAAGTAGACATATACCTCAGTCACAAGAGCATGCAGACCTTTAAACTTGACAGCTTGCACTTCCCATTTGAGTACAGAAAGAGGCGAGAGAAGTTCAGAAAGAAGCAAGAGATGTGCAGAAAGAAACAAAAGAAGTGCAGAAAGAAGGAACAGAGGTGCAGAAAGAGGCAACAGCGGTGCAGAAAGAGGGAAGAGGGGTGAAGAAAAAGGCTGCAGAAAGATGCAAGAGAGCTGCAGAAAGAAACAAAAGAAGTGCAGAAAGAAGGAACAGAGGTGCAGAAAGAGGCAAAAGGGGTGCAGAAAGAGGGGAGAGGGGTGCAGAAAGACGCACGAGGGGTACAGAAAGAAGCAAGAGAGGTGCAGAAATAAGCAAGAGAAGTGCAGAAAAAAGCAACAGAGGTGCAGAAAGACGGATGAGAGGCGGAGAAAGAGGCAAGCAAAATGCATAAAGAAGCAACAGAGATGAAAAAAGGGGGAAGAGGGGTGGAGGAAGAGGCAAGAGGGGTGCAGAAAGAAGCAAGAGAGGTGCAGAAAGAAACAAAAGAAGTGCAGAAAGAAGCAACAGAGGTGGAGAAAGAGAGAAGAGGAGTGCAGAAAGAGGGAAGAGGGGTGCAGCAAGAGGCACGAGGGGTGCAGAAAGAAGCAAGAGAGGTAAAGAAAGAAGCAAGAGAAGTGCATAAAGAAGCAACAGAGATGCAGAAAGGGGGAAGTGGGGTGGAGAAAGAGGCAAGAGGCAAGAGGGGTGCAGAAAGAAGCAAGAGAGGTGCAGAAAGAAACAAGAGAAGTGCAGAAAGAAGGAACAGAGGAGCAGAAAGAGGCAAGAGGGGTACAGAAAGAGGGAAGAGGGGTGCAAAAAGAAGCACAAGTGGTGCAGAAAGAAGCAAGAGAGGTGCAGAAAGAAGCAAGAGGAGTGTAGAAAGAAGCAACAGAGGTGCAGAAAGAGGCAAAAGGGGTGCAAAAAGAGGGAAGAGGGGTGCAGAAAGAGGCACAAGGGGCGCAGAAAGAAGCAAGAGATGTGCAGAAAGAAACAAAAGAAGTGCAGAAAGAAAGAACAGAGATGCAGAAAGAGGCAACAAGGGTGCAGAAAGAAGGAAGAGGGGAGGAGAAAGAGGCAAGGGGGTGCAGAAAGAAGCAAGAATGCTGCAGAAAGAAACAAAAGAAGTGCAGAAAGAAGGAACAGAGGTGTAGAAAGAGGCTAGCAGGGTACAGAAAGAGGCAAAAGGGGTGCAGAAAGAAGCAAGAGGTGCAGAAGAAACAAAAGAAGTGCAGAAAGAAGGAACAGAGGTGCAGAAAGAGGCATGAGGGGTGCAGAAAGAGGGATGAGGGGTGTGAAAGTGGCACGAGGAGTGCAGAAAGAAGGAAGAGGAGTACAGAAAGAAGCAACAGAGGTGCAGAAAGAAGGAACAGAGGTGCAGAAAGAGGCAAGTGGGGTGCAGAAAGAGGCAAAAGGGATGCAGAAAGAAGCGAGAGGTGCAGAAAGAAACAAAAGAAGTGCAGAAAGAAGGAACAGAGGTACAGAAAGAGGCAAGAGGGGTGCAGAAAGAGGGAAGAGGGGTGTGAAAGAGGCACAAGGAGTGCAGAAAGAAGCAAGAGGAGTGCAGAAAGAGGCAACAGAGGTGCAGAAAGAGGTAAGAGGGGTGCAAAAAGAAGGAAGAGGGGTGCATAAAGAGGCACGTGGAGTGCAGAAAGAAGCAAGAGATGTGCAGAAAGAAACGAAAGAAGTACAGAAAGAAAGAACAGGGGTGCAGAAAGAGGCAACAGGGGTGCAGAAAGAGGGTGGATGGGTGGAGAAAGAGGCAAGGGGTGCAGAAAGAAGCAAGAGAGCTGCAGAAAGAAACAAAAGAAGTGCGGAAAGAAGGAACAGAGGTACAGAAAGAGGCAAGAGAGGTGCGGGAAGAGGGGTGTGAAAGGGGTGCAGAAAGAAGTGAGAGAGGTGCAGAAAGAAGCAACAGAGGTGCAGAAAGAGGGAAGAGGGGTGGAGAAAGAGACAAGAGAAGTGCAGAAAGAAGCAACCGAGATGCAGAAAGGGGGAAGAGGGATGGAGAAAGAGGCAAGAGGGGTGCAGAAAGAACCAAGAGAGGTGCAGAAAGAAACAAATGAAGTGCAGAAAGAAGGAACAGAGGTGCAGAAAGAGGCAAGAGGACTGCAGAAAGAGAGAAGAGGGGGTGCAGAAAGTGGCACAAGGGTTGCAGAAAGAAGGGACAGAGGTGCAGAAAGAAGCAAGAGAAGTGCAGAAAGAAGCAACAGAGGTGCAGAAAGAGGGATGAGGGGTGGAGAAAGAGGCAAGAGAAGTGCAGAAAGGAGCAACAGAGATGCTAAAAGGGGGAACAGGGGTGGAGAAAGTGGCAAGAGGGGTGCAGAAAGAAGCAAGAGAGGGGCAGAAAGAAACAAGAGAAGTGCAGATAGAAGGAACAGAGGTGCAGAAAGAGGCAAGAGGGGTGCAGAAAGAGGGAAGAGGGGTGCAGAAAGAAGCACGAGTGGTGTAGAAAGAAGCAATAGAGGTGTAGAAAGAAGCAAGAGGAGTGCAGAAAGAAGCAACAGAGGTGCCGAAAGAGGCAAGAGAGGTGAAAAAAGAGGGAAGAGGGGTGTAGAAAGAGGCACGAGGGGTGCAGAAAGAAGCAAGAGATGTGCAGAAAGAAACAAAAGAAGTGCAAAAAGAAAGTACAGAGATGCAGAAAGAGGCAACAGGAGTGCAGAACGAGGGAAGAGGGGTGCAGAAAGAGGCACGTGGGGTGCAGAAATAAGAAAGAGATGTGTAGAAAGAAACAAAAGAAGTGCAGAAAGAAGGAACAGAGGTACAGAAAGAGGCAAGAGGGGTGCAGAAAGAGGGAAGAGGGGTGTGAAAGAGGCACAAGGAGTGCAGAAAGAAGCAAGAGGAGTGCAGAAAGAGGCAACAGAGGTGCAGAAAGAGGTAAGAGGGGTGCAAAAAGAAGGAAGAAGGGTGCATAAAGAGGCACGTGGAGTGCAGAAAGAAGCAAGAGATGTGCAGAAAGAAACGAAAGAAGTACAGAAAGAAAGAACAGAGGTGCAGAAAGAGGCAACAGGGGTGCGGAAAGAGGGTGGATGGGTGGAGAAAGAGGAAAGGGGGTGCAGAAAGAATCAAGAGAGCTGCAGAAAGAAGCAAGAGAGCTGCAGAAAGAAAAAAAGAAGTGCAGAAAGAAGGAACAGAGGTGCAGAAAGAGGCAAGAGGGGTGCAGAAAGAGGGAAGAGGGGTGCAGAAAGAAATGAGAGGTGCAGAAAGAAACAAAAGAAGTGCAGAAAGAAGGAACAGAGGTGTAGAAAGAGGCAAGAGGGGTGCGGGAAGAGGGGTGTGAAAGAGGCACGAGGGGTGCAGAAAGAAGTGAGAGAGGTGCAGAAAGAAGCAACAGAGGTGCAGAAAGAGGGAAGAGGGGTAGAGAAAGAGACAAGAGAAGTGCAGAAATAAGCAACAGAGATGCAGAAAGGGGGAAGAGGGATGGAGAAAGAGGCAAGAGGGGTGCAGAAAGAACCAAGAGAGGTGCAGAAAGAAACAAATGAAGTGCAGAAAGAAGGAACAGAGGTGCAGAAAGAGGCAAGAGGACTGCAGAAAGAGAGAAGAGGGGGTGGAGAAAGTGGCACAAGGGTTGCAGAAAGAAGGGACAGAGGTGCAGAAAGAAGCAAGAGAAGTGCAGAAAGAAGCAACAGAGGTGCAGAAAGAGGGATGAGGGGTGGAGAAAGAGGCAAGAGAAGTGCAGAAAGAAGCAACAGAGATACTAAAAGGGGGAACAGGGGTGGAGAAAGTGGCAAGAGGGGTGCAGAAAGAAGCAAGAGAGGTGCAGAAAGAAACAAGAGAAGTGCAGATAGAAGGAACAGAGGTGCAGAAAGAGGCAAGAGGGGTGCACAAAGAAGCATGAGTGGTGTAGAAAGAAGCAAGAGAGGTGTAGAAAGAAGCAAGAGGAGTGCAGAAAGAAGCAACAGAGGTGCAGAAAGAGGCAAGAGAGGTGAAAGAAGAGGGAAGAGGGGTGTGAAAGAGGCACGAGGGGTGCAGAAAGAAGCAAGAGATGTGCAGAAAGAAACAAAAGAAGTGCAAAAAGAAACTACAGAGATGCAGAAAGAGGCAACAGGAGTGCAGAACGAGGGAAGAGGGGTGCAGAAAGAGGCACGTGGGGTGCAGAAAGAAGCAAGAGATGTGTAGAAAGAAACAAAAGAAGTGCAGAAAGAAGGAACAGAGGTGCAGAAAGAGGCAAGCGGGGTGCAGAAAGAGGCAAAAGGGGTGCAGAAAGAAGCGAGAGGTGCAGAAAGAAACAAAAGAAGTGCAGAAAGAAGGAACAGAGGTTCAGAAAGAGGCAAGAGGGGTGCAGAAAGAGGGAAGAGGGGTGTGAAAGAGGCATGAGAAGTGCATAAAGAAGCAAGAGGAGTGCAGAAAGAAGCAACAGAGGTGCAGAAAGAGGCAAGAGGGGTGCAGAAAGAGGGAAGAGGGGTGCAGAAAGAGGCAAAGGGGGTGCAGAAAGAAATGAGAGGTGCAGAAAGAAACAAAAGTAGTGCAGAAAGAAGGAACTGAGGTGCAGAAAGAGGCAAGAGGGGTGCGGGAAGAGGGGTGCAGAAAGAGGGAAGAGGGGTGCAGAAAGAGGCAAAGGGGGTGCAGAAAGAAATGAGAGGTGCAGAAAGAAACAAAAGAAGTGCAGAAAGAAGCAACAGAGGTGCAGAAAGAGGTAGGAGGGGTGCAAAAAGAGGGAAGAGGGGTACAGAAAGAGGCACGTGGGGTGCAGAAAGAAGCAAGAGATGTGTAGAAAGAAACAAAAGAAGTGCAGAAAGAAAGAACAGAAGTACAGAAAGAGGCAACAGGGGTGCAGAAAGAGGGTGGATGGGTGGAGAAAGAGGCAAGGGGGTGCAGAAAGAAGCAAGAGAGCTGCAGAAAGAAACAAAAGAAGTGCAGAAAGAAGGAACAGGAGTGCAGAAAGAGGCAAGAGGGGTGCACTAAGAAGCAAGTGAGGTGCAGAAAGATCCAACAGAGGTGCAGAAAGAGGCAAGAGAGGTACCGAAAGTAGAAGAGATGTGCAGAAAGAGGCAACAGAAGTCCAGAAAGAGGAAGAAAGGTGCAGAAAGAAGCAAGAGAAGTGCAGAAAGAACCAACAGAGGTGCAGAAAGAGGCCTACCATAAAAATTTTATCAAAGCACGGTTAATGACTTTAAAGAAAGTGTGAATATTGGAAGCATTGACAAATAAAAATTAACGATGGGTAACAACATAATTTTAATTGTAGCCAGTCTGCCCCACCAGGACAAAAATAAAGGAGACCAACCATCTATTAATGCATTAACTTTAGTCATAATCTCTTTAAGGTTAATCGTAATGATTTCTTTAATGTTGGAATAGAGGATGCCTAGACATTTAATGCCCTTAGAGTTCCATTTGAAACCAGTATCTTTGAACATATCAGGAAGACAATATTTATTCAATGGCAAAACTTCTGATTTATCAATATTAAGTTTATAACCTGAAACAATCGAATCTGTGTTTAATAGTGAGAAAAACTCTGGTAAAGATGTAGAGGGGTTAGATATTTATATTAAAATATCCTCAGCATATGCTGTGTATTTAATATTCAGACTTTTAAATTGAAAGCCAGAAAATGTAGGAGATCGGCAAATTGTTTCTAGGAAGGGTTCTAATGCCAAAATAAATAAAAGGGCAACCCTGCCTAGTACCTCTATGTAGGGGGAAGTAGTGGGATTGTTTGCCATTAACCCAAATAGAGGTAGAAGGAGCAGAGTATAAAAGCTTAATGTATTGAATATAATGGGGACTAAAACCATGCCATTTCAGTGCACCGAATATAAATTCCCAATTCACTTGATCAAAAGACTTCTCGGCATCAAGCGTTATGGCGGTTAGGGGAGAGTTAAGTTTAGTGGCTAGGTGAATGATGTTTAGGAAAGTCCTAGAATTGTCGGAAATAGATCTTCCCTTTACAAAACCTGACTGATGCATATCAACTAAATCAGGGATAACCGAATTAATACGTATAGCTAGTAATTTAGCAAACATCTTGCAATCCATATTAATCAAAGAAATAGGCCGATAGTTGCTACCTTGAGAGAGGTCTTTATCTTTCTTAGGGAGTAAACAAATCATGGCCTAATAAAAAGTAATAACTTGGGAATTAAAAGCTGTCTAAAATGTAAATAAAAGCGTACAGTAAAGCCATCAGGCCCAGGGGTTTTATCTTTGGGGAGTTGATTAATAGCAGTTACTAATTCTTGTTCAGATATAGGAGTATCTAGGGAAGATAAATCAACAATATTATCTGGGTTTTTGGGAATTGATTGAAAAAAATTATCTAAATGATCTGAAGAGGGAGATGATTCAGGGGTATAAAGATTGGTGTAATATTCCGAAAAGCATTCTAAGATTTTTGAATCGCTAACATGACGGACCCCAGTTGAATCTGTTATGGCAATAATCTTGGATTTCTGTTTTTTGATTTTAAGGTAATTTGCCAATGATTTACCAGCTTTATTCCAACCCTCATACATTTTTGCATTAAAATGAAGTATGGTATCACAAGCATTGTCCCAGGATTGCTTGTTATATTGCAACTTGGCCTTAATAAGTTTAGTTAACGTATCGTTACCATTAGAAGAGAAGTATTCATGTTCCAGAGTCTTAATCTGATCTAAGAGCAGTGAGGAATTTTTAAGGGCCCTTTTCTTTTTTCTAGCTACAATGTCTATTATAAAACCTCTTGCGGATGCTTGAAAAGCATCCCAAACACTATTAATTTGTGTATCAGAAGGAAGATTGAATGCGAAAAATTCTTGTTGGAAAACTGTAAATTGTTCTGTGAATTGTTGATCTGATAGAAGGGAATTATTAAATATCCATCTCCGAGTGGGAGAGATAGAGCTAGGATAATCAAGGTTGACAATAACGGGAGCATGATCGAAATAAGAATTGAACCTATTTCTGCGTGTGTTAAAAATTGAAGTGTATGTTGAGTAAAAAACACATAGTCTATTCTAGAGTGGGAACTATGAACAGGGGAGAAAAAGGTGAATTCCAAAACATCAGGGTGTGATATTCTCCAAACATCAACCAACCCTCTGGCAGATACGGTTTTCTGAAAGGCTCCATGCATTTTGATGGGAACAAATCTGGTCTGGGATCTGCGGTCTAAAAAAGGGATCCATAAGTTGATCACAATCTCCACCAACTATCAGGTTTTCAGAGGAATGTGAGGAGAACCTAGTAGAAAAGTTATTCCAGAATAAAACTAAAAGATCCACTCCATTTGGACCATATACGTTACAAATTGAAAATTGTGTATTATTAATCTTAACATCTATTAAAAGCCATCTCCCAGCATCGTCCTTAAATTCATTTAACAATTAAACATTTAACGACTTATGAAACAATATAAGCACACCATTTTTGTTACTTACAGCAGGGAAACTAAAAACATTTCCCACCCATTGTTTTTTAACAGAATACAAATCTTGCTCTTTATGATGAATTTCTTGTAATAAAGCTTTTTGACATTTCAATTTTAACTGGATTACGAAGACCTTTAACGTTCCATGTCACAATGCGTAAGTTACTCATGGAGAAAAACATAAAAAGTATATAGATCAAAAAACAAGCTTAAATGAGACTTAAAAAAAGCAAAGGATTTAATCAACCGAGACACCAATGAAAGAAAATAATACCAAACCATATATATATAAATATCAATAGACAAGGACTTCATATTAAGGTAGAAGAGTAGAGAGAAAATAGGATTAAATTTTTTTTTTTAAATTAGAGAAAAAACCGACAATACAATCAACATGTTTTCCAAAAAGAAAACAACGGTCAGGTAGAAAATAATAGAGAACCACTGAAACAAATTTGTGTAAGACAGAAATTCCTATAATATACAGAGAAGAGGAGGAGAGAGACGATAGGACATTCCAAATGAAGTGTAACCAACCGTAAGGAGTCCGATGAAAAATGAAGGGGGACCACAGATATAAGTTAAATAAGGAAGGCTCGTTACATGACAGAGAAAAGGGAAAGAAGAAAGAGAAGAAAGGAAAGAAGAGAAGTGGAGATAAAGATACGAGAAGAAGTAGGGGAGAACTAGGTCTATCTCAATGTAAATTGAAAGAAGAGATGACAAAAAGCCAAGAGACTTTAGTCATAAGAAAGAAGAAGAAAAGGGGCATCAATGCTGAGGGGGGGGGGACGAAGAGAAGAAAGATGATGCTCGAAGAGATCAAAACACCAGAATTAAGTGAACAATGTATTACACAGTGGGGAGGGAAAAATATAAGACGGAAAGACAAGACGATCACACTGCCATTGTGACTTACCGAACAGAAGAGGAACAGCATAACTAGATAGGATGCAGACAGCAGACTGAATATCAATACTGAACACGGACACCGGCATCAAACAAGAGCGGTCCAGGGACCTGCAAAAGAGAAAAAAGTTAGAGTGACAACTTTTTAGGGATTACTAAGTTCCATGACATCTCCCTTGTGCATATGTATGAATTCCTTTAGTTCTGTGGGGTCTGCAAAAGTGATAGTCCTGTCTCTATAAGTGACCTTGAAGAAACAAGGATGGAATAGGCCATAGCGCGCATTCATGGATCTCAACATGGGTCTGAGATCTAAGAACTCCTTTCGGCGTTGTGCCATTGCTCTGGAAACATCCTAACTGAAGAAAATCCTTTGGCGAGACCACAACATTTGTTTACGTTGTTTAGCCGCGGAGAGAATCAACATTAAATCTGTATATTGAAGAAAATAAACAATGATCCCTCGTGGTCTTTGTGAGGTTGAAGCACCCATTGGACCAATCCTGTGAGCACTTTGGATGTTGAGGTCAACAGGAGTCGATATACCAACTATTTTTGGTATGTGAATCTTCAAGAAGTTGATTATGTCAGGACCTTCAGAACCTTCCGATATGCCATAAATACGTAGATTATTGCGCCTGTTTCGGTTCTCGAGATCTTCAGATAATTTCTTTAATTGAGTCACTTCTTTGGATAGGGTATCGACCTTTGTAGCCACATCTTGGGCATCACTAACCCTTTGTTCGACCTCTGTAAGCCGAGAATCCAAATGAGACCATTTATCTTCAATTCTTTGAAGTGCCGCATGAGTATCTGCCATGAAAGGTTTTATGTTTTTCAATTTGTCCATAATGTCTTCCAGAGTCAGCTGCAAAGGTGATTTGTTGGGAGAAATGGGATCCTTTTTTGCTCTTTTGGTAGCGTTACCTCCAGGTTCTTTGCGGGTGTTAGTGTTCGAGCTGCTGATAGGAGGAGATTTAGGTGATTGAGCCATCTCCATATTTTAGTGAGCTGCAGTGCACTGGTGAAATGGCGTAAAAATTCCTTAAAGACTCACGAAGACAGGAGTTTAATGACTTCAATTGAAATGACAGTGAGGCAGACCCAAAAGATTACCAGAAAAAATTATAAATGTCCCTCACCAATATGGTAATTTAAAAGAATATGCTTCTGTCAGGACCTCAAAATGCAATAGTATACATTAATATAGCTACTCTGCCTTTATAAAAAGACCTCAAAGTGCTAAGATCATGTGGAAAGAGAAACCAAGCAAATTCCTCAAATTGGAAACATTTCCATTAGTTTTAGTCACCATAAACTGTTAAATAATGAGGAAAGCCGTAGGAGCACCAGCGTCTGAGGAGAATTGGAAAAGAGCATTTAAAATGGCGGCCGCGAGACGGGGCGCACCGGGAGTGGCAAGAGAAAAAACTAAGTTAAGGTAAACAGACCATTACAAGGTCTATAGACCTACCCTGCCGCTCCCGAGTGTTTCCGACGCCCTCCGCCGTATCAGAATACCGGCACCATGAGGAAAAAACCTCCCTTCAAGCTCATGAAATCTCCGGTACGTCGGAGAGATTCTAGCGAGCGGCAATTTTCCGTCGCTGCCGCCGCGCGCCTCCTCTCCCAGGATGTCTTAAACCTCACTTTTCTCTTGAAGGTTCACTATTAATCGACTGCTCAGAATGTTAGGCCTACCTACCAAATATAAAGAGGCACGAGGGGTGCAGAAAGAAGCAAGAGAGGTGCAGAAAGAAGCAAGAGAAGTGCATAAAGAAGCAACAGAGATGCAGAAAGGGGGAAGTGGGGTGGAGAAAGAGGCAAGAGGGATACAGAAAGAAGCAAGAGAGTTGCAGAAAGAAACAAAAGAAGTGCAGAAAGAAGGAACAGAGTTGCAGAAAGAGGCAAGAGGGGTGCAGAAAGAGGGAAAAGGGGTGCAGAAAGAGGCACAAGGGATGCAGAAAGAAGGGACAGAGGTGCAGAAAGAAGCAAGAGAAGTGCAGAAAGAAGCAAGAGAGGTGCAGAAAGACGCAAGATAAGTGCAGAAAGAAGCAACAGAGATGCAGAAAAATGGAAGAGGGGTGGAGAAAGAGGCAAGAGAAGTGCAGAAAGAAGCAACAGACATGCAGAAAGGGGGAAGAGGGATGAGAAAGAGGCAAGAGGGGTGCAGAAAGAAGCAAGAGAGGTGCAGAAAGAAGCAAAAGAAGTGCAGAAAGAAGGAACAGAGGTGCAGAAAGAGGCAAGAGGAGTGCAGAAAGAGAGAAGAGAGGTGCAGAAAGAGGCACAACAGGTGCAGGAAGAAGCAAGAGAGGTGCAGAAAGACACAAGATAAGTGCAGAAAGAAGCAACAGAGATGCAGAAAGAAGGAACAGAGGTGCAGAAAGAGGCAGGAGGGGTGCAGAAAGAGGGAAGAGGGGTAAAGAAAGAAGCAAGAGAGGAGCAGAAAGAGGCAAGAGGGGTGCACAAAGAAGCAAGTGAGGTGCAGAAAGAGGCAACAGAGGTGCACAAAGAGGCAAGAGAGGTGCAGAAAGTAGAAGAGATGTGCAGAAAGAGTCAATAGAAGTGCAGAAAAAGAAAGAAAGGTGGAGAAAGAAGCAACAGAAATGCAGAACAAGGCAAGAGAGGCACAGAAAGAAGCAAGAGTGGCTTGCACACCATGAGTACCTATTTAACACCCACATTTAGCAATAAGTAACAGGTGACCATTCTAGGTTTGCAAAGGGCCTTCCACCACGCTGTAACACTTGTCGCTGCATTTTTGGTAACGTTTGAGCTGTTTGAGCTAGAAACAAGGCTTTTTTTGTTCAAATCTGCCTATTAGGCAGCAGATGATGGATTATGTGGCTAATGCGGATAATGTATAATTGTGAGACAGTCGGTGCAGCCAAACAGTCGCATAATTCCAGTGGCCCTGCTCATACCTCTGACTAGGTCCAGAAGTACTCCTCAGTGATTCCTTCTTTTTTTTGTCTCATTGAGTTCATAGTTTAGCTTCTATGGAAACGAGGAAGACTAAACCTGAGGTTACCATTAAGCAACACAGACTACCATACCACATAATTACTCTCCATAACACATAATCCCACTCTACATTATTCCTATACACTAAATACCACATACTTTCTATCCACATAATTTCTCTGCACAACATACCACATAATTCCACTACACACAACGTACATCCACTCCAAAAAACATTAGTAAAAAACATTTACATTTACAACGCCAATAGCTCTAACTCTCGCAAATGCGAAACCTATTACATTGCAAATGCTTCTTTCACTAGAAGTCATGTTTGCAGAGTGGTGGAGAAAGGGTGCTGGCCCTCCAACCAGCGCTCAGGAATTCCGCTGCATAGGACTTACAGGCGGTACCATGAGGGCTTCTTGGCCCCCAAAGTCCCTCAGGAGTAAAGTGAACTTCATCCCCCAACCCGTAGTGTGCCAGAAGCATGTTTGCAGAGTGGTGGAGAAAGGGGGGGCGTGGCCTCCGAAGACCTCTTAGCAATCCCACTGTGTGGGACTAACTGAAGGTAACAGGAGGGGTAGTCGGCCCCCAAGGACATCTTTGAGGGCCAACTACCCCTCCTATTACCTCCAGTAAGTCCCACACAGCAGGATTGCTAAGTTCTCATAGCAGGCCACGCCCCCTTTGCCCACCACTCTGCAAACGCGCCTCCTGGTGCACTCTGGGATGGGGATTGAAGTCCCCTTCACTTGTGGGGGTCCTTAGGGGCCAAATAGCCTACCTGATACCTCGAGTAAGCACCAGATAGTGGGATTGCTGAGAGGCGGACACAGGCCATGCCCCCTTTCTCCACCACTCTGCAAACGCACCTCCTGGCGTGCACTTGGTTGGGGGATGAAGTCCCTTTGCCTCCTGAGGGTCCCTGGGGGCCAACTAGCCCTCCTTTTATCTCTAGTAAGCCCCACACAGCTGGATTGCTGAGAGTGGTCTGAGGCCACGCCCCCTTTTTACACCACTCTGCAAACGTGCCTCCTGGTGCACTGCTGCTCAGGGGTTGAAGACCACTTTAGTCCTGAGGTCCTCAGGACACAAGAGGACCTCATCACAACACCAGCAATGCGCCAAGAGGCGCGTTTGCAGAGTGGTGTAAAAAGGGGCGTGGCCTCAGACCATCTCTCAGCAATCCCACTGTGTGTGGCTCACTGGCGGTACCTGGTGGGCTAGTTGGCCCTCAGGGTCCCTCAGGATTCAAGGGGACTTAATCCCCCAACCCAGAACGCACCAGGAGTCGCATTTGCAGAGTGGTGCAGGGAGGGGGCATGGCCTCCGGTGAGATGCCGGCTTCTTCTTTCTTTTTTTTTTTTTAGAATGGGGGCTGTGTGGCCCCCTTCTCTTAATATTTTTTGGGCCCTGGGGACCCCATCCCCCAGGGCCTGAGCCATTTTCTTTTGTTTTGTTTTTTAAAACCCAGAAAGGGGCCGGGCACCCCCCTTCCGAGGCCGATTTCGGCCCCGAGACCCCATCCCCCTGGGCATGGCCACTTTTTTTTTTTTTTTAATATACACATTTACAGGAGGGGGGCCACGCGGCACCCCTCCTGAGGCCTTTTTCGGCCTCGGGGACCCATCCCCCGGGGCTTTGCCTCTTTTTAAAAAATGTTTTTAATAACTTTACGGGAGGGGGACCCCATCCCCGGGGCACGGCCACATATTTTTTTATTTTTTTCCCCTTTTTTAAAGGAGGGGGGCCGCGTGGCCCCCCTCCTGAGGGCATATTTGGCCCCGGGGACCCCATCACCCGTGGCATTGCCTCATTTAAAAACATGTTTTTACAGGAGGGGGCTGCGTGGCCCCCCTTCCCTGGGCCACTTTTGGCCCAAGGACCCCATCCCCTTGGGTCTGACCTCTTTGCTGGGGACCGGGGGGGAGCCCCAATGCCCCTGCGATCCCAGCTGGCTCCCAGCCTCCTGCGGGAGCCGGCTTTGCTTTTGGACAAGAGGAGCTGCTGACATGCAGCTCCCCTTGTCCAAAAGCAATTCTGCTTTGCTTCCTGGAAGCAAAAGCAGGTTTCCTGCTCTCGCTTCCATGAAGCAAAGCAGAGTTTGCAATGACAGGGCGGGAGCAGTGCGGTGGCGGTCCCCAGGGCCATGGAGGGCTCCAGGAGGGGGGCTGCACGGCCCCCCTCCCAACATGTATGTAGCCCCAGAGAGGTGGTGGTTCCCTGGGCCGGGGGTCCGCAACGGACCCCCGCATTAGCATAATTTGTGCCCCGGGGAGGTGGTGGTTCCCAGGGTTTGGGGGGGCCCGTGAGGCCCCCCGCCCTTAATTTCAGTGTGCCTCAGGGAGGTGGTGGGCCCCGGGGCAGTGTGGGGGGCAGGAGCCCCTCCACACTTGTTTATTTAAATTGAAGCCCCGAGGAGGTGGTGGTCCCCGGGGCTTGGGGGGCCCGTGAGGCCCCCCGCATGTAATTTGAGTAATGCCCCGGGGAGGTGGTGGTGCCCAGGGCAGCGTGGGAGGGCAGGAGCCCCCCACACATTTTTTTATGAAAAGCCCCAGGGAGGTGGCAGTCCTTGGGGCTGCGGGGGGGCCGCGTGCCCTCCGCACATTATCAACAAAGCCCCGGGGAGGTACCAGTCCCCGGGGCTGTGGGACCCCCGCGGGCCCTCGCATGATAATTTTTCATTGCCCCTGGGACCTGGCCCACCCGGGAGCTTCTAGAAAACGAAGCACGGCAGCCCGCGCTTCGTTTTTTAAAAAACAATTCGGCCGAATTCGCACACCCAGCATGAATCCTGCCGAAATATTTTTTTTTAAATGCTTTTTTGGGTCCTGGGGGTCCCTGTGGGACCCCCTGGGCACGCCTAGGGGGTCAGGGTGTTTCTACCATGCCCCCTTTTCTTCATTTTTAACCTTTTTTCTTGTGACTCGGATCTACCGCTGAGTCACAAGATGGCTGCCAACACTTCTTGGTGTGAAGTGTTGGCAGCCAATCAGAATGAAGCTCGGTCCCGAGGGCAATGCAAAATTATCATGTGGGGGCCTCGCAACCCCCCAAATCCCGGGGACCGCCACCTCCCCAGGGCTCCAAAACAATTAAAGAAGTGTGGGGGGGGCTCCTGCCCCTCCCACACTGCCCCGGGGACCACCACCTCCCCGGGGCACAAATCATGCTAATGCGGGGGTCCGTTGCAGACCCCTGGCCCCGGGGACCACCACCTCCCCAGGGCTACATACATGTTGGGAGAGGGGCCGCACAGCTCTGGTGACAGCCACACCCCAGGGCCGGCTCCAGCAATGTCCCGGGGTGCCCACCCCCAGGACATTGCAGTTTGCAATGGCAGGGCGGGAGCACTGCTACCGCCCTGTCATTGCAAACTCTGCTTTGCTTCATGGAAGCGAGAGCAGGAAACCTGCTCTCGCTTCCATGAAGCAAAGCAGAATTGCTTTTGGACAAGGGGAGCTGCTTGTCAGCAGCTCCTCTTGTCCAAAAGCAATGCCGGCTACCGCAGGAGGCGGGGAGCCGGCTGGGACCGCAGGGGCATCGGGGCTCCCCCCGTGGTCCCCAACAAAGAAGCCAGGCCCCGGGGATGGGGTCCTGGGGGCCAAAAGTGGCACAGAGAAGGGGGGCCACGCTGCCCCTCCCGTAAAAACATGTTTTTAAAAGAGGCAATGCCCCAGGGGATGGGGTCCCCCGGGTCAATAATGGCTTCAGGAGGGGGGCCGCGCGGCCCCCCTCCCGTAAAGTTATTAAAAAAAGAAAAGAGAAGCCGGCATCTAGCCGGAGGCCGCGCCCCCTCCCTGCACCACTGTGAAAGCGCGCCTCCTGGTGCGTTCTGGGTTGGGGGATTAAGCCCCCTTGAATCCTGAGGGTACCTGGGGCCAACTAGCCCACCTGGTACCTCCAGTGAGCCCCACACAGTGGCGCATGGCTGGAGGGGCAATGAGGTCCTCTTGTGTCCTGAGGACCTCAGGACTAAAGTGGACTTCATCCCCTGAGCAGCAGTGCGCCTGGAGGTGCATTTGCAGACTGGTGTAAAAAGGGGGCGTGGCCTCAGAACACTCTCAGCAATCCAGCTGTGTGGGGCTTACTAGAGATAACAGGAGGGCTAGTTGGCCCCCAGGGACCCTCAGGAGGCAAGGGGACTTCATCCCCCAACCAAGAGCGTGCCGGGAGGCGCGTTTGCAGAGTGGTGGAGAAAGGGGGCATGGCCTGTGTCCACCTCTCATCCCACTATCTGGTGCTTATTGGAGGTATCAGGTAGGCTAGTTGGCCCCTAAGGATCCCCACAAGCGAAGGGGACTTCAATCCCCATCTCACAGCGTGCCAGGAGGTACTTTTGCAGAGTGGTGGGCAAAGGGGGCGTGGCCTGCTATGAGAACTTAGCAATCCTGCTGTGTGGGACTTACTGGAGGTAATAGGAGGGGTAGTTTGCCCCCAAAGATGGCCTTGGGGACCGACTTCCCCTCCTGTTACCTTCAGTAAGTCCCACACAGTGGGATTGCTAAGAGCTCTTCGGAGGCCACGCCCCCCTTTCTCCACCACTCTGCAAACATGCTTCTGGCACACTACGGGTTGGGGGATGAAGTTCACTTTACTCCTGAGGGACTTATGGGGCCAAGAAGCCCTCCTGGTACCGCCTGTAAGTCCTATGCAGCGGAATTCCTGAGCGCTGGTTGGAGGGCCAGCACCCTTTCTCCACCACTCTTCATACGCGACTACTAGTTAAAGAAGCATTTTCAATGGAATAGGTTTCGCATTTGCGAGAGTTAGAGCTATTAGCGTTGTAAGTGTAAAGTTTTTTACTAATGTTTTTGGGAGTGGAGTGGATGTACGTTGTGTGTAGTGGAATTATGTGGTATGTTGTGGAGAAAAATGATGTGGATAGAAAGTATGTGGTATTTAGTGTATAGGAATTATGTAGAGTGGGATTATGTGTTATGGAGAGTAATTATGTGGTATGTAGTCTGTGTTGTGGAGTGGTAACCTCAGGTTTAGTCTTCCTCGTTTCCATAGAAGCTAAACTATGAACTCAATGAGACAAAAAAAAGAAGGAATCACTGAGGAGCACTTCTGGACCTAGTCAGAAGTATGAGCAGGGCCACTGGAATTATGCTACTGTTTGGCTGCACTGACTTTCGCATAATTATACATTTTCCGCATTAGCCACATAATCCATCATCTGCTGCCTAATCTGCAGATATGAACAAAAAAAGCCTTGTTTCTAGCTCAAACTGCTCAAACGTTACCAAAAATGCAGCGACAAGAGTTACAGCGTGGTGGAAGACCCTTTGCAAACCTAGAATGGTTACCTGTTACTTATTGCTAAATGTGGGTGTTAAATTGGTACTCATGGTGTGCAAGCCACTCTTGCTTCTTTGTGCACCTCTCTTGCCTCTTTCTGCATTTCTGTTGCTTCTTTATGCACCTTTCTTTCTTTTTCTGCACTTCTCTTGCCTCTTTCTGCACATCTTTTCTACTTTCTGCACCTCTCTTGCCTCTTTGTGCACCTCTCTTGCCTCTTTCTGCACCTCACTTGCTTCTTTGTGCACCCCTCTTGCCTCTTTCTGCACCTCTCTTGCTTCTTTCTGCCCCCCTTTAACCTCTTTCTGCACCCCTCTTCCCTCTTTCTGCATCCTTCTTGCCTCTTTCTGCACCTCTGTTCCTTCTTTCTGCACTTCTTTTGTTTCTTTCCACAGCCCTCTTGCTTCTTTCTGGAGCCCCTTGCCTCTTTCTCCACCCCTCTTCCCTCTTTCTGCACCCCTGTTGCCTCTTTCTGCACCTCTGTTCCTTCTTTCTGCACTTCTTTTGTTTCTTTCTGCACATCTCTTGCTTCTTTCTGTACTTCTCTCGCCTCTTTCTGTACTCAAATGGGAAGGGCAAGCTGTCAAGTTTGAAGGGCTGCGTGCTCTTTTTTTTTGTCCTCATTTATGCAAAAGTTGAGCTATGAGTAGACAAGATCCCCTTTTTTGGAGTGTTTCTGATTGGGGATTATTCTCGTATTTTCGATAGAAGGGACTGCCTTCAAACCTTACAGTGAGATTGTGTCTTGAAATCTCCATATTCCCCAGGATAGTTTCTCATGGAACCACCATGATGACCATCCCCGAATTTGCTTTATTGCATTGTAAGTAATCATCGGACGTCCCTCCCTACCTTACCAATACTTTTAATCTTAATGTATGTTCTTGTCCCATATTTCCCAGAATTTAGTCATGTTGCTTTTCCCTCTGGATTTATCCAGCTTTCTGAATTTCTCTACGGAAGATCGCCATTCAATTGAAGTTGGAGGGTTGGCAAGTATCCACTTTATACATATCTCTCGCCTAGCCAGTAGGGTTAACATAAACAGTAATTGTTTTTGATTATTATTTAGGACAGAAGGAGAGTCATTACCTTCCACTGTGCCAAAAATAGCAGTAGTTACGCTTACCTCGATATTCTGTCCTAATGCTTTGTTAATAGTCTTACCCACTTCTTCCCAGAATATACCAAGATGAGGACATTGATGGAACATGTGAATGTCGTCTGCCTTGGCTTCACCGCACTTTGGGCAGTTTTTCACCACTTGCCTGTTCATTTTGGTTAGCTTTTCTGGCGTCCAATATGCCCTCTGCAAAGTAAAAAGATGATTCTTTCTGAGAGGTGCAGAAACTACTATATGCCATAATAAAGAACAGGATACTTGCATAGATGTTGCAGGTCTTGTGTAGGGAAATTCTTCCTCCATAGGTCCGTCGGTAGAGCAAATTCCTCTTCTCCTGCTTGTATCATACGCCAGTACCATTTCGATACTTCTTTTTTTGCTGGCTCGCTTTGTAGCTCTTTTTCCAAATCCGTTTTGTCTTCCTGAAGCTCTTCCAGGCCCTTTGCCCAACTTGCTAGTTGATAATATTTAAACCTGGACAGTTTCCCATCCGTACTTGCTGATAAGGAGTCCCAGCTTTTCAGAGTTCCTGCTTGAATCAGTTATCCCCACTTTGTGATACCAGCCTTCTTTAAGGGTCCTGCCAGAGTGTCTTTCAAACATTCAAGAGTTCCTGGTGTTAGGTTTGAAAATCCCATCCCCGCACTGCACTCGTTTTATGCTATATTATGTCAGCAATGTGTGGCTAAATAGACGCCATTTGTATTCACGTTATGCAACCCACTGAGTTATCCCCGTAATGCGCAGGCTTCAGTTAGCGAGTGTGACTCCATTTTGCTTTTGGTTATCCTTAATAGGCTGCTTAGACTGTGCCTGAGTTAGGCCTCATTGCCCGTATTGCTGACCTCAGCAGAACACTGTATTTCATTATTAATTTTCCTTCTGTCCAAGGCTGTTTCCCGACTTGCTAATGAGGAGGCCATTCTGCTCTCGCATACCTATCCAAGTGTGTAGTTCTGCTCCCACGTTAGGAGACCCTGAGACCCAGTACAGTGGCCTTGAGTCTCTGGTAACATGTACCCATCTGGCCGGTGGTAGATCATCTCCCTGTGCCTCCTTTGTTCATGTTCGGCCCCGGACGGTAATTTTCCATGGTGGGGGGGAGGGGGGGGTTTGGAGGCTCGTAGGGAAGAATGATTACTCACTGTAGACTGTTGGGGAGTCAGTCCCTCGGCAGACATCTTTGGGTGCAGGTCATGATGGCCTCCTCTGCAGAGTATTTCTAATAAACATGTAAGTTTGAATTCTCTACTGTCTGACCGACTCTTCATTCTTGGGAAGGCATAGCAGGTGGTTGTAAGAAAACCTTAGTGGCCCTAGAGGGCCACTTCCTTCACTGGTGAATTCCAGATGGGTGCTAGGCTGCTGTAGTACGGGATTTTCAAGATTCTCCTTATCTCATACCACAGTTTGCAAGCTGCGCCTAAGATCTTTAATTTGATTTTCTTGAAATATTTTGGATGACCGAATTTGTATATACAACAGTCCCGGTCTGTGGCGGCTTTTAAGTAAGGTGTATAAAAGGAGTGTGCTTTAAGAAGAATCCTGATGTTTTTAAACTGGAAGGCTCTACAGTAAAAAATAAGGTCGGGGCTGGCAATACCACCTTGATTTTTCTTCCTGCGTAGTTTCTTCCATGCAACCCTCACTCCTTTCGAGGCCCATATAAACCCATTAATTTCGCCTTGAATCTTCTTGATCCACTGAGTTCTAAATTCCAGTGGGATAGCATTAAAGATGAAGGAGAACTTAGGCAAAATGGACATTTTTATAATATTGGATCTTCCCATGAACGAAAGAGGTAGGCCGCTCCAAGATCTTAGCAGTTTTCTTGTTTCCATCGCTCTTATGTCAAAATTTACTCGGGCAATCTCGTCAATATTGTTTAATATCTCAATCCCCAAGTACTTTATTCTGTTTTTTGTTTTTACTGTTGGTGATTGAGAGTTCCACTCCATTATTTCTATTTTCTGGTGGTTAACCTGATACCCGGAAATCTCACCGAATTCATTTAACAGATTTGTAATAATAGGAAGGGAAGTACTGAGATCACTTGTGAACACCATCAAATCGTCGGCATACAAAGCCACTTTTTTAACACAACCTTTAAAATTAAATGGGATAACACCTTGCGACTTTCTTATCTGGTTAGCTAGAGGCTCTATGTATAAGTTAAATAAGTAAGGAGAGAGAGGGCAGCCCTGCCGCGTGCCTCTTTTAATTCGGAATTCTTTCGTGAGTTTGCCGTTTATGAGAATTTTTGCCACCGGCGCTGTGTATATGTTCGTTACTGCATTTAGAAAATTGTCGCCTAAACCATAGTGAAGTATTACTCTGCGCAAGAACATCCAATTTACTCGATCAAATGCCTTTGCAGCATCGAAAGTAAGGACTGCAAGCGGGACATTTTCTTGGGTGGCAATATCGATCGCTCCAATTAATTGATGGGTAAGGTCATGCATTTGTCTCCCCTTAATAAAGCCTTTCTGATCTCCGTGGATTAAGTTGCTGGTAATACGCCCTAGTCTTGTTGCTAAGATCTGCGTATAGATTTTGTAGTCATTGTTTAGGAGAGATATGGGTCTATATGACTCGCATTTCTGCAAGATCGGCGCCAAGTTATCACGCTAGGACAATATAACTCAGAAGAAAAAGCACTTATATCAGGTGTTCCCCAAGGATCGAGTCTGAGCCCAACCCTCTTCAATGTATATATGTCCCCCCTGATTAAGCTAATATCGTCCTTCAAGATCAATACCATCTCATATGCGGACGATACACAGCTTATCCTGGTCCTGGATAACGACACTATTAAGGCGGAAGAAAATCTCAGAAAATGTCTCTCAGCAACCTTCAAATGGATGAATAACAACCATCTGAGGTGTAACTCGGAAAAAACAGAGATCCTGCCATTTGGCAAACAAAACCCCTTTGTGCCTAAACTTTGGTGGCCAGAAAACGCCACACCCCCTCCTAATACAATAAATGCAGCTAGAAACCTAGGAATAAAATTTGACACCACCCTATCTTTCAAACAACAATCCTTGGCAGTTGCGGGCACGTTTCCATATTATAAAAAGTCTAAAGAAATGTTTTGACTTGCTCCCCTACTCAGCCAGGCAAACTGTTGCTGTTGCACTCATTACATCTAGACTGGACTACTGTAACAGTCTTTATGCAGGAACTAACAAATCAGTCATGCACAAGCTTCAGATGGTCCAGCACGCGGCTGCCCGGCTGGTACTGAAGTGGCCTAGGAAATCATCTGCCTCTGCTGCATTAGACATCTTGCACTGGTTGCCAGTTCACAAACGTATTCTGTTTAAGGTCCTTATTATTACCTTTAGGGCCTTTCACTCACGAGGCCCACAATATCTTCAAACTGGCTTTAAGCGCTACGTTCCCTCCCATAGCCTAAGATCATCCAACACAAATCTGTTGACCATCCCAACTTTTAGATTGGTGTCAAAGGGAGGAAAATCACTTGTAGTTATAGGCTCAAAGGCATGGAATCAACTTCCACCTCAGCTCCGCCAGATTGTTTCCGAGTCTGTATTCAGGAAGGCCCTTAAAACTTGGATTTACAGTGCACCAGATATACTATGCAAAACTCTGATCTAAATACCCTACTTCCCTCTGTTATGAGCAGTAAACCGGTTTTTCTTTCCATCTCTGGTTTCCGCATTAGCGCCGAGATGCTCCTTGGAGTGATAGTAGCGCTATACAAGTACGCTTTTACATTACATTTCAAGGGTTCTTTTCCTGGCTAAGCCTTTAGAGAACACTATATTAAATAAATCCACTAACCTGGGGGCCAGTGTTTCTTTTAAAACCATATATACCTCATTTGGAAGTGCATCCGGACCTGCTGCCTTCCCTCTCTTCAGTCTCTTCGGTACACCCGTCACTTCTTCTATAGTGATTTCTGCATTAAGCATCTCACACAGTTCTACTTCTAACCTTGGAACTGCAGATTCTCTCAGGTAAGAATCAACTAGGTTACTAGGAACCACTAGATCTTCATCATATAGAGCTTGAAAGAAGTCTGTGAAGGCATCCTCGATCCCTTGATCCTCCACTACTTGATCTCCCATGGTATCACCTTGTATTGCAATGATTTTTTTCCTATTAGAGTCTGTTTTAATTTTCCATGTGAGAAGTTTCCCGCTGCCTTCCCCATACTCGTAGTTAGCCAAGTTACTGGCTTCCCACCTTTTCCTTACCCTTTCCTCCAATAAGTTTGACAGGTCACACTTCTTTCTATAAATTTCTTCCTTTGCCTTTTCTTGTTCTAGACTGGAATTTGCGGCCTTCAGGATCTTATGTTGATCTACAATCTCTGTCTCTAACTGATGTATATTATGTCTAGTCTCCTTAATTCTTGTGGCCGCCAGGCCAATAAGGGCTCCCCTTATTACTGCTTTGTACGCATCCCAAACTACCTGGATGGGAGTTTCATTATTGATGTTGTTTTCAAAATATTCCACAGTAATGATTCTTAAACTATCTATAACCTGTTGATTTAGGAGAAGTGTACGGTCTAGGGTCCATCTTGTTGCCCCCTGAGAAGGACTTTGGTTTATCTCTGTGTAGACTGGAGAGTGGTCAGATAAGTGAGCAGGTACATGTTCTACCTTATTAACGTTGTTACTTATTGTTTTTTCGATCAGGAAAAAATCGATTCTTGATGCATGGCCATACTTTTGGTTTTTGTAGGTGAATTTATTATTTTGATTAACTTTAGTTTTCCATACGTCCAGCAATCCCAAGTCCTCCCTAAATCTCAGCCATTCTCTCATTTTGGGGAGATTTAATGCTTTGCCTGGTGGATGTCTGTCATTCTTAGGGTCTAATAACAGATTAAAGTCTCCTCCCAGAATAATTGGAGCAGATACTTCTGTTAGTTGGGCGTATAAGGCTTGAAGCGGGGCCGGATCGTCCGTATTTGGGCCATAGCACCCAGCTATAGTGTATGGGTTTCCCTTGATTACGCTAACTTGCACCCCTAAGTTCCCTACTAAGTATAGCGTAAGCGATCGATCTTTTATTTACCTAAAGTGGTCGAGGGGAAGAAAACAACTTAAACAGATATCAGCAAAGTTGTCGTGCCTGAAAAGATCACTGACTCCGAAGTGCAGTTTGAATATTTATTATAAGGCCAAAAACAATTGGATGTAAATACATCTCAATAGCAAAGTATAAAGATACAGAAAAATTAATACAGAGCCGATCTTTCTGATATAAGCTATGCGGCCCAAAAGACAAATGATTATAAATTCTAAAATCACAATGCAACACAAAATAGATGCAATATTCTGCTCTCAACTCATTGAAGAAAATCAAAATCTCCCTACACTATTCTGTATGAGGGCCCTTCCTGTCTCTCTTCTATCGTTCCCCAATGGTGTCAGCACGTGTGACTTCCTAAGAAGTACTCACGTCAAAATGGGTCGTTTAGCTTAAGGCTATGGAGCTCGCTCTATGAGGCTCCTTCTTCTCCGAAAGCTAGCAGAAGTCTGGTCTCTCTGTCCCTGCGCATCATACAAAAAGATAGGTTTCAATCAACACTGCGTCACCTTTTTCTAAAACTTTCCACTAGACCTCTATACAGTAGCTGGTTCTCTTTCATGAAGCAAAATTAATTAAAGCTATCTTCTTCCAGTGGCCTTGGCTTTCAGACAGACTCGATACGCAAAGCATCCTCCCTTCTCGCTTCCAGTTATCTTCAAAGGCATTCCGGGTCTCTCCTTAACTCTGAAAATAACGATGTGTATTTCTACACCTGCAACAGGGTGAGAACATGCTAACCTCGAACACAACAATCAATTAATTCATTATTTCTTGAGAGCGAGGAGAAACTTTTGGGCCTATGTTTCAGGCAACTTAAACAAATCACAGTTTACGATATATAAAATAATATTGTCCTGCACATTATGCATGAAGGAATCATAATACATACAAAATTCTACTTAATACGTTCACTAGTTCAACATTAAACGATTCAATTAAATGGTTCTTAATCATCAAAAACACTGCACACAATACGAATGTATGGAAGTGCGTTTAAACCATGAGTATAGTGCACTCATACAAATAGAGTGCTATCTGCGCTCTATCAACCTCTAGTTTTATTTTAGCAACTGCCCATCTTCCCTTCGAGTCAGTATATTCTTCTAAAATTGTCGCTTTTGACGATTTTTTAAAGATAATTGCTACCCCCTTGATGCAGCAAGCTTGATTTGTACAAATTTAGCTATCAGCCCAGTTTTGGTGTTTCATAATATCCCTCCATTCCGTTTTTAAAAGATGAGTTTCTTGCAAAATTATAACATCACACTTCACTGTTTTTAAATACTCAAAAAAATGTTGGCGTCTCCTCTTAACTCTAAGGCCATTCACATTCCAGGATATGACTTTTATTTTGTTATTACCCAGAATTTTGGCCATTAACTTTTTATTATTTCTTTCACATCATCATCATCCTTTAAGAACTTCTCTTGTTTTATCAGGATCTTATCTAATCTCATGTTCTGCGCGTTGGACAATATTTTTGGTGGTTTTTTCCCTAATGCTCCCCACTTATACAAAAAGAAAGTGCACAAATTTAACAGAAATCTTTCCCCCACCCTCCCCTGGAGAACCCTCCCTGCTGTCATTGGACAACGCTGGTTTGTCCTATTTAAGCGCCGTCATCACAAGGCTCTAGTTTTACACTGGGGATGACCCCCTATTTTTGTGACTTAATTTGCTCTATAAGATTGACCACTTCTCTTGGTTCTCTAATGTTATATGTCTGGTCCTTCCACATGATCCTTAGTGAGGCTGGGAATTTCATTTGAACTTTTGCTCCCAGTGATCTAAGCTCTTGCATATGGTTTCCCAGCTCCCACTGCCTATCTTGTGTGGCTCTTGAAAGGTCAGAACGGATTTTAAAGTTGTAGTCTCCTTTAGTGAAGGTACCTGCTTTTAGAGCGTCACTCAAGATCTTTTCTTTCAAGGTGTAGGTTTTAAAATTCACTAGAATTTTCAGAGCATTTTTCCTCAATGTACCTAACCTGAATGGGTCTCTGTGAACTCTCTGGATGTCTTCATCCAGTGTTTTCTCATCCATCCCAGGGATATAGTCTTTCAATAAGTTTACCACAAACATTTTTATGTTCTGTCCTTCCAACCCCTATGGAACATTTAGCATTCGCAAATTATTTCTTCTTGCACTTTACCCTTGGGCTTATGATAATAGATGGGATGGAGCAATTACAACTAGAGAGGTACGACAGACTAGTGACATGCACCAACAAAGAAGGGATATTAGTGGCATCAGCCACAGGGGTGTAATAACGCATTATGCAATGATTTCCACAACAATTTACACTCCCTATCAAAAAACAAGGGAAACTGTTTTTACAATATTTATTGTTCTCACAGTATTTATTGCGTGAATATTTATTTATTGGTGTGATACATTTGGCTATTTATTTATTTATTTATTTATATATTTATATATGGATATTGTTTGTACCCAATGATAGTATATTGCTAAGAACTGCTGACCGTTAACTAATGAGAGTATGGTCAACCAACACAGTCATTCAACAACTCAGAGGTGTGGCCATGGCGGCCTGCTTCTCCCCCAGTTATGCATGTTTGCATGTTGGCTGGTGGGAGGAGTGGGTCCTCCTGGTGGAACATCGCGAGGAGTGGCTTACCCATGTAGTTCAGTGGTGGCGCTTTATTGACCATGTGTTCGTGATTTGGCGTGGCACCAAATCACAGGCTGAAACATTTGTTAATAAGATTAACTCCAACAAATTGAATTTGGAATTCACAGCTCACATCGACACTGTAACCACCAATTTTCTTGATGTAAAAGTGTACATACATAATGGTAAAATCGAGCCATGTCTTTATCATAAACCAACGGCAGGCAATTCTGTTTTGCATGCGAGCAGCTTCCACCCCAAACATCTTATGAGCAGTATCCCCTATGGGGAATTCCTTAGAATACGTAAGGCCTGTAGCTCCGAGAGTGATTTACATAAATATCAACAGGAAGCTAAACTCAGGTTCCAACAAAGGGGTTATAAACCTTCAATTTTGGAAAAGGCAATTAACAGAGCTTACAATAAGGAAAGAGTAGATTTACTTGATTCCAAAATTGTTGAGGTTATGGTTAAAACCACTGCCCCATGCACACAAGAAGGTAACAAGGAGAATGGGGTGAGGCTGATTACTACTTATAGTAAGCAGGCTAATAACATCAGAGCCATAGTAAATCAGCAATGGCCTATATTCCTCACTGATGCCACGCTAAAGCAAACATTACCTTATAGACCAGTGTTTACATTCCGCAGAGCACCATCTATGCGGAATGAATTGGTAAAGAACAGCCCAGAAGTGGACAATAAATCTAGTTGGTTAACTCCAAAATGTGTTTTTTCCAAATGTAGCACATGTCGTGCATGTAAATTCGGTGTCAATACCTCCTCATACTGTACCGCATTCTCCACAAGACTTATTGACCTTAAAGGACACTACACGTGCAGAACTGAGTATGCTGTGTATATCCTGCAATGCAGTTGCGGCCTACGCTACGTGGGAAGTACAAAATTACAGGTACATGTTAGAATCCTGCAGCACCTGCGAGCTATCATCAATTCTGACCCAGCATATCCGGTAGCTAGGCATTTTAAATCTGTACGTGAGAACAAACTGAACTGCATTAAGTATTTTGTCATAGATGCTGTACAGGCAAGTAAAAGAGGAGGGAACCGTGAAAAGACACTTAGACAACTCGAATTGAAATACATCCTGGAGCTAGACACCAAGACCCCGAGTGGTTTAAATATTGGGGATGACCTCCACAATTATCTATAAAGAAGTAGAGCTGTTCCCATATTTACAACACTAGTAACACATGTCATTAGTCAGTACTGAATGTAGGGCTTGATATTGACATCACCAGTGTTTTTTTTATATCACATGTGAACATTCTCATTTATTGCTAATTATTATAGTTATTCCTCAGCTGTTTTTGTTCCTTGTACATAAGTATATAAATTGACATCACCCATAAGTTTTGATTGATCAATCTTAGTGAGGTTGTGTAAATAGCACTTTAGTATTCATGACACTTTATTAGCAAATTTGCACTTTATTCACGATTGCACTTTTAATAGAGAATAGCAATGCACTTTATATAAGATAGTAGTATTTTCATAAATTAAGGTTTTAACATTTCGCTATGAAGTATGTTTGAAAGTGTATTCATATTGTACTTCTAGGGCAATGTACCATAAAGTTGGCAGGGCAATAACATGTAACTTTGAGGTCTATGAGAAAGGCCTCTCCTTAAGGTATGTCTAAGGTGCATTGAGGTCTATGAGATAGGCCTCTTTTGAAGGTATGTTTAAGGTGCAAAAACAATGGTACAGAATGGATATTATATTTGAAGCGCAACTTTGCACAGTCATTTCATGCACTTTATAGGTATGTTCCTTGAATTGCAACTTTGCACAGTCATTTTATGCATTGAAGATTTTTGCATTCGATATATCATTGATATACAATATGATGAATTGTAGTAGGCTCCCAATGCATTTGTGCAATAATTGTTGATATTTTTTTAATGTTTTTAATATTTTTAAATATCTCAGTATTTTGATATCTCTGTATTTTTAAATATTTGTAATATTCTTGAAAAATTGATTATTGGTTGTTGCCTGCTACCAGGACTCAGTAATTATTTGCCATTGCCAGATGATAGTATATTTATATTACACTTGAAAGGCTGATTTTACCAGTAATTATATGCCATTGCCAGATGATAGTATATATTTATATCACACTTGAAAGGCTGATTTTTCTTACCTGAGATTATATTCTGTATTTGCACTGTTATTTGATGTTCCAAATGGATAATAGATATATTATGTACCTTCGCTTAATCCTGGACCTGTCAGCCGATTTACCTGCTTTAATCCCATAGCGTTATGATAGTTAAAGTGTTTTCTTTATTTCATTTACTATGGAGGTCATGTGACACGGGTGATGTCGGCACTTTAAATATTGCACTATTGGGTAGCGAGATCATGTGATCAAGGCTACAGCAAGTAGTCGAAACACGTAATGGGCAACATGCTGGGTGAAGAAAATAAACTCGTATTTTGAGCACTGCAATTCGTGGAGTTTGTGTCCTGTTTAGTGTGAATTGTTTTGATATATATATATATATATATATATATATATATATATATATATATATATATATATATATATATATTTCGCAAAAGCACAATAAGGCGATCACTCAGAGGTCTGCAAACACCAGTAGTTGATTTATTCCAGGAATCGAATCGAAATTTCGATGTTTGGCGTGCTCCGCCAACTATCGGCGATCCTCTGCAGAGGGCTGGGGAAGGCAGAAGGAGCCCTAACCCAGAAAAAATAAAAATATATATATATATATATAGATAGATAGATAGATAGATAGATAGATAGATAGATAGATAGATAGATAGATATATTGCAGCCCCCAGTAGACAGGAAATAAAATATGCACTCAAGGTCAGGACCTTCATCACCGATGAACAGACACAGGCTTTGTTAATTAGAAAGGGTGTAGAGAAATTCCTAGTAAAATACACACTTGAAAAATCTCAAACACATATTGTCTACTCAAGGTCCTGAACAAGGCCTTTGACCCACGAAGAAACATGTATTTTGAGAAATACTGCTTTCACAGAGTTTGACTAGGGCAGGATGATTTTGAAACTTAAAAATGAGTTGCACGTTGTGAATTCCATTGATAAAATAATAAAGAAGCGGCGTGATTGTGAGTTATTGCAGGATATCACACAGCAAACTATTTGCAGAGTAGGGCACACCTACTACGCTCAAGTCTCACATGGGCCTCCATTCCGTGGAGGAGAATTTAGACGGTTCGTGCAGTGTTCAGGAATCAATCATAGAAAGATAATGTCACTGAGGCCACAAGGTAATGGGAAGGCTGAAAGATTTATGGCAAGTTAAGAAAAACAGTGCAGCGTGCAAAAGTTGAACAACTCTCAACACATCAAGCACTTTGTCATTCGCTTTGAGGTTACTGAGGAATGCCATAGAGCGTCACGGGTAAATCCCCAGGTGACTTAATGTTTGGACTGATTTACGGATCAATGATGCCTTTCTTCAATGGCACCAAAAACACGTAGAACGTGATGAAATGGAGTGCTTCCCAGAGGAACTAAAAGGGTTTAAGATTAATTCAAGCATGAAAGCTTCTCAGTCACTCACTGTTTTACTGTCTGTAGAGAATCAAGTAACTGAGTACAGTGATTTGCGGGTTCGAATACTGAAGTACAAGGATGGCTCGTGCTTCACTTTAACAAGTTAAGCAGGGTTCTTACTACGTTTGTAAGAAATGGTTCATGAATCACAGCCGGTGATGGATGTGGTAATCACGAGGGACCACAGTGCATCTGTTTACAATAGAGCTGGATCATGCACTGCAGCAGGGGGACACATTGGTGCCGGGGCTGCTAGTTCGCAAGTATAGAGATTTACATGGCCCACAGAATACTTCTTTGTATTCCTGTTCTTGTGTGGTTTATCAATTATCACACCTTGATCAACACAGTTTGGCTGTGTATTTGACTCTGTTGTATGCGATTGTCCATAGACTTGTGGCACATTCCTCAAGTGGGTGGTTGGCACCTCCTGGTGGGGACTTGTGTCTTTGCAGGAATTACCAAAGCACTATTTTGCATACGTGAAATTAACAAAACACACCAGACCGGCAGACCCTACAGAGAAACACTGGGCAACAATTAAAGCCAATGAATTGCAAAGGAAAAAGGCTGCACACCTCTAAATTTTTATGATGCACGCATAACACAAAAGGAAAACTAGGCATGAGTGAAGCAGGATGTAACTAAACCCAGGCGTTGGTCCCACAGCGATGATGAAAGGCCTCAAATGCATTTCCTTTTTAGGTCGAAGCCTACCAGGCTGATTTGCTAAAGACATAGTCCCATTATTGGCAACACACCCCACCCACACCACAACAGAGTATGCATGCATAAATAAATACACAACACAACTTTTGTTTGGGAAAATTAGTGCTGCAGGTTTATTCCATACAAAAGTATGCAATATGGTGGGTTATCTTACGGGCGATCCAAGGGCAGGCAGCTGTACCAACCTATGCTGCCCTGCCCGCCTGATGAGCCAAGCACTGTGGAGTAACCAATCAGCGCTACCCTTATGGGGGTGATCCCTTACTGGATCACGTGACACATTGGTCCCTATTACTCACGCCCCTTTCAGGGCGGAGCGTAGCAAGGCAAGCCCCCGGTTGTTCAGGCCCACAACCACCCGAAGGACTAACGGGCGCCGACGTAATTGTTCCAGGACCCTCCCATGAGGCTCCTGGGATTTGGCTCTGGCACCCCTATTGTGCTCTTGCAGAGGTACTCTTCTGTACCCATTTGCTTCCAGATCGCCCTGTAACTCCTCCTGCAACGAGAAAGAAAACATTACAACGTTCTATGTATTTCGCCTGCCAACCCCACGCCGGGTAAGCGGTAGGGTGGGAGACGGCGTGTCCGGCGCAAAGAGGACGCCAAGATGGCCGGGGGAGGCATAAATACCTCCCCACCTCCTCTGCGTGCCGGAAGTGACGCGTCTGGTAGGGGACTCCTCCTTGAGTCCCGCACATCATTGGGGGTGGGGAAGTGCCCAAATGGCACTAAAGGGGCCGCCCGTTTAGGGTGGCCCCTGCGGGGCCGCGGGCAGCCACATAGTCCCATTATTGGCAACACACCCCACCCACACCACAACAGAGTATGCATGCATAAATAAATACACAACACAACTTTTGTTTGGGAAAATTAGTGCTGCAGGTTTATTCCATACAAAAGTATGCAATATGGTGGGTTATCTTACGGGCGATCCAAGGGCAGGCAGCTGTACCAACCTATGCTGCCCTGCCCGCCTGATGAGCCAAGCACTGTGGAGTAACCAATCAGCGCTACCCTTATGGGGGTGATCCCTTTACTGGATCACGTGACACATTGGTCCCTATTACTCACGCCCCTTTCAGGGCGGAGCGTAGCAAGGCAAGCCCCCGGTTGTTCAGGCCCACAACCGCCCGAAGGACTAACGGGGCGCCGACGTAATTGTTCCAGGACCCTCCCATGAGGCTCCTGGGATTTGGCTCTGGCACCCCTATTGTGCTCTTGCAGAGGTACTCTTCTGTACCCATTTGCTTCCAGATCGCCCTGTAACTCCTCCACAGCTCTGGAGGCGGCCCCCGTCGCCTAAAGAGCCCCCCACCAAAACAGCTCCTTTCTCACTGCAACCTGAAATTTCCCGGGCCTCATTCATGTCCAGAGGAACAGATCCAAGCCCACCTGTGCAAGTGCACCCCAACATTGTCAAATTAACCTTTGGTGTTCGCCCGGCATAGCTCATGCCTGATGAAGCCAAAGCCCCTTGTTCTGCAAACTTGCGCATGGAGCGGTTAATCCTTCTCTGGGAATTTACCAGTGCCTCACATGCGCTGCAAGAATGTGATGGCCTCCCAGGAGGGAGCTCTACCCTTAAACATCGCTGTATTACCCTTCAAGCTGATGTGGCTCCCACCTCCTGCAACCTGAAGTTGCAGGCCTTCTAGCAGTTCGTGCTCCCTAACACCTGTTTCCCCAATACCTGGAACAGCAGCACACATGCTTGAAGACCGCTTCCACAACCAGGCTATATACTCTGGCGATGCGGGCGGGGCATTTCCTGCTCAACTGAAGCAACCCTTAACCCGCCCAGGGAGCAGGGTGCACCTACTTTGTTGAGGTTTGACCAGACATGTGCACCGACCTTTGTGATTAATAAACCATGGCGAACAGGACTGATCGCCTAGCGCACACTACTGCAGTACATCAACCATTTGGAGTGACAACTTCGCCACCTGCCAGGCTTGCTTAACTAAAGCTCGATGACAGATGCACACATACCTGCTAACCAGCTGTGACCCTTGATGTTCAACCCAGCTAATGACCTAGTACCTTGATATTCCAGGGAATATTGCCCTCCACAAGATCAAGCCGCACATGAGCCTATGGCCTACACCTACTGGGCCGAGGTGCATAGTGTGCTCTGGAATTGTCAGTGATGGTGCTCCAAACACATTTCAAACCGCTATTGGAGCCACAGCACACATTCTGGCCTCAACCAGCTGGCGCATGCCACCTGGCTACCTTGCCGCTGCAAGATTTTTCTCTTAACGCCAACCTCTTGCGGCTACTGGTGCACATAGTCTGTAGGTCTTGCCCCCACTATTTATGCAGATACCTGCAATGTTCCCTTCTGCCCCTGTATGGGCAGGAAAATACCCGTAACATTGCAAATCCCCCTGCACTCACATTCTCGGGCAGTCCGGTGGGGGAGAGAGGTCCTTAGAATTGGTTCTGCCATCTTGCCTGGCCACCTAGCCCGCAAGCACCCTCGCCTGACAGCACCCTATCTGCTGTGTCGCCCGTGCAATGTCTGCACCCTGGCGCAGGACGTCCCGATCGACACCTCTTCTAACAGACTGCCTTCAGGAAGCTGGAGTGAACGGTTGTATGTTGTGCATCTGACCATAAAACCTTGGTTTGCTTTGGGAGGGATCAATTTGTTGCACTCAAAATAGTGGCAACGTGCAGTTATTTAGCATTCTACCCTGCAGGGTGTGCCTGGACGATCCTAGACAACCCCTGTGAGCCAACCCGCTTGACCCAAGATGCAAGGCACTACACCCGGTACACTTGGTTATCCCGGACTTAATTGCCCTCCACCGAAATCCGTGTGTAAAGGTACCTGGTCCCTGATTTACTTCCTAATAGTCTGTGTGTCACGCCAAGCTCCTTTTTATTACTTATTCAAAGCAGTAAACCCGCTCACCCACGAGACCTGCTAGAAGCAAGTTTAGTATAGCCTGTACATGGAATTAAATTCCCCCGCCAACTGCACAGAGGGCAAGCCACACTCACTGCTACTGGTGTCTGACTGATTGGCCCTTGGAGGCCGTGGCAATACTGCGGTCAGCAAGTACGCCCACGGTACAGTTGTAATTTAGTAACTCCTGGCGCTGACAACTGCAGGTGCCTAATACCGGGCTGTGCCCAGGAAGCCTAAGAACAGGCTTGGTGTGGATGGGTTGTTAGCAATGCCTGGCAATAAGTGTAATGCCTTAGACAAACCTCTCCTGACTGGCATCTATGTCATTCTTAAACATCTTCACGGTTTTGCCATATGGCACCCTTCTGGTTGGTGATATGGAACCTCATACCCAGCATAAGCGGACAGTCTCGCGTTGCCGTCACACCACCTGTGTATCTTGAATCACCCTCCTGTGTCACCTAACCTCGGTTCTAGAGTCTTGCCGGACTTAATCCGCGCCGTTGACCAGACAATTTCACAGGCCTCTTTGATTGCTAGACCCTGGTGAACACATTGATGGAGTCAATTCTGGTTTGAAACAATATATGCATTGTGCCCTGTATTGGAGACAACTCACCCCTCGTGTAGTTGTGGAGTGACAACTACACCTGTGCCTACACAAGTCACCCAACAGACAAGTAGGCCCTGACTACTTTGTGTTCTGGTGCCAGATTTGGGAAGAGCCCTGCCTTCACTTGCTGCTCCCTGGGAAACACACAATGCCTGTGCTCTGGCTGCAACTCAGTGATGCCCTCGTGTAGCAATGAACCCCTGGTCAAATAAGAGTGCCACTCCAACTAATTAAACCTACGCCTTGACCATGGGTGAAGTCTAGCTCTCCCCAAACTTCTGCTGTTGAAACCCACGGTCACGCCTCCTGTCAGTTCAAATTAGTAATTCCTGGCACTGACCACCACAAGGGGCTCCTACTGGGCTGTGTAAGTGCGGCCCAGGGTGACCTAAACGATCGGCTTGGTGTGGATGGGTGCTAATCATTACCTGGCTGAAGTGCAATCCCTTTGACAAACACTCCTGCCAAGATGTGCCAATGCAGGTAGAAGCAAGAGTTATCCAGCCCACCTTACTTCCTGTCCCAGTTATCTGAGTAAATTGTGAAAGATGCACATTTGAAATGGTAGCGGATACTGTAACTTACGCCTGCAAATGCTCTGCTCAGAGCAGCCCGCTAGACAATGGCTTCCATTGAAAGGCGGTGCCAACAGACCTCCTAGCACTAAAGTGGGGCTCTACTCTAACAAGTGCCCCGTGCAACGGATACCGCCTCTGGCTGCAAGCCGATCAGTGATACTGATGCCTTGGCGCTAATGCCCCACAGCCAGCTCGCCCTGATACAATGCGCTCGTGACTGGGCCTCAACAGTGCGGCGAAAGCGCGAGACTTCCTAGCCTGACCTTGGCTCTTCGCCAGGCTCCCACGCAAGAGCCATCCACAACCTTGTGGCCTAAAACATTCGCCCTGTGGGGCGATTGCGAATAGACTGCAAACCACTCCTAGGCATTCTCTACCCATGTTGAAAATGGAGTTTCAGGTAGGCTAGGGTATGCACCTAAGCCTGGCCGAAGCCACCCCTCTAGTCAGGAGAAGGGGGGCACCCTTATGCTGACTCCTGCCCACCCCTTAGGTGGCTAGTCAGAGACTGGCTTATCCCAGAGGCAGTGTAATTTTAATGTGCCATCCGCACTCCCACAGTGGCACCTACAGCAGAGACCCCATACCAGGCAATTTTGAATACCCTGCGTATCGTCCACCCAAGAGAGACTTAGTACCATCTGCCCCTATTGCCCTGTGCTACCAAACCTCATCATGACATCACCGGTATTTCATCACTCACTAGGTCAATCGGGCCACCGTCCTACAGCTCAGATAGCACAACCCCGTAGTTGTTGGCAGGAACTGTACTTAGCATAACAGCACAGAGTAATAAAAATTGTGCTTTCCCCCTTGGGCTGGTAACTGACATCCAACAAGTCAGAACCTGGTCATGAGATCCCAGTTTCCTAGAGTAAAACAATGATTATCCTGCACCATTAACAAAAGTGCTACATGCCCGCATGCCCTATCCACCTGAAGCTACAGTGGGCAGCCACCCCCTGGAGGCAGTGGTCTTTCCAACTCTCCTCCGAATTACGCAGCTATAGGGGCTCCAGATAATCTTAGGTGTGAGAAAAGTATTTCTAACGTGGCCAACCGACGGTTTATACGTGTAAGTGACTGGCCCCCAATATGGTGTGACCAAACCAAGGCTGAAGCAATAGGAGCATGAGGCCTTAAGCAACCGGTGTCTTTGTGTACTGGAAACATTTACTTAGCCCCGCCAAGAACCATGGACATCCCCTAAATGCGGGTCACCAGATCGTCAAAGAAATATTGATGGATTAGAGACCTATGCACCATCCAAACTGCCGAATTAAAATTGGCGAGAATAGTTCTATGAAAGAAAAACATTGAATGACCCGCTCAAAGTCAAAGGATATATCAAACCGCTTAGGTCTACTTAGCTGAGAAGGGTGGAGCAATGCTCCTTATCGGTATTAGTGAATGAAGGCATAATTCATTCATGTACACCAAAGAGGGGGCCCAGCCCCCAAGTGGCCTTCCCACTTTGGGCACCCTGGCAGTAAAAAGTGGTTTAAGGGCCTGTGCGTGACTATTGTCTATATTGGGACCAGGATGAACCATGATATTATCACGATCAAAGTCTGATGTCACTCGCAACCTCTGGCATAATTTCATACATAGCCCTGACTGGCACCACACTCTCATCCTATGCTCTGTGTGATATAGGCCCACTATAGTGTGAGCAGAGCCCAGCGCTGAATACCTGGCTACATGTTCGCTAATGCACAAGTAAAATACCCCCTTTCCTAACAGATTGGGTTGCACCGTGCATAAACAAGAATCTAGTGGGCTAGTTACTCTCCTGGGGCCCCAATGCCACTGCTCTTGCGGCACTAATGAAACGTTGTCGATTTGGCCGTCAACTTTGCTGCATGTGCCACCCTTCAGCCCCATGGAAATTGTGCTGGGCTCTCGCTTACCCTGCTGAGTGAGCCCGCTGTATTAACCAAGTTCATTAACAATTTCTGCTTCTGCCTGTACTTGGTAACACGTTCACCCCATGGTATCTTGGCGCTGCACAACATGTATATTGTTACTCAGCTCCATGGTACTCGTTTTATCGACCTCAGAAGGATGAAATGCTTTGTTGATTGCAACCTTGTTTGCCACCCAGGGAAGTATTTGCTCAATGCGCCTCTGCGCTACCGCTCATGCTTCACTGCCCCTGCCGCATGTGCACCATCCCGCAAAAGGAATGGCTCCTGTACTCAACTTAAAAGGCGAAGTGCACCGCAGGCGCATCTACAATGTGCCTCTGCGCTACAGCTCATGCAGTTCTATCTAGCACATATTCAAGCTGAAGGTATCGAGGCGCCTTGCATGAGCACCCGTCACGTAATACCATGACATACGCCACATTACAGGCACAGATAGCTCTACGTGGCCGTGGGCCCCGCCAAATATTACACAATCTACAAGGCCGCAATGACAAATAATGATCGAGGGGGTTCACCACAGGGGAACTAGCAAACTGCAGTGCACTCCCTGCTCCGTAGATACATAGAAGAGCAGACTAGACACCAGAGTAAGAATTACTCTTGTGCAACTTACTGCTTTTTAAATTATGCCCCTGCTCTCAAACTGGGAGAGGGAAAGTGCAGTTGGCACAGTTAACAATGCTTCCATCACGGACAAACAGCTTGCTAACCCGGATTGAGGAGCAAGCACGCAGATGCTGTTTCTTTCATTGTATCCAGATATGATATAATTCATAACATCAACCTACAGCAAGTCAGGGTTGATGGCTTAAATGGAAACCACGCAGCGAAATTTTTAATAGTAACTCCATATTGGCAAAAACACCGAAATGCCTGTAAATATTGAGTGAAATAAACTCCTGATAATAAGGATTATTCCCAAAATGCACTTTACAACTGTAATTGTCACTTTGCGCTTTAAGAATAGGTATATTATCCAACTAAGTTATTTTTTCTCATCTTAGAAAGAGGAAGGTTGTTATATGCTGACCTGTAAGTCAAATCTAGGCAGCACTTGCAATGACTATCTGAGCTACTCTATCAGGCTCGGCCCTACAGCGATCTCCGCTGGAGGCGGTCAATGGGCATAGCATCAGTAATATCCATCCACTTTTATTTATTAAGGAAAACCGCAGGCTCACAGTGCTCTCACCGTACCCCTGGAAAAATTTCATTTGACAGTAAGCTCCCACTTTCTTCGGGTGACAGCGCTCTACAATGTAGATAAACACCCGCCAAAACCGATGAATTCACTTTCGCCAACTGCGCAACAGCTGGCGATCACACATCGAGACTACAAGGTGATAGCTTTCCAACAGCTCCGGAAATCAAAACCCCGCGGAGCCAGCAACTCCAATGTGACCAACAAATCAGATTTGTTTGCTCAGTGCGCGGCTAACACCCGCTTCCCACCCAAAGCAAACAGGAGCCCAAAGCTGGTTGCCAGTTCAGCTGAAGCAGAGCTGTCCTGGAGAAACAGCGCTGCAGCGTGACGTCACTGGCTGCCCCCAGGCACTTCCGAGGCGAGCCCATCCCGGAAGCAGGTCCGGCCGCCCGTCACGGCCACTGCCTAATCAGCAATCATACGAGTAATTAGCGATGTCCTTTTTGTACTGACCGGCACATAAATCACTTCCACCCATCTCAGAACCAGTAGGGCCATTCCCAGCATCATTCCTTTAATTAAATGATCATGGCTCCACTCCTTCTTTCCCCGGATCAAGACTAACTTGAGCTTGATCTGGGCAGGGTCCCAGTATAAAGCTACATGTTGGGAACACCGATGAATAAACACTTTCCCGAATCAACAACGATGTATTGATTTTTTATTTATTTTTATTTTTTTATTTTTTTTTTGTACTCAGCCGTGCTAAGGCTTTATTCATAATGGTTACCGGAGAAACACGCCACAGCGCTGTGTTTACGACCTCGGTGCCCAACCTTGCCAAACCATGAATCACTACACTAGCGGGACCACTTGGTGGCTGGCTGCAGGGGAGTGAGGGCTCTTCTCCTCGCTACTCCTGCCGCTGTTGCCAGGGCAGCATCCTCCACCGATAAGCAAAAAATTGCCACCCCCGTTTCCCGCTCAGCGCCCAAAGCAGAGACAGTTAGACTTGGACCAGGTGAGCACCCGACTGAACCAGAGGCCCGGTCGCGGCCGGGCACTCAATTTGGGAGTAGCAGGACGAGGGAGAGTTAGTTATAGCCCGGACTCGAACCCAGTAACCTCCAGATATGCATAGATCACAGCCTGCGATCTGTAACGCGGGCACCAATGGGCGCTAACGGCATCGCCACACCCGCTCCTGGCCCACAGCGGCTGCACCCAACCCCGGGCCGACTAGGCAGTCCTCATAAGCTCTGGACACGCCATTCGCCATATGCGAGTTTGCATACCTGTGTCCTGTGTTGACAGCCTCTCTGCGTGAGTGTCTCTTCTCACGCTCAAGCTGTGGTATAGCTTGTGAAATAACCACACCTCTGGACTCTTGTGCGTTGCGTTTCACTACTGACAACGGGCTCCTGGGTCTGTAGAAGCAGACAGTGCATGCAAGTGGGATGCTCCAGAAGGGTAGCGAAGTGCCATCCTGTTGATATTCCCATAGGCTCATTACTTGCTTACATTACCACGCAGAGAGTGGAGTGATGCTTTACTGCTTCTGAGCAGAGTTGATTTTATACCTCACGTGGCAATGACGGGAGTGTGGCAGCGGAGCTTGCTAGACCACTAAAGTCAATTTCGAAACACGGACAGAAGTGCTTCCTCCACTCACAATAATGTGTCACTCAAGGTGTTACACTTGAGGTACTGAAATGCCACACGTGGACGCACTGCAGCCATGGGAGTGTCATACATATACAGACGGGAAACTCGGAAGCTGCGGCCTACCCACCACGAAAGGGTCTGATCTCAGAAAAACAATACCGAAACTTCCGTGCTATAAACAATGCCGCCGAAATGCCACTCCGTAGTAACACCTGGAGAGGAGTTTAATCCAGGTAGTGATACAAAATAATCCCCTGCCTACAGTCTGCTGCCTGCTCACAGGCGTACCACTGGCTGCTGCTCGTTTGGAGACTAAGCGCTTGATAAAGGGGTCTGGCTGGCCCCCGGGTTGAAAAGAAAAGCAGTTCATGGGGCCAGAGAAATTAGAAAGGCACGCCAAACAAAAGTTGAATTTACTCGGTGTGCCCCTGCTCTGACAGATGCGCGGCCTGGATTGTTGTCCCATCCATGAATGAGAGGTGACCCGAGTGAGGCTGCGATGAGAGGCTACAGTGCTTCCCACTGACATGGCTGATCGCTGTAATCCAGAGTCAAACGCTCTCAAATTAGCTATTTTAGCCTGCTAGAGATGCCACACTCACCGCAGCATATGGCGCACACCGCAGTATCGGCCGGCCAAGGGACGCGACACAAAGGTTGCCTTCAGCCAGGGGCCGCGAGCCGCCCTCATTGTGCTGTTCCACGGCCCACAGCAACCCCGAAATAGACCTCAGTGCGCCCCCGTGTGCCACTTGCCCTCTGAGCCCCTCAGCGCCGATGGAGAGGCCCCAACTCCACAGCCAGCCATTCCCGGGAGGGTCAGACCCTCGCCGCATGGGCCACAGACAAAACAGCCGTGTGTAATTGCCGCTGACCCGGGGAGGGACACCTGGCGATGACCCAGCAGCTCAGGCAGAGTGTCACTAATTTGGAGAGGGGGAGGGCAAGTAGTCGCACTCACCGCAAGCGAACCGACGAACCCGGAGTCGACTGACCAGACGGCGTGTCCGGCGCAAAGAGGACGCCAAGATGGCCGGGGGGAGGCATAAATACCTCCTCTGCATGCCGGAAGTGACGCGTCTGGTAGGGGGACTCCTCCTTGAGTCCCGCACATCATTGGGGGGTGGGGAAGTGCCCAAATGGCACTAAAGGGGCCGCCCGTTTAGGGTGGCCCCCTGCGGGGGCCGCGGGCAGCCACATTTTGGGGACATTCAGAAAGCTTCCGTGGAAATGCATTCTGCCCGTTGCTTACCATTGGCTTTGTAGTGTGTATCTCAGATTTGTTGCGTTTTCTTTTTGCTGACTTTGTTTTTTCACACCAACACCCCTTGAATTCTTCCACAAGTGCTCCTTTCTGTAACTAGGCCTGTACATCTTGTTCTTATCTTGTCACATTTGCTGTGCATTCAAACACGGAGGTCAAATGGCAGGCTCTGTCTTCCAAGGGAGCTTGGTGTTTACGTTTCTTCCGAGAGGAATTATGTGACAATCTTGCTGGATAAAAGGGATAGGAAAGGGTTTCTTTTTCCTCACACACAACAGCATGCACACAACAACATTTACACGAAGTGTGTTGGAAACAAATACATTAATATGATCAAAATCTATCATTACACTAGGTGAAGCGATTTCCACACATTATGGTTTGTGCGCTGTATAGTTTTATTAGTAAATCTGCATGTCTGTGCAAATCTAATGATCATATCAATTGAAAATGTGTTGTCTGAAATGCCAGTGTGCTACCACATCATGCATACTCCACTCTATGCCACTCTACTCTACTCTGCACCATTTTATGCCACTGCACAATACTCTGCACCACTCCACTTTACACCACTCCATGTCACTACACTCTGCGCCACTGCACTCCACTCCACTCTGCGCCACTGCACTCCACTCCACTCTGCACCACTGCACTCTATGCCACTTCATTCTACGCCTCTCTACTCTACTCTGTACCACTCTATGCCAATGCACTCTAAGCCACTCTACACCATCGTGTTTTTCACCACTGCACTCTACTCCAGTCTAGACCGCTCCAATCTCCTCTGCACAAATCCACTGTATGCCACTCTGCAACACTGCACTCTATTTCACTGTATGTCAATACACTCTACACCAATGCACTTTACCCTGTAACACTCAACTCTACGCCGCTGCACTCTTCACCAATCCACTGTACGCCACTCTAATCTACTCTTCACCACTGCACTCTATGCCACTGCAGTCTATACCACTTTACTCTGCGCCATTTCACTCTATGTTTCTTTACTCTACGCCCCTGCACTCTACCCTACTTCACTCCACTCTATGCCACTTCACTAAGTCTAAAACCACCTATTCTACACCACTGCACTCTACACCACTCTGTGCCACTGCACTCTATGCCACTCCATTCTACTCTAAACCACTTCTTTCTACACCAATACACTCTACAAAACTACACGCTATGTCACTGCACTCTACTCTGCACCACTGTACTCTATGCCACTGCTCTGTGCCACTCTATGATACACCACTGCACTGTACACCACTGCACTCTACGCCACTGCACTCTGCAGTACTCCACTCTATGACACTGCACTCTACAGCGCTCCACTCTGCATTACACTATGCCACTGTACTCTTTGCCATTCTACTCTACGCCACTCTACACTACTGAACGTTACGCCACTTAACTCTATGCCACTGCACTCTATGCCTCTCTACTCTGCACCATTGCCCTCTACTATGCACCAGTATCATCTATGCCACTGTATTCTAAGATGCTGTACTGTATATGGCTGAATTCTATGCCACTGCACTCTACTCCACTGCACTCTATGCCATTGCAGTCTACGGCACTGCACTCTACGATGCTCTACACCAGTCCACTGTACTCTGTGCCACTCCGCTCTACTCTGCAGCACTCTACTCAGTGCCACTTCACTCTATGCCACTGCACTCTGTACCACTGCACTCTACGCCACTGCATTCTACATTACTGTACTCAACACCACTCTATGCCACTGCACTCTACGCCAATGTAGTCTACACCACTCTACACCACTGTACTCTATGCCCTCTACTCTGCAACACAGCACTCTACATCACTGAACTCTATGTCATTCTACTCTTCACTATTGCATTCTACGCCAATGCACTCTACACCACTACTCTCTATGCCACTCTACTCTGCATCACTCCACTCTAAGCCATTGCACTCTGCAGCACACCACTCTATGCCACTGCACTATACAGCACTGTATTCTACTTTGCACCACTCTACGCCACTCTACTCTGCATCACTTTACGCCACTGCACTCTGCCACTCTACTCTGCACCACTGCACTCTACGCCTCTATACTCTACAATGCAACACTCTAATCTATGCATTCTACGATGCTGCATTACACTCTGCTGAATTCTATGCCTCTGCACTCTACACTACTGCACTCTACGCCACTATACTCTGCAACACTCAACACCAGTGCACTCTACACCAGTCTACTCTAATCTATGCCACTCCACTGTATGCCACTCTTCGTGATTTCACTCTATACCACTCCATTCTATGCCATTCCAATGCACGACACTCTCTGCCACTCCACTCTACAACACTGTACTCGATTCTTTTGCATTCCACTTTACGACACTCCCGGCCACTCTCAATTATGCCACTAACTTTTAGCCATGCTGAACACCAGCCAGGCTGGTGTACAACATGGCTAAAACACATTGGCAAAGCCAATAGCTCTTGCATATGCAAGACCTATTGGCTTTGCCAATGCTTGTTTGTTTTAGGCTTCCCCCAGAATGCACATCCAGTCACCTTCATAGCACGTGGCATTGCCTGGCATCATTGCAGGGAGCAGAGAGTGTCTTTAATGGTGCCAAGGCTGACTTAGTGACCAATGATGCATTTAAGTAGAGGCCTGGGACACACGCTCCAGTGAGGCGACGATCATGATGACCATGATATTAAGCTTGTCTGCAACATTTAGACTCCTGTCGATGGATGAGATCACAAAGACTGATGAGTCCCTCTCCATGGGTCTTGAGCTGTAGTGGAAAAGGCCACAGTTTAAAAGACATCGTTCAACCCCTGGGTGGTAGGCAGAAGGAGGATAGATGCAGCCTGGCTGGTGAAAACCAGCTACAGGGCTGCTGTACAGTCATTTTTAGGGATGACATTCCAAATGTAGCAAATTCTTACTTCTTTTAGGGAACTTTACTCTATGTGAATAGGCCCTGACATACAGTTCAATGGATTTAATAGTCATAACCCTGCTTACAAATAGACAATCTCTCCAACAGGTACCGAAGTATTGGAATCTCTCCAATAAGGCAGTGGTCTGTTCTTCATTTCCAAATCAGGATGGCCTGTCGCCTCTTTCAAATACAGATGCAGGGGCATGGCTTTGGCACGAATGGAGTGAGCCATTCCCTGCCAAGTCTCCGCGCCACTGTATCCCGCATTTGCTATTAAACCCGGTCACCGGGCCTGCTCTTTGGGGTGAAACGCTTGGCTCCCTGTGGTGATCCCGCGGTGGTGGCCTTTCCGGTGAAGGGTCGCTGCTGAAGTCCTGTGGGCTCGAGCTTTCCTCCCGTCCGCGCCGCAACTTCCTTCGGCCACCATCTTGGTTGGCGGCGGCGGCGGAGGCTGGCCGAGAGATCGCTGACTCTGCCCCTGGCCCCTGTGTCCGGCGAGGGGCTGTCCCACACGGGAGAGGCCCGGGAGCTGATACTGAGGCCGGTCCGACCCGCGCACCGGAACGCTGTTTGGGGCCCCCCTGATCTGCGCCTCCCACTGGGGCGACCGGCTACCCTCCAGCCTCCCCTGACTGTCCGGCTCCTTCTGTGGGCCCATCGCCTGGCTGCCTGCGGCTTCCTGATGCCAGGTACTGGGGGCGCAGCGACCGCGCTGCTTGGCAACCGTGTGTGCCCCGCCTGATCTGATCTCCCGGCCCGGCGCCCCGGCTTCATCTGCGGCCTACGCTGTTCTTGCTTCTGCGCCAGGGACGGCGCCTGCGCTTCAGGACTACATCCCTACGACCCGTCCTTCGTGGGGGCCCTCACCACGAGCGCTTGCTTTGCCCGGTCTGCCCCCTCTTGAGACTGCCGCCTTACTGCTTCTGAGGGGTTGCCTGATGGGGCCCTTGATGCACTTGATCCTGCAGGGGAGCTGCGGTGAGTGAGACCCTCCCGCTCTGCCTATGGGGGCCCTAGAGGACGTTCGGAGGCTGTCTGCATCTCCTCCGCTGTTCTACTGTTGAGCTTGGCTTCTGGCTGGGGGCCCCCCTGCTATATCTGGTGTTGACCCACTGCCTGTGGAAGGGTCCCATTCTCTGGGGGGTGCAGTAAGCCCCCTACTTCATCATTTGGGCAGCTCCTTCTCGCTTGGGGGTGACAGGCTTGTCGCGACTCCCCCCCCCCTGTTCCTAGCCCTACGGGCTTTTTGGCCCCGTGTCCGCTCTTTATTCACTGCGGAAGGCTCATCGACAGCGGTGTGTGGTGTGGGTCTCCTGCCCTTTACCATACTGCCACCGGTCTCCTAGGGACTCAGCCCCTGCCTCCCTGTTGTTTCCCCTGCTGTCGGGCCTTGGGTCATCTCGGACACTGCTGCCATGCCTCCTAAACACAGGGCCGCTAAAGACACAGACTCCGCTGCCGCCCGCGAGAACCCAGTTACTGCCCTTTGGTCCAAGACGGGCCTGCAGACACAGGAGGACTCTTTGCCACCCTCCGGGTCGCCCGGCGCAGATGCACCGGTCACCCAGGCTTTTATGTCAACCTTCCTAGAGGGAATTTAAAATGAGATTGGCTCTCTCCGCCAGAACTTCAAGGCTGAGCTCCACGAAATTCGCAAAGACATCACGGAGATAGGTGATAGAGTCGATGGCCTCGAGCGCACGATGGACACCAGGACGGAAGATCTTGAAACTCTTTGGAAGAAGGTGGCTGAGCTCGAGGACCAAAATATTTCCTTAAAACTGAAGCAGGAGGACTCGGAAAACCGCAGTCGGCGGAATAACCTTCGCATTAGAGGGGTACCTCTGGGGACGGAGGGGAAGGACATCCTGACCTACACGGCGGACCTCTTGCATGCCATCCGAGAGAATGAGGGTGCCACCCCGCCGATGCTTGACAGAGCGCATCGAGTGCTGGGCCCCCGCAATCGCCCTGACTTTGTCCCAGATATCATCACGAGAGTCCATTTCTTTACTGACAAAGAGGCCATCCTCAGAAAGGTGCAGGGGGTCAAGTCTGTCTCTTACAATGGTCTGTCGATTCAAATTTTCCAGGATCTGGCACCCTCCACACTCCGTCGGAGGAAGGAATTCAAACCGGTAACAGACAAACTGAGAGACCTTGAAGTTAAATACCAGTGGGGCCATCCCTTTGCCTTGATGTTTACCTGGGAGGGCAGAAGACGTGTTCTTCAATCCTTGCAGGAGGCGAAGCGGCTTCTTCATCTTCCGGTGGACCCAGACGACGACGACCATCCATCTTCTCGGGTGGGACGGCATGGCGCCCTTCGCCCGGAATGTCCCTCCTCCTGGTTCTAGACGCCGGTCACTGGGCCCCGAATCATCGTAAACTAAGCAGGACATCATTAGCCACATTCGTTCTTTCAGTGGCTCTCCATCTCTTCCGATCTGACTGCCTCTAACTGCAAGTCTCTCTGTAACATGGCCTCACCCTTGATCTATGTCTGATGGTTCTTTTACCTATGGCCCGGTGACCTGAGTGTCCTTTGCTTGGTTTTCTACTTCACGGGATGCAGACGGCGGAGATCTCTGTTTCATGTGTGTCTGCCACCCCCCCTCATTGGAGTCCCACAGGAGAGTGACTTCTCCGGAATGGCCCGCCTTTGGGAGCCCGGGCTGTCCCAGTTAGACTCTACACGTACTTGGCCCAGTTGGCCTTTTGTTCTCTTGTTTTCCTTTTTTTTTTCTCTCTCTTTCCCCCTTTCTTCTTGTATCTCATTTTTCCTTGGATGTGGCTTTGACGGGGGCTGAGCTGCTGCAATCTTTTGGGGGGATGTTGTGGGGTCCATCTTGGATTTATGGGCTCTGTAGGTTATCAGCCTATGTCTCTTGCTTATTTTCCATGCTATTATTTCTGACTGCTTGCCCTTCTTCCTTGGCTGCGCTCTTTCTGGGGGATGTCCTCTCTCATTTCTTGAGGGCTGTACTAATGAGACCTGCGGGGATCTACCTTGCTGATGCTGGGGGCAGGGTTATTCCTCTTGACCTCTCGCTGAGTTGATTGGTGGTTATGGTGACCCGAGGGGTCTTGGGACTCGGACGAGTGGAAGTGGTGCGAGGTATTCCCCTTTTTGTTCCATGACGCACCCTGTTAAATTCCTCTCTCTTAATGTGAAGGGGCTGAACTCCCCTAACAAGCGTCGCCAGATTTGGCGCTACTTACTCCAACACGATCCTGATGTGATTTTCCTTCAGGAGACCCACCTGCTCTCCACCGACACCCGCCTTATGTCTCACCCCAAGTACCCTATCCAATATTGAGCATGCTCTCCTTCCAAGACGTGCGGAGTGGCCATTCTTTTTAAGTCAGGCTGGCGCGAAACAACCCCCAGGTTTACAGCCGATGATGGGGGGAGATTTCTCAAGGTCCACATGCTCTGGGGTTGGGGTCCTTGCACTTTTGTTAATATTTATGCTCCTAACCAGAATCAGGACGCATTCCTGCGCTTACACCTGGGGGTTCTTCTCCATTCCCTTTCTACCCCGGTCGTCCTTGGAGTCGATTTTAATTTGGTCTGGAACCCTGAATGGGATCGCACTACACGGGCACTTCATGATACTGGGGCGATGTCAGCGACACTGCGAGATGCCATCACCGACTTCGGTCTAGTTGACGCTTGGAGACACTTAAACCCGGATTCTAGAGATTACTCCTTTTTCTCTCATGTACATCGCTCGTACTCGCGCATTGACTATTTCTTTCTTTCCCTCCCTTTGATTCACATGTTGTGCAGCGCGGAAATCTCTGACATATCTATCTCGGATCATGCACATGTCTCGCTTACACTCTAACCTCCTGATACCCGTAGAGAACCTCTTCCTCGGTGGAGACTACCCCCCCCCAGGCCCTCCGAGACCCTGTGGATGTGGCGGACATTCGCAGGGAAATTGAGGCCTTCTTTTCCACCAATTCCCTTTCTGACATCCCTGAAGGCGTTCGGTGGGACGCCTTCAAAGCCACTATTCGGGGGGTCATTACGTCAATATCCATATCCCGGTCTAGGGAGGCGCGCTTGGTTGAATCCAATCTCTCCAGGGATATTAAAGCCCTAGAACGCAAGGACTATATTCAGCCGTCCCTTTGCAACAAGCGGCTTCTTGCTAATCTTCATGGTCAACTACGCTTGCAGCGCACCAATAAGGTGGAGCGGCTGTTAATCAATCTCAAACAAAAATTCTATACGGGTGGGGACAAGGTGGGGGCCTGCCTTGCGCGGCGTCTTCGGGCTCAGACTACTCGATCCCACATAGCTAAGCTCCAACGCCCGGACGGTTCTTGGGCCATCTCAGAGGCGGATAAGAGCCTTGCGCTGGAAGCCTTTTATAGGGACCTCTATACGCATGCTCCCTGTTCTCCAGATTCTGTCAAGGCTTTCCTTGATTCCTGTCCTTGGGACCCTATTGATCCTTTTTTTACGAAGCTGCTTGATGATCCTATCTCACATGAGGAAGTCGTTAAAGCGCTAAAGCAGCTTCCGACGGGTAGAACTCCAGGCCCTGATGGCTTGTCGCTTGCTTTCTATCGAGTTTTCTATCCGCAACTGCGGGAACATCTGCTCCACCTCTTCAATAGCTTCACTGATCTATCGGGCCTCTCCCCCATGATGAACGAGGCGGAAGTAGTGCTTATCCGCAGGCCTGGGAAAGACCCGACTCTGCCCGCCTCCTTTCGTCCTATTGCCTTGTTAAATACTGACGCCAAGATCTTTACGAAAATCCTGGCGAATCGACTGGAACCACATCTCCCGGGTCTCATTGACCCTGATCAAGTAGGGTTTATCCGTCACCGCCAGGGGGCGGACAATATCTGGCGGATAGCCCACTTGGTGGAGAAGGTGCGCATCAGAGATACCCCTCCCTGTTTAGTGTCTCTGGATGCCGAAAAGGCATTTGATCGCGTGGATTGGGGCTTTCTCAGGGCGGTCCTCCAGAAAGTTGGGCTGGGGCCCGGGATGATCTCTAAATTGATGGCCCCATATGCGAACCCCACCACACGCATCCAGTTTATTGGCTCTCTCACGGCTCCGATTTCTATTCATTGTGGTACTCGTCAAGGGTGCCCGCTATCCCCCCTTCTTTTCGCCCTCGTGGTGGAACCCCTGGCTATTGCTCTGCGCCGTGATCAAGCCATACGGGGAATCCCCATGGGTGGATATGAGTATAAAGCCTCTTTCTTCGCTGATGATCTGCTATCTCTGTCAGCCCCATCGGCCTCCCTTCCTGCGGTGGCGACACTTCTGGAGTCTTTTGAAGCTGCTTCCGGGTACCGGATCAACCTTGCAAAATCCCATGCTCTTAATCTTACACTTCCGGCCCCGGAGATCCAGGAGCTGAGGGACTTGATCCCGGTGCGGTGGACCGATGTTTCGATTCGCTATCTGGGTCTCGATTTGACCCCCACACTTGCATCCTGGACCTTGGCTAACTGGCCCAGATACCGGAAATCCATACGAGACGAAATGCGCAGATGGGAGGTCCTCCCCCTGGCATGGTTAGGGCGACTCAACGATATCAAAATGTCCCTTCTCCCTAAAATTCTCTATCTTTTTCAACCTCTTCCCACCCCCGTACCACAAGCGGATATTCTGGCCATACAGCGGGACTTCACCAAATTTATATGGGGGAGCTTCCGCCCTCGCTTTTTCCACAAGATCCTTATGCTTCCTAGATCCCGGGGGGGTCTTGCCTGCCCCAACTTGCTGGAATACTATTGTGCCTGCCATCTTCGGTTCATATCTGAATGGATTGTTCCCGAAAGTGAGAAGCATTGGTTCCACTTGGATCGGGCGGTGGCTTGTAGACCCCTGTGGGACCTCGCCTGGCTCCCGCATGGGGCTCGCCCTCGCAGTGCTTATATAGCCACTCCAACTCGAACGGTCCTGGAGATCTGGGATAAACTGGCGGTCTCCCGGGGTCTCACCACGTTTCCCTCCCCAACACACCCCTCACGCACAATCCCTTGTTTCCCCCTGCCCTACAGCCTCAGGCTTTTGCTGCCTGGACTGTGGAAGGCCGGCGAGTCATCCAGGACTTTTTCCAGGGCACCGTCCTTCGTACTTTTGATCAATGCAAACAACTCTTTCACCTCTCGGAAAGCACGCACATGCAATATTATCAGTTGAGGCATTGGCTTAGCTCCCCGACGTACATTCGGGAAGTAACTCGACAGCTCACTCCCTTTGAATCCTTGGTTCGTAGGTTTGCAGGGTCGCGGGCTTGATCTCCAAAACTTACTCGGTTTTACAGCACTCTCAGCCACTTCTACCTCATAACTATCAGACACGTTGGGCTTCTGACCTGGTCGCTGACATCTCCCCGGAGGAATGGGCCCGCTTGTGGAGGGACATTCCTAACGTCTACCGCAGTACACCTCAGCGCGAATCAGCATATAAACTAATGACGCGCTGGTACTATATCCCCACTCGCCTTCATCAGATGTTCCCGAGCTCCTCTTCGCTTTGCTGTCGGTGCCAGTGTGATAGAGGGAATTTCCTGCACATCTGGTGGTCTTGCCCTGGCCTCGCGCTGTTTTGGAAGGAGGTCCTCAGTCACATCAAGGAGGTGGTGGGCTTCCCGGTCCCCTCTACCCCGTCATTAGCGCTCTTGGGCATTAAACCTGTCACGCTGAAAGCCATGACTAACGCAGAATGGCACTTGATCCTTCACTTGCTGGGGGCGGCGAGGCAATCCATAGCTGCCTGCTGGAAAAAACCTCATCCTCCTCCCATTGCTGCTTGGTTTCTCCAGCTGTGGGATGTCCTGGCCTTAGAATTTCTCACGGCACGGCTTAATCACATCGACACACGATTTGAGCGCATTTGGCAGCCGCGTATTTGTCAATTCACCAAGACTGAACATTCTCGTCTGATGCCCCCCCGGCTGCGAGCCTTGCAGTTGTTTGAGGACTCCTTGGAGCCCTTCTCTAGGGGTCGGAAACCAGACTCCCCAGAATGATTCTCACCACCTACTAGACAGGTCTCTTGGCCCCCGAGAGACTCGGTCCCCACCCTGGGCCTCGCCTCCCCAAGGCGCATCCAGCTTCGACTCCCCCTCCTCCGGGGGACAACTTCCTTTGCTAGTCCACCCTTTTTCTTCATGTTCCTTTACTCCTTCTGACTTCTTTTTTTTCTCTTTCCTCTGCTGTCTGTTTTTGTCCTTTTTTAATATGGCAGCAGCTGTTTACTATTATTGCAGTGTGTGGTATCTTCTCTCTGTGTGGTAAGGGTTTCATAGTAGTTTGGGCACTGCCCATTAGGATCCTTCTGTATCCATAGCTGTGGTATTACCCCACTCCTCCCCTGGAACTCTGGACTTTGGGTTGGCTTTTATACCTGTGTTCCTCCCCTACGCCTCCCCTAGGCCTTGGCCCTTCGCTCCGGCTGTGTACGACTTGGGAGGGTCTCACGCTTTCCATCGCATTTGTTTAACTTAATTTGGGGGTGGGGAGGGGGTTTGCCTTGATGAGTCGCTTATACATTGGTGTCTTACTGTATCAACCCGGCTTATGATGCCTAATCATCGTTGTTCTTACTGCGCCATGTGTCTTTTATATGCTTGATTTCAATAAACAGATGTTAAACAAATACAGATGCATGAAAGGAACATTTTTCTGCAGTCTTTTGTGAAGCTGCAGGGACTACAGTCAGCTTTACCTGGTGTCACTGACATGGCTAGAAGGTCATTCCCTACTGATATTTTGACTGAGCCATGGTGTGAGCGATTGATCAACTAAGGCATGCCTGCCCCTCAGTCACTGGGATGACACCCTGAAGGAAGAGCTAGGCCTTCAGTAGGAGCACATGCATACAGAAGAGGTCAGGCAGATCATCTTAGAACTGCCCAATCTCCAACAGCCCATTCAGCTGTTGAATGCATGGTACTATATTGTAGATTTACATAGCTCTTACTACCCATGATAAGGCGCTGAAGTGTTTTTCAGACAGGCGGCATGCTACTCTATGTAGCCCAGCTTTAGTTTGTAGTGTTAGTTGTAAGTGTTGCAGTTTGTCATACATTATGTAACATTATTATAGTTGGTATACCAATATACTGAAGTAACTTTCTACTCTAGAGGAATGTTAGTTGTTGCTATTGGTGTAGGTGTTTTAGTTATGTATTCATTTAAATTCCTAATTGTGTCTGTGTGATTAAAGGGAATGGATGAAAAAGTATTATTTTATTGTTTTGTTGTCCTAGTACACTGTATTATTGGATGGCAGTAAGGTTGTTCGAGAACACAGCAAACACAACAAGATGATGGACTGAACGCTGAAACTTTCTACCACTCACCCCCAGTCAAGAAATCAGGGTTTAATCCATCATTCTTTTGCTCACTATGCCACTCCAGTTTGGACCCAGCTATATGCAAATCAGTCTTGGCCCTGCTCCTCATGGGAGCAGTCCAGCCTGAACTGCCAGGATACTTGTTTCCGGTCCAGGGAGGACCTGGCTTGGCAGATCTGTTGACTGGGGGTGAAGGTTTGCATTCTGTCTTTCATCTGTTCTTTTTGCAACTGTTGCCCTTAGTGGGAAGGGTATACCCAGACGTGGGTCCCGTGCTCACTGCACCCCTGGATTCAAACTAGCCTGACTGATGAGGAGTGATACCCCGAAACTAGTCCCAGGATGCTTGTTTGCGGTCCAGGGAGGACCTGGCTTGGCAGTTCGGGCTTGACTGTTCCCATGAGAAGCTGGGTTGACACTGATTTGCATGTGGCTGGGTCCAAACTAGGGTGGCTTGGTGGGCAAAGAAACTATGGATTAAACCCCGTTCTGTTGACTGGGAGAGAATGTTCGCATTGTTCAGCTTTCCGGCCTTCATCTGTTCTTTTTGCATTTGTTAAAGAACACAGTCATAACTATTTTAGTTCATGCTGATCCCGGCTGAGTCAATACGTCTGGTGGGTATGGCTCAGTAGGATTTAGTTTGGAAGGTCAGGCAGTATAAGACAGAAGGTGACATGGACCGACATGGATTCAGCTAGTAGGGCTATCAATTAAGTCTGTTATGCAAGCCATGCACATTTTGGTGAAGATTCACATACTGTGTCATGTCAACGAGCACAAGAAAATGTTTTTATTGGTGGATTTTTGTTTGTAATGACAGAGTTGGATACTTCAGATTAAGTTGTCGGAATTTCATTGGTACTGAAGCAGTACTTCATCCTCGTTTACAGATGTAACCTGGTATTCTATATTTGTCGGTGATGTGTTAGACAATGTGGCAGATGAATTTTTCTGGGACATGGTATCAGAGTATGGGAGCTTTCTAGTTCCTCTATGGCTCACAAGATTCCCACTTCTTATTGTAATTGAGACCCTTACTTTAGTTTAGACTCTGAGGTTCAAGTGGTGAATAGGCAGGTTTTCGGCATCCTTCAAAATTTAAGGTGATTTACAACTGTTCATATCTTTGCTGGGAGTAAAGTCTTTAGTTTTTCAGGTTAGTGGGGGGTACATGAGGGCACATATTATAATGCACCAGAAAGGTGATGCTTTAAAAGTCCAAGTGGCAAAATCACACCCACTTACCCATATGTTGAGCTCTTGCAGAATTTCTCCTGAGGCCCTGTAGTAGTGACAGTTCATTAGCTAAAAAGGTGCAATAGTTAGCATGTCAGACTCTCAGGTACCAAAAGGCTAGTGATTCTGCAGTAATGGCCCAATACAAGACAACAGTATTGAAAAAGATGTCCATTCTGTCTGGACAATCCAAAGAAGGGGGACTGTGGGCTTTTTCAAGGTCCAGCATACATGCCCAGATCATGACACTACCAGAGGGGGTATGCAGTTCCTGAGTGGGTCGGTAAAAGAAGAGGAGAGAATGTGAAACAGGAATGATAGGTAGTCCTATTGTGACGGGAGGGAAAGGGGGATCCCTCCTTTCGGAATTAGTGTCCGGAACCGGGACTATCCCGGTTCCGGCAGCGTGGGGTAGGTCTACCGCTCGCAACGCAGTCTACAATCGACACTGAATTCACGTGTCTTGAAGCTGTCGGACACTGATGGGGCCAGGCTACTTGAGCCTTTAGGTCGTCCATCACATCTTTGGGTACTTTACCTTTCGATGTTCCGCGTGGTAATCTAAGGTTAGTTAACCCACATACCACGGTGTGTAGATTTAAGAATCACCATTTGGTCCTGAAGAATTGCAGTTAGATCAGTCAGACACAAAGGCAAGAAACATGTTGACCCCATAGATTAGAGCGCAACATCCTGACACATAGTATCAGGCAGTCGCCACTCTTACATTTTTAATCAGGTCGGAAGCCAGTCATAATAAAGCTCCTTTTTGGACTTCCTTACCTGTTTTATTTTAGAACCTTCACTCCACTATATCTACACTGGTTAGGCCCCTTACACCCACAGCACCATACGGCAAGGAATAAAAGATCGCCGCCAAAGAGCCCCTCATAGGGTGCCCGTCGAGTATTGCAGTGCCGACCCGACGAGAAGCAGGCCCTATGATGAAGCATGACACCCAGCTGGCTGGGTGTGTGAGGGCCCTAATTCCGAAAGGAGGGATCCCCCTTTCCCTCCCTTCACAATAGGACTACCTATCATTCCTGTTTCACATTCTCTCCTCTTCTTTCACCGACCCACTCAGGAACTGCATACCCCCTCTGGTAGTATCATTCTGTTTGGAAACAGAGATGGTCTTTTGGTTTATCAAATCAGAAAAACAAAACCCATTGAACCACAGAGAATCCACCATCATGGAGCATTCAGGTAAATGACAACCTGAGAATAACTCAGGCAATAAGGAAGATATGTGGAATGGCAAAATGTGTATATCACAAGTAGTTCAGAAACAGTCCATCCCTTGAGGGAAAAGGATCTCTCTCCATGAAGGAAGAGAAGAACATACATTTGAGGTTCTGTCTAAATGCAAACAGATCCACTGCTTGATTCTTAGAAAGCCTGACCAGAGGAGAGATCAATGAGCTTTCAAGTTGGGTATGGGATGTTCCGACAAGGTGAATCGAATCACCAAAAGTTAACTGTCCCAAGGTGCAAGCTAGAGTCCAGGCCAAAAAATGTATTGTCAAGTTGCAGAGTAGATACAAAGAGATGCCCCCTCTCAATCCCCGCTTACTGAAATAGAACAGTGGTGGTGCTAGCAGCCTCTCAAAACCAGGTAGATCCCCCTAGAAGTGTGCATGATGACTGTAAGGAAAGGAGACTGACTATGGTATGAGGGTAGAAGAGGTTATGATCATGAAGAAGAGCCGAAGCAGCACTAAAACTGTATTCAGACAAATCAGTAGTGGGATACAGTGAGGAATGAGAGGAGTCAAAGGGGGTTCAGCACAGTTTGGCCTTCTGAGTTCATTACGAAATATCAGCTAGATCTCACAAGAAGGTGGGCCCAAAGCTGACTGCTGGTAAGACTCTTGATCAAAACAATAGGAGTCATGTTTCTTAAATCAGTGCAGGCCAGAGTTTAGAGACAACGGGACTCAGGAGGCCAGAAGACCAAAGTCCCCTGGAGCCACTGTGCAGTAACAAAAGATTAGAAGTGGTTCAACGTTGGAGAAAAAGCAAGAGCATAGCCACGTGATCATAGCCACTCAAACTAGAGCTGCTGTGCCAGGATGAGAGATGCTTCCACCTTGTCCATTGACAGAGTAAAGGCACTAGACACTCCAGGAGCAGACCAGGACCCCCGCAGGAGAAAGAACCTCCTCACCAATCGCCTTGGTGATGAAATGTGGAGGGCTGAACTCCGAGCAAATGATAGCAACTTGTAATGACAATCAAGCTCCATCCCACCGCCCCCGCCATGAACCTCTACAATTGCTTGTCGGTAGTGTGTTCCAGAGTTATCATAATAAAATATTTGTTGGGAAAATGATTTTAAACAGTGTAGCCCAAGGATGATGCTGAGTAAGACCAGTCTCCCCCTTTCTTTTCCATTGCAAAAGCACTGGAGTGAGATCCCATGGTCCCTTTTCCAGTTACATTGCCTCAATGGCCACCCACAAAGCTTAAGAGAGACAAAGTGGAGGAAGGGAGGACAGGACATCAAAGATGCGACATTTGAAGACAGAATTCATAGCCTACCTCCAAAAGTGTCCATGGTGGTGGCTCTACAAGCCAACACATGCAGGAAAATTCATCCAATGACTGAAGTATATTGTTCATGAATCTTCGAGGGAGTTGAAACGTGCATTATTTTATTTTAAAAAGAGGAAGGGGTTTAGAAACTATTTTAGGATTAGCGTTGCTTCCTCCTTCGGGTTGTAGCAGAGCAGTTTTATTGGTGCCTATGTTTGTTAAAGTTGCAAAGAACTTGCAACGAACAAGTCATCTTGTACAAGAAAGCAGCCGAGCCCTGAAAAGGCTTTGAAGATGGTTTGAAGAAGATCAACGCTAATAACTTACCGATTTGACAAGCAGAGATTTGTCATCAAAGGAAATGTCCAGTACATTCTTCTGACCTCCAGGTAGAGGTTTCAATAAAGCTTTTGACAAGGTAGTTATCCACCCAGTGAAGGGACTACAGGCTTCTGACCAATGGGTAAGGGCTGTCCCCTAGAGATTATTCTCTATTTTCCTAGTGATGTTAGTTCCATAGTTCACCAGAGCATCCTCCATATGGCAATCTCCCACTTTTCAAAACAGACCATAGAAGCTCAGAGCGAGCATAGACCTGGTCCCACCTCCCACCATGACTGGGAGCCGGTGCAGAATGTCAGAAGTAGTTGCTACCCAGCAGAGGTCTCTGCAGCCTCCCATCCTAGTGCGAGGGAACTGATCAGTGGAGAGAGCTGCTCAGAGCAATGTATAAAACCCAGAGCAAGGGTGACCCAGAGAGCCACAGGGAGGAACGGGACGTAATGCTTCTGCTGCCAGCAAGTAAGCCCCTCTTTCTCTGTAGCAGGGACTCTCTATGTAAATGTGTTCTCCTATAGCCAATGCGACAGCTTATACCAGGTCATCTGTGAGCTAGACTCCTTAATTATAATAATGAAATGAGCAAGGCTCATGGGCATCTGTCTGTCTGAGTCTTTATTCTATTGCTAGAGCGAGATATTGGCACCAATGCAATACTTGTGATTTTGGTATATTTGGGGCAGGTGATTCTGGTATATTTGGGGCAGAGCTATCTTGCAAACACACTCAAACTCCCTGCCTACTCACTGGACCCAGACACGTGAGTCCACTTTTGTTTTGAGATATACATTTCTGCGCCACATAACAACATACAATGTCGTGCCTAATGCGGGCTACAGAGGGCGGGTTCAAGGCTTGGGGAACAAGTAGTATCACAAGTATAAGTAACCCCATACCATCTCACGGTCGGAGCTGCCAACTCAGGAGCTGGGGAACCAGGTTCGAGTCTCGGCGTCGGCTTAACATCCTGTGATTCTGGGCAAATCACATAATCTCCCAGTGCCTACCAAAAATGAATGTGTCCTTGTGCAATGTAACTGGTGCTCATGTAAAGCGCTCCAATACCTTCGAGTCGATATTCGCGCTATATAAATCTGCAAAAAAACAAAAGGCTTGCTGGAACGTTCTCCTCCAAACTCTGCATCTCGACCCTGTGCCCTGCCCTTATATGCCCTTCTCTATCACAGGACATGTAGAATAAACATTATCCTGCCAAGCTGCACAAAGCAAACTTTCCAAAGCTCCTTGCTATTGAAGCCAAGAAAATGATTCCCAGTCTCTCGCTCACATAATATATATCATAATCACATAATACCGTTTCAAATGTTCCTGGTGGGGGGCCCTTCTGGGTTTCACCACCGACTGCTACAAAGCTGGACTCTGCTGATAGGAGCCAAAGTCCCCCCATAAACAAAATGTGCCTCCCTAAGGAGGGCAGGGGCAGAGAGCACAGAGTTATGTGCTGGTAGGGCCGGGGCATGCTTTATGCTTTGTTCTGTTTATATAGAAGCCTATCAGCAGCAAACCCTTTATCCGAAAAGTGTATACAACACAAATTCCTCTTTGTAAACCATCCTGAATCGTAGTTTGGGGCTGTCACCCTTGCTCAGCTCCCCCCTGCTGTCTAGATAAGCTCCTACTTTTCCGAGAATTATAACATTAATATGGTTTTGTAAAATTTGCGCTGTCCAGGAAGGTCACTCTCTTTTATTTAATGTCAAACAGCTTATTTTATTGGGCATAAACAAACCACAGTTTACAAACTGCTGGTCTTTGTCACTTCACTTAGTACAAATGTTCAAATCTGGTGAAAACCAGGAAGTGTGGCTTAAGTTCCAGAATGGCTGCATAATAGGGGAACTCCTTCTCTCCCAGGATAATTCTCCCTAAATAGTGCAAAAGTGCAAAAAGGTATCTTGGAAGGGACTAGACATGGGGAACTAATAGGAAGTAGTAAGGGAAAGAGGCTAACTTTTTCTCTGTATCTACTCTCCTACTGGATTCCTGTATGAGCTGCCCTTTGAAGCTGGGACTGATTTGGGATGTTGCCTTGGGAAGGGCCCTTTGTGCGCACTATAGTGGATCCTGGGAGTGCTTCGTTTACCTTCTTCTCCATGGGGACCATTGAACAGCCATACTGAGATCTCGCTGTGGTGCCTTGCCTTGGGGGGAGCTCTGTTTGCCATTACGGGGGCGCTGCCTCTAAGGATACCAGCAGAGAGGATCTGGCAGTATTGACTGGAATTTCAGGGCAGAGGGGGCTTGTTTGCCTGAACACAGCCATCTTGCTGTCATCAAGGTTGACTAAGGTTCCATTTGGGGTTGGAGTAGAGCCTGCTTGCCTCCGAGGCTGGCAGCAGCATTCTGAGCTAACTCCATGATCATGAATTAAGATTTGCATTTTGAAAATAATTTTTGGTGAAAGATTGATGAAATTACCCGGGTGCCCTGAATAGTACACTGTTTGGTCACTGCCCAAACCAAGGTTGTTAACAACTGTTTTCCAAATAATTTGCAACCAATTTGGGCCTCTTCTTCTTTTTCCTGTTTCACTTTTTAATTTTTCATGTCTTTGAATTTTGGAACTTGAGCTTGTTAATTTCTGAATTGCTCAATTTGTTGTCTATGTCATATTTTCTGTCGTCCAATAAGTGTGATGAATAGTATATGCAATATATGTAATGTATGTGTTCTTATATGTGTGGTATATGAAAATTGGATTAATGTACTTTTGTGTTAACCTTTGAGATTATCAAAAATCGATTTTGCAATTTTTCAATTTTATTGAAACAAAAGAATAAAAAAAGAAATGTTTTTTGTCACAATGAGTGTCACGTGTGATCTCATGGAATGATGTTTGATTAATTATCAGTATTGGCATGAGTGTTGTTGTGAGCATGAATTAAGAACAGCATTTTCAGAACCGACGTTCAACAGTAATTTCAGTCCTGGAACCTACATCCACAACCTGTGAAACTACGTAGATTCAGAGCCTCCCTGCCCTCCCCCTACTTAGCAGGATTCAATCTTCCTGGAATATTGGTCTATCACGTTTCGCGCCCTTTTCCCTTTTTCCCATGCTTAGTTCCATATTTCTGAGGAAGTGTGGAAGTAGCTGGCTGGCAAGGGTGGGGTCAGACCAAGGAGGAGACCTGGGATCTGGTGCTTTGGAAGATAAGAGGAATTCTGCGCTGGAGCTGGGTGAACTGCTGGAGAACTCATTCAGTGTCCCTGAGTCCCATGGGACCAACAACTTGTTTCAAGAATGAATCGGGGTTCTGCCCCCATCAATGGAACTAGAAGGCCTCCCTTGAAATCTTTTCAAACACTGAAGAAAATGTCACCTAGGAAGACTTATGTCTCATTAGGTATATACTTGCTGCTCGATACAGAACACTTGGGGTGATTGGAACAAAATTTGGATAATGCCATCTGCCCAGCAGGATATTGGAGTGCATAGTCCCTTATGGTTCAAACGTGGCTAATTGATTCAAATCTTATTCTCCTATGTCCCATAATCTGCTACAAGGCCTGTTAATGCTCTCTTTGATTTTGTTGATCCAATTTGAGGCGATGATATTTGGGTTAAACCTTTAGTGGTTTTTGCTCCCTGGAGGTTCTACTTGTCAATAGAGGGTAACAGAGGTGGCAAGAGGGATCTGCTTCCCACTCTTACATTTTTAAGCTATGTTTATTTTTCTGGGGAAACAGGCACTTCATGAGGAAGTAGGTCGTACAATTCTTACCATCTGGAAGTGTTTGGTGGGCATAGTTAATTCAGGTGGTGTGGGTTTTGAGTTTGGGGCTGAGTTGTTATTTTAGTTTGTGCTTTAATTTGAGTGGGGCACATTGAGTGAAGCAGGTGTCTCTTCTGGATTGTGGTGCTACAGAAGACTGCTTTTTACTGTCAGTTTTGAGGGTTCTGTGGTGTAGAGGTGGAAATGTACTGCTGTGATGACTTTTGGCGAGGACCTTTATCTGAACTTAAAGATCAGTAGAGCCCTATCTTAGGATGATAATGGCCTGCAGGTCAAAACTAAGCAAACACTGTTTTAACTCTTGCTGTAACACAAATCAGGCTCTATTCTTTGGCAGCAGCCTTACCTCCTATCAAGGGAAGGCAATTTTGTCAGTAAGCTTTAATACAAATGGCTGGCTGATGCTGGTTTTATGAGGTATTCTTGGGGTGTTCCTATCCTTGCAAAGAAACCCTTGCCATTTTGTTATGAGCGAAGTGATTCCCTCCCCTCCAATATCACAATGAGATCTTTTTTGGGCCACAGTTCTAGATGGGTAGCCTATGTGTCCACAGAGTGGGCGAAATAGAGAGCGATCTTACTGACCCTTCCTTGGCTAAGTCACAGAGAACGGATTAGAGACTGCTCCAGGACTGCCAGAACTCTTGCAGGGTTATTTTTTATAAGTGGGCTTCTCACATTGGGTTCTGAGAAGTCAACAAATACCACAGCAACATATCTATAAATGTTTACTATATACTAACCTAGAGCAAAGAAAAAGACATACAATTATGTTAATATTAAATAAAACATTAGCAAAGGCACTTATTTAAAATGTGAGCTATAGACTATATCTAGGATTTTAATTAAAGGCTAGTGGAAGACTGTGATATAGTCTTTGCTGATCTTTCATAAATATACCCAAATCGCTCATATATTTCATTTTTCTCGATGGGGGAGCACAACCCATCTAATGCCAATGTTCTGAGATCATGGGCAAGCTGCTTGTGAGTCTGTCATAGTGTTCCCAATGATCCAATGTTCTCACCTGAGGTGCAAAAACCTCTGGGGTTATACACTGTCTGCGTTAATACACTATGCACACTGTTGCATTGCATTGGGCTGGGCCTGACAGGTATTATAATACGATTGCAGAACTGCTTAGTGAGCTACCAAGCCCAAGACTTCTGGATGAGGACAGCCATAGATTGGATGAGGTGTTCATGATCGACGAGATCACTGGTGCTGTCTCTCTAGTGCAGTCCAGGAAGATGCCTGGGCACAATTGTTCAAGAAACTAGTGGTTGGATTAGTGGGTAGTTCGCAAGATACAGAATGAGGCTAGGGCAGCTGGGGGTTTGACCGACCGTCCAAGGAATGCAAACATATCCTTAATGCACAAGAAGGGTAGACCAGTGGAGGCATGTTCTTCCTTGTGTCCTATTTTATTCTTAAATATTGAGATCAAAATGCTGGCCAGCAAACAATTATTGGTGGTGACTGCTCTTATTCACCCGGATGAATAAAGATTCCCCGGAGGTCCAACAGGCCGAACCTCTGTATGCTTTAAGAGAGAGAGAAAACTGAAAAACCCTGTCACAATCCTTTGGCTAGACCCTGAGAAGGTGTTCAATTCAATATAATTGAGCTTTCTCCCAGTGGTTCTACAGAACATGGCTTTGGGTGGTACTCCTGCATTCATATCAGATTATGTTCATGTGGGTAAATGGCAAATTGTCACATGATCCATGAGAGTTGTAGCTGACACTGGCACCCGAACACTGTGTCTTTGTGAGCCTTATGATGAAGTATGCCACCCTTGGATGGGTGAGAGCTTTCATCCTTTAAACCGAGTAAGTTCGGGGGGCGTGGCCTGAGGCGTCAAGATGGCGGTCGCACTCTAAGAGTGCTCCGGACCACTCCGTCATCCACCTCGAATCCTGCCCGTATCGGCAATCATCCAAGAGTCCTGCCTGTGTGAGGGGGACCCCTGGAGTGGTGGCGTCCTCCTCCGGAGCCCGGAGCCTCGGTACGGGGCCGGTGTGGCCGGTGTGATCAGCGGCCTGCGGCGGCCTGCTCTCCCTGTGGTGGTGGCGCCCTGCTGGCAATGCCGGGACGCTTCGAGGGAGCTGGGGTGGACGGGAGCCCTGTGAGCGGTGGCGGCCGGGTGGCCCCTGGTGCCCTGACGGTGGCTGGAGCACTGGAGAATGGCTGGCGGGGACGGCTTTAGGGAGCTCTGTGGGCCCGACCGTTCATAGACCTGAGGTTGGCAGCATTGCGGTCCGCATCCTGCGTCCTCCGCAGATCGGCCAGCGGCGCGGCTGGCGGGAGGTGCGGCACACTGACGGCGGTGAGGGGCATCGGCGACTCCCCCCACCGGGTCTGACCCTGACTACGGGCCCCCACTACAGATCCTATCGGTGCAGGGGCCGGGATCGACTGTCAGGTCGGGCAGTGACGCTAGTAAACGCGTCCCCCCGCCCTGAGTTGCAGAGGTGAGCTGGGGCCTGATCAGTGACTGCGCTAATGGCCTGCGCCTGTCGGCCTGCCGCGCCTGTGCCCGGAGCCGCTGAACCGTGCTGCTGGGGGCGGCCGCATCACCCGGTGAGTGGGGTGGGGGATCGGCTGCCAGACCGGGCAGCGACGTGGGTGACACTGCATGCCCCCCCCCCTCTCTATCCCGGGCAGTTACGTTCCTCCCGCCGACGTGGGCTGCTCCCGGGTCTGGGAGGCCGGGACTGAGGGCATTGAAGGGCCTGGTAGAGGACACAAAGGTCTGCGGTGGGGCCTGCTCTGCGGGCGGAGCTGGGCCCTTGTCTCCGGGACGCCTGCGGCCTGCACCATTGGGAGGACTTTTTATTAAGCCTGACGGTGTCCCCACCCCCCCTGTGTGTGAAGCGGGTGATCGGCTGTCGTGTCGGGCGGCAGGGCGAGTGAGGAGGCGCACTTGGGCCCCCCCACTGTTTCATATCACTCCGGGTCAGTGTGGTGGCCCCCCATTTGACGGGTGGTGTGGGGGTCTGCAGAATCGGGAGCCTGAACTGGAGTGTTGGCGGGACAGGGCCTGTCGGGCTTTGTGTTTGGGAGGTTAGGCCTTCTGGGGCCACCGCATACGGCCATCTCATCGGGTGGCAATCCGGGGCGGCTCGTGTGGACCCCGAGTGATAGCTTGATCCTTCTGTGCGCCGGCGGGGTCCCGGCCTCTTAGCAGGACTACTGAGCTTGTTTGATTCCCTCCCTGCGCCGACCCCTCGTCGCCCGACCGGCGATTGGAATTGTTGCAAGCCATGGGGAGAGACAGGGCCTCCAAGTCCGCGCCGGCTCCCACACAGACGAAAATGGACCGGTTTACTACCTCGGAGCAGGATCCCCCTGGAAGGGCTGAAGGGGGCCTCCCCCCCCCACAAGATAGGGATCTAGACACTATCCTTCAATCAATCAATCAATCAATCAATCATATCATTTGTAAAGCGCACTACTCACCCGTGAGGGTCTCAAGGCGCTGGGGTGGGGAATGCTGCTACTGCTCGAAAAGCCAGGTCTTGAGGGGTTTTCTGAAGGTCAGCAGGTCTTGGGTCTGCCGTAGGTGGATGGGATGGGTGTTCCAGGTCTTGGCGGCGAGGTGGGAGAACGATCTGCCACCGGAGGTCGCTCTTCGGAAGCGGGGTACAGTGGCGAGGGCGTGGTCGGCGGAGCGGAGCTGGCGGGTGGGGGTGTAGAAGCTGAGTCGTCTGTTGAGGTACGTTGGTCCGGTGTTGTGGAGTGCCTTGTGTGCGTGGGTGAGGAGTTTGAAGGTGATCCTCTTGTTGACCGGGAGCCAGTGCAGGTCTCTCAAGTGGGGTGTGATGTGGCTGCGGCGAGGGATGTCGAGGATCAGGCGTGCAGAGGCGTTCTGGATGCGTTGGAGCCGTCTCAGGAGTTTGGCCGAGGCTCCTGCGTAGAGGGCGTTTCCGTAGTCCAACCTGCTGCTGACGAGGGCCTAGGTGACCGTTCTTCTCGTTTCAGTGGGGATCCACTTGTAGATCCTGCGGAGCATGCGGAGGGTGTTGAAGCAGGCGGAGGAGACGGCATTGACCTGTTTAGTCATGGAGAGGGTGGAGTCGAGGATGACCCCTAGGTTGCGTGCGTGGTCGGTGGGTGTTGGGGCGGTTCCCAGTGCGGTCGGCCACCAGGAGTCGTCCCAGGCCGAAGGGGTGGATCCGAGGATGAGGACCTCCGTCTTGTCCGAGTTCAGCTTCAGTCGGCTGTTCCTCATCCATTCAGCGACGGCCTTCATTCCTTCGTGGAGGTTGGTTTTGGCGGTGTGGGGGTCCTTGGTGAGGGAGAGGATCAGCTGGGTGTCATCGGCATAGGAGATGATGTTGAGGTCGTGCCGACGGGCGACGTGGGCGAGCCGTGCCATGTAGATGTTAAACAGAGTTGGGCTGAGGGAAGAGCCCTGGGGTACGCCGCAGATGATCTCGGTGGCTTCGGAGCGGAAGGGGGGAAGGCGGACGCTCTGTGTTCTGCCGGAGAGGAAGGAGGTGGTCCAGTCCAGGGCCTTCTCTTGGATCCCGGCGTTGTGGAGGCGTGTTCGTAGTGTGTGGTGGCAGACCGTGTCAAAGGCGGCTGACAGGTCCAGGAGGATGAGGGCCGCCGTTTCTCCGTTGTCCAGCAGGGCCATTAGTGCATCGCAGGCGTCCGTTGAAGGGAAGATTGAAGAGGTTAAGGTGGACGTGCCCCTCCTCCGGCAGGACCTCCGTAATGCTACTGCGAGGCTGACGGAGGCCGAATCCCGTATCTCCACCGCGGAGGACGACATCTCACAACTAAAGGAACAAGTGGCCCATCTCAGCACTCATACCAAGGAGCTTCACCGACGGGCCGAAGATGCTGAAAATCGCGCCCGCCGTAATAATCTCCGCCTGGTGGGGTTTCCTGAGGGGGTCGAGAAGGGACAGACGGCCACCTTTGTCGAAGACTGGTTTACAGCCTGGATGCCTAAGGACACCGTATCGCCCTGGTTTGTGGTGGAGAGAGCTCACAGGTCCCTGGCACCCAGGCCGCCTCCGGGCGCTCCGCCTCGCCCCATCATCCTGAAAATCCTTAATTTCAAAGACCGGGACGCTATCCTGCGAGCCGCGCGGGTTACGGGCCACTCAAGTTTCAAAACCATACCATTATGGTATTCCCGGACTACACTAGGGAGGTGCAGGAACTCCGGCGCTCCTATACCAATGTTAAGCAAAAGCTGCGGGCCCTTGGTCTCCAGTATCAACTCCAATTCCCTGCACGCCTGCGAGTTATTTTCCGATGCCAAACTGTGTTCTTCGATTCACCTCAAGCAGCATGGACATGGCTGACAGAGGAACACCCTATCCGGCAGGGACAGACCCCTTTCCCGGGGCCCGGAGGCTCCCAGCTCCGGGGGCCGGGGTCGCCGGGGCGCCGAACGCAGTCTTGTAGGGGGCGCCAGTCTCGAACAGCACCTAGATCCTTGAGCGTGGCTGCTCGGAGGTCCCGGGACTCTTCCAGCCGGTCGGGCTCCCCGCCGCGCAGCAGGCACTGCTCTGCAGAGGACCTCCCTGGATTGCCCTCGTCGCCGTCTCGGACGGGCTCGCCCAAACCAGACTCAGACCTTTCTCGTACTCCGACTCTTTGAGAGCCTGGTGGGCTCGACGAGCTGTTCACTGATCGCCAGGGCGGATTGCTGCCGCCCTGGGGCTCCCCGTCAATGGTAGACTTCCAATGTTTAGCATTTAATTCCGCTGCCGATTCATTACCTATCCGACCTTCTGGAGGGGTCCTCCACGCACCCAATACGAACGTTATAGTTTGGTACTGTTCATATGGGGGGTCGACAGATGCTTCCGTTCTCGAAGTGTAGGGTGGGGGTGAAGGGGAGGTTTGGGGAAGTTTCGTCTGTTATGTTATTATTTGGTTGTTCTTTTGTTTCAGCACCCACGGAACGAAACATGGTTCCTATACAAGAGATGGGTATGACCCTATTGCAAGCGACTTTCCACACATCTGCGGGCTCCCACGTACACGCGCGCACCCCTGTCAGACGGTACATCCAAGGGTAACTGCCCCCTGACATGACTGTTAGTGTTACACAAGAGGCATCCCTCCACGTGCTGTCGTGGAACGTTAATGGACTTCTGGACCGACATAAACGCACGGCGGTCCTGCGCTATGCACAACGCCTCCACATAGACATCCTCATGCTCCAAGAAACACACCTCCTCGGGAATCATTGTCCCTTTCTGGCACGCTACGGATACGATAGAATATGGCATTCCGGCTTCTCCAGGGGCTCCCGCGGGGTGGCAATTCTTCTGAGGCGCACGCTGCCCTTTGTCATTTCCAAGGTGACTCACGACCCGCAGGGATCATTTGTATCAGTTTGTGGCTCGCTAGCCGGCTCTCCTATCAATCTGATATCTGTCTATGCCCCCCCATCGATGCTCATGCCTACACTCACCCATACCGCTGCTCTGGTGACCACTATGCCTCTGGGCACCATGATTGTTGGAGGCGATTTTAACGCAGTCTCCTCCCCAGCCCTTGACACCACAGGTCCTCCTTCTGTTTCCCGTACGGCACAAGCGAGGCAGCTTAGGAACTGGTCGGAGTCATTGGGCCTCTGTGATACGTGGCGCATATGGCACCCCCGCACACTGCAATTTACTCACACCTCAGCGGCCCACCACACACAGGCGCGCATAGATGCGATCTTTGTCTCCGCACCTGAATGCTCAGAGATCGTCGATGCCCGCATCCTTCCGCGTGGTATCTCGGACCACTCTCCAGTGCTTTTTAGCACAGGGACTCCCCCTCCTTCTGCCCGCCAAACATGGAGAATGAACGCATGGTTCCTCCAGGACAAAGAATTTAAGCAGGCGGTGGGGACGGAACTCAGGCACTATTTCCTCACCAACGAGGGCTCCGTGGCCTCTCCGGGTACCTTATGGGAGGCGGGAAAGGCAACTATCCGGGGGGTCGCGAAGGGACTGCTCAAGAGCCAAAGGCAGGCACGACTGCAAGAGATTTCCTCGAGGGAAGCGCAGGCGCTTCGCCTGGAGCAAACGGTATCCCTGTCTAATGATGCCGCCCAGGCCCGACAACTCGCTCACCTGCGGGACGAAATTAGACAATTATCTTTGGACGCTGCCAAGCTCTTGTGGAGGTCGACGGTGGCACGGATTTACGGCTGGGGCGACAAGAACGGTACAATCCTGCATAGGCTAGCCACCTACCCCAGGGCGAATCGCATTATCCCAGAGGTGACGGATGAGGTCGGAACGGTGCACTGCACCCCTATGGCGATGGCCAACACCTTCGCCACCTATTATCAGAGTTTATATGCAGCGCGTGCCCCTGACCTCTCGCTATCTGGCCTCCTTGAGCGAAGTAAGGCGCGTCTTCCTTGCTTGGAAGAAACCGCCCAAGAGGACTTGGAATGGCCCATTTCTCTTAAAGAAATCGAAGAAGTGATCTCCATTACCTCTTCGGGCAAGACACCGGGCCCAGATGGCCTTCCACAAGAATATTACGCGGCATATCGCGAAATTCTAGTGCCCCGTCTGGCCGATTTGTTCCAGGAAGCGGTGGAAAGAGGTTGTTTTCCGACAGAAACAGATATCGCCAACCATCGTGGTCCTCCCAAAATCCCAGCCCCCCTCGCGTCGCTGTGTGGACTACCGCCCTATCTCCCTCCTTAATACGGAGGTGAAACTGTACGCTGCTATTCTGGCCCAACGTTTAAAGCCATACTTGGCTTCCCAGGTCCACCCAGACCAATGCGATTTCATGCCTCAAAGCGGGTCCCGGCATTGCCTCCGTAGACTGCAACTGGCTCTAGCCCACCGGCACTTGCTCACCCCATATTTGGCCCTCCTATCCATAGATTTCGAAAAGGCGTTCGATTCGGTGAATTGGGCGTACTGATGGCCGAAATGGGATTTGGGCCCAAATTCAGGGCCATGGTTCGGGTCCTTTACGCCCACCCGCGAGCGCGGGTGTTGGTCAACGGTGCACTGTCAGAGGCCTTCCCTATTAGCAGAGGTACTAGACAGGATGTCCCCTCTCACCATTGCTATTCGCCCTGGCCATGGAGCCCCTGGCCTCTCTGGTGCGGGCGGAGGACCGTATCAGTGGGTGGGAATGGCCCAATACGGAAGCAAACAAGATCGCACTTTATGCGGACGACGTCATGATTTTCCTGGCTGACCCAGCTTCCTCGGGGCCATACTGTCTCCAGATTCTAGAATATTTCGGACAGGCCTCTGGGCTTAGACTGAACCCCGGGAAGTCAGTCCTGGTCCCACTGCACCTCTCTAGGGAATGCTACGATTGGCAATCCACTATACCTCTTCGACGACAATCCTTTAAATATTTGGGGATATGGATCACCCTTCTTCCTGAACTGGGCTGGGCGCTTAATGTCGCCCCACTAGTTAAGAAAGCCAAAGAAGATCTCCATAAATGGAAGACGCTTCCTCTTAACCCTCTGGGGAGGGTCGCCTTGTTTAAAATGATGATACTCCCCAGATTTCTTTACGTCCTCCAAAATACCCCCTTCTGTTTCCCCAGGACCTGGTTCCGGGAGCTGGACAGTATAACCACCAAGTTCCTCTGGAACGGGGGGAGGGCACGCCTAGCCCTGTCTACTTGCCGGATCCCTTCCTTTGACGGGGGCATGGGAATGACACACTTATATCTTTATTTTCTGGCTGCACGTCTCCTGGTGGTTCACGACTGGTTTAACGGGGGCTGGTCAGATCCGGCCTATCGGCTCGAACTGAGTGAGCTGGGACTACCGGCAATTCAAGCAATGCTTTATGGGAGACCCATCCCATCCCAATTACCCGATGCGACTCGTTCCGTGTTCTTGGCCTGGTGGGCCTCGTTGCGCCACACTGGGTGGACGCGTAGGCTCACTCGGTGTACACCCCTATGGCATGGGGCTTGGCTTCGGGAGGTTAGTGGGTTGCAGGGGTTTAAATCATGGGACCTCATTGGCATTACACAATTAGGGGACATATGGGCTAAAGGCCACCTGCTTTCCTTTCAGGAACTCCAAACCCAGTATTCCTTACAATCTTCCCAATTCTACAAGTATTTGCAGCTGCGGCATGCCCTTCAGACGCACATTACGGACGGCATGAGGCTCCCCGAGTACAGCACCACAGAGGCGCAGATAATGCTGGGAGATCTAGGCAAGGGGGGTATTTCCCGCATATATCGCACCCTAGTCAACAACACTCCCACCTCCCTGGACACGTTGAGGGACCAATGGGTGGAATGGGTGGGTCCCCTCGACGAGGTGGACTGGAGCGATGCCCTCATGGCCCCCAGGACAATCACCACTTCTGCTAGACTTAAACTGATCCAACTCTACTACTTGCACGCAGCATATCTTACTCCCCAGCGTCTGTATAGAGCGAGCTTGCGCCCCGATGCGTCCTGTGCGAGATGTAACTGTGCCCTGGCTGACTTCTTCCATGTGGTTTGGTCCTGCCCCCGGCTGGAGTGATTTTGGGGGGCCATCGAGGAAGAGCTTACGGCGGTCCTGGGCTGGGAGGTTCCTCATGACCCAAGGCACTCAATACTGGGAATCACAGATGGGCTGGATGGATCCAGGAGTGATAAACTATTTTTCAACACAGCCATGATAGTGGCAAAACGTGATATAGCGGCGGCATGGACATGTCCTGAACCGCCGGATATTGGGCGGTGGCGGAGGGGGGTGGACTGGTGTGCGACCCAGGAGAAGGCTCTTTATGTGGCAAGAGGGTGCCCCAGGAGATACCAAAGGGTGTGGGGGAAATGGGTAGGTGCTATGGAAGGGTCCGACTGATTTGTCCCGTTACTAATTGTGTCTGTACAAGTCTTATGGGGTGCGGAAATGTGGGAGACTTTAACTGCGGAAAGGTAATCAATTCAATGTCCTCCGTGCTTTGGCTGATTTGTTGTATGAGTTATAAACCAATAAAATTTGATTATCAAAAAAAAAAACGAGTAAGTTCATACATTTGAGACTGATGCTTTGATTTGGGAAAGATAACTTGGAGTATTCTAAGCGGTGCTACCAATGTCTGCCCCATTGACACAAGAGCAGAGTGTGCATGATGGCCTGGAAAGAATACAATCACCTTCAACCTCACCCAACTCTAATGCCCACACAAAAAAGTGTTTGTCTATGGCAGCACATCCTCAGTTAACATTGCTGGTGATTTTCTTACAATGATCTCTCACTTCAAACAATCCATTGAAGTTCATTTTTTATAACCCACAATATAACACACTCCTCAACTGTAAAGCAGCAGAGATGCTGCCCCTGATAACCTTTGCAATTGGCATACAGTAGTGCAATGTTGATCACATGCTGAAAGAATACAGTGGTGTTTAACGGCAATGGATTCTTAAAAGGGAAGCACATTTTCTACACATTTTTATCTTGACACTACCCATAGCACTGTGATACGAAATAATTCCCTTCCATGTGGAAGAACTGGTAGAAGAGTTTAAAATAAGCTTGATGCAGCAGGGATCATCATCAACGGTGAAGGACCCACTCCAAGGGTACCACCATAGTAATTGCTCGCAAACCAAAATATCTGGGCGAAGTATGACTATGCATTGACATGCGGGTGCTGAACAGAGCAATTAAGAGGGAACATCACATTATGCCAACAGTCAGTAATCTCCTAACTGAAGTAAATGCAGCCAAGTGGTTCTCTAAAATTGTCCTGAAAGACAGATATCATCATTTAAGACTACAGAAAGCCCCAAGATACATTACCACTTTTTCCACAAACATTGGGCTCCAAAGATATAAATGCCTCAACTTTGGAATTTCGAGTGCTGCAGATTTGTACCAGAACTGCTTTAGAGAAGTACTATCAGTACTTCCAATAGGAGTAAATGTGAGCATTGATATTCTGGTATATGCTACATGATTCAGCAACACAAGAGCCCTAATCAAAAGATCCGTGAAAGTGGTACGAATTCCTCAAATTGGAGAGTGATTTCTTTAGGTACAAGTTCACCTCTGAAGGAGTCACCTCGAATCCAAAAAGATATACAACATAAATGCACTTCCATCACATCTCAGAAAATCAGTTTTCCAGGAATAGTGACATACTGTGGGTGATTCCTACAGAACCCCACAGTTTTCACACAACTACTGTGCAACCTTCTTAAATCAGATGCCATCACCATGTGGGTTTGATCTGATGAAAACGGGATTGCTTTTCAAAAGAGAAAAGATGCACTGTCAGCAAAAATCTCATAGAATCTTACGATCCCTCCAAGCTGACAGAGTTGTTGGTTGATGCCAGCCCCATAGGCGCCTTTCTACTTCAACACCAGGATAATGTGGGCTCTGGTAACATACACTACTAAAGCGCTGATCAGCACAGAGCAGTGATATTTATATATTTTAAAAGAGGCCATTGCAATCCAGTGGGGTGCAGACACTTCCATGTATTTCTGTATGATAGAAACTTTAGCATATGCTCAGACCCCAAATGACTAATCCCCTTGTTTCAAGCGCAGCATCCGAGCCATCCCCATGAACCAAAAAGTGGATACTGCAGCTGTGGAAATATTCCTTTGACATCATCAACACGCCACCCAACCAAGGCAATCCAGCAGACTGCCTTTCACAAGATACCCACAGAAAAATGAGAGAAGAGGAAGAACAGATCACTGAAACACAATAGAATGTTCAAATTATAATTTGCACCTAAAAACAACATTCAATCACGCGGGAGGAAATAACGGCTGCTACTCACACTGATGAATGACTGACCACTGCAAAGGACACCACCCTCAACAACACATGGCAATCAATAATGCAAGCATATTCATACAGAACCCTGGAAGCTAGACCCACCGTATAGGCCCTCTTCAATGTGAGAGTAGAACTCCCAGTAGCCAGAGAAGGGATATTATTATGACACAACTGAATGGAGATACCTAAGTCACTAGTCCCAACAATACTGCAACTCACCCATAAGTTCATCAAGTTGGGGTGGTGAAGACAAAAATGGGTCTAGGACAAAACATTTTGTTCCAAATGTGAGCACCCTAAACAAAGTCCATTGCATCCTTGCATTTGAGAAAGACAACACAGTGGGCAATATTTACATTTCTACATTAATACCAACCCACTTCTAACGAATCTGCAAAAAGTACCTTTGCATAAATGTGGCTCACTTACCTTTTGGAAGACTCTATATACCGTACTACTCCTTATGGAGCCCTTCAGCGAGACGCATGAATTGGTTCAGAGTCAACAGAGAGTGACTAACGATAAAGTTAGCAAGAAAGAGCAAGCCAGAATCAAAAATCAGAATCAAGGAGACTGTGTTCTTCTCTGTGGCTGATTCCCTGGAAGCAAGTTCAGACCAAAGTTTGACACCCTCCAGTGGGATTGTCATAACGAGACAAATAGCATAATAATTTTGGCTAAATAAGGTGAACCGAAAACACATAATATTTGAAGATGCTAAAAGGCATGGGAATGAGCGCAACAAACTCCTTAGAGCGGAAGGATCGTGCCTGTGAGGGGGAGACAGAGGGGTTCTGCCCGTGAACAGCACAAACAAATTCAGAACTACTCAATCTGGGGGTACGCACCCAGTCTTTATTAGTTTGTTTCCTTATTGTAACACTGTCGTTTTTCTATATCTTTGCCTTTTCGATGCTTAACAGACAAAATGTGTAGGATGAAGTATCAGTTCTGATATTCTGACCTCTTAATAAAAATGATTTAAACATAGAACACCGCAATCCCAGACCCACTGGGCAATGGCATAGAGAACACCACTGGAACTACACCTCCCGAAATCATGAAAGATTGCAGGGCTTGTTTCAACAATCCCCACTGCCATCTGTGGTCACAGCCTGCCTTGTCTCAGTAATATTGAGACTTTGAAGTTCAGACTCTTTATTATCTATTCTGATAACCAGGTTGTTTTATTTTGTTTTAATACGTTTTTGAGAGGTGTGTTCTGTGCATATATCTGAATGGGTGTAGGCATTACTTGATCCGGTGCTGTGACTCTTGATTCTGTGGACAAGTTGATTGTGTCCGAGTGATGTCAGCAATGTCATAAAATAAATGGGCCAAGCACGAAAAGTGCTGATACATGCTGACGGACACCGGAACACCCGTGTCCATGCCCAGTTACATGGCAGGCCGCATTGTAAGTGACACAACACACACCTAGTAGTCGGAGGTCAGTGCCGAATTGTTAAACGTATTTGGAATTAATGTTCCCAGGACATCCAGAGGCATGGTTCTTTATATCTTTGCCAACAATGACTTGCAGAGGAGTAGTTTGACATGATGTGTATTGGGGCTCATGCTGATTAAGCGTGATGTTGCATGAGAGTGGGGGAACACGTCATGGTCCAGTTTAGCGCTATGGCACATTGGGAGGACTGGCACATGACCTCCAAGAAAGTAGTGTATGAGGGTCACGATTGCCCCAGAGAATTTATTAAGATCTGAGAGCAGTGGTTTTAACACTTTGGACTAAGCATTGCTTTGTGAGGCTACGAGGTAAATGGGCAATTGCCTGAACTTTTATCCTGATAGTATTGCCCTGGTGTAAGGCTGGAAATCTCAACACCATCTACACAAAGACAAAATGCCTTCACCTCAGTCAGAATATTCGGCGCGGTCAATAGTTGATCACTGTTATGGATTGAGCTCTTCATTTGCAATGAATGTTTCAGAGTTTGGGGAAGACATAGCAACATTACCTTTTAGGAGGATGTCCAGAAAGTGACGATGATGAGGCTTACGTTATGAGGTGACAATAGTAGTGTGGCCCAGTGTCAGACCCCCTTTCAGAGGGTCATGGGCAAGCAGGGGTTACTAGGCCCAACCGTCGGGGTTGTGGCCTTTTTACTTTTGCTATACTGTGGCCCAACCTATTATGGGTCCTGAGTAACTGGTCTAGCACTTGAATTTCAGTGATAGCGAGTTTCGAACAGTCCAAGGCTCTTCGAGGGGGAGGTAGGTGTGAGCATACTCAAGCGCAAGACTCAAAGTACAAACAATAACTGCAATAAGCTGAATGTGCAGTCAAATACTTGATTTTACTAAAAAAACACTATTTTAATATAAACACACAAAGTATAGAAGCAACGCACTAAATAATATCCATAAGGCCAGATGTATCAAGAACTGCTTTTACGATTCTTAAGTAGCAAATTTTACCGAATCGCTATTTAAGAATTGCAAAATGCAATGTATGTAGGATTTGCAAAACAAATTGCGAATCCTACATATTCCTTAATAGCGAATCGCAAATTGCGATTCGCTATTAAGGAATACCTTCCCTTTCATTCCTATGGGCCTAGAGGCCCATAGGAATGAATAGGATGCATTCGCAATTTGCGAGTACCCAATAGGTACTTGCAAATTGCGCATCTATTCAAGGGTGCCAAAAGGACACCCTGTTGCACCCCTGAAATATGCATGTGTGCACATGTGGCACACATACATGCCCTAAGGGCATGTATGTGCGCCACATGCCACTTAGAAAAATGGTAAAAAGTGCAACTAGAAGTTGGTGGTAATTTGCGATTCCTTAAAGCCAGGTCGCAAATTTTTCTTGCTTCCTGCATTGCACTTAAGGAATCACAAATTGCGATTCCCTAAATGCATTTGCAAAATAGGTAATCGCAAAAATTGCGATTGCCTATTTTGCGAATGCCTTTTGGGATGATACATCCCAAAATGCTTTTTCCCGTTCGCAAACGGGCCGATTCTGCTAATCGGCCCGTTTGCGAACGGGAATACGCTTGATACATCTGGCTCATAGTCTCTTAATGTCAGTGTGCTAGTCCTGGGCGGTGTCTCTTTGTCCCTTCTAGTGGGGCTGGTTATTTTCCATTAAATAATGGAGGTGACTTTCAGGTGTTGTCCATGCTAGCCACCACACAAAAAAATCTAAGGTTGGCCTTAAGAGTAAACATCAACAGCACTGCCTGCTAGGTTCATGCAAGTCCCCTGCAGGCCTAATGATGCCGATTAGTCTTACCCGACTCGAGTGCAGTAGGACCAGGGTGTGTCTTCATGGACTCCAGTTTCCTGATGCTGATAGCCCGCAACCTCTCACAATCTTTTCCTGATGATGCATTGGGCTTCCTTGGTCTCCGACTGACCCGCTGTAAGTGTTCTTCACAGCAGCCTTGGTACCACGATCTAGGGCGACGGCCCTGTCTTCACAATGCCCACCCGGCACACAGGGGGCGATATCACTTGCACAAAGGCGAAAGCTGGCACAAAGCCTATGCCCAAGTTTCACAGGGGCCTCCTGGCACCAGGGAGTTGTTGACTTCGTACACACAAGGGGAACAGCCCTAGCTTCAGTGTATCCCCCTTCTGGCACATGGGCAGTGGCGGCTCGCATAGGGTGTGCTGCGGGGCAGTGGGGCGGGGAGGGTCAGGGTGGGGGTAGTAAACTCAGACATACGACGGAACGGAGGAAAGTAGTGTACGTTCCTCCGTTCCGTCGTACGTCCGAGTTTTCTACCCCCACCCTGCCCCTCCCCGCCCGCAGCACGCCCTATGCAAGCCGCCACTGCACATGGGCAATAGCCTAGTTTCACTGTGGCCCCCATTTGGTACATGGAGTCACCAACATCGCAAGAAAGGGTGGGCGGCCCACACTCTTGCAGCAATCCCAACCGGACTGGGTATCTCACACTTCGCTCACAGGGGTCTTCCCAGCAAGGTCCTTGCTGGGCCTTGCTACCTCCAGATGCTCTCCTCCTCCTCACAGGGTCCGCTGGTCTTGGCAGGCAGGCAGAAGGCAGATGCTCCATGCTCAGAGCAAGAGGTCTGACTTCCTGGGTGATGGCTCCTCACCCAGCAGGGAGTATAGCAGCCCTTGATCCACAGTCCTGGTTCCAGCAGTTAGAAGTCTTGGTGAGCTTCTCTCCCATTGTACAGTGCTGTTGAACAACTTGTGGGACTCATGCTTCCACCTTTAAGGCCAAATCCAGACACAGATGTGATTTAATGTCTGGTCCTTTGAAACTCCAGTTGTGGGTGTCAACCTCCTTGAAGTGCCCTCTCCCCTGTCCTTTGTCAAAGGGACAATGTGCCACAGCAGGAGTGGCTCCAGTTTTGATTTATCCACAACATAGGACAAGGAAATAATTGGCGATCACACCTGGCTCTCTGCCTCCACAGAAATATGCTTCAAAAAGGTCCAAACTCCTAATCCTTCCCCTTAATCATGAATCCATGGTCCTACAGTGAGAACCTTATCAGAGACCTTAGATGTGTGAAGAAGATGCTCTGCTCCCCTTCCTCCAATCTGAGTGTTGGCCACAAGAAACAGTTCAAAGTTTCTATCATGGTGCCCAGGGCCGGACTGGCTACCGGGCCTTTCTAAGTAAAGAATGGAAAACCAAATGGTATTAAAGTATGCTTTAAAACCATTTGTTTTGCTTTCTTTACTTAGAAGCAAATGCAGGTCCCCATCAACATAAATCAGCCCCCACGGCAGTAAAATCGGGCCCCAGCTCGGCAGCCGACCAGAACGCCCTGTAGCCAGTCCGGCCCTGAAGGTGCCTGAAATCTGCTCTTCTTCTGTGCTGGCTCAACAGAAGGAGAAAAGGAAACACCACAGACTCCATGGGGCATATTCTCAAGGACTTATCGCCGACTTATCAGCACTTTAGCGCCGCAAAAGTGGTGATAGATTTATTGCCCTATTCACTAGCTGGTGTCAACTGCCGATATCGCCACTTTACCAGCGATAGCTGCCGCAAAAAACATTGCCACGGATGAGTGCGACAACTAACGCTAATGATATGCAGAGTAGGCGTTCCCGTGCAAAAACACACGAAAACAGCACTTTGCGAGATTCTCAATGACCAGCCCGAACTGCGATGCGACCCAAAAACAGGCGATAAGGCGCGTTAGCAGCAGGGATTTAACACCTGCCTACTGCTGGTGCTAAGCAGGACGACTACCTGCAGGATGAAAGGGAGCCCAGCCCAGAGCCACATCTGAAGACCCACAGATGCCATGGAGACAATGAACATGCAGCTCGGAGACCCAAGAGGGCCACAACACCCACCGCCACCACCCTCAGGACCACCCCCCTCCGGATAACCCCCTGGACTACCACCGAGGCAGCGTAGGACAAGACAGCGGACCTTCCGAATACGGTATGGCCCCTCAGCCATACAAGTGCAGAATGTGGGGAGAGGTGGGAACCAAGCATGTGTGAAGGAGGCAACTCACCCATGAAGAAGAATGCACACAATGCCAAGTGTGGCGGTGATGTGCCGGACAGACCACAGAATGCAGGGAACAGACATGTCCATGTGGACACATACTGCTGTGGTATGCAGTGTTGTGGACAGTGGACGCAAACATGTCACCTCAGGCAGCGGGGAAGACCTTGGACATGTAGCTGTGCCATCCACCCCTGTAAGCGTAAGCGCAGTGGGCTGTGCCGACGTACGCCACTCCAGCGTAGGAGTGCTGATAAAAAAGGCCTGGGCCCTGGGCGTGGTTCTCTTCCGTGACGGGCAAAGCGTCTGTCAGGGCGGCGCACCTCACCCTGCCACGAGTCTGCCGCAGTGACCTCCAGACTCCGCGACACAGGCCCTCAGCGCATCCAGCGGCACAGCAACACAGAGTCATGTGTGTGCCGGATACTGCCTCAGTCCTACACTGCGGCCAGCAGGTCCCACAATTCGAATCGTGCCACACTTCTGTCAATGGAGGAAACCACTAGTTAACAGACATTGCACCCAGTGCGGGCCGCATGGACAGCGCTTCCTCGTTGGCTGTGCACCCGCCGAGCGCTCCAGGTGCCACTAACTCAGTGCACCACAAGTCATCGTCACGTGGCTGTGTGCCCTTTCTGACCGCTGCCTCCGGCCTACACTGCGGTCGGCAGGGCTCGCAAACCAAATCCAATCCTGACCTGCAAAGACACGCCATCATCACTGGCTGCACACCCGCCACCACCGCCAGGACCACCTCCAACCAACAACTGCCAGAGTCGGAGGAGTCTCACAGCCAGCCTATCTAGGTTGCTCACACCTGTCTTGGATGCCATCATCAGCTTGATACCCTGCTCAGCTCTTCATGTGCCACTAACTCTGTGCACCACAACACATGGACCCTTCATGATTGAGTTTTGTGCTGTGGACAGCGGACGCAACAATGTCACCTCAGGTAGTGGGGAAGACCTGGGACGATGATGATGAAGATGAGGCAGGTGTACCACACCCCACTGCAGCTGCAGCAGGAATATCCCAAAGGGACCAAATCATTAACAATTCCTTCACATGAGAACGCTCAGCTCTTCAGGTGCCACTAACTCAGTGCACCACAAGTCATGGCCCCTTCTGATTGACTATTGGGTGACCTCTGTACTTGCTCCGGCTACCTCCATGGTGCTTCGCTGTTGTTTGTGTTATGTTGGTGTATTCTGTTTCCGCTTCAATGGTAACCACTGTTTAAGTTGTTGCCAGCACCAACCACTCCCTGAGGGCTGGCTCACACTCACCCCACACCCATCCAGCACAGGCGTCACTGGATATGTGATCCTGGTAATAAAAAGGGGCCGGGCGCATGTGCCCGTAGCCAGTTCAACTATCTACCTATGTGTGTCCGTGTGGTCATTATGTATGCATGATGGGCCAGGGCCCTACCACATTACATTGTGCTGTGGACAGCGGGCGCAACCATGTCAGCTCAGGCAGTGGGTACGGCCTTGGACACGTAGCTATGTCGTCCCCCCTGTAAGCGTAAGCGGAGTGGGCTGGGCCGGCGTACGCCAAGCCAGCGTAGGGGTGTGAAGGATTTGCCCGGGGCTCCGGGCGTGGTTCAGTCTGGCTTGGACAAGAAAGTAACTGAGTGTGTCACTGTAGTAGTGTCGGCGCCACCCAGTCCGCATTCGATGATGTTGCAATGTAGCATAAACCCGGAGGGCGGGCCCGCACGACGGGGGAATGAAGGAGCGCAAGACCGCTCGGGGTCTTGGCTCATACATGCCAAGTGTTGTGTGTAACTGTATTGCCGCAGCATGATCCAAATGCCTAGCCTTAATCGCAGCACGAGTTCAGCCAGGCATGTACTCTACATCTGTGTCCGCCCTATTCTTCCCACAGGCCTACACCCACGGGGCCGCCCACCTCCAACGGCCAACATCACAGTGTCGTTGTCAGGCTTGTGGACATGCACAGACAGGCATGACAATGGTGTGCGCTAGGAGTGCCAGTGATGCAACAGCGCAGCGCACACAAGTAGATGGGCTCAGGGGGGAGAGAGGAGCAGCTGTGAGGCAACGTTACACACAGTGATGCCTCTCATTTGCCACATGCAAGACATGTCGAACATGAATCCCATAGTCGCACACATCCCACCCCACCCCCAACAAGCCACTTCACAGTTCCTGAATGCAAGCAGATGAGAAACTAACATTAGGGATGAATGCTCCTTTGTCTGAGCTATCAGGCGGAAGCACAGCTGCACCTCCGACCTCGGAATTGCATGTGCCCGGTACCCCCTGACAGATACTATGGCAGCTGATGACGACTCCCACACTGCGCACAGCCCGACGGAAGACCAACGTATACACACCCCACACATAGAAGTACTTGTTCGAAGTTATCTTGCATGGAATGGCCTTCACACTTACTCCCACATCAACCCAGGCTTACAACCGTTGCACACTAACACAACTCATTGCTCCGAGCTGTGGCATTTCATCCACAGAACTGGCGCAGGTCAGAACAGTGCCGCTTCAGCCAGAGCCACCAAAGTAATGGCAGGCCATCCCAGACACTTGCACAACCCCTGTCACGTGGAACTGTACCGTGCACGTATGCTGCATTTACTGGGGGCACTGCCATTGGTAGTGCTGCGGATCAGTTACCGGCTAAGCTTCCGCCTTGCCAACGTCACCTGCGTGCAGCCTGTGTGCAGCCTGTGTTGCATTGTCGCTCGTGCATATTCGAGTGGTCCATGGATGCCTGCCTATCCAACAGGACGGTAGCCGAACTGGATTTCGACATGTGTGTGCGCCCCCTGTTGGCCCACGACCATGAGTGTTACCGTGACACCCGCCTATGGGATGCCTGGATACTTGGCATACATGCTGGCAGCTGGACCTGGGAGATTGCAGAACTCCTCGTGTGCAGTGGGCAAATTGAGCCGCTCCCCTATTGGGCTGTAGTGCTAATTGGTGAGAGGGGGTAGACGCAGCACATCTGTCCGGACCTGCTTATGGTGAGCCTCGCAGTCCTGTCCGATGAAGTCGTCGAGGACCTCATGTTGGAAATGATTGCCTACGAAGCTGCACTAGCTTTCATGGACGTGTAACTACGTACCTGCAGACACAACAGTTTTGGACACATTGTACATGTCCCGACACCTTGTTGGATCTTGGGGTTCTGGTCACATCTCCCACGACGACAGTGGTCATGGCTGCATTCACCTGGAAACTTATACATGAGCGGACAACAACACGGGTAAACACACACCTGTGAATGCTGAGGCACTCCACGGGAGTGGACAGCGGCGCTTGACAATGTTCCAGGTTCTGACATACAGCTGCATTGTTCTGCATGTTGTGGCACTTATCTTGGCCGTACTGACACGCATATGCTAATAAAGTCTACGCACCTTCACTTGTATTCAACTGTGGTGAGTGTTGATTTGCATGACAATGTGTGTCTCACTGCCTATATGGGTCCCGGCCATACATGCATTGATACACCATCAGGGATGTGGGGTTGTACTAGTACATTATCATCTCACAGTTTCCTGCTATGCCACATGCGAATGGCCATTTTCCACACACATGCGGCAGCAGTTGTGTCCTCTGTTCTGTTGTGCTGGTGTTGCTGTTCGTTCGACATTGTTGTAGATGTTGAGGTGCTCTGATTCTTATGTGTGTGTGCTGCATTGTAGGTGAGTTGCCCCTTCAGCTCTGATTTGGCTGGCCCTTATCTCTCTCAGGCGGTGTGGCTTTCACTTCTGTGTTTATGCAGTGCTGTGATGTTGCAGACTTGGGTAACTTGGGCTCTTGGTTGGTGTTGTGACTCTTGGCCATGGTTTGTCCGCAGATGTGCTCTGCTTAATTGTGCATTTGTGGTATTGTGCCCATCTCCCCCGTCCCCCCGGTCCCTGGTCGTTACTCACCCTGTTGCTGTTGTGTCAGGTCATGTCGGGCAGTGTCCGGTCCCCCAACTCCTGCCACCGTCTCCACACTGATGACTGTGGTCACCATTTCCTCCATCTCATCTAGCTCCTCCTGTGGCGCTGGACTCCCACCTCCAGTCTGCATTGCTGCCTTCTGGTTGTCTGCGAGTTTCTGCGTGGTCTTGCGCTTCACATCATTCCAGTGCCTCTTGAACTCGTCCATTGTCCTCCTCAGCACTCCGGCTGCATTCGCCTTGTCCAGGATGGACTGCCATATTGTATTTTTAGTTGCCAATGACACTGTGGAGGTGACGTAAAGTTGTTGATGGTGTTCTATCACCTCCATGATCAGGATCCTGTTTTCCTGCGGACTGTAGCTCGTCTTCCTCTTCTTCTCCTCCTTGCCCTTCCCTGACCCCGAGGTCCCAGGCTGGTCCTCCGTGGGGCTTGTGGGGTTCTGGTTGTCCTCTGTGCTTGCTCCGGCTACCTCCATGGTGCTTCGCAGTTGTTTGTGTTTTGTTTGTGTTTTGTGTTGCCGCTTTCATTGTGCTTTTTGCAGCCTGACTTGTGGGACTTGCAGGCCTGGCGCTGCTTCTCGATGGATTTTTTATCGCAATTGGGCCCATCGCAGCTTTTTTCACGTTCAGGTTTGGATTTTCATCGCCGTCCTGGTGGTGTTATCGCGGACATTTGCCGCGTTATCGGGGTACTATAGCATGTTACCGACGTGTTGTGAATGCCACGTTAACACGTGGTTATTTTCCCGCGATAAACGGTGATATGTAAACTTGCGTTAACCTATTTTGGCGATGTTTATCACACGTTCTTGAGAATATGCCCCCATGTGCACAGAGTTAATTGTCCCACTGCTGGCACACTGTAAGGCGATGGAGTTGTGGTTAATGAGCAGCTCGTAACATAATTCCAAGTAGTATTGCAGGATCAGAATATGCCGAGTTTCTGTGCAATATCAAACACTGCTCCCAACTTTTAGATCAAGGTGATTATGTGCTATGCAGTAGGTGCCCTGAGCTGCCCAGATTTGCAGACAATAGCCCTCAAGTTCAGCCCTTTTGTGGACAAAACGATAAGCCAATGTGAGAGTTTTTTTAGACTGATTTTAGGTTCTCTTCTCATTCATAAATTGAAATAAATTCAGCAATGCACCCTCGGCACTGGTTGTCCTTTCTGCAATGCTTAATTTGACCTGGGATGGCGCTGTTCTGTATGCTTGTGGATGGCGCTGAATAACTACAAAGGAATCTAACCAGAACTAGAGGAGTCTGCCCTCCCCCACAAGCAGTCTAGCGTGTGCTGCTGAGAATGTACCTACTTCCTGTAACAATATGCTTATTTTGTATTTGCTGTCCATGTATTTTATCAAGTGTAATACAATGGCATTTAAGTCATGCCTTAAAAACAGGGTTGAATTGGGGACACAATTCGGCCCGGGCAGCCAATTAAAAGTGGCCCACCTTCGTAGATTGCGACCTTGCAGTAATTGTTATCTGGCTGATAAAGGAGAAGAGCAGATACAGATGTATCTCCACTGTTTGCATGGAGTGGAGGAGGACAAAAACTGAGGCGTTTCCTCGCTGGCCCTCTGAAACCCCCACCTCTCCATGCTCCAGTCCTCTCCCCTGCTGCAGCCCCCTGAAAAGTAAGTGCGAATGGGTTCCCATCAGCACCTCCTTGAGGCCTCTGTCACACCCCGAGGGAGGCAGGCACACCTCATGCTGTGACAGTCCGAGCAGCCTATTGTCATTCTGCCGCTGACATTAGTCCGCTGGCCTGACTTCAGTTGCATGGGGTCATCTTTTCTCAAGGCTGTGACAGCCTTTCATGCTGTGCACTAGGGGTGGAGTCCAAAAAACCGGCCCACGAACTGGCCTCAGCCAGAAGCCCATCGGATGATGCCCGATTGCCCGCCTTACCAACCCGAGACTGCTTAAAAATGTCATGATTAGTCCCAAATGGAACACACACTTGTATGTGAGATTTGCAGCCCCCCAGTGGCGTGCTGGGGGTGGAGGGGGTCGGTCTGCCCTGGGCAGCACGAGTTTGGGGGCGGCAACCGCCCCCGCCCCCCCTTCACTGCGGGGCGGCAAAGGCAGAGACCGCCTCGGGCGTCAATAGGGCTAGCTACGCCACTGCAGCCCCCGTTCATGCTCAGAATGCATACAGTTAATGGATATCCCTAAGCGCCATCATTAGGGGTTTCTTCCTGTTTTCCTAACTCAACAAACCTCTCATATCCTTTCTCGGACATCCTAAACCATAAGTTCCTCTGCCCCTGTTACACTGATTTGATTTTCACACGATATACCTTGTCACCAGCAACAGAAGTGCATTAGAACGTATGGAAACTGTGATCATGAGTAGAAATGGGGGACAGGGGCAGTGAGTGTTGGGCCTTTTGGCCTTTCACCCAGTGCTTTAAATGGGCTGGTACTCACCGGTACTGAGTACCGGCACTTCTTAGATTTATCCCTCTGAGTACCGGCACTTCTCTTCTGCCGAGGAGAGTACCGGTACTCATGAAAAGGTAGTCTTATTGGCTGTGAGTGCTGGTGAGCCGGAGTGGAAGGTGTCTCTGGCAGCCAAGGCGCCACTTCTGTATCCCCGATCTGAGCCCCAACTGAGCTATTCAGCTGGGCTCATTTGAATAATTGCCGGGTGCTCACCATCACGCTGTGTTTGACAGAGCAGGGTCCGTTCAGGCCCTGTGCTGTCAATCACAGTCACACTATCCTGTGCATTTGTGCAAACACAGGAATCATGGCAGTCCCCTGGCAGTGGCAATCAGGCTACGGCCAGTCCGGCCCTGGTGGCAATTAAAAAAGCCATGGTAGGTGAAGAGTATAACATTACTTTCATCATACCCACGTCTTTTGTGTGCCTGCTTATGTTTGTGTGTTTGCCTGCATTTGTATGCCTGTTTTTTGTAAGAAAAAAGTGAGAGAAAGAGAGAATCAAAACACTCTCAGGAGGTATTTTAAAGAAAATGGGTGGCACTTTGTGTGTACATGTCTGCTCCGCGACAAAGATTCATAAATAGCATAGTAGGGAGGGTTGGTGGGTGGGTGAGTGAGTGGATAGATGAGTGAACAAGGGTGGATGTATAGATGGATGGATGAATAGATGGATGGATGAGTGAAAGCATGGATGATTGGATAAAAGGGCGGATGATGGGTGGATAAGTGAAAGATTGGATGGATGAATGAAAGGGAGGGAGGATGGATGAAGGGGTGGATGATGGATGAGTGGAAGGAGGGATTGAGTGAAAGGGTGGATGGAATAAAGGGGTGAAAGGGTTGATGGATAGATGAGCGAAAGGATTAATGAATGAGCAAAAGGGTGGATTAAGAGATGGATGAGTGAAAGGATGAATGGATAGGTTTGGAGATGGATGGATGGATAGGTTTGGATATGAAGGGTGGACAGACGGAATGGTGAAAACTGAATGATGGATGAAAGACTGAATAGACGACAGAATGTAAAGGTTAAATGGCGGACATCAGCAGGTAAATGGTAGGATGAAAGAATGAATGGATAGATCTATGGAAGAGACAAGACCTATCTTCTGGGGAGGGTCATGATGATTTGCTTCATTTACCTTGTGACATAAGAGCTTTGGTTCGAAGTGGGGGTATTTTCAGAGGGTGAGTGAGTGGATGGATGAGTGAGCAAGGGTGGATGTATAGATGGATGGATGAGTGAAAGCATGGATTGCTGGGTGAAAGAGGGTGGATGATTGGATAAAAGGGCGGATGATGGGTGGATAAGTGAAAGATTGAATGGATGAATGAAAGGGAGGGAGGATGGATGAAAGGGTGGATGATGGATGAGTGAAAGTAGGGATTGAGTGAAAGGGTGGATGGAATGAAAGGGTGGATGGAATAAAGGAGTGAAAGGGTTGATGGATAGATGAGTGAAAGGATTTATGAATGAGCAAAAGGGTGGATAAAGAGATGGATGAGTGAAAGGATGAATGGATAGGTTTTGAGTTGGATGGATGGATAGGTTTGGATATGAAGGGTGGACAGACGGAATGGTGAAAAACTGAATGATGGATGAAAGACTGAATAGACGACAGAATGTAAAGGTTAAATGGTGGACATCAGCAGGTAAATGGTAGGATGAAAGGATGAATGGATAGATCTCTGAAAGAGACAAGAGATATCTTCTGGGGAGGGTCATGACGATTTGCTTCATTTGCTTTGTGCCATAAGAGCTTTGGTTCGAAGTGGGGGTATTTTCAGTTTCTTCCTACTCACGTGCTGAAAAATATATAGTATTGTGCCAAACAACAGCAATTAACAGTATGGCATTAAGAAGGTGCAACTATTGCAAAAAAAGGAAATGTTAACATATTATAGCATTTCTCTTTCATTTTGTGTAATGAGTTAACTTGCTTTGTTTATATAAACACATTTCTCATGTGTTTTGGTATGTGCTGCAACTAATATAGAAGTCGTTAAGTATCATCATGTCTTGCCTTTAGCCCTGCCCCTATCCCCGCCCCTCATTACACATCTAGCTCATTTTAATGAGTACCTGCACTTATTTTTTCCCATTTAAAGCACTGCTTTCACCTACAAGTAACTGCATATGAAAAACAATGCCCACACCTTGAATGAAAAATAAATGCAGTTTGAACTAATCAGTGGCAAATGCATTGGTCTGTTAGGAAACATCGGTTGATTAATGTGATTATTTCAGATGTCTTTGTGTGTGAATTGAAGGACTTGAATTCTGGTTGGTGACCTAGAGAATACTAACGTGCATTTATAGAGCTGTGGGGTCTCATCCTGTGACAGAAAGCCTTGTGAATATGTAAGTCATTAGTTCAAATGCTGTATTATAAACAGCGTAAGATAGGCTGCCACAAATGTGCAAAAAGTATTCAGCGGCTGCCCCTTCTCGGGCTTCACAGTACAGAAGATACTCTTCTTCCTCTTTAGTATAACACAACAGTTTTTTTTTTACCAAAACATATTAGAACTATTTTAGTAGGATCAGAAAAAGTTTGGCAACGCCATTCCAGATAGATCTCGCCAACTTTGACCTCTGATTATCACCCAGAGATCACTCCATAATGTCTCTAGAGGGCACTGTGCCGAGTTGGTTCAGTGCCGAGAAGTGTTCGTTGCTAGGCAGTGAGAGGATGCTGTGAGATTAACATGTAATGGTGGTCAGCGAGACACTGTGAGTAGGTCGAAGTGTTGTGTAATTCGCGAAACATGCACTGGTCGGCTGTACGAGGAGCTGGCACTGGAAGACACTGTGAGAAGCTTGCATCACTGTAAGGTGAGGAAAAGTTTTTATTGGTAGTCAGTGTGAGGAAGCTGCCACTGAAATGCCGCATAGGTGCCAAAGTCTATGAGGCTGTGGGGCCAGGTCCACTAATATTTCATTTTCGAAGGTTCATGGGACAGGCCTGGATTAGTAGCGTAACAGTGGCCTTTCATTTTGTTAAATGTGATCTGGCTGTTTGAAACACTGAAGAACGACAGAGGGGCTCTAAACCCAGTCTGTTCATTTATTTAGAGATCAGCAGCTCTCCTCCCAAGTGTGAAGTAACTCTTTGATCTTCACCCACTAAAAGGCAGATTTTCTTTTCAGAACTGACTCTTGAGTAGAGGCTGGTACACTGTACGAAAGTGCCTCTTTTTGCATGGTTATCCCCACTTTTGCCTGATGTTGATGTGACTTCAAACTGTATGTGTGCTGGGGCCCTGCCAACCTGAGGACCAGATCTCGTTCCCTAAAGTATACCCCAATTGACACAGCTTCTGGCTCCCCTATAAGTCCCTAGTAAATGGTACCCCTGTACCTAGGTCCATGGGGCACAAGAGGGTCTCCTAGGGACCTCTCACCCAGACAAGGCAGAGCTGCCAGAGCAGACTGTATGTCCAGGTGCAGGACAAAACCAAAGAGTCGACATGGCACACAAGCCCTGTGTGCCATGCCACCGAAACACTGCTTGAGGTATTGGTAAGTCACCCCTCTAGAAGGCCTTAAAGCCCTAAGGCAGGGTGCCCTATATTTCAGGTGTAGACACCCCACATGAGCGGGGATGCCCCTACAATGTCCAGTCCATTCTGGGGTATTGTAAGATGCGCAGGGAAGCCATAAGGAGTACATAGGCTGTATATCCGTCCACATGATTCTCCCAGCTCCATGATGGCTTCACTGTAAGTAGGTATGTTTGGTACCAAACATCTCATCGTAATAAATCCTCACTGAACCCAGTGTTGGATCTATTATTAATTTCACGACAGGGGATCCTTCTAGAGGATCCCCTGAAACCTACAACCACTGAAGTGGTTTCTGTCTAGTTGTAGACAGCCTGCCATCACTAGACATGTTTCTGGACCCCTGGGCAGAGAGACAGAGCTCTCCAGATTCAGAAATAGTGCCTGCTCTGGGCGGAGGTGGTCACACTTTCCCTCTTGCAGGATCTGCCTCGGCAGAAGCGGGAGCTTCAAAGGCCATGCCGTCTTTGAACCCTGCCCCCGGCCTCTGCTGTTAGAAGCAGATGGTGACCCCCGGTCCTGCTCCACTTTCGGCTGGAGGACTGGCGGGAAACTTAGGTAAAGTAGGAGGTGTGTCTACATCCCCCCTGCACCACTCTTCAGGTGGGACAGGCGAGGTAGACCCCACTTTTCACAATCCGCCATCTTGAAGATGGGGATAGTAGCTTCTTATGAGTCAGGGTATGCCCTGCAGGTAGGCAACCCAATGGTTATCCCCTAGCCTCCCTTAAACGCCCCTAAATTCAGCATTTAGGGGCTCTCTGAGAACCTGACTTCAGATTCAACAGGCCAAAAGAGGACGATGGAAGAAGACTGCTGACAGACCAGGAACTGAACCTGCAGAAGAAACTGGCAAAAACCCTGCCAACTGCAAAAGTCTCGACAACTGGACCTGCTGCCCTTCCTGAGAACTGCAAGGCCTCCAAGAACCCCCAGGAGCCCTTCCAGCCTTCACCAATTGCCCTGGACCTCCCTTTGGGCTAGAGGCTCTAGTCCCCAGCATCCGCCGGTGAAGAAACCGCAGTGGTCGAGGACTGGCACTTGTGTCGACGTGACTCATCATTACCAACAAACCTCCAAAGAAACCATGGTGGTTGAGGACCTGTATTTGTGGCGACACGACTCTCCACCGCCAACAAAATGTTGCAGCCCAAGACCTCCACCAACTTGAGGGATCCTCGCAGCAGGACGACCCACGAGGGCAACAGTCCCGTCCCTGTGAGCCTGTACCCTCCTGCTGGTGGTCCTGACACCTACGACCACAGCAACTGCACGACCGCCTCTCCTCCATGACAGTCTGCCCAATAAACTCACCTGCGGGCTGACCGCCAGTCTCCTCGACTCCTGCACTCCTGCTACAGGCCCAGCCCTACTCCTGAGGTGCCTGAGTCCTGGACCTCCGAACATCTTCATCCAGCCGGAGGAGAAGACCTCCAGCCTGTACAGGTAGCTTGGTCATCCGAAACTTCCCGGCAGAGTCCTCATTCCAGCAACCAAGACAGTTGGATTGGCGGGACTCCCCCGCCCTCAAGCCTGCATCTTCATTCAAGCAACCGCAAAAGCTGGGTTGGTGGTGCTCCCTTAGAATTCCAGTTACCTACTGCGAGTGACCGCGCCGGTAACTGTATTGGCAGTCTACTGAACTCAAAGAAAGCCCATACTTCTCCATTGCTTTCTGCACTGACCGCGATGGTAAATATTCAACGGTATTGACCACGAGGCATGGATACTGAAAGTACTGCATACTTTGAACTGCATTGTTTTCATTCCGATCCCTACAGTCTACAAAGTATTTATTGAAGTAATTTACACTGTACAAAGTATATTCTGATTTGAAGTCTTGCTTCTCCAATACATATAAAGATTCCAGTTATTTTTATACATCATTGGTCTCAGATTTATTCTTAAGTGCATGTCTCGTTTATTGTCTCTGTTGTGACGACAAATGCTTAGCACAACCACGGGATAAGCCTAACTGCTCGCCCACACTGCCAAAAAATAAAGCATTAATACTATCTATTTTACCACTAAACCACTTCATGGGGATTCTTGGACTCTGCATAGTGTACTTCATATTAGTGAGCCAGCCTACTACAAACACGCTATCTACTGGAAAGGTCAGAGAACACAAATTGTTGATAGAAGATATCTACCAGACAATGAAGACCTCAGACTAATTATTACATTTTTACACCTCGAGACCCAGATGTAAACATTCATAGAATGTTCACATCACAAGAAAGCATGTACAAAAGGGCACCTGCTATTTGCAGCTGAAATATATTGTAATAGTGCGCATACACCCTGATGAGGCTGTGAAGCGGATGGTGTGTGTTGCAGTGCATAAACTTATAGCATAAGAATGAAGGCCGAGATTTATCAAACCCATGCGTTGTCCCTGCACAAGGCGATGCAAGGATAACGCAAAGACTTCAGTAATATTTGCAAAGCCGCGTAAGGGACGATTTGCAATGCATTTGTTCAAAAATGTAATGCAGTGCAACAGCTTGCGCTGTGTTGTGTAACATTTAAAGCTCAGAGGCATTCCATGTATGGCGCATGGGCATTCCTGTGCATCCACCCATGGATTTGATGCAATTCCAGATTTACTGACATCAGTAAGCCTGGGATTGAGCCAAAATAGTAAGCCACCCCAACCATGGTGTAACGAGGAGAAAATATTTTTGCTCCTCATTATTTCCTCTTTCTATCTGTGATGCATTGTGCATCATGCATGGAAAGAAGAAAATGCCTCCAAGGATTGTGTTGTGCAGGAACACAGGCACCCTTGCAGTATGGTGGAACAGTGCTTGCATTGGTGCTAGGCAGCACAGTTTGCCAGCGCAAGGAGAGAGCAGAAATGTTCAATATCGTTGTTAATATGGACCATTTCTGCTCCCTCCCTTTCATGCAACACAGCACTGTAACTTTGCTTGCTGGACTGCGTTGCGTGAAAGATTAGTAAATGTGCCCCCTCAAGTGTTGTGGAGAGTGTGAGAGGAGGCACAGCCGTGCATGACTACTTACTCATTAACCTGAACCTAATCAACAGAAGAGCATATGGGATTTAGGAGTCTTTGTAGTTATCATTTGCAAATTTGTAAAGGGTTCTACTCTGGACTCATGGGGTAGAGATGTGATATAATGGTAGAATTGCAGACCTCAAAATTGAAATACTTGGCTTTGAATGCCAGCACAGTAAAATGTGTGCTCCTGGGAAAGTCACTTAGTATTTTGTTCCTTAGTTTTTTTTCTGTGGGCACGTTGCATAAAATGCAACAGTATTTTTCTGTTCTGCAGAGGACAATAGGCCAGAGAGAGAGAGAAAAAGAGACACAGAACAGCAGGACAGATAAAGGAAAGCAAATAGCAGTGAGGAAAACTGAGGATTTAGAAAGAGAGCAAGTGCAAGAAAGATGGAACAAGAGGAAGAGGGGAAGATGAGATGAAGGGACAGCTTTAAGCGTGGAGGGTAAAAGACAGGAAGAGGGAGGATTATTGGCAGGAGAGGTGAAAGTAAGGGGAGATTCATCTCTTTTTACACTAGGTGCCCGTGCCATGGCATGACGCCGGCAGGCCACGCATGGCATCAGGTACCGATGCAGCAGTGTATATCACCAAGCCCCGCCCCATAAATCATTTTGTTAACATGGTTGCCAAAGTATGCGGTGGGGGCAGGGCACGAGGTGGTGGGTACACGCGGGTACACGGCGTCCACCCACTATTTTCACAGGGTGGACACCGTCCACCCTGCCAAGAAGTTGGGCCCCCCAGAAATATGTTGAAGGTGCCCCAGTGTAATTTTCAGGCACTGGGACACGTTGAGCAGCTCCTGTACGTTGTCTACTTTCCATTCCCAGCAGCAACGTGCAGGCAGGAGGGACATTTCCTTTTCACCTCCAGCTGTGCCAAAGTTAAAGGCAGAAGTTAAGGGGCCATCAGGTCTCCTTTTGATCGAGTATTGGACTGGAGGCGACCTGGAACCTCACACTTAAATTCAAATGCAATGGAGAGGAAACAAAAGCACACCGGCTTGTTATCTCTTCACAGGTACTTAAGAGATGCATGCTTTTTACGTTGTTCATTCCCTGTATATAAGTGCATGCACTGTAAGAATGTCAGATGGGTTGGTCTGTCCCAGTATTTACACAAATAACAATTTAAATAGCACTATTTTATTTCTTTTATAGCGCTACTCATCCCAATGCTGAGTGTTAGAGCGCTTTACATAACATACACATTATCCATTCAAAATAAATCATGTAAGTGTGCAAATCAATGTACAAGATGTGTTACATTAGATAGTCAGGGTTACAAGGTGTAGGAGTGAAATGACCTTCATAACTCACTGTGGTCTACTAGAAGGATACCAATTTATTAACTGCAAGTAACAAAAGGATCTCTGTGTTCAAAGCAGTAATACACTTACCTATCTACATAAAATAGAAATCTGTGATCTGCATGTTACATGATGTGCTTTGCAGGATACAACTTTTTTTATTTAAACATATTTTAATGCATTTTCAGTTGGCATACGTTATAACATACACATATCAGAGCACCTGTGCATAATTAAGTAGAACATTTATGCTCACAACATTGTATAAGATGCACACCATGTGTGTTGCGATATCATGAATAACAAACCCGAAGAAGGTAGCAACAAAACAGAAGTTAGACAATCCCCAAATGCCCCCCCAACGCCCCTAGAACAGTGTGTGATTATGTTTTGCAGGAGACAACTTAATCTTCAAAACTATTTTTATTCAAATTTGGGACTACACAAAAAGCAGATCTCTCCAACAAATGTGTTAACCTCCAAAGTTATCTCACCATTATTATTATTCCCTGAGATTTACTGGGCACCTCTGCAGCAGATGCCTTAACCCCATAAAATATTTTAAAACTCAGACTTTGCAACCAATTAAGCAGAACAGATCTACTACCATGCTTTTTCTTGTTGCCAATTTCTTTGTGGCAGGTTTTTAAAAAAAAGGTATTAGTTCAGGACCAGATTTTGAGTCAGGATTGCTCCACTTTTTTGGCACATCCCTGACTCCAAATCTAATTTGTTAAATATCATAATGCACTTAAATGTACTCATGATACACCTGATAAACATATGTGTGAGATCTTAGTATCTGATGTCACTTCTTGTGATGCCATTTCCAGTGATGTCACTTCCTGTGATGCCACGTGGATTGTCATGCGGCGTGACGTCATGTGCTGTGATGGCACGCGTCTTGATGTCACTTGCACACTGCCTAACTTGGTCGGTCCCCCCTCTTCTTTTTATAGGTCTTGTGCCCTCGGTGGGGGTAACTTGCAGTGGTATGACCGAGATTAGTTTGCGCTGGTGGTCTGAAAGGGAGGCAGGCTTGCAGCACTGGATTCAGGTACAAATGTTGTGTGCTGTGCGGGACTGCTGCCATGAGAATGCCGCTGTGTACATTGCACAGGAGCAAGCTGTACACACACTGTTTTAACTCCAGTCAGAAATGATGTGCCGTGTCAGGTCATGTGTGAGCAGGTTATTCAGCACTGTATTTTTTTGTTTTTTAGCACTCTGCTACTTCCAGTGACGCATTCCTAAAGAAAGGACAAAACTACATGTACCAGAATGAAAAGACAACTTAACCACTGGACCAACACCTGGCATGACTCAAATTGTAGGTCTCTGTAGAGCCATTCTCTGTACTACTTTTGCTGTTGCACCTCTTTCAATGGAAATATTTCTGTAGTGCTTCCCCCGTTTTACAGCACTGCAGCCCAAGTACATCGAATGAAACAGGAATACACGGATTAACAAAAGGTATGGACTTCGTGTAAATAAATGCAGGGGAAATGGCAGTGCAGCGCCTCTCAGCTGGCTCCTCCTGGACCAGCCCAGCCCGCAGCAGCTGCTGCCCCCAGGCCTGCCCTCTGGTGCTGAGTGAAGCCATTAGAGGTGGAATTCCTCTGCGGCAGGACTGGAACAAAGGATGGGCTCATGAATAACCATTAAGGGTAACAGTATCCTGGAAAACTGTGAGCACCCCACCCCCACGACTGGCGCGCTGATTCACGCCCCACCTGGCTCTGATTAATCCTTTCAAAGCAGGAGTAAAGAGACTAATGCTGCTAATTACTCTCACAGGCACACTGCCCGAGTCTCATCCGAAATGTCTCCTCGACCTCTGCAAACATCCTGATGCAGGGGCTCAAGTCAAGAGTTTCCTGTCGGTGCCTGCTCCACTTGTTCCTCTTCGAGTTCTTGCACCTGACATTTCCTTGTTTGAGGTATCCCCTGCTTATGTGCTCCCCCAGCACGACCTCAGAAAGCTGTTGGTTGAAGGGGGGCACCAAAGCTGTCCCTCTAGTTTGAAAGGAGAGTGTAAAAATTGGCTGCTGGTAATTTATGGATTTTTTTTGGTGGTACATGCATTTTACTTTACCACAAAATTAACGCTTAACAGGCAGTCTCCCCCGTCCCGCCTCCCATAACCAGGCACATCTTTCTTCTTCCTAGCTTTAGTGCACAGTGAAAACGTTTCTGTATGAATGGTAACAGGGCTCTACATCTGCAATGGTAAACATGGGCTGCCCGCTATAGCTGTAGGCAGCTCTACCCCGATTCCTACAGCCCCTACAGAGCCTTCTCCTTTGGGGACAATCCAGAGAATTTCCCAGCCAGGCGTCTTCTCCAAAAGAGGAGAGAAGAAACTTCGGAATCCCAATCTGTTGTTTTGTTTATGAGTGACTCAACACAAAACACACATTTGGACCCTAGTCTGAGCATGAACCCACACATAAACAATACAGCCAAGAGTGCATTCTACAATCTATAACTCCTAGAAAAAATTAAGCCCTTTCTCCCTATGAATGATCTAAAAGTCACCACGCAGCGATAGTTCTATCAAGACTGAACTACAGAAATGCCACACTCCCTGGCACCACAAAGTCACAATAGCTCCCTTACAAAGCAGCAAGGATGGTTACTGGTGTCAAAAGACATGAGTACATCTCCCCCTCCCTGGAAAATCTTAAATGGCTATTGATCGAACCACGCTGCTGCTTCAAAACTGCCTGCCTCACTCACAAAGTCCTTCACACCGGGAAACCAGCCTACCTTGCGTCCAAACTCACAAAGGCATTCCAGTCAAGAAATCTAAGAAGCACTAACACTCTACTTCTCATCCCACCTAAAAAACATAAACAAAAAGCCCTAGCAAGCTCTTTCTTGGGCAATGCCCCCAAAATCTGGAACTACCTCCCAGTACATAGCAGGATGAATCCCTCCTTCATGTGCTTCAAAAGACAATTAAAAAATCTCCTCCTTAATCGGCACCTTATCTCTTCGGACTCTAACACCTAGCACACAACTAGAGCCTCTTCCTCAAATTATATATTATTTCTGTTGTTTCTCTCTAGGAAATGTGCTGATCCAACTTTCCACAAGCTTTTATTCTGTAAACTAAGCTTGCTAACATTATCTTGACAATGTCTGTAAAGCGTTCTGATCCCCCCGGGTCTTGCCGGCACTATATAAAACTCTTTAAATAGATACAAATAAAAATAAATTTGATCCAACTTAAGATAGTGCCTGCTCTACAGAATGAGAAAGAGGCAATGAAAATGGCATTTAAAGTGAAAAGCTGCCATTCAAAATGAAACCTAGCAATCAACTCCAACTAGCAGTCAATTCGTGCCTAGTTTCCTGAAAAGTGCATGTTGAAGACAGCTTCTAATTCACAAAGAGTCATAGCTCTAGAAAGCCTATGGCTCTAAAAAAGGGACAGCCTGTTCCCTCTGCAACCTTTTGCAATTTTCCATCTGTAACCAGTGATGACAAAAGGTTTAGCCTTTCGACCATGACTGGCAGACAATGAGATGACAATATAGGTAGCTTTCAGTGGCCCCTGACCCCAAAGCGATTTTTCAGGAGACGTTAGTGTCATTGTGGGGCTGGAACATTTTGACCACAATGATTAGGAATTAGGATGAATGTACTTTTAATCAACTTTTATGTCAATTTATTTGGCCATCGCTTAATTCTAGAACAGAACTAACAGCCGGAAACTGCAACAATAACTTGAATTACCCTTCACTGTGCCATCACACCATGGACATCCATGTCTAAAATTTTCAGCAACAAGGACAGGTGCATGGATCTCTACGGTTCTGAACCCTCTTAGTATATCAGTGGCCCATAACAGCATACAAGGGATTTTATATGAATGTGAAACAGACCTAAACCAGTCCTCAGAATGTACAGCATTAGCAAATAGCACCGACAAAGCCAAATGGCCAAAGATGCAATGTGTTATTTAAGGTGCCCAGCAAGTAGGTAGTGAGCAGATGTGAGGGCCTGTCAGCATTGCAAGTGTGGGCATGTAGCGAGCTTGTCACATGACTGAAGACATTCCAGCTAAGAAGATAGCAGGGTCATATATATAAGTCCTGAAGAAACACCACTTGATGCAGCTGGGTAGCAAGTAAACATGTTCACCACACAAAGGACCAAAGACTAACTGATGTTCAGTTGATCTACACTAGTTTTTAAATTTGCCATAGATTACTTTAAGAGAATTAAAGCAGTATTCACTGGTTATCTAAAGGCAATTTTAATTTTCTCACTACACTCACTACCCGATATAAACTATTGGGAAAAGGGAAAGAAAAGATCTCCACCAATGAGCCCCCTTTTTTATAGGACCGCTTGGTATTGGCCTGCAGTTGCTGCTTCTGTCTGTGGGCAGTGGAAAGGACTGGACTTTTGCCTTGCTGTGGTATTCTGCTTAAGAAGATTCTCCAAGGGCTTGAAGCAGAGCTTGCCTCGTGTTCTGAAGTCTCAGGGACACAAAGACTTCACCTGCAACTTGCTAAAGAGCACCTGGACTCCTGATTGCCAAAGGGTGCCAATTCCAGTTCCTGGGCCCTTGGAATCGTGTGGTTGGTGCTGCAACCCAAGAAGAACAACACCGACACCATCAGCGACACCGCCAGTGACGCGGAGACCTGCATCGAGGCCGTAGGCACTGCTCGTGAAGTGCACGGTGCACCGCAGCTCTGACGCCTGCCAATGCCTGCAAGTTATCGATGTTGGTGACTTCCCAAACTCATCGACAACGCACTGCTGGACGGAATCAACGCCTCACTGCTGACGCGTCCTCACCTCCCCTGCCAGCCAAGCTCGACGCCTCGCGGACTTGACGTCTCGCCTCCCCTGTGGCAGTAAGGAGCCAGCCTCGCCTTGGGCCATCGACGCCTCACCTGCGTGACGCCGTGCACCGTCTTCTGAGTTCAATTCCTAGGAACTGGTATTTGGGGGTCCGTGTGACTCCGTGGCCGGCACGCCCACCTCGCGGTCGGTGCTGTACTTTGGATTTATGCCTGTCATTACATCGTAATAGCCCCAGTTGGAGCTAATTGCTTCTGAAAGCATTATTTTTGCAATAATCATTCTAAAATGTTATCTTGATATATGTATTGTGGATTTTTGTCATTTTGGTCTTATTTGGTTTAGATAAAGATACTTTCTTTTTCTAAACTGGTGTGATGTCCATTTGTAGTGTTTTTACTGTGTTACTGTGGGTTTGGGTACAAATACTTTACACATTGCCTTTGGGATAAGCCTGTCTGCTCATGCCAAGCTACCAAGGGGGTGAGCAGGGGTTATCTAAAGTGTGTAACTCCCTTACCCTGACTAGAAGGAGGAGGTGCAAACCTCTGGCATCTAGAGACCCCCATTTCTACCAGACCGTGTTGCAGGGTATCTTAAAAATGAAGAAAAGACAGACTCCTCTTGGAAATGTAAATACAGCTGTTTACTGTCACAGCAGGGAGGGAGATCATCCTCACACAAGTAAACAACCAGTCTCAATTTGCTGCTTCACAGGCAGATATTTTTATACACAGTTAAACTGTGCTCGTTACAAAAGTTCAAGCAATGAATTACTAGGCAGTTACACATTGGTACACATTAGTTATGGAAAAACATGAGGTCAGCTGTGACCCTAGACTTTAATCTAATTCTCTATGCATCCTTTATTGCGGTTCTAACAATGCTTAACAAACTAAAGTATTCCTCTACTTTTGAATGCATGTGTATTTGGGTTGAATGCATATTTATTTGTGTGTGTGCTCTATCGTGTGCTCCTAAGACCTCTTATCAGATTCCGTGTGTTCTTGGCTAATTCAGTCTCCTGCTCCCATTGTCTACTCATGTTTCAATCTATTGAAAACACAGAATACGTGCTGATGTGCCTGTGTGCTAAGGCCATAAATTCCTTCAAGCTTGTCAAACACAGGTTTTCCTTTAACTATGACCTTACAGGTCATACACTCTGTTCTCAAGTAAACTCGTCATCTCTTTTTCATCACCATGAGTTTTTGGCCTGCACAGGACTTTCACAACGTATAGCTGTGTGACGTTCTCTGCTGTTGTGCTGTGTTTTCATATTGTATTTCTTCCATAACATTCCCCCCTCTAGTTGATAAATCAACTACCCGACCTAAACCGTAGTCTATACTTGGCACTAGGTGATATATGTTGCCCTGAGCATCTATTACTTGAGGTTGGTGTCCTAAGTGGAAACATCCCTCCCACCTTCATACCAATCCTTCTACAACATGCTAAGACTAACTGGATGGTACATTATGCCACTAGTAGGCCCACAATGGCTGGCAACAAGGCTCCCAACAGCCCAACATCCAGGATGGCAGAAAAGAAAACCACCTGGTAAACCAATTATATGGGGCACCTCCTTTATCTACCTTTTTCTTCTGTAGATTGTCCAAAGTTTGTATAGACTCTGACAAAGTTCCATTGTCTGCTCGTTTTCGGGGATAAAAGTACAACAAGCAGTTCCTAGCTTGGCACATACCCCTCCTTGCATAGCCGTCATAAGGTCACGTACATAACGGTGCTGCATTAGCATCATTCTCAATGCACACACCTCTTCCTTTATGGCTTTGAATCCATCTTTTGTTGTGTTGATGTACTTGAGGAGCTCACATTGAGTTATCTGCAGCCATTGAGCTGTTGCCTTAGCCTGAACAAATGGCAGAATGCTCCCAAAGAACATCTGTGCATCATTAAACAACCGATACTCTGGAGGAATATCGTTCAACATGATAGTGCCATAATACTCTGCAGTTCTCTTCTTTCAATGATGATGTAATAAAGTAGTTGACTGGCTCATGTGGTGTTCATGTGGAGTTGTTATATTAATTCCAGGAATTACCATGGCAGGGGTGTGCAAGGTAACTGGGCATATAGTAGTTCTCCACACTGCCAATAATAGTCCACGAAGCTGGAGGTGCCCCCCAGCATGTTGGCGTTATCTATTGTGGCTCTACAGTTGGCATTCATTGCGTCCTATATTAACAGTGCCATTTCCTTTGAAACACAAAGAAACAGATGTTAGTCTCATGACAGTCTGAGGACTCCCTGTACTATCTATCCAAGTGTAACGTGCAACGTTGTTGTCCCAAATTTGCGCTTCCTGACTAGCATCAGTACCATGCCATGAAGACATGACCCTACAGGAGAATTCAATATCAGAATGCCATTTATCATAATGGGCAAAAACTGATCCAGTGACTCTAAATCATGGCCTATTAACACAATCTGGGGGTAAAGGATTTACTAAGGAACTATTACACTTCATGGGTGGGTGTGTTACACCTAAAAACCCTAAATTTAAAACTATTTGGATCCAATCTACAGTGGTAGGATAACCTGTTTTCGTCATGCATAATATCTTATCCTTAATACCCTGTCTATCTGTAAGGATATATGAAACGTCTGCTGAAGAGTCATATTTTGTTGAATTGACAAGAAAACGCACTACTTTAACTTGTGTTAATTGCATTTGGGTCTTAATCCTATACAAGTAGAGATGCAATAGACATAGAGCTGTGCTTCGGTGTACTCCTTTAGTTGAATGTAGCCTATCTGATCTTGTAGCATGAGGAATTAGAGAGCTGACGAAACATGATTCATTGGTACTTTCTGAACCTATGTCTGACATATGCTGATATACATATTATCTGATAATCTGGTATGGACATTATGGGACACATTAGCATGGGTAGAACGTTCTCTTTGAAGGTTTGTGAGGTTACAGCTAGATTAATTGATAAAGGTAAACATGCATTTCATCATTTAGGATTTCTGCTGAACTTTCTCCCTGTACATTACTTCTAGTGGCAAGTACGTGCATGTTTATGAGTCTACCGGTCACTATGTGACGGGGTTCTGAAGGTAAAAGAGTGCCAGTTGTAGGCAATACAACCACTTCTTGTGCAATGTGGCACATAGCTTGCTGATTTTATTCTTTAGCATGCCATTCAGGCGCTCAACAATGCCATTGCTTTGGGGATGGTAAACAGAGGATAGTTTATGTTTTATCCCTTAAATTGTCGTAGGATATGTAAAGATTGCATTAACAAAGTGTGTGCCATTGTCAGATCTTATCCCATCTGGAATTCCCCAGTGTAGAATCACCTCACGAATCAGAAAAATAGCAGCTTGTTTGGCATCACTATGGACCCACGCTCCTGCTTCAATCCATTGGGCAAAAGGACAAACTACAACTATAAGATACCGATAGTTGTTACACCTATCTAGCATGTCTACAAAGTCAATTTGGAGGGCTTTAAAAGGACCTTGTGGTCATGGAATAGTAGAATTTATCACTTTCAATGTGGGATTAGGAGAAAACTTTTGGCAGACAGTACAATTGTGAAGGTACATGGTAAGAATGTTTTTTTTGGTGGAGTTTTATATAGCGCTAACTAGACCCGGAGGTATCAGAGCACTTTACATGAGCACCAGTTACTTTACATACAGATGCATTCATTTTTGTTAGGCACTGGGAGATTAAGTGATTTGACCAGAATCACAGAACGTTGAGCGTCCCTGCCGAGACTCGAACCCGGTTACCCAGCTCCGAGGTCGACCGCCCTAGCCGTTATGCCACATTCTCTCCCCAATGTCATGCAAATCGGGAATTAGCCAGTCTTTTTGTATTTGCATAGACAAATGAACTCTTGAGACGTGAGCTGGTAAATGCAACTGATCAAGAGCTATCATAAGTAAATCCTGAGGCATCACTGGATTACCTGTGGATATTACACCTATCTAACATGTCTGCAAAGTCAATATGGAGGGCTTTAAAAGGACCTTGTGGCAATGGAATAGTAGAATTTATCACTTTCAATGTGGGATTGGGAGAAAACTTTTGACAGACAGTACAATTGTGAAGGTACATGGTAAGAATGTCATGTAAAATGGGAATGAACCAGTCTTTTTGTATTTGCATAGACAAATTAACTCTTGAGACGTGAGCTGGTAAATGCAACTGATCAAGAGCTATTATAAGTAAATCCTGAGGCATCACTGGATTACTTGTGGATATTTGTCTATATATTAGGTCATCTCCTGACTGGGAGCATCTTCTAGCCTCCCATAATTGCTTTTCATATTGTGGAGCGGCTTCCCCGCAATTCTCAGGGATATAAACATGCTGTCTCACCATAATGAGGCGTGACATTGTCTATGGTAGGGTTAGACTCAGATTCAGATGGAGAGGCAGTCTGAGCCATCAGAATAGTGACACATTGTGAACCTGATGGCACAGGCGGGGGGGGCGCCTAGCTGCATCTTTAGCAGCCCAATCTGCTAGTGCATTAACTTGTGACACAAAATCCTGTCCATTTGTATGTGCAGCACATTTCACAACTGTCACTGCCTGTGATAACGCAAGTGCTTCTATTAGAGACTCTAGGAGATTCCTATGCATAACAGGATTCCATCTGAGTTGAGGAAACCTCTCCTACTCCATCTCATTATGCTGGAATGTACAGTGGTAGTCACATAAGCCGAATCTGAATAGATTGTGATGACTTTTTCTGCTCCTTGCTTAAGAGTCGCTATCAAGGCTATTAATTCTGCTGCTTGTGCAGAATAGTGTGCTGGTAGTGTTAACTGCTCTACTATGTGGAGTGTATCTAAGGAATCATGCTTTTATGCTCTATCTACTGCTGCACCTGTGTGTCTTACTCCTGTATCCTGGTCAACAAGAGAAGAACCATCAACAAAATAGGCAATGCTACCTGGTATAGGGCCCTCTGTTGCTTGACTTGATTCATTAGGAATGTAAGTAGCACAGTCATGCGCATCATCCTCAGAATCTAATATGGGATGAGTAAAGAATGTCGCAGGATTTACAGTATGACACTTCACAACCTTAAAAAATGGTAGTGACAGTATCACCTCAAATCAATCAATCAATCAATCAATCATAGCATTTGTAGAGCGCACTACATACCCGTGAGGGTCTCAAGGCGCTGAGGGGGGTGGGTGGGTGCTGCTACTGCTCGAAGAGCCAGGTCTTCAGGAGTCTTCTGAAGGTCAGCAGGTCTTGGGTCTGCCGTAGGCGGATGGGGAGGGTGTTCCAGGTTTTGGCGGCGAGGTGGGAGAAGGATCTGTGTAGTCAGAGTAGTCTTAGCCTTCTGAATGATAGCAAACACTGCATGCACTGCATAGAGCGTCAAAGGTGCACCCATGACAATGGGGGTGCTCGTGTGCACTGCAAAGGCTGTAGTGGTGAGAGCTTGCTTGCAAGGATAATTCCCTCTCATCACTGAATCAAACTCTCCACTAAAGTGTGCAATGGGTTTGTGTCCAAAAGGATATTTCTGTGTAAGGACAGCTGCCATCACTTGACCATTGCAATGGCAAAATAGATAAAACTCCTTGGTTTAATCAGTAGTTACCAATAATGGAGCATTTGTCATCTCAGTTTTCAATTTCTGAAAAGTCTCCCTCATTTCTGGTGTCCACGTTATCTTGTCATTCCTGTCACTTGCTTGTTTGATAGAAGCTAGCAAAGGCGCTATTAGGGTTCTGTAATCAAACACACATTGTGTCACATAATTACAGCGGGTCCTGCCTCACTCTAGGTATGATAGCACCTTCCCTTAATGTAATCCTGAATTATGTAGCAGTACGATTAAGGCCTACATCTATGATTGTATACACTGCTGTGGTAAATGCCTCCACATCAGCAGGTCGTGCTCTGATTTGATCTCCAGTAGAGGAATCTACTGTTACTGCCATAATCTTTGAAGGTGAAATTCCAGGGGAAAACAAATCATGGTACCATCAGACTCAAAATGAATGATCATATTTAACTTGGCCATAAGATCTCTCCCTAACAGATTAGCTGGGGCAGCTGGATAAAACAGAAAATAGCCATCAATGTACGTCCCTCATATTTACATTGACACTGGATTAGTAAATGGAACCCTCATTAATTCCCCAGAGAATCCTTGTGTGTCCATTGATCTATTATGGATTAAAAAGTCTCACTCTCTAATACACAATTGAGTTGTTCCTGTATCTATGAGGAATACATACCTCTTGTTATTGATAGCTACCGTCACAGTGGGTTCCTCATCTGGACTGTGCATCACTGACAATATTGGACACATGGAAATACTCTGTAGGCACCTTCATTGTGTATATCCTCCCATATGATTTGTCTGGAAAAGATTTCCTCCTCTCACAATTACACTTCCCTGTCCATTGAGGTGGAGTCACCTTTGGGGGTGATTGGTAACTTTACTGTTTCAGCACTTGTGCTTGAGCCATTACTGATTGCTGCACATTTTGATGTGGCGCCTGAGGTACATATATTATTTGTGAGTTTGACTGTGGCTGTACTGCTGTATTACCTGGCTGTTTGTAAATTTCTAACCTTTCAATTTGTTAATCCCATCTCTTAGTTCTGCAATCTCTGATAAAATGCCCATATCTGTGACGGTAATTACATATTTGGTCCATCCTTTAGGGACCTATCCTGCCTCTTCCTATTCCTCTTCGTCCTCCTCTACTACTTCCTTGTGCCCTTACATTATCCTGTTGTTGGGGGTACTGTTGCTGGGTGGTCCCTGGGACTGATCCGACAGACATTGCAGGCATCTGTGTGGTGGCTGCTACTACAACTCCTTCCACTGCTCCTTTCTTTACCAACTTTTGCTGCACTAACTTTGCTGCTGTTTTCTCTGTCACTTCCTGTTTGTTTCTCTCTTTCTCCTGCTTTTTCTTATAAAAATGAATTATATGTGCATGTTACATTCTCTGATTGAGTCGAGCTCATCTTATAGCTGTACTTTCATTCCGGATAGTCGTTCAAATTTAGGCAGCCTGCTGTTGAGATGTGAGAACGGAAGAGCCTCTCTGAATACTCGTATGACTTTCCTTGGATTTGTTCCCTTGAAGTATTAATATGACAGTCTGGTCTTTGTCCTGAGTGGGGTCTGGCTTTCTACAGCCATTTAAGTGCTTTTACTCCCTGGAGACCTTGATCGTGATTTATTCATTGTTGTATGTGACTAGATATTGGATACATTGATAATGCAAAGGCTGTTTTTCTGCAAATTATGTCCTTGGTTGCTCTAAAATTAATTCCATATATCCTGATGATGACCTGTTAATTCTCACAGTCGAAACGCCGTCGACGACTCTCTGGCTAATTGGGATTAAGCATTGATTGCATTATGTTCTCGTCATAATATGTACGATTTTAATTATATTGTTTTCCCTTTATTGCCATTGTTAACTGTTTACACTGTATATATGATGTATGTGTAACAATGTGAGCACAATTATTTGGTTTATGTCTATGTGGTTGTATGTTTTTGTAAATAATTTTTCAATATAGAAAATCCTTTTTCTTACTTTAAAGTAGTCTGTTGTGGGTACCTTTTTCTTCCTTCACTTTGAGTTGGTGTGAATGAATTGGTTCCCGAACCATTGTTGCTGTACTATTATTTAATGCCCCAGGTTCTGGGTAGTAGGGCTGCCCCTGTTGGGTGTAGCTGTATCTCTATCCAAAGCTTGGCTGCCAATGCCACTATGTTATCAAGATTATCCTGTGCATCAGAGGGTAACCTTTTCTTTACTATAGTTACTTCCCAACCTTGACCTACTTCTTGGGTACATTTTTCTGTTAATCCTATTGAGAAACTGAGTGGGGTCCTCATTTGGGTCCACTGATTGAGCCATGAGGGACCCATTATCTAGCCTGTTAGGATACATTTTCCTCAGCTGATCCGAAACTACTGTCCTAACTGAGTTAAATGGAGATCCATCATATCTAGCCTCAGTGAGGGTAACATTTCTCACTGCAGCTTTCTGAAAAACAGTGTCCGTTTCATCTCCTATAAGAGAGGTAATCAAACTCTTTATGTCTCCTACTGCCAAGGTGATGCCTGCAATTTGATTTTCAAAAGCTCTGATCCATTTACCTGCTCCCTCTGTAAGCGGCGATAACAATTTCTTAAGATTCTCCTTGTCCATCTGTGGCCAAGGAATATAATGGGGTGCCTTGGTGCCTTTTGTATCAGGGGCTTCTGATATATGGGACTGGCAGAATGTTGGGGATTGTGCTGCCTGTTATATTTTTGCCACACATGCAAACATTTCAGAATGTAGGGATAATCCCAGTCTGGATCGCCCTCACCATAATGAATGCAATCCTCAGCACTTGCCATATCATGTGGATCAAAGGGCCCTTCTTGTGGCCATTGACTCATCTGTGGAGCAAATTCTTCAGTCCATGCTGTAAAATTATCCACATATGGCACAACATTGTACCAACTATTCTCTCCTTCAGCAACTATCTCACTAGGGGTGAGATCCGCACTGCGCATAACTGATTGGACACTCATCAGCTGCATTGGCCTATCATGTAGTGCCAATCCTCCCATAGCCTCACAAGATCCCATCCTGGGGTCTGGCTGGCCATGTGCTCCCTGAAACCGCAACCGCTCAAACTCTGTTGCTTGGGGTTTCCTAGCTTTAGAGAACATATCCTGCTCTCTTTCTCTAGTGTCAATGTGATTAGGCAATCCCCTTGAACCCTTTGTGTGATCTAAATTGAGAAGGGGACTTTCTTAAGTGCTAACATCATAAGTGGAGTGCCTAGCCTTTGGGGATCTAGGTATTTCACCCATATTATCTACACACCTATGTAAGGACTCTATTCTATTTGACATCCTCCCAAAACTTCCCTGTATCTGTCCTGAAAGGTTATCATAATACCCTTCTCTCCTCACTTCTCTCGCATTTCTCCTACCCTCACTTTGTGACAACCATTCCTGAACATTCCCTAGTGAAACTATTATGTTCCCTTTCTCCTTCTGCCAAGGTGGTAGATTATCTTCAGTCCTGTCTCTTTCTTGGGATACTGCCCATCGTGCCATACTAGTTGGCCTGTCCACATAGTCACTCCATCTAGCATCATCTGTATTTTTTCGCTGTTGGGTAGACATTAATTCCCTAACTACCCTTCCTGTTGCATCTCTTTTCTGTAACAAGTGTGATGTGGCTGATGAAACATGTGACTGGTCATCACTGTCTCCTGGATTTTGGTCTTCACTTCTATCTTTCTGGGGAGAGGCTGAATCTAAATGCAGTGTGAACGGCACTTCTAGTTGACCTGAAAACTGAGAGTCACCCACCCTTACTTGCTGTCTGAGAGTACTCGCATGTCTTGGCTTTGACATTTGTGGAGCGACATTAGGGAGTTCTTTTGGGTATTGTGAAGGGGTCTCAACTTCAGGGTTCTCATATTCCACTGCGGCTTCTTGTAGCTGCATCTGTGGATATATACCAGGTACCTTGGGAGAAATACTTGTAGGATCATATGGAGGTGGGGGATTGAACTGGGTACTAGGAGTGTCAACATTTGAGAAGTCCTTAGACTTCTCACAAAAGAATTGCCATAAAGCTAAGGTGGCTTCTCGCTTCTGCAGATTGGCTCCTGCAAATTTACTTTTAATTGATATTGATAAAATGTTATTAAGCACGACAAATGCCCAAAGGCATCTTGGCGCTGACATCAAGGCAGGTAGAAGTACCAATAGAAAACCGGCCTTAAAGAGAGACTGAAAAAAGCCAAGTTTTAAGTTGATTTCTAAACTAGATAAATTCGACTGAAGTTTAAGTTCCAGGGGGAGTGTGTTCCACAATTTACAAGTGGAGTACACAAAGCTCCTGCCTCCCCATGAAACTTTTTTACAGTTGGGTACTACCAGAGCTCTGGATGCAGAGGAGCGCAGTATGTCTTCTGGGTACGTACCACATAAAACTTTTCTGCAGACGTTTTGGGCCAATCCCGCCAAGGGATTTGTGGCCCAAACATAGGGGCACATGCATAAAGCTAGGGAATTGCGATTCCTTAATAGCGATTATTAAGGAATCGCTATTAAGGAATCACAATTGCCTATGCATGTAGGTTTTGCAAAAATATTTGCGATTCCTACAAATTCCTTAATTGCGAATCGCAAATTGCGATTCGCAATTAAGGAATGCCTATCCATTCATTCCTATGGGCCTAGAGGCCCATAGGAATGAATGGATAGGCATTCGCAATTTGCAAGTACCAAATAGGTACTCGCAAATTGCGAATGCAATTTGAAGGGTGCTAGGGGCCTTAAAGGCCACCATGCTGCACCCCCATACTTGGCATCTGGGCTTCTGTGGCGCACACATATGCCGTAAGGGCATATGTGTGCGCCACATGGCACTTTGAAAAATGCACTTTTGTGCATTTTTCAGAGTTTTTACAAATTACCATCAAGTTCAGATTGATGGTAATTTGCGACTCCTATTAGCGAAATCGCTATGTTTTTCAGTTTAGTGCATTGCATTTAAGGAATAGCAATTTGCGATTCCTTAAATGCAATCGCAATTAAGTAATCGCACTTTTGCGATTCCTTAAATTGCGATTTTGCATTTGGGATGATGCATCCCAAATGCAAAATACAGGTCGCAAAGGGGCAGATTCTGCGAATCTGCCCGTTTGCGACCCACTTTTCGGATGATGCATGTGCCTGCATGTGCCTTAAAGGCCACCCGTTTCTTAATCTAGAGCCAATGAAGTTCATTTAATGCTTGTGACACTGATTGAAATGTAGGTATCTTCTTTAAGAGCCGGGCAGCAGCATTCTGTAATAGCTGGAGTTTATTAAGAGTGCCTAAAGAAGACCCTGGTACAAAGCATTGCAGTAATCCAGCCTAGACATGACCAATCCAATGAGAACTAATTTTCATAGGTCAAAATGTATGAAAAGAAAAATGTTTCTTAGTATTTTTAAAATGAAAACGCAGGACGAGGTGATTTGCTGACTTGGTCTCTAAAAATGAGGTTGGCAGCGAACATTACCCCTAAATTCTTGACTTTGGGCGCTGTACTCAAGAGGGTCCCAAGGGACGAAGGCCACCAAGAGGAGTTCTAAAACGATGTGTAATAATATGTTCTAATATTTTACCATAAAAAGTCCCTTAGTTTGGCCAGGGATACACATATTTCTGAGTGTCTTTAAACCACTCCTGACAATATTTTTGTAATTTTCTCTGATCATTTGGAAAAGTTTTTTACATATGCACTTGGGAAGACTCCATTATTTCTCGTATTTCTAACAATTCTTACAATGTAACTTTTTATCTGTCTGACTAATATTATTTTTTCTTTTAAAACTTTCACACTAGTCCTTATGAACAAGAAAATCTGTCAATGCTTTCAAAACAATCATATATTAAACATTGTACATCACAATAACATTATGCAACAACAAATCACACTGTGGCCACATTTCCATTCACATGCACACGCGTGCATTCACCATCAACATTTTAAAAACACTTCAACAGCTTCTAAATGTGAATCACCAATGTTCTACTCTACACAGTAAATGCAGTCAGAAACCATTGGCCACTACCCTCTGGGCTTAGAGAAGATAACCCTTAAACCATGTGTTTCATAGACCATGGAATGACTTCTGGACATTAAGTCCAGGTGGCAATTCGAGTATTCAGATCGTTCCTGGAGGTAAAGTTTAGCGACTTCAGCCTTTCAGATTTCCTTCTATGTCAAATATTGAAACACATATTGGCAACCCAACTTCAAATCACCCACATTGACCACTTCTAACTTTATATTGGGATAAACATGTTAACTGACTATGTAGTACCTGTAACTTGATATTGTGCAACACATGTACACAATCTTGCATGTGATACCCTTATCTCTTTTACATCCTTACATCTATATCTGTATTTAGCATTGCCAAAAGAGACATGTCATACAATATATACAAAAACATGGAATGAAGTCCGCATTGTCCTCACCTTAAAGATGGCAATCCCCGGATCCTACCTGTCCCCCGTGAATAGGCAGAACTATAGACAACATGGTATCTGCTCACCTCATCAAAGATGTGCAATGATCTATGCAGCAGGGGCAGGCGGTGCTCCAGTGGCAGCAGTCAGATGAGGGCAAAAGGGGCCCCTGGACTGGCTCGCCAACTGTTGTAGGGTAACTAAAAATGAAGTAAGACAGACTTCTCTTGGCAATGTAAATACAGCTCTTTACTCTTTCGGCAGGGAGAGCGACCGTCTTCACACAAGAAAAGAGCTGGTCTCAATTTGCTGCTTCATTGGCAGCTATTTTTCATACACAGTTAAACAATGCTAGTTCCAAAAGTCCGAACAATTAATTACTAGGCAGTTACACATTGGTACACACTTTGACCTTGGATTTTAACTGAATTCTCTACACATCCTTTATTGCTGTTCTAACAATGCCTAACAAACTAAGGGGCATATTCACAAGGAGCTATCGCCAAATTAACGGCACTTTATCGCAGCCAAAGTCGTGATAAATTTACCTCCCCATTCACAAGCCGGTGTTAACAGCCCACAGCACCAGTTTACCCGCGATAGCAGCCGCAAAAAACATCGCCACAGAGGACCCTCGCAAATATCGCTAATGAGATGCAGAGTAGGCGTTCCCGTGACAAAAGCCGAGACAACAGCACACCTCAACATTCACAACGACCAGCCACATCCGCGATAAAAACACAAAACAGGCGATAAGGCGCGTTAGCACCAGGAAATCTACACCTGCTCTGACCTGGTGTAAAGTCCGACGGCAGCCAGCACCACAAAAGGGAGCACAGCCCAGGGCCACATCCGAAGGGCAACAGATGCCATGGAGCCACCCATCATGTGGCCCGGACACCCAAGAGGGCCACAACACCCACCGACACCACACCCAGGCCCGCAACACCCCCCCCCCCGGGACCACCCACAACCCCGGACTAAGAAATTGCACACCAACACCATGAATCCCAAAACAAACATTTTGCCTGATGTCGCACAAGCAGGAAAATAAACATACATGCGTGGCCAGAAAATGGAGAATCAGTCATACAGCAATGCAATCACCAACACAAAACACCATACAAACAAAAGCAGAAACAACCCTTAGGATGAGTCCTAGCTGCTCCTCACTGGACAATCCGTAGCACACAGCCTGGAAGACCAAATCCAAGAGAAGAAGGTGTGCCATGCGCCCAACAAAGGAAAGAGAGGGAGAGAGCGAGGGAGAGAGACGGAGTGAGATAGCACAAGCAGCGCAAGGCCGCTCGGGCACCTGGCTCCACATGCCAACATGTGTGTGTGCATCGCCATCCGTACACCATGAGCCCAAGGCCGTGTCCCAATCTCAGCGCCAAACCCACATCACATTCCGAAAACGAAAGTAGTAGTCAGACAAACATCAGGGATGAAAGCACCATTGTCCCAATGCAGAATGCGGGAGGACACCTGCACCTCTGACCTTGGTCCAGAACGCGCCTGGAACACCCTGATAGAGATGCAATGGCAGATGGGGACGACTCCCACACCACGCATTCCGCAAATGAACCATCCGACTCATCCACAGCCCACACACAGAAGCCCCTGCCTGTGGTACCCCCGCATGGGATGCCCTTGACACTCACGGAAACAGCAACCCATAACCCACAACGTTGCACACACATTCGAATCATTGCTCAGAGCTGTGGCATATCCTCCACACAACTGCTGCAGTCCAGAAGAGTGCCTGTTCACGAGACGCACCAACGCAATGGCAGGCCATACCGGGCACATGCACAACCCCCGTCACGTGGAACAGTACCGTGCACGTATGCTGCATTTACTGGGCGCACTGCCACTGGCAGTGCTGCGGATCAGTTACAGGCTCAGCTTCCGCATTGCCCACGTCACCTGCGTCCAGCCCTGGTTCCACTGCCGAACATGCACATTCGAGTGTCCCATGGATGTCTGCCTATCCAACACAACTGTTGATGAATTGGACTATGACTCGTGTCTGCGCCCCCTGTTGGATCACGAACAGGAGTGTAACCGAGACAGCCGTGCATGGGATGCCTTGACATACTGCGTATGTATTGGTAGTTGTGCATGGGAGATAGCACAATTTCTCGTGTGCAGTGACCACATCGAGGTGCTCTCCTATTGGGCTGTGTTGCGGATCGGTGAGACGGCGTGGGCTGAGCACACCTGCCCAGACCACCTAATGGACTGGCTCACCCTGGTGTTCCTTGAACACGACAACGACGTACTATTGGAACACATTGCACATGAAGCTGCACGGGCATTCATGGACGAGTAACTACGTTCCTGCAGCCACATCCAATTGCCACCCACAGCACATGGCCCAACAACTTGTTGCATCGTGGGGATTGCTCTCATATCCCACCACAACAGAGGACACGCCTGCCAACGTTCGGGCTCTGGATGCATGTGCGTGGAATAACGCATGTGTACACACACCTGTGCAAGGCGACGCAGGTCCATGGTCGGAGCAACACAGCGACGTCTGGCAACGTTGCCAATTCGGACACACTGCTGGGTGAGAGCACACACATGGCAATGTAGCACGACATGTGAACCTGCCGGACCCTCACACCTGATCACTGTCGGCAGAGCAGACAATGGGCGCACCCCGGAGGCAGAGCACCATGCAGACCCCACGTGCAGTGAGTCGTGCCCCCTCACACAGGGCAATGTGCAGACGCCAAACAACACATGACTCATCCAGCAAGGCAAGGTGGGCTGTGAGCGTTGCCATCCGTGATGAATGTTGTCCATTTCAGCCCCACCATCATCTGAACCTCGACATGTACCCATGCTGCGTGTAAGTGTCTTAAGCATGTCCCTGCCTGTTGTGGCCGTTGCCTCGTCCGTACTGACACGCACATGCCAATAAAGCCTATGCCACTCCACTGGTGTCTAACTGTGAGGTGTGTTGTTTAGATTGTCCACTCGTGTGCCACAATGAGCCTCGTCACAACACAGGGAGGAACTGACTGACGCATGTGCAATGGGGGTGTGTCCCTTTGGCAAGCTCCGCCTCTGTGAGCCAGACATTGTTTTTGGATAGGTGCTGGACGACATGTGCACTTACATGACTCCAGCTATGTGTGTATGGTGTCCAACCTCTGACCATGTGGAGCAATGTCATACATCACAACAGATTGTGTCCACACAGATGTGTGTAAGTCGGTATGCGACGTGAAGTTCTGCTGTCACACGTGGTGTGGGATACCACTCCTGGCCTGCCACTGTTTTGGTCACTCCTACACACGGCCCTATTCAACACATGGACGTGTGCCTACGTTGGGGTGTTGTGAGATTGCTGTTGATGTGCAATGGGGACACAGCTAGTACTCACCTTCACAGTCATCCAATTGGCCATGTGTCTCAGGGATAGACATGCGCATAGATGTCAGTTACCAGGGTGTACCTTCATGTGCAATCATCGTCCCCACATCCAGCCATACTTCCATACGTGAGTGAACATAGTGATGACACATCTGTGTGATTTAGAATGTTTTATTCACATTCAGGTGATTGACGGAGCTGGAGCTGTACCTGGCCATCCAAGCCCACATCACATGGAAGCCCAGTGGTGGGCCAACCAGAGTCCTTTGGGGATTGCACAGTGATTGGGAAGAGGGAGAGTGCAGTCCGCAGCAGGATTGCTGTGTGATTGGCCAGCGGGGAAGAAATGGCAGTCCGTGTCGGGGTCCGGGTGAATGTCGCAGGGTGTTCCGGAGGTCAGTAGGAGGTATTTCCCAGGGCATGATGCATAGGTCATGAGCAGGCAGGGACAGGCCATATGGCGGTGATGGATGCTACTGCCTCCTTCCTCACACAGTAGTTCCCATCCCCTTCTCACTCCCCTGATACGGGTTCTGTGTCCGGTGTGTGTGTGTGCGGGGTGATGGCTGCATCGCTGTGTGCCCCTGACACATCAGACTGCGTAGGTGATGGGGCAGCATCACAGTGTGCCACAGACACATCAGGGGTTGGAGCTGTGTGTGTCGATGTTCCCGCTGCAGTCATCTGGGAACGGCTCAGTGGCAGCAATGGCAAGTTGGAGTACTGCAGGGCGTTGCTGTTCCCAGCCACTGCTCGCTGGTGTCCAGCCGTGGCAGACATACTTCCAGCCTGCATCTGCTCCATGGTGTCCATTGCCCTCCGCATCTGTGCCAACTCTGTGCTGTCATGGCTGGTGCCTGTCTGACCAGACAGTGCTTGTATTAGACTCATGGCACCAGCGAGGTTAGCCAAGGTCTGTGGCGGAGCATGGTGCGTACAGGGGGTGTCCGTTAGGGACTGTACGTGGTCCCTGATAGGACTCAGACACCCACGTGTGGCATCGAGTTTGGCTGCCACGAGCTCGAAACCCACCCGCAGCTGGTGATCCAACTCCACCTGGCAACCCAACACACGCCGTTGGAATTCCATGTATTGGTCGGGGGGGTCCTGGGAGACAGCCGTGGTGGTGTGTGTTTCCTGCTGTGTGGTCTGTGCAGGTGGTGGGGTCACCTTGAGGCAGCTGGCCTGGCCTGCTCCTGGTGGTGGGGTGCAGAGGCTGTCCAACATCCGTTGGAGGGTGTCTTGACATATGTGCAGGTTGTCCTCTTCATCATCAATGGTGGGATGTGTGGTGTGCTCTGCAGGGGGTGTTGTTTGTCCCTCTGCAATGTAAAGGGGAGATGCAGATTAACAGTGTTTCACATGTATGGTGATGATTTGCAGATGTATACATTCAGACTGCATGCCAATGTACATTGTGACTGTTTGGGGGTGCTGGCTATTTGATGGCAGTCAGTGTGTTTTTCGACTACATGACGGATGTGTGGTAGTACCCGTACATTATCATCACACAGTGTCAGGCAATGCCAGATGTGGGTGGACAGTTACTACGCACGAGCGGAACCTGTTGTGAGCTCTGTCCTGTGGTGCTGGTGTTGCACTTTGTACCACATTGCCTTCATTGCTGATGTTCTGTGATTGCTATGTGTGTGTGCTGCATTGTGGGTGAGTTGCCCCTGCAGCTCTGATTTCGTGTAGCCTTCTCCCTTTGAGGCGGGGTGCCTTTGAATTGTGTGCTTTTCGGGGCCTGATTTGCTTTTGACTTGGGTCATGTGTGCTCGCGGACTGTTTTTGTGGCCTGGTGCATTGTTCGTCTGCTGCGTGTATTGTAAGGCATGGGTTGTGGGTGCACGTGGACACGTCGGAGTGTGACCTGCTCCTTTACGGATGTGATCCGCACTTGGCTACCTCCATGTCGCTTCGTGGGCCATGTCATTTTTTTGGGGCAGCTGCCATGCTATCGGACATGCAGTGTTACTTGCATAGTCAGTGTGGGTCACGGAGCAGCTGCTTTGCTGGATTCAGCACATGTGCACGGGTCGGTTGTGATATTGGTGATAGGGGGGCCCTCTGTGCACATTGTGGATGGGGGCCTACTTGGCGTTTCTATGTGTGCTGCAGTGTGCCAAGGCATTCAGGGACATGTTCCACGGTCATTGTGGGTGTGCTGTGTGCTGCGCGTAATTGTGCATGTGTGCCATTGTGCCCATCTCCCCCCGTCCCCCCCGTCCCTAGTGGTTACTCACCCTGTTGCTGTTGGGTCAGGTCGTATCGTGCTGTGTCCAGGCCCCCCAATCCTGCCACCGTCTCCTCACTGCTGACTGTGGCCACCATTTGCTCCAGCTCCTCCTGTGTCGCAGGGCTCCCACCTCCAGTCGCCGTTGCTGCCTCCCTGTTGGCGGCGAGCTTATGTTTGGTCTGACTTTTCAGATCATGCCAGCGCCTCTTGACCTCCTCCAGTGACCTCCTGGACACTCCGACTGCATTGACCTTGGTGACGATGGCCTGCCATATTTCGGTTTGAGTTGCCAGTGCCGCAGTGGAGGTGCCGAACAGTTGTTGATGGTATTCGGTCACCCCTGTGACGATGATCTGGTCTTCCTGCGGACTGTACCCGGTCTTCCTCTTCCTCTTGTCCTTGCCCTTCCCTGGGAGCAGGGTTCCTGGATGGTCCTCCGTAGGGCTTGTGGTGTTCGGGTTGTCCTCTGCACTCGGTCCGGGTGCATCCATGTTGCTACGCAGTTTGAATAGTTTTTGGGCTTTTTTTTTCCTTTCTTTTATGGTGCTTTTTTCCGCCGGCCGCGTGGGATTTACAGGCCTGTGGCTGGTGTTCGCTGATTTCTGTACCGCGATTGGCCTCATCGCATGATTTCTCGCGTTCGCGTTTCGCATTTTTTGGGCGTGGCGTTGATTTTCACGCTGACATTTGACGCGTTATCTGGTGGCTATCGCATGGTACCGCCTTGTTGTGAATTCCACGTTGACACGGGGTTATTTTCCCGTGATAGGCTGCGTTATTGAAAGTTGCGTTACGCTACTCTTGCGGTAGTTATCACACATTCTTGTGAATATACCCCTAAGTATTCTTCTGCCTTTGACTGTATGTGTATTTGGGTTGAATGCATATTTATTTGTGTGTGCTCTATCATTGTGCTCCTCAGACCTCTTATCAGATTCTGTGTGTTTTTGGCTAATCTCCTGCTCCCATTGTCTAATCATGTTTCAATCTATTGAAAACACAGAATGCGTGCCGGTTTGCCTGTGTGCTAAGGCGATAAATTCCTTCAAGCTTGTCAAACACGGGTTTTCCTTTAACTATGACCTTACAGGTCATGCACTCTGTTCTCACGTAAACTATTCACCTCTTCTTCATCAGCACGAGTTTTTGGCCTGCACTAGTCTTTTACCACATATAGCTGTGTGACGCTCTTTGCTGTTGCACCAAGTTTTCATATTTTATTTCTTCCATTACAACCCTCCCATTCCCCCTTCTGATTTTTGGCCCATGACCAGGATCCATGTTTTACATACAACCAGTTTCCTGTCATAAATTCTTGGACTTCTTTCAAGCAGATTGCCATTTGATTCAGAACTGCAGAGTTTTTCCCCAATTTAAGGGTGATCTACCTGTTGTCTGTGTACATCTATGTCTAATATAGTAAACTGGCATGATCTCAATAAAATGTACGAATTATTGGGGAAGGTTTCAATGGGGAAGGGCCCCAGTTTGACCTGCTGGGTGTGACTGATTAAAAGGACGTAAACCAGGCTATAATGGTTCTCTTCCTCCTAACAACTTTTGCCAGATGGTTTAACAGAATCTGATGATCTATGATGACCAGAGGACCAGTAGAGCACAAGCCTGCCTTTTAGCACGGTCATCAAGTCTCTCCAGTCTGATATTTCATAGTGAGGGACGTGTTCCTCCTCATGGGCGGTCCGCAGACTACAAGTCTCTTAGCAGGTTATTTGCATCCAAATGTATGGACAGTTTTGGATAGTTAAGGGATTACTGGAGTTTACAACACTTTTGGTTCAAGTGAAGCTAGAGTTTGAGCAAGCTGTCAGAATCTGCTTTTGAATTTTAGCAGTTTTTTTGGGAGACTACCCTGGTGGAAGTTTGATATTGTTTAGGATGGTGTCGTTACTGACAGTAGAGTGAAGTCAAGATTCGTGGCCTTCCTATTTCAGATGTCTGTGTCAGGAGGGATCATTATTTTAAAGGAAAATTGAATTTTATCAGTGTCCGTAGCTTGGATCAGATTAAACTCAAGCAGCATTGCATGTCAAATGGGCTTTTCAGCTTAAATGTCCGAGAATGATGTGCTTGCTAGCAAGCTGTCTGCCATGATTCAGTCAATTTTGCTTTGAAAACCACAATGATGTCATTGAAAAGGTTGGTCCAATGAGTAGGAATGTGTTGTTCAGGAACTGATACTACTAGCTCCATTGTGTGGTTTTCTGCCTTTGCTCTTCATGATTGTAAATGGGAGATTTTCACCCTGGTGCAGGCTTTAGGTTGACATGCTATTAGTGGTTGTTGAGACAAAGTGTGTGAGCAGGGCATTGGATGGGAACTGGGAGCTAGTGGTGCACAGTGCAGCACAGGGGGAACGGAACAGTTGGTGGAGCTAGTGGTACACAACAGGGATGAGGAGGGTGTAGGAATCAGGTATAAGCGTTCAGGAGTAGTTGGGCCTTTTGCTTCAGGGTAAATGCTTGGTGTGGTGGGTGCAACAAGCATCACCCGTCTACCCTCCGATGTGACGGTCTTCTACTTGGGGCCATTTTTTAACCTTTGTGCGTTGGAGAATTTCGCAAACTGAGAGGAAAACAAATTGTGCGATCTTGCAATTTGGGAGACTTTGCATTTTCATAGATGTCTTGTGGTTGGCCACTGATCAAGATCTAGACCATCGACTTCCCTAGATCACTTTCTTTGTTTTAGAGTGCTTCAGCCAAGAGCAAATTCACAGTCAATGACAGTTCGAATGTGTGCTGAGGTCCAATTGTGTGACAACGCTACCAGTCAGCAGCAGACCTGAAGATGGCCAGTATGACTACCATTCATAAAAACAATTCTGTAGGAAGGCAGGTGCAGTGAGAGAAACCTGCTTCCTGCAATTGATATATCCATGTGTCTTTATCTGAACAAGCAAATGTAGAATTCACCTCCACATAATGAGCACCAGAACCACCCCGACTCACTTACTTCTATCTAGTCTACCTGTGCATGATTTTCAGCTTTATTTTTATGCTCTTCTTTAACGTCATTGACTGCTTTTTTCTACACTCCACCTCTCTTTGTTCTCATTTAAATGAAAAGTATATGTATGATTTCTTATTCATTCTACGTACACACTTTATGCATTGGTACATTGACACCATTAGATAGTATTCTTTAAAATTCATAAACAGAACACAGTACTTGGGAAAAGCACATTTCTTGTCTCTGCACTGTATGGCCTCTTTTAGGGAACAGATTACAAAGCAGGCGTAAGTCGTTTCGTCTTTTAAAGAGAGGCAACAAAACACATTTTACTGTATATCCTGCATGCAGAATAGACGCCATGGAATACCTCATCTTCAAAAGCATGTGAGATACTGGCAAGACATTTTCTGCTCGAACTGGCCTCCCACTAAGCAACATCGAACAACATTGTATTGCTGCGATATTTTCAGACTTTCGCGAGCGTAATAAATATGTCACGCGAGGTGCTTGATAGTGGCATTACCATTTTGATCTTTCCTCTCACTGGGTAGACACAGTGCCCTTACCGCCAATTAATTTCTCCCGGCATTCGAGTCTTGGGCATGAACATTCTGAATGACAAACCTGTATCCGACCTTTTTTTTCCCTTGACAAAACAATTTAAAAGATTTGGCATTAGCATTCCCAACTGTCTCAGCTGCCCATTAGCTGCTGTGTAAACATCCCCTCTGTTGACATAACCTTTCAACCATTAAGCCTCGACCCACTTTGAAATAAGTGGCCCGGTGCATTGTGGAGTTAGCTGACTCTGCGCCTATTCCCAGCATTAAGGACCTGGGATTAAAAGGCCTTAATGTAAAGGGGAGTCTCAATGGAAGAAAGACTAAAACGAATAGAAGTGGTTCTAAAGTCTCTGGACAGCCCAACACCCCGCTGCTTGTGTAAACATCACTGCGGGGTTATATTACCAAGCCTGAAAACGCACAAATGAAAACAGTGTATAGCATTAGGTGGACATTTCCTTAAAGTGAAAAAAATGTACTGTATTCTCATTGATAAGTATGTTTAGTTCTCCCGTCGCAGAACTTGTTGCTATCACCGCTCGACAGCTTGCTATAGATTTAATAAGAAAACCAGTGGGACTTCTCACCAGACCTCCTACACATTTAACGGTAAAGTAGTGGCACCCCTGAAAAGTCATGCTAAACCTATGGTGGGTGGGCTGTATTTAACAGCACTTCTTAACATGCCTTTAACACATTTAATGGACCTGTTTCATGAGCACTTCTTAACCATAGTTCGATAAAGTGCTGTGTCCATCCTATGATTTAGGCATCCCATTGCTGCCTTTGCAAAAGTTCTTTCTTTCCCAAAGCGTGCCTATCAAAAGTCAACCTACCTAGGAAAACTCTTAAACAGATTATTGAAGCAGTCCCTTTTCCACACAGGGTAGAAGAGGTGGTGGCCTTACGGCTAGAGCGGTCGACCTCGAAGCTGAAGGACCGGTTTTGAGTCTCGGCAGGGACGCTCAACGTCCTGTGATTCTGGGCAAATCACTTAATCTCCTCGCGCCTAACAAAATTGAATGTGTCCATCTGTGACGAAACTGGTGCTCATGTAAATCGCTCTGATACCTTATTTCTTCGCGTTGAATTTGCGCTATGTAAAACTCCAAAAATAAAGTTCAAGGTCCACCATTCCATGAGAATGTCTTGATCATTCTCATGTGTAAAAAGTAGGGCCCAGAGTAAAGGGTGATTAAGATATTTTGAGTAGGTGGCACCCCATGAGGCAACTGAAGGGCCCCCGAGCCACTGCTCATGAGGCATCTAGCTCACGAAGGGTCTGCTCCTTTTATGGATCGCTAATAACCCACAGGGGGCAAAATTCCAGCTGAGCTTGAGAAAACTCAAGTTAAACCACCATCTTAAGTTAGATGAACATAAATTGACCCGACCCCACAGGCCTAAAAGTAACAAAAGACTGACACATTTCTGAAGGGTTACCAATCTGTTCAGAAATGTTTACTGTCCTTTCCACATACAGCAGATGAGCACCCCTTCTTCAGGAGGATGGGTGGTTTGAACTCAGAAAAAAGAGTCTTTGCCAAGACCCTCGTATCACACTAAAAGTGTAAAAGGAGGTCTCCAGAACATTCTGACATACAGCAGGTGGAATAACGCAGCAGCCCATTTAACAAAGGGGACAAGACACAGAGCAAAAAAACTCCTGTAGATAGTAGAAGAATCCCCAACTTTGCACTAAGAACCAGGAAACTGGAGGAAAGCTGCTTCAATATTCTGAGGGCACGCTGTCCTGGATCTCACAAAGTGGCACTGGGTTGGCTTCTATCCAAATCATAAACTGAAACCCGCCTTTTAATATAAACTACAGTGATCATTAAGGTGGGTCTCACCACCCAAGGTAAACCCTTCAACTAGGAAGCAAGTGGCAGAAGGACTTTACAGTCTTTCCATCTGGAAGCATATCTAATGCAACTGGAACATATGGTCCTGAAATGCAACTATGCCTAGGGCTGTGACTAAGAGATCCAAACGTGACAAACTTTATAACATTTGTCATTTAAAAAAAACTTAGCCCCCAAGGAAATTTTCCTGCAAAAATGTTTTTGCAGGAATTTTTTCCTGCAAAATTATTTTCATAATATAACTAGTCAGCAAAATATAGGTTTTACAGCCTGTTTTCAAAGCAAAATATACCTTTTGAAATGTTTCATACCCTTTATTTTTAGATCATTTTGATTTTACTAAAAGTATATTTATAATATATTTACTTAAAATCATCTATTAGTCTGTTACTGTGTCATTCACTTTTTTCTTGCCCACTATATCATACAGCCTAGGGCACTGGGTCAGCCAACATCTGTCATTGGCTTAGTTCACTGTCAGTACACCGCATTCTTCTCTTTCACAATGAGCACATCTGCACACAAAGTTGTTCCCTTCAGTACAAGGGACTGCTATGGCAATGTGTGTTTTCTTAAACCAAAAAATACTTATGCTTTTAGCTAATGTTTCTTTTTTTTTTTTAAGGATGAAGGACAAGCAACGTCCCCAACAATAATGTTTTGCAAAAATTAAGACAAAACAAAACAAACATTGACAAACCCAACAGGCTGGCAGCCAATGCCAGACCTATTGGCTTTACTAATGATTGTTTTAAATGTTACCAGCTTTGTAAAGTTAACAATATTATTAAAATCCAACTTCACAATTTTCATTTTTCCTTGTTGTAGCCCAAGCCTCACCCAATCTGATTAAGAGGGATACAATATAACCCTGTGGTGAGATGTGATGGAGCAAATCACCAATGCAGAGGAACCCAGAGCACCTCAAAAAGGCAGAGAGAAATTGTATCCAAATGATTCAAGAGTTTGGATTTATGGCTAAAGTTGGGGATCTGTGTAACAAAACCAAAATTGTAGTACCAGTTGCAGGTGGTTCATGTTCATGGCCAGGGCGAGAGCAAAAGGAGTGTTATTCGTGCAAATTATTTATATTTAAGTATTTATTCTGCAGCATTAACATTTCAATTAGAAACGGTTTACATAACAAATGTTATGGTACATAGACAGAGATGTTGTAAGGCATTTTGGAAGGTATTTTATTGTAATTGTATTTATATAGCACTTACTACCCTTGACGAGGTGTCTAAGCGCTTTTCGGCGAGTTGCACGCTACTCCGGAACCCAAAAATAATTAGGGGTGGATTAGTACACTGAAAATTTGAGTTAAATTTGAGCGGTAGACATGTGAGTCTGTTAGTTGGATTGAAAAGGATAATGGGGGATAAAAGAGGGAAGAGTCTAGAAAGGGTTTATTGGGAGATCATAGTAGTAAGATGAGGTTTGGGATGAGTCAAAGGAGGGATACATGAGGGAAGAATTTAGAAAGGGTGGTTTGGGAGATCATAGCAGTAAAATGAGGTTTGGGGTGATCCAAGGAGGGGTAGAAGAGGGAAGAGTCTAGAAAGGGTTATTTTGGGGATCATAGTAATAGAATCAGGTTTGGGATGTGTCAGAGAGTGAAGGCAGAGGACATATTGTGAAGTATAGGGTGAAATATAGGGTAGTGCATACAAGTCAGCATGGCTAGATTATAACTTTCTCTGGCAGTTTGCACACAGCCACCGAGAGGTGTAGGGTGGCCTGCCTGCTAGTTCGGCTCAGCAACTGCTAGCAGCAAGGCAGGTAGCAAGGCAGTCATCTTTGCTGGGCATTCAGTGAACACAGTACTTACAAAGCCCTTGAGGTGTACTTACAAGTAAATACAGCATCAAATGTTGTCCCACTCTGAGCTACAAATAGGAAAGGGCCACTCCAGGAGTCGGGTTTCACACAATGTAATATTATATTAATTAGATTTAAGTGAGACAGGGTGGGGCGCTTAGGAAGTCAGCCTTCCGAGATGGGCAGGCAGAGGGGACACTTCAACAGCCTGAACCAAGGAACAGGACTGACGTAGTTTAACTTACACCCCCAGGCTAAGAGCAGCGTTTGTGTTCATGCACAAAGCCAGGAATCACTAAATATGGTTAAAGGGCTTTTATTTTGGATTACCAATCAATCTAGCATATACGCAAACCAAGAAAATGTTCAGTAAATGCAGTAATACAATAGGTAACCTGAAGCCTCTTAGGAGGTTAAGGAGCAACAGAATGACATATCGAGTTGCAATAACCACAATTGCAGATCGTAGGAAGCTGGGTTTTCATTGCAGTACCCTTCCAATTTTTGCCTGGTATCTGGTGCAACTTTGACAGAAAGTGTGCTGGGTTCCTGCTATCCAGGTCCCCAGCACCCCTGTTCTTTCCCTAAAATGTATAATTGTTCCACAACTAGCACCCCTTTAGGATCCTTGTAAGAACCTAGTAAGCGGTACCCCTGATACCTAGGATCGTGGAACTAAAAAGGGTCCCTAGAGGCTGCAGCATGAATTGCGTCAGCCTAAGGGACCCCTCACTAAGATCATGCAAACTGCCACTGTAGCCTGCGTGTCTTGGTGCGGAGAAAACAGAAGAGTCAACATGGCAAACACCTCTGTGTGCCATGCCAGCAAAACACTGCATGTGGTATAGGTAAGTCACCCCTATGGCAGGCCTCACAGTCCTAAGGCAGGGTGCACTATACCCATGTGAGGGCTTATCAGCAAGAGTAGATATGTCATGGTGATATCTAAGTTTACCCTTAGATATTACCAGTGCACAGTGAAGGCATGACAAGTACATGGCCTGGACACTTGTGATTACAAGTTCCCCAGCTCCATGATGGCTTCACTGTACCCCAAGGTGTTTGGTACCAAACACCTCATCTTAATAAACCTACAACGATGCCAGTGCTGGATTTATTCATAAATGCATGCAGAGGGCACCTTAGAGGTGCCCCTGAAAACATACCGACTACTAGTGTGTTGACTGACTGATCTCGACCAGGCAGCTACCCTAGACAGGTTTCTGACTCCTTGAGGTCAGAGCCTTCACATTTGGAGGTCAGGAACAAAGCCTGCTCTGGGCAGAGGTGTTCACACCTCCTCCAAGCAGGATGCGCATCCCAGAGCGGGAAGCTTCAAAGGCCCTGCCCTCTTTGAAATGCGACCCAGCCCTCTCCCGTTAGTGGAAGATGCCAACCCCCTGTACTGATCCCACGTTTTGGCGGGAGGACAGGCATGACAATTAGTTAGATTATGAGGTGTGCCCACACCTAGCCAGCACCACCCCTAAGGTGAGGCAGCTGATGTGGACCCCACTTTTTAGAACCCTCCATCTTATTTTGGAGAGAATTAGCCTATTAGGGTCAGGGTTATGCCCCCTTCTCATAGGAAGTGGTCATCTAGAGGGGTAGTCACCCTAAAGGTAGGTAGCCCATTAGCTACTGCCTGGCACTCCACTTAACACCCCTAAATTGAGTATTTAGGTGGCACCCTTCAACACAGAACTTCAGAGTCGATGGACCTAAAGATGAAGAGAACAAAGAAGAGCTGTTGAACCCGAGAACTGAGTGTCTGCTGAGGAGTTTTTGGCGCAAACCCCTGCCTGCCACTTCAAGACTCGACAATCGAGGTGAACTGTCTCGTCCTGCTGCTGTGTGGCCTCTAAGAATGCCAGAGGACTACCAGCCTTCGCAAATTGCCCAAGAACTCCCTTGAAGTAGAGAAACTACTCCCCTGCAGACTGCAAGCACCGAAACCACAGTGTCTGGTCCACCGACTTGCAACTCCCCAGCCCGACCAGCACAGCAACTAACCAGGAAAAGGTACTTGTGCTCTAGAAGGTCAGATCTGTTCCTCCGCGGACTGTGGAGGCACCAGGACCGACCGGAGCCGTTCAATCCCTGGGGTACCGGGCACACTGCAACCCAGAAGAGTGCAGTTGGGACTCCAACTGTACCGGTGGCCAGCAGCCCCTGAGGGACATCAGGATCCCTGAGACCCACTTTGAGAGTGGTAGAGTAGTCCTCAATTTGCCCCTGCCAGTTGTTGGCCCCTGACCGCGAGGAGCACCTTTATGCACCGGGGCCGGCCAACCTACCTGCTTTGCACCCAGCCCGCCCACCCTGGGTAACCACAAACCGGCTGTGCTCTCTTTGTTCCAAAGGCCCTTGTGACCCTAGCCCCCGTTTGGGAGCTCTCATTGTGCAGCCTGGTTTTAGAGGGCCTCCCATCCCCATAGCGCTCCATCTACCAACTCCACCAACTCTCTGCTTCCGGCGGAATTTGGGACGCACCCAACGAACTGTTGGTAGAACATTGAATCTTGGCTTCCTGCTACTCTAAACCTGGAAAGTGAACCCCTACAACTGTCTATGTTGTGTGCTTTCCATACCTGCTTTTTCTTCCTATAGAACTGTATATTGTGTAATTGCACACAACTTTGACCTATTTGCTCATCTTTGAAAATTAATAAGAAATACAGTACTTACCTCTGAATGTAGTTCTTGGTTTGAAGATATATACAAAAAGAATTGTAATTTTTCTAAACTAGTCACAAATGTATTCTTTGAGTGTGTGTCTCATTTATTGCCTCTGTGATTACAACAAATGCTTAGCATTACCCTCTGATAAGCCGAACTGCTCGCCCGCACTACCACAAATAGAGCGTTAGAATTATCTACTTTTGCCTGTGTCAACCAATGGGTGACTCACTGGCCTCTCTGTACAGGGTACTTCTTTTTAGTGCACTATATAGAGAACCAGCTTCCTACACAAAGACATAATTAAAGCAAACAGGTGTTCAATAAAGAAACGTCCCTTCTCTCTCCTAAACATAGATCAACTGCAGGGTCGTCTAGCAAGAGATTCTGAATTGGGTGCATCTAAGAAGAAGGTGTCAGCATGATTAGACCTTTCAGTGCTCCATCCATCATCTCCTTGTGTTTGCTTTGTTCGCCCTAAGTTGGCAAGGTATGCCCAGACGTGGGTCCCTTGCTCACTTTGCCACTGGATTCAAGCTAGCCTGGCTGATGAGGATCCGAACTGGGGTGGCGAAGTGAGCTAAAGAACGATGATGGATTCAACCCAGATCTGTGACTGGGGGTGAGTGTCTGAAAAGTTTCAGTGCTCCGTTCATCATCTCCTTGTGTTTGCTTTGTTCGCCCTAGGTTGGCAGGGTATGCCCAGACGTGGGTCCCTTGCTCACTTTGCCACTGGATTCAAGCTAGCCTGGCTGATGAGGATCCGAACTGGGGTGGCGAAGTGAGCTAAAGAACGATGATGGATTCAACCCAGATCTGTGACTGGGGGTGAGTGTCTGAAAAGTTTCAGTGCTCCGTCCATCATCTCCTTGTGTTTGCTTTGTTCGCCCTAGGTTGGCAGGGTATGCCCAGACGTGGGTCCCTTGCTCACTTTGCCACTGGATTCAAGCTAGCCTGGCTGATGAGTTCCGAACTGGGGTGGCGAAGTGAGCTAAAGAACGATGATGGATTCAACCCAGATCTGTGACTGGGGGTGAGTGTCTGAAAAGTTTCAGTGCCCCGTCCATCATCTCCTTGTGTTTGCTTTAGACCTCAGTAGAAGTCTAAAGAAAAAGAAATGTGTTTAGCATAAAGCTTCACACTTGCAAGAATGGGGCAAGCAGAGAGGTCTATATCTCTCTAAGTTTAAAGGGAATCTCTCCTAACTCTAATTTGAGAACACCAATATGAAAGTAAAACGTCTTATCTCTGTTCACAACCCCAGGGACCAATCAAGCTACTACTTGAGTACATCTGCAACATCACTTCAGGTTCACATTTCATCAAACTGAAACTTCGGTTCTCAACCTTGAACATCTTGCCAACCTGGTACATGATGAACCTAAGGTTTCTTTCGACCAATGTTTCTCCACGTTCACTGCCAAGTTAAATGCAAAACGTGAGCAAAAGAGTACATATGCAAATATAGTAGAAGTGTAAGTGTGAAACATGAATAAAGAAATGCATGTTTTCATATTTAAACTGAACATTTGTGCACACATACACAAATCTCTAGTCTTTACAGTGAATACATTTCAGTAAGGCATTTAAAAGCTTCACACACGTTAATAAAATAAGAGGCACACACCGAATGTAATGTCAAATACACTTATATAATTGTATTTATGTGACGTGTACGGGTGGAGTCTAAATTGAGCTGCTTCAGTGGCATATCACCTCTTGACCACACCCATCACCCTTTTGTGAGAAAACTGTTTAACCAACTCTTGCATAGTCAGGGTCGTTGCTGCTAGTGAATTGATATTTGGCATACCCACAAAAGAAGACACTTTACTACTTCATCATTCTTGGCCTATATGGCCAGCAGGAGGGACAACTCTTACCATAGAGGAGGGAGCTTTGCTGAAAGTTGCTTTGGCATGCCTCTAAACAGAAACATACATATGAAATTGCCAAACGCTTTCTTTGGGCCATTGTCTTTATGGTGCTATAAGAGGAGGCTATGCTGGATAAGGTTCTTGTCTTTTTGTTAGAGCTGTTCATTTGGAAGTGTTCTCCCTTAAACGTGGAGTCACTGTACACTCTATTCTGGCTCTGTAGTCACATGTTGCTTGAAAGAGGCGATGCATGCTAGGCTGAGTACCTGAAGAATGCAGATGCAGTAGCAGCGAGTATGTTGTGACTAGTTGATGAGGGGTGGATGAATGGAATGGTGTGAGTGTGTGTGTCTGCAGCAGTTAGAAGTTGATGTTGAGGGAAAAGGGTGCTGATAAACAGCACTGAGTTCCATTCAGGTTCACACCTGAGGGCAGACAAAGGGCATGGAATCTCTTGGGTTCTGTGGGACTGCCCCTGCCACCTGGGCAGTTTCCAAGTTGTGTACCTTGCCACGTTGGTCAGCCCTGTGGCTTCAACTTCATCAGTGAACTCAATAGACTTATGGCACATAATACGTCTTCCAGGTCCTGTACTGGGCGTGCTAACAGTAGAGGAGGGCCTTCTCTTTTGTGCCACTAGAAGAATAGAAAGCCCTGCGGGACTCAAAGGCTCTTGAAATTTCTGAGAGCTCAGAGATTTCCAATATCTCAATGCGTTTTTGATAACTTCCAGGACTACCTAGTTCTAGCGATTTCCCAGTATAGAAACCTCAACAACTAAGTCCAGTGGTGTGAAGGCAGCAGGGTGCACTTACCTCAGAGAACCCAGAGCAGTCCTTGAGCCCTGATCAGCTAGATCACCAGCATCTAACGATCTGATAAGAAAAAAGAGACTTTTAGTGTTACTTTGGACCATTTATTTATGTGCACATGATAAACAGACAGATGACTTTTAAGGATACAGAATAACAAACTAACAGTGGTGGCTTCTCCGCTAAGGCAGAGGAGCGTCGCCCCCACTGCTATTTAAGCAGTGCACAAAAGAAAAAGAAAATGATAATAACAGGACGTTATTATAATTTTTTTTTCTATGTGGCACTTGGAGCCAAGTGGGGGCGGGGCTGGGCTCCGTGACGCCAAGCAGAGTGAGGAGTGGTTTGCACTCCTGTAAGTGCAAACCACGAGGTGCAGACCTCTTTTGCTATTCCTCTCACTGTGTGGCTTCTTACTATGCATCCTATAGATTTGGAGCTCTTTATACAAGACTCCATGATGCTGATACCTGTTGGTTGCTTACCTTAGATTAATCAAGATTTTTCAATTTTAGTATAGAGTAAGATACGTTAGATTTCTTTAGAACTACTAATGACTAGGCAGGAGGATCGAATCTTTCGGATCCTCTTCCTCATCTTCTGTATCGCAGCCACCAAGTTCCTGGTGTGCTTCTAACTGTTTAGGCTGAATTTCATTAGGAGATTCAGACTCATTCTTGTGACATTTACTTTTATAATATGCTTCTGAGACTCATTTATGTCAGTCTTTTTCAGAGTTTGTAATAAAACCCTCTAACTCCATTTAGTAGTTTTGGCTTTGGTAATTGAAAGTGATGCTAACTCCCTCTTACATCTCATGCAACTAATAAAAGGTCCACTGACCGATGAGAATAAAAATCAACGGGCACAGAGCTTTCTCATTCTTAATTCCCAGGTATCATCATGAATCTTCTCTTAAAAGACCTTTATAAATTTTCCTTTACACAATGTCCAAAAACATATATTACAGATCGTAGCCCTTTAAGCCATTCATGTTACTGGAAGAGTGCAGTTGACAATTACTATATGCCCATTGGTCTATATGTCATAAACAAAATCATGGAAACAAGTCATGATACTGTAGCCAATATATACAGAAAAGGCAGCAAGGGATGATTAAAGCCGCACCAACTACGAACACCACGGTCGGCGTCCTTTTGAAAGATGTGAGCTTACGTTTGGAATACACGGCCACAGTTTCACCTATCAAAGTGAAAGTTCACGTGTTTGCGTACGGTTATTTCTAGTCGTAAAACATCATCTTATGGATAGGATATATGCCTACCATTGGAGCTAGTCTTAATGTTGCTTAGAACCTGTTGTGTTTTTTACTTGATATATGTAAAAACTGCCCTGATGAAGCCCTATTTAGGATGAAACGCATTGGCTGCACGAGTTGGTGCTTTACCTCAGTAATTTGAAAATAAAAAGAAGCAACAGAGATACTGAAAACCCCTGATCTTATTTTGTGGAATCGCAATTGTTGTTTACTTACCTTTTCTTTTGGTTTGCCTCTCCGTACTTTGTTTATCTATGATACTGTAGCCCCATCTATATTCAAGCATGCAAATCTTTGGACTTTTTCCTTTGACCCAAAGCAGATTTCTTTTTCTTCAGAAAAGGGATACTTATAAATATTTGTAAATATACATAATCCATGATAGATATTTCAATGTGTAATCACTCTTACCTTTTGTGCCAACTTCAAATGCATATGCCAAGTATCAGCTTTAATAAAGCTCATAGGTGGTTCTTTGTCAGAGCAAAACACTGGTCGACTGACACAATTGTTAATAGGCTGAAATAGCTGTTAGCAAGGTTGCTTGAAATTGCTAGCAATTGTGCGCAACAGGCAAACTATTATAACAATGAACTTGTTTTTGGCTGCAAGAAGCAGTGCACAACTTGAAATGAAATCTTGTAAGCTTTTTAGGCTTTGTGATGTCTTATTGTGCGTTTGCAGACCAGCAGAAGGGACTGGCATCACATGGTCACTGAAATTAAAATTGCACTCATCCTCCTTCAGCCAGGGCATTCTGTTTGCTAAGATACACATCAAGGGGCATGGAGAACTTCTTTACTGTTCCTGGGCCGAGGTAGAGTTGGAAAGGAAGACATAGTACACATCAAGGGGCATGGAGAACTTCTTTACTGTTCCTGGGCCGAGGTAGAGTTGGAAAGGAAGACATAGTACACATCAAGGGGCATGGAGAACTTCTTTACTGTTCCTGGGCCGAGGTAGAGTTGGAAAGGAAGACATAGATATATTCATACAACCAACAAGATATAGGTAAGGACTCTCTTTAAGAGCTGAGAAATCCATTGCACAAGGAGGTACAAAGACAACATCCAGGAGAATCAGCATATTGAGCAGCCATCAATGTGTCCTCAATAGGCATCATTCACAGTTTCAGGGGCACATGATGCACATGTAATATGCCACACACATATCACACAACACATTATAAACCACAGACAGAAGGTAAGGACTGTAGTTCTAGGGAGTCATTTTACTGTGGGAATCAGACTGCATTCAGGGGACCACAGGAAGGCAGGGGCTAATGGATACAACTGTGCTGGTTGTATTAATTTGCCTCTGGGGTCCTGGGTTCCATCCTACTATGTCTTTGCTAAATGGCCCATGTACACCTCTTCTTCACTTAACTCAGGGTAGTGAGGATGAGCAATCAAAGCGAGGTAGCATAGAGGGCAAGAGTTCAGAACACAACAGTCAACCAACAGACACAATAACCCAATGGCCAGCCCAGTGCCTATTTTATTTTAAAGAAAGTACTTTAATTGTCACAGCAAAACAAAATAGCACACAGATCAATATGGGGCATTGTTACAGAGCTGTAATCTGTTCTACAATTCCCAGTTAGGTACTATAAGCCCTATGGTGCCCTCTTGCCTCTCTGAGAGTTCATCATGTCTACAATCCCCAGTATGTCTTATGAGCATAGGTATTAATCAAGCACTGGTGCAGTGTACTGGCTAATGCCAACCAGTCATGCCTGATCATATGTAGCACACATGTGCACACTCACTTCCATCCACCCACATGCACACAAAAAAACAAATTATCCCACTGCCTTTTCTCATTGGCTAACCTTGTTGTGGATCACCCTGTCAAGCCCACACAGGGCCCCCACTGGTCAAACCCAACCCGCCATCCACGAGACCACCAACCCACAGCACACCTCCTAGAATGCATGTGAGCGTGCATTCAATCAGAAGTCTCAAAGGACCATGGAGGAGAGTCTCACCCGATCTCGCACATCTCTGCAGCCATCTAGGGTACAGCCTTGTATAAAGACCATGCCCAAACCACAGCCACCCACCAGTTCTACTGAGAGTTCCTAGAAGCAGCATTGTGTCTTTGGCTCCTGACTAGGGTAACTCGCAAGACAGAAAACCTTACACTTCACACTTACCTGAGAGCAGTCACAGTCGAGTTGGCGACCAATCTTTGGTCCTCTGAGATCCCACAGTGAATAGGAGTGAAGACCCAGTTACCTGTTTTGAGACCAGATAAAAAGAACAAATCAGAAAATAAATGACCTTCAGGTAAGAACAAAACTGAATTTAAAATAAAGCACAGACTGTGGCATTAATCTTACATCTGTCCATGTGACAAGTTGAGCCATGTTCATAGTCTGCATTCTAAAAAGCAAGAGACAAATTAGGAAAGAAACGACTTATAGGAAGAAATAAGGTTCCACACTTTAGGAAAGGAAATACAGTGGCACATATCTGATAACTGTCCATATGACAATTTGAGACTTGTTCATATCTCATGTTCGTGAAGATTTTGGAAACTCATTGAAGGGTCTGGAAACCTGTATATGAAAAGAAAGACAGTTAGACCAAAGGATAAAGCACTCATTAACACATCGCTAAATCAGAGAACGAAAAGACAAACTGGAAGCACCAACCAAAGAAAGAAAACCTATGTAGCAGTATGTGAACAGAAAGTCTGCGCATATTTAGACAAAAGAAAGAAGGACTATTTTCTAAAGGTAAAAGTTGTTGATGTGGATATTACATTTATTAAGCTACAGGAATTGTGAGAAACCTAACAGAGGTAAATGTGTTTTCAGAACAGGGAATGCTAGCCCGCTAATAAGACAGTCCGAACTTCCATTTTCTCGTTCCCTTGCATTTTCCTGTTCACACTATGCAAACTCCTCCACTTCTCTTCCTCCTCCATTTTTCTGTCCCCTCATTTCCTTCTCCTAGCCCTCCTTGTTTTCTCCTGCTCCATGCTTCACTCCTCATTTTCCTCTCCCTATAACCTTCTCTACGCCTCACTCCTGTTCCCGTTAGCACTTTGAAGCACCATATGAGTACACAAGTAGCCTTCATGGCATAGAAAGACAGCGTCAGATACTAAGGGCCTGACTGGCTGGCAATTTATCACATCAAGCATTTCCCTGGGAGCAGTGGTGGCTGGTGACATTTGAAAGTGGTGAGGCGTAAAAGTTAGGGATGACTTTTGAGGAGCCAGCGAGCACTGCATTTTCATTTACTTTCGCCTTGTTATTATTTTGAAGACTGTGCACACCCATAATGGGGGTCCCATCACACCCATTTGCACAGAATCACAATTACAACAGGAGTACATGACCACTGCCCTGTGCTCTCTGCAGAGAGGCCAAGGATTGGATGGGCATGTATTCTGAACACATTTTTGACTGACTGGCACACACTGTGAGAAACTCACAGTGCCTTCTGCCTCACCTCTAGAGCTCTCAATTGCAGCATAATACGTAGTGCTGCTGGTGTGACTCTGTTCAAAGGATGGGTGATCAGGAATGAAAAACTGCTCCAATGTGTTCTAGCCTGAGATATTGAGTGAACTGATTTATAAGGCGGCTGCATGCCTCTTCTGCAATATCAATTCTGTAGTGTAAGGGCAGCACCTACAATGCAAATCATGTAATGAAGCTGGCACCGTCTCCTTAACTGTTTGTTTGGCGTGCTGCTGGCGTACATGTGTTTCTGAACAGTGTGCAGAAAGTTAACACGACCTATGCTGCACTTGCAGTCAGACATATTTGAACACATTAATTAGATAATGAGTGGGCCAGTGCGAAATGTTAACTGAGCCCCTTTATTGAGGAAATTACAACTGGTGCCTCTACTGGCATATATGGGAGCATAAAACGGCATCCTGCAGTGACTCGCTATGAGTGCACATCATGGTACGTACTGACTGTGTTGGTCTCCAGCATTGCCACCGGCACACAAAGGCCAGGCAGGATGCAATCACAGAGTCAGGTCCATACAAACAGAGCTGAATGTGAATGTCATGCTGTTGGCATGGTTGACGCTGCCTTACATCACAGATGTGGTGGCAGATTTGAGATTTAGTACATTCTGCTAAGTAGCACTGCTAACAATCACAGTCCCATCTTTTTATTTTTTTATTTCATCCTCAGGTTTATCATAAACAGACACCCCAGATTCAGTCCTTCACTGAACTATGTATCATTACTATATGCATCTAGAGAGACCGATACATACAGATCATGTCACATGGTCACAGCCACACTTTGGAAAGATGCAGGCAGGCATGGCAAGGCAAGTAGTGCACCGGCCTGTCTGTCAGCAGCAAACCTCAATCAGAGCTCTCAGATATCACCTCCTACTAGTATGAATGTCAAGCTCAATCTAATATTAAATATACCTCCCTGGCACGAAGTGAATGCAGTGTGTTTTCACCTGAGCAAAAAAAGACTTCTACCCTATGTAGCATCACAAGTGTACTCGTGAGAGTCTGGGTCCCTGTGCCGAATGATAACCTTTCATACCAATTAAATAGCTTTCCAGATCCATCCCAGAGTAGCTAGGGTACAGTTTTCTTTGCATTCTGGAGATTGCATTACAAGAACTACAAGTCCCATAATGCAAAAATGCAGACATGTCAGCCCTTTAAAATAATCTGTGACGGCTCACTGTTTAAGCGAAATCTCGGTTATATTAAAACAAGGACTTCAACAAACATGCCATCAGTGGGACAGATATAGCTATGCATTTAAGCACACTCTGTAATATTAGAAAAATATGTATTATCGAATTTATCGCTGCTTGAAAAAGATGTAGCTGGCGCACATCTGAGGGGAAAGAGTGAGCAGGGGCCCCTGAGGTGGTGAACGGTCAGACACATGGTGCCATGAGCCTGCCTATGGACCAACCGGTCCTCAGAATACTTCACCAGTCACCCCAATAGCAATTAAAAAGCATGAGGGCAAGCCCAGTAACCTGGACTTAGGAGTGTTTATGGCTATGCTTGGAGTGAAGATTAGCTATACTGGTTATAGCTCATAAAAGGCAGGCCTGAACCCGAGTGAGTTATTAAAGGTTTCTTATAAGGGTAAAATAAATGTAAAAACATTCCTTTCCGGTGATATTCAGTCGGGCCTGCATCTGCGCTTTCCTTCCACTGTTGGCACTTCCTTCCCTCTCGCCGCTGTCTCTTCCTTCTAATTGCCGTCGCTTCCCTTTCCTCTTACTGCTGTTGCTTCCTTCCCTCTCACCACCGTCGCTTCCCCTCTCACCACTGCCCCTTCCTTCCCTCTCACGCTGATGCTTCCTTCCCTCTCAACGCTGTCGCCTTCATTCCCTCTTAGCGCTGTTGCTTCCATCTCTCCTCTGTTGCTTCCCTTACCTCTCACCGATGTCGCTTCCTTAGCTCTTATTGCTGTCTGTCACAAAAGATCAGCAGTCACTATCTTTCCTCCTGCCCTCTTTCGTTCTTGCTTCTTCTCACATCTTACTCTGTCCTTTTCCTACATTCTTCTTCCTTCCCTCTCCTCAGGCTTCATCCTGGCCACCTCTCATTCGTTTCTCCCCACTCTCCTCCCTTATCTCGTCCATAGATCCGTGACTTTAAAACGGACTTCAGTTGCTGACTTCCCCTGAGGGCGCCAGAGGAACACATAATATTTTATATTTATAATGCTGACAATATGCCGGTTACTGTTTTTAATTAGTAACAATAACAGCAAGTGGTATCATGTGGCAGGGGAAGCGGGCTTCGGATCAGCAGATAAATCGCAGAATGCCTCTGGCAATTAACCCGCTGAGCCATCGTTCCGGATAATAGCATCACCAGGCACCCTGCTTGCAGTATCACGGAGGCACTGCGTACTCACAGTATCACGAGGTACTGTGTACTCGCACAAACCCAAAGCACTCTAGAGTATCACCAGGCACCGTGCACGCAGTATCGCGAGGCACTGAGTACTCACATTATCACGAGGCACTCTGTACTCGCACTAACACAAGGCACTCTACAGTATCACGAGGCATCGTGCAAGCAGTATAACAAGCAACTGTGTACTATATCACTACTACAGAATGCGCATAGTACCACAACGCCTGGTTCAGTAGCAGCAAGCACTGTGTGCTCACAGTCCCACCTGGTACGTTGTGCTCCCAGCATCAGTGTCACCAGGCTCTGCGTGCTCACTGTGTCTGGAGGCACTCACCTCAATTGTGAGCAGCAACACTGAACCAGTGTATTCATTGGTTTGAGAGGGAAGGAGAGGCAGCTACTGTATTGTGGTGCAGCCATAGCACCGCCAGAGGCCTGTATTCATTGATGTGCAAATTATAACCAATACATATAAAAATACCGCACCCTGACTCCGGTATTTGTTCTTAAACTGCACACCTTTGTAAACACTTTGCATTTCGGTTGCATGACTCACAGACCTTGCATTACAGCGCTGCCGAGATGTGACAACCCACACCAGTCGCGGCCGGCATGACTCGGGGGTACGCGCGGGAGGACGGGGGGGGAGGTTAATTAAATAAAATAAAAACAAATAAATTTGCCAGGATGAGGCATCTCCTCCGCCGGTCCTGCGTCGCATCACGTCTCCGAGTCCTCTCACAGACGTTGGCAAATCGTAAGTCTGGATGCGACTGGGGGCAGCTACTCGGCTGTATCCTGCCATTTGACAGGGCATGGGGCGACTGTACGTCACCGCCCGAGCAGGATCCTATCTTGAGACTCCTGCACTACACTAGGCATGCGCAGCATACCTAATGTATTGTCAATGGAGTGGGGTGCTGAAATAAAAAGTGCCCTTCTCGCAGATGCGCAGTCGGAGTCCAGTTCTGGACTCCTGCTGCACTCGCCTGCGTGTGTGCGTGTGCTGTGTGTTTATTGTTGACTATAACTCATGCGCACTTGAGGCTGTGAAGCAGCTGCCAGCACAGGCCGGAAATGTAAACAGACGAATTGCGTCTGCCGTCTGCTTACATTTCTTGCTGCCCGTGAGCAGTTTTTCTTGTTGATATTGCCAAGTGGGGCGCTGCCCCGGCGCCCCTATGGACCAGCCGCCACTGCCTGGGAGTCTGATGGCCAATCTTTGAACCCCCAGGTGCCATCTTTCTTCGCTTCATGTTGCTCACCAGCCCCTGCTCCCTACCGCCATCTCTGTCACTCTCTTCAGTTGCTGGGTGTTTAAGGCGACAGGCACTGCGGGGACATAAAACAAGCATTTGCAAAGCCAATAGGTCTCGGCTATGAGAGCTTTTGGCTTTGGCAATGTTTTGTAGCCCTGCTGTACAGTGCTTTGCAGTATGGTTATTAAAACATGCAGTGCATAGCCTATAGGTCTCATCTTTGGGACCTATATAGTGTTTAGCCATGCAGCACATTATCCTGGGTACTACAACATCTACTGTTACTTCACGTGCCACTGGTGAACGGCCACACACCCAAGGTTGGGCTTTCATGCTATTTAATGAACACAGGAAATGCAATTCATGACCAGATATGGCAAGTCTGCAACCTAAAGAAATTAAACGATGAATAAAAATAATGTTATTCAAATAATGCCTTCACTAATTGCACCAGTGGGTGATGCAATGAAAACAAACCTATATTGATTAAGGGCAGGAGTGACATGATGCATGTTACTTGATTATTTTTGCAGCTTCTTTCTGAAATGTGCAAGTAAATGAGGGATAAATGTGTCTTATTCTTTATAGTTTCAACATGCTTACTGTAATTTTGCATGGCGTTTAATAGTCGTTATTAACCAGGGTTTACAGTGTGCAGTGCCTAGACGGAGCATAAAGGCGCTCTTTTGAGCGAGCTGGTGAAAACAGGACCAATCCTGTGAATTGCTTTTCAAGAAAGAAAAAAGGAGTTCCTGAACAGATGTCAAAATGGTGACCAGTGTATTAATATTGCACTTAGTCCCTGCTCTGGGGGATGGCTAAACACAGGAAGAAGCCTGACATGCATGCCGTGGACAAATGGGGAGAAAGAATATGAGAGTGAAAATGGAGACAGCAAATGGGAAGCCTAGGGGCCGGTGGGCTGTAAGCCCAGTATATACTAAAGTATATAAGAAGTATATACTAAAGTATATACAAGAGGTCTCAAATGCTCGACCTAAAAAAGCACTATAACCCAACCAGGGCTAAAACACGTTTTTTAAAAATGTGTTAGCACTGGATGCATCATAATGCTTTTTTATTTTTATTTTTAGACATGATGGACAGCAGCCAAGCAACTATACAGCATGGCTACAAATCATTGCCAAAGTCCACAATGCGCATGCTGTACAGCATGAACAAAAGACATGGGAAGAGCCAATAGTCAAAGGCGATACCTATTGGCTTTGCCAATGCTTGTTTATACCTGTTTTGTAATTTAGTATGTATTGCATGTTTTATGGATCCATGTTATCCAAAAAGCACAATAAAAATAATAATGCATCCTTTATGAAGTAAATGCCCGTTTGCAGAACTTGACCTCTCTGTTTGCCCGCCAGTGGCGTAACGAAAGTTGAGGGGGGCCCCCTGCAAAGCAAAAGGAGGGGCCCCAGCTCTGGATTTAATCCGGAGCTCTCAGGCCTGAGTACTGTGCTAATGGGCCCCCTACAGCTTGGAGGCCCCCGCACCACCACTGGGCCCGGCAAATACAGATTGCTTAACTATATACATGCAATCCTAATGAAATAATGCCTGTCTGACTTCATGTTGTGCTTGCTTATCTTGCTGTCTCATATTTGTTGCGGGGAGCCAGCAAGTAAGCACAAGTTTACTAATAATATATAGCTTTAAACGCAATGTGTTATTGTTTCATAGAGTAAATATAATCCTTTGACCGACTGACCCAATTTTATGTCGTCTTCGTAGTTCAGTCATTTTAAACAGCTTCATTTCAAGATGGCTGTCGTTTAAATTCGTAGGCCGGAGATGACAACTTATTGAGCCATCATATTTTAACTTTTTGGAAAATATTTAAATGGCGCTGCTGGTTTCATTTTATTCTCATGTTCTACTACCCTTCATTTTTTTTCAAACTAAGGAGGTCATTACGATGTCGGTCGGAAAACCTCCCCGACCGCCATGGTAGCGGGAAAAGACCGCCCGCATGGTCCGCGGCATCACCGCCGGTCGAATTACGATGACCCTTGCTCGAAATCCAACCGCGACGGTCGGATCGGGGGCCTTAACATTGCGGCGGTTGCTGCTCCACGCAGCACCGCCGCGATGTCCAAATGGGCATGTCCAGCATTTCCCTGCACTACGTAGCAGTCACTGCACAGTGCCTGCCACCTGGTACAGGGGAATTTCGGGGGGGGCTATGGGTACCCCCCCAGTGCACCCTCACCCCCCCCAAACATCGGCGGCCTGCCACGGGCCCCCGGAAGACAATCTCCGCATGCCTTTCCATGGCGGTCTGACCGCTGCGGAAAGGCTGGCTACCACCGGCATCATAATCGTGCCGGCGGAGCCTGCTCTGCACTGCCACCATTATCCCGGTTCTTTTCCGCCCGCCAGGCAGGAGTGCGGATGGCGAGCGGCGGAAAAGCGGCAGTCGGAATTTCCCACTGCCGCGGTCGCCACCGCCATCCTAATCGGACCGGCGGTTTTCTGGCTTGCGGTGCGGGCGGATCTCCACCGCCGGTCCGGCCGGACGGTCGACATCCGACCGCCATCGTAATAGGCCCCTTAGATTTAGAACAAAGTAATTGTTGATGCTGGTAACCAATTGTGCTTTTGCAATTATTTACCGATTAGGCAAAACTATGAGGAGTTGAATTAATTGTGGGGTTGATTTGCAAATATGTAAATAAAGCGTGTTTCTCGGTTCTAGGTACTCTTTAATATTTTAAACAGCCACATCATTACTGCGAAAACTAGATGTACAGGCCTCTTCCTTATTCATTAGAACATGTTTGGGTTCCGCCTTCTGCCCAGGCAAACAACGGCTCTTCAGGTCATGCTAAGCCTACACTAAGCGAGCAAAGAAGCAACACAGGCAAATAAAAAAAAGAATCATGGGAGAGAGGGTGTTAGAGGGGAAGAAGAAACAGGGACCGGTTCAGAGAAGAACAGCAATGGGGGCGGGTTGGAGGTGATCCAGCGGGTTACTAGCAACAAGCATTCATACACCGAATACTCACCTGGGCCCATTCATTCATACTACGCTAGCATTTTCCGCTGGTGGGTCAGTTGTACTCTTTATCAATATCCCTGCTACCAATTACCTTTCTGATTGAAGAGTAATGACTTACCAATGGACCCTTTGATAATTGGGAAGTTTAAATGAGAAAATACAATACAATTCATAAATCTGAAATAATCACAGACTCAGAAAGTTTTCAAATGTTTATCTAAAATCTTTAGCAGAGTAAATTACAACCCACATAATACTTAATCGCATATCAAGGATGAAGCATAGTAAAATAATCACCTATTTAATCAATGACGGTCCCTCAGAAAGAAGAAGATAGAGACAGCAGTACAGCTAAAGGTTGCATTTATATTTACCTAAAGGTGTGAGAACCAAACCCCTTGGCCAAGGAGTTGGAAAGATAGTCCCAAGAAGGATGAAGACCAAAGACCTCCGGACCAGGTTCAGAACAGGATAGGTGACCTCTCTACCAACGACGCCTGCGTCGTTCCCCTCTCTGTTGCTTCGTTCCTCGTCGATTCTTCCGTGTCTTCTTTCTAATGGAATCCGCCGCCCCCACCTCAGGACCTCTCTGGACAGCGATCAGTCTGCAATCGATCAGCTCGTTGAGCACCAAAGCCTGATCTCTCCTGCGTCTCTGTGCTCTCCTGTGCTAACTAATTAGCTAATTCTATATCTATTATACCCTTTTACACCCAGGTACCTCCCATTAATGTTTCAAAATTATGGGCCCACTACTTCTGATTGGACGGGGACAGGGGGTTGATCCTCACACCATGACAATTTAGTTCAATTTCTTTAAGCCCATTGTTTTTAAATACCGCCCCTCACAATGAATACATTTGCTTTATTTACCACCCGTCTCACGACAAATTTTAATACAAAATGTATATACATTGTTGCATTTGAGAGAACATCGCAGATGAACAGTCGAGTTGACCAACAGGTCGTGACCTTGGATGTCTTCCAACTTGACTTCATCGCTTTTTCTTGTTATTTTCAGAGCGCATGCGCACATCCCATAGGTCTCGAGCTGCTGCTCCTTTAACCCAGGCCCAAATTTACGAACTAATAGAAATCAAAGAAGAAACATATTAAAATCAAAAATAAATGTTTTCACTGTATACCCCTATTTCTACTCTATTCCCATTTAATTATAAAATCTATCCCGCATTAGTAGCGTTAGAATACCACATTGTTAATTGCAGCAAATGCATGAGCTTTAGCACGTGAGAACATTAAGCAGCCATTTTAGCATACACTGCGCAGAAGCAAAGATTCCCTCCAAGCAAAGAAAGACGTCATACCACGTGATATGGTTGACACATGCGCAATGGAGTGCCCGTGCTTTAGCGGCCATTTTGGATTAGACATGGATTACTTATTAGTTTAAACACATAGGCAAGCTGCTCTCTGATAGGGTGTTCTGTATACACTTATTAGTAAAACATTACAAAGTTTAATTAATTAATACTGCGAGAGGTTTGCTTACGAGCAAGTCTCATTGTGAGTTCTTGCTCCATCAGAGGGAAAGGTAAAAGAAAAAAAGCTCTATGATGCGGCCAGCGTTGACCGCGTCATAGTGTTTTATTTTTCTTAAACAAATAATACCTGGCTCATAGCACGAGCAGCAGAGGGACACAAATTACATTTATTTGATCTGTGCTTAGTCCATGCTCTGCCGAAAGAAAAGGAAGTGATGCATGAGCAGCGCTGTCCAATCAGATGGAAGCAAAGAAGATTGACAACACTGCAAACGAATGGTAAGTAATCGGTTAGTTCCAAGCCCATTACAGAACACGAGTCTAGCAAAAGAGAGCGCATGAGCTACCTCATGCAGGCGAGACCTATAAAGAGAGAGTAAGAAGGGAAAGAGGGTGGTAAGGTAAAGAGAGCTAAAGGAAAGAAAGAGAGTGGACAGAGATCAGAGGGATAGAGAAGAGACGGAGAGAGGCAGAGAAGGGGAGCTTGGGGGGCAGCCGACTACAGGGACGTCTGCCCCTCGGTACAATTTGGGGGATGGAGCAGTCCGAACGACTGCTCCATTTTTTGGACTGGTTGGGCTATGATTGGGCTACAATGTAGACCAGGTATAAAAAGGGGACATTTTGGGATGCCAGCCACCATTTTAACGTGGCAATAAGGTGGCTGGTATTAGGTTTGAGAGAACGTATGTGTTTGGGCCTTTAGATAGTTTCTTGGTAGGTGGTTGCCTTCCACAGAGCTTGTGATCATGGCGAAAGCAGAGGATAAGATTGCCCTGGCGCTCCAGCTCTTATGCGAGGTTGGGCACCCTGCCTTGGCGCCCGGCCTCGCCCTGACTGGCGGGCAGAGAGGTCAAGTGGGTGGGTGGGTACGACTGGCGGTCGGCTGGTGAGGAGGGTGTCAGCTTGTGTCATAGTGGTGGTGTGGGCCTGTTTTCTACCACGCCGGACCCCGGCTGTGAACAATGATGAGGTAAGAGGGCGGGGACGCTCACGTATTTGGCGAGCACATGCACAAGGCCATGGGGCGAGTGCTAGGCCTACACAGCCGGCCTCGCCTGTGTTGCTCCAAGTGATGTGAGGATCAGGGGTTCCAGAGTACCTGGAGCCCAGTGGGAAGTGTCCTTCTTCAGTTGCGCTGATTTTGGGCCTGGCCATGAGGGCTGGGCAGTTGGAATGCAGTGCAGCAGGGTTGGTATTGGAGTGCCCCTCTCCCTGCCCATAGATGGTTGCGGAGTGGTAGGAGAGGTTGGGCTATTGCCACATGGAGGCGGATTGGGATGTCGGCTATAGGTTGTCAGCGAAGAAAGGGAGGGGGGGATGCACAAGCAGGGGTCGGTGTCGGACCAGCCGGGCACTAATTAGAGGAAGATGAGGTTGAGGAAGGGATGAGCCCAGACAGGGAAACTGGTGCATGTTGGGAGGAGAAGTCCAGGGACTGGAGGGAGTACTTCTGTGGTGGAACAAGCTGTTGTGGTTAGTGGAAGCTGGGAGGGGGTGGGGTCAAGGGGGGAGAGTGAGGACCTTTGTGGCCACAGGGGAGTTTGGGGTACATTGTCCTTAGACAGGGGGAGTTGCTGGAGAGGGCCCTTGCAGGTGCCTGGGCCTGTTTGGCTCAAGGAGTATTTGGTGTGAAAGCACAGGAGGATTTTCCAGTGAGGGGTCGGGAGGGTGGGGGTGGGTAGCAAGCACCCCAGTCAGGGGCAAGAGTAAGGCCATGGCAAGCATGGTGGCTGGTCTGGAGTGAAGTGATGAGGAGGATAGGGAGCCAGTAGGGAGACAGGTCATGGCATGCAAAGGTAGGGGTGGTCTGTGGGGGAGGTACGAGAGAGGCTCATTCGAGTTTATGGCAAACAGGTATGGGGCAGCATTTTTTTGCAGGAGAGGTCTCTTTCCAGGAGTTGGTGGTAGCTTCCAGCACAATGAACTTATCATCTTTCTTATAAGGGGTTAGGTTTGTCTGCGTTGCAGACTCGAGGGAGCCTTGTACGTCTCTACAATCCCGGGAGGAAGAGAATGCGGGCCCAGGATAGCTAGCTGGAAATCGACGGGGGACGTCAAGATCACTTTCCCAAGTAGGCCCCCCATGGCTTCGGCAGTGCAACAGGCCAGTGGGCCCCGGACCACTCATGACAGAAATCAGCGCCAAGCAAGGCGGTCCGGGTCATTGGAGCTGTTGGGAGGGTATGGTACGGCCCACCAACAAGAACGGGAGCAGCTGGGAGACTGGGGGGTATCGGATAAGCTGCGGTGGCAGGTGGAAAATGCTGCTGCAAGCGGGGAGGTTGCAGCTGTGTGGGAGGAAATAGAATCGGATTAATGGGAGCAAACTCGGGAAGAGGGGAAATTGCTTTAGGACGGGGTACATCAAGAGCCTGTTAAGTGGTGGCGGAGCAACGGGAGAGGGGGGATGAGGGAGGGGGGGGACACTCATCAGTCTGTTCATACTGCATTTCTGTGTCAATCGGAGAGACAATTGAGGCACAGCAGTCAAGGTATGCTACCCAGGAGGCAACTGGCAGCAAAACGTCAGGCTCCGGAATGGGTACTGATCCTGGCCCCAGGTAATAAAAGCAGACAGGAGCGCGCTGAGGCTGCTATGGTGTCTGTTGGTGTGGATGTGATGAAGCTGCAGGTTAGGGGGGTGCTGCGGAAAGGGCTGTATGTGACAGATATGGGGGTAGGTATGGAGGACAGAGTAATGGAGGGGGAGAAGGTTGAGGAACAAGGGGGTGAGGAACAAGGGGGTAAGGAGACTAAATTAGGGATTGATCCAGCGCAAATCTAATATTTATCAGGGATCAATACTCAATACATCATGATACAATGGCCCATACACATTCACCCAGAATCCCTGATGCGCTGGGGTCAATTTTTATGCTCGATAAATTATTTTCCTTTCATGGGTTAAATTATGACATCATAACTAACTTTATCAACTTTCCCTCTACTTGGTTGATGGACCAATTAGTTGAATAGTTGATGGCAATGATTAACTTCTAACCAACCATTTAATAAATCTAAAATGATCACAGACTCTCGATGTTAGTTAATAATGAATTTTATCTCAAGAAATTAAAGATTATGCTCAACTGCGTTTGGTCACAAAATACAAACACTGAATCTCACATGAGGAGAAGTTTTACACATGCAGTACAACTGGAAACGTAAACCCATCTAAACATAGCAATGACGTTATGCAATGAAGGAGTGGATAGAGTAAGAGACAAAAGTTTCAGCAAAAATTATATATGCGAAACATCATATACCTAACGGAGGGGATAGATGAAGAGACAATAGTTTCATCTAATAATACATATCATTGACGGAGTGGATAGGTGGAGAGACAAAAGATTCAGGGACAAAAATACATTCATAAGATAAATTCTGAGAACCAGCTAGACTAAATACAAACCTATTGGTCTGTAAGAAAACCAACCCCTCGATCTGGGGGATGATGGGGGTTCCCCAACATATGATCAGGAAACGAAGGATAAGAAGAAACAGAATCAGGACAGGTCAGGAACAGCTAGGCCTCTCCGCAAACCAACGAACAGCGACGCATTCCCCCTCTTTCTCTCCTGCCAGCCTAAGCTTAAACCACACCCCTAAATGCACCCCAATTATACCCTTAAACTAACATGTCCATCCCACAATTGTTGCAAATAATTCTACATCTTGCAAAGGGATTGGTGGGTTTGGGAGGTGGCGATGTCACACCACTGTGACTTCACCCTTCTTTCAACTATCCTTTTGTTCATTTTCATTCCCAGGGTATGGTTCTCAGCTTGTTCTCACTTTATTACATATGATACAAAATTTATCAATTTCATTCATTTCTTTAACATCATCCGCAGTCTGTTTCTCCGGTCCCACGCTTGGGCTCTGGTTTTGGCAGTCGTTCGACATTCTGGCCTTCACCCTCCTCATGTCATCTGCGGTGCATTGCGCGTCTGCCTTGCTTCTGACAGAGCGAACTCTCTCCTCGTGTTTTCCCCCCTCCCTTTTTTAGCCAAATTTAGAAAGATGGCTGCTTCAACTAGCACACTAAAACAAACGAAAGTGAACATTTATTAATTATATGATAATGAAACCTTCACTGTTTACCGCCCACCTTGTACTGTTTCCTATTAATGTTACCTAGCATAAGTTTTGTGCCAAATTAGTATTGTTTATTAGTTCAAAACAGAATGCAACATGCAGATTACTGAAGCATATGCGGCCTATTTATCCAAAGCTTCTTGTTTTTCTTAAATCACAAATGTTATTACAATATTATTTTGTTTTCGTGTTAGTTCAGACATGCGCAAAGCAATTTCCCTTATGTTCGTGTTGGGTGTACATTAGTCTTTCAACAACTACTTACTGTTAGTACGTATTATGGGGGTATCAAGTTCGAGCAGGTTTCATTTTTGCGAAACCCTGCTCCATCAATTCCCCCTCTGATGGCTTAAAGAAGCCATCATAAAATACCTACCATACCGATTGCCATCTTTAATCATTTATATCTCTGTATTCTTCTCTCTTTTATGGCACCCTCATCCATATCTTTCATCAAGTCATAGTACTCCCCTCTTATTTGTTCTAATTCTATTTCTTCTCTTTTTCTCTTTCTTGCTCTTCGTTTATTCTTTGATTCTATCATTTCTTTTCTTTTGTTCTTATTCTTACAACACTTATATGTTGTTATTATTACTAAGATTATTAATGCTACTGAAACCATTAGTATTATTATTCTTCCTAATATACTACTTCCAAAGGTAGAAAACCATTTACCTATAGTGGAGAAACTTTTACCCAGTCTCTCCCAAACACCATCAACCTCCAGTTGGGTCGAATCTTCATGTAATTTTGTAATATTCTTTATTTATCCCTCAATTCCTTTGCTTTTATCAGGGATATAGGTGCAGCAATGTTGGACTTTCAACATTCCACAGACTCCACCCTCTTTTGCCAATAATATATCAAGGGCAAGTCGATTTTGAAAAACCATTGACCTGATTGCAACCATTTCCGTGTCAATCATCAAGAACCCACCCGCGGTATCTGTAGATAACCGATCAACCACTGTAGATAATTTTCTAATTTTATGTGAATTCAAAACGACTCCAACTGAGGGTATCAGTGCACCAAAAATATCTCCTACTATTTCTGAAAAGCTTGCTCTTTTGTTACGTGTTAGTCCTTGCTTTACTTCGTTCAGTTTATGACTGTTTCGGTCCATATGACAGACCTTGGGGGAGACAATAGCAAAATAGCAACTAACATACCAATGTGCAGGCAACCTATAATAGGCTTTCTTACCACACACATATTAAATCCCTGCAAAAACAGGATCAGTTCCACCTTTCAATCCCCAACCTCCAGTGATTTGAAAAGTATGCTCACATTCACTAGAACCAATAAAATAATTATTATAGTTAGTCTTCGTTCTAAGCAAACAAATTTTCCCCTTCTGTGACCAGTCCAGGGGCATTGCAGCATACCCTTCGCCTTTCTCATAACTTCCTTCCCTAAAACCCCATGGTGGTACCCGTGACTTCTGTTCAGCAGCCTTCTTTTTGAAACTTTCTCTTCTATTTTCTACCATTTCTATGAAAATCTTCTCTTCTACCCGCAAACTACAGGTTAAATTATTCTTATAAGCATATTCTATGTCTAAAGTTTTAGTGATATGGAAAAATTCCCCCATATATCGCGTATTTTTAGCACTCAAAACCTTATTTAGTTCTTTAATAATAGGAATTTCAGAAAATACCAAATCTATATTAGAAAAATAGTATTCGAGCTTTCCCGTCACGTAAAACAGGCTTGTAAGTATACTGCAAGACACACCATAGGTTAACGGAAGGTGATGATAAGTCACCCCCTCTGAGACAGACGAAGGTAATTGCATGCACACATAACAATCACTTACATTCATTGTGTTAATATACTCGGAAAGTAATTTTATAAAGACGTTTAACGAGAAATCACTAATTGATTTATCATGATGGAGAATACTTCCATCCACCGGTTCTAAGTTAGTATTAGGAATCTCATTAGTGACATCATTCATTCTTTCTTTTGTTACATTATTAGTATTGTTTCCATTATTAGTTATCATTAGAATAGGTACAAGGACAGTTAATATTAACCATATAAATGTTAACATCAAGACACTACATAAGCAAGCTTTAATACATCTACGTTTTAGACTAGATTTTGGAAGTTCAGTCACTTCTGCTTCAGCCATTTTGTTCTAAAAAAAAAATGAAAAAAATAAATCTATCTAATTCTATAAATTCTAAACTATTTTAAAAATCCTAAAAAATAGTAGTGTAATCCTACACTTCAAGGCTTTCGTCTTTACCCCCTTCTTTTGTTCTTTTCTTCAGTTTTCTCTGAGTCTTTGTTTCGTTCTTCTTTTAATCAGCGAGGTTGCACCTTAGTTTCTGTCTCAGTTCTTTAAGGAGGTCTTAGTTTGCTTTCATCAACTTGCTCAGTGTCAGATTTATCTTTTTCTTCACTTGGACCTGAACTTTCAATTTCTTCTAGAATAACGTAGGTCCATTCAGGTGCTCTGAACTTCCTGTTAGGTATTCTCACTCTTCTTGTTTTTCGTACTAATTCTTTTCCTGACTCTTCTTGTTCTGTCTGACTTGAGACCTCATTGCTTTGTTCTGGTCTTTTTCTTAACTTTTTTTTCACAAGAGTGTATTTCAGTCTTTTCACTCCACTTGTCTACTTTTCATCCTTTCTGAGTTTCTTTGCTTTGATCACTTGGTCATTTTCTGCATTTGTTTCACAAATTCTTTTATTTGCTCTTACTTCTGATTGTTCTTCTTCCTGAGTTTCAGTTTCTTGTGGTTCTTCCGATTCAGCAATAATTTCTCTTTCAACTGTGAACTCACTTCCTTCTGGATCAAGAACAATCTCATCTGTTTCAAGTTCTGCTGGGAGTTCACTTTCTTCTGGATCAACAGTAAACTCGCTTCTTTCTGGCTCAGAGGCAGTCTCTCGAACCCTGGAATCTTGAGCCCACGCTACTCTACTTATGCTCGGCTGTTCACCATCTGGTTGTTCGTCAGAATCTATCACTCTAGATTCATCAGCTTCACACACTTCAAGCACTGGTCTTTGTTTTTCCTTCACCAGTTGTTGCTCCTTTGGTCTTTCAAGTTGATCTAGGGTTAGTTTGGTACGGCTTGCATGAATCCAATTTGGCAAGCCAGCACACTTCACTGCCGTTGTCGTCACCAGTATGATTTGATAAGGTCCGTGCCACCTGGGTTCCAAAAACGATTTTCTTACGTGCTTCTTGATAAAAACCCATTCACCAGGATTCAGATCATGGGCTTGATTTCGATGTATCGTTGTGGCTTCTTCTCCAACCTGGTGAGACACAGAATGTACCAGTTCAGCCAATCCTCTGCAATAGTCAAGCACTAGATCGTCAGATATACTCATTAGTTTGTTTGCTGGTATATATGCTTGTCTCATTGCTCTTCCCATGAGGATTTCATGAGGACTTAATCCAGTCATTTTGTCAGGAATACTTCTTAGACTCATCAGTACACAGGGTAAAGCGTCAGGCCATTTCAGTGATGTGGATGCACACACTTTCCCTAATCTTGATTTTATTGTGCCATTCAATTGCTCAACTACTCCAGAGGCTTCGGGTCCTTAGGCACAATGCAGCTTCTGCTCAATTTTAAATGCAGCACAAATTAGCCGAATTATCTCATTATTGAACTGTGTTCCTCTATCTGTCTCCAAAGTGACTGGAATTCCAAATCTAGGGATCAGTTCTCTCAAAAGTAGTTTAGCCACGGTTAGACTATTGTTCCTTCTCGTGGGATAGGCTTCCACCCAGCGAGAGAACAGACAGACAATGACCAATACGTATCTCAGCCCATTACAGGGGGGAAGCTCAATGAAGTCAAGCTGAAGCCGGGTAAATGGACCTCCTGCTCTCCCAATGCGTCCCCAACTTACAACTGTCTGTCTGCCTGGATTTTGCAGCTGACAGGTCACGCAACTCTGACAAAGGCTTTCTGCAATGACCCTGAACTTCGGATTATACCATGACTGCTTGAAGAGTCTGATCATTGCATCTCTTCTAACATGTGCAATTCCATGGTAAACTCTGGCCATATGGGAAAGTAAGGAATCTGTAAACACTGGTCTCCCATCAAGATAAACCCATAGGTCATCCTCTGTTCTTTTGCTACATCCTGTCTTGTTCCATCTTTCCTTTTCCTCATCACTTGCTTCTTCCTGCATCTGTCTAACTTCTTCCCATGTTTCAAATGTGGTTGTAAACAAAAGATGGCATTCGGTATTTCCCCTATCAATTGATCTGTTCAAAGCCATTGTATTTCGTGCACAGTAGCGTGCTATTTGGTCGGCATATCTCTTGCCCTTCGTCACATAATCATCTCCTGACTTATGTGCGGCACATTTGACTACTGCAATTCTTTTGGGCAATTGTAAAGCATCCAATAGTTCTTTTACAGTTTTACCATTTCTAATGGGGGAACCTGAAGAGTTCAGGAATCCCCTTTGCATCCATAGCTGGCCGAAATCATGAACAATTCCGAATCCGTATTGGCTGCCTGTAAATATTGTTACTTTTAGGCTTTTGGCAATTTTATATGCTCTAATCAGAGCTATCAGCTCAGCTATTTGGGCGGAGTTTACTCCCCTCAAATAGGATGCTTCAAGAACCCCTTCTATGGTGCAAACAGCAGAGGCAGTGCATAATTCACCTTTTTTATTTTTCAAACAGGATCCATCAACAAACATTTCACAATCTGATTCCTCCAAGGAACAATCTTCTATGTCTGGCCTAGGTTTGGTGCAACATTCAGTCACATCCAGACAATCATGATCAGCCTCCTCTCTCACTTCCTCACACCGAGAATTAGGCAACAAAGTTGCTGGATTCACAGCTGTGCACCTTACCACAGTCACGTTTTCAGCACCCAAAATCACTCTCTCGTACTTAGTCAGCCGACTAGATGTCAAATACTGTGTCCTGGTTCAGGTCAAAAGAATCTCAACAGAGTGAGGCACTTACACTTTTACTGGATATCCCATCACAATTGGTTCACTCTGCTCCAGACTCATACAAGTAGCGGCTACTGCTTTTAAGCATCCTGGCAATGCTGCAGCCACTGAATCCAAAGTAGCCGACAAATATGCTACTGGCCGTTGTGCCAGTTCATGTTTCTGTGTTAAGACTGAGAGTTCACACCCATCTCTCTCACAACAGTACAATGCAAACTCTTTAGAATAATCTGGCATTCCTAATGCAGGTGCATGACACAGACTACTTTTCAATTTTACAAAAGCTTCCATACTTTTATCATCCAAAACAATCGGATCCTTCACATCTTTTCGTGTTAACCTCTGTAGAGGTTTTGCAATCATTGAGAAACCACAAATCCACTGACGACAGTATCCAACCATTCCCAAGAACATTCGCACTTCTTTCTGTGTTTTAGGTGGACTCATTTGTTTGATCACGCTGATTCTTTCTGGAGTTACCTTTCTGACTCCCTTTTCTATTTTGTATCCAAGGTACTGTACTTCCTGTTTACAAAATTGCAATTTTCCTGGGGACACTTTGTGTCCTTTTTCCGCCAAATGGTTCAATAAGGAAATTGTGTCTGTCACACATGCCTCTCGTGTCTTTGATGCCACTAATAGGTCATCAATATATTGAACCAAAACCAAATTACCTGGCATGACTAGAGTCTCCAGACATTTTTTCAAAATCTGATTAAAAATTGAGGGACTTTCTGTATACCCTTGAGGAACTCGGCACCATGCCAAAACACGGTCTCCGAACGGAAATGCAAACAAATATTGGCTTTCCGGATGCAAAGGAATTGAGAAAAAGGCTTGACACAAATCAATATCTGTGTACCATTCAGCATCACATGGGATCTGATAAAGAATCACAGCCGGATTTGGTACTACTGGACAACAGGGTACAACAATTTTATTAATTTTTCGCAAATCCTGCACTATCCGGTATTTTCCACTGGGCTTTTTGATATCTATGATAGGTGAATTACAAGGACTGCTCATTATCTCTTTTAAAATTCCTTGTTCAATCAATTGGTCAATCACAGGAGTAACTCATGCAATTACCTCTGGACTCATTTTATACTGTGGTGTGTTTGGATATATAGCACCATCCTTTACCGTAATTTGTATTGGGTCTATTTTTGTCATTAGGCCAATCTCTTTTCCTGAAAAATCCCATACATCAGATTTCACAGTACTTTTTAACTCTTCAGGCAAACTTTCTTCTGTGAGAAGTGAATATAATTCATCCACTTCTGTTCCTTGCTTTGCTAGCCTCATTTTAAATTCAACATCCTCATCAGGGGTCTGAAATGCAATTCCAGCTGGTGTACAATAGATGGTGCAATTCATCTTGCATAGCAAATCTCTTCCCAAGAGATTTGCTGGGCTTTAGTCACATACCACAAACCGATGCATATCTTTGAAGTTACCAATGTGAACTTCGATTGGATTTGTAACAGGTGTTCTAATGTGCTTATTTGAGACTCCTACAACTTGGATAGTTTCTCCCGAGAGGGGTAAGTTTGGAATTTCTGCTGCTCTCACAGTAGAACGGGTAGCACCAGTGTCCACTAAGAATATATTGTCATTACCTTCCACCTTTCCGTCAACAAATGGACCTGACTGATCTACCGCCAAAGATGCGCCAAGTACGCACTCTTCCTCCCCCCTCAGGCACCGTCATTGAGATGAGTCTGAATCACTCCCATTGCACTGCACCCAATACTGCGGAATCACACCTTGATTCTTACCAACCTGGTCACCTCCGTGATATCCAGTGTTCACACTGTACCTCTGCACTTGAGCATTCACATTATTTGGCATGGGAGCTTGCGGCACCTGTAACTGTTGAGTAACTATCTGCTGCTGCTGCTGTTGATTTACACCCACCTCATTCTGCATCTGTGGAATCAAATTTTGATTTCCCCCATTAATCTTTTTAGCAGATCTACACTCATTCTTCCACTGTCCAAGCTTTCCGCACGCATGACAAGGAAATTTCTTCATAGCGTCTTCTTTACTCATTTTTCCCCTACCTTTGCCACCACTGAAATTCTGTCCATTTTGATTCTGACCACTCATCTGATTACTGGTTTGAGGATTATTATTTACTTCTTGTTGTTCTGCCACTTTCACCTGTGCCCACATCATTTTCTCTTTTAACTTTTTATGTCTTGATTCAATGTCATCACTACAATACTTTGCATATCTCAAAATTTCATCTATTGTTTTGCTCTGCCAGCAAATTAAATGCTGTTAAATCATATTACTAATATCTGGTTTTAATTCGAACACAAAACGATACACGAAATGTCCCATGTCTTTGTCTCCAATATTTTAGAATCCACTATACTGTTTGAATAACTGCAACAACCTTTCATAATAGGCATGCACTGATCTTTTGGTTCCTGTGTGGTCCTGTCAATTTTAACCCAATCTGTTTCCTTTGGGGAAATTTTCCCCTTCAGAAACGTGATTACCTGAATGTACTTTTTCATCACCTCCTCTGATGGTGCACCTGTTTTAGCATCCCTAGGATATTCATCCTTTGGCCAATCAACTGTGATCTTACACTCTGTCCATAAGTCTGCCGGAACAACAATTCCAAACAACCCATCTAAATCTTTTAACAAAACCTTTGAGACCTTCACAAACCTTTCTACCTGTTTGTACCAATCTACAGGTTTTTCTCTTAGTCTAGGGAAATCATTTGTAAATTATAATATATCCTGTCTTGACCATGGAACATGAACATATCCACCACCTGGTACTTCTCTCATCGGACACGCCCTTTCAACCTGTTCTGTCTCCTTTAACGGGAACATAGACAATCCTTTACTTGCTGCTTCTTCCTTCTTTCTTGCCCATCTATTTCTCCATCGATCTACATCTCCCCATTTCTTCAAAAGGTTCATCAGGTCTTTTATCTGTAACCTTTTTCCAGACGCATTCAAACTTTCCAAATCTTTTTCAGTAAATGCCAATCTGTATGATTTCTGCAATACTTTTGACTTTTCTATGTCTATTACATACTCACTAGCAGCTTGAGATATTTTCTCATGAAGATTCTTCGCTCTCCAGTAATACTTTTACACAAGAACAAAAATTCATCATCTCGATAAGTCCCTAATCTGTCTGGACTGATCGTACCAATAATCATTTCTTCCAAATCTACCTTCAATTGGCTCACATTTATACTCTGTGTTTGTTTTTCTTTCTTTTCCCTTTCCTTTATCCAATCATTCAATTCTTCTGATGAAAGACCTGTTGAACTTCCTGACTTTGGAGTGACATTTGTCTCTATTCTTCTTGGACTCAATTGTATGTCTCTTCTAGGGGTTTCTGTTATCATCTTGCAAACTGGGGGATCCAATAGTGTAACATTCGTGTCAGCCTGTCTTTTCTCATTAATTATCGTCTCCAATCCACTCCTGACATTGCCCATTGGAACTGCTAATGTATGTATCTTAGGTGTATTTGGGTTTTCTCCAAACAAAGGAACTACATGACCTATTGTAACCGGTACCGTCAACGCCTCTGCATTTAAACTTAACTGGTTTATTTTCTGAATCTGCTCTACGTTTGCCTTGTTTAGCATTTCAAACTCCATTTCTCTCATTATCCTAACCATGTCTGCAATCTGTGGGATCAATGGATTTCCCATAAAAGGAGCATTCGGAGTCACCTAAACTGAATTTTCTTGATATGGCGGGGGTCTTTTGATCATTATATCTTCTAATAACTCACCATCAGAATCAGTTACACCATCTCTTGCACTTGAGGTTTCTATATTCTTCTTTTTCTCTTTACATTTACTTCCTGTTTGCTCATCAACTGTTAAAACTGGGTATAACCCTTCCATCACCACAGCTCTCCTCCATCGTTTTAGCTTCTCTTCCCTATTCTCGATAGGATATCTGAACATCATATTCCTATGACCTCTTTTACCCATTCTATATTTTTCTCTCTCAAATGCCTCAACTTCCCATTCTTCCAACGCTTTGTACTGGGTCAACCGAGGGTTCGGTTCTAGTGAATCCATTCGATTTCTCAAATTCTGCAATATCCTTACATTAAATGTACCATACTGAGGAAAAGCTAGAATACCATCATCCTTTGTATACTCCACCCAATTTTCCAACCACATACACGTATGATAACCTCGCTCCAACATCATAAAGGAAGCAGGCGTCTTTGGAGGTGGAATTGGAATTCCCTCTCTAGTCACAATTGGTTTGTCCTTTTTAAAGAAATTCTTTATTTTCTGTATCAACTTCATTTTCCTGACTTATTACACTAACGTATTTCAACAAAACAAACAAGGAAACTTTTCCGAAATTCTACTTATTCTATTCGTCAGCTCTTGTCCTATACCAGCGCGACACACACCAACCAACCAATCAGCACACCACTACGTAAGCACAGTCTCGACCAATACTTGCGAGGCTCACACCAACCCACCAATCACAGCTCAGTACACGCCGGCTGCTTGTCCAATACCAGCGCAGCTTTTCTGACGTCAGTATTACTCCTTCTACTGACCCTCCCTTTACAAAATAATACGGCAATATTTTTCTAAGCACTCAATCAAAAATTCGATTAGTAACAACATAAAACAATGCTACCTTGTCTGTTCCACTAAATAAAGAGATAGTTTTCACTTTTTCCAAGAGATTTCCTCACTACGAGTCCTAATAATGTCCAGCGCTATTTTACTCTTCAAACAAGTTCCGGGTGGACCTATTACTCTTCTAGGGATAAGGCCAAAGTTTCGCAAGAGGACTTTTTGGTATGAAAAGAGGTCTTGGTACTCCCCTGGGGATAAGGCTAGAGTTTCAGAAGTGGACCCTTCGCTATTTCAGACACACTACTCACATATGAAATTTCCCTAATTATAACACCTACAGCCCTCCGTAGCTTTTAGGTATTATTACAACAGACAAAGTACTTCTGCAGTGTGGCTTCTTTACCACACTCTTCTTCTGCCTACTTCAGGCTAAATTCCATTCCCGGGATTCCTCAGGTATCTCCGTACCCGAACTTCTAGACAACATAGAACATGACACTAACTTTTCACGTTAAGTACATACAATCAATAATCTATAACCATTACCAAACTAATCAATAATTAAACCGTCCTCTGCTACCAGGAAACTGATCCAGCGCAAATCCAATATTTATCAGGGATCAATACTCAATACATCATGATACAATGGCCCATACACATTCACCCAGAATCCCTGATGCGTTGGGGTCAATTTGTATGCTCGATAAATTATTTTCCTTTCATGGGTTAAATTATGACATCATAACTAACTTTATCAACTTTACCTCTACTTGGTTGAATAGTTGATGGCAATGATTAACTTCTAACCAACCATTTAATAAATCTAAAATGATCACAGACTCTCAATGAAGTTAATAATGAATTTTATCTCAAGAAATTAAAGATTATGCTCAACTGCGTTTGGTCACAAAATACAAACACTGAATCTCACATGAGGAGAAATTTTACACATGCAGTACAACTGGAAACGTAAACCCATCTAAACATAGCAATGACGTTATGCAATGAAGGAGTGGATAGAGTAAGAGACAAAAGTTTCAGCAAAAATTATATATGCAAAACATCATATACCTAATGGAGGGGATAGATGAAGAGACAATAGTTTCATCTAATAATACATATCATTGACGGAGTGGATAGGTGGAGAGACAAAAGATTCAGGGACAAAAATACATTCATAAGATAAATTCTGAGAACCAGCTAGACTAAATACAAACCTATTGGTCTGTAAGAAAACCAACCCCTCGATCTAGGGGATGATGGGGGTTCCCCAACATATGATCAGGAAACGAAGGATAAGAAGAAACAGAATCAGGACAGGTCAGGAACAGCTAGGCCTCTCTGCAAACCGACGAACAGCGACGCATTCCCCCTCTTTCTCTCCTGCCAGCCTAAGCTTAAACCACACCCCTAAAGGCACCCCAATTATACCCTTAAACTAACATGTCCATCCCACAATTGTTGCAAATAATTCTACATCTCGCAAAGGGATTGGTGGGTTTGGGAGGTGGCGTTGTCACACCACTGTGACTTCACCCTTCTTTCAACTATCCTTTGGTTCATTTTCATTCCCAGGGTATGGTTCTCAGCTTGCTCTCACTTTATTACATATAATAGAAAATGTATCAATTTCATTCATTTCTTTAACATCATCCGCAGTCTGTTTCTCCGGTCCCACGCTTGGGCTCTGGTTTTGGCAGTCGTTCGACATTCTGGCCTTCACCCTCCTCATGTCATCTGCAGTGCATTGCACGTCTGCCTTGCTTCTGACAGAGCAAACTCTCTCCTCGTGTTTTCCCCCTCCCTTTTTTAGCCAAATTTAGGGGGATATTCTCAAGAACGTGCGATAATCATCGCCAAAATAGGTTAACGCAATTTTTCATATCGCCGTCTATCGCGGGAAAATAACGCTGTGTTAACGTCTTATTCTCAACACGGCGGTAACATGCAATAGTTTCCCGATAACGCGTCAAATGTCCGTGATAAAATTACCGGGACGGCGATAAAAATCTAAAGCCGAACGTGAAAAAAGTGGCGATGGGCCCAACTGCAATAAAAAAATCAGTGATAAGCTGCGCCAGGCCTGCAATTCACACACGCCAGGCGGGAAAAATCACCATAAAAGCAGAAAAAAAAACCACAAACAAAACCAAAACAACTGCGAAGCACAATGGAGGTAGCCGGAGCAAGTACAGAGGACAACCAGAACCCCACAAGCCCCATGGAGGACCAGCCTGGGACAGGGAAGGGCAAGGAGAAGAAGAAGAGGAAGACGCGGTTCAGTCCGCAGGAAAACAGGATCCTGATAACGGAGGTGATTGAACACCATCAACAACTGTTCGTCACCTCCACTGTGTCATTGGCAACAAAAAATGCAATATGGCAGTCCATCGTGGACAAGGTGAATGCAGTCGGAGTGCTGAGGAGGACAATGGAAGAGCTCAAGAGGCGCTGGAATGATGTGAAGCGCAAAACCAAGCCGAAACTCAGAAACAACCAGAAGGCAGCAATGCAGACTGGAGGTGGGAGTCCAGAGCCACAGGAGGAGCTGGATGAGATGGAGGAAATGGTGTGCACAGTCATCAGTGTGGAGACGGTGGCAGGAGTTGGGGGACCGGACACTGCTCAACATGACCTGACACAACAGCAACAGGGTGAGTAACGACCAGGGACTGGGGGGACGGGGGGAGATGGGCACAATGTCACACATGCACAATTAAGTATAGCACAGTGCACACCCACAATGACTCTGGATCATGTCCCTGATCCCCTTGGCACACTGCAGCACACCTAGAAACAGCAAGTAGGCCCCCGTTGACTATGTGCCCAGAGGGGGCCCTTCCCACACATCACCAATCTCACAACCAACCCATGCACATGTGCCAAACCCAGCAAAGCGGCATGTCTGTGAGCCACACTGACAATGCAAGTGACACTGCATGACGAATAGCATGGCTGCAGTCAATATATCATGACATGTTGCACGCCACGATACTGAGGTGGCTGAGTGTGGACCACATCCGTAAAGGAGCAGGTCACACTCTGACACATCCACGTGCACAAACAACCCCTGACGTCAACAACACATCTGCGGACAAACCATGCCCCAGAGTCACAACTCCCACCAAGAGCCCAATTTACCCAAGTATGCAACATCTCAGCACTGTATAAGCACAGAAGTCAAAGGCACACCGCCTGAAAGGGATATGGGGCAGCAAAATCAGAGCTGCAGGGGCGACTCTCCCAAAATGCAGCACACACACAACATTCAGAGCACATCAACATTGACAACAATGTGGTACAAACTGCAACACGTTCACAACAGAACAGAGGACCCAACTGGTGCCGCTTGTGTGTAGAAACTGGCCAATCAAATTTGGCATAGCAGGGAAATGTGAGATGATAATGTACAAGTACAAACACACATCCGTGATGTTGTCGAAATGTCCACTGTCCCGCATCAAGTAGGCAGCTCCTCCCAAACAGTCACAATGTACATTGTCATGCAGTCTGTATGTAAACTTGTACAATGCGTCAACATACATGTGAACACAATGTTGAACTGCATCTCCCCTTCACATTGCAGAGGGAGAATAAACACCTCCTGCAGAGCAGACCGAACATCTCTTCACTGATGACGAAGAAGACCTCCCCACCTTCGTCACCGACGCCCTCCAAGAGCTCATGGACAGCTTCGGCACATCACCTCCAGGAGCAGGGCAGCCCAGCTGCATTGAGGAGACCTCTCCCCCTGCACAGACCACACAGCAGGAAGCACCCACCACCCCGGCTGTTTCCCAGGACCCCCACGAACAACACATGGCCTTCCAACGCTGTGTGTTAGGGTGCCAGGAGAAGATGGCTGATCAGGTGCGGGTGGGGTTCGACCTCATGGCAGCCAAACTAGATGCCATACGTGGGTGTCTAAGTCCCATCAGGGACCACTTACAGTCCCTAACGGACACCCACAGTCCGCTCCATGCTCTCCAACGATCCATGGCTGACATCGCTGAAGTCCTGACTCTGAGACAAGGACAACTGTCTAGTCAGAGTGGCTCCAGCGATGTCAGCCGGGAGTTGGGACACACGCGGAGGATCATGGAGAACAGGGAACGGATGCAGGCAGAAAGAATGGCTGCCACGGCTGCACACCAGCGAGATGTAGCTGGGATCTTCCATGCCCTGCAGACCCTCATCATGGCATTGCTGCCACAAGGCCTGGCGCCGATGAATGCTGCTGCTGCTTCTACATCCACATCTCCGCCCCCTGATGTGTCAGTGCCTCACAGTGCTACAGACAATCCACCTCCGACCCCTGATGTGTCACTGCCACACAGTGCGGCAGACATTCCACCTCCGGCCCCTGATGTGTCAGTGCCACACAGTGATGCAGACAAAACACCACCACCCACATGTGAGGCACATGAAACATCATAGGACGAAAATGCGGATGATTCTGCCTTAGTGGTAAGAAGGAAGCGGTAGCATTAATCTCCGCCATATGGCCTGTTTCTGCTTGGTTCTGCCCTCTGCATCATCACCTTCCACTGCTGTCCCCCGATACACTCTGCGACACTCACCTTGGACCTCGACATGGACTGCCATATTCTGTTTGGTTACCAATGACACAGCAATCAAACTGCAGACTGAACTCTTCCTCTTCCGATGAACTTGTCATTCCCTGAAGGACTCTGGCTGGCCCTCCATGGGGCAACAATGTAAAGTGGGGTTTGCATGGCCCTGTACTGCTCCAGCTTCAACACTCCACTGAATGTGAATAAAACATTCAAATTCACACAGATGTGTCATGTCTATGATCATTCAAGTATGAAAGTATGGATGAATGTAGAGTCAGTGATTCCCCCTTACGTCCATGTTGCTCATGTTGTGGGACTTGAGTCACAGGGTGCTACAATGCCGATTGCGGTCCGGGTGGCGCCGACACTACAACAGAGACACACGCATTAGTTACTTTCTTGTCCAGCCCAGAACTGAACCATGCCCACAGTCCCGGGCTCATTGTTCACACCCCTACGATGGACTGGCATACGCCAGCCCAGCCCACTCCGCTTACGGGGGGGGGACAAAGCTACATGTCCCAGGTCTTCCCTGTAGTGATCTGCTGATCACTGGTCTAGTTGTCAGCATGCCACAGCCACTCCCTGAGGGCTGGTTTACACCCACACCACACCCATCCAGCACAGGCGTCACAGGACATGTGACCCTGCCAATAAAAGGGGCCTACCACATCACATTCCCCACTGCCGGAGGTGACATGATGGCGTCCGCACCACGAGACTCAATCATAAAGGGTCCATGACTTGTGGCACACTAGGTTAGTGGCACCCGATGCACTGCGGCCGGCACGGGCCTACCACCACGGGACGATGACTTGCGGTGCAAAGAGTTGGTGGCACCCGATGCACTGCGGCCGGCACGGGCCTACCGCCACGGGATGATGACTTGCGGTGCACAGAGTTGGTGGCACCCGATGCACTGTGGCCGGCACGGGCCTACCGCCACGGGACGGTGACTTGCGGTGCACTGAGGTAGGGGCACCTGAAGAGCTGAGCTGGTGTGCAGCCTGCGATGATGTCTAGACCTCGATACGCCATCCTGCCAATCAAGATTCGATTTGAATTGAGAGCCCTGCTGGACCGCAGTGTACGCCGAAGGCAGCAGTCAGCACACACATGACTCCGCGGTGCGGTGCCGCAGGGTGCGCTGGGGGCCTGTGGCGTGGAATCCAGCGATCGGTTGAGGAGGTTGCACCGGCACGTGGTGGGCCCTCTTGGAGACACGCCGGTGGCGGCAGGTGAGCATAGAGGCCTGGGTGCGCAGGGGCGGCCAGTCATCGCTGGGCGGCGGACCAGTCTGGGGACCAGGGCTGGGGTGCAGTAGGCGCACAGGATCGCGCAGGTACCACCGGTCACGGCGGCGGCCTCGTGGCATGGTAGGGGGCGCCGCCCTGGCAGACACGACCCTGCATGCGATGACGAGATGTGTGCGGGTTGGCTTGGGATGTAGCCACCTCGTCTTCAGTGTAAATCTGGCCGTTGAAGGTGGTCGGCCACGTGTGTGTAGGCCTATGGACAGAATATGACGGACACAGAGACACACGCAGTAGTTACTTTGGTGGCCATCCCGGAACTGAACCACACCCAGAGCCCCGGGCTATTTATTCACAACATACTCTGGCCAAGGCCACTACGCTCACGCTTACAGGGGGGGACGACAAAGCTACATGTCCAAGGTCTTCCACACTGCCTGGGAAGTTTGCAACGACATTCATGAACAGGCCCCGGTGGTCCACTTTTGCCTGCACATTGATGGAATGCATGTGGTTTCTGTTGCGGTTATTGTGTGCAGTGTCGGCAGGGGGCACAAGTAGTACATGTGTGCAGTCAATTGCCCCAACACGTGCAGGAAGCCAGCTATGGCGTAGTTCCCTTGCTTGGTCTTCAGCTGTTCCTGCACAGTGTGGGGGAAGTGAAGGTGCAGGGATATCAATCTGATACAAACCGTGATGCTTACAGGTATGATAAATCCTGCATAATAAGACCGTAACAGAAGTTCGTATGGTCGTAACCTTCCTTTTCTTTCCTACGAAGGTTACGACCACACAAACTTCTGTTACGGTCTTTTTATGCAGGATTTATCATACCTGTTGGCATTCCGGTTTGTCCAAGTGCAATACACTGTGCCAGATTATGTTTGTAACTATACGGACGCTTGACCATTGTCACCATTTATCCAACAGGTTTCTGAATACTGACTTTCGGAATATGGAATTGTATTGGGGAGTTCCCACAGCATATGCAGTTAATTGAATCCAAACGTTGCCCTGATGAAGTTCCCCGTTGGGAATGGAACGCGTTGGCTGAGCTTTTCGTATTGTTAATTTATGTATTTGTAATAAAGAACTGTTTTTTACACTACTGGACTTCATGACCTGGCGCACCCCCATTTCAGTAACTGCAATCTTGGATCTGGAGCACAGAGGCATCAAGCAACGGCTGGCGTTGGGGTTGGTTGCGCAGGAACACTACGAATTGGAACTAGTGTGTGGTGCGGATACAGGGGCCCACCGTTGCTTTTGTGGACATGCATCTAAGACAGGTGTGAGGAACTTTGATAGGGCTGGCTGTGAGACTCCTCCGACTCTGGCAGTTGTTGGTTGGAAGGTACCAGAGGCCAACAGGTGCAGCACAGCCAGCAGCTTTGTCTGCGGAGGGATGTTGGTTCTCCGCTGTGTTGGTACCGTCAGCCTGTGGGCAATGTGGGTCAGGATGTGGAGAATGGTTGTCCTTTTGAGCCTGTAGTGGGCAATGGCATCCTCTGGCGTTGAGTATCTGAGGCTGGTGCGTTTTAGGAACGTCCGCTGTCTTCTTCTGCGCTGCCAGTCTGGGGGGGGTTGGCTGGGGGGGGGATCCTGGGGGGGGGTGGCAGTGGGTGTTGTGGCCCTCTTGGGTCTCCAATCTGCATGATCATTGGCTCCATGGCATCTGTTGGTCTTCAGATGTGGCTCTGGGCTGGGCTCCCTTTCTACTGCAGGTTGTCGTCCTGCTTAGCACCAGTAATAGGCAGGTGTTAAATCCCTGCTGCTAACGCGCCTTATCGCCTGTTTTTGGATCGCTTTGCCGATCTGGCTGGTCATTGAGAATATCGCGAAGTGGTGTTTTCGTGTGTTTTTGCACGGGAACGCCTACTCTGCATATCATTAGCGTTAGTTGTCGCTCTCATCCGTGGCAATGTTTTTTGCGGCAGCTATCGCAGGAAAACTGGCGATATCGGCAGTTTGCACCAGCTTGAGAATAGGGCAAAAAATCTATCGCCACTTTTGCGGCGCTAAAGTGCTGATAAATCGGCGATAAGTCCTTGAGAATATGCCCCACAGAAAGTTGGCTGCTTCAACTAGCACACTAAAACAAACAAAAATTAACATTTATTAATTATATGACAATGAAACCTTCACTGTTTACCACCCTACTGTTCCCCATTAATGTTACCTAGCATAAGCCTTGTGCCAAATTAGTATTGTTTATTAGTTCAAAACAGAATGCAACATGCAGATTACTGAAGCATATGCGGCCTATTTATGCAACGCTTCTTGTTTTTTTAAAATCACAAATGTTATTACAATATTATTTTGTTTACGTGTTAGTTCAGACATGCGCAAAGCAATTTCCCTTATGTTCGTGTTGGGTGCACATTAGTCTTTCAACAACTACTTACTGTTAGTACGTATTATGGGGGTATCAAGTTTGAGCAGGTTTCATTTTTGCGAAACCCTGCTCCATCAGGATCAAGGTGTGTACAGCGCGTGATGATGATGAAACAGATTTGTAAAGTGCACAGATGCTCCTAGGAGTGTCCCAGTGGTAATCCAAGAGCAAGCCAAATTACATAGTGAGCATCGGGAGAGAGTTCCATGCAGAAGGCCCTAGCAAGGAAAAGGAGCGCCCTCCAATCCTTGACAGTCTCACTCTCAGCACTTTGGCCACGGGCAGATGAGAAGACCGTAGGCTCTCCGCAGGAGTATAGAAAAGAATGCGGGAAGCCAGATATCCTGTACCAATATTATGGAGAGCACGAAAAATCAGTACCAAGGCTTTAAACAAAATTCTCTTCCTTACTGGTAACCAGTGCAAAGAGGAGAGATGACTCGAGATCCTCGCTGTTTTCAGTAGATTCAGTAGGAGGCGCGCCGCAGCGTTTTGTACCACTTGCAATCTATGGATGGCATATTCTGGCAGGCCAAGATATGAGGCATTAGCATAATCGAGGCAAGATGTGATGAGAGCCTGGATAACTGTTTTCCTGGCAGAGAAGGAAAGAAGAAACAGAAATGTTTTCAATGCCCTTAATGTACCAAAGCACATACCAGTCACTGCGCTAATCTGGGGTAAGAAAGACAGGCACCTGTCAAACTTAACTCTGTATGAGACACAAGAGGGATGGAACCATCTGGCCCGCAAGTGGACCAGTTGGAGGGTGCTGAGATGCCAAAAAAATAAAATTTCAGTCTTATCAGTATTGCACATCAGCTGATTCTGATGTAGCCAGGCAAAAACTGCTGTAAGGCAAGATTTAACAGATTCAAGAGCCAGGTCCTCCCACTCCTTAAAGGAGAAGAGAATCTGTTTGTCATCTGCATAGAACACAATCTTAGCCCCAAATAACTCAACAATTAAATCAAGTGGGGTAAGGTACACATTAAACAATGTAGGGCTAAGGGCTGAGCCCTGCGAAACCCCGACTGAGATAGAGTTGTTGCCAGAGGCAAACGGAGGCAGCCAAACCTCCTGTTCTCTATTATCTCAAAAGGAGGAAAGCCAGCTAAGGGCAAGATTCTTCACTCCAATCCTTGCGAGATGGTCTAGGAGGAAAGTATGGGGGACCATATCAAAGGTGGCAGACAGATCTAACAAGATCAGCACCGCCCTGCCCTTGACATCCAATGTACCTTCAATTTCCTCAGTCACCTCTAATAAGGCTGTCTCGTGCTTAAGTTCTTCCTAAAACCTGACTTACTCAGATGTACGAGGTTATTCCTCTCCAAATAGCAAGAGAGTCGCCTGTTCACTGATTTTTCCAGTATCTTGGAGACTGCGGGTAGCAGGGAGATGGGCCTATAGTTGCAGGGCAAATTAGGGTCAGCCGAAGGCTTCTTCAGCAGCGGGAGGATCTTAGCCTGTTTACTGTCTCTGGGGACTTTCGCAGTGGCCAGTGACTCATTCAATAGCGTGTTTACCCAAGGATTAATTGCCTCTGCCACCATAACTAGAACACTAGTGGGACAGGGATCAGCAGGTGAGCCAGATTTAAGATGTAAAATGGCCGCTAGAGATTCCTCACAGGAGATGGGTTCAAAGGATGAGAGAGAGCACCCTATCACGTCATTAATTGTCTCTCCATAAGGAAGGGAGCCACTAGGCTCCATAATTTTCTCCTGAAAAAAGGTGGCCAGTTTATTACACCAATCATGAGATCGAGGAACTTCTCTGGAACAAGCTACTGGGGCCATAAAGCTGTTCATGATCTTAAATACTTCGCAAGACTTATTGCCTGCCTTTTCAATCATTCTCTCAAAGTATTCAGCAAAGTGATGCACAGCAGACGAAGGAGTCAGGGGCAGGTAAGGGAGTAGAGGTGATAGTGGGGGGAGACAAAGGGGCGAAGGCAGAGGGGACGATAGTGGGGAAAGAAAGGGTAGAGCTAAGGATTAAGAAACTTCCCTACACGGGGGTTTCAAAACCGCTGGGTGACCACCTTATGCTGGCGACAAAAGAAAAAATTTGGAATGGTGAGTATGTGGAGATGTTAAAGTTGCTTCATAGGGAACTGAGGGCTAAGGAGGTCTCAAAAGAGGAGGAACATGAGCTAGCTAAGCACCCTAAAGTACAACTCACGATTGAGAATTGGAGGGTGGCATTTTTAATTTACGCTAGCGTGTACCGTGAAAATCACCCGGAGAGGTGGGTGGCACTCTTCAAATACATGGACATGATCAGGAAGGTGCAGATTAATTATGGAAGTTATGCCTGGGAACAATGTGACGATGAGTTCAGTGCGCGCATACCTGTAGATCAGGAAGTACAGTGGGGTGAGGTGGATGCTGATCTTTTGCACCACACTATGCCCCCCTTGAACTTTGGTAAGACCATCTTTAGTGCAAGTGGTCTGCCTATTGTATATTGGCCCTTGCAGGGCTGCCCCGCCCGAAGGAGGGTGAGAGTGCCAGGGGAAAGTCAGGGAGAGCAGACAGGCTCATGTTGGGATTTCAACAAGGGCGTTTGTACCCGAGACTATTGCAGGTTCCTGCACAAATGCTCAAAGTGTACGGGAAAGCATCCCCTTGTCATCTGTTACGGAACAACTGGTCCCGCCAGTTCCGCCAGGACAGTGGCAACACCAGTCAAGGTACACAGGCAATCAGCAGACTAACTAGGCCGCAAGGTTCCGGGGTAGTCGGGGGGAATAGGGATCTGGAGCAAAAGCTCTTATGCCCATTAAGTTGGAGTGTTTGGAATTTTGGCTATGTTTTTACGATAATGACTAGGATGCCAAGCTGTTGCTGCAGGGGTTCCGGCAGGGTTTCCATTTAGAGTATCAGGGTCCAAGGGTGCACAGGTGGGCGAACAATCTTAAGTTGGTTGCTGCAGTGCCATCAGTGGAGCGGGAGAAGCTGCTGAAAGAGATAAGAGAGGGCAGGATGGAAGGCCCCTTTGAGGATTGGCTCATGGAGAACTTAATCGTGTCCCCGATCGGGGGTGGTTCCTAATAATAAAAAAGGTCAGTTTTGGCTTATTCAACACTTGTTGTGGCCTGAGGGCAGATCAAAAACTATTTTATCCCTGAAGAGCAGGCTTCAGTGACATATTCGCCGCTGGACGTTGCCATGGACATGGTTGATTTTGTAGGCGGGGAGCACTGATGGCGAAGAGCGATATTAAATCCGCCTTCTGTCTGCTCCTGGTGCATCCTGATGATTTGCAGTTGCTAGGCATACAATTTGAAGGCCAGTGGTATGTGGATAAAGTGCTGCCTATGGGATGCTCCATATCCTGCTCACGTAGGGCTTGCAAGCAGGTGTGGGGGGAGTTTTTGGCTAGTGGGGCAAACAGGAGGGAGGACAATTGGTCCAGGACGGAGGATGTGGTTCAGTTTGTTATGCAATTGATTGAAAAAGGACAATCCAAGGTGACTATCATGGGTAAGCTAGCAGGAATTGCCTTCATATTGAAGCTTTTCTGGGGTTACATCCCATCAGCGGGAGAGTTGGGGGTCAGAATATTGGAAGGCTGGTACAGACAAGCAGGATGAGGAGGTCCGTCACGGTGTCCTTAACGTGGAATTTATTCACTGCAGTAATTAAGGGTCTACCTGGGGTCTGTGTGAATGGGTATGAACAGGTCTTGTTTGTGACTTTGATGACATAGATGTTTTTTTGATCTTTCAGGGTGTCCTAGTTATTGGAAGGTAAGGGGGCTCTTTGGGAAGGAGTGCGTCCGTGCGCAGCAGGCTTACATGTATGGTTGCATAAGTCTAAAACGGATTAAAGGGGCAGGGTTCTTCTGTTTTATTGCGCTATTTCCCAATAGGTGCTTTTTGCCCCATCCTGTGTGCTGCCTCACTGCCAGTGTCCTCGGCGGAGGAGAGAGGTCTTGTTTTTAAACACTCAGATAGTAAGCGAGTGACGGCTTTACAGCTACTGGCAGTATTAAGGAAAGGTCTGAATCAATTGGGCATCGAAGCAAGGGGTTTTGGGACTCAGTTTCAGATTTTCATGGCAACAAAGGCAGGCAGGTGGGACTGGAGTAAAGAAAACATTGAGTCTGCGCAGATGGGCTTCCAATTGCTTTCAGCGCTATGTGCAGGAGGGGGTTTGCTAAGCCACCGTGGTTTTCTTATCCATGTTTTGTTGTTTTTCAGGTTCGGTTCTAGGCCCGGACGGAGGTAGCCGAACTGTCGGTTTGGGTAATTGGACATTCCTTTATTAAATGGGCAGAAAGGCAGGCCAGGCAGAGCAGCCTTGGGATATCATTGGGATTTTCCCCTCACCGTTTCCAGCTGCGATGGCAGGGTAGAGGGGGGATGAGGTGGAAGGAGTTGATCTTGTGTTTGAATAGGTTGCTTGTAAGAGGGCAGTGCCCAGACATTTTACTTCTTCATTTAGGGGGAAATTATCTAGTTGTAGAAAAGAGTGTAGTGTTGATGAGAGACATGAAGGACATGTTACAGGAGATTTTTAGGCAATGGTCAGGCTGCCATATCATGTTGATTGATTTTATACCACGAAGGTAGTGGTGCAGGGCAGGGAAGCCCTCTGCTATCAAGAAAGCAAGGAGGAAGGTAAATATGAAAATGAAGATTTTTTGTAGGGAAAATGGAGTGACAAGGATAGAGCATTTGGAATTGAAGTATGATGCGGTGGAGTTTTTTAGAGGAGATGGGGTTAATCTCTCATACATGGGAATGCAATTGAACTTGCTTCAGGTGCAGGAGACCCTGGCCAAGGTGTTGAATGTCCACTCAGTTCTAAGGGAAAGGGTGTAGGGGGCAGAAAGGTTGCTAGAGACTTTTCTGGGTGGCGGTGAGCAGGCAAGTTGGCATGGGTTAGCTAAGTTTATTGTTGTTGACAGCGGCAATCCAGGCTGAAAGGGAACGGATAAACAAGGTCACGCCTGGACTAGGCAGGAAGTTTGGGGTTCATTAGGAAGTTAGGTTAGTTACACGTTAATAGTTGCTGTAAAATGCAGATGAGGTTAAAGGTCCCAATTGCTGAGGATCAGCCCAGGAGGAGGTACGTTTAAGCTTTGTGGGGGGAGGGACTTTAAGGGTTGGAGGTAGTTAACACAGGTAACAATTTGTGTATAGTGAGGTGGTAGTTTTGTACGGCGCAGACCCAGGTTATAATTGTGATGTGCACCTGTTTTAATAAAAAGCAGCATTTTTCGCACTATTTTGTTGTCAGTGGTTTGTGCTGCCTCCAATGGATGGCAGTTGTAGTGGTTCCCAGTGCCGCCCAGTGAATACTTCAGCAGAGGATTGAACGTTTCTATACTATATCTGGAAAGTAACAGGACAGGCATTCTAGGAAACTATAATGGTTCTGAAGAATTGAACGTGAGTGTCGCAGAACCAGCCAAGAACCGAGTGCTGAGTTGACTAGACTTTGCCAAGAGTAGCTCGAGGGAGGGGGGGCCGGTCACTGGGTGCACTGCATGAGTCAGAGAGGACTGAGGTGGTGATCTTTTACCGCACCGAAGCCAGTGCGCTAAACACAGCAAAGCGTGCGTTCCTTTTGTGTTTATTTATCCACATCTTGTTTTAATCAGGCCGCGGGGCTGAAATCATGCATGGAAAATGGGCTTGGTGTACAGTTCCCCTCTCCGCGGGCCGTCTGAGCGCGTTGGCAGGATGAGAGCCCGAAGAACTTGAAGGGACTGTGGGAAGGGGAGTTCCACTGGTCTGAAGAACGCCTCCAAGAGGCAGCAGACGTACGATTCATGCTCATTAAAGTTTTAAATCGCTGTAACTTTGGGTGTGTTTCTTCTTACATTCTCCGAATCACGTGCTGGTGCTGGTAGGTAAGAGACGAGTCAATCTGCTCGGACGCTTTGTCTCTGACATCACCATGTCCCGTGCAGTTGCCAGGAAACCTTGATGCCCTCATGGTGGCCAGCTGATCGCATGTCGCGTTATACAAAACTTTGAAATAAATAATTGTTCGCTTTTATTGAGAAGTATGCGCTTATAGTTGAATAATGTAAGTGAGATTGTTTTCTTGTGGGGTAGTTAGCAGTTACCAGGCAGTGTCCTTGGTGGGTATCCTCGTCTACCACTCATGTCTATGATACACCACTGGTGGCAGCTGAGCGCTATACAAATACTATTTAATGTAACAAAACCTATCCCAAGGTCAGAGCACTATAAAATCAAATTGGATGACGAATTATCCTGTGGTTGGGGTACGAGCAGGAATCCAAGGGTGAATCAAAACAAAAGTCATGTGTAAAATTTGAAAAATCAGCGACTCAAGACAGGGTTCAACATCCCTTTTTTTAGTAGAAAGGCAGAACTGTGGGTACAAACTAGAAATATGAATGTGGATTGTGCATCACCTCCCCAGGGAAGGCTCTAATTGCTAGGGACAAAGAACACAAAACAAAAGGGAAAGAGAAGAGGGTGCAAGTGCTGTGGCAGACAGAAACTGTCTGGCAGGGAAATGTATGTCCCCTAGTCCATCAGACACTTACACAGTTTCTTGGCAGGATGCAAGGGGCAATGGAGTGCTGGTTGCCATATCCAATGCTGCCTCTATTTAGGAAAGAGTTGAATATTCAACCCTTTAAAGAACATTTCATCAGAATCTTTTAGCGTTCACAACTCAGATACCTCCCCTATCACTGCTTGACTCTATGCTTGTCTTTGACCCTATACGGCGATCCACTGCCTTTTAGCTAGGTTCACGCTGTAGAAATACTGTATAAATACATACATACTTACAAAAGTAAGGATGAAGACAGTATGGAGGGGAAATTGTGTTCAATCAATCACAGAGTCCTTGATAGGGTGCCGTCCACTCTTCACAGTCTCTGATGTACACATAACACACTAAACCTGAAGCATTAATTTGATCGTATATCATGGAAGAAAGGTAGTAAAGGTCTCAGTGGTGGAGGATGTACAGACAGAATTTGTAATATGGCTGGAATAGCTCTACCATGTACTTTGTTTCGAATGTGTCTTTTGTCCCTCACCTGACAATTTGCAAGTTCTCTTGAGTTGCTCCAACCCATGTGATAAAATTCAACTGCCTGGGTTTTGCTGGTAAGTGGGTGTACCAAACATGTGCCCCCTTTCGCAGTGCAGGGTGGCTACTTTTTCCTGATGCCAGGTAGTCTCGGTTGACTGGCAGTTAGTGGCAGATGTATGATGGAAGAAGAGAAGAGTGAAGAACAGGAGAAGGTGCAGTGAGCGCGGCATGAAGATAACCAAAATAGGCCAATACCCAAAATACGCATGGAAGCCCAATAGAGAAGAGAGGTCTGGTAGACCAATGTGTCAAAAGCAGCAGGAAAGTCGATGAGAATAAGTGAGAGTGTTTATAGATGTGAGTTGACCGACAGTAGTGCAATAACCGGACTTGAGGGAAGATTGGCCATAATGAGTATCACTATAGAATTTCATGACAAGGCATGGAGGCCAATATTATGAAATCTCCTTTATTGTCCCTCACACAGACCACACACAGGATGGAATCTAGCTGAGAGGGAGAGAGAGATTAGGTGCTACTTTACAAGACAAAGGTGCGGATGCATACTTAATGCATATCAAAATTGTGCAGGGCAGTTTGATTAATTGAAGAGATGTGAATGATTAGGAAGAAGAAAGGTAAGACAGACAAGTGAGATCAACTGGGAGGGCAAAATAAATAAATCATGTCGGGCCACCGAAATTTATTTCAAGGTTGGTCTGATTGGTGCATGCATAACCTAATTTTGCTCTGAACCTCTTTTGAGCCCGTTTTTACATCTGTATAAGCCATTGACTAACCAATTGATTCTAACGCATCCTCTCCCACCTTTCTCCACAGCTTTACCACTTTTTCTTTCATTTTTTAACCTGCTCTTCACTGAGTCTAACCCATTGATTCTAACCCATCATCTCCCACCTTTTTCCACAGCTTTACCACTTTTTCTTTCATTTTTTAACCCACTCTTTCCTCAGTCTAACCCACTGATTCTAACCTGTTCTATCCACAGCATGACAACTTTTTCCTTCATCTTTAACCCGCTTTTGCCTCCGTGTAACCCACTGATTCCAACCCGTTCTCTCCCGCTCTCTCCACAGCTTTACTTCTTTTTATCCTTCATTTATAACCCGTTTTGCCTTCTCTCCATCAAACCTTTTGCTCTCCCACCAAACTCACTCTTCCTTTTTCAGGTAATTAACCACTTTTTTACTCCCACTTTACTCAGGTATCTCACACAGGCACTGCTAACCACTCTCTCTCCTCATTAATCTCTTGTTTTTCCCGCTTATTTTCCAACCAGCCTGTCCCTTGTGATCCCTCTCCTGCCCGCCTCCCGCTGACCCCGCCCTCTTCCCGGGTAACCTACTTCATGGAGGCTGTAGCCAAAGGCAAGCCCGTCAGTACTCCTCCGCGCCTTGAAAGCCCAGCGCCCGGACCCCTGGAGCCACACTAATCCACAGATACACCAGCGCCGAACTTCTAGCCTTCAACGCTGGACAACGCAACAACAACTGCAACCTCACCTCCCCCGATCCACAGCAAGACCTTTCTCCAGCCGCCATTGCCTCTTCCACTGCAACACAGAGCTCACTACTCCGGAGCTCCCCCCCATCTCTGCCACCACAGAACAGCTCCACTGCCTGCTAATCAACACCAGATCACTCCACAAACACACCATCGAAATCTGGGACACCATCACGTCTCTCACACCAGATATCGTCTTCCTCACAGAAACATGGCTCATCCCATCATTGGCACCCAACATCGCCACGCCACACCGAATGGCTACAAGATAATCCACTGACACCGCATCAACAAACAAGGAGGTGGAATAGCCATCATCCCAAGTGATCCCTGAACTACACAGCCCCAACCGACTGCACCACCCCCATCATGGAACACCTCAACTTTCAAATCAACACTGACAGCGAGACAACGGCCAGAGACACCCTTTCTTACAGACCCCCAGGACCCCATCCCTCCTTCTGCAAGGCCATCTCCGACTTCATCGCCCCACTAACCATCAATTCTATAGACTTCCTCTTCCTTGGGGGCCTCAACTTTCACCTGGAGGACCCCAATGACACCAACACAGCCAACCTTCTTGAGAGCATGGACATCCTCGGCCTTTCACAACTAGTCACAGACCACACACACATCGCTGGGCATACACTGGACCCCACAATCTCAGCCAGTGAAAGCGTAAGGTACAGCCACGCAACCAAAATCACTTGGTTGGACCACTTGATCATCTACTTCCACATAATAACCACCGCCACCCCACCACCCAGCACCCCCACAGCAGCTGGAGCAAAGTAACCGAGAACCTCTGGACAACCACCCTCAGCACCTCAACCCCACACCACCACCGACCTTGAGGAGGCAGTCAAAAACTTCAACACTTGGATCACAAACTGCGGCGACAAGGTCGCACCCCTCAAACTCACCAAAGCCAACAGATCCTCCAAACACTCCAGCTGGTTCACCCCAGAGCTCAAATCCAACAAGCGCAACTGCAAGCAACTTGAAAGGATCTGGTGCTCCAACAAAACACCGACTGAGCAACCTTCAAACTAGCCCTCAACAAGTACCACCAACACTTCAAAAATTCCAAGAAAAGCACCCTGATTGACCACCTGGAAGCCAGTTCCAACCACAGTAAGGAATATTTTGCATCATCAAGGAATTCTCTAGCCCCACAGCCACCGAGAACACCCTCACCTCCTCCCAGGCTCTCGCGACTCCCTCGCAGACTTCTTCTACAGCAAAATTGCCACTATCTACGAAAACTTCACCCCCAACCTCCAACAGCCAAACTCAACAGACTCTTCAACCTCACCAACCCCAACAAAGACTCTCTAACCGCATGGGAACCTTTCTCGGCGCTAACAACCGCCACCATCATGAACACCATCCACTCAGAAGCACCAGGGACCCCTGTCCCCACCATTTGCTCGACCTAGGAAACAGCACCAGAAACAAAGAACACTACCATCATCAATGCATCCATCACCTTAGCCTCTACCCCGGAGGAATGGAAACAGACTGAAGTCAAACTGCTCCTCAAAAAACCAACTGCAGACCCCAAAGACCTAAAAAAAATAAAGTCCCATCTCCCTGCTCCCCTTTCATGTGAAAGTTCAGGAAAAGGCAATAAACCCCCAACTTACCACTCACCTAGAAACCAACAACCTACTGCACCCCTCCCAATCTGGGTTTCGCTCAAATCACAGCACCAAAACCGCCCCGATCGTGGCAACAGATGACATCAGGACTCTCCTAGACAAGGGAGAGACAGCTGCCCTGATTCTCCTCGACCTCTCACCTGCCTTTGACACTGTGTCCCACTACAGCCTCCTACACAGACTTCATCAAATGGGGATCCTGGGTAATGCCCTCAAATGGATCGCCTCCTTCCTCTCTGGAAGAACCCAAAGTGCCCACCTCCCACCACAAACCCCAGGTCCAAGAAACATCATATTCAGCATCCCACAAGGATCCTCACTAAGCCCACCCGACCCTATTCAACACCTACATGGCCCCTTTGGCCACCCTGGTCAGATCCTACAGTATGAACATCATCTTCTATACTGACGACACCCAGCTCATCCTCTCCCTGTCTTCAGACCCCATCAACACCAAAGAAAACTTCCACAGATGCACGACCAGCATTGAAAGCTGGATGCAGAATAGATGCCTCAAACGAAACAGAGATACTCATATTTGGGAGCAACACTTACCCATGGGACGATTCCTGGTGGCAAGCGGAACTCGGCCCGCACCCACACCCATAGAACATGCAAGGAACCTTGGCATCATACTCAACAGTGGGCTCACGATGAGGAAGCAGGTGAATGCTGTTTCATCCGCCTGCTTCCTCACCCTGCGCATGCTCAAGAAAATCTTCAAATGGCTCCCACCAGTACCAAACGCACCATCACCCAGGCCCTCATCACGAGCCGACTGGACTACGGGAATACTCTCTATGTGGGGATCACCTAACAACTACTCAACAGACTCCAGACCATCCAGAACACTGCAGCCAGGCTCATCGTTGACCTCCTGAGACATACCCACCATAAGGCACTACAATGGCTCCTTGTCAGCAAGCAGTGCCAGTACAAACTGCTCACCCATGACTCCAAGGCACTTCACAACATAGGACCAGCATACCTCAACCACAGGTTGGCCTTCCACAAGCTCACCTGACAACTACTCTCCCCATCATTCCCCATGGCCTACATGGCTCACGTCCACAGAAGCTAGAGCAGAGCCGCTCTTTCTCTCACCTGGTCACCACATCCTGGAACAGCCTCCACCTCCAAACAGTACCCACCATACAAGAATTCAGGAAAGGCTTGAAAACCCGGCTCTTCCACTAACACCTCAGAAGCAGTTCTCCCCTCACAGGGCTTTGAGACCCTAGTGGGTGATAAGCAGGGCTATACAAATCCGGATTGATTGATTGAGAGCAAAACAGTGGAGAAGGAAAGACATAAGTTATTACAGTTATGGACAGTGTAATGGTAGGTTGAGCTGTGATAATGAGCCACAAGATCATGGCCAACCCCGAGTCAAAGGGTCAATATCTAAAGCTTAGTGGTTAAACGCAGGCATTGGTATAATGATCTTAACAGAAATTTGTACATCCCCCAGTGTGGTCTGCAGGCAGTGGTTGAGCAGAAGAAAATCTCCTCATAACCATTGCAGAGGGTAGATTGCAGCAGCTATGAAAAGTCTCCCTCACAAATAATTTGTGAGAAGTGTCAGATTTACCTTTGAAAGGGATTGAAATGAGAATTTAAGTCAAAATATGTGTTTATTAATTATGCCCATACATGTGACCTTTAGCCTCATGTAATAAGTGAAGGGGCAAATGCTTACACTTTCGTTGATGCAGAGACCACTGAGATCTTAGGCCAGAGATCCAAGTGAAGGGTGCTGGCTGGAACAGTATGCATATCTACACACTTTAGAAAGTGATTTTTAAACTTCACCATGACAGAAATAAGCAGCAGGAGAAGGGTCCTTTAATTGTTTTCCTTTCAGAAAAAAATATGTGACTATTTCACCTATGTCGTTCTCTACCAGTCTGCAAGGCACATAGATTAACGGCAAACTGCCCCCCAAGCCTCCAACCAACTTCTCAACTGCCCCATGCAATACCAAAGATTTGAGTGCATTTCTTCCATGGTCACTGCTAAGCACATGAGAACAGGCCTTCCACTCATCCCAGGCTAGTACATAACTAAACATCATGTCTCAGTTTCTGACAGTAAGAAATAGGACAACCTCTTTGAACTAGCAAACCTCAGAACACTCAAAAGCTCCTTCTCTAATGCCAATTAAAAACTGGCACTTTCTCTGATAGAATCCCGGATCCTGTTAGATGTTTATCACCAAAGCTAGTCCCACCATTATTATCTCTGCCAGCTTAAACACCAGTGACAAACCTCTGAACACGAATTTTACCCAAATTGAAGCAAATCAGAAATGAATAGCCACTCAAATAGTTCTGACCATCTGTGCAGTAGCCTTCAATAAATTCATCCAGAAACTGATATCCATCCACACTGACCAATTACCTCCTCATAGGAACATCAACTAGACGAAGGAAGCTCTTGACAAAGCCAACAAGAAATTATTATATATACATATATATACAGGACTGAAATAATTCCATACACAGGGAACGTGTAAGCACCAACCTGATTGATACCTAAGAGTTAACTGCTATCCACTGAAATAGAACTTATGAGCACTTAGGAGGCCCAACAAAAATCAATCAGGAATTGATCCTTACTGAAAAAGACTTGATGTACTTCTGAAGAGAGCTCATTCATTCTTATAAGAATGATGCACCTCTACGTAAACCCCATTCCACACCACAAGGTCAATGACTCACCACTCTTCCTGTCTCAGGAAGCACCACTCTAACTCAATTTTGATGACATCGTTTTATGGAATTTATTAAAATGTTCATAGAGGTCTACCAAACTCTATGCACCAAAGTCCTAATATCACTGCAAAGCTTCAAGAAAATGCAGAACAATACCACTCTCTACCAGTCTAACAGTCGGGACACTGAGGAATCAAGCAAACTTTGGCTAACATTATGGAGAACAGCCTCACAATCCTGAATGCCTTGCCCAATCGATTTGCGGGTTATGACCATGTGGAACACAATATATTATGGTTCAGGCTAAAAGCATGAATCTAGGAGTGTTTTAGTCTGGATCCACTCCTTCTGCCTCAACGGCAGCATTGAAGCTTTCATTGGACCCAGTGAATCTTCCACGCTTAAAGTGATATGTAGAGTATCCCACAGATTCTCTATATTCTAATATCAATGGCTACTTGTGCTTTCTTGCTCAACACCTGAACAGAGTCAAATCGGAGTTCTTCCCAGCGGTGCAGCAAGGGTTTGATGGGTCCTGTCGCAAGCAAGGAACCCCCATCACTTGGTGAGGCAGTATAAACAAACCTATAATTGGAGTGTAGTGAGCCACTCAGGCCTCTGGTGCCACAGCATCTGCTGCACTATTAACAGCTATGCCCCTGGATTTCACTATTAGGAATGGCATGTCCCATCACTTTCTCATTGATTTGGCCTTCGAGCCAGGGGCGTGCACCTGCAAATCACACCATAAGTCAAGAAGATGAGCATCGCTTTCCATGGAAATCTCACCTCTTTCTCAAATCAATACTAGGGTCAATGGCTCTGGCACAGTTATCCATACTCTGAAAAATCCCACTCCTGCGAACTGCTTACTGTGTATAGCTAACTAGTTGCCCCGTTAGGGCAAATGTAACTTATTGTAATGTGATATAGACAGATTAGCCTAAGGATTTTAAAATCAGGTTACCTGTATTTGTTTCAATTAGTTCCAACATGATCATGCAGAGCCAGCCATGAAATCACTACATTGTTTCCCACTGGAGTCCAAGGCTGAGTCCAAAACTCTCTGCAGCAGCACTAGGTCTACCAAAACAATGGCCTTTTACATGTATAAAAGATAGCATTACATCTGCAGCTGGAATCTCTGACTGGCCTCCTCCCACCTTCATCTCCAGAGAGATTTTAAACACCAAAAGCATGGTAGCTGCTCATGGTGAGTGTAAGGTTCCAAATTCTGGAACACTTTTAAAACCCATGCATTATTTAGACCCGAACTATCTACAATTCGGTCAACTTCTTAATATGAACTGTTTAGGTGACCATTCCCCTGAATGAGTCACCTTGGGCCTGTGATCACAAGTGACAAAAAAGGTGTTTCCCTAACATACAACTCAAATCTGACAGCCACTTTTATTGATTCACACTTGTTTTTTTCTGCATATTTAAGCATTCTGAGGAGAGCTTGAAATGATACAAGGCACGTTACAAAATCCCTGAGTAAATAAAATAATTAGAAAAAGAACTGTTGACGGAGCAGGGCATTCAGGCCAAGTGATCAACTCTCGTCTCTCCACCTTTGAAACCCAAATTTCGAGTTTATAGAAGCACCGATGCCATTAGAAGGGCAGAGACCTCTATTCTGCATCCTCCACATGAGCACACCTGTCCCAGTCCACTTTCCTCAGAGCCTTGAACCTGGAATGAGGTTATAGGTTTGATGTTTAAGTCATTACATTGACATCTTTTGTGTGAAAATGATATCATTCCTCATTGCAAAAGACGACTTGTAACACAGGTTCTAATTTTATTTCAAAGCCTGGGTCTCTTCAAGTCAAAGGCCCTGCTGGATTTGACTCATCAGACCACATGTCTTGGTTACCATCAGACTCGGCATTGAGAAACCGGGATACCACCACATCATATTGGCACAATTTTCTCTAATAGAGGAGGTGAAAGATATATCTAGGATTACTGCCTTTACCACAATATGACGAATGAACTCTGCACCCTCGCTCTGAAAATAAACTAAAGAAACACACCCCTTGTTCTCTTAAACACAGAGAGGAACCACTGACTTGCTTCACATAGACGTTGGCAGCAAATATCCACCGAAAGCAATGTTACAGAGCCACAAGGACCAGGATGAAGTGCAGAGGACACATCAAAACTACCATAGGTGCTCATCTCAAAGGCCAAATCAACGCAGCAGAAAAATGGCCAAAGAAACGTTTTTAAGATGGTAAACCACTCACTATATTCCCACACTGGTGACAGAAATTCAATATTAGACATAGACATGTTTTGACTTTGCAGATTATTTTGGGTGATAAAATCCTTAAACACGGCGTAGTTCCCAAAGCCTGCCTGACTGCTGAGATGCTTCTGGTACCCAAACACAAATCTATAACTTGCTGGCAGTTATTCTCCCCCATATCACTAGGGACCCTTGAAAAATCATACGCCACACTTACACTATGTAGTATGGTGTAGGGAATAGTGATGTGTTGTACGTGAGAGGGGAAGGGCAGATCAGGTGTGAGGTGATTTGTTACAGTAGTGGACAAAGAAATCCTGCTCACACTCTAGTAATCCAATCAATAATGCCACAATATGTCCCAAAACCCAAGCAGATATTGTTAAACAATGCATATTCTGGAATGCTTATCGTTGGCATTTGTCAGTGATTAGAACCTAGGGCCATATTAGCAAGAAACTGCGATAAACATCGCAGAGCGCTTAGCGCGAAAATAATTATCGCCTGCTATCGCTGGTATATATCGCCACGCTAACGCTGTATTAGCAACAGTTAGCACCATGGCGATATATAATCCAGCGATAGCGGGAGAAATGGGCCAACATCGCTACAAAACCAGCGATGTTGCATGGGGGACGGGGGAAACCTTGCTGATACGACCCTGTGGTCGTATCAGCAGAATCCACCCGCCCATGTTAAGTATGCACAAGTCAGGTTTTGGGCAGGTGTTAAAAATCCAGCGATGACCCCGGTTAGCGCGACTTTTAACGTCGCTAACCGGGGCCAGGGCCTCATTGCTAATAGGCGATAGGCCTGTTAGCGGCTGTTTTCCTGGTCTTGTGGTCGGGAACGCCTACTTTGCATGTCATTAGCGATAAATATCGCTGACATTCAAAGTGGCACCCAACACGCTCGCTTTCGCGGGAAAACTGTCGCTAACAACTGTTAGCGACAGCTTGCTGATAGGGCGATAATAATATCGCCGCTTTAGCGGCAAAAAGTGCCGCTAAAGCGGCGATATTGCCCTTGCTAATATGCCCCCTAGTTAAAGAGAACTGTTCTCTCTATTCACTCGAGGTACCCGGCAACTGGTTCAGCTTATTAGTAATCTGTTTAATTGGGACATTTCACCTGTAATTGAAGTTTTGTGAAATTGATAAAGTTTCCAATTTTGCAATGTTTCAAAGAGTCCAACTTCGCAACAAACCTGCAGGTGGAAATTTAATTTAGTGTACCTCTAATACAAGTTATACATGTGTCCCTACTGCAAGGGTACGTTATCCAGCTTGTGAGTAATGTAGTTTTTTGTCGTGTTTCCTAGTCCTATTTTCTCCACTATAGTGATCTTGTTTTTATTAGACTTCTTCTGTGACTGTGGCTTACTTACTTCACCCAGATACGTGTAGTCTGACAAAAGGTACACACTTTGATTTCCAAATTGCCACAACTAACCCTCTTCTAAGACAGCGCTCTGTGTGCCTGTGTTTACTACATAGCTGACATGACTGCAGTTATGAAAAGCAGTGGCACAGAATAAAAGTGCCCAAGTCACTTTGAGGGCTTAGCATAGGCCTTAGCATAGGAAGCTTTATTTGAATTTCCTTTAGTCAGATGTCCTACCCAAGAAGCTTAGGGCATCATGCAGCAGGGAATTGCCTCCCAGTTTTCTCTCCTGAAGGAAGGAGCTTACCTTAGCTGTGAAAGGCAACAGTAAGATTCTATAGCACCCTCCATGCACACCGCCGGAAGTCCTACCGTATGGAGCGAGATATCTATCGGACTGTGAATGCTGGCAGCTGGCGTCCATCATGAAACCAATGTGAGCACAATCATGGCTGCAGTGGGGCGAGAAGCAACCCAAAGAGCAACATACATCAGTTATTGGTATCTTCATTATCATCATCAATTACTTTATTCGATTTAAATTAAAAAAAATCATACAAGCGTGCAAAGACAAGAGAACATTCCATCACAGGTGCTCAAGATTAAAAACATTGACATACAAACTCCATTATTAAACAAAAATAAAGTCATATAGAAGTACAAGATAAAAACTCAATGAAAACTCCCCCACAGCAAACATCGTCAATGCTACCACTTCCACAAACATAGTCCATCAATTTGACAATCTGTTCAGGGAGGGAGGAACGGGTTGACTGGGCCTACTGTCAAGAGCCAAAGACCCCTGTAAGGTACAGTGACACATGAAAACAGATTTTGTGTGTCGCTAAAAGCTGTAAATGTAATAGAGTGAGTCTGACCTGTCTGAAATCCATAGTTAAACAAGCATTGGCATAGCCAATAGGTCTCGCCTTTGGGGCCTTATAAGTGTTTAGCCAGAGCTATTGACTTTGCCAATGTCTTCAAGCTGTGCTGTAGAGAAGTGTGGCTGCTGTGCGGCATGCTGAAAAGTTATAATAAAAAAGTGTCAGAAGCATTTTTGTTACTTTATATATGACCAAGAAGGCATTATGTAAAACTGAACGACCATATTAAAAAAGTATTTACAATAAAAATTTCCTCAGTTTTCTTTTGTTCTTGCAATGCTGGCAACTTGTTTCTGCCTATTGCAATGGTTGTTTGTTAAAGCTTTTTTTTTGAGGGGGCATAAACAATCGGAGGGTGAAGGTTGGGAACTAGTACCTGTATTATAACACTAGCAGCGGCCAGACGCTAGGGGAGAATCAACAGATGCCAGATTCCGAGAGCAGGCTGAGGTGGTGCTGAGTGATGCTGAGGTGGTAGTGGTGGTGGTGGTGACTGTTGCGGAGACGATGCTGAGGTGATGCTGAATGATACTCAGGTGTTGCTGAGTGATACTGCTGTGGTGCTGAGTGATGCTGTGGTGGTGCTGAGTGATGCTGTGGTGGTGCTGAGTGATATTGTCTTGGCGCTGAGTGATGCTGTGGTGGTGCTGAGTGATGCTGTGGTGGCGCTGAGTGATGCTGTGGCGGCGCTGAGTGATGCTGTGGCGGCGCTGAGTGATGCTGTGGCGGCGCTGAGTGATGCAGTGGCGGCGCTGAGCAATGCTGTGGCGGCGCTGAGCGATGCTGTGGTGCCGCTGAGTGACGCTGTGGCGGCGCTGAGTGACGCTGTGGCGGCCCTGAGTGATGCTGTGGCGGTGGTGAGCGATGCTGTGGCGGTGCTGAGCGATGCTGTTGCGGCGCTGAGTGATGCTGTGGCGGCGCTGAGTGATGCTGTGGTGGCGCTGAGCGATGCTGTGGTGGCGCTGAGCGATGCTGTGGTGGTGCTTAGTGATGCTGTGGTGGCACTGAGCGATGCTGTGGTGGCGCTGAGCAATGCTGTGGCGGCGCTGAGCGATGCTGTGGTGGCACTGAGCGATGCTGTGGTGGCGCTGAGCGATGCTGTGGTGGCGCTGAGCGATGCTGTGGTGGTGCTTAGTGATGCTGTGGTGGCGCTGAGCGATGCTGTGGTGGCGCTGAGCAATGCTGTGGCGGCGCTGAGCGATGCTGTGGTGCCGCTGAGTGATGCTGTGGCGGCGCTGAGTGACGCTGTGGCGGCCCTGAGTGATGCTGTTGCGGTGGTGAGCGATGCTGTGGCGGTGCTGAGCGATGCTGTGGCGGCGCTGAGTGATGCTGTGGCGGCGCTGAGTGATGCTGTGGCGGCCCTGAGTGATGCTGTGGCGGTGGTGAGCGATGCTGTGGCGGTGCTGAGCGATGCTGTGGCGGCGCTGAGCGATGCTGTGGTGGCGCTGAGTGATGCTGTGGTGGCACTGAGCGATGGTGTGGTGGCGCTGAGCGATGCTGTGGTGGCGCTGAGCGATGCTGTGGTGGCGCTGAGTGATGCTGTGGTAGCGTTGAGCGATGCTGTGGTGGCACTGAGCGATGCTGTGGTGGCGCTGAGCGATGCTGTGGTGACGCTGAGCGATGCTGTGGTGGTGCTGAGTCATCCTGTGGTGGTGCTGAGTCATCCTGTGGTGGTGCTGAGTGATGCAGTGTTGGCCCTGAGTGATGATGTGGTGTCGCTGAGTAAAGCTATGGTGGTGCTGAGTGATGCTGTGGTGGTGCTGAGTGATGCTGTGGTGGCGCGGAGTGATGTTGTGGTGGCGCTGAGTGATGCTGTTGTGGCGCTAAGTGATGCTGTGGTTTTGCTGAGTAATGCTGTGGCGGCGCTGAGTGATGCTGTGGTAGCCCTGAGTGATGCTGTGGTCGTGGTGAGCGATGCAGTGGCGGTGCTGAGCGATGCAGTGGCGGTGCTGAGCGATGCTGTGGCGGCGCTGAGCAATGCTGTGGTGGCGCTGAGCGATGCTGTGGTGGTGCTGAGCGATGCTGTGGTGACACTGAGTGATGCTGTGGTGGCGCTGAGTGATGCTGTGGTGGCGCTGAGCGATGCTGTGGTGGCGCTGAGCGATGCTGTGGTGGCACTGAGCGATGCTGTGGTGGCGCTGAGCGATGCTGTGGTGGTGCTGAGCGATGCTGTGGTGGTGCTGAGCGATGCTGTGGTGGTGCTGAGTCATCCTGTGGTGGTGCTGAGTCATCCTGTGGTGGTGCCGAGTCATCCTGTGGTGGTGCTGAGTGATGCAGTGTTGGCCCTGAGTGATGATGTGGTGTCGCTGAGTAAAGCTATGGTGGCGCTGAGTGATGCTGTGGTGGCGCTGAGTGATGCTGTTGTGGCGCTAAGTGATGCTGTGGTTGTGCTGAGTAATGCTGTGGTTGCACTGAGTGATGCTGTGGTTGCACTGAGTGATGCTGTGATGGCGTTGAGTGATGCTGTGATGGCGTTGAGTGATGCTGTGATGGCGTTGAGTGATGCTGTGATGGCGTTGAGTGATGCTGTGATGGCGTTGAGAGATGTTGTGTTGGTGCTGAGTGATGCTGTGCTGGCTCTGATTGATGCTGTGCTGGCTCTGATTGATGCTGTGGTTGCGCTGAGTGATGCTGTGGTATTGCCGAGTGAGAGATAGAGTGAAGATATAATGCCCAATTAGAGAGGGTGGTGAGAGAGAAAGAGAGAGAAAGGGTGTACATAGAATAAAGAGTGGAGCGGGATAGAGAGAGAGAAAGAAGGGGAGAGAGAGTGAATGAAGGAGTTTGAAAGAGAAACAGATAAAGGGGTGAGAGAGAATGAAAGGCTAAAAAGATAGAGAGGGGAGAGTTAATTAAGTAGAGAGAGAATTAGAGAGGGGAGAGAGAGAAAAGGAGAGAGACAATAAGAGTGGGGGGGTGGAGTTTAAATAGAGTGAAGAAGTGACGCGGAAAAGTAACCTTAAATATAGCTTTGTGCTTTGCGCGAATAAATATTTAAAAAAAACAGTGAGAGACAAAAATACTGGTAATTAGGCTGTGACTCCCAATATAAAACAAATAGCGATATAAGGTGAAATCAACCCACCTAAGCAATATTTCTAACTAGACAAAAAAAGCTTGCATTTCAATGCTAATCGCTGTTGTTTTTCATGTGACTGTAGTCCAGGGCCCTCAGTTGGTAATGTGAGCTGCTGCTGCGATTGAAACATCAGAGTCCAGAGAGTTAATGAGCCATGACGAGGAAATGAGGAAGAGATAGGAAACCCACATGGCAGCTGCACGTGCACGCCATCGTGAACTCAAGCTGGTCGCCAGCCGAAAGCCAGTGTTTGCACTTCCAAAACCCGCTTACTAAAACTCTCGGCCAGACCAGCGCAAGCGCTGGTGCAGGCCGAGACCTAAAAAAGAGCTCTTAAAATCTTATAGTGAAGAGTCTTGTAAAAAGGGCATAAAAGTACGATGTGCAAAGTATCGCAAATGGAGACCTGATCACAGGTACATGGTGGCTTATCTGCATTTTTTAATGCCAGGTGCCCTCAGAGAAAAGCAGCTCGTGGAATATACCCAACCTAAAATAGGTCAGTAAACGCCATTGATGGTTTTACTGAGAGAAGGTAAAGTTCTATCTCGGGAACTGTCTTAATCAAAGCAAAATCATGATATGTCTGTTTGGCCAAGGCCAGAGCTTCCCTCTCGGCTGCCACCCTAAGACGAAAAGCCTGCCTTAACCAAACAAAATCTTATTTCACAATCGTTTCCAGGCTAGAAAATAACTCTGGCCTCCCAAGGGCTTTAAAGGTTTCCTTCAAGTAGTGTAACCAGGTAATATTGGACATTTTGTCCAGATTCAAGCACTCTCGAATGACTAACCTATTAAGGCTAAGTTCCTCCTTAAGCCAGACTGCACACCATAAGTAGAGAGGTCACAGATAAATAGTCATTGACATTGCTCATACCTAGCTCTTCGTGTAAAATCTCAGAAGGTGTGCATTGCCCTACACCCAAAAGGCCCCTTAAGAATTTGGTCTTCGCCACCAGAATTGGGGCTATGTTAACCCTTCCACTGCTAGGCCTTTCCCCCCCTATGCTAAGCCTTTTTTGCCTATTTGGGGTAGTTTGCACTTAGGCCCCTGTAACCTTTTGACCACATAAGGTATCCATGCCAAATTTGCGCCCTTTTCTTTCAAAATCATAGGGATTTTAAATTTACCCAGGGTTTGTTGATTCCCCTGGAGAAGACCCAGAATTACTATTTTTTTAAATGGAGAAAAAGTGCTGCAGAAGAAAGTGTCTGTTTTTTTCCCTGCAAATGGTATCAAAAAAGGGTTTGTGGTGCTGAAATCATCATCTTCCCAGCTTTCAGGGACAAGCAGACTTTTGTCAGAAAACCCAAATTTTTTACACAGTTTTGCCATTTTACTGGGACATAGCCTATTTTTGTTACTTTTTGTACTTTCAACCTCCTTCCAGTTAGTGGTAGAAATGGGTGCGAAAGCAATAATGGATCCCGGAAAGCTATATATTTCTAAAAAGTAGATACAATTCTGAATTCAGCAAGGGGTCATCTGTGTAGATCCTTAAAGGTTTTTTTATAGAAACTTACAGTTGAAAATAAGAAAAATTGAAAATGAGTTGAAAAAAACAGCCATTTGTGCCAACGTTTTCACCTGTGACTTCTTCTAAGTATGACAGATATTTGAAAGCAATATAACGTTACATCTGCTTGACCCTTCTGGTTGTGGGGATATAGAGGACTTGTAGGTTCACCAAGAACCCGAGGAACCCAGAGCCAATAACTGAGCAGCGTCTTGCAGTGGTTTTTCATTGTGTACCGGGTATAAAGCAATTAATTTGGTAAAATATAAAGAGTGAAAAATAGGTATCAAAGACACCTATGTATTTCCGAAATGGGAACAAAATATAGAGTTTAGAAACAGTAGCTATTTGCACATCTCCAAAATTGTGGTTACCCATACTAGCCTGTGAATTGTAGGACATTTTTCAAAGTGACTTCTTTTCTGCATATAGTCTTACATTAGGAAGGCAGAAATGCATAGAAAGTCAATAGGTAATAACAGTTGCTCTACAATTCTGAGTTCCCCTAAGTCTCCCAATAAAAATGGTACCTCACTTGTTTGGCTAGGCCTAGTGCCCGCGACAGGAACCGGCCCAAAACGCAACGTAGACACACCACATTTTTACAGTGAAAACTGACCCTTTTTTTGCAAAGTGCCTAGCCTTATGTTTTTGGCTCTTCCAGTCACAGGCCCTTGCCCCACCCACACAAGTGAGGTCACCTGGGGGTTTGGTCACCTGGGCCAAAATCCCAGGTGACCCCCCTTGCAAAACCAGGTCGTTTTGTGATAGGTCATTTTGATGTCTCCTTAATACATTTTGGGCCCTTGCCTGTCACGGGTACTTGGCCCACCCACGCGAGTGAGGTACCATTTTTATTGGGAGACCTGGGGGAACGTTGAGTGGTAGGAAATTTGTGTCAGCCCAGTGATCCCACAACTTTCCCACACAGAAATTTGAGAAAAAAGTGATTTTTTCAGCTAAATTTGAGGTTTGCAGAGGATTCTGGGTAGGAAATCGTTGGGGGTCCACGAAAGCCATACCTCCCTGGACTCCCCCAGGTGTCTAGTTTTCAAAAATGTGTGGGTTTGGTAGGTTTCCCTAGATGGCCACTGAGCCCGAGGCCAAAAATCCAGGTGACCCCCCTTGCAAAACCAGGTCGTTTTGTGATAGGTAATTTTGATGTCTCCTCAATGAGTTTTGGGCCCTTGCCTGTCGCGGGTATTTGGCCCACCCACGGGAGTGATCTACCATTTTTATCGGGAGACTGGGGGGGAACGTTGGGTGGTAGGAAATTTGTGTCAGCCTGTTGATCCCCCAATTATCGCACACAGAAAGTTTAGAAAAAAGTGATTTTTGAGGTTTGCAGGGGATTCTGGGTAGGAAAACGTTGGGAGATACACGCAAGCCATACCTCCCTGGACTCCCCTGGGTGTCTAGTTTTCAGAAATGGTTGGGTTTTGTAGGTTTCCCTAGATGGACGCCGAGCCCGGGGCCAAAAACACAGGTGACCCCCCTTGCAAAACCAGGTCGTTTTGTGATAAGTAATTTTGATGTCTCCTCAATACATTTTGGGCCCTTGCCTGTCTCGGGTACTTGGGCCACCCACACGAGTGAGGTACCATTTTTATCGGGAGACCTGGGGAAATGTTGGGTGGTAGGAAATTTGTGTCAGCCCGGTGATCCCACAACTTTCCCACACAGAAATGTGAGAAAAAAGTGATTTTTTCAGCTAAATTTGAGGTTTGCAGGGGATTCTGGGTAGAAAAATGTTGGTGGGTCCACGCAAGCCATACCTCCCTGGACTCCCCTGGGTGTCTAGTTTTCAGAAATGTGTGGGTTTGGTAGGTTTCCTTAGATGGCCGCTGAGCCCGGGACCAAAAACGCAGGTGACCCCCTTGAAAAACCAGGTAGGTTTGTGATAGATAGGTGGGCACCTGTGTTTTTGGTCCCGGGTTTGCAGACATCTAGGGGAACCTAAAAAACCCAGACATTTCTGAAAACTAGACACCCGTGGGAGTCCAGGGAGGTGTGGCTTGCGTTGATCCCCCAACATTGTCCTTCCAAAAATTCGCTGCAAATCTCAAATTTATCTAAAAAGTCACATTTTCCTCTAATACCTGTGTGGGAAAGTTGTGGGATCACCGCAAGGCACAAATTTCCTACTACCCAGCATTCCCCTCAGTCTCCCGATAAAAATGATACCTTACTTGTGTGGATGGGCCAAGTGCCTATGACATAGAAGGACCAAAAACGTGTAGAAATTGAGGGGGGCCCAAAGCGGGTCTAAAAGGGCAGTTGGTTTATACGTTTTTCGGCTGTCGCAACTTTGGGCATCCACACAAGTGAGGTATCATTCTGGTTCATGTGGAGGGCCAGGGCGCACAGAGTGAAGGGTTGGAGGCGGTGGGGTGACGGGGCTTATGGAGACGGCCGCACATGTACTGCTTCTCTCGGCTCACCCCCTGGCCTGATGTTTTCTCCCTGCGCCCCCTCCGTGGCGGGCCCATCCCCCCACCTTTCGAAACATCGTGATCAGTTGGATCCTCTTTGTAGATGAACCACGTACCCTCCTGGCAGTTGTTAGGTTTTATAGTAGTAATAGATACGTTTTAATTAGTGATTAGCGAATATTGTCATTCTTATGGACAGCAGCGTGCACTTTCTCTTACGATAATTCCATCAGTGATCACAATAGTAGGCCCCTTGTTTTGTAAGAGCGGATGGGGATGTCCTTAACGGGCAATCTGGGAGAGCATTTAGCTGATTAGCGGGGCTGAGTGTTACCCCTGGCGTCTGGGTCTGTCCCCCTCCCTATGGGGGGGTGTACGACCTTAGTGACCTGGCAATAAGTGGAGAGCACCAGACCATAGGGGTACTTGTCTGTATGGATCATTGATGGAGTGGGTCATCAATTGCATGCTTTTACGAGAGATCTTTAACGCAATAAAAGGAACGGGGGATGCCCCGCCCCACGGGCGTAGACAGACGGCAAAAGAACTCGAACTGCGCCCTTGCATTGTAATTAACTTCCATATGTATAAACGGGTGGAAACTCTTTATGACAAAATGTATGAGAATAAATGCTGCTTGCTAATATGTTTTCTTAAAACATCAATAAACAAATTTAAAAAAAAAAAAGTGAGGTATCATTTTTCTCGGAAGAACAAGGGGAATGCTGGGTAGTAGGAAATTTGTACCTGCATGGTGATCCTACAACTTACCCACACAGAAATGTGAGGAAAATGTGACTTTGTAAGTAAAATTGAGGTTTGAGAGGGATTCTGGGTAAGAAACCGCTGGGGAATCCATGCAAGTCACACCACCAGGCAAGAGTCAGTACATGCACACAGCCAGCCAAGCACCATCCACGCACACCGCCAGCCAAGTGCCATCCACACACACCGCCAGCCAAGCGCCCCTACGTATAAATAAAACAACAAAATCCCTGGCTCCTAGTGGGCTTTCTGCCCCCCTGGGGGGCAGATTAGGGACTATTGCCCCCATCTGCCTCCCAGGGGAGGCAGAAAGGCTGTGGCAATTTTTTGGGGGGGGTGGGGGCAGCTTTCTGCACCCTCGGGGGGCAGATGAGGGGCTATTGCCCCATCTGCCTCCGGGGGGGCAGAAAGACTTTGGGATTTTGGGGGGGGCATTGGCATGCCCATTTTGGGCGCACCCCACCTAAATTCAATGGAAAAAAATCCCTGGCGTCTAGTGGGCTTTCTACCCCCCCTGGGGGGGCAGAAAGATTGTAAGTTTGTGGGGGTGGGTGGGGGCATTGGCATTCCCATCTTGGGCAGCCCCCACCCCCAATTTCAATGAAAGGAAATCCCTGGTATCTAGTGGGCTTTCTGCACCCCCGGGGGGCAGATTGGGGGCAGAAAGATTGTAAGTTTGTGGGGGTGGGTGGGGGCATTGGCATTCCCATCTTGGGCAGCCCCCACCCCCAATTTCAATGAAAAGAAATCCCTGGCTTCTAGTGGGCTTTCTGCCCCCCCCGCGGGGGCAGATTGGGGGCTACTGCCCCCATCTGCCCCCCAGGGGGGGCAGAAAGACTGTAATTTCTTGCAGCCCTAATTCAAATTGGCAAAAAAATCCCTGGCGTCTAGTGGGCTTTCTGCCCCCCGGGGGGGCAGATTGGGGGCTACTGCCCCCGGGGCAGAAAGACTGTAATTTTTGCGGGGTGGGGGCCTGCCCGTTTTGGGCAGCCCCCACCCCTAATTGAAATTGCCATAAAAATCCCTGGTTTCTAGTGGGCTTTCTGCCCCCGGGGGGGGGCAGAAAGACTGAATGTACCCAATTTTTGGGGGGGAGCAAAGGCCCTTGCCCAAGGGGCCGCTCCCCCCTCCCTGGTGGCTAGTGGGTGGATCCCTGCTTGGGGATCGCCCTCCCAGGGCCATGTGCGAGGACGGCAGGGGGCAGTCCGACGCACATGAGCACTGGTGCGTCGGACGGCCCCCGGCCATCCGATGCACCGAAGGGGCTAATGTAGCCCCAGATCTCACATCCAAACGTCGAAATTGGGATACACTTAGCTCTGTAAATATCAAGCATATTTTTCAATGGCTTCTCACCCAGCCGGTCATTAACACTATCACATGCCCTCTTAAGGGTCCCAATGTTCTTTGTAATAAGGGATGCCAGCTGAGACCTGAGTCAATTAAAATCCCTAGATAGGTAAAGGTATCCACCTTGCTTAGGACCTGACCACGCACAATAAAGTTGGAGCTTTTGGTATTTTTTAGGCCCAGGACCATAACAATGAGGTTTCTTAAAATTAGTGAGTAGATCCAAACTACCCATGAAATCGATAAAAGGTCTAAAAGCCGCTGGATACTCCTAGCAGTTCGAGCAATAAAGACTGCATCGTCTGCATAAAAAAGAGGTGGGAGCAATCTCCCACCAGCTCTTGGGACATCGAACCCCAGACGTAAAGCAACATCTCAAAGCGATTGATAAACATAATAAAAAGAAAGTGTGCCAAAATACAGCCCTGCCGAACACATATTTTTAAATCATAGTGCTTGGTGCATTCCCTGTTACTTCCATATCTAACAGAGCCCGTCAGACCATGATGAAGGTCTTTAAGAAAGACAACCAATGAATGTTCCACCCCCTTGGCCCTCAACTCAGCCCAGAGTTTATCTCTGTTAACCTTGTCAAAGGCCCAGCTGAGGTCCATGAAGGTAAGGTGTAAATAACCTCTTTTGGCCCTAGTATTTTGTTTATTGCTAGGTGTTAATTAACGTTCTGTTCCACAGTCCTCCTACCGGCCCTAAACCCATATTGTAAGCCAGACAATATGTTATGCTCATCTGCCCATTGGGTTAGTCTCTTCAGGGTAACCCGGCCAATAATTTTCATGTCTACGTTGATTAATGAGATAGGTCTGTAGCAAGCTGGGTCACTCCTGTCCCACTTCTTGAATACAGGCACCCTAACGGAAGAATGCCACGCCTCGAGCAAAGAGCAACTGATTGCAGCATTAATATGAAGGTTAAGAAGAGGAGCAAGAAGGTCCACTAGGGACTTAAACAGGCCCCCCGGGGCCACATTGGTGCCCGGGGCTTTGCCTGTGGGAAGGGACATAATAGTATCCCTTATCTCATCCCAATGAAGCATTAGCTTGTCACTTTGTACCAGGGGCAGCACAGGTGAATCTGGGTCCTCCCCCCTAGTACAGGGCAGAAAAAAGGTCCTCCTAATCCTGAGCTGGGACTAGCACTGCAAGTTCAGACACCTGGTCCTCTTTAAAAAAAAACGGGATGATTAACCACCTTCCAGAACATATTACTATCTTTTATGGTAGCAGCTGTGAGAAGGTTCTCCCATAGATCTTTCTTAAGTTCAAGCTTCCAATGTTTAAAGGCTGCTCTATATTTGGGTCCGCTCTCTTTCACCTCACTTATCTCAATGCCTAATTTTTAGTGAGGCTAAAAGTGTCTTGCGCACCCTCGTGCAATTCTTGTCAAATCATCAACGAGGGGGTGGAGGGCCTGACTCCCCTCGCTTCAGGAGGGTGGTATTACCTTGAGTGCATAGCTTATCAAAAGCCCTCAGTATACTGTTGTGAGGGGACTCTTCAACCAGACAGATCTGAAGTTCCGACTGACAGGCTGTGACCAGCTCAGCGAAAAAGATTTCAGGTATGACTTTGTCCCACCCTAATCTATCCCCCTGAGGTTGACTGGGGCTCTAAAATAATTATATAAACCAGCCTGCTTTTTATCCCAGTGGAAACTAGCGGAAAGGGGATTGTGGCTGTTAGAGACATCCAATTCACAGAAAAAGAATTCAGAGATGAAAATAAGCCAGCTAAGACATAAATATAATCAATATAAGATCTAGAAGGCTGGCCTTTGATAGTTGGGGTGCTGTCACCAGATAGCATAGTCCCAAGACTCAGGAGATTAACCAGGTTGTGCTCTGAGGACAACTCGTTCATCAGATCACCCTGTGCGGTGGGCTTAAGACCGCCACTTGCTCACCCACTAGGTGAGGGTTAGGCATTAATTGCAAAGGAAGCATAACCATCAAGATAATGGCCCCCAGACGTATCTTACATCTCACGCAAACATATGTCAAAGAGAGTGAGAATATTTAGCCATTCAGGATCATCAAGTTTTTCTCTCGTGCCTGCTATGTTCCAGCTTAAAACCTGCAGCATCCTGGGAGGGGGGGGGGTTGATCCACTAAAGGGTTCACTATACTTTAGAGGCCCATCAGCCAATCTTGATCATTCAGCCCGCACAAAGGTTCATAATGGTTGGGCAAGGCAAGGTTAAGACCCAGATTCAGGGTGTGCGTGTTAGCAGGTTTTGTAATGTCGCCTTGGCAAGCGTCTCCTTGGCAAATTGTCCCCGCTGGCAAGGGTTTATAAAAATAGCCCAGAGGCAATACAAAAATTCCATTAAGGGCAGTTAAACCTGTATGAAAGGCGGTTAGCATGAACCCTGCCCTATGGGCATTACAAAAACAATGCAATCACCCCCAAAGGATTTAGGAGCACAACCTATCCAACCCACTCATCATACCATAATTATTTTGTCACATAACATCTGTCTGGCATGAGGGGGAACCCTCCCAGCAAGTCAGTGAACAGCCTTGTTCTTAAGTTGTTGATAGTCTTCTTGGGCAGGTTGCAGCAATAGAGGAACGTTCACCAGGACCAAGACTTAGGGAGTACAAGCAGGAGGAAGCTGGAGGGGAGCAACGGGGGATGAAAGGACATTGGGAAACCCAATTGGAGCTTTCTGTACATGCCCCGGCTTTGTGCTTGGTGCATGTGTAACAGCCCGAGCCTACCCCCTGAACCCACACTGGTATGTCTCTCCACAGGGTGCAACCGCACACCAGCAGCAGGGTCTGTGGAGTTGGATGTGTCTCTTCCTGCAGCTCCTGATGAGCCTGCATTAGCAGAGCACAAGACCTGTGCTGATCCTGGAGGAAGATACGTACTATCATGGCAAATTAAGTTGCAGGAGGATCATTCCACTGGGGGGGTTGTAGTCTGGGAATTCGAAATGGAAGATATTTCACCTATGATATTATCAACCAATTCCCTAAGAGACCCAACAGAGTTCACCAGTGAGCCCACCCTATCCTCCAGCAAGTCAAATCTATGGCTGATGTCATCTAAGGCAGTGAGAATTTTAATTTCCAAATTACTAAATAACTTTTGAAAGGAACAATGCTCAATTACAGCAGCCGATTGACCCCTTTTCAGCTTCCTGGTGGTGCTATTTCGGGCTTGCGGGGAATTCGAGGGTAACCTCCTTTTGATTTTGCCTTTGGACCTCAACCAACCCACAGTTTCACTAGTCCCTAAGAGACTATCCAATGCGGTCTGGGCTTGATTGTCTTGCTGGTTATCCTGAGCTTCAGAGTCCAATACGGCGGCGAGGCTCTGTTTAATAGGGGATTCATGTGCATTGTCGGCCCGCTCTGTCCTTGGAGCTGTTAATGCAGAGCCCCTCCCCCCGCAGCCCTCCCCACAGTCAGGGAATCGATGCTCTGCCTTGATTGACTCAACTGTTCCTCTACACAGGAAATCTCTTCAGAAAGAGCGCCCACAGCATTATTTAAAATAAAAATCGATCTACTGGTTCTGGAGCGTTTCTCCATCAAATTCTTCACCTCCACTTTTCTTTTCCCCATGGCGCAGGAAGGAGAAGATCAACTTCAGGTGGAAACAAATGTGCGAGTGGGTATAAAAATAAATATGACAGGGGAAACGAAAATCAGGGACCTGACCATTGCACACAAGCTCTATTGACAGATTACCCCTTCTTGGGCTGACACATATGATTCTGCAATACGTTCCTATAAGCAGGCATGCACAAGGGCTCTTAGAGAAAAGACAACTCTCAGCAGGTTCTTTTACAAGCCGTTGTGGGTTGTATGACAGAAGCACGCATGGCTAAACCACGCGTGCTTCAACAATGCTGTCACAACTTTGAATGTGTCTTAACCCCGCATTCATTTACTATGCATGCCTTTACCACGCATGGCTTTATAACGCATTTCGTTGTAAAGGCATGCTTGATAAAGTTAGATGCGTAGTAAAGTTCACAACCCCAGCCTCCCTGCCTTGTGCCCTTAAAACCAGCCCCCAGCACTGCAATCCCCCCGCCCCAGCCCTAAACACTATCCCGGCCCCTGCCCTGAGTCGTAAAAACTGGCCTAGCCCTTAAATGCACCCTGCCCCAGCCCTAAAAACTACTCTACCCACAACCCTAAAACCCGACCCACGCCCCAAAAACTACCCTGACCCCAGCCCTAATCATTGAGCCCTAAAACAGCCTCAAAAACTACCCTAATACCTGCCCCCCACCCTGTGCCCTAAAACAGCCCCCAGCCGCAAAAACTACCCCTATCCCTGCGCCCTGCCCTGAGCCCTAAAAATGGCCCCCAGCCGAAGAAACTGCCTTCACCCCAGCCCCCTCCCTGAGCCCTAAACGGCCCCAGCCCTGAAAACTTCCCCTTCCCCCTGCTCTTAGCCCTAAATCTACACCTTCATAAAAACCGGCGCCTCCCCCTGAAAACTAGCCCCTCTTCCCCTCAAGCCTTACTTACCAAACCGAGATCTCCTCCCAAGTCCTATCCTTCCTCTCTTCGGTCTTCCTTCCGGTCTCTGCAACTAGACCGCTGACTGATGACTCCCTTAACCATGCAAATGGGAGGTTATGGCAAGTGGTGTTCAGCTTGCGTGAAAATGGCACGTGTGGCTTAGCCCACGTGGTTAATGCAGTTTCCCACCATTGCGGGTATCGGCAATTAACCCTCCAGCAAGACGCACACAGGAACACTAAATCCGAGACCAGAGCTTGAGGCAATGGCCTGTGTGCCACGGCAGACCCCGTTGGCCCCCCCATCTGAAGAGCAGGCAGAGATGTAAAAGACTTATCCAATATGCACAGTAAGCTGCCACCTTACAGGTGCACAGACTCTCCTGATACACTGGCCCGAACAAAAAGTCAAATGCAGTGTAGGTGGATTGCAAGAACCCCACTCTTACTTCTATGGTCTTTGCCAGACTTACGGTGTTTCGGAATGGACCCAAGGTGGGCAACGGGACGAGAAGACGCACTTTATGCCGCTTGTTAAACACAGGTGGCGGGACCACCTCCTGGGGCCCTGGGCAGCTAGTTCTCATAGTCCCTGCTAGTGGCAGCAAGAAGCAGTGTTGGTTATTGGTGTCAAATTAGCTATATGTTAACAACGCGCTTTTATCAAGTTCATCAACATCCATTATAGCAAATTTAGCGTTTAAAAATAAAATACTCAAAGTTATGAAGCTTTAAAGTCAGAGGTTGAAGTGAGCGGGATCTGTGAGGAAGAACATGCCCATACATTTTTAAGTTAACAAAACATGTCTCCTACTTTTTAGGTCGAGGCTAGCGGCAGCGCCCATGCGCTGCTCGCTCTGCGAGACTGCTGTAGTAGAGTATGGGAGAGAAGCTGCACCCACTCTCCGCTCATATTTTTCATTGACTTGTGTCATTGTCTTTCGGTAAATGCTGCCTTCGGATTTGTTAATAGGCTTGTTAGTCCCTCGTTAGTACGGCCTTGTCTTCATTTGTAACCTCCCATGGCTACTGGCCCCTTTACTTCGGTTGTTACACAAGACCTGTTATTTAGTCTGTAAGCACCATTTACTTTCTTGAGTTTCTCTTACTGCAGGCCTGACATGCGTTGCTTCAGCTGAAACCGCTTGTGTTTTTTTTTAAGCAGCACGGCCGCCCCCATAACAGGGGCGCCTGCTTTCAATCACTTTAACCCGGCATTATCTGTTTCAACCCCTCCGCCCCCCAAGTAAAATGGATTTAGAAATGATTAGCAAATTAAGTCGTGTGAATTCCAGGTAGCACATAATCCTGTGCTAATGGGCTGAAGCTGACAACAGCACATCTGTGTTACATGTCATCGGTACTAAAGCCACCTGATGGGTTGTTTTCAAAAGCCTGTTTTACTAACAACAACACCACCACCACCAATAAAACCACCTCCACTACCACCACCAATACCACCACCAATGTCACCACCAATGTCACCACCAATACCATCACCACCAATACCACCATCACCACCAATACCACCACCATCACCAATACCACCACCATCACCAATACCACCACCACCACCAATACCACCACCACCACCAATACCACCACCAATACCAATACCACCACCACCATCCCCACCAATACCAATACCATCACCACCAACACCAACACCCCAAATACCACCACCACCACTAATACCATCACAAATACCACCATCCCCACCAATACCACCACCATCAATAACACCAACACCACCAATACCACCATCAATACCACCAACACAAATACCACCACCACCACCAATATCACCACCACCAATACCACCTCTACCAATACCAGCACTACCACCAATACCAATACCTCCACCACCAATACCACCAATACCAATACCACCACCACCAATACCACTACCAATACCACCACAACCAATACCACCACCAATACCACCACCACCAATATCACCAGTGCCACCACCACCACCACCAATACCACCACCAATACCACCACCACCAATAGCACCACCACCACCAATACCACCACCACCAATACCAATGCCACCACCAATGCCAATACCACCAATACCACCACCAATACCACTAATACCAATAGCACCACAACCAATACAAATACCACCACCACCAATACCACAACTGCCAATACCAGTACCACCACCACCAATAGCAATGCAACCACCAATACCACCAACACCAATACCTCCGACAATACCACCACCACCAATACCGTCAATACCACCAATGCCACCACCAATACCGCCAACAATACCACCACCAACAATATCACCACCTCCAATACCAATGCCACCACCACCAATACCACCAACACCAATGCCAATACCACTACCTCAGCGCCTCTCGCTCACTAGTAATAGCAGGGGCACTGTACAAGGCCTGAGCTGCAGCCGAGACCATCCCCCCTACCTCCATGCCTGCCATAAAGCACAGCCCACCCTGCACCAGGAGGTGAAGCCAGGGCCCTACTACAGCTGGAGTGTTTTTTATTAGGCCAAAGATAGCAATGACATTACCCAATGCCACACTGCACACTCAAATCACGGAGGTGGTAGGAAATACCCCCCCCGCTCTTCCTCCTGTGCCACAACAGTGTAATCACAGAGTGAAAGGTGTTGGAGTGCTTTGTTAGTGTTTATAGCTCAGATCATATGTAACTCACTTCACACTTTGTGCGTGTCTGTGTAATTTACAACACTTACACATCTTCTTCACTGCACTATTTATCACTACTTTGAAGACGTCACAGGCCGGTCTCTTCCTCCGATATTTACAATCTTACAAGTGGTCGAGAAGGCCCTTTATTGCAATGCAATAGGTCTCTTGCGATAGTTTAAGCTATTAGTATTGTAAATGACAATGCCTTTTATTTATGTTTTAAAACCCAAAACATAAATAAAAGGCATTGTCATTTACAATGACTATAGCTCAAACTCAAGTGAATGCTCACTAGTAATAGCAGGGGCACTGTACAAGGCCTGAGCTGCAGCCGAGACCATCCCCCCTACCTCCATGCCTGCCATAAAGCACAGCCCACCCTGCACCAGGAGGTGAAGCCAGGGCCCTACTACAGCTGGAGTGTTTTTTATTAGGCCAAAGATAGCAATGACATTACCCAATGCCACACTGCACACTCAAATCACGGAGGTGGTAGGAAATACCCCCCCCGCTCTTCCTCCTGTGCCACAACAGTGTAATCACAGAGTGAAAGGTGTTGGAGTGCTTTGTTAGTGTTTATAGCTCAGATCATATGTAACTCACTTCACACTTTGTGCGTGTCTGTGTAATTTACAACACTTACACATCTTCTTCACTGCACTATTTATCACTACTTTGAAGACGTCACAGGCCGGTCTCTTCCTCCGATATTTACAATCTTACAAGTGGTCGAGAAGGCCCTTTATTGCAATGCAATAGGTCTCTTGCGATAGTTTAAGCTATTAGTATTGTAAATGACAATGCCTTTTATTTATGTTTTAAAACCCAAAACATAAATAAAAGGCATTGTCATTTACAATGACAATAGCTCAAACTCAAGTGAATGCGAGACCTATTGCATTGCAAATGCTTGATTTGTTTAAAGTCAACTGTCCCAGGATGGTTAAACCCAGCAACTGAGATGGCTCAGCTGCAAAGGAAAGGGAGGGGGATTCTGTGCTGTGGAGCCAAAAGAAGAAGCAAACCTTCATGCTAGAAAGAAATATAAATATGTTCAATTGGTTAATCTGCAACTGGAAGGGGACCTCATCACACAACAAAATACTCAAGTCACTGTTCAGCACTGCATCAACCAGAATTCAATTCTGTGGCTCTGTGGTTACACAAACAGACTTCTGCACTGATCACATTAACCAGTTGAGGATTTATAACATACAATAGTGCATGTCCCACTGATTACTTTAACTTGCAACTATCTTTCATTTAAGGTGTGTGCTTTATTTTATATGCAAAGACCAACACAATAGTTACAGAATATTTTGTTCTTGTTGCCAAGTCCCCTGCCTTTGACTTCACCCCCATGCTCACAACCCACACCTCCATTGCACTCAGAATCACAGTTCCCATACGTTTTTGAAGTCCACAACCAGTGACATCCTTCTGCATCCAGAAGGCACACCAAGATAGACTTTGTGGTGCATCTGCTGTGTGGAAGGCCTGGGTCAAGTGCTAGTTGAGAACACTAAATGACTGTTTCTAGCCTCATTTAGGGGCAGATCTACAAGGAAGTGCCGCAGCGCGCCAACGCAAGCCCTTTGGCTGCGCCACGCTGCGGCACTTCCGAAGCACAGGAATGCGACATATTTACAATAATATGTCGCATTCCTGTGCTCTCCCTTGTGCTGGCACACAAACTGCAGCCATGCGCCGGCGCAGGGACCCTTGCACCATGGTGCAAGGATGCCTGCGTCGTGGGGAGATTGTTTTTGTGCAGGAAGGGGCACCTTCCTGCACAAAAACAATCACTACAGGCATTTTCCTCTTTCAGCACGCTTTGAAAGAGGAAAAAACGAGGAGAACTGAAAACATTTCTCCTCGTTGCGCCTTGCTACGCCTCCCCTGGGGAGGCGTAGCATTGACACGCATTTCCAGATTTACGATTCCTCGTAAATCTGGAAATGTGTCTCATTCCATGGGTGTTATGTGGGAACACCCACAGCAACACCCATGGAACGCCCCTTCCACGCAAAGTGCTGCGTGTGAAGGGGCCATATTTACAAGGAGAGGAAAAGTCACGCAGGGTGGCTTTTCCTCTCCTTGTAAATATGGAGAAGTGAAATGCGCCTCCAGTACGTCACAAAAAGAGACGTACTGGTGGCGCAGGGGGGTTGCAAATCTGCCCCCTAATTCTTTGTATTGTCTTTAAGTTACATTTATACTGCACGTCATACTCTTGATAAGGCGTCAAGGTACATTTGTGGCATGCAGCATGCTACTTCATGGGAGTGGCTCAATGGCATGGGGTGTGTCTCTAGGCATTTTCGCTTTTGTTTTACTCTATATTCCAATGCTATGTCACCTGATTTTCTTTTCTTGTTTAGGACCACTATAATAGCATGGAGATCTCAAACACTTACTGGTTCAGGCCTTGACCATTTTTAGACTTGACTATGGCAGTGTCCTCTATGCAGCCCTGCTGTCAAATAGTTTATCTTTATTGTGTATTCAAATTTTAAACCTTGACATAAGGACAGTGCAAATGTATAATGTCACAATATAATACTTATACATACTCGATAAAAAAAAAATACTTTTACAGTGTGCCAAAAGAACATTATTTCAACAATCATTGGCAAAGCCGAACAGGTCTTACCTTTTGGACTTATAGGCATTGTAAATTATTTTCGCTAATTCTGTTCAGTGTCAGCAAAAAGAATATAAAAGAGAACAATGACATTCTAGCTTGATGACGTATGTGCACACATGTATAAACACCCAAACATATATATATTTGCAAAGAGCTGGCAAGAGGGCTCTGGGTACAATGGGGGTAGGGTGAAGCCAACACAGAGGACTGTCAAATAAAAGAAATAGACTAAAAAACATAAAAAAGCAAAACATTCTGGGGTGGGGGAAGCAGTGGATGAGGTGGAAGTGGGAAGGGACGGAGCAACATGGAGTGTGTGGGATGGTGGCAGTATTTGAGGGGTTAGAAGCATGAGTGGATGTTCATTTCTAGTCAAGTTGGTCAAAAAAGGCCACAAAGCAGGTGGTCCCCATATAACATTCCAATGACAGTATACCAGTTTGGGGTCACTTCACGATAAAGCAATGCTCTGCTTATTTAATATCTGGATGACCATTACATGTGTGAATTAAGGAATACAATATTTGTGTTCCACTCAGGTGTCCATATTGGGTTAGAATCCCATCTTTGGGAATTTAGGAAGATTATCCCATCTGGCCATGACTTACGTGGTAATCAGTTCGTCTATTGGATCACTACATGAAATTTCTTACACTTTACTATAAAGAGGTATGTTGTGTACATTAATTTAATGGGACTTTGAATAGGATTTTTACTCCTCTCAAAGAGATCCATCACCTTACCTTATAGAAATCTCATGTTCTTTAATGGGATTCATGATTTCATCCTATAAGAAACCTCAAATAAATTGTGAATTATACTATCCATTGGTAGGAGGTGTTCTGACCTGGGTCAGTTCGTCTATTGGATCACTACATGACATTTCTTACACTTTATTATAAAGAGGTATGTTGTGTACATTAATTTAATGGGACTTTGAATATGATTTTTACTCCTCTCAAAGAGATCCGTCACCTTACCTTATAGAAATCTCATGCTCTTTAATGGGATTCATGATTTCATCCTATAAGAAACCTCAAATAAATTGTGAATTATACTATCCATTGGTAGGAGGTGTTCTGACCTGGGTCCATTGCTTAGTAAATATTACACCTATATATTTCTCTGTTCCAGTTCCTCTACTGGCTTTTCAATATTGTGAAAGTGTTTTATTTTCACGATTTGTTAAAGAATTCAATATCAGGGGTGGAACGCAATCCTTTGGTGGAGTTTGCTTTGACATCTCTAAATGCAATCTCATTCTAAAAGTGCTTTTAATGATTGTGGGCTTGGGTAATGTCAGTCTTAGCACTTCCCTTTTTAAAAATGTTGTATAAGCTGTTATGTACTGGAATTGTGATAAGTTTCTTACTGATGTGTTTTTAAATGTATTGTTCACAGCCGTGAAGAAGTTTAAGTCTATTGAATGAAACACGTTGGCTGTTTGGCTGTTTTGACTGACTGACTGATAAACTTGTAAAGCGCGCGATTGCCGAGGCGTCTTGGCGCTGAGGTGAGAAGATACCGATGCCCAGGCTCGCCAACATAATCGCTTAGGGGAAAAGCCAGGTCTTTACCAGCTTCCTAAAAAGAGACCAATTTGGTTGTAGCCTAGTCGCGGTCGGGAGGGAATTCCAGAGTTTGGCTGCTCGGTGGGAGAAGCTCTTGCCACCCCATCTGGCTTTTTTTATCTTAGGGACCAGTATCAGTCCTGTGTTGGCTGACCTAAGACTGCGTTGCGGCATATGTACCAGGAAAATAAGTGTTGAATGTCCGATGAAATAAAGGAATTCAATAAAATAGTAATTTCAAGATACTCAGGATCATGGATTCTTTAATGGTTGGGTGCACCATCCCACATTGTGTGTCCCTATGTGTTTTCTGTTGAAGCAGCAGTACCAATCAACAGCTGGTACTGGGGAAGGAGTGCACCAAATTTTTACTGTGTGGGAGGTGCAGTTTGGAGTGTCCGCTGTTGCTTTTGGTCTTTCTTCATAATCTTCATGTTTATATCACAAACTGTGAGGGTATTAGTGACACCTATGGGATACGGTTCCTACTATTTTTGGTTTTATATTTAAGGGATCTGTTGTGGGGTCCTGAAGAAATCCACCAGACCCGATCTGGGCATAGGTGGCTGAAACATTCCGACCTTTTCCATGAATGCAGAGGACTCGTAGCTCATTCATGTTAGGCATCCCTTCTGGTTCTGGTGGCAGAGTATTCTGGTCTGTGTGATTATGAGAAGATATGCACTTTATAGAATAAAGTGACCTATACTGCTGTAAACAAGAATCAGATGTGTCTGCTTTTGAGGTCTGAGGTTAAAAGATGCCAGATGGCCACAATCAGAATGATGAGCTTTAGCCATACCGCTGATGACTGGTTTCTGAGTTTGTAAAAGTTGTGTAACCTGAGGTATAACTCTGTTGTCCAAGTCCTCAGCCTGTTGTTTTTCACTATACGTTTATCGGACAAGTCAGATACACATTAAGGCTAAATGAATCCTCAGTATTCAGAACTGAACAAAAACCAGGATGGAACTATGGTAAGTGAAGCGAAACCTTGGCATACTACTTGAAGCCAAGATTGTTCCTGGATGAGACAGATGCTATAATGTAAGACGTCAAGGAGGAGGATTTCTAAATTGATTGAGTTGATATTTATCTAATTTCAGACCTCTGGCATGCAGATGTTAAATTCTGAAGCAGTCACACCAAGATCCCCATCAAGCTTCAGAAGGATGTGGACATTCACTTTGCAGCCAAAGCTCTCAGAGGAGGGGAGTACAGCCAACAGGTAAACATATATTCACGGAAAATAATAAAATACAGAAGTATTTAAGGGAACACAAGAGATGAATATGAAAACTTGGCCATCATGGAGAATTTGCAACAGCTTGAGGCTGGTCGAATGAAATTATGTTATCGCTAATAGGCCTTTCTTTGGATGGGGAAAGTTACCAACCGAGATGGTATGGTAGAGAGTGCATAAAGCTGCTGAAAGCTTGTGCTATGACATCTTTGCCATCAATCATCACCTGATACTGCGAGGAAAACTGACTTTTTTCCCCGAGCAGAGCAAATTTCATCAGACGGATGACTGTGAATCTCAGACACTGCTAACTACGAGGTTTTGACAAACAGAATGCAAAGAGAATGCAAGAGGATTTCTGGTACAAATGAATCATCATAGTGTTTTTTTTTATCCAAGAGAAGCATGCAACAGCTCTTTTCACAGGAGCAGAGCTAAGCGCAGTACAACATTGAGGACAGGAATGGGTGTAGTAAGTGAATTCACTATTACTGGTGTTATGACCGGTATAGTAAAAAAAGCATTTGCAATGCAATCGGTCACGCCTTTGGGACCTTATATGTATTTAGCAATGCAGCACATTAGCCTGGGTGCTGAAACATCTACTGTTCTTTAACATGGAGATAAAGTAAGCACCAAACTGCGTGACACGCCAGGTATGGGAACACATGGAGAGACATATTGCCTTTCAGCGGGAAATGGTATAGTCCAAAGCTCTGTTTTTAATATAAAATCAGGGCCTTCGGTGGTCATATCACTGAAAATACAAGATTTGAAAAAATATTATTGTCACTGGGTGCTAGTGGAAGACAATTTCTATGGACTGGAATCTAGAGAATGTTAAAGTGATTCTAGTATTTTACTGACCTCTGCTGGTCGTTTTCTATCAAGAAAGTTAAATAGAGGCAGTTGCCTGAAAAATAAAACAAGCTTTGGCATAGCCAATAGGTCTCGCCTTTGGGAGGTTATAAGTGTTTAGCCATAGATATTGAGTTTGCTATGTTTTTAAGCTGTGCATAAGTTTGTAGCATGCTGAAATGTTATAATAAAGAAGTGGTAGAATTATTTGTGCTATTGTATATATGACTACGAAAGCATCATGTACAACTTAGCGACGATATTAAAAAAGTATTAACAATAAATAATGTTTTTAATATTTTTTTGTTGTTTGAATGCTGGCAACTTGTATTTGCTTGTCCTAATGTTTGTTTGTTACCTGTATAATAGTTAGCGAGAGAGTTAGTTAGTTAGATTGTAAGTTAGTTATAGAGTGAGTTAGTTAGTTAGTTAGAGAGTGAGAGAGTTAGTGTGAGAGTGAGGTAGTTAGTGAGAGAGGGAGTGAATGAGTTAGTTAGTTAGTGAGTGAGTTAGTGAGAGTGAGTGAGAGATTTAGTTAGTGAGAGAGAGTTAGTGAGTGATAGTGAGTTAGTTAGTGAGAGAGAGAGTTAGTGAGTGAGAGAGAGAGTTAAAGAGCTAGTTAGTGTGAGAGAGAGGCAGAGAGTTAGTGAGTGAGTGAGAAAGAGAGTTAGTTTGTGTGAGAGAGTGAGATAGTGAGAGAATGAGAGAGTTAGTTGGTGCGAGAGAGTGAGAGATTGAATTAGTTAGTGAGTGATAGAGTTAGTTAGTAGTAGTTAGTGAGAGTGTTAGTTAGTTAGTTAGTTTGTGATAGAGTGGAGAGTGAATGAGTGAGTTAGTGAGTGAGTGAGTTAGTGCGTTATTGAGTGAGAGAGTTAGTTAGTGAGTGAGAGAGTTATTTAGTGAGTGAGAGAGATATTGCGATTTATTTAGTTAGTGAGTGGGAGTTAGTTTGGCAGTTAGTGAGAGTGAGAGAGTTCGTTGGTGAGAAAGATATTGTGATAGTGAGTTAGGTAGTTAGTTAGTGAGAGTGAGAGTTCGTTATTTAGTTTGTGAGAGAGTTAGTTTGTTAGCTAGTGAGATAGTGTGAGAGAGAGAGTTAGTTATTGTGAGAAAGTTAGTTAGTGATAGAGAGAGCGTTAATTAGTGGATGATAGAGTTATACAGTTAGTTAGCTACTGAGGGAGTTAGTTATTTAGTTAGTGAGAGAGAGAGAGATAGAGAGTGTTAGTTAGTGAGTTAGTGAGAGAGGGATAGTGTGAGTTACTTAGTTAATGAGTTAGTGAGAGAGTTAGTTAGTTACTGTGAGAGTTAGTGTGTTTGTTAGGCAGTGAGGGAGTTAGTTAGTGAGTTAATTAGTGAGAGTTTGTTATTGAGTGAGTGATAGAGGTAGGCAGGTAGTTACTGTTTGTTTAAAGATATTAACAATGGTTTGTATAGGAATAACTGACAATTTTTTGTTAGCGTAAATTTTATTGCAAACATTTTTTGACAACATTTTTATTTCTGTAAAGCGCACACTGCAGTCCTAACCCCGTCCCTCTTCGCAAAATTGTTCAGTGCTCTGTTAAAAAATGTATACATGTACAGTGTAAGAGTAAACGGAAGCCTGGAGCGCGAGCCCGGTTAAGTGCGTGCTTGTAACTTGTGTAGTGCTTAGTGAGGTGTGTGTCAAGAAGCACTATGTGTGTGGGGGAATACAGCATGTGCTGCAGTGAAGTAAATACAAGCACAGGGTTTGCATGTAACTAGCGCGTGTGTTTAGCCCAAAAACAAAACATGTCCCGGACGCGAAAGTGAAAGCGACTGCGCGCCTATCCCAACAAGAATTCTGACAACCCCGTCCCTCTTTGCAGGCGATAACATTACGGCCCTGTTTGTCAGGGACATCTTAAGCATTTTGGGGGCCCTGGGCAAACGTATTTTGGGGGCCCCTGTTCGGAACAGCTTTGAATTTATAATCCAATTTCTGTTCTTTCATGCCCTCTTTAGCCAGGTCAAGGACAGTCCCCAGGCACACTCGTCCAAATTCTAAATGTGTTTACATCTAATATTCAGGGAAAGTGAAAATATTGTAACAGCAGCAGCTCACTAGTATTACTGCAAATAATCTCTGCGGCACCCTCACACTTCTCATATGTGAGGTCCTGTTTTGAACTAAAAGAAACTTTTTTATGGATGTTGAATAACACATAAACACAACATTTCTCTGCAAAATGTCTGTAATAGACTCTCACAGATCACCCACATTAAAATGAATTAAAGGAAAAAGGTGTTTAAAACAATCTGTTTAAAATAATTATTCAAGGTCATCAGAGTAACAAAGTCTGCAGAAAACAGTTGGGTCCTTCAGGGCCCCCCTTAAGGGCTGGGGCCCTGGGCCAGAGCCCACTTTGCCCATGCCTTAAAACGTCTCTGCTGTTTGTAGCTAAATCCAAAAGTCCCCTGCACGCGATGATATTATGGCCCTGGTGGATGCTTTGTGTTGTATTAAAAGCAGTTGTAACATAAGGGGGTGGCGGGTATAAAAACAAACAAACAAGGAAGGAGAACTGGAGAGTTTTTGTTTAAAAAATCAATGGAGAGTTTAAGCGGAAATAGGGGTTTGAGGAGAGCGAAAAGGTACAGGAGACAGGAGGATGTTAGAGAAAGTGCTTTAAGTTGTGTGGGGAGATATGGGCATATTGGAAGGAAGCGTATAAAGAACAAACCACGGACTAGAGAAAAAAATTGTAGGAAAAGAGTAGTGGGGGAGATGTGCTCTGTCTGCCTGCTGTTCATATGGCGTCGCTGGTCTGGTTACTGTGAAGAGTTGTCACACCAACTTGTTAATTTATGTTAGTAGGAGCGTCCCAGGGCGTGATTACATTTGTGGTAAAGTTTGGCGTTAGGTGAACTTAAGTTTATTGCAAGTGGGGGAAGTGTGCTGTGTATGCCTGCAGGAACTGTAAACCAGCGGGGTCGCAAAAGGCAATTTTAAAGGCAGGATGCTTAGTATATTTATAATCCTAATGGCTATTTATAATTTTTAAAATGGAAAAGGAGGCCAAACAAACGTGCCTACAATGTTTTTAGGAAAAAAGTTTAAAGAGAGGGTTAAGCGTCCCGGCAGACACCGCCCTAATTTAAGCTTTTTGCACGTGTTAATATTACAGCCCTAATTTGACTAAAACGGAACAGTTTTGCACAGTACATCGCAAAATAGGCAGAAAACTGTTTTAAAAAATGTGATTACGGGGGAGTGGGCAGTGTTTAACACCGGCTTAATATCATGCCCCAGCACGTGATGACATGTAAGGCCCCTGAACGCAATAACATTACAACCCTGGTAGAAGCTTTCTGTTGGATTGAAAGCAGTTGAATGTAAAAGGGTAGCGGGAATGAGAACAAACAAAGAAGAAAGAAGAACCAGAGTTTTTTTATTTATAAACGAAATAGAGAGTCATATTGGAATACAAGGTTAGGAGTAAATGGCATACAACGGCCACAGCATGCAATATACTCTGCCTGTGCTCTGTTAGCGGGTGAGAAGTAATGCGTGTTTGTAAAGATTGTGACTACGGGGCCCAGAGGCTAAGTTTCGAGTGAGAAGTAATGCGCGTTTCATTACAACCACGGCCACGCTAATTAATAAAATCCAGTCCACCACCATGTTACATATACGCAGCCTCTGCTCTTTTAGCGGCTGAGAAGTAAATAAGTAATGCGTATTTGTGGACATTGTGACTACGGGGCACAGAGGCTAAATTTCGAGTGAGTAGTAATGCGCGTTTCATTAAAACAAGGGCCACGCTAATTAATAAAATCCAGTCCACCACCATGTTACTTATACGCAGCCTCTGCTCTGTTAGCGAGTTAGCAAGTGAGAAGTATACATCTCCATGCCGAAGCACCTTGAAAATAAATGCCCTTTCCTGCCTACAATGGGGCATATTATCAAGGGCTTTATCGCCGCTTTAGCGGCACTTTTTGCCGCTAAAGCGCCGAAAATTTTATCGCCCTATCAGCAAGCTGTCGCTAACAGGCGTTAGCGACAGCTTTCAGGCGTTAGCGGCCGGTTTTACCATCGCCTTGCATGCCAGCGATAATTATCGCTAATGACATGCAAGGTAGGCGTTCCCCACTAAAAGCGACTGAAAACAGTCGCTAACACAACTAACCCCTATTAACAAGGCAGGCGAAGCGATAAAATAAATCGCGCTAAGCGCGTTTATCGCTAGATTTTAACACCTGCTACTGAGGATGACTTACCTGTTTAAAGTATAGGAGGTGGATTGTCAGGCTGAATCCATCCTTGCGTTAATGCGAGAATATCGCTGCTTTTCCAGCGATATTCTCACATTTTAGCCGCTATCGCTGGAAATTTTATCGCTATGGAGATAAACCTTGTTAATAGGGTGTTATCTCAGCGATATTTTCCAGCGATAGGCGGCGTTAAAAGAATTCGCACTAAGCGCGGTTAGCGATAAATATCGCTATTCCTTGATAATATGCCCCAATGTTTTTAGGAGTAAAGCTTAAAAAGAGTGCTAAGCGTCCCGGCAGACACCACCCCAATTTAAGCTCCTTGCACGTACTAATATTACGGCCCTAATTTGACTACGACCCAACAGTTTTGCCCAGTACACCGCAAAATAGGCAGAAAACTGTTTACAAAAATAGGATTACGGAGGAGTGGGCAGTGTTTAACACCAGCTTAATATAATGCCACAGCACGTGATGACATGTAAGGCCCCTGAACGTGATAATATTACGGCCCTGGTAGAAGCTTTCTGTTGGATTGAAAGCAGTTGAAACTAAAAGGGTGGCGGGAATGAGAACAAACAAAGAAGGAGAACCGGAAAGATTTTTTGTAAACAAGAAATAGTAATATTGGAAGATGGCGGGTTAGGAGTAAATAGCACACAACGGCTTAATGTAAGCCCCCTGCATACGATAACATTACGGGCCAGTTTGCAGCTAATTCCAACAGTTTGGCGTAGTGATCCCTGATTGCGCTTGCAATAAATGCGTACATACAAACACACGCACATGTGCAAATTGATTTGTAAGGGTGAGAAAGGCATACACACGAAGGGGGTGAAGTGGGAGTTGGCGAAATACGCACTAGAAAGCCAGCCTATTGTATACCTTGGAAGCTATTATCTTATTGTAGGCATTGCAAGAGCAACTTTGGGAAGTACGTTATAATGTGAGGGAAGCAGGTGGGGAGCAGAGGAAGAGGGGGCGGGCAGTGAGCGAAGGGAGGGTATGGATAGCTGAGTATTAAAGATTGAACATTGCTGAGACCCATAACTAAACTAAAAAGTTCCTACTAATATAATAAAAACTTCGAAAGCCTACTACCAGCCTATCTGCTCCCCGAGACTTCTAAGCTTTTTCTGTTTACCCTTTATCACCCTACAGCCGGAGGAGTACACACTGCAGTCACTGCCTCTACAGTCCACCGCTGTGTTACATATACTGTGCCTCTGCTCTGTTAGCGGGTGAGAAGTAATGCGCATTGGTAACAATTGTGACTTTTGGGCCTAGAGGATACGTTTTTTACAACCACGGCCTGCAAGAGGGAGAGACAGAATGCGGGGGTGAGAAGCCCGGCCACGCTAATTAATAAAATAAAAAACAGATGGCCCCTGTGCGCCGCTGCGTATAGATTATAACTAAAGGACAACAAAGTTGCATTAAAAGCATGGCAGCGAAGGAGCGCACACTGCAGTCCCAACCCCATCCCTCCTCGCAAAATTGTTCAGTGCTCTGTTAAAAAATGTATACATGTACAGTGTAAGAGTAAACGGAAGCCAGGAGCGCGAGCCCGGTTAAGTGCGTGCTTGTAACTGGTGTAGTGCTTAGTGAGGTGTGTGTCAACAGCAGCACTATGTGTGTGGGGGAATACAGCGTGTGCTCTAATGAAGTAAATACAAGCACAGGGTTTGCATGTAAACAGCGCGTGTGTTTATCCCCCAAAAAAACAAACATGTCCCAGACGCGAAAGTAAAAGCGACTGCGCGCCAATCCTAACAAGAACCCCATCCCTCCTCCCAGGCGAAAACATTACGGCCCGGTTTGTAGCTAAATTCAAAAGTTTGGCGTAACGGCCCTGTTTAAAAGATTGTGACTAGGGGGGCCAGAGGCTAAGTTTCGAGTGAAAAGTAATGCACGTTTCATTCCAACCACGGCCACGCTAATTAATAAAATCCAGTCCACCACCATGTTACATATACGCAGCCTCTGCTCTGTTAGCGAGTTAGCAAGTGAGAAGTAATGCGCATTTGTAAAGATCGTGACTCCAGGACCCAGAGGCTACGTTTCATTACAACCACAGCCTGCAAGAGGGGGGAGAGAGACTGCATGTGAAACAAGCGCAGCCACGCTAATTAAAAACAGATGGCCCCTGCGCGCCACTGCTGGCTCCCGAGAGCAAAACGCTCTGGGAGTAAACATTTCAAAAGAAGCTGGGACATCCACACGCCTTTGGCCAATTGCGTACTGAAGCCAGACGCAAAGGTCAATAGCGTGTGAGCACCACATGCACGAGCTTCTACTAAACCTGAAGAAAGCTGAAGTGATTCCAAGAGGTCGATTTCCTAGAGCAGCGCATGCACTGCGCTAGGATCGACCTAAAAAAGAAAGTCCCTCAGCAGAAAGCAATTCTGGTATTTTACTGACCTCTACTGGTCGTTTTCTATCAAGACAGTTAAATAGAGGCAGTTGAACGGAAAAAAAAGTCCCTAAGCAGAAGCAGACAAGTCCTAGGGCTGATCTCCAGAGCCCACAAAGTACATACACATATTAGTATATAGTAAAGTATATACAAGAGGTCTCGAATGCTCGACCTAAAAAAGGAGTATTTCCAAAGGACAGGGAAATATGAATGTCTAAGAAACAAAGGTCTCACACAGAAGGGCCATTGAAAGCCACAGCTGCAAGTGAGTTGAGCTATCTAAGAAAGAGACAGAGTGAAAGAGAGAGCGTAGGAACCCTGGGGACTTCCCTTCAGATATTGAAGTATCTCCCCCGCCCTCCAGATGTTACATTGAAAAGTGATCTTAAACAGTGGCTGCCGTCTCTCCGAAGCCATGTTGCACATCACCTAAGTCTCTATGAAGCACCGTAACCTGAGGAGAAAACTCTGTGGGGTCTTGGAGGCCGCGTTCGTGTGATAATTATTTAATTGCAGTCACTGAGATGCTGAGCCTCCCCTAAAATCTGTTTATCAATCAGGAGAGCCAGCAGAGAATGGGAAGCAGGAGATACTTTTTTATGTTAATGTTACATCTGTCTCCACTGATTTGGGAAACATCTAATTAGGAGAGGCTCAACAACTCAATAACCAAAATGAAATAATTACAAAAAACAAAGGGGTCTCAGAGCCCCCCCCCCCACCCCCTCCAGAATTTGCTCGTGCATCATGGTTTCTGAAAGGCATGTTTTGTTACTGTCACTGTTGGATTTTCAGTGTCTGTGGAAATATTCCAAACAGAAAAGCATACGTTTAAATCTTATGACAGCGCACATGTATATCGGCGTATAATGCCAGTTGTATTTAAGGTGTGATAGGTGTATCTACTGAACTCCATATACTAACACTAAGTGAATAACAATAATTGGATAACTGAATAGAAAGCACTGAACTTTGGCATTAAATGGAAGAGAGAAAGATGTAACCCTTCAGTCTCTGAACTGTACAATATGCAATCCTGTATTTAAATCCTGCCTTCCTCACTTGACCAAACTTTATGACCATCAGCCCATTGCTTTACTTCACTATGTGTAATTTTTTTTGACTATTCAGTTTGAGAGCACATTGAAGTAATTCAGTATAGGATCTGTGCTCTACAAAAACCTCACATACATGGTTAATACAAAATAATCTTCCCTCGCATTTAATAACAATATAGGCTTAATGAGTACAGAGAATTACAAACCGACATGTTTTGATAACTCGCAGCAAAGTGTATTCTTGTATCTATAATTGTTATTCTGATATGTTTTATTGTCAAAAAAATATTGCTTTCAATAAATTTCACCTAATTCAGTGATATAATGATGTGTCCTCAATTCAGAGACTGAGAAATTTTGAAAGGTATATTTTTCATTTTTTTATTTGTTGTCTTATTTACATATTTTGATGGCCCTGCTAGTGCTTTGGCTCTTGGAGCCAAACCAGATCTCTTCCTCAGCTCTCTAAGGCCGTCTTTGTTCCCTCAGAAATGTAGTGCCACCAACGCCCTTGCAAATACAGCAGAAGTGAAGACGTCATGTGCACTTCCTCTGATATTACTCAACATCAACTATCCTAGCTGGTTCTTCACTTTTCTTTATTTAGAACTTGACTCCTGCTTCTAGTGATGGGCAGAGTCAGTTACAAGTCAGTCAGACTTGGCATGCAGCTAACTTTGCCACAGCGCTACCTTCTCTTTCCAAGCACCACTGTTGTTGGAAACCACCCACTATCCCTTGAGCCAGTCTGTCTGAGAACAGGAGAGCAGTTGTTTGCCCAACACAGCAGATCAGAGTCCAATACTCTCTTGTAATGCGTTGCTCAAAGACAGCAGTTTCTGTCTTGCTTCAGAGTCACTTTGCCACGTAAGAGATATAAAAAGCTGAACCTTGCAGTTTTAGAAAAGAATGTTCCCGGCTTGGCCAGTCTGACATTCTTTGAGAGCTACACCTTAATCTGAGCTTCAAGCAGAATGAGGCAAAGGCTGACGTCATCCTGAGGGGATTTCATACTGAAGTAATCGCAGCAGAGCTCGGCTCAATGCTTGTGCTAGGGCCAAAGGCAAAAGCATAAATCAAGGCCCGGAAATCTGAGTTTCTTCCACATCATGTCACCTTGTGCTGAAACAGATTAGCATTCTTTCTTGGAGGTTTGGAAGCTGCCATGTACTACCCTCACAAGGCACACTTCTGACCTGAAGTTTCCAACAGTGGCAGCCACTAGCATGAAAAAGTGATGGGCAGCACAGGGGACAAAAAAATAAATTAAATAAAACTCACCTCCTGCCTCCCTCTGCCTCCCCGCGCTCTTCAGCTCCCGATGCACAGGAGCTACACACACAGGCTCCCAGACTCCTCTGTGCCAATCCAGACGATGCTCTCATGCTGGTATTACCCAGCATAAGAGAAGTGCCAGGATTGGGCTGAGTGGGCTGGTTTGACGCTCCAGCAAGGACTGGGAGCCTGTGCTCCTGAGCCCTGCTGATATTTCCAAGCAACAGCCTGGAGATATCCAAGTGCACATGTCGGTTTGGCCATTTTAAGACGGCCAGCCAAACCATCATGCACACTTGGTGCCCTGTGTCTGCCACTCCTGCTGATGGCCGCGCCCTCAAGACTCGGCTGCGGCTCTCTCCTACATCTAAAATAAAATGATGATAAAGCAGTTTTATTAATGCTTTATTATCATTTCATTTTACATGTTTTCATGCTGGTTCCTGCAGAGGGGCGACACTCCTCCGCCATAATGGAGGAGACGCCCTTGGCTTTCAACCAGTTTATGCTGTGGACACGTCTTTTGTCAGATGACCCAACATCTACATCTTGTCTTCGAGGTTTGTCAGAGGCAGTCCTTTCAATGTGTATAGGCAACACCCATTTTAGGTCTTGCCTACTAGAAATCAAAATCGCTGTCTGCTGCAAGATGTATTGTTAACTCACAGAGGGCTTAGAGCCCGTCCATTGTTTAGGATTGGTAGGCTTCGTTGTCACTCACATTGGCTTGCTTCTTATTCATTAGAGTGTATAAGCTTTCCTTCTTCTTTTTGTGTGCGTACCTCCCCTGGTGCATTGACACGTTACTGTGTCCTTTCACTGTTCACTTTTCAGGCGCAACGTTTTTATTTTTATTTAAGCACTACACAAGAATGCATGAGTTTTCCAGCTGTCTCCCAGGTATACTTCTTTCCCCAGTCATGCTCCAGTGTTCCTCTCTCTCGCATGTGTGTGTCTCCCCACTCACCCCACGGTGGTTTCTCGCCTGTGTGTTTTTCCCTGCTGTTGGAAAGTCATCCTGTGTGCCCTGTGCACCGCCATTTTTTGCTGACTGGTACTGGTGGTAACTGACTCTGACTGTATCCTGGGCTCTGCTAGGCAGGCCCAGGACCAGTGCTATCGTGAAAACACATTGAGAATACAGTAAAAACGCCTACATACATTAGGGTACACTATATATTAGGGTACACTTATAATTGACATGACCTACCCTATAAAGCAATAGACATAATTGGGTAGGGGGCTTGAAACTACCTTTAAGTCCCTAGTATATAATGGCCATGGCAGTTGAGAGGCCAGCAGCTCTTTTTGCACTTGCATGTGTGCATTGCTGAGCGCCTGAGATCATTTTAAAAACAGCCCTGTGTTGCAGGACTGCTTTGAAATGCAAACTGTGCTCAAACTCGCTTTGGTGCTAGGGGCACTTAGAAATTGATCTTCTACAATATTTAGGCATATTAGGTACATCCAGGGTCTCCCCTAGGTGTCCTAGGGGTGGGGGGTTATGTCACTATAAGGAGGGTCCTTATAAATGATGTTTTATATGTCCTGGGGTATAGAAAATGCACATTTAATTTCCCTCATTGTAGAAAGGTCCTTCCCAAAATCGACTTTGGTGCTAGGGGCACTGGGAAGTGAGGATTTATACTATATTCACATATTCAGGACCCATAAAGTCTCTCCTAGGTGTTTCGGGGTGGGGGCATGTAAATATAAGGAGGGGCTTTATAAAAGATGTTTTATGTGCCCTGCTGCTGGAGAAATTGCACACTGCAGTTTCCCCATTGTAGATGCCTAGCCCCATAGGATAACATTGCAATAGTTTATGAATGCATAACTATTGATAGGAACCAAAGAAAAATATCATTCAAGGACATAGGAGAATGGTAGTGATAAATCCAGCAATATGCTATTGTTGAATTTATCCTAAAGTGTGCAGAAAAGAAGGTATAAGACTTTTTTGTCTGTACGCCAAAATTCAGCCTTCCTGAGGTCTCCTCTGATTAGTCAGAGTTAACAGGATTAGCCAGACTGCTTTGATGAAGTGATAATTGGCTCACTCTGAAGGGGGGCTACCTGTTATAATGAACTCTCCTCCACAGGTATGCCAGAGCAGGGGTGAGGGGTCATAAAGCATCAGCCTCAAAGGGAGAATTGGACAGGCAGAAGTGAGCAGGTCCATCTACCCTCTTCCCCTATGATCCAACCAGACGGCAGGCTTAAGGAAGGAATTTGCAGATGTCAGGGGAAGGAGAGCCATGGAAATGAGTCACACTTGGGGTTGGTTTAACTAGCTCTTGCTACTCTGCTAAGATTTCAGCCATGTTGAATTTTGGAGGAATAGTGCTTTCTGGGAGAAGAATATGCCACACTTTGGAGGAAGTGGTCATGCTCTGGGGTGTTGCCCTGCACCTCATTGGGCAGGAGTGCCATCCTCTTGACCCCAGAGAACACTGAATAAGTACCTGAGAGGGGCAGAGCTTCTCAGATCTGCTGCTTGAAACTAAGAAGAAGGCTTGCCAAGCTGGAAACTTGATGTGCACCATCAGGCCCTGCCCTCTGACCTGCTGCATTATCTGGAACTACAGCCCTTTGGATGTACCTAGCTTTAAAAGGATTAGGAGTGGACTCCCTGCAAGCTACAGGTTAACAGAGCTCACCTGCCTCAACTCCATCAAGAGTCCACTGCCTGGAGTGTATCCAGTGGACTTTTAAGGGTGTTGTCCAGGTGCATTCTAGGAATTGTGGTTCCAACCTTTCAAGGACCATCTTGGAGATTCCAGACCCTTGGATTGTGTTTTGGACACTTTGGACCCTCGAGAGGAACTTCGGGAACAAGTTCCAGAAGTTTGGGAAAGTTTGGTGAACTTTTGTGAAAAAGCTCCAGAGGGTGACTGGACCCTCACGGAAAGGCAATCCGGAGAACCCTCACCGCATACTGCCTGCTGGAGGAGGCTGCACGACGTCTGGTGAGAAATCCTCTAAAAAAGTTTCTAAGTGTGAAGGTAAAATCTTGACAGGGGTCTCCCACTTAGTGTATCCCACTAGGGCACCATCGCAGTCAGCCTAAAACTTTGCCTTTATCCCGGTTACAGGGGACCAAATTTCCAGAAGTGGCACTATTGGTTTCTAAGCATTAGAAAGTTTTTAATCTTTAAAAATTCATATCACTGATCCCCTACATTGGATGTTTGTTGTTTTGGTGTTATAATAAAGATAAAAATATTTCCTATTTTTATAAATTGGTGTTGAATTTTTAATTATATGTTGCGTCTTAATTATTCAGTGAATTTGTGTTTTTAAATGCTTTAATACCTGTCTCCTAAGTTAAGTTTGCCTGCTCTCAGCCAAGCTACACAGGGTTGAGCATGGGAATAATTTATTGAGACCTGTACTGAGCCTTAGACTGCATTAGTGGCCCTTTTGCCAGTGGTAAATATATATTTACTACTACTAATAAGCCACTTTCCAACACCCACCAGCTCTGTTTCACCCAGTTGCTCCCACTTTCTAGAACTCCACTTTGCCCTCTCTCTGTATCCTTTCCCTCTCCCGCACTCTGTGTAGCTTCCTCTCAATCTGCACCCCTGTTGCCTCCCACCAACCACTTTGGAAAAAAAAGCAGCAGCATCTTTTTGTAGATTTGTGCATACTTGGTGTGTGCACCTACAAAATAATGCAGCTGTTTTTTAAAAATCTTTTTAAAAATTCTTTACTCATGGTGCGCAGCATCATGAATGCTGTGTAGTGTGGTTAAAAACCATTGGTATAGCTGAGTGGTCCCAAAGGGAAGACCTATTGGCTTTGCCAGTGCTTTTTTGACTTTGGACTCACACTGCCCCCATCGATATGTCTGTGCACTCAACTTTCTTATTAGCTATACCTGGATAACACTTAATACTGTACAACCTCCAAGCCTGTGTATTTCCTATTTCATCGTCTATTTGTCAAGTTCATGAAGTGTTGATGGTCAGTTGCTGTGGAGAAAAACTGCTGCTAGCTGCTCAGGTTGCTGCAACCAGGCCCGGACTACATGTTATTTACCTCAAGCATTTCCTGCTAGGCTGGAGCCTTTGAAGGGCCAGTTTTTAGGGCAGGGTGCTGCAGGTGGTGACTCTATCACTTTCTTCAACTTCATTAGGTAAGTACAGCAGGCACAGGGGGCTTCAGGAGAGAAAAAGAGAGAGAGAGAGAGAGAGATGGAAGAAAGAGAGAGATGAGAGAGAATGAGAGAGAGATGAAACAGCATGGAGGAAGGGAGTAGGGCTGGTCTGAACATTTTTTCCCAGGGCTGCTTTTGGTTCCCAGTCCAGCCTTGGCGTTTGGTTAGAATCATTTCCTTCTTCCAGAATTACACTTATACTTGTTCCTACACCACTTTTCCTGCCTCAACCAGTTTTGGACTGGCTTTTCTGGCAGTGTGTCACTGCCAGATGGGCCAGCTTGAAATAGCCAGTGTGTGGATCGATTTCTTTCTTTTTTTGTTTTTGGTCCCATGGGCCATTATGGGACATAACAAACAAATCAGGCAACGGTAAATGCTTAGTGTCTTCAAAAGGAGAGTTACTGTTCATGTAAAAATATACTTTGGATCAGCCTAAATTGTTTGATCAGTCTTTTTTTATGCAAAAACCACATTGCCATGCTTATGTTCATGTTTCAGTGAGGTGACAAAGGCAGTAAGCCTCTTAATTTACATTGTAAATGATTTGGCAAAGCCTTCAGAGTTACCCGTTTTGATTGTGAAAAGTCTCATGTTTTCCAATAGGTCCACATAGGGTGAATCCTACTTTTTTTTAATTACTGTTATCATTATTTCTATTAGAGCCTTCTTGCGCACAAATTATCACAATATACCTAAAAGATAACAGGAGCATATCACATTTACTGGGTTAGTTCCCTGTTGTGGTAATACTTTAAGGAAAATGATTTGCGTCTGGGTTAAGCTGCAGTGCCCATATAGGAGGGGTTCCAATCTGTTATTCCACCTGAAATCTTGTCATCTCACCCCAGACTCTTCCCCTCCCATCTCGTTCCCCTGCGCTTTCTCTCTCCCCACAGGATCCGCGAGACAAAGATAAAATGATATCATCCAGTAGTTTTCCTAAATGTGTATGTATTGTGAATGAACTTTCTAGTGTTCCTGATGCCGCAGAGTGTCCAAGGTCCTTCCGCTGTAGTTCTGTGCTGGGTTGGCACTCTTCTACTGGTGTACAGCCCATTGTTTAGAAATGTTACAACATCCTATGACAACATGACATCAAAGATGCTCGAAACTTCCTTAGAAACGGGCTAGTGTTATAAACTTAATAGTGCCACTTCACACTCTGATTTGCCAAATATGCGTTGTCTTTGAACATGCCATGCTGAAACTCCAGTTTTCTCTCGTTTTTCATGCAAGAATTATGTATAAGAACCTTAGATTCTGGGGACCGTTTTTTTACGCCTTTCCTCTAAGGCCTCTGCCCATTTCTCCTATGATTTTGCTGTTAATTTTGAACGTAAAAATTTCTGATTTGGGAATATGTAGTTTGCGTTTTAGCATTCATGGCATTTTTAAATTCTCTGTACCGCTTACATTTTTGAGACTTAATAATAAAACCCTTTAACTTTTACCTGATCTAGAACTCAGTTATTGAGAGATCCCAGTTACTTATTTACTACTCTGCTAAGTTTATGTTGGGTCTGATGTTGGAGAGGGTGCCTTTTAACACAAAATCAACTCCGGGGTGGAACTGCCAGAGGTAAATTGTGGGTGTTTTGAATCTTGGGATGTCCTAAATATTGGGTACAGGGTTCCACTTCCACATAATATATAACTTGCATTTGAAAACACATGAAGATCATGGTGATTTGTGCTTTTGATACTGGGGTAATCACAGTGCCTTTCTTTGAAAGCAGCAATCCCTGGCAGCTCTCCTTTAGGGTTAAACACAATGGGACATGCAGACTGTTTACTTATTTGAAGAAGGTTGTCGCATCTGCTGACTGTACTGCAGTGGGCGATAATCCCTATGGAAATGTCTTCACTATTTCAAGAGTCAGAACTGTTGGCTTTGGCATTACTTGTACATAGTTATGATATTTTTGTATTAGAGGGACAGTCCCTGATCTCGGGCTGTTATCATTTTGTCCTTGCTTCCTGTCCCAGTGTTGAACTGCCCTTTCGGGGAGTCTTATACTGCCAGATGGTCCAGTTTGAAAGGGCCAATGGGAAAAAACTGCCCAAATACAGACCTTCCAAACTGGCCCATCTGGCAGTGCCAGACGTCGCGAAAAGCCAGCCGAACACTATCCTGACCTATTTTTACTTTACATAGAATCCGGACAAACGACGTTTTGGGCCCATCCATTAAACGTCTCTGTCCATTAATGTCTTTCCACACGTATTGAGTGTGGCGTCCAGTTTCTCCCATACACTTCGCTGTCAGATTCTCTGCATTCTCAGTGTATCCAGACTCATCTGTTTACGAAAGCCGCTTATGGTGAGTCAGTTCACAAGACTGAGCCATGCAAGTCTTTGCGTTGACCTAGTCATTGTTAACACGGTTCCCGGACTGCCCCCCTTTGGATTCTGATGCCCTGCTGAGGTCCTAGCCCTCAGTCTCTGTCATAGTTACACCCCACAGCTCCCTGTGCTTCAGTCTTTCAATGTTATAAGCATCCAAGGGTGTCTTACGTACTTTTTCCAACAAACCACACCACAAACAGAATAACACTGGCACTGTTGTTGGGGGTTTTAAGACATGCTTTAATAGATCAAAACATAGGAACAGGATTCGGAAAGAGCTCGATTTTCCCGTACATGGGAAAACGTCCCCACCATGAGTCAAGCAACCCCATGCCAAGCATTTAAGTAAACTCACATCGCCATGTTGCTATATGCTGCATCACCACACAACAGTTGGGTGGGTCCCAGGTGCTGACACGTCTTTCATACAATGAAGAAGTGTTCCGTTTATTTAAATACGATCATGCCACAATTCTGAATAAAGCTCTGCTTTGCTGGCTGTGCTGCCCCTAGGAGTCCAATCTGGCACCGGCAGGATTCAATGGAGCCAGGTCTGGCCTGCTTCAAATGAGTCACTTGTGTCTGGGTTTCTTGTATTTATTAACAAAGATTTTCCCTGCGAAGTAATGTGTCAGAGGAAGATCAGTGCATTGTAGGAGCTGATATGCCAGGCATGGTCACTCTTTGCTTGCTCACCGCATCCCAGCTGATGATTCCTAAGCAAGCATTTCCAATGCAATAGGTCTCATATTTGCGAGAGTTTGAGCTATTGGCATTGTAAATGACAAAGCCTTTTATTTATATGTATTGAAAACCTGCAAGCGGTGCATAAACACGCACTTTGTACTTATAGTCCTTGCTCACGGGAAGCAAGGCTGGCAGTAAAAGAGGTGCAGCTTTCGTAAGCAACGACTATAAGTACAAAGTGCATGTTCAGGCACTGCTTGTAGGTTTTCAAAACACATAAATAAAAGGCATTGTCATTTACAATGTCAATAGCTCAAATTCTCACAAATGCGAGACATATTGCATTGCAAATGCTTGTTGAGCTCTGTGAGGAAGGTGGCAGCAGCCATAGGAAGGCAGGGACCGTGACGCAAGGCTGTGCGTTTCAAAAGCAGGAGGGAGGACGAGGCAGCTGCAGCCAAAACAGACCACAGTCTTTAAATGCACAGCAAATGTGTCAAGATAAGAGCAAGATTTACAGCCCTGTTTACTACAGAGCTCTGCAAACCACGAGTACTTATCTTGAGTGCTCCAGCTTCAAGAAAGCAATAGTGCTTACAAGCTCTGAGTAACAACACATGTAACAGGGGCAGTCATTAAAAATGGGTGGAGCTTTTAAAGTCCATATCCTGAATACAGCATGTCTCACAGAGACAGCGCAAGTGCTGCCTAGGCAAGACCTAAAAATAAAGAAGGTCTGACACTGCCTAACACAGCAAAATACTGATTTTCAAATGTAATCATGCAAAAATACCCCTGAATTTTATAAAAGAAGCTAATAAATACAAAACAGACATGTACAACATTATATTAACATGTTTAGTTTCGTAATTACCAAATTTAAATAAATTCTCCTCAAAAAGAAAAATATGGACACAATCCATGTGAATAGAATGAACAGTAAATAGAGAGCTCGGGATGCTATTAATTGTAATAACTCAGATGGCAAAGCTTCCATATACTATATTTGTATCCAGAAAATTGTAGAAATGCAGTACTACATAATATAAAGAGCAAATTAACACAACAGATCAGTATATCTCTAATTAAAGTTGGACATTTTCTTAAAGCTGGAGTAGACATGGATGGCATATAAGTTGACACTAATGTTATCCAGTGCCATGTGCCAGATGTATAGGAACTTATGTTTAAATATGCTTTTGGGTTTGGCTGTGAGTTGTTTCAGGTTTATTGTGCTATAATAACACGTCAAATAATATATCTGTAATTATAACCCTGGGAAGCAAGGTAAACAGAATACATTTTGCATGACTAGTCCCCCTGCAATATCATGAATGAGGCATTCCTCCTGTACTATGTTGCAGAATATCTGCTCCGTTTTCACACTCACACAAGTTGCTATGGTCCCCCTGCAATGGGTAGTGTACCCCCCTTTATTTGGTATTTCACTGCAGTCATATATAAGCATAAAATAAGCACCTCCGAATAGAAGAACTATTCCCCTCTAAAGCATGGCTACAACCATGAAACTCGTCAGAAGATTTTCAGTCAGGGGCGTAGCTTCAGGAGGGGTGTTTGGGGTGTTACACCCCCCTAATAAATGTATTTAGTAGTTGAGCACAGGTGCTTTCAGTTGGGTATTGTGATATGTCAGTCGGATTTAAGCAGGCATTTTTACATACAGGTACGCACAGACAAAAACACACACACACACTCTCTCTCTCACAATATTGTGTTTTCTCTGTAAGTACTCCTACCAATCCACATTCCTCTTCCTTTCCACTGCCCCTTAGGCCCCTCTCATGCCTCCTGCTTGTCCTATAATGTATTTAAACATTATACTCCAGCCTGATTGTCGGAAACTCTGAAGCTCACCCCCCCACACACACACACAAATCTTACTGACCAAGCTACGCCCCTGTTTTCAGTGCGAGAGAAAGCTGAACTATAGCTATCATAAAGCATTGCTGAAGGACTGGTCGGTCCAATGTAAGAGAGTCAAACCCACACCCACTGCTACGTAATTACATAATTGAGCACTGGAATGGGGTCTTCCTCTTAAAGGTGAGAAGGAATTGCAGTCACTGTACGCATTCAGATAACTGCTAGGGGAACTGATGAGTGTCAGTGAAAGGCAATTGTTATTGGTGGGCTACATCAAAGTTGTGTGTTATGCAGTTCATGTACAACATCCAAAAACTACTTGGCCTTTTGACACTGAGGGGCTTTAGATTATAGCTGTCTTCTGCTTGTGGTAGGTTCACCCTTGGAAAGGGCCCACTAGGATTTATTCGTCTTGCAGCCTCATGTCTGGCCTGTAATCCTAGACTTGGTCAGTTTGTATATTGTGGGTAGTCCCAGTGAAAGTCGATACTAAATGGGGATGGAGGTCCTGTGATCAGCAGATGTACCACCTCCTCCGGCAGGAGTCACTGATAATGGCTGGCAGGCAGTTGCTGCAGCGTTGAACTAGTGAGTGATCTGACCGGGTGCAAAGATTGGCATTGAACCCAGATGGACCGCAGAAGTATCTCATGGGTGTAAAACAGGATAAAGGGGTGTTGACAGCCTTCCAATTTCTGGGTGTCTGGCTTGTTCACCTCTAGAGGACATGTGGCTTGTAGATGTAGGCTGGGAGGTAGTGGGATGGAATTGGTAGTGCAAATGTTTCTTGTGCTGTGATTGGAGATTTATCTGGGACAGGGAGGCTGGAGTTCAGATTCTTAGCTTTACTACTGAAAATTGATGACTGCAAGCTGGATTGAGCCTCCAGTCCTTAATATTGTCTGATGGTTGCCAGTGGTTATAATCAGCACTTATTTTATGGGACTGGAACCTTTTACCATCTCCTATTCTGTCATGGTCTGGTCCCAACCAAAATAACTCCAGGCCTTACCTTGTTGCCTTTGGTACTTTTTGGACAGTCACAAAACTCTTGCAGCTGCCTTCACATTTAGCGTCGACAAACACAATACTGGGGAGCCCCCCCTCCTTTTGCGCAAAATATAATGTGGCTTTAAGGGAACCTTGTGGTGTACTGTGTTGGACGTAGTTGGAAGGCCCCTTGATTAAGCCCCAAAAAACAGAACTGGTTTAGCATAAATCCTGGCATGTTATACAACCTAAAGTGAGCCCATAATATTTATCGAGTTATTTGTGGCTCGTTTTTTCTGATAATTGTTGGAACTGGGACATGTTCTTGCACTGTTAATTCTTTTTTTTTCTTTTGATGTTGTGACGTCCCTTGTCTTGTATATTGTGTTGTTCAGGCATTGTTTGTAATATGTGAAAAAATGCATTTTGAATGTGTTTCCCAACAACTTTTTTGTTAATACTTCAATATTCTTGACACTCTTCCTTATATAGATTGACTGAAATAACTGTTTGAACCACTAGTTAATAAAAACCTCGATCACGGTGACTAAAAAGCCGTGATCTGATAATCAAAAAAACATCTGAAGAGTTGTGTCAGTACTGGCATTCTTTAATGATTGTTTACTTCACATATAGAGCAGCAGAAGAAATCAGGGTTACTCTTTCTTTTATTTGCACATAGGTCTATAGAAATAGAAGATTAGACAACACGATGATCCTTCACATTTTAGTGTATTAGCTAGCAACCATCTTGTATTTCAACAAACCTTAATGGAAATTAAACAAGGGCTATTTCACAGTGGATCTCATCTGCTTATTTTCATCAAACCAGTGAGGGGCCCCAGAATGCGAGAGCAGCTAATGCGGACACACACCTTCAGTCTTGGAATGCATGTGGTGGTATTGGTATGAGCACACACCTCAATTCTAAAGACAGATGCTGTTAATTAAACATTAGCTTCCTGTTTTTTGTACTAGACTCTATGTCTGTGTTGATGAGGCTTATGTCTGCTTGTAAATTCCATTTTCAAAGTAATGTGTACAAGCAATCGAGTTTTACTTGGCAGTGCTTAATGTGCAAAAAGGAAATGTCTGTGGCCAAAATATTTCTTAGGAGGTTGCTGCTCGATGACACTGCTGCATCCATTTCTCTCTTCCTTCCCTTGGTGTGGGCACCTTCGACTGATTTTGTGGCCAGCGCCAGCCCCACCTGCAAGCAGTGATGGTTGGTAAACTTTAAAACTGATGGGGCTTAAGTAATGCCTGCACTAGACCAGTATGATCTTGATGTCTTCTTTCTTTTTTTGGGATCCGTTCCACACCAAGAAAAGTGCCACATGGTGAATTTTACAACACAATTTTCCATTAAGATCCAGAGGCTCTAAAGGGGCACTGAGGACATATTCCAATATATTTGTGGTGTAACAGGAAAGCCTTCCCTCCTCATGGGTCATTTGGGCCTACCCTCCACAAGAAGTCTATGAAAAATGGTGGCACAACTGAGGATTTTACAGTGCAATTCCCTGAAAATTGTCTAAAGTGGCTTATGTATTACAGGCATTTAAAAAAATCTAATAATGCAAATTCACGTGGTCTATCATTTATCAAAATGCATATAGAATCTTTCTTCACTTCATATTTCCATCCTGTTCCTTCCAAGTAAATTCTGAGAATCTTCTTGGAAGGGCCAGGGTCGAGATTTCAAAAGTTATACAAATCTTACAATTACTTACCGTCAATAGTCACGCGGGACAATTCCTACAGGCTTATACAGCAGTGCTACTGCTCATTTACACAAAGCCTATAGTATCAGAGTGCAGCTGGGTTACACCAATCGTAAATGCTGGACCCAGACAGCAGTAGTAATATTATTGAAGATTTTTCCAATTTTACTAGATGGAAAATCTTCACACAGGCATGAAACAACAGCTGTAGCCGCGACACAAAATATTCATCAAATGTTCTGCAGTGGAATACTCCTCCAATATTCTAAGATGAACTGGTCAGCAGATACTATGCCATGTAACGCCCATTAGATACAGTGCCAAGGAGTGTGAATTGAGCATGATGCCATGTAATGACCATCAGGCACCGTCAAGTAATGCTCATCACTTACTTTGACATCCTGAAAGCCCAGAAGGCCTGTGGCAAGGCTGTCATGACAGGCTCATCCTTCACTGTGTATAAGATGCCATTCATACAGTTTACTAGAATGCTTATGAGACCTTCTGCCATGGAATGGAAATCATTCAGTGTACCACGATAACCACAATAGATACCTCCAGACGAAATGCTCCTCGGGTGAAGTGTCATGAGATGATCACCAGACATTCAACCCCGATATGCCCTTCAGACAGACAGCTTCACATACAATGTTCATCAAGGTCTGTGTGTAAAAGCCCATCTGATCTGGGCCATAATGTGGCACTAGACACCCAGCAGATCAATCCTATATGCCACACTTGTGGACGCCCTCCCTCCTACCCCTCCCCCCCATGGTTTTTAAAATAGGAAACAGTCTTTTCTCACTGACTTGCACTTTGGGCTCTGGGACTTATGTGTGTTTTTTTTTTAGGGATTTAGCACCAGGACACATTGACCCGTACCGCTATTACGTGTAATCTATTTTTGTGTGACCCTTTTTAGGAGTCATTTTAGCTTAGCGAAAAGGAGATCTCCATATTGAGCTGAATCATCATTTTTAATTCCCCTGCACTGCATACGTCAGTTTCTGAATAAAACCATGTCGAGCGACCAGCTTTTCCTGAAAAGTGAGTCACTGTGGTGTTTACTTCACCCTCCGTTGCTAACGGGCCCAGTTTGTGTTCAGTGATGGGGAGATAGAATGGCATTGTGTAAATGGAATCTGGAAGACATCCTGTCTGGGCTTCGGAAGCTCCAGTTTCATGTCTCTCAGACTGGCAGGGTTCCCAGCTGCCTTGTCCTGCCATTGCAAGCTGGCTGCTGAGGTGTTGCCTGTGTCTTGCACCGTGTGGCTGTCTTCCCAGCAGGAGGCCGAGGCTCCTGCCTTCAGACAGGGAACAAAGAAAGCCACTTTCGCAAGGGGATATCAGCAAGGATGGAGATATGCGCTTCTAGGGATTGTGGTGCCGCCCTGCAGGGTTTCATGTGAAGGACTAAACATTGTAGATTGCAAAAACAAAGTATAAAGCATCTACTGCTAAAATCTCTGTCCTTCACAGCTACCTCACTACAATATGTCGGTCTGTTTTAAAGTTCTTAATCGAACCAAATTCACTTTCTACTATACCTCTCGTAAGAAGGAATCGATGCATCATTCTAAAGCCAATGCTAGTATATCTGGGTGCATGTACTTGATACTGGGCTAAGGGGAATATCAACGTTTTTTGGTGTATATTTTAGCGGTGCATTTTTATGAGTTCAAGTTTTCACATGCTACCAACTCACTGCTGGGCATGGACATTCTGCTGACATTATGTGCCTGCTTCTGCAACATCAGAATGGATTGCAAAGATGATCCGTAAAACCAAAGACGAAAGAACTGCACCAACAGAAAATACACATTAGTTCAGTTGAAATGAAGCTGGACCACCACTCCGTGCCCCAGGGTTGCAATGTGCATTTGGGCCAGCTTCTAGCACCAGTGGGTGCTTTGGTATTACAGAAGGCACCGCAGATGAGTGGTAGACCCTTTCTTTAATATGGATTATGCTGCCACAAAATATGCACTGCCTCATTTGCATCGTGCCTGGCCCCATGCAAATGTGGGAACCCTTTACTGTGGAACCAGCCCTTTACATCAGACTGAGCGGCAATATCCGCAAAATATCCTGGTAAATACTGCAGCTCGGCACCCACCGCCAATAAATTTGGGCATCGGAGCATTGGGGGACGCCCGCTAGCCCATTGAGGAACTCGGAGGCCGCAGGCAAGTTCGACTTTTGGCGCCTGCAGCTGGGGATCGCTGTGACTGTGAGAAGTTGGCCTGGCATATGCTGTCCACTAGTTATAGTGGGCACCTTGCACCAGTCCAAACGACCTTTATTGATGGTAGGTTTAAAGACAACCTTTATTGAAAGCTATCCTAGTGGTAGCTATGGAGAGCAGCCTTCAGGCTAAGTCTTGAAGGAGTGTAAAGCTGTTTGTTTTACCAGTCTATAATCTCATGAATGACCAAATGAAAGGAGAACCACACCAGGTATATATATAAAATATATGTATTTATTACTAAACACTACCCACTAGTCTCTTTATGAGGCTAGAGGTCGAAATACACAAGTTACAAGTCAATTAACACAGTAAATTAGCACAATATACGATTAGCCCTAGGGGCGTACCAAACCATATATTAAGAAAGTGGTATAAGAACCACGACTTGACTAGACACAAGGCCTAGAGCCTGTAGAATCGCTGGGACCCCAAGGAACCACCCAAGGTAGTGACACAGGGGACCCACGGGGGACGTGTGCAGTGTGTGATCACAGCCGCGAGCTCCGTTAGCGCCTATGGGGAAAGTCGCGGTTAGATTTTTAAAGTTTAGGGACACTTCGGAGTGGACTAGGAACAAACCCTTTTGGACTTAGAGGGTTCTAGGGCCAACACCCAGGGGAGCACCGAAGTACTCGTGTTACCTCACCCAGGGAAGCCGGGTGCACAGGTGTCAAATGGTGTCGGGCCGCGCCGTCGTTTTCAATGGCCGCTGGCTGAAAAGTGCTGCTGCCGAGAAGCTGCAAAGTGTCCGAAGAGATCCAAGCCTGGATCGAAGATGAGAAGAACCTGAAAGCAGAGGGGACAGAGTCTAGGTCACTAGCCAGTGACCAGGGGCACGATAGTCGAATGCCCACCGATGTCGGGTGCTTCAAGTTCGAAGAGGTGAAGATTGTCTCTGCAGCCACGAGGACCAGGAGGCGTCGATGATGACCAGAAGCTGGAATCGAGCTGTCCCACAAACGTAGTAGCTGACTGCGGTGTCGGTGCCTGGATTGGACCCAACAAGCCTTGGTAACAGCAACCCACGCAGAAAGAGAACAAAGGCTTCGGAGCGGACCAGCGAGGTCCGAGGGACTCCCCAAGCAAGGGAGAGTCAGGGCAGGCCTGGAGCAATCAGGGAGGCCCATTGAAAGTAGAGTTGTCCTTCTGAGGGACCCACAAGTCAACTGACAAGGGATCGCAAAGGGACCTCGGGCAGAATCACAAAATGGCAGCCCATGGGTCACTCAGAGTGGCCAGGCCAACAATCTTCAGTGGATTCCCTGCTCGGGGTCAGGGCTACAAATAACCCAAAGCACAGCCTCTAGGATTGACCAGAAACGTATGCACTTGCAAATGTGCACGGTGTCCAGGGGTTCTGGTTCCACGGTACCCACAAGGGCTACGGGTCTCAGCTTTGCTGGGGACTCGGGTCAGCCTCTGGGAAGTCTGGAAACCCACCTCCTGAGTTGCAGGGTTGTCGGCGTCCGGCGGGAGCTTCGGAGATGAAGACCGGACAGATGCGTCTTTGGTGCCTGCCAAGCAGGGGAGTAACTCCTTTACTCCAAGGGAGATTCTTCAGTCATCTGGCGAAGGTCCAGGATTCAGTTTCAGAGTTTCATCCAGGGATATCTAAAGTCCTGTTGCCATGGGTTCCTATCTTATACCCAAGGAAGGGGTTGGACTAACTCAGGGGACCCACCTATGGGAGGGTTTGGAAAGAGGGGTGGCTACACCCATTTCCTTTGTCCAGTTTCGCGCCAGAGCAGTGGTTGGCAGCCCCTGCAACCGGTTTGAACTGGGGTATGCACAGGGACACCAAATGTGCCCCCAGTGCAGGACTTCAAAGCACTCAGAGAGTGCACCCACCCAGCCCCAATACACTAAAGCCTGTGGTAACACCTCCCTGTGACAGGAAACCTATTGTCCAGGCCTCCCCTGCCGGAGTTTCGGTCAGCAGTAGGAGGCCAGACTCGTGTCTGTGGCTGCAGCATCCATTTTGTGATGCCAGGGCTCTGTTTAGCTGGTACCGGGTATACCGGTGCTGTCATGTCTCTCCCTCTAGAAGGGTGGGATCATTACTGGTGTGGGGGTATGATTCCAAGGTGTTTGACACCAAACATGACATGTTTCCGTGCAGCCATCCCAAAGTTAGCATTTACCGTTGAGATATAATGCACTTAAGAGTATATGGTCAGGCTGCACTCACAGACAACCCCAGAGGATAGATTCCGAAGGCTGCAGAGGGGCTCTGCTCAGGCAGGGGCACCCTCTCACATAAAACCAAGCACCCTGCCTTCAGGATTGATAAGGCCTGCCATAGGGGTGACTGATAGGTTTATATGTGCAATGATAGGGTGAGATATAGTGAACCTATATCTCAGTAAGGGGTGCAAACACCACCTTACTCAGGCTGCTGTAGCAGTCCTGTGGTGTCATTTTGGAAGGCTGCCCAGGGGTGGCATAATACATGCTTCAGCCCCTGGTAGGCCTCTGGGGTACCTATGCCCTGGGTACATAATATACCAGATACTAGGGACTTATAAGGGCACCCCAGAATCCAATCTGTGGTGTACCTAAGGTACTAGGAATCCATTTTAAAGAGAAAGCAGATAAAATGGGGCCCTGAATAGCAGGGTCCCAGTCCAACTAATTCGAAAACCAGCAAAACACCAGGAAAAAAGTGGGGGCAACCATGCAGTCAGATTCCACCTTCCTACATAACCCCCCCCCCCCAAACGAAAGGAGATAAGGCTAACCTTGCCCAGTTGAGCCTTTATTTACTAAGTGGCCATATAAGGAAGTACCTGCACTAGCATGGTTACCCCCTGGCTTATGGTCCACAAAGCAATCCCTAACCCCAAGGGGATGGGATGATCTCCACCATTTGGAGTCACTACCTGTGGTGTGTTTTGGCATAGTAAAAGGCTGGTGGGGTGTCTGAGTAGAGAAGTGAGGCCCTAATAAAGTTGGCCTCAGCTTCCTCAGATCACTACCCACCATGGAGGCCTTACTTTCCATGACTAAGTTGGGTCTAGCTCTAAGGGTCAACCTTTGGCTGCCTACAGCTGGGGGTTGGGTCCCTTTGGTTGGAACACTGGAGGGACATGGCAGGTTTGGAACCTTTTGGTCCCAGGTTTGCCTTTGCCCAGCAGAGTCCATCTGGGGGAGGTCCCTACACAATGGTAAGGGGGATCCCTCCGTGGGTTGAGGAATTTTCACCTGGCTAGGGCTACTAGACTGGGTGCCCCTAATCTGCTGATGGGGGGGTTCCTCTGGACAGGGGGCCCTGTGGGGTCCACTGACCTCCCTGACCTCTGCAGCCTTGGCTGACTGAGGCAGGGTAGAGAGGGGCAGGTTACCTGCTCCAGACTGGGTACCACCTTGGAAGGGTCCCCTGCCATCAGGGGTGTTGCCAGGACAGGCCTGACCACCTCTGGGGCAGTTCCTTCACTAGGGGTAGGATCAGTTCCCTGAGGAAGCTGACCCTTACCTATAGTCTGGGGGGAAGAAGACTTTTCTTCAACCCTTGTGCTCTCTTGTGGAGGAGAGTGGGCCATTCTTTCAGGCTCCATCACTCCAAAATTTACCTGGGGTTGGGCTGTGGACCTCACAGCCCCACTAACTCTCTCAGGGACGCCCAGCATTCTCAGATGGGCTTGATGTTCAACTTCAGCCCAGGCTGAAATTTCCAGATCATTGCCCATCAGGCAATCTACAGGCAAGTTTGGGGACACTGCCACTCTTTTTGGGCCTGTGACCCCTTCCCAGCTGAGATTGACTATGGCCATGGGGTGATCTGTTCTGACACCATCAATGTTGGTCACTTGGTATTTAAACTCAGGCAAAAGCTGGTGAGGGGGGACCAGTTTCCCTGCCACCATGGTGACACTAGCCCCTGTGTCCCTGAATGCCACAGCTTTCTGACCATTAATCAGTGGCTCCAGTCTGTACCTGCCCAATGCATTGGGACCCATGGTAAAAGTGGCAAATCCCATGCCACCATCACAGACTAAGGAGGCTTGTGAGGGGGACCTGTCTAAACTAGGGCCCACCTCTGTTCCCCATGAGAATGCACCTAACTTTTAGGTGCAATACTACCGCCTGGGGGATTACTACTAGTAGTACCAGGAGGAGTGGTAGTATTAGTTTGGAGGAATATTTTCTTTATTGCCAATCCTGGGGCAACTGGGATCAGTTTTCCAGTGGCCAGGCTTTTTACAAACATGGCAATATGGTTTCTTTTCAGGAGAGGAAGGAGTTTGGGACCCACCCCCAGAAGAGGACTTTTGGGGTCCTGTAGTGGACTTATCCTTAGATTTATCCCCACCTTTCTCTTGGGACTTGGTAGAATCTTTCTTCTGGTCACCACCCTGATTCTTAGGCCTTACCCTGGTTCTGACCCATTTGTCTGCCTTCTTTCCCAATTCTTGGGGAGAGGTCAGATCAGAGTCCACCAGGTACTGGTGTAAAAGCTGGCTTTGACAATTATTAAGGATCTGCTCCCTCATAATCAAATTGTACAATCCTACAAAGTCATGCACCTTGCTGCCAATTATCCAACCCTCCAGAGCCTTGGTAGCACAATCTACAAAGTCAACCCAGTCTTGAGTCTGAGCCTTTTGGGTGTCTCTGAACTTCAACCTATACTGTTCAGTGGTTAGGCCAAACCCATCAATCAGAGCACTCTTCAAGACTTTGTAATTGTCAGCATCCTCTTCTCTTACATTGAGGAGCTTATCTCAACCTTTGTCTGCAAAGGAGAGCCACAAGATTGCTGCCCACTGATCCTGGGGGACCCTCTGAACTTTACAGGCCCTTTCCAGTGCAGTAACCCATTTGTGGATGTCATCCCCACTCTGGTAGGGAGGTACAATCTTGCTTAGGTTTCTATGGGCATGAGACCTTTCCCTAACACTAGGGAAGTTGCTGCCACCATGGGACTCTAGTCCCAACTTTCTTCTTGTTCTTTGAAGCTCTAGGGACTCCCTATCTAAAGCCACCTGCTCTCTTCTGATTCTAAGCTGAGCTTCTTCATACTTGAGCAGTCTCTCTTTCCTTTCATGAGAGGGTTCCCTCCTATCAGAGGAAACAGAGGTCCCTATTGAGGTGTCAGAATAGTTAGACTCCTGAGAAGGAGATCTTGACCTTCTAGGCACACTCTCAACTCTTCCTGGTGGGACAAAGAGGAGGCCATTCTGGTCCTCTTCCTCATCTGCAGGAGGAGCTGGATTGTCCAGGGTAAGATTATTGTCATCTTCCTGGCCAGCTTCAGAGGTTAGATCATGGGATTCTTCACCCCTTGGCCCTTCCTCATTTGCTGCCCCACCCTCTCTGCCTACCCCTTCAGACCCTGAGGCCTTCTTGAGATCATCCAACAGCAATACCTCTATGAGGCGTTGGGTGTTTGCAGTTTTTCCTGTCTTCAACTTCCTAGTACTACACAATGCTTTCAATTCCAAGATTTGGAGGTTGTAATACTTGGATGGTGGAAGCCCCTGGGCTTCTGGCAGGGACCCACTGGCTCCTGGCCTTGAAGACATCACTAGTGAGGTGTGGTGTATGCACTACCTACTCTAGTGTGGCCTACTAAACTCTCTTGAGTTGTAGAAAGGGTGTGCTAAGCCCTTGACACACAACTCTAAGTTCAGTAGAACTTACTGTAACCTTAAGCTTGAATTATATGTACCTCAGGTACCTTTTAGTGGTTTTCAGTTAGTCACTCACTTGAGATTATCTGGTAAAACAAAGGCAAGCTTGAATCCAACCGCTGCACACCAATGTGAGAAGTTGGCCTGGCATATGCTGTCCACTAGTTATAGTGGGCACCTTGCACCAGTACAAACGACCTTTATTGATGGTAGGTTTAAAAACAACCTTTATTGAAAGCTATCCTAGTGGTAGCTATGGAGAGCAGCCTTCAGGCTAAGTCTTGAAGGAGTGTAAAGCTGTTTGTTTTACCAGTCTATAATCTCGTGAATGACCAAATGAAAGGAGAACCACACCAGGTATATATATAAAATATATGTATTTATTACTAAACACTACCCACTAGTCTCTTTATGAGGCTAGAGGTCGAAATACACAAGTTACAAGTCAATTAACACAGTAAATTAGCACAATTTACCATTAGCCCTAGGGGCGTCCCAAACCATATATTAAGAAAGTGGTATAAGAACCACGACTTGACTAGACACAAGGCCTAGAGCCTGTAGAATCACTGGGACCCCAAGGAACCACCCAAGGTAGTGACACAGGGGGCCCACGGGGGACGTGTGCAGTGTGTGAACACAGCTGTGAGCTCCGTTAGCGTCTATGGGGAAAGTCGCGGTTAGAATTTTAAAGTTTAGGGACACTTCGGAGTGGACTAGGAACAAACCCTTTTGGACTTAGAGGGTTCTAGGGCCAACACCCACGGGAGCACCGAAGTACTCGTGTTACCTCACCCAGGGAAGCCGGGTGCACAGGTGTCAAATGGTGTCGGGCCGTGCCGTCGTTTTCAATGGCTGCTGGCTGAAAAGTGCTGCTGCCGAGAAGCTGCGAAGTGTCCGAAGAGATCCAAGCCTGGATCGAGGATGAGAAGAACCTGAAAGCAGAGGGGACAGAGTCTAGGTCACTAGCCAGTGACCAGGGGCACGATAGTCGAATGCCCACCGATGTCGGGTGCTTCAAGTTCGAAGAGGTGAAGATTGTGTCTGCAGCCACGAGGACCAGGAGGCGTCGACGACAACCAGGAGCTGGAATCGAGCTGTCCCACAAAGGTAGTAGCTGACTGCGGTGTCAGTGCCCGGATTGGACCCAATAAGCCTTGGTAACAGCAACCCACGCAGAAAGAGAACAAAGGCTTCGGAGCGGACCAGCGAGGTTCGAGGGACTCCCCAAGTGAGGGAGAGTCAGGGCAGGCCTGTAGCAACCAGGGAGGCCCGTTGAAAGTAGAGTTGTCCTTCTGAGGGACCCACACGTTGACGGACAAGGGATCGCAAAGGGACTTCAGGCAGAATCATAAAATGGCAGCCCACGGGTCACTCGGAGTGGCCAGGCCAACAATCTTCAGTGGATTTACTGCTCGGGGTCAGGGCTATAAATAACCTAAAGCACAGCCTCTAGGATTGACCAGAAGCTTATGCACTTGCAAATGTGCACGCTGTTCAGGGGTTCCGGTTCCACGGTACCCACGAGGGCTACGGGTCTCAGCTTTGCTGGGGACTCGGGTCAGCCTCTGGGAAGTCTAGAAACCCACCTCCTGAGTTGCAGGGTTGTCGGCGTCCGGCGGGAGCTTCGGAGATGCAGACCGGACAGATGCATCTTTGGTACCTGCCAAGCAGGGGAGAAACTCCTTTACTCCAAGGGAGATTCTTCAGTCATCTGGCGTTTAACAGATCGTCGAAGGTCCAGGATTCAGTTTCAGAGTTTCGTCCAGGGATATCTAAAGTCCTGTTGCCAGGGGTTCCTATCTTATACCCAAGGAAGGGGTTGGACTAACTCAGGGGACCCACCTATGGGAGGGTTTGGAAAGAGGGGTGGCTACACCCATTTCCTTTGTCCAGTTGTGCACCAGAGCAGGGGCTGTCAGCCCCTGTAACCGGTTTGAACTGGGGTATGCACAGGGACACCAAATGTGCCCCCAGTGCAGGACTTCAAAGCACTCAGAGAGTGCACCCACCCAGCCCCAATACACTAAAGCCTGTCTGGGAGGTGGTAACACCTCCCTGTGACAGGAAACCTATTGTCCAGGCCTCCCCTGCCGGAGTTTCGGTCATCAGTAGGAGGCCAGACTCGTGTCTGTGGCTGCAGCATCCATTTTGTGATGCCAGGGCTCTGTTTAGCTGGTACCGGGTATACCGGTGCTGTCATGTCTCTCCCTCTAGAATGGTGGGATCATACTCCCACACCAGTTACTGGTGTGGGCGTATGATTCCAAGGTGTTTGACACCAAACACGACATGTTTCCGTGCAGCCATCCCAAAGTTAGCATTTACCGTTGAGATATAATGCACTTAAGAGTATATGGTCAGGCTGCACTCACAGACAACCCCGGAGGATAGATTCCGAAGGCTGCAGAGGGGCTCTGCTCATGCAGGTGCACCCTCTCACATAAAACCAAGCACCCTGCCTTCAGGATTGATAAGGCCTGCCATAGGGGTGACTGATAGGTTTATATGTGCAGTGATAGGGTGAGATATAGTGAACCTATATCTCAGTAAGGGGTGCATGCACCACCTTACTCATGCTGCTGTAGCAGTCCTGTGGTGTCATTTTGGAAGGCTGCCCAGGGGTGGCATAATACATGCTTCAGCCCCTGGTAGGCCTCTGGGGTACCTATTCCCTGGGTACATAATATACCATATACTAGGGACTTATAAGGGCACCCCAGAATCCTATCTTTGGTGTACCTAAGGTACTAGGAATCCATTTTAAAGAGAAAGCAGATAAACTGGGACCCTGAATAGCAGGGTCCCAGTCCAACTAAGTCGAAAACCAGCAAAACACCAGGAAAAAAGTGGGGGCAACCATGCAGTCAGATTCCACCTTCCTACAGTGACCACACAAGATGGCGGTCGCCACCGGAGTGGTGCTGTAGAAGCGGTGCAACGGGAGCAGAGTATCGCTTGCAGTGCTGTAGAAGGGGCGCAACGGGAGCAGAGTATCGCTTGCAGTGCTGTGGCGGCACCAATACCCGGTGGTGTGCTGCGGATCGATCCGAATTGCCTGTAAAGCACTGGAGCTGTGAGTGTGGGCTGCAGGGGCATTCAGATTACGGAGAGGCGCAAGATGGCGGCCGCCGGAGGACGAGTGCTGTGAAGGCTCCGGGAGGTGCGTGGGAGACTGCCGTGAGCCCTTACCGGCTGGCGAATCATCTCTCCTGTGTCGGGGTGGGCGCCATGGGGGACAGACAGATGCTGCTGTATTAAGGCTCGGGATACACGCCGGGACAAGCAGCTGTGAGGCGGACCTGAGCGGGGAGGAGCAATGAGACGTCCCGGGCTGCATGGTGTGGATAGGGGCACGATATTGGAGGCAACAGCAGAGTGCTGGCCAGCAGTTATTACGCGAGCGGGGATGCTTTGACAGAGCACACCTGACAAATAACTGGGCACACTAACGGGTGAAGGAGCGTGCCGCATGGACAAGTACTGTCTGTTGGACTGGAGGCACTTGAGTGGCAGGTGCGGTAGCGGGCCCAGCCTACTGCGGTGAGTGAATACTCGTTAAATAGATGCCACATTCATCAAAAATACAGCGCGGGCTGGGTCAGCTCAAATACGTCAATTGGAGGCCTGTGACGACGGGAAGCTGTGGGTGGCCATAGTCAATCAGCAGAACGCCTGCATGCGCTAAGTGTTGGTGACAGTGATGGTTCTTTAGAATCGGGCTTGATGGAGGCTGTGCCGGAGGGAGCAGCAGACGCAGCGTGACGGAGACCGGCAAGCAACACCATTACGGTCTAGAGGTTGGCTGCTACACAGAGTACGCCATTTTGATCCAAGATGGGGAAAACGGATAAACAGCAGTCGTGTCTAACTTTCGAATCTAAGAAGCCGACGAAGTCTCAGCAGCAGACTGCATCAGATTCGGAGCAGGAACTCTCAGATACAACTCCTATGGCTCTGGAGAAAACATTAATGGCGATGCAAACCAGCTTGCAATCAATAGATGGCAAAATCGATGCCCTAAATATGCGCATGGACCAGTTCGCCACTAGGCTGGATAAACAGGGGGCACGAATAGGTGAGGCCGAACAGTGGATATCCACAGTAGAAGACACTCTGCAGTCTGTTGCATCAAAAAGTCTGGACTTGGAGAAAGTACCAACACAGGCAAAATGGAGGTCTACATCGAAAAAATGATATTGGAGATATTCGGCCCAGAGAACCTTTCTAAAGTAATGCTGGTGGAGCGCGCGCATAGATCGCTGGTAGCGCGCCCAGTCCCGGGGGCGCGGCGGCGGCGTGTGTGATTGCCCGTCTCCTTAACTATCGAGACAGGGACGCGATACTCAGCATGGCAAGAGAGAAACAGAAAATCACATATGACGGAAATACCGTCGAGTTTTACCCTGACTTCACGGCTACGGTTCAAGAGGCAAGGCGGGAATTCATCCCTCATACAAGCCGAAAAGATTCCATACGCAATGTTATACCCGGCCCGCCTCCGAGTGGAGGTAGATGGCAAGCAGCAGCTTTTCACGAACCCGAAGAGTGCTATGGATTTTATAAAAACATGGCAGAAGAATCGGAAATCTTCAGAAACTCCAATGTTGGATGTTGAGTGACCTCTTGATGCATGCAAGGATTGGTGAGAAAGGAAGCGGGTTGTTGTCGTTGCTGGAAACATTGGGCTTGATTCACAAAAGTAATCTGAGACAAAATCCTAACTTTACGACTTTCGGTATTCACAGAAGGCATTTAGGAATACTAAAGTTAGGATTTTGTCTCAGTCAATCTTAAGTTTTGGTCTTAAGTTAAAAATAGAAAGGGAGTGGCCCCAATATCCAAGAGATGGGGTGCCAAATACAATAGATGTATAAACAAAGATTTCTCTTGGACTTCAACTCACAAACGGTCTATTCTCACATTCAACCACATACAACAAATATTGTAAATCTATTATTCGTTTGAGAACCCCTAAATCAATTATAAACATTAAAAAACTCACTTAGGTGTGTATAAAAATATTTTCATTTATTAAAAACAAGATCAATAATATCAATCACAATCCGGAGAATCCGGACAGAAAAGGAATTTTTTTCATTAAAACCAATTCATACATATAACAAATCAATATACAAAAGAGACAAGAACTAGTGACAAATTAAAAAATCATCATAGATTCGTTAATTTGGTCTTCCGAATACTGAACAGTACCAGATGTCCCTCAACACGGCGGGTCGATTTGTCCAGAGATAGTATCGGTCTTTGCAGATTTCTACAAGGTTCTGTATAGGCAACGCCCTGAGGCGGCGCCGGATGAGTTCGCTAGGTATATGCAGGATATCGCTCTGGGGTGGCTATTGTCAGGTCAGAGGGAGTATTTGCTCCAGTCGCTGTCAGTCGATGATGTTAAGGAAGCTATACAGAAACTCCCGGCGGGCAAAGCGGCGGGTACCGTTGGCCTGCCTAGTGAATTTTATAAAACTTACATGGATCAACTGGCCCCGGTGTTGGTGGAGGTGTATGCAGAGGCTTATGATAGCGGCGTCTTGCCTCCCACTCAACGAGAGGCGCTGATTGTGATGTTGTTAAAGCCTGACAAGGAACCAAACAAATGTGAATCGTATTGCCCGTTGTCCCTAATGAATATTGAAGTTAAAATACTGGCAAAAATAATTGCGACGAGGCTCCAACCATTGGTGCCCGCTTTAGTGCTGCCAGATCAGTCTGGGTTTGTTCAGGAGCGATCGACAATGCATAATCTTAGAACGCTGTTTGCTGTGCTACATTATTTGGATCCTGAGATGAAGACGGCGGCGGTATTCTTGGATTCCGCCAAAGCCTTTGACTCTATAAATTGGGGATACATGTTCATGGTGCTGGATAGGATGGGGCTCCCTCCTGAGTTTGTGCAATGGATCAGATTGCTGTATAGCGAACCGTCGGCTAGAGTTAAGGCTAATGGCTGGGTTTCTAATTCAATTCGGATCGAAAGGGGTACTAGAGAAGGGTGCCCACTATCACCTATGTTGTTCTCCCTTGTTCTCGAACCCTTAGCATGTAAAATTAGGCAGCAGCATAAGTATGCAGCGCTGGGATTTTGGCAGAGACCGTTAGCCATATCATTGTATGCCGGTGATATGCTATTAAAGGTCCGAGAACCGGAGGTGCATCTTGAACCATTGCTCAGGAAATATGTTAAGTTTGGAGCCTTTTCGGGATTGAATATAAACTGGAGTAAGTCTATCATATTGCCCCTGACACAGAGTATCATAGCGCATGATCATAGGATGCTGTTAAATATCTAGGCGTATGGGTACACAGGGACCCGGATGTTGTGGTCCAGATGAATTATGGCCGGGCATTGTTGAGGCTGACGAAAAGGGTGGCTGGCTGGATAAGGTTACTGCTATCTTTAGCAGATCGTAACACAGTGATTAAGATGACTATATTGCCAAAAATTTTGTATTTCTTTGTTAATATTCCCATTGTCTTAAACAAAACGTTTTTTAAAACTTTACAGTCATGTGTATTGACTATGACATGGGCTGTAAAGCAGCTGCGCTGCAGTTGGAATGTCATGATGCAACCTTATGAGAGGGGAGGCTTCGAAGCACCGGATATGAGGCTATATTACCTGTGCGCACAGGCTCAGTTTGCCCACTATTGGCAGTTTCCGCAGAGCTTTTTGCTGCATCTGGCGGTGGAGGCAGATGATGCCCACCCAATTCCACTCACGGCTGCGCTGCATCACGCTAGGCCCCTAAATTCCAGAGTGAATATTAATACAGGGACATGAACGATTCGTGCGTCGAGGGGGTTACAGAGCAGAGCGGGTAGGGCTCCGGCATTACTTATAAAGGCGCACCCGGGTATCTCTGTCACCCAGGAGCAGAGGGCCTTGGCTCTCTTGAGAGAGGCTGGAATAACTACATTAGGGGATATGTATCGTGGTGCTTCTTTTGTGATGCTGGAAGATCTTACGGCCAAGACAGCCTACACTGCCATGCTTGGGTTCACATTTGTGAGGTTACGTGCGGCTGTGAGAGCTGAATATCCTGACGAGCCACAGATGTTGAAAGCCCTTCAGATGCTCCTGACTAGTAAAGAGAGAAGGGGCTTGATAATTAGGCTATATAGGGCCTCTCTGGTAGAGAACCAGATGGACACCTCTAAGGCGTATGAAAAATGGGTCACGCAATTGGAGGTCCCACTATCATGGGAGGATTGGACAGCTTGCTGTGGGCTGACAGGGCGAATTACAGCGAGTTGTAATCTTAGGATTATTCACTTCAAGTTTCTACATCAAATTTATTATACGCCTGTACGATTGCATAGCTATGGGTTGCGCGAGGACTCATGATGTGCAAGACGTGGGGTGGAAGGCGCAGACTTTCTACATTTAGCCTGGGAGTGTGCACATGTGTCACGGAACTGGGGCAGTGTCACGCAACACCTCACAAAGATATTACTGGAGCCGGTGGCTTGTACCCCACAGGTGTGTCTGCTGGGTGTCTGTACAGCATTAAAAGCATGTAATCGTAGGTTGGCAGCTGTTTCTTTGCTGCTGGCAAAAAGGGTGGTGGCCAAATGCTGGGGTGGGAAGGCCGCACCTACAGTCGCCTCATGGTTTAAAGACATTGCATACTGTAAGGAGCAATTAAACATATATGCCGAGGAACTGCCTGCAGCTTCCAGACCAAAGGATATTTGGAGCCCTGTTGAGGTGTATCTCACAGAACACCCTGATGTGTTGAAATAAGGATGCCACATACTTACATGTGTGGATGCGGAAATTACAGCAACCATGGACATCGCAACCGTAATGGTCTAAATATCCCAATTGGACTAGCTTTTATGAATAGACATGTATACTATGTACTGTGGTATTGTTATTGCGTTGCATGGTTATGACTGTTCTTGATATCAATGCTTTCTGTAAAATGTATTGAGATTGTACACAAATTACAATTGAGTGTAAGCTAGCGGAGTATGGTTTAAAAGTTCAATAAGCAAATATATATTTTAAAAAAACTATTAGATGAAGGAGCCCTTTGGGCACGGACAAGGAGGTCACAGAGACCATCCAGTCACCTCAACATGTGGGTGTAGTCATATATTACACCTGCCACAGAGGCCATTTAGGCACCTCCGACATGTGGGTATAGTCAAAGTTTGCCCCTGCATGCAAAGGAATCCCCTTCTCTTCCTTTGAAAGGAAGGCTGATCTGCCTCCTGAAGTGAAAGGCAGACTAGCAGCCAGTGCTTGAAATGGGAAAATAGAAGTGCATTACTCCATATCAGAGTACAGTGAAAAAATACTGCCCTCACTCACAATATTGTGTTCATCATTGGGCTTGCTTCAATAAACCCCCGCGCAGACCAACGCCTGGGGTGGAGCAAAGGGAGGTGAAGACAATACGAACATGGAACGAATAATATACAGATATATTTCTGGGATCACCGAAAGAAAAGTGCAGTGAAGGTTAAAACTAGTACGGTGGTGTCTCCGCTCAACAATTTATTCCTGGACCCACCGCCTAGAGCTAAAAACTTGAAGGATGGTGGTGATAGGAAAGAATTAGGAGTTCCTACACCCCTCCTTACTGACAAAGTGTCGACATGTTTCTGCCGTGTTTCAAGTGCCCACATTGTTGGGTCACACCGGCATTCCTCAGGACCTTTCTGATCCCAATAACTCATTTCCCTCTGTGCCCAGAATCAGTATCCCTGGAAGCTGTAGTTTCCAGAGGGAGGGTCACCCTGAGTAACTCACATCCATTAATCAAGTTTATTTGTGATCATGCTAAAACTGGTGAGTAAATGAGAGAGACCCCCTGTAGTCAAACTTTCGTCAAGGGTGGTGCTCTGCCGGACAAGTTGTCCAGTTCCCACCATGAAGGTCGTTTTAAGCATCATCACAAATAAACTCGATTAACGGACGTGAGTTACTTAGGTATATTATTCGTTCCATGTTTGTTTTGTCTTCCCCTCCCTTTGCTCCACCCCAGACGTTGGTCTGCACGGGGTGTACTGAAGCAAGCCCAATGATGAAGCATGTCACACTATTGTGAGTGAGGGCAGTATTTCTTCACTGAGCATGTGTCACCTTCTTAATTTCACTTGCTACTCCTCCATATGTGTTACAGTTGTGATTGGGGAGGCCGGAGTAGTGAGTATTTGCCTTTCCCCCCTTCCGTTTGTGTGACAAACTCAGTATCACTGTACCTGCTTGTTTCTGAGAAGCGCCGGTACTCTCCCTCTCAAAATAAAAAAGTGCCGGTACTTTGTACCAGACAGTACCGGCCCATTTAAAACAGTGCTAGCAGCTTACAAAAGCCCGTAACCCCTTTCGGTATTCAAACCTCACAGAATATCGCAATTTTGTGATTTGTAAAACAAACCCACAAAATGGGCATTTTTGTAAAAATTCTACAATTTCTACAAAAGCGTCTACAAAAATTGGAGTTTATTTAAAAAAAAAGAAGGCTGGCCGCTCTCTTCCTTCTCTACACTGTGAGTGGCAGGCAGCAGAAGTGTTAACTCCCTCTGTTTCCTGCCCTGTAAATGCACAGATCCCCCTCCTGTGCAATTAGCGCGTGGCCCACACATTTCAGGGTGCCCCTGCCACTCAGCAGGTCCTTGGACCTCAGTTGTGCCGCCCCACACTCCACTGCCCCTTTGTCACTCCTTTCCCTCCTTTGCCCCCTTTCCTCCACTGCCCTCTGTCTCCTGTCATCCCTCACCTCCCCACAAGTCTCCTGTGCCTCCCAAGCCCCTGCTACTCGTGACCCCTCACTTGCCCCTCTACCAACCCCACTGTCTACTGGGCCCCCTCGTCCCATGGCTCACCAGGCCCTTTCACTACCCCTCAAACTTTTTAACCCAACACCGCCGCTCCTGTGCACCCCCCACATACAACTTCTGCTTCCCTGTGCACTACAGGAAAACAAGCATTGGCATAGCCAATAGGTCTCGCTTTTGGGACCTTATAAGTATTTAGTTATGCAGCACAATATCCTTGGTGCAATAACATCAACTGTTGCATGTCTAAAAACTTATAAGGTCCCAAAGGCGAGACCTATTGACTATGCCAATGCTTGTTTTTAGAGGCCTGGCATGCAGTTTTAAATGTAGGCTGGTAAGAAAGGTGCCAACCCGAGGGGCAAGGTCTAGAGAGAAATAAGATAGGAAGAGAGGTGAGTTATAATGAGATAGCACAAATAGAAAGGTGAAGCACAGAATGACAGGTCAGGTAAACAAAGTAGCGAGGCAGGTAGAGCCGGTGGGATGAAAAATAGAAAGATATGAGAAGTAGAGAAAAAGAGGTGCAGATGAGGTAGAGAGATGAGGCTAATACAGAGTAAGTGCGAGGGAGAAGTAGAGAATGGTGAAATAGGGAGAGAGAGAGACAGAGGTAAGACAGATGTATTAAACGAGCGAAACATTGGAAGCAGAGAGAGTGAATGGAAACAGTGAAGGAGATAGAAAGAGAGATGAAAGCAAAGGGAGTGATAGATGGAGTGGAAGAGGTAGGGAGAGCATTGTAGAGAGAAAGAAATAAAATAATGGGAAAGGCGAGGGAAAGAGGACATCAATAAAAAAAGAGACATAGAAGGCCAATAGGTGATGTAAATTGAGAGTCTAGATAGTGTATGAGAGGTGGGGAAGAGAGAGATGAGGCAGTGAGTTGTGAGGCAGAGAGAGAAATGAAAGAGAGAATGGTGAGGTAGAAAGAGGCATGCGAGAGGTAGAGAAAGGTAAGGTATAGATGGCAAAAATGATAGAAAGGGTAAGATAAAGAGATGAAATTAAGAGGGAGGGGAAGTAAATGGAAGAGAAATGAAGGGGGATGAGATGCAAACAGAGCAGCAAGATGCAGAAAGAAGAGAAAGTAGAGAGAGAGAGAGAGGCACTCGAGGAGAAGAGAGGGGCAGAGAGCTGACCGAGAGCTAGAGATCTAGAGGTAGGATCGGAGAGAGGTGGCAAGTTGAGGTCATGAGAGGTAAGTGCTGTGGTGCACTGAGGTTTATTGAAAGAGAGGTGTGACGTACAGAGAGAGAAGACAAGGACTGGAGAAAGTGTCCACACTGAACTAGAGGTTGGTGATCACCCTAAATATAATTATTAAAATAAAGCATTAAGAGAGTGCACTTTTACGAATTTCAGAGTGTGCACCATCTTGCATTGAAGATGACAAAAGAAGCCATTTTGGCACAATAAACACATCCAGCATCAGTGCTGTTGGTGCTAACTGAGGCAGTGGAACACTTGATGAGCTCTTTGAAAAGGATGACATGTCCTCCGCTGGGTCTGTTAATTCTGTCCTGTCTTATAACCTTGTGCCTGGGGAATAGGTGTGGTAATGTCGATAGAATCAGCCAGGTTTCTGTGAGGAAGAGCAGTTTCAATGTGTGGTCGTGCAGCAGGTCCCATATTTCAGTAGCGTGTTTATTGAGGGAGGTGTTGTTGAGGAGAAGGCAGAACAGGGAGGGGTGGGGAGAGGTGTATAGGTGTGCGTGGCCGAGGGAGAGGTGAGTGTTGTGTGCGGTGCATGTGAGGGTGGTGTGAAGGTGTGGGAAGGTGCAGGAAAAGTGTCAGGTGGAACAGGGGAAGGCACCTTCGCAGTCGACTACCGAGGCGTAGCAGCAGCACTGGAAGGTGCATTCAAGGTTCAGAGTGAGGAGAAGGAAGCAGAGACGTAGCAGTGATGGGAGTGAAAGCAAGGGGTCTGGCGCTGGGCACGGGAGGGGCGCATACGGGCTGTGCAACCAAGCTGCGGCGGACATGAATTAGGAGCGGGGGTCTCTGGGGCAATGGGTTGGGCTAAGTAACTGGCAGGAACCGAGAAGGGAGTGCGGCGTGGGAGAGGAAGCAGGGAAGGTCGCAAATTCAGGAAACGGGCAGGAAGAAGAGTAAAAGAGTGAGAAAAAGGAAGAAGAGGAGTTAAGAGAGCAATTGAGTTCGAAACTCAAAGAGAAGAGCTGAGACTAAAAGAAGCCAAGAGCAGCAAGGATTGAGTGAAAAGGGCAGAGAAAAATGTTAAAGAATGAAAGGCAAAAGCACAGAAGATCAGCAAAGAATGAATGAGAAAGAGTGGCAGATGCCCAGCAGATCGGCACAGAATCAGTGTAAAAGTTCAAAAAGCAGCAAAGAAAGATTGCGGAATAATGAAAAAAGCACATGAAAGTGGCAGAAAGAGAATGAGAAAAGCACAGAAAAGCAGCAAAGAAGGAATAAGAAGGAAGGAGTAATGCACAGTGAAGTAGCAAAGAAAGACTGAGAAATGCACATAAAAGTGACAAGTAATGAAAGAATGAGCGATGCACAGAAAACAGCAAGGAAAGGGCGAGAAGTGTTCAAACAAGCAAATGGTGCGCGCGAAAGTGATCGCGAGCAAGAATTTCGGCCGCGACCGGGAATTGTGTGCGCGCGCGCGCAAAAACTAAATAAAACAAGCATTGGCCGCGCGGCCGTGCGAGACACGCTCTGTGGTGGGGGAGGGGGGAGGAGCGGGAGAGCAAGTGACGCGCGGCCGTGAAAGTGGCGCGGCCCCGAGCAGCGCTCTGTGGTGGGGGAGGGGGAGGAGCAAGTGAGAGGAAAGACATATGGAGCCTGGAGCATGCGAGGAATGCGCATTACTGTGCGCGTACCCGCATGCTCTAGGCAAGCCCAAAAAAAAGTGGTCGCATTTCTAAAAGCCCACTTACAAAATGTCTCGCCCAGACCAACGCAAGCGCTGGCTTCAGGGCGAGACCTAAACAGGGTGTTTGACGCCGGAGAGAGCAGAGGTTTGATATTGCAATCTGCACTCTGCGGCACCAGACATCCTCCAGTTCCAGGCACTGTGCTGCCGAAGACTCTGAAAAGTTACAGTTTCTGACATAGCACATTGTCTGGCAGTGACAGACCACTGGCCGTGCAGTATTTTTGGGACACCAACATTTTCTGTCTACTGCAACAATACAACAAATGTTGACTTTTCGTATTGCAAATTTAGCTTTTTTGGTCGCAAAAGTTGACAACCGAAGCCACAAAATCTGGGTGAGTCTTTAATGTGCTGTTCCCAGTACAGGCACAGATTCTCACCTCCACTGAGAATAGCACATTTGTTGTGGTGGAGCACAGTGCCACAGGCTGCACCCAGCACACTCACTAAAAGGTGCACCATGGCACAGACATAGGGCAGTGTATCTCATATAGGTTGTTAATAGAAAGTCCAGAAAGTCAAGAACTGTAGAAATGATTAGCCTGATGGCTTGGATGCATTGGTAACCTTACTATGAGCAGGCAACATCTGATGTCTGCAGCTGTAATATGAGGCTGTGTTTGTATTAACTACCTGCTGTGGTTCAATGCACCAGCCACAGTGTCAACAAATGTTTCATTTACATTTTTATTGTGTGTAAATAGTGTTAGAGGTGTGAAGAATGAGGCAAGTTGTTGATACAGAAAAGTCCTCTTCATGGTAATGGATGTGCACCACAGCCCTGAGTACCCAACTGTACTATTGTTTGGATCACTAATGCCGCTTTTTGTTGTCATAGGCAAATACGAATCATGTGTGCGCGCCAATGACATAGGCCTGTCTCACGGATTGAGGTCTTGTTGGACCTGGAGGGGTGCCCAAAGCACTACCCTCATAGCGGTTGAAGGTTACTGCCTTCACCAGGAGTTAAGCAACGCAAGTGAGGTGGTGCCAGCATACCAACTAGGGATCAGTAGGAGTGAGGTCCTTTTTAACCTGTGTCACTGGAGTAAGGCCTACAGGCTCACTCACTTTTTAAAGTTCTGCTGCTGTGTGCTTAACTTGCACCTTGGCCTACATCGGTTGAATGTAAAGTGCTGCGCTGCGCAGCGCAGGAGTGGTGGATGTATGTGTGCCTTGGAAGGGTACAATACAGGGATAGGGCAATGCTGTGCATTGCATACATGGCAGGTGCAGGTACTGGGTGTATGTGTACCCATGAGGAGTAGAGTACACGAAGGATGTAGTGCTGTGCAGTGCGTGCATATTAGTGCAGTACTGGGTGTATGTGTACCTGCGAGGAGTACAGTCCATGCAGAATTGTGCACCACGCTCATGGTGGATGTGTGTGCTGAGTGTATGTGTACCCCAAGTAGCACAATACAGAAAGTATACAGTGTGGTGCAGCACACACACAGGGGGTGTGTGTGCTGAGTGTATGGGTTCCTGTGATGGCACTATATACGGAGGTAACAGTGCTGGAGAGTATGTGTGCTGTGTACATGCCACTGGATGTATGTGTGCCTGTAGATAATACAATATATGGAAGCCCTATATTCCATTTTGGGAGACCCAACCATGCATGGTGAAGGTATGAGGAGGTAGAGGAATCCCCCCTAGACAGATTTATGTATTGCTACATTCCTGTGAGCTGGGTGGGACAGACTGGGGAGGGGAGAGTGAGGATCACCCTGTACACTTCAAAGGGTGCTTTTTGATTCAGTGAGAGATCACAAAGAAGGGGCCTTGACATGTCTCAGGAAGGAGATGGGGCTGATAAGGGAATCATAAAGTATAGGGCTTGGAGCCTGAGATTAATCTTTTGATACACATATCCCTGTGGCTGACATCCAGGTGGAAACTCTAGTCACTTCCATGGCCTGTGTTGTGGGGCTATCAGCTTTGGAGTCTCTCCTGCTGTGACAGATGACTATTCAAGAGGAATAGGGAAAGGAGAAGGATGTACTTCAAAAGAAACAGAACCCCAACATAAAACTTCAAAGACCCAGACCCTTAATCACATTTGGTGTCTGGAGCTGGCCTACAAAAAAGGGATTTGAGACCCCAAAAATGGTCATCTGCCAAACAGCTGACAGGTTGTGTGAGGAGGAGAAGCTCTGCAAGACTTCTGCCTGTGACCAGGACTGAGGGCCAAGGCTTGCTAGTCTACCTGCTGGGTGAGGAGACATCACCCATGAAAACTAAGAGCACCTTCCCTGGAGCCTAAAGCACAAACGCCTGCCTGCTTGCTAAGACAAGTGTGCCCTGTGAAGAAGGGCAGAGCGTTGGAGGGAACCACGTCCAGTGGGGATTCCTGTAGAGTGGACTCCCGGTGTGAGGTGTCATGCACTCACCTGCTCCCAAAGGCGGAGGTGACACTGCAGCCGATTCTGGACCTCCTATCCCTCTCAGGACCACACTAGACCAAGAGACCAAACTCCTTAGATCACGCACAGCCCCTAGGGGAAAGAGGGGTTGGGATAAGATAAGGAAAAAGAGACTTGCGGTACTTGATCTGCTCAAAGGCTGTGCGACACTATGAAACAGGATTTGTCACTTCTGAGACCTTCATTGTTTGTGAGGTAGATGTGCACTGGACCAGAACCTCTGCTTTAGGAAGGATGCAATACACTGGAAATACCAAGAGGAGGCAGTTCTTATCAGTGAATTAACAGGCCTCAATATACTATGAGCATACTTTGACATCAGTAACATACACTTACAGGTTTCACCAGCAACACAGCATGAGAGCAGAATAACCAAGATCATAGATTGGAGTTTCTGGCACTCCCAGGAATCAGATTGAAATACGGATTGGAGTTACTGGCACTCCCAGGGATGAACTCGGAATACAGGATGGAGTTACTGGCACTCCCAAGGATAAACTCAGAACACAGATTGGAGTTACTGGCCCTCCCAAGGATTAAACTCAGAACACAGATCTCGGTACAAGGTTCATGCATATATCTTACACTCTAAAGTTGTTTCTCTTGGCACTACTGTTCATCAGAGAAACACAGAGCTAAACTCTTAAGATCTTGCACAATCACAGTTCAAGCAGCAAGGTTTTAAGAAGGGTAGCATGAACACTCAAGAAGCGCTGGAGGAAATCATGGCATGGGCATGGAGGAAAAGTCTATAATCTTTTAAGTATTTAGCCTTGTTTTTCCCCTTAAAGAAGATCTCGAGGCTTTGACTCAGGGAGTCGCAGGGGAACAGGAGTAGCTGTGCAGGGGGAAGAGATGAAGGAGGACTCAGGGGGGCTGGAGCCACAGGAACCACCAGTTCAAGGTGGACTTGAAGGAGACTAGAGCGCTTCTTGGTTCCAGCTGGATTCTTCTTGTGAGTGGGCAGGGTAAAGCTTGAACAGCAGGGAGCGAGGCCAAGCCATGACTCAGGGTTGGGCATGGTCTGCATACCCTCTTGAAGGCTCAAAGAATGTAGCTGGTTCACATGGGTTACGTGGGGCACATGGCTGTCTGGAAGGTTCTCAATGACCCTTGAAGGAAACACGTGTTAGTACACTCGCTTTTACCTTAGAGGAATAGCAGGTGCAACTTGACGGTTGGAACCAATTAACCAGGAAATGAATGTATCGTTTTTGCTTGAACGTGCATAATGGAAAACAACATAAATAACCAAAAGGAGTCCCAGGGGTAACCCTGGTAGGTGAGGATTACTTTAAAAGAAAACTTTTTCCTTTAACGATGTGGTTGGAGTCGTTATTATTATTTCTTCCCTTTTGGAGGGACTCCTTTTGGTTATTTATGTATAGTTTGGAGGATGAGTCCGCTCCTTTTGCCTCTACCTCCCCCGTTTATTTATGATAATGGAAAACAACATCAAGGCCCTAGTAACAGTGGGTGCAAGGTACTCTATTGGATCATGGGATTCTGGGGGAAGCTTGCAGGGACTCAAGCGCAATGGAATCACAGGCTTTGTGAAACATCTGTCATGGTATCATAGCTTGCCATTAAACGCCACAGGGGTAATACAACATGAGCCCTCCGTGCTAGGCCCATTAGACATAGGGTGCATGAGGACGTCATGACATGAGTAAACGACTGCTGAACAAGCCTGGTCATTGCCCGTGTGCAGAACTGAGTAGGCAACCCCATATGCCAGGAGAGGTCTGCCGTGAAGGTAGCTGCGGAAAATATTGCCATACAGCAAAGGTGGAAGCCTGCACAGCATCGTTATGGCGACCCCATGTGCCAGGAGGGACCACCATGGAAAAGACTGCCTTGCGGGGAAAGACTGAAGTCTGTGCCACACCTTTTGTGGTGACCCTGTATGCAAGAAGGTGCTGCCGTGGTAAAGACTGCCATGCGGTAAGGGCTGAGGCCTTTCATGGCAGATGTGTGGCAACCCCATATGATAGGACGGACTGCCAGAAGTTCTTGTGTCGCATTGGTCCGGTAGGAACGCGAACACTGTAAGCAGTGGGGACCTGTAGTTCACAGGGAGCAATGAGGACTGTGACTGGCCTGACCCTGTAGAATGAGTGAGCACGGCATGTGGTGTGTCTCAACTCCAGCTCAGGATCAAGGACAGGAGCATTAAAATCACCCCTCTCACCCATGTGGGACCATGGAAACTTAACCCGCAGGAAAAGTTCAGGAAAAACTCTGATCGCTGACGTAGTGCAACCACAAGGGAGAGAGAGAAAGCCTGTGTCTGCCGAATGCAGCGGCTGAGTCTGGGTGCATCCGACTCACCTGATCGTGACGGGAGCTTCTGTGAGTGCCCACAGACGGAGTGCACTTCAAGACTCTGCATGCTTCACTCCTGCCGGAGTGGGTAAGACTTGTTTCGGGCCTACTGGCATTGAGGGGACTCGTTGCTGAAAGCGCGCCGGCGCTAACACACTTTTGACTTGACTTTAAGAGTCAGAGAAGAATCTTGAGATACAGCCTGCTAGTTGAGTATTATTTGGATGTGGACAACAGTGAATGGGGAATAATCCCATTGCTCTGAGAGGAAAGAGGAGGACAGGGAATTTCCATTGAAACACTAAAGCCCAGACCTCAAGGGAAAATGTGTTATTTTTTGTGAATGTCTTATTCTTCCTTTGAATGAGTAGAGTTAGAAATAAAATACTTTTCTTTTCTATAAAAGTGAGTATTTGTCTGGACATTGATTTATTGCTGCTACGGTGCACTCTTTGAATTGTGAGTAAATGTCCACTAATCTGTTTCCAAACCACCTCCCTCAGGGAGTCCTGGATTGCTCGTTCATATCTACCACTGAGAGTCAAGTGCAGAAGGGGTACTTGGCCCAGTTTCCCAGGATCCATAGTAGTTCAGGCCCTGGATATCAGGAGTGAAAGACCTCAACCCCCACAGTGGGCCCAGTAGACCCTGCGTGCCCTCTGAAAGGGGTTTTGACACAGGTGGTGCTAAAAATGCCTGCATTGGTAGAGAACTGTTCAATATTCAAATAATCTGCATTTATTTTCTACTGCATATTATGCATGTTTTCCCCAATCTGTTCCTTGCTCTTACATTGAAATTACCTATCTCTTTTTTAAGCTTCATCATTCACAAAGCGTGTCAGTTAAAGCACACTGATGATGCCTAAAATGTTTCTAGGAATGCTGGACGTGTTTGAGAGATGAGTTCTTTGGCTGAAAAAGTAATATTTGAAGAGACTGAATCTTTAAAATGTGACATTTTTATTTACACTTTCTTGGAAACATTGAAGCTGAAAGGTGAGTAACCAATGGTGTAATTGAGTATATATAACAACTGCTGTTTTTTTCGTTTTAAATTTATTCAAGGGTTTTTGATAAATGAATTATTGTACATTCTGAAAGCTCCATCACAGGTATGCTCTCAATAGTAAAAATGATTAATTATAAATATATGTACAAACATTTGGACTTTCTGGTTTTGCATATCCAGATACACTCTCATAAGCTACTTTATTTCAGATATTTTTTCCCCTGAAGAAGAGCTCACATGATCATGAAATGCATTTGGATGCTTATGTCTTCATGTTCACAATGAGAACTCCATGAAAACACTATTCCTCTTAAAAAACAATAAAGATGAACCGTTTTTGAGAAACTTATGAATTGAGAATAAATAAAAGCAATACAAGTATTTTATAAGCTCAATTAAGAAATAAGGGATCAATATTCTAGAAAGAAACCTACCAAAACACCATCTATACCTGAAAGGAACACTGTGCCAGACAGCGAGAGAGTGCCTGGGTGCTTCTGGGATGGGTATCCCCAGACTCCGTCCTATCAAACTGATTCCGATACTAGGGATAGGGAATACCTTTGTGTAGTTCAATGCACACCTGTAAGATTTCAACAAACTCGCCAAATAGCAAGTGATTAAGCTTAGCTCTTTGCCTATGGCTTGCGATAGGGGAGCCCCTACAATAGAGAATCTTGCTCAGAAAAGGCTTTGCTTCCCAAACTGACGCTTCTCACTGGGAGCATCATTAGATAATTGCAAGACGAGAAACACAAACTTTGGTCTGGCTGGTAATTTGTAAATTAACGAGTGATCAAGCCAGCATCATTATCATAAAACATACATGTTGGGCTTAAGTGCATGGAAAACACATGGGACCTGATTCACAGGGTGCCTCTGCACTGGTGGCGGAGGCCCCTCAGTCATGGAGGAGTCTCCGGGCTCAGGGCGGAATCTCCGCAATGAGAATTCTTATTGAGGAGATTCCACCCTCAGTGTAGGGACACCCCCATGACTGCGGGGTCTTCGCCACGAGTGCAGAGCCCTTTTTGAATCAAGCTCATGGTTTTTAATGGATAACCATTTAATAATATGTAATGGAGGGGCATATGATCACGTCGCTTCATAAACAAGAGCATGATGGACGGAGCCCTGAAACTTTTCAGACACTCACCCCCAGTCACAGATCTGGGTTGAATCCATCATCGTTCTTTAGCTCACTTCACCACCCCAGTTCAGATCCAGCCATATGCAAATCAGTCTTAATCATGTGTCTCATGGGAACAGTCCAGACCGAACAGCCAAGCCAGGTCCTCCCTGGACCAGAAACAAGCATCCTGGGACCGGTTTCAGGGTAACACCCCTCATCAGCCAGACTAGCTTGAATTCAGTGGCAAAGTGAGCAAGGGACCCACGTCTGGGCATACACTGCCAACTTAGGGAAAACAAAGCAAACACAGGGAGATGATGGACGGAGCGCTGACATTTTTCAGACACTCACCCCCAGTCACAGATCTGTGTTGAATCCATCATCGTTCTTTAGCTCACTTCGCCACCCCATTTCAGACCCAGCCATATGCAACTCAGTCTTAACCCTGTGCCTCATGGGAACAAGAGCCTAAGCCTACTCCAACCTAAATATGGCAGTTTTTTACTACTCACTCGTGTATCAGAGGGGCCCGTTTCCATGCTTGCATTTGAGTCCATGCTGTGCTATGCCACTGCTACAATTTTTTAGTCTATGTAAAGATATTAAAGGTGAATTCTGTCACTATACGTTGTGTTAGATTGTTTATTCCCCTATTTCAAAAAGATTTCAAAGAACCTTTTGGTCTTTATTCAAATGTAGAATCTGTCGTTCATTTTCTGGTCCTTGCTTTCTGAAGTTTTTCTGAATCAGCTCTCTCAGTTGAGCTTTTATAGTGACTATTACTGTCAGGGAATTGTAGCAATGATTATGCTTCAAATCTATTGCAGATAAAACATGCATTACTGGCAAATATTTATTTTATCTACCCCCTCACTATTTTTGTGGCACCTGTGAATGGTTTCAATGTTTCATCAGAAGGATCAAGGTATTCGTTCTGCCATGAAGCATATTATGTCCGATATAAATATTAAGGGCCTCATTATGAGTTTGGTGGTCCATGGGCTGCCATATCGGCGATGGCGGTCCGAACACGGTGAGCTCGGCGGTCCAACTGCCGTATTACGAGCTGAGCGGATCAGCTTTGCAAAGACCGCCGCTGGACTGCCAAGACCGCCAGCAGACCACTGGGTTCGCGGTCGGAGAAAGGCAGCCGACTTAGGGCGGTACAGGGGAGCTGAACCGCAGTCCATATTATGAGTTGCCTGTTCAACATGCGGGTCGCGGTGGCTTGCTTCAAGGTGGCAAAGGATTTGGGGTGTGTACTCACCTCTTTCTTTTTCTTCCATGCAGATTCCGGCATGGATCTCTTTCTCCAGGTCCTCTCTTCACAGCAGGATCTTCTTGCTAAGGATTATGACCCTATTTGCGGCGATCTACAGGTGAGTCCTTTTCGATTGATATACACACATATATCATGTATATGTGTGCATCTGACACATCGGCAGTCAAAATGAAGACACAGGCATCAATATATTTGTGAACAGTACTCACCACCGCTGCAAGATCGCCACCTTCACACCGCCGGCCCCGTGGTCAACTCATAATATGGCGGTCTTCAGATCGCCAACGCCCTCGGCTGCTGGGAGGGGCGGACATGGTCCTATGATGGTCAGACCGCCAAACTCATAATACGGACCTTAAACTTTTTTTTTTTATTAGAATGGTAATTGGAAAGCCTTCATAAAATCGCGGAAATCATAATCACCTCGTTCAGAGGTGAAAAACCTCTGAGTTTCCAGTGGCTAAACCTCATCTGGCTACGCAGTCAGAAAATTCAATCCAGTGGATCATCCATCATAAGACCACAGGCTGAACAGTGTGGAAGGCCATCCATATTTAGGGTAGTTCTTCAGACGCTCCTTTTTCCTGCCCGCAAGGAATAGCAGGAGAGGAAAACATTAACACAGTTCCCTCCACCCCCTAGCGGGAGAGAAAACTCCCTGCACACCATGGATATTGTGTTTTTTTGTTGTTGTTTTGCAAAAAACAATCCCGACCCGCCCAGCATCAGCAGTGACATGGTGAGCTGACTGGAATTCACATTTTCGCCAAAATATTGCCACAGCAATATTTGCCTCCTAAGGTGGTGATGATAATAGGCCTGGGCGGTGAACTCCGCTCCGTTCGCAGAGTTCTCTGCACTTCGCGCTCCGCGGAGCTTGCGGAGTGCAGAAAACTCCGCTTCACGTACTGCAGCTGAGTTTTTACCCTGCTAGCGATCGCGAACTGTAAGTTCGCGAGCGCGAGCTGCCGCTCGGGTAGAATTTCTACCCGAGCTGCAGGAATACCAACGCGAACTGCAGTTCGCACTGCACTCCGCCACTTGCGGAACTCCGTGGAGTTTTTTTGCAACTTCGCAGAGTTCCGCGTAGCAAAACTCCGCAAACTACGCCCAGGCCTGGATGAAAATCTAAGATTGGTGGGCAGACTGCCAGACGTTCAGCAGAGCCCAGCCTCTGCCACCCTAGTGATTTGGCGGCCCATCCGACAAACTTTAAGAATGACCCTCAGCCTTTTATTTACAATGCACTTGTAATACAGGGAGCTTCTCTTGTTTTTGCAATTTTCCAAGAGCAAATGCCTCTTTCAAAAGAGTGTATTTTAAAGCATTTCTAATTTCTTTGCATTTTGCTTGTAAAGGTGTGCGGTCTACTTATACTAATTGATACCAAATCAGTATGATTCGTGTTGCAAATGAAATGATATTTGTTGTTGCTATTTTCTAAATGGTCCTCAATGTCGTTGAACACTTCCACATTGCATGTTATAAATAAATGTTACCTCTCAGGTGCCTTCTTCAGTATATTGATGAAACCCTTCAATCTTACATTATATCCTTTATTGTGTTGATCATAGTAAGCTGGGGGTAGAAAGTGGCTTTTTGTATTAGGTTTGTGGACGGATAGCAGCAAATGAACTGTATTATCTGTATATAACTGTATATCTCGGACGGTATCTTTACTAACTATGATGCACTTAAGATCAAGGAGATTCTACCACTGAGCTGGACCGACCATAGTGCCATTATCTTTGAGCTTGATAACTCAGCTGAAGGCCAACCAAGCCAATCCAATCAGTCAGTTGGATCATACCGCAACTGGAAACAGGTAGATAACAACCAGCTTAACCTCCAGCTCACACGTCTTCTAACAAAATCACCGCAAGAAGCATAACATGCCTCCATCCACTTCAATCAATGGCTCACAGCAACTGCCAATATGATAGCCCCCCTTAAAAAATCCACGAGCAATAGGACTTCTCCATCAGCCCCCTGGTTCTCTGACACCCTTAGACTTAAAAAACAGGAGTGCAGAAGACAGGAGAGATGTTTTGAGAATTAACTATGATGAACATGAACTCGAAAAGTACAAAATCCTACTAGCCGATTATAAAAAACTGATCCTGTCAGAAAAAGGTTCCTATTTCTCTAAGCAAATTAAGGAGGCAGAAAACTCCTCCAAAGAGCTCTTTCGGGTGGTAACTAAATTGTCTACACCCCCCCGAAAGAAAAGGGAATGATCATTCGCAGGAATTCTGTAACGCACTTGCACAGCACTTTCAAAACAAAGTGGAGCAAATCTTCACCACCTTCGACAATGGGGCAAATTCGGATACTCATAACACCATAAGGTTACAACACCCAAGTGCCCCCACCTTCGCAGAATTCAGAGCAGTAACCGTTGATGAGACAATTACTCATATTTTAAAAATAAATTCGGGCTCTCCCCATCATCCTCTCCCTCCTATGATATATAAACAAGCCCCGGAGATTCTTGGACTAAGTCTAACCTCCATTTTTAACTCAATGTTCAAAGAAGGTGTCTTTCCCTCTATTTGGAAGAGGCCCTCGATTCTACCCCTTCTAAAAAAATCCAACCTGGATGCATTTGACCCAGGCAACTATAGGCATATCTCACGCCTTCCAGTTCCAGCTAAGTTGGCAGAAAAGGTTATGAACAACCAGCTCACATCATATTTATATGAGCATAACTTGCTGGATGAATCTCAATTTGGTTTCAGGGCAGAGCATAGCACCGAAACAGCGCTAATAAAGGCCACCGAGGAAATAAGAGCAGTAATGGATGCAGGGGGGCGCTGCGGCTCTTGTCCTGCTTGACCTGTCGGCGGCCTTCAACACGGTAGATCATAAAACCCCGCTCAACCATCTGAATTCTCTTGGCATTTCTAGAAAAGCATTGGCATTGGTCTCCTCCTTTCTAGCCGATAGGATACTATCAGTTGCCCTGGGTAATTTCACCTCCCCGTCCTTCACACTCCCATGTGGAGTTCCACAGAGTTCCTCTTTGAGTCCTATGCTCTTCAATGTATATGTTTCTGAACTGGCATTATTAATAAGATCTTTTGGGATGGCACTAACATCCTACGCGGATGACACCCAAATTGTGGTGTCCATCAGCAAAAATACCCAACCACCAGTAAAAAGATTTAGGGACTGTATGACAGCAGTCAGCTCATGGATGAGTTCGCACTGCCTTAAGCTAAATTCCGGGAAAACCGAGGTGATTCTGTTCGGTAACTATTCCCCTTCCTGGTCTCAGATGTGGTAGCCAGATGACCTGGGAACAGCACCAATCCCAGTCCCCAAAGCAAAAAATCTAGGTGTGATGATAGATCAGAGACTGGACTTTGAAGCCCAAGTTAAGACAGTTTCGTCATCAAGTTTCTTCATTCTTAAAGCGATCAAGAAAATCTTACCTCTGATTCCAACAGAAAGTAGGAAAACTGTAGTTACATCCTTAGTCCTTTCCAAACTGGATGGTTATATCTTGGTATACCCATGAAGCAATTACGTAGGCTCCAGATGATCCAAAATGTGGCTGCAAGGCTCCTCCTGGGGATTCCCAAATTTCAGTCCATGGGAAAACACCTACTGAGTCTGCATTGGCTGCCAGTCAAAAGTCTTATTGAGTTGAAAGCCCTGTGTATCACATACAAGGCACTACACGGGACCGGTCCTCACTTCTTGAAACGGTCACTCTACTGGTACTCTCCAAACAGATGTCTTTGATCACAAGGGGCAAAAGTGATTCTTTCCCAGAGATTTTTTAAAGCAAACTGGGGTGGTAGAAGCTTTGTGGTGGGAGCTACAAGGCTCTGGAACTCCCTCCCTCTTACCATCAGAAATCTTCCCTACTTGACATTGTTCAGGAAGGCCATTAAGACCTGGCTGTTCGTTGAATAGTGCTCCTGCTCGCTTCTATTTGTTCTGCTAGCGCCAAGACACGGTTTGGTATTTGTGCGCTGTATAAATTTATAACATAACATAACATATTATTTGCATTCCTACAGTGCTTCAATCCAAAGATTGATTTATGGCTAGTGGCACATTGAAGGCACTCCGGCTCCCAAGACAGTGCGGGCATATGTACAAAGAAATGGCGGAGTGAGGCGTTAGCCGTCATGGCTTAACGCCTCAGTCCGCCACTTCAGAAACGCAAGGCTGCATTTAAAAGAATATGGTGCAGCCTTGCGTTTCCCCCTGCACTGGTGCTACACTTAGGAGCCTAGCGCCAATGTAGGCACCCTTGCACCATAGTGCAAGGGTGTCTGCGTGCAGGGGAAGATTGTTTATGTGCAGGAAGGTGTCCCTTCCTCCAAATAAACAATCTTAATGCCTTTTTGTCTCCTCTATGTGTGCTGCTTAATGCAGCACACATGAAAGTTACAAAATGTCATTTGTTTTAAAGATTGTTTATGTGCAGGAAGGGTCACCTTCCTGAACATAAACAATCCAAGGCGTTTTGCTTTTTCCAGGTGTGCTGCACAAGGCAGCACACATGGAAAAAGCAAGTTAAGACAAGGTTTTCCCTGGTCTTAATTTTGGCGCTGCCTCCTATTTACGTCACCCTTGTAAATAGGGGGCAGCGTCAAAATCAATGGGTGTTGCGGTGGAACGCCCACCGCAATACCTACTGCCCACCCCTTTCACTCTAAGCATAGCGTGAAAGGGGGCCTTATTTACAAGGCAGCATTAAGCCACGTTAAGTGGCCTAACGCTGCCTTGTAAATAAGGGGAAGCCCCTATCGCCACAGAAACGTCAGAAAAAGTGACATTCCCATGGCGATAAGGGCTTGTACATGTGTCCCCGTGTGACTTGTTACACACATCCCGAACATTTGCGCGGCAACAATTCCTTTGGTACCATTGACGCTTACATTGTCAATCCCTGTTTGCAATCTTCTTGCAATTAAGCAGAATCAGCCCCATAAGCTCCCGACTTCTTGGAACTAATGGCCCGCTGAGAGGCTTGTGGTACTCCTTTTACCTTCTAATTACAGCCACATCTAGAAACTGATGGTTCCCCCTCGCGCCAGCTGGTCGTGAGGACATAGGTTGTTCCTCCCTGTCTTGACCTGATTTAAGCGGCATTCAGGGACCTCCGCATCCGGGCTCCATCATTACCGCCCACCGCATATCATTCATTGTTAAGTTTGGGTTCTATATTAGAGACTTATAGATCTCTTGCTGTGTCCTGATGATGACTTCAGAATAACAGAGGTTGAAATGCCATCGACACCAGTACAAAATAGACTCCTCTTTTATTTTTAAAAATCTATCAAGGTAAGAGTCATTTGTCTTTTTTTAAAGTGATGCACTTTTTGTTCTTTCGTCCATCACACCCCACTGCACCTTTCCTTCACTGAAAAGCATGAGCACTGTATATTTCATTGATTACCAAAAAATGGAACTATTTTAACTAATAAAAACAGTATTCTTTCCTACAAGTATGTGCCAGTGACCCTATTTAATTAAATGTTTTCTAGAGCTTGTTGTTTTTTTGCGTAGACCATTTCTGTTTCCCGGCAGTTGAAACTTTAATTGAGATTTATTTCCATGTGAACCACTGCTTATGCAAACATAGTGGCACATTAAGGCTAGATAGTTGTAGGGTGCTTGTCTGGTAGATGAGAAGGGGTCAAATAATGGACTGACAATGGCAGCTCGATGAAACACTTGTGTTTCAAGAACTATTTGTGCATAGATCTGTGATTGTGGTTGTTTTAAAAATGTTCCTGGCACTCCTCGGGCCAGTCTCATGACTGAGAGGCTTTGATAGAGACAATTTCAGAATGTTTCCTCCTTTCCACCAACTTTACAACTCTGAAAAGCTAGGGCTGTGTAGACAGCCTTCTCATTGGCTGCTCACAAGCCAATAAATGCGCTCAACATTAGTGCTAATTACAATGTCCTTTCCTGACTGCATGCCCTTCCCTCCACAGTCCCTGCCCTATAAATCTGGCGGGCGATGCCCTCTTGCTCAGTGCTTGGTGACAGCACTAGAGTCATAGTTGCCGTATTTGAGAGGGCGAGAGAGTGGACTCTATAAGGTGAAAATGATTCCATAGAAGGAAAAGAACATTACTTGAGTGAGGTCATCGGTTAAACTAGGCAAGTATTTAGCTTGGAGGGATTAGGAAGGAGAGGCATTAGCAATGCCTTAAGCATTACTGTTGGCAGCAGAGACAATGATATAGCGGTGGCTGGTTCCAGGAAAGAAGCTCAGCATAAAATAGTAAAGTTTGTCTTGTTGTCTGCAGTGATAAAGCCTTTCCTTGCTCATCAAAGATAATGTGTGTGAAGTTAGCCCATATGCTGTAAATGTTTTGCTGTAGGAGTTCCCTTTCTTTTATCCTGTTGGTTTGCAGTAACAGCTTTCAATATCCCACTTGTTAAATGAGCCCATTGGCAAACTTATGTCATTGTGTAGGAAAAGAAGGAGTTTAGCTGTAAATGTTGTAAATGTTGTTTAGACTGTAATACATACATTCATTTAGGAGATTACAAATTAAGGCACGCAAGAGGGATGGAAAATCGTGATGAGCTGGAAAGTGGCATTGTGTGTCCTTGTTTGGCTAGTTTCTATTCAATGAATATGGACAGGAGGGGGTATATTTACAAGGGGATTGCGCCACCGGAACATCACTTTTCTTGACGTTCCGGTATCGCAATATTTATAAGTGGCATTAAGCCACTTTTTGTGGCTTAACGCTGCTTTGTAAATATGGTACCCTTTCATGCAGGTATCTGCGTGAAAGGGGCATGCAAAGGGTGTTGCAGTGGGCATTCCAATACAACAACCATTGCTTTTTGACGCTGCCCCAGATTTACAACGAGGTGTAAATCTGAGGCAGCACCAAAAACGAACGCAATGCAATAGCAGGCGTTAGAGAAGTGCAACAAGGAGAAATGTTCTTATTTCTCCTCGTTTTTGCTTTTTCTGTGAATGCTTCACTCTGCACATAAACAATCATTAAATAATGGTGATTTGCTACTTCTAGAGTGCTGGACATTGCAGCATACATAGAAGTAGCATATCACCATTATAGATTGTTTATGTGCAGGAAGGGGCACCTTCCTCCACATAAACGATCATTACCTGCAACGCAGACCACCTTGCACTATGGTGCAAGGGTGTCTGTGTTGGAGCTAGGCAGCTATGTTTAGCGCCAGCGCTCGGGAAAACACAGGCATGCGCCGTATTGTTGTAAATATGGCACATCCCTGTATTTTGGAAATGGCGGAGCGTGGCGCTTCAAAATTTGCCACAGCTCCGCCCTCCGTCATTACCTTATAAATATGCTCCGAAGTTTCCTAAGATTTACAACCTAATTCAACTTATAGAGCTGTTTCTTGAACCACCTATTTTTTATATTTTCACAGGTGTGGAGGGATGGTTTGACATATTTGAAGTTGGTATGAGCATTCAAAGTGATTTCAGCTCTCTCGAAGTAAGTACTAATAGCTTAGGTACAGGGAATTTGTAGGTGTCCAGCTGGTCGGTGGTTGAGTCAAGATAACAAATAAATATAGAAACACTAAGTAGACACACTTTGATCTGTAAATAACATAACAGTATTTAGACAGAGTATCAGAAACAGAAATATTGTGGACCAAAATATTGTGTCAAGAATATCGAGGACACAAAAATCATGAAGGTAAGTTTCTATCGGTAAGCAAAGGTTTATTACATATAACTCCGCAAATATGTACCTTGACAATAGATACATATCTTCAAGGTACGTAGATGTGGAGTTAAGAATAGTAAATCTATATTTACCTATTTACACTTACCTTCTCAACATTTATCTTCAATATATTTGTCAGGATATTATGTCCACACGATAATTCTTTTTCCGATATTCTGTCAGTAATCCTAACGTAACAAGCTCTACATGATAGGATTACTTCATCTTCATCAAATATTTTTGAATCTGAGATTGATACCCACTAGCACCACCACAGTACATGGTAATAAGAATGTATAAGGATTTGCCTTCAAGAAGGCAAGGAAGGAAGAGAGATGAAATAGAATGAATTAAATGTGGCTGTTTGGAATAAAAATAACAAGCATTGGAAAAGCCAATAGGTTTCGCCTGTGCAGCATCTATTGGCTTTGTGAATGTTTCTTTATATATGTTGCACAGCAGAGTGGGCTGGTGTGTAATATGGTGTAAAGTAAAGTAAAACAAGGTGCTATGATGCGCCCAGAGTTGACCGCAACATAGCGCTTTGTTTTTGTTAAAGCCATGCTGCACAGCAGCCCGCTCTGCTGTGTAACATACCTAAATAAACATTGACAAAGCCAAATAGCTTTCGCGTATGTGAGAGCTATTTGACTTTGTTAATGTTTCTTTTGTCAGACGGGAGAGGTTGGGGGCTGCACCCCCACCCCACATTTATTTCCGAAGGGTGCACTCGCTATGCCTTTGTACCCCATGTTCAACACTCTTTGGGGCACATGCATCAAGAAATGCTTTTGCGAGTCCCTAATTGCGATTATTAAGGGATCGCAATTAGGGACTCGCAAAAGCCTATGCATGTAGAAATCGCTATTAAAATAGCAATTTCTAAACATTCCTTAATTGCGACTCGCAAATTGCGAGTCGCAATTAAGAATAGCTTCACATTCATTCCTATGGGCCTACAGGCCCATAGGAATGAATGGGAAATAGCATGCGCAATTTGCGAGTACCAATAGGTACTCGCAAATTGCGCATGCATTCAAGGGTGCAAAGGTGTCAAAATGACACCCTGTTGCACCCTGAAATTGTGATGTGCACCCATGTTGCGCACACACATGCCCCAAGGGCATGTGTGTGTGTAACCTAAAATCTTGAAAAATGCACTTTAGTGGGTTTTTCAAGGTATTAGCAAAATATAGACCAGAGTAATTTCTCTGTATTTTGCGGCCCCAAATAGCGAATTCGCTATTTCTAAGGGGTACAAGCATTGCATTTAAGGAATCGCAAATTGCAATTCCTTAAATGCAATCGCAATTTAAGAAATCGCAATGAATTGCGATTCCTTAAATTGCGAGTGCCCAACACCTTGCTGCGTCGCAAAAGGCGTTTTTGCGGGCGCAAACGGCCGACTTTTGCGAATCGCACCGTTTGCGCTCGCAAAAAACGTTGATGCATGTGCCTGTTTGGCACTGGCCAAAGAAGAGAATGAAATGTAGGATACTAGAGGAGAGGGTGTGGCGCTAGTACTGGGGAACCAAGTTCCAGTCTCGGCGTCGGCACAACATATTGTGATTCTTTGCCAAATCACTTAATCTCACCTTGCAAAAGTAACATGACCTTGTGTAATGTAATTATTGCTTCTGTCAAAGCGCTCGGATACCTTTGTGTCAATTGGTGGGAGATGTTCGCCTGTCCCATTTGGCTCTCCCAGATCCTGCACCTTGGGCTCCTCCAGTCACTCTCCGCTCATCGAAGCAGAGCCCAGGAAGCTGCAGTGTGTCTCACCAAGGACCATGAGCCCTGAATTTTTTTTTTTTAATGGAAGCCAGTGCTAGCAGTTCTAGCTAGTCCAAGGGGCTTGAAAACACAATGGAGACGGGGGTTGGGGGGATTTTCTAAACAGCGGATCCGGAAGGGGGTAGGGGTGTCAAAATACAACAGAGAGTCGGAGTGGGGTTGCAGATGGATCAAATCACAATATAGGGTGGGGTGAAAGAGAGGGACTTCAGACACTAGCACATAGAGTGCATGTCCGAAATAAAATAAAAAAGAAGAGTACATGCTGGCCAGGAAGCTGCACTTGGTCCATGCTCCATGGTAGGCGGAAGCTGGAGGCCAGGAGAGGAGGAGCTGCTCACCAATAGGAAGCAAGGAAACAAGAGTGACATGGGAGCCAACCAATGCTAAGTAAAGGTAAATAATTGGCAGGCTTAAGCCCCCTTTAAGATTTTTTCTTTATTTAAAAGAGATTTTGCAAAACCTACAAACGAAACCTACAAAGTATTGTTAGTAGTCACTGACCTACACAAGTCAAGATCGACTGGCCCAGCCTGAAGCACTTATTTAATAGTCTGTATAGTTGACATGTTCAATCAAGTAGTCTGCACCAGGCGAGTTTAAACATTAACTTGATCTTGTAAATAATTACAAGGTGATTAATTCCCACTGTGGTTCACCTTAGCTGAGGCACTGGAGTTTTTGAAGAAGCAATAATCCAAGTCACAGTATGAGCTGGGTGATCTATTTAGCTTCAAGCCAATCATGTTCGGCCTTATATTTTAAGAACAGGCAATTCAGTGTTTTGGGAGAAGGAAGGAGAGGATTACTTAGACAATGCATCGCAGAAACTAATGAAAGAGCTGAAAGTGAACATGTCAGCACTCAGTGGCACTCACAAAACATTGGCTAGCGAAAACCACAGTTGCCATGCAGCCATGGCTGGAAGAAACAAGCATTGGCATAGCCAATAGGTCTCACCTATGTGAGAACTATTGGCTTTGCCAATGTCATATAGCCATGTGGTACAGCAGTGTGGATGCTGTTCAGGATTGCTAAAAAGTAGTGGTGTGGCATAGAGTAGAGTGGAGGAGAGTGTCCCAGAATGGAATGTTGTAGAGTGGAGTGGAGTGTAGTGGTGTAGAGCAGAATACCGTACAGTAGAGTGGCATAGAGTAGAGTGGAGTGGTGGGAGTGGCAAAGTGTAGAGCGGAGTGAAGTAGGGTAGAGTAGCATAGTGGTATAGCGTGGCATGGCGTAGAGTGCCATCGAATGGCATAGAGTGGAGTTGCGCAGTGTAGAGTGGCAGAAAGTGGCATAGAGTAGAGTGGCGTAAAGTAGATTAGAGTGAAGTGGCCGTGAGTAGAGTTAAGTTGCATTGGGTAGAGTGCCGTAGAGTTGCATAGAGTGGCATTTTGTGGAGTGGCGTGGAGTGGCATAGAGTGCAGTGGCATAGAGTGGCATGAAGTGAAGTACAGTAGAGTGGTGCACAGTAGAGTGACTTAGAGTAGAGTGGTGCACAGTAGAGTGACAGTGAAGTGGCTTAAGTGGCGTAGAGTGGTAAGAGTAGAGTGGAGTGGTGTTGAGTACAGTGGAGTGGCATAGAGCAGAGTGCGTGGAGTGACATAGAGTAGAGTGGGATAGAGTAGTGTGGCACAGAGTAGAATAAAGTAGAGTGGCATAGAATGGAGTGGCACAGAGTGGAGTGGCACAGCACAAAGTGCGTAGAGTGGAATGACAAAAAGTAGAGAGGCGTAGAATGGCATGGAGCGGTGCAGTGTCGTAGGGTAGAGTTGCAAAGAGAGGTATAGATTAGAGTGGCGTACAATAGAGTGGCATAGAGGAGAGTGGAATAGAGTGGATTGGCATAGAGTGGCATGGAGTGGAGTGGCATAGAGTGGAGTAGCATAGAATAGAGTGGAGTGGCATAGAGTGGGGTACGATAGAGTGGGGTAGAGTGGTGCGGAGTTGAGTGGCATGGTGTGGTGTGGCATGGAGTGGCTTGGAGTGAAGTAGAGTAGAATGGCTTTAGAGTGGTGTAGCATAAGATGCCATAGAGTAGAGTGGCACAGAGTAGAGTAGAGTGACATAGAGTAGAGTGAACTGGTGTACAGTGCAGTGGCTTACAGTAGAGTGGCATAGAGTACAGTAGCTTAGAGTAGAGTGGCATAGAATGGAGTGGCACAGACTGGAGTGGAGTGGAGTGGCAGAGAATACAGTGCGTAGAGTGAAGTAGCGTAGAGCGGAGTGCTGTTGAGTGGCTTAGAGTAGAGTGGTAAAGAGTGAATTGGAGTGGCGTATAGTGGCTTGGAGCGGTAAGAGTAGAGTGGAGTGGTGTAGAGTAGAGTGACATAGAGTAGTGTAGAGAGGAGTAGAGCAGAGAGGAGTGGCGTAGAGTAGAGTGGCATGGAGTAGAGTGGCGTGAAGTGGAATAGAGAAGTGTACAGTAGCATAGAGTATAGTGGAGTGCAGTGACATACAGTAGAGTGGCGTACAGTAGAGTGGCATAATCGAGTGGCATAAAGTAGAATGGTGTAGACCGGAGTGGAGTTGAGTAGAGTGGAGTGGCATAGAGTAGCATGGACTGGTGTAGTGTAGAATAGGGTGTCATAAAGTGGAGTGACATAGAATGGAGTCGTGTTGATTGGCATAGGGTAGAGTGATGGCATGGAGTAGCTTAGAGTGGAATGACATAGAGTAGAGTAGAGTAGAAGAGAGGCATAAAGTAGAGTGGTGTAGAGTAGAGTGGCATAGAGTAGAGTGGCATAGATTGGAGTGGCATGGAATAGTGTGGCATAGAGTGGAGTAGCATAGAGTAGAGTCGCCATAAAGTGGAGGGGCACAGAGTGAAATAGAGTGGCATAGCATACAGTGCATAGAGTGGAGTGGAGAAGATTAGAGAGGCATAGAGTGGCATGAAGTGTTGTAGAGTGTCATAGAGTAGAGTGGTGTATAGTAGTGTGGCGTTGAGTGCAGTTGAGAACAGTGGAATAGAGTGATGTAGAGTGGAGTGGCATGGAGTACAGTGGCACAAAGTGGAGTCGAGTGGGGTAGAATTCCATTGTGTGGAGTGAAGTCATGAGAAGTGGCGCAGATTGGAGTGGTGTAGAGTGGCGCAGAGTGGAGTGACATAGAGTGGCATGGAGTAGAGTGGAGTGGCATTGAGTGGAGTGGCATAAAGTGGCATAGATTAGAGTCGCATAGAGTAGAGTGGCGTAGAGTAGAGTGGCTTAGAGTGGCATGGAGTGGCACAGAGTAAAGTTGAGTTGTGTACAGTGGCATAGTGTAGAGTGGCTTAGAGTGTATTGGAGTAGAGTCTTATAGAGTGTAATGGCTTGGGGTGGAAAGGAATGAAATGACACAGTTTAGAGTAGTATAAAGTGGCATGGAGTGCCATAGAGTGGAGAGGTGACGCGTGGCATAGCATACAATAGAGTGCCATTGAGTAGAGTGCTTACAGTGGTGTAGAGTGGTGCAGAGTGGGGTAAGGTGGAATGGCATAAAGCAGGGTGGGGTGGAGTGGAGTAGGGTGGAGTGGAGTGGTGTAGAGCAGCATGGCATAGAGTGCAGTTGAGTAGAGTAGAGTGGAGTGGCATAGAGTACAGTGGTGGTGAGTGGCGTGGAATGGCATTGAGTGCAATGGAGTCAAGTGTAGTAGAGTGGTGAATGGCGTACAGTTGAGTGGAATGGAGTGGCGTAGACTGGAGTGGTGTAGAGTGGCATAGAGTAGCATGGTGTAAAGTTGCATAGAGTAGAGTGAAATAGAGTAGAGTTGCATTAAGTGGCGTAGAGTAAAGTGGTGTAGAGTGGAGTGGTGTAGAGTAGAGTAGTATAGTATAGAGTAGAGTGGTGTAGAGTGGAATTGATTAAAGTAGAGTAGTGTGAAGTGGAATGTAGTGGTGTATAGTGGAGTGGCATAGAGTGGCATAGAGTAGAGTGATAGAGTGGAATGGCGTAAAGTGGATGTCGCGTAGATTGCTGTAGAGTGTCATTGAGTGGTGTGGAGTGGCTTAGAGTGCAGTGGCTTAGAGTGGCATAGAGTGGAGTGGCGTGGCTTAGAGTGAAGTGGCGTAGAATGAAGTATAGTGGCATATAGTAGAGTGGCGTAGAGTAGTGTGACGTAGAGTAGCATAGAGTAGAGTGGCATAGAGTGGCATAGAGTGGAGTGGCACAGAGTGGAGTAGAGTGGCATAGCATAGAGTCAATAGAGTAGAGTGGTGTAGAGTAGAGAGATGCAGAGTGGCATGGACTGGTGTAGAGTGTCATAGAGTAGAGTTGGTACAGTGTCATAGAGTAGAGTGGCATAGAGTAGTGTGTGGAGTAGAGTGGAGTAGAGTAGAATGGAGTGGGGAGGAGTGGAGTGGCATGGAGTAGAATAGAGTGGAGTGGCGGAGAGTAGAGTGCCACAGAGTGGAGTAGAGTAGAGTGCCATAGAGTGGAGTAGAGTAGAGTGCCGCAGAGTGGAGTGGAGTAGAGTGGCATAGATTACAGTGGCATAGAGTAGAGTGGCATAGAGTGCCATTGTGTGGAGTAAAGTAGTGTGGAGTGGCGTATAGTGGAGTGGCATAGAGTGGCATGGAGTAGAGTGGCATAGAGTAGAGTGGCGTAAAGTGGCATACAGTGGCATAGATTAGAGTAGAGTGGCATAGAATAGAGTGGCACAAAGTGGTATAGAATAGAGTAGAGTAGTGTAGAGTTGAATGGTGTAGAGTGGCATAGTACACAGTGGTGTAGAGTGACGCAGAGTGGAATGGAGTAAAGTGTAATAAAGTATAATTGCATAGAGTGGCGTGCAGAGGAATGAAGTGATGCAGTGTAGAGTAGCATAAAGTGTCAGAGAGTGGAGTAGCATACAGTGGAGAGGAGTGGCATAGAGTAGAGTGTGTAGAGTAGAGTAGCACAAAGTGGGGTGAGGTGGGGTGGAGTGGAGTAGAGTGGCATTGAGTATAGTAGAGTAGCGTGCAGTGGTGTAGAGTGGACTAGCGTAAAGCAGAGTGGCTTAGAGTGGAATTGCGCAGAGTGGAGAAGCATGGAGTACAGTGGAGTGGCGTAGAGAACAATGGTGTTGAGTAGCATTGAGTGGAATGGAGTAGAGTGGCAAATGGCATACAGTTGAGTGGAATGGAGTGGCATAGAGTAGAGTGGCGTAGAGTGGAGTGGAGTACAGTGACGTGGAGTAGCGTGGTGCAAAGTGGCACAGAGTACAGTGGCCTACAGTGAGTAGGGTAGAAGGGTGTTGAGTGGAGTGGAGTAGAGTAGCATAGAGTAGAGTGGCATAGAGTGGAATGGAGTAGAGTAGTGTGAAGGGGGAAGTACTGGCATATAGTAGAGTGGCGTAGAGTGGAGTGGAATAGCGTGGCATAGAGTAAAGTGGCATAGAGTGGAGTGGCATACAGGGGAGGTGGCGTAGATTGCCATAAAGTGGCACTGAGTGGAGTGGCACTGAGTGAAGTGGCTTAGAGTGGCAAGGCATAGAGTGGAGTGGCGTAGAGTGAAGTGGTGTAAAAGGGAGTGTCGTAGAGTGTAGTGGTGTAGAGTGGCTTGGAGTGGAGTAGCATAGAGTAGAGTGGCGTAGAGTAGTACAGGTGAAAGCAACATAAATAAGAAGCATAAAACATACAAGACATGCAAATACGTGCAGTGTCATGAATTGATTCATTGTAAAGAAAACCCAATGTGAAATAATAGCCCATCTTTTAAAAGGAAGAAAGCCCAATGTAAAATAAAAGAGCATCTTTTGAAAGCATTCACATTGGATTTCCAGGAATAATAATAAGGAAACACTTTTTAAAAAATGAGTGCATTGCAAAAAGATGAGGAAGAACAAAGACGAGGAAGAACACATTTGATTGCAAATGACAGTGACAATGAAAACAACCAATGGTATGCTGTGGGCAGGGTCCACTGATTAGTAAGCAACTAGCCCTGCAGCATAGCGCATGTGTAGGCAAGACCTAAAAAGGAGTTGAGAGAGTTGAAAAGAAGGCAGCAAAACCCTGAGTCAAGATTGCTGGCTATGGATCATCATGTTCTCACTGCATGTGAGGAAATGGTAACTTTTGCAGACTTCAAGCAGGGTGCATCTGTCCATCATGTTACAATTGGAGTCCAAGAGTGAAACTCTAGAAAGTTTCATGAGGGCAGCTGACATAAGGGTTTTGTGTTTCCCCCAATCAAAGAGACTGAAGCTCTTGTGGCAACAGTAGCATAACATGAAATGATGGGGCCCCCTGCAGATTGTGAAGAGACTCCCATATCTCACAGATGTATATTGCTTTGGACAAAAAGGAACACCATGCAAGGTTGGGGGCCCTCTGACAGTTGGGGGCTGCCCTGCAAACCATAGGCTGCAAGGGACTGCGTTACATCCCGGTGTAGCAATCACGCTTGCTTGGTCTCCTCCTTATGCATTCACCTTTCTTGAACCGTAATGCAATGCTGCCACAAAGCACATTGTTGAACATGGCCCTCTCTGCGGGGTCACTCACAAACTTTTTGCTTTCCCTCCACTTTTTCCTAAATTCGTTTTTGTTGGCTTTAGGACTCTGTGCACTTTACCACTGCTAACCATGCTAAAGTGCTTATGCTCTGTCCTTTAAACATGGTAATGTTGGATTATTTAATTTAAATATAAGTCCCTAGTAAAGTCGCACTATATGTACCCAGGGCCTGTAAATTAAATGCTACTAGTGGGCCTGCAGCACTTGTTGTACCTCCCGCTCTTGTAGCCTTACAAACCTGTCTCAGGCTTGCCATTGCAGCCTGTGTGTGCAGTTTTAACCTGCCATTTTCACCTGGCAAAATAAACCTTTTGCCATGCTCAAACCTGCCTTTTAAATACCTATAAGGCACACCTAGGTTAGGCCCTAACCAGCCCTCATGGCAGGGTGCAATTATATAAAAAGTAGGACATTTAATTTTAAGTTTTACAGGTCCTGATAGTGTTTTTCACTACTGCAAGGCCTGTTCTCCTATAGGATAACATTGGAGTTACCTTTTAAACTTAAAAATGGGAGCAGGTAAACAGTTCATATTTGGTGTCTTTGGAATTTTAATAAAAAATGTCTTTTATGGTAAAATTACAACTTTGAAAATGCCACTTCTACAACGTTTTCCTGCTTAACCAGGAACGGTTTGGCCCACACTCAAATCTTTCTACCGGAGGACTGGATTCTCGAGACAGTGTCACGTGTGCTTTCATTGTCTGAGTCCTTCGCAGATAACGTCTCACAGGGAGATTGGGTTTTGTAGCACAGCTGACAGTGGCCATTCTCTGTTTGTTTCACTCACCGCCTCGTCCGGCTGTGACTGGCTATCCAGAAGACTCCCCTGACAAAGGGCTATTGATTGAGCCTGAAAATGCATTGGGAGCAATAATTTACAACGCTAGTCTCCAAAGAATGTCAAGACTGGTACTGATGTGAAAGAATCTATGATGATAATCATGTCTTTGCAATTAAAATCAACTTGATCCAGAGTTTTCGGCTGTTTGGCGATATTTTGAGTAATATTACCGTAAGCTGAATATTTGTGTTGTTAAATTTAGAGATTCATGCATTTTGTCTATCTCTGTTTGAAGAATATACACTTGAGATTCAATTTGTTTTTATTCCCTTTATAGGGAATCAGTAGTGCATACTGTGTCCAGAACATTCGTTCTAGGTACATACTTATAGAAAGTTGGCATTTTCCTGCCCTAGTCATTTAGTGCTGCAGCCATGTCTCTGGGTCAGATGACTGGGTGTAGTTGGCAGCCGGTCTTTGTGTATTCCACTTAGACAGCCACACATAATAGAGAGCTTGGATATCCCTGGATGGGCCATCACTGGCAGGATTGGAGGGCGGAGTTAAGCACAGCCCCACTTACACCTGAATAGGCTGTGTCCTGCCTTCACAGAAAGGATTGCTTACCCTCTGTAGTTAGACTGGATCCAGAGCAGGGGAGTCAGGAAGCCTGAGCATTTCAAAGGGAATCCTCTAGACGTTTCTCCCACTTCAATGAGGGCACCAGGTATAAATATTGGACCTCAGACACCAACCCTTCAGTAGATTCTTTGACCTGTGAATACTACAGAAAAAAGACTGCTGTGCTGCTTTGCTGCTGATGTCCTTCTACTCTGCCACTCTCCTGCCCTGCTTGCTGAGTAGGAAGATTGAAACCTGCACCCTTCATCCCAGGCTGAAGTGACTCCAACGGTCAGCCAGCTGACCTCCTGTTCTGAGCTACAGGGGCATAACAAGCTCCAGAGGCTCCCTGCAATTGACCAGCTGACCTGCTGCTTGGACCTGCAAATGGACATGCTCGAGCCCTGCTGACTTCTGCTGGAGTGAGTTCCTGACCCCCAAGTGGTGCCCCTCAGGTCCTGGACCTTTTGCATGTCCTCAGTTGAGCTCCCTTGAAGTTTTTGGGCTCTTCGCGAATGCGTACAGTCCCATTCATGCCCTGATCTTGCTGTCCGCGATGCCTGCCAACACAAAGTTGCGGCGAACCTGACTCTTCATGCTACAGCGACCGCCAATGACATCCGGTAGCACATGATCTGCACTACGCGCCACAGCATTGACAGGTCGCAGTGACTGCCAGTGCGAAGCTCCAGCAAGGACCATACACAATATTGACAGCAATGCCATGCTATAGCAAAGACCGTCCGCGACGCCCATCCTTTTCTTCGTGCAACCTCGATGACCATTAGGGGCGCTCTCCATGCACTTCGCAGTCCCTTCAATGGCAAATGTTATTCGTTGCGTTGGACTTTGAAGGTAACTTTTTCAGCGGTACTCCCCTGGTCGCTGTACCCAGCTTCTGCTCCATCACAGTCAGCCTGAACTTGTGACTTTCACCTGGTCCTGCATGACCAGATAGCAACGAGGGGCGCTTTGTGCTTTTTGGCGCTATTTTCACTTAGAACTTTAAAATTGCATATCTCTGGTTCTACTAATTGGGTTTTTGTCCCTTTTGTGTCAAAAAATTAATTAAACTCTACTCTATTGTACTACATTGGTGTGAGATTTTTCTTCTGTTGGGTTTTCACTGTATTATTAGGTCGAGCCTAGCAGCAGCGTGCAAGCGCTGCTCGCTCTACGAGGCATGCTGTAGTAGAGTATGCTGTAGAAGCCTCGCCTACTCTCCTCCCATATTTTTAATTGGCTGGTGTCATTGTCCTTGGTAAATGCTGACTTCCGATTGATTATGAGGCTTGTTAGTCCCTCCTTGTTACTGCCTTGTCGCCGTTTGTTACCTCCCCTGAGGACTGGATCTTTTACTTGTGGCGTTACACAGTCTCCTTCATAAGTCGGTAAGCACTTTTTTCTTTAATGATCTTCCCTATTCCACCTACGACATCTCAGCAGGCCCTCTGGTTTTACTAATGTATATATTTAAATTATAGCGCGTCCGCTTTAACTATAGCGGCTGGGCTTAATTATTTATTTACTTAACGCTGGCCGCTTTTGTAATGTATTTATTAAAATTATAGCGCGTCTACTTTAACTATAGCGGCCGCTTAATTATTTATTTACTTAATCTCGCTGGCCGCTTTCGTAATGTATTTATTTAAATTATAGCGCATCTGCTTTAACTATAGTTGACGCGCTTATTTAATTATTTTATTAATAGTGGGGTCTGCCTTCGTTAGGGCCAAGCAAGGGGGGCACAACATTATAACATTTGCAATGTAATAGGACTCGCATTTACGCGCGTTCAAGCTCTTGTCATTGTAAATGACAATGCCGTTTATTTATGTTTTAAAAACCAAAACATAAATAAAAGGCATTGCCATTTACAATGCCAATAGCTCAAACTTGCGTAAATGCGAGACCTATTGCATTGCAAATGCTTGTTGTTTGAGGTGCTGCAGAAATACTTTGCACATTGCCTCTAAATTAAGTCTGACTGCTCTGTGCCAAGCTACCAGAGGGTTGAACACTAGTCAATTTGGGGTTTTCTTGTGACTTCACCCTGACAAGTATTGTGGTTGTTGCATGAGTAGGGTTTCACCCCACTCAACCAGTAACCCAATTTCTCACAGATATCAACCTGTAGTTCCTATGGCTTACCCAGTATCTGCACTAGACTCCTCAGGCACACCAATTCCTATAGCCACTGAGAGCCACATTTCTTATTCATCTTTCCTGTCTAACCCCAGGTTCAAACCCCATTCTTATCTTTTTCTACACTCTATTCTTTTTAGGGGTATTTTATACAGCAATGATCACTAATTTGATACAACTGGGAGTTGTATAACTGTTTATGAGATTATCAAAATTGATTTGATATTGGCCCCTGTTACTTTTGTGATCCCTTCTCTTTTTTATTACCTAAGCTGTTTGTAATGAATTAGAATGGTAGCTGCGGATTCTGGACATTTTATTGTGTTTTAATTGATGCTTTAAAGGATACATGCTGTTATAATATGTTTTAATGTTTTATGGATCATGTGTATATTTCATGGTTATATTTTAACCAAATAAGGGTTTATATTACTATTACTCTCTTTTCTGCAGAATCTTAGCAAAGCCGGGATACCCAGAACCCATGTTCACAATATGGAAGAGAATTTTCATAAAGGAATATGTAACTGAAGGGCGAGCAAGCACTGCCTTTTCTGGCAACTCTTTTCACAGCCAAGGGCTTGATTTAGAGCTTGGAGGACGGGTACTCTATCACAAATTTGATGGATATCCCATCCACCTTATTACATGTGCCAAATGATGCACTTGTAATAAGGCGGATGGGATATCCGTCATGTTTGTGATGGAGTAACCTGTCTGCAAAAATTCATTAAACTATACTCTATTGTACTACATTGGTGTGAGATGTTTCTTCTGTTGGGTTTTCACTGTATTATTAGGTCGAGCCTAGCAGCAGAACCCATGTTCTCAGGCCCCAAAAGTATTACGTAGAATTTGTTTGCAGCCTTAAACTAATCAGACTTTCAAAGCACAGTAACTGCTAGCGAGCTTATTGGTATTCTGGGCTTGTGTTTTTGTGGCACAGTTCCTTGCTCAAGTACAAAGGAGGAGATTCTTATTGGGGGATTAGACTGCGATCCCATAGCAGAGCATAGACAGATTAGAGATAGTGTGCCAGGAAGAATGTCTTCTACCTTACATTCTCTTTGGGTGCTGCAAAATGCCAAAGACTGGTGGGAGGGTGAATAAAGAGGATTGAATTTGTGAACAGTGCATTGTGCCCTTCTATGCACAGATTGCTGATAGTCCAATGCTAATACACATGGGGCCAGATGTACGACCATTCACTTTTGCAGGTCGCAAATTGCGTCGAATTGCGACTCACAATTTGCAGCTCGCAAAAGTGAATGTACAACAGTGTCTCAGACACTGTTTGCGATTCCCAATGGGGTCGCAAATTGCATGCCTCATTAATATTCATGAGGCAAGCGCAATTTGCGACCCCATTGGGAATGCCCGGTTACTCACCGGTAATATTCATTACTCCGAGTCCTGGTCTTCCCGTCCCATTCCTTAACAGTGAGCAGCTAGTCTGCTCCACAGAAACCTATTACCTAGCCGAGCTTTTCGCACTTCCCCCAACATGGCGCCACCATCAGGTGACAATAAAGGGGAATTGCGTCATAGAAACATCCTGAGAATACCAAAGAAAAACCCAGAAAGGAAAACAATCACCCAAAAAACCCAAAACCAGGGAGGGAGGGAAGGGCTCAGGAATGGGACGGGAAGACCAGGACTCGGAGTAATGAATATTACCGGTGAGTAACCGGGCATTACCTCCTCGTCCTGTCTTCCCGTCCCATTCCTTAACAGTGAGCCCATACCCAAGCACACAGTGATTGTAATAAAACAGACCAGAAAATGCGAGAAAACAGGTCCATTTAATCAACAGAAAGCAGTACAAATCATAAACCATGTACAGCAGACAAAACATGAGAGCCAAAGGCAGCCGAGGCCGCCATCCCCAACTGAAGACGATAATGGGAAAGAAACGTATGGGGAGAAGCCCATGTGGCAGCATTACAAATGTCTCTCAAGGAGGCCCCCTTGAACATGGCCCAGGAGGAGGAGACGCCCCTGGTCGATCTACCCTGAACAGAAGAGGGGAGAGGACAGCGGGCAGAATCGTAGGCCGAAACCACAGCACCCTTGACCCAACGAGTTAAGGTGGACAAGGAAGGACGAAGACCCCGCCCAGAGAGGCCGTAGGTGACAAATAAGGAATCAACCTTACGGAAACCAGAGGTCCGATCCAAGTAGATGCGGAAAGCCCTCAGCACATCCAAAGAATGGAGGACCAACTCCTCCGGAGAGGCAGGATCCGGAAAAAAAACAGGGAGAACAATATCCTCCTGACAGTGGAAAGATGACAACACTTTGGGCAGAAAAAACTGACTGGGACGGAGAATGACCTTGTCAGCGCAAAAGCGCAAAAAGGGGGGTGAAGCCATCAAAGCCCCAATCTCACCAACCCTCCGCCCAGAAGTAATGGCCACCAGGAACAGAACCTTAGCAGAAAGGAACTTAAGGTCCACCGAGACCAAAGGCTCGAAAGGGGGACCCGTCAAGGCCTGGAGAACCAGGGGAAGATCCCAGGCCGGTACAGGAGAGCGAGAGACAGGACGCTGAAGCAAAAAGCTCCGCAAAAGGCGAGCCACCAACGGTGAGACAGAGGACACAGAGGAACCCCGAAAGGCAAGAATGGCAGCCCACTGCGCACGTAGGGAAGAGACAGCGAGCCCCAAGACGATCCCATCCCGCAAGAAGTACAACACCCTCACAGCCTCACAGGAGGAAGAAGAGAGACCCTTCCCAAGACACCAGGAGGAGAAGTTTTTCCAATGACGGTCATAGGACTTCAAGGTGGAAGGGCGCCGAGACAACTGGAGGCACTGGGCAACCTCAACCGAGCAACCCTGACCCAACAAACTCAACCTCTCAAGTGCCAAACCCCCAGCCGGAGGCGGCGCAGGGAGGCAACCCTGAGAAGAGGAGCCCGCAGAGGGGATGGACACAGGGGAAACCTCCAATGGGGGCACACAGACAAGGTCAGAAGCAGGGGAAACCAAGACTGACGAGACCACTCCGGCACAACCAGAAGAACTTCCGCCCGGTCCAACCAAATCTTCCGGAGGACCCGCGGAATCAAAGCAAACGGAGGGAAGGCAAACAGGAGCCCCAGTGACCACGGAATGGAGAAAGCGTCGATCGCCACGCCAACCGGGAGGGAACGAGGCTGCAAAACCGAGGAAGAAGGGCAGAATCCTCCGAGGCAAAAAGATCCAGCCAAGGAAGGCGGAACCGGAGGACAATCAGATCGAACAGATCCGGGGACAGACACATAGTCACCGAGGAGGGGAACACCCTGCTCAAAGAGTCCGCAGGCCCATTCTCCTTCCCTGGAAGATAGACTGCTGACAGAGACAAGAGATCCTGCTCGGCCCAAAGCCCGATCATCCTGGAGAGGAGAAACAGAGACCGACACATGCCCCCCTGACGATTGACATAAGCCCGAACAACCTGGTTGTCGGTCTGCACCGAGACAGCATGGCCCAGAAGGAGAGGAGCAAACCACCGAAGAGCCAACCAAACCGCCCGCAACTCCTTCCAGTTCGATGACTGGAGAGACTCGAAACGGGACCACCGACCCTGAGCCTTGGAGGCACCCATCACAGCACCCCAACCCACGGCACTGGCATCCGTGGACAACACAACCACATCCCGAGGAGGAAGAAGATCGAACCCCTGGGAAAGAGACAGAGGGGACAACCACCATTGGAGATCCACCCGAATCCCAGGAGAGACGGGAATCAGGGCCTCGTAGTCCAGGGAGGCAGGATCCCAGTGCTACAGGACATGATGCAAGAGGGGATACAAATGCAGCCGGGCCCAAGGGAGGAGATGCAAAGTGGACGCCATCTCCCCCTGACTTCTCAACCAGAGACGGGCAGACACCTGGGACTGGGACAGAACCCAAGAAAGGTGACGAAACAAAGTCAACTGGCGCTCCTGGGAGAGGAACACCATCCCGAGATCCATGCGGAAGAAAGCCCCCAGGAACTTCAGGGTCTGGGAGGGCACCAGGGAGGACTTCCGGTGATTGATGAGGAACCCAAAAGACCCCAGCAGATGACACACCTGATCCACATCCGACTGAGCCTGAGAAAAGAAGGAGAAACAATCAACCAATCATCCAGATAGGGAAAAACCAGCAGACCTCTGGAATGAAGAATACCCACCAGAGGGGCCAAGAGCTTCGTGAAAACTCTTGGCGCCGACGAAAGGCCGAATGGAAGCACCCGGAATTGGAAGTGCCGGGAACCCACAGCAAACCGGAGAAACTTCTGATCCGCAGGATGGATCGGGACGTGCAGATAAGCATCCATCAGATCCAGGGATGCCAGGAAGCTCCCAGGAAGCACTAGATGCAGGATGGACAACAAAGTCACCATCTTGAATGTACGACGTGGGATGAAGCGATTGACCATTTTCAGATTCAAAACAGGGCGCAGATCCGAAGTATCCTTCTTGGAGACCAGAAAGAGGATCGAATAACAACCCTCGCCCCTTTCCAGAGGAGGAACCTCCACGATAGCCGCCTTCTCCAACAGAAGGCGCACACCTTCCAGCAAGGCCCCCCGTCGCAGAGGAAGACGGGGCAGGGGATTCACAAGGAAGACCGGAGGGGGAGGAGAGGAGAATTCGATCCGATAACCCTCCGACACTATCTGAACCGCCCAGGCATCCGGAACCGACAACCACTGTTGCAGGAAAGATTGAAGGCGACCCCCAACCGGCAAAGGCAGACAGTCATTGTGAAGAGGAGGAAGCGGCGGCAGCAACACCGGCAGGGGCCCGGGGCTTGGCACCTCCAGGGGCCCCCCGGCCACGACCCCTGCCACGAAAGGGCTGCAAAGCACCCCGAGCAGAAGGCCCAAAGGCACGCCAGTAGCCAAAACCGCGCCCCCAAGAAGGAGGGCGGACCGGAGCCACAAGCTTGCGGTTCTCCGCCGACTGTTTCACCATCTCTTCAAGTTGAGGCCCGAACACCCTGGAACCCACAAAGGGCAACTTAAGCAGGACCGACTTCTGAGAAGACTCAGCTTTCCAGAAACGCATCCAGATATGACGCCTCGCAGCAATCGAAGCACCAGAAGCAGCCGCAGCGGCACTCAAATTGTCAAAGGAAATATCTGACAAGTATCGCACCTGCAACTCCATGAGGGACAAGAGAGAGGAGGCATCCTCCCCATCCTGCAAGAGAAGAGACAGGGCCTGAAAATCCTTGAGGAGGAACTGGACCATGTAATTAGAATAGGCAGTCGCCCTGACAGACAAATTGGAAGCAGCATAGGAACGCTTCACCGCCCCTTCAACACGCTTATCCACTGCGTCCACAGGAAGGGCGTCATCCGATAGGACCAAACCCTGAGAGGAAAGACCAGCCATCAAATTGTCAACCTTGACAGCCTGTGGAAATTCAGCAGCAAAACCCTCCAAAGGATAACGCTTAGACAGAAAGCGAGGGCAGGCGGATTTATCCACCTCCTTCCACTCATGATCCAGCACCTTGCGCACAGCAACATGCAAGGGGAAGGACTCAGGAGTTGGCTGGTGATATTGCGTAAAGAAGTCATCCTCCAGGACATCGGACACAGGAGGAGTGAACCCCAAATTATCCCGCACATGGGCAAACAAGTCAGAGAGCTCCGCACCCTGAACAAAGCATCCCCGGACACATTCCTCCTCATCAGGACCCATCTCGCCATCAGGAGCGTCCAGCGGATCTACAGACCCACGAGGCACCTTGGCAGGAGGGCCAGCAGCCTCCCGAGCCCGGAAGGCAGCAGCCACCGCCTCATCAATCAACAGGCGCAGGGCATCAAGAGGAGGAGCGGATGAAGAGGCACCCGAGTCCATGACAGCAACCTCGGAGATCAGCAACGCTCAGAAACACAGCAAAACGCCACCAGAACAGGCACTCACAGAGGACGGGTGCATGAGGAAAAGGACCTTTAAAACAAACGAAGTCCCGAGGTCCAGAGCTCATGCGGGACCAGGAAAAGGGGCCGGCGCTTAAAAAAGCAGCCGGCCGGCCAAAATTTGCCCCAGAGATATCCAGCAACAACGCGGACCACTCCCGCCGCATGAAACACCGCCGCAACCCCGCCCGCTAACGCAGGGCTTAGCGGGACCGGCAAGAAGGAACACGGCCGCTAAGGCAGGCCGCGGAGACATCCCCCATCAGGTGAGCACAACCGGCACAAACGTCCGCTAGAGCGGACCGCGACCAAGGCAGGCACAGCAGGCAGCACAAGCGGAGGGTCCAGGGCATAAATACAGAAGCAAGAAGGCGGCCGCTAAAGCAGGCCGACCAAACATAAAAGAAAATAAGGGAAAACTTACCCCACAGCTCCGCTAGGCACACAAAGGAACTGCGAATGCAGAAAAAAAAGAACAGGATGTTTCTATGACGCACTTCCCCCTTTATTGTCACCTGATGGTGGCGCCATGTTGGGGGAAGTGCGAAAAGCTCGGCTAGGTAATAGGTTTCTGTGGAACAGACTAGCTGCTCACTGTTAAGGAATGGGACGGGAAGACAGGACAGAATATTCATGAGGCAAGCGCAATTTGCGACCCCATTGGGAATGGCTAGCACTCCCAGGGATGGTGGCCTGCTGGGGTCAGCTGCCCACCATGTCTGGAACTGCTTTTTAAATAAAGCTGTTTTTTTTTTTTTTTAAATGCAGCCCGTTTTCCTTAATGGAAAACGGGATGCATTTTAAAAAAAAAGTGAAACTTTTCAGTTTCATTTTTTAAGGGCAGGCAGTAGTCCCTGGGACCACTGCCTGCTCTTAAAAAATATTTCCTCACACACTCACAAATGGGAAGGGGTCCCCTGGGGACCCCTTCCCCTTTGTGAGTGGTTTACCACCTACTTGAAGTAGGGGGTAAACTGCGAGTGTTTTGCGGCCGCAAATGCGGTCGCAAAACAACAGTACATGGCAGTGAGTCTCGCTATTAGGAAGGGACGCCCCTTCCTAATAGCGAGAGTCGCAAACGCTATTTTGCGAGTGAGTGACCCACAAAATAGCGTTTGTACATGCCATGACCCTTTTTTGCGGTCGCAAACGGGCCGATCTCCCGTTTGCGAGCGCAAAAAAGGGTCGTACATCTGGCCCTTAGTGTTAATTGGCGTGAAGTAATGGAAGTAACTGTGTCCAATTAATGTAAAATGTTATGCACTCATTATCAGCTTGTTGTGTCAATTTTCCGATTGCTTACAGAATCACCAGGGATCTATAGATTTATATTCTTTGGAACTACTTTGTCAGGCAGCGTCAAGATGTGCAATCTACACAAGAGAAGATAGCATGGTATAGGTATATGTTGTTAAGATTTTAGAAATTCCGGGGACACTTCGGGTTTAGAAGAGGGTCATGTTCCCTCTCCCCGGGTAACATTTCATTAATTAACAAGCATTGGCTAAGCCAATAGATTTTACCTATGCGATCTATTGGCTTCATCAAATTGTTTTTACATGTTGCACAGCAGTATGAGCTGCTGTACATCATGGGCTACAGTAAAAAAAAAAAGCAATATGACCTGGCCAGCGTTGACCACATTATATCACTTTTTTTCCTTTACGCCATTTTGCACATAAGGTTGCGCTGCTGTGCATTAATTCTAAAAAACAGTGCGTGGGGGGTGAGGGGAGGCAATCAACATGAGGGAGAAGGGCAGGGAACAAATAACAGACAGTGGGAGGAGGGGGTGGTGGAACAGACAGTGGGAGGAGAGCGGGTAGGGTGGTAAACACAGCAAACAATGGACGCAGAGGATGAAAGACACAGGAGGAGGGCGAGGAGGTCAATAAACAACAGGCAGCGGGAATAGGGCAGGGGTGGTGAAACAACGGAAGGAGGGGGTGGCAAAACAACAGACTACGGGAGGAGGGCAGGGTAAAGCAACATGAGGGAACAGTAACAGCAGAAGGTGCACGGGATGAGGGAGAGGGACTGCAGACACATGCACTCTACAAGAGTGCATGCACAAAAGTAAAAAAGAGTACCTACAGGACCCTGCGACCACTGGAACGACACTGGCCGCAGACAGGAAGCTATACTTAGTCCATGATCAACAGCAGGGACACATACTAAGTCCCAGGAGGTAGCTGGAGGCGAGGAGGAGGCGCTGACCAATAAGAAGCAAGGAAATGGGAGTGACGTGGAAGCCAATTAATTTTACATATTGGGGGGGCTTTAAGCCCATTTTAAGGTTTTTTTTCTCGTTTACAAGGGATTTCACAAGCACTGTGCAAAGGCTGTGCCAGTGAAACGTAGGAGTCTAGGAGGAATAATCAAGAACAATCTACGCATATTGGCCATTTGTAGGTTGGTCCTTCAAAATGCCAATTTCTGAAAACATTTTAATAATTCCTCCTTTTCTGGGATTACCTGTCTATATAGCAGGCACTTTGGCAGGGCCGGCTCTAGGGCGGTGCCATCGCACGGGGCGCTGACTTTGGGGGGGGGCGCCGTATTTTCAAGTACAATATGGTTTCAAAAGTACCTGCTGCCGCGTTCCTTGCCTCCAGCAATTTTGAGGCAACCATAAAAAATGTCAAGATAATTGTGGTGAATGGTGAACCTGCTGCAGAGAGATTGGAGTTTTGTCTTGTGGAAGTTTTGGCTCATCATAAAGTAGTGCAGGAGGTTAAAATGCCTGCTGCAAAGAACCTGTGCCATGCAGATTACAAAGTGCATACAATGTATATAGGTCAGTGCGTTACTGTTTCTGTCAGAGAGCCCCTTTTGTTGCTTGTAGTTTATAAGTTTAAATACAAATATTGAACAGTGAGCTATTAACTATCATTAAAGAGCTACATGCTAACTGCAATGCATAGATAAGAGCAGTGGCGTAGCTAGGGGGGGGCGATGGGGGCGGACCGCCCCAGGCGGCAAGAGTTTTGGGGCGGCAGCCGGCCCCCCTTTCCCCGCTCTTACCCACGGCCATTGCCGCGGCCGCTACCACTCCCCCCCTCCCCCGCTCTTCTATCACTTTGCCGAGGGCGGCAAACGCAGGGGCCGCCACGGGCAGCCTAAGGCCTAGCTACGCCCCTGGATAAGAGCATTATTATTTTCCCCCCAGTCTTTCATTATACTAATGTTGCACTCTTAAACTATACTGTCTACCAGTATGGATGACTTGTGACTCCCTCACCTTGTAGTCCTCTGTCTGATGCAACATTTTCTATACACTGATTAAAACACTTATAATTCATTGTCTCTGTGTTAAATGTATGTGATGTTAAGTGCTCTGACACCTTACTCTGGCATGAGTGGCGCTATAAAACAAATTAAATGCATGAGAGAGAGTGGTTACGGAGACTTGAGGGGCCCTGTTAATGGGTGGTAGTGAGGGAATCCGTGGCAGAGGTGGTCATTGGGGGGGCGCCAACAAACATTGTCACACCGGGCGCCACCAGCACTAAAGCCGACCCTGCATTTTGGCATGACCAGGGCAATCGGTTCCTGGTGACATGCAGCATGATATGTAGCTGCAAGCAGGGTAGTTCATTTACCATATCAGCAGAACACCATTAAAAATGTTATTGTATGGAAATTAATTTCCTGTTTTTGTAAAAGCGTGTTTTGCTGATCAGGCACAGTTTCAGCCACCTGAGTCGTGTTGTGGCCCAGAAAACTGATTTACAGTTCACAACTAAGGACAGCTTCAAAAAAAGAGAACGCCAAACTAAAATACAAAGAACTTCTTACGTTCTCAGGCCCCCATACACTGCTCGTGGGGTTTCTAAGAACAAGCCAAAGCCCTTACCACAGAATCCTTTGAAAGATAACAAGTAGCCCAGCTGTGCGCGGGAACAGAGGGGCAGAGATCACTATCTCATGATAATTGAACTGCATAGTACAGCAGAGAGAGGAAGTGTATTATTGTGTCTATTCTACCAGACCATATTTTTATCTTCTATACAGGCGGCCAGATGTTCCGATTCAGGGAACATAAAATGGCTATATTTTTTGTACATGCTTATTTGTTCTTCCCCGGAAGAGAACTCGTCAGTCCCTGTGAACCGCAGATTGATGATTTAATAGTGAGTCAATCTGTAGTTTCCTTCTTTTGGGGCATATTTTAAGAAATTGCTCTCTGTGTAGACTTGCAAGCAACCCAAGCATAAAGAGTAGAGCGCCGGCTGACACTAGGTTGTGGCACAGATTCCGCGCAGTTAAGACCGCGATTGCTTAAGTATGTGGAAATGAGTGCACACAGCTAAGCACATGTTCACAGCCTTGCTGTTAGTTGAGAAAAGAAGAAGCCAAAGATGACGTACAAAGGTCAAAGGAAAGGTGCATGAGACTTGCATCGTTTTTAGGGAGCCCCATACAGAGAGGTATAGTTTTGGGACGGGGCTCCAGATATTAAACACACAAGGTAGAATGTATAGTTTGCAAGAAGGTAAATAGTTTTGTTGCAACATCTTTGTGGTTTTTTTTGTGGAGCACTGCTATGTTTGATGAGATGCAATATACCACAGCTCAGACGTTTAAAGTAAAGAAGGGCACTTGAATTGGAAAGGTCTGTATGCGTATACATTAAACCTAAGATAGGGCATGTACCTAGCATCGCCAATACATCAGATTTTCAAAGCGACACCCACTCTTAAATATCCCAATTACTGCAAATCCCTAAACAAACAAACAATTTACATTCCAAAGCCGGCCAGCAAATCTCCTGAACAAAAACATCATGCCCTCCAAGCCACTTCCTCCCTACTTTAGATCCTTGCCCTGACCACGTTGTGTCTTTCTTTCCTTGTAAGCAAACCAATATCTAACCATCACCCTTCCTCCTACGCCTCTCCGCCCCTGCCCCCCCCCCCCCAGGTGGATTCAATCACTCAGTGACTATCCATACCTTGCAATATCCTTAATCGTATCTCCCATAAACAATTCACAGTCTACCTTACAGTGTCCATATATTTAAACAAGTCTCTAGACCTGTGGTATCAAAGAAGCCCACACCTGTGACCCATTAAGAAGCAATCTTCCAACCCCATAAAAGAAATTAATAACTCCCTCCACTTAGCTAATTCCATACTAACTCTCTACAATAAAGAACTTCTAAATAAGGGGTGGGCTGGTGGGACAAACAATATAATCTGTCCAGCCATAGGAGTGAAGGGTCTGGCAAAAATGGTTCACCCTGAACTAAGGCCCTCCAAAACTCTATCCTCTCCAGCTCACTGCACTTTCATTGCTGTTATTTATACTTGTGTACAACACCACTCGCTCTTAAACCCCAGGAGGAGAGATCCTTTGTCTCCTTCTCCCTGTTTGCCCATTGCCAAGAAGTTCTGAGAGCTGATGAGCCTGGATGGTGGGGCACTTACGGTGCTTAATTTGTGCTGGTGTTTGCAGGTGATAGGCACTGACTTTCATTTTTGGGGACCAGTACTTAGTTTTTATTGTCAGTCTTCAGCCAAGAACCAGATCGAGAAAGATAGAGGAAGGAGGAAGAAAGAAAAACAGAAAGATAGGAAAAGAGTGACAAAGGAAAAAAGTAGGGATAAAACAGAACCTGCAAGAGTAGAGTAAAAAGATGGGAAATGAAGGGCGGTGGAAGAAGGAGGCATGCTTTTGCATCAATTCTTTCTGCTAGGTCATTGCAAAAAATGACTTGTTAGTCTGGATGAGGAACCCACTGATCTGTCGAATTTCAGCAGTTTAGAGAGAACAGGAAGAGGATGTTGACAGGTCTAAAGGGCATCCTCTCACATGCATATGCTCCTCTGGGAGGTATGAATGCAGTCAAATCCCGGAACTTCTCATTTAGGCTGATCTGCTGATATACAGACGCTAAGTCAAATACTGTAAATATCTTCACATCTGACAACATAGTTAAAATCTCTGCAATATTAGAAAGAGGGAAATTATCTACCACAATCCCCTTGTTAAAGTTCCTAAAATCAACACACACAAGGCCTGAAGCCTTTCTTGCTACAACTACCGGGACCAACCACTCCTTGGGGCATATTCTCATAGACTTATCGCCGATTTATTGGCACTTTAGCGCCGCAAAAGTGGCGATAGATCTATCGCCCTATTCTCAAGCTGGTGCAAACTGCCGATATCGCCAGTTTCCCAGCAATAGCTGCCGCAAAAAACATCGCCACGGATCAGAACGATAACTAACGCTAATGATATGCAGAGTAGGCGTTCCCGTGCAAAACACACGAAAACACCACTTCGCGATATTCTCAACGACCAGCCCGATCCGCGATGCGACCCAAAACAGGCGAAAAGGCACGTTAGCAGCAGGGATTTAACACCTGCCTTTAACTGGTGTAAAGCAGGACGACAACCTGCAGCATGAAAGGGAGCCCAGCCCAGAGCCACATCTGAAGACCAACACATGTCATGGAGCTACTGACCATGCAGCTCGGAGACCCAAGAGGGCCACAACACCCACCGCCACCAACCCAAGGCCCCCCCCCCGGACTACCACCGAGGCAACGCAGAACAAGACAGCTGACCTTCCCAAAACGGCATGTCCCCACAGCCACACAATTGCAGAATGTGGGGAGAGGTGGGAACCAAGTATGTGTGAAGGAGGCAAGTCACCCATGAATAAGAATGTACACAATGCCAAGTGTGGCGGTGATGTGCTGGACAGACTACAGTATGCAGAGCACAGACATGTCCATGTGGACATATACTGCTGGTGTTTGTAGTGTTGTGGACAGTGGACGCAACCAAGTTACCTCAGGCAGAGGGGAAGACCCCGGTCATGTATCCGTGTCATCCCCCCCTGTAAGCGTAAGCGGAGTGGGCTGGGCCGGCGTACGCCAGGCCAGCGTAGGAGTGCGAATAAATAGGCCGGGGCTCTGGGCGTGGTTCACTTCCCGGATGGCCAACGCGTCTGCCAGGGAGGCGCCCCTCACCCTGCCACGAGTCCGCCACCATTACCGCCAGCCTCCTCAGCCGATCGCTGGCGTCCGCAACACAGGCCCCCAGCGCACACTGCGGCACAGCATCGCGGAGTTATGTGTGTGCTGACTACTGTCTGCGGCCTACACTGCGGTCAGCAGGGCACTCAAATCAAATCCAATCCTGACCTGCGGGGACACGCCATCATCTCTGGCTGCACACCCGCTGAGCGCATCAGGTGCCACCAACTCAGTGCACCACAAGTCATCATCACATGGCTGTGGGCCCTTTCTGACCGCTGCCTCCGGCCTACACTGCGGTCAGCAGGGCTCACAAATCAAATCCAATCCTGACCTGCGAGGACACGCCATCATCTCTGTCTGCACACCCGCTGAGCGCTTCAGGTGCCACCAACTCAGTGCACCACAAGTCATCATCACGTGGCTGTGGGCTCTTTCTGACCGCTGCCTCTGGCCTACACTGCGGTCAGCAGGGCTCACAAATCAAATCCAATCCTGACCTGCGAGGACACGCCATCATCTCTGGCTGCACACCCGCTGAGCGCTTCAGGTGCCACCAACTCAGTGCCCCACAAGTCATCATCAAGTGGCTGTGGGCCCTTTCTGACCGCTGCCTCCGGCCTACACTGCAGTCAGCAGGGCTCCAAATTCTAATTGAGACTTGATTTATTAATGGCGCAGTCCAGTAGGCAACAGACATTGCTATCAGTGCGGCCCACCCGGACAATGAATCACCTCTGGCTGCGCAACCGCTGAGCGCTTCAGGTGCCACCAACTCAGTGCACCACAAGTCATGGACCCTTTATGATTGAATCTGTGTGTGTAATACGAAGATCACTGTTCTAGTTGTTGCCAGCACCAACCACTCCCTGAGTGCTGGCTTACACTCACCCCGCACCCATCCAGCACAGGCATCACTGGACATGTGACCCTGGCAATAAAAAGTGGCCGGGCGCACGTGCCCGTAGCCAGTTCCACTATCTATCTAAGTGTGTCCTTGTGGTCATTATGTATGCATGATGGGCCAGGGCCCTACCACCTTACCTTGTGCTGTGGACTGCGTACGCAACCATGTCACCTCAGGCAGTGTCTAAGACCTTGGACACGTAGCTTTGTCGTCGTCCCCTGTAAGCGTAAGCGGAGTGGGCTGGGCCGGCGTACGCCAGGCCAGCGTAGGGGTGTGAAGGATTTGCCCGGGCCTCTGGGCGTGGTGCAGTTCTGGCCTGGACAAGGAAGTAACTATTGAGGGCGTCACTGTTGTAGTGTCAGCGCCACCCAGCCCGCAATCGACAATGTTGCAATGTACCATGCACCCGGAGGGCGGGCTCGCACGAACAGAGAAATGAAGGCGCGCAAGACAGCTGGGGGTCTTGGCTCATACATGCCAAGTGTTGTGTGTATCTGTATTGCCGCAGCATGAGCCAAATGCCTAGCCTTAATCGCAGCGCAAGTTCAGCCAGGCATGAACTCTACATCTGTGTCTGCCCTATCCTTCCCACAGGCCTACACTCACGTGGCCGCCCACCTTCAACGGCCAACATCACAGTGTCGTTGTCAGGCTTGTGGACATGCGCAAACAGGCATGACAATGGTGTGCCGTAGGAGTGCAAGTGATGCAACCGCGCAGCGCACACAAGTAAATAGGCTCGGGGGAGGGAGGAGCAGCTGTGAGGCAACGTAACACACAGTGATGCCGCTCATTTGCCACATGCAAGACATGTCAAACAGGAATCCTAAAGTCGCACACATCCCACCCCCAACAAGCCACTTCACATTTCCTGAATGCAAGCAGATGAGAAACTAGCATTAGGGATGAAAGCTCCTTTGTCTGAACTATCAGGCGGAAGCACATCTGCACCTCCGACCTCGGAAGTGCATGTGCCCGGCACCCCCTGACGGATACTATAGCAGCTGATGACGACTCCCACACTATGCACAGCCCAACGAAAGACCAACGTATACACACCCCACACACAGAAGTCCTTGCTCGAAGTTATCTTGCATGGAATGGCCTTCACACTTACTCCCACACCATCCCAGGCGTACAACCGTTGCACACTAAAACAACTCATTGATCCGAGCTGTGGCATTTCATCCACAGAACTGGCGCAGGTCAGAACAGTGCCGCTTCAACCAGAGCCACTAACGCAATGGCAGAACATCCCGGACACATGCACAACCCCTGTCAGGTGGAACTGTACCGTGCACGTATGCTGCGTTTACTGGGGGCACTGCCATTGGCAGTGCAGCGGATCAGTTACCGGCTAAGCTTCCGCCTTGCCAACATCACCTGCGTTCAGCCTGTGTTGCATTGTCGATCGTGCATATTCGAGTGGTCCATGGATGTCTGCCTATCCAACAGGACGGTGGCTGAACTGGATTTTGACATGTGTGTGCGCCCCCTGTTCGCCCACGACCAGGAGTGTCACCGTGATACCCGTTTATGGGATGCCTTGATACTTGGCATACATGCTGGCAGCTGGACCTGGGAGATTGCACAACTCCTCGTGAGCAGTGACCACATTGAACCGCTCCCCTATTGGGCTGTAGTGCTAATTGGTGAAAGGGGGTGGACGCAGCACATGTGTCCGGACCTACTAATGGATTGCCTCGCCGTCCTGTTTGATGAAGTCGACAAGGTGCTCATGTTGGAAATGATAGCCTACGAAGCTGCAATCACTTTCATGGACGAGTAACTACGTACCTGCAGCCACCACAGATTGGAACCCATTGCACATGTCCCAACACCTTGTTGCATCTTGGAGATCTGGTCACATGTCCCACGACAACAGTGGACATGGCTGCATTCGCCTGGACTCCGAATACATGAGCGGACAACAACGCGGGTTAACACACACCTGTGAAAGGTGAGGCACTCCCCCGGAGTGGACAGCGGCGCTTGGCAACATTCCTCATCCTGACATACTGCTGCATTGGTCTGCATGTTGTGGCACTTATCTTGCCCGTACTGACACGCATATGCTAATAAAGTCTACGCACCTTCACTTGTATTCAACTGTGATGAGTGTTGATTTGAATGACAATGTGTGTCTCACTGCCTATCTGGGTCACGGTATATATGCGCATTGATAGCATTACCCAGGGAGTACCTTTTTGTGGAATCACTGTCCCTACATTCATCCATACTTTCATACTTGATTGCTCATAGCCACGACACATCTGTGTGAATTAGAATGTTTTATTTGCATTCAGTGGAGTGTTGAAGCTGGAGCAGTACAGGGCCATGTGAACCCCACTTTACATTGTTGCCCCGTGGAGGGCCAGCCAGAGTCCTTTAGGGATTGACAGGTTCATCGGAAGAGGGAGACTTCAGTCTGCAGTGTGATTGCTGTGTCATTGGTAACCAATCAAAATATGGCAGTCCATGTCGAGGTCCAAGATGAGTGTCGCTGAGTGTATAGGGGGACAGTGGAAGGTGTTATTCCAGGGCATGATGCAGAGGGCACAACCAAGCTGAAACAGGCCATATGGCGGAGATGAATGCTACCACTTTATTCTTACCACAGGGCCAGATTCATCATTATCTTCATCCTCTGATGTGTCAGGTGCCTCACATGTGGGTGGTGGTGTATAGTCTGCATCACTGTGTGGCACTGACACATCAGGGGCCGGAGGGGGAATGTTTGCCGCACTGTGTGGCACTGACACTTTAGGGTGCGGAGATGTGGATGGAGTAGTAGCAGCAGCATTCATCTGCGCCAGGCCTTGTGGCGGCAATGCCATGACGAGGATCTGCAGGGCATGGAAGATCACAGCTACATCTCACTGGTGTGCAGCCGTGGCAAACATTCTTTCCACCTGCATCCGCTCCATGTTCTCCATGATCCTCTGCATGTGTCCCAACTTCCGGCTGTCATCGCTGGAGCCACTCTGACTAGACAGTTGTTCTTGGCTCAGAGTCATGACTCCAGCGATGTCAGCTATGGATTGTTGGAGAGCATGGAGTAGACAGTGGGTGTCTGTTAGGGACTGTAAGTGGTCCCTGATGGGACGTAGACACCCACGTATGGCATCTAGTTTGGCTGCCATGAGGTCGAACCCCACCCGCAGCTGATCAGCCATATTCTCCTGGCACCCTAACACACGGCGTTGGAATGCCATGTGTTGGTCGTGGGGGTCCTGGGAGACAGCCGTGGTGGTGGGTGCTTCCTGCTGTGAGGTCTGTGCAGGGGGTGGGGTCTCCTCGATGCAGCTGGGCTGCCCTGCTCCTGGAGGTGGGGTGCCGAAGCTGTCCATGGGCTGTTGGAGGGTGTCGGTGTCGATGTTGGGGAGGTCCTCTTCATCATCAGTGCTGAGTTGTTGTGTCTGCTCTGCAGGAGGTGTTGATTCTCCCTCTGCAATGTGAAGGGGAGATGCAGATTGACATTGTGTTCACATGTATGTTGACGCAGTGGACAAGTTTACTTACAGACTGCATGACAATGTACACTGTGACTGTTTGTGAGGAGATGCCTATGTGATGCGGGACAGTTGACATTTCGCCACCATCACGGATGTGAATTTGGATTCGTCCATTATCATCTCACAGTTTCCTGCTATGCTAAATGCGAATGGCCATTTTCTACACACAAGCGGCGGCAGTTGTGTCCTCTGTTCTGTTGTGGAAGTGTTGCAGTTTGTACCACATTGTTGTCAATGTTGAGGTGCTCTGATTCTTATGTGTGTGTGCTGTATTGTGGGTGTGTTGCCCCTTCAGCTCTGATTTTGCTGGCCCTTATCCCTTTCAGGCGGTGTGCCTTTCACTTCTGTGCTTATACAGTGCTGAGATGTTGCAGACTTGGGTAACTTGGGCTCTTGGTCGGAGTTGTGACTCTTGGGCATGGTTTGTCCGCAGATGTGCTATACTTAATTGTGCATGTGTGCCATTGTGCCCATCTCCCCCGTCCCCCCAGTCCCTGGTGGTTACTCACCCTGTTGCTGTTGGGTCAGGTCATGTTGTGCAGTGTCCGGTCCCCCAACTCCTGCCACCGTCTCCCCAATGATGACTCGGGTCACCATTTCCTCCATCTCATCCAGCTCCTGGTGTGTCGCTGGACTCCCACCTCCAGTCTGCATTGCTGCTTTCAGGTTTGCTGCGAGTTTCAGCTTGGTTTGGCGCATCACATCATTCCAGCGCCTCTTGAGCTCTTCATTGTCCTCCTCAGCACTCCGACTGCATTCACCTTGTCCAGGATGGACTGCCATATTGTATTTTTAGTTGCCAATGACACAGTGGAGGTGACGAACAGTTGTTGATGGTGTTCTACCACCTCCGTTATCAGGATCCTGTTTTCCTGGGGACTGAACCGCGTCTTCCTCTTCTTCTTCTCCTTGCCCTTCCCTGACCCCGAGGTCCCAGGCTGGTCCTCCGTGGGGCTTGTGGGGTTCGGGTTGTCCTCTGTACTTGCTCCGGCTACCTCCATTGTGCTTCGCAGTTGTTATGTTTTTTTTTTCTTTTTTCTTTGCAGCTTTTATGGTGATTTTTCCCGCCTGACGTGGGAATTGCAAGCCTGGCGCTGCTTGTCGCCGTTGTTTCTATCGCGGTTGGGCCCATCGCAACTTTTTTCACGTTCGGGTTTCCTTTTTTAGCGCCGTCGCGGTAGTTGTATCGCGGACATTTGACGCGTTATCGGGAAACTATCGCATGTTACCGCCATGTTGAGAATGAGACGTTAACACAGAGTTATTTTCCCGCGATGGACGGCGATATGAGAAATTGCGTTAACCTATTTTGGTGATGATTATCGCACGTTCTTGAGAATATCCCCCTATATCTTCCACTGACGCAGTAACACTTAACATGCAAAGTTTCTCTAGCTCAGTCTTAACTCCCTTATTCTTTGCCACTGATAGCCTCTGCACATTTGACATCACTAGTTTTGCTCCAGCCTTAAGCCATCTTTTTATTGCCATATGTCTTCAAGCACCTTAGATTTTCACTGAACACCTGCAGAAATTGTGTTTCAAAGTCTATGTTTATCTCTCCCATCTATCTGTTTGACACCTAAGGTTTGGCATTGGGGTCTAAATAAAGACGTATGTCCTTATCTAGTGGTCAAGCCAAATTCTTATCACCCTTGGTAGACACATAAACTTTGCCTAGAGTATCCTTCTACGAAACTCTATGGCTACCTGTAAATATCTCCTCATCCTTAATCTTTTGGTCACGATACCCCCAGTTCATGTGATGTAAATTATTTGTCCTTTTAAATTGCCTCTCATACTTTTTTTCAGAAATTATGGTTAACCTTGAACAAGAATACAACATTATTAGCAGGCACACATTCATTTTCCACCTACTCTAATGAATTGCTCTCCGCTTTCATACAAAGCTGCAGCACTACTTTCTCTCACACCTCTTTCCTCTCTTTCTGTTTCCTAAGCCTCTCCATACTACAATAACACTTTATGTTATACCTTTTTTCCCACAGCAATTACATATTGCTTTTTGTGCAGGGTCTTCCCTGATGCTAACCACATATCCATTCTAACAACACCTAAAACACTGGATGTCAACCCTCAAATCCTTCACTACCACTTTGTCACTCTTGCCAGACATTAAAACACTGATTGAAAGTTTCTTGTTGTCTTCCTTCTTGATTTCACTCACACACTTCACCATATGTTCCACTCTCTTTGCCATTCTCAACAACTCATTGAGTGGTGGTTCATTACTCATTCATAACTCTTTACAGATTATCTCATAATTATAATTTAACAAAAAACAGGTCACTTATGCTTTCGTTTGTAAGTGACCCAATTTTTGTACGATGAGGCAAAGTTCATCAGTGCCATTACAAACTAGTCCACTGTCTCCCCTTCACCTTGCACTCAGTGCCCAAAGCGGTACCTTATAACAGTGGTTGAAATGAGATGTGAGTAATGCTCATCTAACTTCTTAATATTCATATCATTGTGCAAGATCTCTATCAACCTCTGGCAAATTATGGAGAACTTCTTGTCATCTGTCTGCCAGGCAATGTAATAGAAAAGCTACTTTCTGTTCCACATCCATGTCTGCTCCTCACACCCTGGCAAATTTTGTAGAACCTTTCTCCACTTGTTACAGCGCATGGTTGGTTTGGCTGAATGACTTAGAAAAAATGGTTGTGGTGTGATATTTTGCATTTCTTCTGTCAGTTCCCTGTACCTTTCTTGCTGCAGTGTGGTCTGCTGAAATGGGATGCCCCAATTGTGTTTCCCTTCTAAAAGTTCCACTACAAAATTCCTACTTACAGATTCTTCCCTTGCCCCAAACGCAACACTTAAAGTTCACAGATTGATAGTGCCCACCCCGTGTCCAAATTGCAACAAGCGCATCAACTTAAATAATCAAGCATGCAGCATTACTCCGTATCCACCCTGAAGCATCCACTCCGATTTATATATGGAATCCTTGATAAGAAAGTCCAATGTAGGCGCAGATAGTTTCAGTTTCTTCTGTTTTATTCATAACTAGGTTCTGTACATGACATAAATAATTTCGCTATAAAGGCACCCGGCAAGTGTTTTGTCCACAGGACATTTTCAAGGCTAAATTGATATCCGACTACAAGTAATACCAGAGAAATCTGTCACACTAATAGGTCCTTCCAATCTGAGGTCAATTTGGTAATGGTATACAAACAACCATATCAGTCTTCCCAAAATGTTCTGGCCTGCCCTACCCGGAGGAATGCGTCAGTAGTGGGTTGACCGTCGAGTAAGTCAAGACCAGACACTCTGTATAATGTAGTCCCCATTAGACCTTCCTTATTCTAGGGGCAGCCACCTTATTAGCAGTGGTGGACCGTAGATTATGAATAGTTACATACCATCTAAAGATCTTTTGAAAGGAGAGAGGGACAACCTGTGTAGGGCCTTATAGGCCCAACACAGGGCCTTGAATTTAATCCGCTCTCTGATAGGTAGCCAGTGCAGGTCCGCGATACTCTGTGAGATAGAGCTGAATTTAGGGAGCTTCAACAACACTCTAGCTGCAGCATTTTGAAGAATTTGTAATTTGCTCACTATGTGCTGCTGGGAGCCTACATACAAAGGGTTACAGTAATCTAGCCTCGGGATTACCAACGCTGAGATTATTGTTTTTATCAGCTCTGAAGGAGGGAAAAGAAGGGTTTTCTTCAGAACTTTTAATAGGAAGAAACAGGAGGAAGTCAAGTCACCAAATTTACCTAGTTGACCCCCAAGTTCCTTGCTTTTTGGGCCGGCAATGGAGGTAAGCCCAAATTGGAGGGCCACCATGAGGTATTCAAAAAAGAGGTATTGCTACCAAAAAGCAACACTTCAGTCTTCTCAGAATTAAGTTGAGGTAAATTTTCTGCATCCACTCAAAAATGTTCCTCATACAAGTGTTAAATTGCTTAGCAACTTTTTCATGATTTGATGAGACTGACACCACTATCTGGGTTTCGTCAGCATAAAAGACTACTGAGAAGACATACGATCTGAAGAGTTCAACGAGGGGGTAATGTACATGTTAAAAAGAGTGAGACGGAATGAAGATCCCTGTGGGACCCCACACGGGAGTGCAAAGGGATCTGAAGTGAAACTATCTAAAGTGACAATTTGCTTGCGATTAGACAAAAAGGAGCCAAGCAGTTTTAATGCTTGATGCCTATGTGTTCAAGCCAGTTGATCAAAATCGAGTGATCAACTGTATCGAACGCAGCTGAAAGATCAAGCAAGATCAGGACTGCTTTTCCACCATTATCAACAATGGCTCTGATTTCTTCAGTTCCATCCAAAATAGCTCACTCTGTGCAATGATTGGGTCTGGACCCATGTTGTGAAGGGTCAAAGATGTTGATTGATTAAAAAACGGCCATAATGTGTAGATTCAAACTGCTTTCTAGAATCTTAGCTGGAAGTGGAAGTCGAGAGATCGGCTTGTAGTTTTTTACTTTATGGGGGTTCAACAAAGGTTTTTTTAAGAGAGGCAGTATGGACTCTTTCTTCCATGTTAATGGAAAGCATCCAGAGGATAATATTTTGTTTAGGAGTATAGTAAGTGAGTCGATACTGTATTTGCTTCCAGGTGAAGAACCTGCGGAGGACAGGGATCCAATGGAGCACCTGACTAAGTGCTTTCAATAAATTTGGCAACCTTATCCTTTGTGAGAGGTGGAAAGGAAGTGAGCAGTAGTGGCCCTTGCTCAGTATTAGGAGAAATAATTTTCTCTAATGCCTCCTTTCTGAATGATGTCTCAGTGGTTCCTGAAAAAGCGGTAAACTCCAGGAATATGTTGTTGACTTTAGACAGAAAGGAATCTGCGACTTTATTACACAGTGACTGGTCAGACTTCACAGGGTTTTTATTACTGATCTTAGACAAGGTTTTAACTGTGTTATTTCGATTAATTATTTGCTGTATTTATTTTATCTGTAAAGAATTTGGTCTTGGCAGCATTTATTTGTCTTTTATAGTCTTTGATCAGGGTTTTGTATTTTATATTTTCCTCATAACTAAAATGTAGCCTCCACAGTTGATCCTGACGTATGCATTGCTGTCCATGCGTCCTAAGTTCCTGGGAATACCATGCAGCAGACAGCAGGGATCTGTGACTTGTCCTTGTTTTTGGAGGAGCAAGTTGTGTGACAGCCACAGTGTAATACTGTAAATGAAAGAACACCCATTCTAGTGATGCAAGGCAGAGAACCCAAAATAAACTTGATGCCACAGGGGTGGGGTGGAATTTAACCTGGGGATTTGTTAAAGGTCAAATTGGCATGTTTTGTTGAGGAACGGTGTAAGGCGGAATAAGAGAAGGGAATCTGTGTACTGTAGGTGGAACAAAAAGGAGAGTTAAGTGGTGAAACAGAAGAGAATAATGACGACCACCTAATGTTACCTCAGTTGTTAGCATGGAGTCATCACTCTATAAATGTAATTCTGTGCGATTAAAACTTTTAACTTATTTTTTATTTCTGGATACCACACTCCTCTTGTTCCACCACCCTCTACCATGTAATAAAACAGAAGATTTGGAAACTTTACAATATGAACAAACAGGAGCAGAAAATGTTGATTCCCCTTTTCTGACTTTAAAGGGTTTCTTAATAAGACCCCAATCTCCCACATTAAACTGTCATTCTTTGACATTATTTTTCTTATCAAAATACACTTTTTGTTTGTTTTGTTTGCCAATGACCTTTGCACTTATGTTAGATTTGTTACAATCATTACTTACAATATGATCAAAATTACCAGCTGACTTCCACCACTGAGGTAAGATTTGAGATTTAGGATTTAGGAATCCTACCTTTTAATAATTTGAATGGTGAAATACAAGTGGTTGAGTGCAGTAAAGTGAGATAGGACCACATTTTCTCTTGGAGATAACTAACAACATCAAGACGTGCAGACAATCCAATTTGAGTACCTTCTTTCTTAAAACGATTTTCCCTCTCAACAAGACCATTCATAGCAGGACAGTATAGTGCAACTATATCTATAATCTCAGCAGCTATAATACAGTATCATAATAAAACATATGCCAAGAAAAATAAGCCAAGACTACAGAGTCAAGGAGCTCTCCACAACTACTGTTCTGATAAAAACAGTCAACTGATGCATCAGCGTCGAGGGGGATTATATTATAGGGCACCTGCAAGGGAACATTAGTGCAACCTAATATCTAACTATCAATCGGTCAGCCGTAAAAAAAAAATACAGGTATATAAAACATATCAGAAGACACAGACAGCAAGGTAACCATGATTAAGCTCCAGGAAAAATGAGTCCAATAAGGTATCCATACAGGAAATAAGGCAGGAGCAACGTCCAACTGAAAGCACACATACATAAAAATATAAAGAACAGACCCAACAGCAAAGGTCTGTCCGTTGGTCATTTAGTTGGTATAATACCTAAAGCTATGAGCAGCTCACTCAGGCGTGGCCAAGCAATCCATAAATATGATACTACGGAGTTGAGTACATATTCATTATCAATTCTGAGGCAAAGTAACACTGTAGGTTTAACACATTTAACCCCATAAAGTCTAAAAAGGGAAAAGAGCCACCGCCTGCATGCAGAGTCATAATTTGTGCAAAACAGCAAAAAGTGTAATAAATTGTCCTTCCCTCAAAGCGTACAATCGCAGTATTCAGAACCAGCAGCAAGCCTATAGGTTCTAACTAGATAGCCCCTGGTTGGCAAATACCCAGTCTGTATTTTACGTACAATGATCGCTTAAGCTCTGGGTGGATCGAATCCAGGTAGAACGTGCATGGCGGCCATGGTCACTGCTGAAATAATTGCCTAAAAGAGACCCTTGATTCAACAACAAACGGTGCCTCATCTGCTTGTATTTGTGATAGCAATCCTTAATCAGATCTGCAGTATCCTGCTTCCTTTTACCTGGTTCAGTCCAGAGGGAGCCCACCTGCAGACAGTTCAAGAGATTCCAACTGTTCCTTCCACTGCCACCATCTGAGGTTGCGTCTTCCAAGGATTGTGAATATATTGCTGCCTTTGTATTTCTCACCAGCCTGACCCAATAAAGCACTGGTCTGAGAGCTTCTACCTCTGCTATTGGCATGAAACAATCCTAGGCATAAAGTGCCAATAGGGGGGTGCCCAACCCCAGCCTCAGCAAGGCTCTTATGAAGTTGTTCTCAGCCACTTGCAAGTGGTGTAAATTAGCAAACCCCCAAAGCTCGGCCCCATAAAGCACATGCTGCTGCTGCCTTTTGCTGGTATATTTGTAAAATAATACTAATACTTCTATCACCTGCCTTGTGTCTAAACTTCAGGACTGCCCCAGTCATTTGTCTTAGGACTGTAGTTACCTTCTGGATGTGATGTCTCCATTCCAATTTCTCTGCAAACTGGATCCCTAGATAATCGTAATGGTGAACAGTCTCAATGGGGATACCATCTGTTGTAAGCTCCTGCTTGAGACAAGGGTACGGTCTCAATACCATACTCTTTGTTTTACTTCCATAGATGTTCAGTGATTTGCTACCACAATAGTCCACGAAGTGCTTTAATAACCTATGGATTGCGTTTTCTGTTCGCGCCACCACTACTGCGTCTTCAGCTAATAATAATATTGGAACCCTTTTTCCAGCTATGAAAGGGATATCTAGGTGTACACCCAATAAATATTCCAGTGCATCATTTAAGAAAAGGCAAAAAAGTAATGGCACCAGCACACAGTCTTGCCGTACACCGTTTTCCACTGGGAAAGTTTCAGGGCACTCGCCACCCATCCCGTACCTGACTCTAAAAGTATTGTCGGGCTGGAGAGCAAATTATTGCATGTACCAGGGTGATATCGACCCCCAGTTCAACCAATGATCTCCACAACTTGTCCCAGCCAACTAGGTTGACTGCTGCTTTCAGATCCACAAATAATCCTTGTGACAGTAAACTTGTGTGAAAGCATGAATAATCAGAGTGCTTGGTCAATAGTACCAATACTTGCCTTGAAGCCATCTTGTACCTTTGTCATAATATTGTGTCTATCAACAAAGCCCTGTAGCAGATTAAGCAGGACTTTTCCAAGGACTTTCCCTGCCCCATCCAAGAGGGAAATTGGGCTATAGTTGGAGAGACAACCATTGTTGCCTTTCCTGAATATAGGTACTAGAATGGCTGAGCGCCAGGAGAATGGAACAATATTCCCAATAAGGGCTGAATTGAATGTTTTAGTAAGGACCTTAGCCCATAGATGAGGCTCCTCCTTCTAAATATCAACAGGGACTAGGTCAGGGCCTGGTGCCTTATGTTTCTTCATAGCACTCAGTGCTCTCTCCACTTCTGGTACTAAGATATTAATTGCACAGTGGCCCCAAAGGGTTCCTTACACACCGGCAGGTGACCGGGCTGGCCTTTGGGTGAAGAACTGTACAGAGCTCTTAAATATTGGACCCACACTGCTGGGCCATTATGGCTTTCTAGAGCATTAACTGCCCCCTCCTTCACCTGCGTGACAAGTTCCCAGAACCTCTTGATGTGTTTTTTCCAGAGAGGTTTCCCTCAGCTCCTCCCATAAAAAGTTTTGAAGCTGTGACTTCTTAACGTTTGGAAGATGCTTATACTCTTGCCTGCATCTTCGAAATAACGCTTCGCTCTGGTGGTTACAGTAGCACCCTATCAGAGCTTGGGAGACAGTTCTCTTCATGCGGAGGCATTCATCATCATGTTCTGCCTCCCACCAGTATGAGCAGCAGTTACGGTCCCAATTGGCTTGGACCACAAGAGTTTCAGCTCTTCTACTAAGTTATTGAAAGCCACTAAGATACTTCCACTATGATCAGCTAGGGTATTCAGAATAATAAAACCAAACTTGGCCACTATACGTTCAAGCAGTGGGAGTTCACATAGGTATTTCTCATTACTCCAGCTTATTCTCTTCCTGTTGTTAGTTGGGGCGATTTTGTGTCCATAATTCACCAAGCTTTCACTGGTGGTGCTAGTACGCCACACGGGGCTCAACCTTGCGAGGAGAACCACAGGATCGTAATCACTCTCCGTTCTTCTGATAAACGTCAGATCGTGCACACATTCCCACCCCTCGATGTTAACTATCATGTAATTGATTAGTGACAATCTTCTCCCGTTATTGGACGTCAATTTTGAAGTACTATCTGAAACGGTAGGAGCATTGATAAAACACAATCGATAATTTATCAAGAAATCAGAGATTGTATCACCCTTCTTTGTTAATTGAAAGCAACTCATAGCTGTCTTATGGACACCCAGGCAGTGATATTCCATCACAACCTTGATATTGACAATGGCATTGTAAAGTTGTGCATTAAAATCACCACAGATCAATAACAGATGCTTCCCCCTTTTAAACTCTTCACACAACTTACGAGCAGCAATAGCCTCCCTGATGGATCCGATGTAGGAGACAAAATACTCCCAACTCGATTGGACCTCAAGGGACCAGCCACGGGGAATATAAACATTAAAAATATCAATCATGTCACCTTCAGGGCCGGTGGAACAGACCCTCACATGGAGTACATTGCACTGGCGTAACGAAACTTGAGGGGGCCTCCCTGCAAGGCACGTGGGGGGGCCCCCTCCGGGCTCAATCAGGAGCTCTGCAGCCAGAGTGCTGTGCTGAGGGGGCCCCCTGGAGCTTGGGGGCCCCCCACACTGCAGGGGCTGCGGGGGCCTGTGTTACGCCCCTGGTACATTGTGAGGCAAATGAGCTGCCCCTAAAAGCTCTATCTTGCATTGCAATTTATATGACACCCACAATGCAAGTCCCTCGATAGGTGGCCCTTTCTTGAGTGCTTAGCCAGTATCCTTATGTTTAAGAAACTGTTCATGCTAATTTCGCCAAGGGCCCAAGTTTTCTGGAAGCAGCATATGGCATGTTGGTCGATAAACTTTACCCAGTCCTTGTCTTCCATTTTGCTAACCAAGCCTGCAATGGTCTAGGATGGAATATACAAACACTCTTTGCTGATGTTACCTGTTTCATTGACCCTGGGGGCTCCATAAAAAATCATAGCAGAAGGTGGTGGAGGTGAGCTCCCCAGTACTCAGCCAGACTCCTCTCTAGATGTAATTCTGCTGCTGGTAACCAGTGATGTTGTTATCCAGGACCAATCTTTATAGTCTGCTTTATCCACCTTCGTTTCGGGGTTTGGGAGCTGGACTGTCTTAGTACTGTCACTTGTAGTGATACATAAATTGTCAAAGAGCACTCAATTGATAACCTGTTGATCCCTATTTCCTGCCACTCTGGGTGGGCAATGTGTGGGAGGATTAAGAGGACTATGAAGTTCTTTGTGTGGCCAAGGTTGCCCTAATAGAACCTCTTCTCCTTGACCAATGCAACTTATCATGAAAAGTTAAAAAAGTATTTAATTTCTTTTGAAATGAAATCAGTACCATTGTCAGTGTCAATTTTCTTGGGAGAACCCTCCAAAAAGAAAGCATTCTCCAAAGACTTGATAACGTTCTTGGTATTTGGTAGATCACCAAACTAATACTACTTATATTTAGAGAAGTAATCAATTAAATCAATCAGATACTTCATCTTATTAGGCAATAGCAAAAAAGGAACAGGAAAAACCCAAACCTACTTTGTTCCATAGACCCTCAGGCAAAGGAACAGGATGCAGAGGAAAGTCATTAGTTTTCCAATATTTGTCTGAACCTATACATTCTGGACAAGCATTAATCAAATAATTTACTTGACTACCCATTGATGGCCACCAATAAAACTTTCTCAATTTTTTGCACGTGGATGAAATACCCAAATGCCCACAATGAACAATTTTAATCAAATTTTGATGTAATGCTATACAAAGCACAAAATATTCATTCCTTGGACAAATACAATTCTTACAAGAAAGCTCAGAATCTACTTGCATAAAACCTCTCAATTCATTTGAAAGAAATCTAATTCTAGACAAACCATCCATACTATATTTAAAACCAAGTTGTAAAATAGTTTCCTGAGCCCTGGACAAGGTTCAAATAGATTCTTAAATTACTCCTTTATATGCAGCTATGTCATAAATTGTACCAACAACACATTCAACTTCACTTTCACCAGAATGATAATCTTTGTGTATCAGAGGCATTCTTGAAACTCAATCTGCCCTAAAGCGTTTCCCACCTTGCAATTCACATGAAGACCATATTCCAGTAGTTTAGACAGAAGTCTAACTAATCAAGCTGATGCATTGCCTAAACCTATACCACCTAATAAATACACTAAAGGTTTGTAATCGGTGTAAATATCAAATCTTGTACCCATGCATATACTTGACATTCCAGTACCGCCCACACACAAGCTAAAGCGTCTCTTTCAATGTTGTGATAATTGACGTCAGCTTCAGTAAGTGCTCTCGCAGCCAAAGCAACATTATGTTCTTTCCCATCAACAATTTGACCGAACATCACTCCAATAACATGTTACTAGCATCAACATTAATTACACATTTTGTGCCAGCCAAAAATGGGTTTAACACAGCTGCATTGCTAAAGCTTTTTTGGCATCCTCAATGGCTGCACTAACGTCTCTTGACCAGTTAAATCTTCCTCCCTTTTTGAGTAATGACCTTAAAGGTTGAAAAGCCATAGCATAGCCTAGCACAAAACAGGCATAATCTTCGCAGATGGCTAAAAAAGTACATAGCCCATCTTTATCAGATGGAGAAAAATAGCATCCAAGCTGCAAGATTTGGGTTTACTGCCAGATGAAGAATTAGTGTGACCCAAATATTTGACTTCTTAAATTTTTCAAGTCTGACAATCTGTTGTAACCTAATTGTTGCCATTCCTTTTCCTTCGCTACGTCTTCCCTACTGCTCAGCCAGGATAAGTGCTGGAGTGCTTGGTGATGAATGGAATGCTGAATGCTTAGTGATGTCATAGAATGCATGGGTGCCTGGTGATGTGCTGAGTGTCAGTTGGAGTATGCAGGCTAAGCAGCAGGGAGGCTGCTCCTGGTGGGGTTATCGCTATCTTACCTGGAACTTACCTTGTAACTAAGCTTGAATTAACCATCTATAGAATATACACCTCGGTTGGTGGCAGTTGCTGCTTGTGCCTTGGCTGTGCCAGCTGGGACGGCTCTCTGTACTACCCCAATAAATACTAAACCTGATCTTAACTACGGTGTACCCTTGTCATTATTTCAACTTTCAATTACAACATTTATGGCGACGATTTGAACAAGAACCTTCGTGTTGGGGAAGGAAGACTGTACAATACCCTGCTAAAGATACTGGAACTAAGGAGCCTACTGAAGAGATTGGAACTAAGCGAACTGAAACTTGAAGGAAAGACAACGCCCTGGTCAGCCCCACCAGTGTCCCTCATCACCTGGACAGCCTGCAGCCTGGGGCGTTTGACCTTCTTGTCATCTATGACCTTCATGAACTGATGTCAGCAAGTCTTAAACAGTTTTCTACAAGTGGTGATGCTGCGTGCCTTGATGTGCTGAACAGACTTCTACCAGTGGTGGAAGCATAGATGCCTCGATACTCAAACAGCCCACAGCAGAATGAAATGCAGGTCTTTACTTACATTTAATTGGGAAGCCATGGGGGCCAAAATATCAGTGGGGCAACGCCCCCATGCCCTAAGGGACGCACCGCCCCTGCGTTTCCTCTAGGATGACAAGCATGGCTGTACAATAAGGAGATCAAGGAGATCCCAACAACGTGATTTTGTTGCAACTGACTACACATCTCTTGGGAGAACAGCTGGACTTCTAAAAACTTGTTGGTATGTGATTTGTCTTTTACGCTTCGTGGACATAGCAATACTTACAGCTTGCATTGTTGTATCAAAAATCGGAAATTGTGGGTATTGTTTTACCACCTTTTGGCCGATAATTTTAACTGTGTGTTTAAAGTTGCGTGCTCGAGCGAGAGCCGCAACAATTGTGCATTCAGAGGCTGCGCGAAGGGAAGCATTGTGATGTCAGCTAAGGAATCCCTGATGCCGCGCGCTGAAGAGATGCTTGCTGATGTCTGCTGAGGAGTAAAAAATTTGCTAGCATTCGCGACAAGAATTTTCAATTCTATTAAGGACACAGAGGCGAAGATTATGCTATCTCTTTCTTTTACTGTAAACAAACAGCAGCCAATAAGATCATTTATAACATAGTGAAACAAAAACATTCCCAGAATGCTTAGCGTAGATACACAACAACCATAGAGACTAGCCCTATATAATAGTCTTTACGCCATCACACTTCCTCTTTCTTTGCCCAACGAGCAGAGTCTCAATAGAACATGAACAAGTCCATAAAAGATCCATAATGACTCCAAATCACTCTAGAATGCTGAAACAACAGGAACTGTGAAACTTGAATATGAGGGTCGTAGAGCACGACATCCCTGAGGACCACCCGCTGGTCTATTCTCCCTTCTGGTCAGCGCCTGAAACAGAAAATTTGTACTCGTAATAACTGACATAAATCTGTAAACCAGGGAGGGTAAACATGGCATTATGAATTATAATATACATGTCCCTGGGCGGGATAATCTTCGCCTCCGTGTCCTTAATAGAATTGAAAATTCTTGTCGCGAATGCTAGCAAATTTTTATTCTATTACAGGACCGGAGGCTTCAGATTATGCTAGTTTAACGCTTATCTAATACAACAGAAGCTATATCACCCACAGGTTTGTAATAAAATTGCTTGAAAGTGGAACTGGAAGACCAATCAGCAGCTTTCATGATATCCTGTATAGTGGTACCAAGCATGAATGATTTCGAGGCCATAGCACCTCTGACTGAATGAGCTCCAAATAAGTTAGTGTCAATACCTGCTTCGGACATTACATATCTAAGCCACCTGGCAATAGTAGCAGAAGTAACAGGTTTGAAAGGTTTCTGTAAAGCAATTAATAACCTGGAACAACCAGCTGGTCGAAGAGAACGTGTACATTCCTCATACACCTTGAGACAACTCACCACACAAAGTTTTTCATTCAAAGGAAAAGCATTATAATCAATAGATCTGGAAAAAGTTTTGGTACGGGCTGTAATAACAAAAGACACGCCTTCAGGCGAATATATTCTACCGTCCAAGACTAGAACTCGAACATCAGACACTCTGCGACAAGCCGATAAACACAACAACATGGCTAATTTGGCTGATAATTGCTTTCTAGAAAGTAAATCATTATTAGGCCAATCATCAAACAATTTCAAAACTTTAGACACATCCCATAAAGAAGTATACTTAGCCTTAGGAGGATTGGCTATGCGTATTCCTTTTAGAAGTTTGCACACCACTGGATGCATGCCCACGGGTCTGCCATCCAGATGGGTGTGGCCTGCTGAAATGGCGGATCGAAAGTTATTCACTGATCTATAGGATAACCCATCGGCGGCTTTCTGGGAGAGAAAATTCACCACTTGAGAAATGTCTGCTTCCACGGGATCCAGGTGCTTCTCCAAGCACCAACCCAACCAAGCTTTCCAGGCGGAACAGTATCGTTTCCTGGTTGAAGGAGCCCAGGCTTGTTGGATAAAACCGGAAGCCTGTTCCGAAATTCCTGGCAACGACCATTGTTGCCCGGAAAGCCTCCAGGCCATCAGGGATAGCTGCCCCGCCAGCACTAACGGGTGGAGCTCTCCTGAGGGCCCTGGAGCATCGAGGAAAAACCTGGAGATGAAGTGGGCAGTCGCATGCCATCTCCAGCAGGACTGGGAACCATGGTTGAGACTTCCAGATCGGGGTGACCAATACAATTTCCGCTTCCTGCCGAGCCACTTGATTCGCTACTCTGGGAATCAAGAGAAACGGCGGAAAAGCGTAATGGAGACTTAGCGACCAATCTTGTGTGAATGCATCTGTCGCTCTCGCCAGGGGTCTGGTCTCCAGCTGAAGAAGGACTCCACCTGATGGTTCAGTCTGGAGGCAAAGAGGTCTATTTGGAACGGCCCCCACAGCGATTGAAGCTGGTGAAACAATGAGGGGTGAAGCTTCCAATCGCTGTAATCTTTGAGGTGGCGTGACTGCCAGTCTGCTACTGCATTGTCTCGCCCCGGAAGGTATTCCGCAATCACTGTTATCTGATTCGCTAGGCAATAATGCCAGAAATCCTTGGCGATCTCCGCCAACACCTGGGATCTGGTTCCCCCCAACTTGTTTATATAGCGCACAGCTGATATATTGTCCATTCTCAACAGAATACAACATGACACCTTCCTGGGAGAGAGAGCGCGAATCGCAAATGACCCCGCCAGGAGCTCGAGACAATTGATGTGCAAACCCAACTCCTGGAGGGACCATCTGCCCCCCGTGGTCACCTCCCCGCAGCGGGCTCCCCAACCCGACCTGCTGGCATCGGACTCTATGGTCAGTTCCGGGCGAGATCCGAAGATTGCCCAACCATTCCAAGCATCCACGTGGGTCAACCACCACTGAATCTCCGCCCGGACTTCGTCCGTAAGAGGGACGAGATCTGCGTAAGAGAGGCCCTTCTGGAGATGTCTGATTTTGAGACGCTGAAGGGCTCGATAGTGTAAGGGCCCCGGAAATATCGCCTGTATGGATGAGGCTAGCAGTCCTACCAAGCGAGCGATCGCTCGTAAGGACATCAACTGCGTATCCAGAGTCTTCCTCAATTCTCTTTTCAAATCTCTGAGTTTCTGCTTGGGCAACTGGAGTTGTGCCGATGATGTATCGATCACAAACCCCAAGAACTCCAACGACTGCGTTGGAAGGAGGATCGACTTCGCTTTGTTCACCTCAAAACCCAGGTTCTCTAACAATGACATCGTTATCTGAAGGTGGAGAGATGCTAGTTGCGCAGAGGGAGCCATGATGAGAATATCGTCGAGATATATTATCAGACGTATACCCTGCTCCCGGAGATGTGAGACCACCGGCTTCAGGAGCTTGGTGAAGCACCACGGAGCCGAGGAAAGACCAAAAGGCAGGACCAAGTATTCCAGGCGCTTGCCGCGCCATTGAAATTGTAGGAACCTGCGGTGGGGAGGAAAAATGGGAACTGTTAAGTAGGCGTCCTTGAGGTCGAGGCGGACTAACCAATCCGCCTGCCTCAGGAGGTCCGCTAGAAGATGGATCCCCTCCATCTTGAAATGACGGTAAAGAACAAAACAATTGAATTCTTTCAGATTCAGGACCAACCGGTAACCCCCACCCCTCTTCTGCACTAGGAAGACGTTGCTGCAGAAACCCGCCGGTTCCCCTTCCTCGCAATAGGCAACCGCGTGTTTTTGCAGCAATTCGTCTATCTCTTGATCAATAAAACATTCGTCTTGTTGGGAAAAATATAGGGGAGTTGGAGGGGCCCCTTGCCGGGGGGTGTGGTAGAAATCTATGTGAAAACCCTGCACTGTTTGAAGGACCCAGGCGTCCTGAGTAATGGCCTGCCAGTTGTGAAGGAAGTGGCGAATCCGACCTCCCAGAGGGTAAAGAGACAAAGACAGAGGGCTCACCTGACATAATTTGAGGTTGGGTGTTGTTCCCTCTATAACCACCGCGATGGAAGCGGCGTCGGCTGAAGCGTCTGGTTGGGTAAAACGTGCTGCCTCTGGTGGGATCCTGAAAGTCTCCTCGACCTCGGCCGTAACCTCCTCTTGAGGGACCCTGGTGGTATTGACGGCCTGGCGAGCGGCCCCTGCCTCACCCGGCCCGTCCAAAAAGGCCAGCGTTGAACACCCTCCTGATATTAGCTTGGGCTTTGTCCAGACTGGTGAAGGTTCCCACGTATTTAGAGACGTCCTTCACAAATCGTTCCCCGAACAGTAAGCCATCCGCTAAGGCACCTGGCTCTGCCGAGGCCAGTTCTGTCAAATTAGTGTCCATGCGCATTAAGAGGGACTTCCTGCGCTCTGAGGAGATGGCGCAGTTTGCATTGCCTAAAAAGCAAATAGCGCGTTGGGTCCAACCAGCAAGAATGTCAGGGTCGACTCCTGCACCAGATTCTTTGGCCACCAGAGCCATCTCCAGGATTTTAGATAAGGGGCCGATGGTATCCAACAATTTATCCTGGCACCCACGCCAGGCCCGGTCAATGCCTTTCTTAGGATCTTTTTGAAAGTTTTTCAGAAAGGCCAACATATTGGGATCAATATCTGGGGTCTCAGTGACCTTGTCCGGCACATCAGGGCGGGGGCATTCCGACCGCAGCCGGTTTCGCACCTCCCTGTCAAAGCTGCGTCGCAGATTTTGATGAATGTAATCCGCCACATCTGGAGGAGGGGCCCAATCAGAGGACCTGGGGTGTACAATATCCTGGGGATTGAAGTCAAAGGGGTTAGATGGTTGGTAAACTGGGGGCGATTGAGGACGTAGAGCGGCTTTCTTGGTTTTCTTTTTCTTAGGGGACACAGTGTGGCTGGTGGAATCAGTGTCAGTATCCGTGTCCGGATCTGTAGCTACTTTGGATGCAGAGGGCATAGGGGTTGAAGACCCTGAGTATGGGTGGTCTCTGGCTGAAGGAGGGGGCAATTTAGTGAGGGCTTGTGCATGCGGCCAAATGGGCATTTTGTTGGATGCAGTGTTACCCCCTGTGGACGTGGAAGCGGGCGCATTATCTTGTTGCGACAATCAATGGCGTTTGGCAAAGCGCTCAAGCTGCGCCGTAATAGGCTTTAAAGCGGCCGCCAATGCTTTATTCACGGTCTTAGGGACCGCCACTTCCACTGCTTTATTAACAGAATCTTGGACAGATGCGTCTAACGCATCCACCAGGTTGTCCTCAAGGAGGGGAGCATGTTCCTCCTCATAGTACCCATATTGATCCTCCTCAAAATAGGCCCAGTCCTCCATGCCCAACGTACCGCTGGCGACACTTGAGACCAAAGTAATATGGATCCCAAAGGGATAATCAAGGGGGAGCAACCCTAGTGCAAATAGAAGAAAAATGCTCCTCAGCAAAGCTGTAATCGACAAGAATCAGCCCAAAGGCGTCACGAGCCACTGTAAGTATACAAGCCTGCACTCAGCTTGGGGGCCTGCCTCTTTTTCCAGCCCAGGGAAGGCGTAAACTTAAGGGCACACTGAAGGACAACCTGTTGCTCCGACGCGCGTTCAAATTTGCGCGCGGAGCGAGGAGGAAAACAGATTGGGCGTCGCGTAGCCCAAATGTAGCCCAAAAGGAGCCTAATTGGGCTACGCGACGTTAGGCTCGAGGGAACTCCGGGCCCGTACCAGGGAAAGCCCGTCAGCCGCGAGCGACGCGGCAAGTGGAAGTGGAGAAGGGGGAACACGACAAGCGGAAGGTGAGGAACGCCAGTAGGACTGAACCGCCACCTTCCGAGTGCCTACAAAACACAGCGGTAGGGCAGCACGCTGAAATGCGGTACACGCGCTAGCGGTAGTAATGTCGATATGAATAAACTCACTCAAATATTATGGAAATAGGCTGCATATATCACCACAATTAACAAGAGAAAAAAGGGCAAGATACAAAGTCGAGCACTTATCTCTGTGAGGAGCAGCAAAGAAAGAGGAAGTGTGACGGCGTAAAGACTATTATATAGGGCTAGTCTCTATGGTTGTTGTGTATCTACGCTAAGCATTCTGGGAATGTTTTTGTTTCACTATGTTATAAATGATCTTATTGTCTGCTGTTTGTTTACAGTAAAAGAAAGAGATAGCATAATCTGAAGCCTCCGGTCCTGTAATAGAATTTCACGCCGCGCACTGAAGAAAAGTGCGCACATCGGCGTCGTGTGCGTCAGCTCTTGGAGTCTTTTCTTGTCAGCTGTTCAGCTGAGGAAGCAAGCCGCGTGTGGATGAAAAGAGTTCTGGCGCTGGGGCAAGGCAATCATATCAGCTGTGTGTGTGTTAGTGCAACTGTCAGTGCTGCCGTTTGGAAACGGTGTACGTTCCTCCACGTCTTGTATGAGCTGTAGGGGAAGAGCGTGTATCTGCGCATTGAAGGTAACAACAGGGTTTGGAATACTTACTCAGAATGGCCAGCGTTGCTCTGTGTGTCTTCGGTAGTTTTAATCCATTCGTACTTTCCCACAATCTGAGGACGTGTTTCTCCTGCTTCTACTCTGACGTGTCTTATTCGAAGATTCAACCTAATTGGATGTCTGATTTCCATTAGAGGAAAGACTGTCTCATAGTCTCCAAGACCTTGGAAGATAGACTACAATGGAAGAATTACTCTTAGTTGTATGTTTGGGTAGGCATCGCTCACCGAGGTTGAGGACTTGGTGTTACCTGCCAGTGAAAAATTTTGTAATGCTGTTTTCTTGATGTTTTACTGCTGATTTCTTTAGTGATGCTGTCAAGTTTTAAAGTTGTACTGAATGTTTAAGTATATTGTCAATTTTACACAATGCCATGCTAAATGTTAGTTACTAGAATTTTGCTGTTTTGTGGGGAGTGTGTAATTTAAAATGATCCTCCCTCAGGAGTTCAGGAGATTGTGTGGCTCTAAATCTGTACTTAACCAGGTGTGTCTCCCTTGGAGATGAGTGGTACATTTTATGTAGTGTCCTGTTTCAAGGATGAGCGAATGGGTGAGTGTGGGTTTGAGGGTTCAAAGAGACCCTTTGTGAGGGTTGAAAGACACCCATTGTTACCTAGTGTTACAAGTGTTCTACTTAAGGGCTTAAGGAGAAGTGTAGGGGCTGTGTGTTGTACCCTTGTACAGAGTTGTAGGGTAGTGCGTACCCTAGTGCAGAGTTGTAGGGTGGTGAGTACCCTAGTACTGAGTTGTAGGGTGGTGAGTACCCTAGTGCAGAGTTGTAGGGTGGTGAGTACCCTAGTGCAGAGTTGTAGGGTCATGAGTACCCTAGTACTGAGTTGTAGGGTGGTGAGTACCCTAGTGCAAAGTTGTAGGGTGGTGAGTACCCTAGTGCAGAGATGTAGGGTGGTAAGTACCCTAGTTCTGAGTTGTGGGTTTGGATGTACCGCAGTGCTGAGTGGCTCCACTTGCGTGTTGTGTTGCAGGTGTGTGTATTTGATTACTGCGTGAAGTATGTTTGCCTGAGATTCTTGTTGGGTCAGAGGTACAGGGTGTGTTGCGTGTTACGTCTCGTCCTCTTTGGTCTCGGTATGCTTGTATGTTTATGTTCCCTAAGGAAGGGGGATGGGGTAAATCTTAATGTATTTAATTGATTCAGGAAGTGGTGATTGCTTTAGGAGTTATTGTTTGCTTCAGGTATATTCTGTCAATTGTTTTCCATGATTTTAATGCATGTATACATTAGGAATGTTCCATCAATCTTTTGTGAATTTAATGTATTTAATGATTTTGCAATGTAACTTTATCCTCTATTTTCTTCCTTTTGGTTTATATGCACGTTTCCGTCTTTTGCATTATTTCTGCTTATAGTTTCCCTAAGGAAAGGGGATGTGTTGTAACCTAATTCTTGCCATTCCTTTTCCTTAGCTACATCTTCCCTACTGCTCAGCCAGGATAAGTGCTGGAGTGCTCGGTGATGAATGGAATGCTGAATACTTGGTGTTGTCATAGAACGCATGGGTGCCTGGTGATGTGCTGAGTGTCAGTTGGAGTATGCAGGCTGAGCAGCTCCTGGTGGGGCTATCCGCTATCTTACCTGGAACTAAGCTTGAATAAACCATCTATAGAATATACACCTCGGCTAATGGACTTTTAATTACAACACAATCATACGGCTTTCTTTCAAGATACTTAGCACATGTTCCAGTACCATTACGTGTTGATGGGGCTCTTCTGTGAATAGCAAGAAATCATCTTGAAACTCATGGAAGTTTTGTAACTCGCCAAAAAGTATTTCCATGTTTCTTTGGAAAACACCGCTGATTATGCTAAGTACCCTTCTAATATCAAAACCGCGGAGGAGCCTCCAACTCTTAGTGTACAAGTTGTGACCTTTTGAAGTGAGCGAGGCTTGGCAATTAATCATTCCAAGACAAAGTTTATGGGCATCAATCCCCATAAGACTTTTATGGGTTCCATTACTTTGGAAGATAAGCCACTAGAAAGGGTAACTGACTTTGTCTACTTAGGGATTAAGTTAACTAATTCAATGTATTGGGCCCCCCAAGTTGAGCACAGCAGTTTGAACCTTATTGAGCACTCTGCAGATTGTCTAAGATTGTTTAGGGCCTCTAGTGTCAGGAGTATATCTCCTGCCCTAAAGATTTATGGAGCCTAAGTTGAGGGTAGTGTACTGTATGGTGCAGAACTATGGGGCACTACTAATTTGACTACATTAGGGGCAGCTGAGAATACGTTTATTAGAGCTTTAACTGACCTTCTAAAAAATACACATCTGATTCCATTAAGACGAGATCTGGACCTGGAGCCTGTTACTCATTTTTTTTTTTTTTTAAATATCTTTATTCATTTTTGTTTTTATATCCATTTGGTCATTGCATCTTTTCACATTTTACATGACAATTTAGATATTATCCAAATCTGCAATCCAATTACAAAATATATCCTCATGGAAGCATCTTATATATCAACATACCATGGTGTATGAGCAGCATCAGGGCAAGCCTCAGCACTTGCAGCCGATAGCTACTGTCTGCGTCTTTAATAGCACTACAGTCACCTGTCAGCAATGTTACATCATTGTTATCATGTCACAATGGCGGTTGCCGGGTCAATATGTACTTATAAATTGTCAAGGATCGCATTTCAACATGCAGCGTCCACACCATCAATAATTGCATTAAATGGCAACATAGGATTATATGAGTTCCTCAATGATGGGACTTGGCATAATAGTTCAAAAAGAACAACCAGAATAGATGTTCATCACCAAGACATATATATAATTACATAATTATTATTTTCAATAACTTGAAACCAAAAAAAATACATATATAACATAATAAAGGAAAGGGACGGGGGGGGTGATTGCCATATTTGTCTCATTGCGTCGACTGCTATCTATCTATGCGGGATGTCACATATGCACTGCTTCGGATCCTAACCTCCGTGGCAGTAAGGGATGCCCGCCAGGTGCGCGCGCCCGAGGTGAGATTAGCTGCGTCATGCTGATGGAGGGGGGGGGACAGCAGTGGGGGGGTAGGAGGGGCTGTGTGGTATATCGCTGTTGTATGGCATCGTCTTATGGCTGGCGGGTCCCGTCACTTAACAACCCATCCCGCGCATCCCAGAATCACTTGTGGGTAGGCTACGTATCATCTGGCTGAGTGTCACTGCCAGTCCCATCGCCCTCATCAAGAAATGTCGCTAGTATAGTGTCCCAATATTGTGCAATAGGGAATTTGCGCAACCCCGCAGTTTCCTCTCTGTGTAGTGCTGTGCTTTCCGCCCGGGCCCAATTTGCGAGAGATTTTTCCCAGCTAATCAATTCGGGGGGGGTCCACATGTTTCCACCGCTTCGTGATTAAACGTCTCGCTACTATCAGCCCCAGATCTCGAAATCGTGACGTTACTTTATTTTTCTTGGTCCTTGCATAGACCCCTAGTATGCAAACTTCCCAAGTCAACGGCAGGGTCGTATCGGTGCAATGTGCCAGGGATGTGGCCACTTCGCTCCAATAGCACTGAAGGGTGGCACAAGACCACACCATGTGTAACAGGTCTGCGGCAGGCCGCCGACAACGCGGACACTCTGATGTGGTGATATTGAAGTACCGATTGATTTTATCCAGGGAAAGATACGCCCTATGTAAAATGTAGGTTTGTATTAATTTGAACCGAGAGTTCCTCGGAATATAAGTGGGGCCAGCGAGGATGATGTCCCATTCCCGGTCAGTCCAGGGTAGACCGTGGTCTTCCTCCCAGCGGGCGCGAAGAGATAGCAGTGGCTTCAAGGTGTGCGTGAGTAAGGCCGTTACCAGCCAGTGTACTATGTGCGATCCCGCCCCCATAACATAAAGATATTGTATCAATAGATGCATAGGAGGTTCAACTGTTAGGTCTCCCCAATGAGTCGCTAGGGCCCTTGTTAAGGAGGCATGCATTAAGAATTGACCCACAGGCACACCAGTGTCTGCCGCTACGGCTTCAAACGTCAATAACGTGCCATCGCGGTACAGATCTCCTAGCGTTGTCACATCTGCCGCATGCCAAGTCCCAAGAGCTTCCTCAGTAGTGCCCGCCCTCCCCCGCGGGGTCCCCTGTAGCGGCAATGCCGGGGCGTATGGCAGCGTCGCACGAGTTAGATACAAGCTCCTCTTATAGCAGCGGTATGCGGCACCTAAATGTAATTGGGTCGGGCGCGTGGGCTTGGCTACTGGATGAAACAGATGATAGATTTGTGTATGCGTCCACTGTTGTTGCCAGGTCGCCGTGTCCTCCAGATTTCTGCCGTTTAGCCATTTTGTCACCCATTGCAGCTTGGCAGCCAGATAGTATAGTTCCATGTTAGGAACCGCCAACCCTCCTTGACTGACAGGTGCGTGCAGTTTCCACAGCGCGACGCGAGGCCTACCCTTGTTCCATATAAAGTCGCGGAACATGCTTTCCAAGTCTCGGAAGGTTTGGGATGGAATATAAATTGGAAGGTTCGAAAAGTAGTATAATAGCTTGGGAAGGACTATCATCTTTAGTAGAGTGACACGGCTCATGACATTTAGCGGGAACGTTTTCCAAAACAGCACTTGTGCTCGCACCGCTGTTATCGCTCTCGACAGATTGCCTTCCAGCAAATCAGCAGGTGCTCGGTAAATGAACAGTCCGAGATAACGGAAGGTGGTGGGAAACCACGGAAGTCGCGATTCGTTGATGACCACGTCTGTTTCCTCCACTCGCGCATCGAAGGGATACACCCCAGACTTAGCCCAATTAACCCGAAGGCCCGACATTGCCGTAAAGGTCCTCAACACATCTTCAATGGACGGGGGGACGGCCGTGACGTCGCGGACATACAACAGTAAATCGTCGGCATACAGGGACACCTTGTGGGTCCCGTCTCCCAGCGGTATGCCCCAATCTTCACCACTGTCGCGAAGCATCATTGCCAATGGCTCCATGGCTAGGGAGAAAAGCAGCGGGGATAGCGGACAGCCTTGGCGCGTACCCCTTTGCACTCTAATCGAATCTGAGAGGAGTCTGCCAGTGCGGACACGGACTGTAGGGTGCCGATACAGCAACTGGACCATGCTGAGGTAGTAATCTCCGAGCTCATACAGTTGGAGCACCGCCGCTAGGTAGGGCCATTCCAATGAGTCGAATGCCTTTTCTAAATCAAGTACCAGGCAGCCAGAGCGAGGCCATTTGTGCAGCGCGTACTGTTGTATCCGGAAGAACCGACGGAGATTTAGCGAGGTGTTCCTTGTGGGGACAAATCCGTTCTGATCAGGATGTACCAATGTCGGCACCGAGGATGAGAGCCGCCGGGCAAGCAGTGACGCAAAGATTTTATAATCAGTGTTAAGAAGTGCCAGAGGCCGATAGGATCCCAGGGTGTCAGGAGATTTGTCTGGTTTCAGGAGAGATACCAACAGGGCCTCATTTTGCGTGTCGGTGAGCGCGGATACATCTAGGGCAGTCTCATACACCTTCAGTAGCTGCGGCACTAGTAGGTGTGCATACGCTTTGTAAAATTCAGCCGGCAGGCCATCTGGCCCTGGCGATTTCCCTTTAGATAAAGAGGATATGCCTTCTTGTATTTCCTCCCCGGTAAGAGGAGCATTTAAATCTTCCTTCTGCGTATGAGTGGGTTGCGGTAATACTATCTGCGCAAGGTAGAGTTGTATTGCTAGGGGCTCGGTTTGCATCCGGGACTTGTACAGATCCCGATAATGGGTCACGAACGCGGCGTGAATGTCGCGCTGTGTGTACGCTATGCTCCCGGAAGCCGTTCGCACAGACGTGACAGGGGATGACGACACCTCCTGTCTGACGAGCCACGCGAGCAACTTCCCCGCCTTATCCCCCAAATGGTGCGTCCGTGCCGAATGCGCTGCATAATTAAGGCAATGCATCCGCTCCAGCAATCTAGCATGCTCCGCCTTGCAGTGTGCCAGTGGCCCCTGGGACCCCTCAATCGCCTCGTGTTCCCTATCCGCTAGTCGTTTCTCCAGGGTGGTAAGGTCTTTCTCAAGCTGCACTCTCATACCCGCCTGCGCTCCCAAGCAATGGCCCCTCACCACCACCTTGAGGGCATCCCACTCCACCAACGGGGACGAAGCAGTGCCTGCATTGTCTTCAAAGTATTGGGCAACACTAGTTGCCAGGGACCCTCGGAACGGTGCATCAAGGAGTACATCCGGCTGTAGTCACCACACGGGGATTGGCGGCGTCCCATCGTCCCAGACCAGCTCCACGATATGCGGGTTATGGTCAGAGTGCGTCCGCCCCATGTATACGGACCCCGAAGTGCTCGGGAGAAGATCAGCGGACACCATGAAGCGGTCAAGGCGTACGTGGAGGTTGTGTGCCCCAGAATAATAAGAGTACGCTCTATCAAGTGGATGTTGGTGGCGCCAAGCATCCGATAGATGCCAGTGCGCGGCCCAGTGTGTCAATGCCTTCGCCGCAGTGTGTGTAATCGTGCCCGGCAGTGGAGGGAACGAGCGGTCCAGGGACACATCCAGCACGCTGTTATAATCGCCACCCAGTACTAAAGGAATATCATGCCATTCGGCCAGTTTAAGGGAAATCTGATCAAGAAAAGCAGCCTGCTCCGTGTTAGGTGCATATAGTGAGGCCAGCAGAATCTGTCTGCCATCCAATACTCCCTTCACTATGACGTATCTGCCCTCTGTGTCCACATGGGAATCCACCACCCGAAAGGGGGTCCCCGGTCTTACCCACACCAACACCCCGCGGGCATACGCCGAGTACCCCGTTGCATACAACTGCCCCCTCCAGCGCCGGTGTAAGCGCTGTATCTCTGACCCCTGCAGATGCGTTTCTTGTAGGAGTGCTATCTGTACATGGTGGCGCTTCAAATATGAGTAAATTAAGTAGCGGCGCGACGGGCTATGAATGCCCCGCACATTCCAAGTCATTATCTTAGTAGGTGCCATCTTAATTGTGAAGTAGATGTATATGCGCCTGGGCCTAGCCTCTCGGCGGGAGGAGGAGACATAGTGTGTATGTGTGCAACCCTAGCACACGCTCCCTTGCAGTCAGCAGTATCGCAGCCGTTCCAACCCAACTCTAAAATCATGGCATGGCAAATCAAAAAATGGGGGAGGTTACAATAGTACTCAGTGATGAGAAAATTCAAACAATCTTCACATAACCTAATGAACGACAAACGCACGTCCATCACAAAATAAAAATAAAATACCAAAAGGGCGAGTGTGCAACAAGCAATCGTCCAAACCATGCATGATAGCATTAAACTGTCTAACTCTGTGGGGGTGCGCCGCGCACTACAATCTGGCTTTGCCCATGAAGGAGAGAATCTCCCCAGGGGGGCTCCCCAGTTTCTGACCAGCCTTATTGTACCCCATACCGTGCCCAACCGGGAACATCTCCAATCCCCCTCCACATTGTATCTAATGGGGACCATCAGGAAACCATTTTTCCAAGCAGACCTCAGATTCACTGCAGGACATATACTAAATACTATTTCGGTAATCAGTGGAGTAACCAGCGTTTCTTTTAACAAGAATTAAATTGTGAGTATGCTTATGCGTGCGTTGCGATGCAAGCAAGATTGGACATTGCTCATCATACAGTTTTATACTTGCGCACAGGAGCGACAGTCATGTATGAGTTTGAGTATCTGGAAACCACAGCGGACATCAAGCAATGTGTTCAGCTGTTTGAGGTGTAACTTCTGGCATGGCGTAAGAGTCCTGCGTTGTGAGCGGATCGTCTGATAAATCCTCAGCATCGGCCTCGCTGGCTCGCTCCTGCTGACTCGAGACAGAGGCGCTGTCATCCACCTGCATGCCGCTGATACTTGCCACCGCTTGCAGAGCTCCCTGCCGCTCCCGCAGTGTCTGGTCCCGGGCTAGGCTTACCCGTGAAGAGGATGGCATGCGTTTCGGTTTCCTCCTCCTAGGGCGACGCCGGCGCAGCACCTCTCCGGTAGGTTTAGTGCTTGCATTGTCAGGCCGGGGTGTAGCACCCGATGGCATGGTCCCGTCGAGCCAGTTCTCCGCATCCTCGGGGGTGTTGAAAAAATGCGTGGTTTCGTTTGCCACCACTCGCAGACGTGCCGGGAACAACAAAGAGTATTGCAATCCATTCTGCCGGAGGCGTCTCTTCACATCCTTGTATGAGTACCTCTGCCTTTGCACCTGAATGGTGTAGTCTGGGAAGAACATCACTTTATGGTTATCCACCTGGATGTCGTGCAGCTTCCTTGTTTCCTGCAATATCATGTCGCGATCTCTATAGTTCAACAGCCGAATCAGCAAAGGCCTGGGATTAGATCCTGGCGGCAAGGGCCTGGTCGGCACCCTGTGCGCCCTTTCCACTACGAAGTGCGGAGAGAGAGTCCCTTCCGGTAGGAGGCCCCGCAGCCAGGATTCAACATAAGCGACAGGATTCCTCCCCTCTGTGCCCTCCGGCAGACCCACCACTCGCACATTGTTGCGGCGGGCCCGCCCTTCCGCATCCACCGCCCGGTCTTCGAGGAAGTCCACCCTGTTGAGTAGTTGCTGTATGTGCTTGTCCGCGTCCGCCACACGGGGCGACAGCTCCGCCATTCCGACCTCCAGTTCACCAGTGCGGTCTGCCAGCTTGCGATGGTCTGCGTGCAACAGTGTTAGATCTATCACTGCCTTGTCTATTTTGCTTTCCAAGGCAGTGCGGGTGTGTTGTAGGTTTTCACCCAGTTTTTCCACAGCGGCCAGGACCGCATCCAACTTCCCAGACATATTTGCTGGCGATGTCTCTTCTGTCATTTTGCCTGTCGCTGCCCGCGTCTGCGGGGTGGGGCCTTTGTACCAGGCACAGTGTTTGTAAGTCGCCTGCCCGCGACATCGATCCAGGAAAACCACTACGCTGAGGCCAGAACCGCTGCGCCTGACGTCTCCTACGGTTTCTACTGTGTGGGGACGACCATCTGTTATAGTCCAGCGGCTGCCTCAGAACGGGACCCCCCAATAAGTATCACTTAGTCGCCACACGCCTTTCAGGCCACTGGCCGCTGATAGAGCCTGGTCTCTGACTTGCCACTCAGTCAGGGAGCTTCCAGTGCCCTCCTCCAACACCGTGCTGCAGGTTCCTCAGGGTCAAAACGCTCCCGGGCTTCCCAACTAGCCAGGTATGGGGTGATGTCACCTCGGCGGCCCCCCCGGCGGAGGCAGGGGCCCCGCAGATCACACCGTCACCAGGCGGCTCGTTCACCGCCACTGCCAGCCGCCACTCCACTGCTCCATTAATGTAAGTCACAGCACCCAGCCTCGGGGGCCCGAGTTTCCGCCCCCACGGAGGTCTCCGCTATTCACCCTGTCTCTCACCTCAAGTGACCGTCGGCGTCGTCAGCGGGGCCTGCAGTGGGGTAATAGGTATACGACAGCTGCCCTCCCAGCAGCAGGGCCACCACGGGGCCGGACCTCTAGCCCACACGAGCGGCCGCGCCGCTCCAACGTTATCCACAGCAGGCCTCCAGAAAGCCATCCAGGCCTCGCACCTGGGGCCCGCCTCGATCTCCGCTGGGGGTCCCAGACAGCACCGACGCTGGGCAAGGTGCTAGGTCGCTTCAGCGGCACAACACAAAATGGATAGGGCGGCCGGCGCCCAGAGCCGTCACCAGGACTCGCAGGATCTCCACCACCAGCCTCCGGGTGCAGCGCGTGGGTGATTCCACGCTCAGCGCACCACTACCCCGCTGGGCCTCGGTGTATGACGATGGTCCTAGGCCGTTTCTCAGTAGTGGCCCCGGTCGGGCACTCGGTGGGGCTCCAGATGTCATACGCGCACATCGGCGCGGTTCCCAGCTCCCGCAGCAGCGGCGTTATGCGGCCCCTGCGCCACTCGGTGCGGCCTTGTGGGCGGGGCTCAGCCGCGTTACCGCCATCCCCAGTCGTCTATCAGCCAACCCCGGCGAGCCGCAGGGCCGAGGGTCGCAGCGTGTCACACAGGCTCCAACCGGCCCTGCGCTCAGCCCGGGGCTGGACTAGGTGCTCAGGCGTTCCGTCTCCCGCCTGCGATCATCGCGGTTCTCTGTGGCCGGAGATATGTGGCCAGATTAGGGAGCCCCCGTCGGAGCTCTACCCATGTACGTCCGCCATCGCTGCAGGCTTAGCCACGCCCCCCCCTGGAGCCTGTTACTCATAAGGCCCAACTCAAGCCACTGCTCTTTTGGTGTAGGCTAAAGTACTCCCCAGATTTGGAAGATTATTACATCTCATTTTTGGATGTAGTCTCTCGTGATACATCTGGCAAAGCCAAATGGCTCTCCTTTGTTAAGAGTATGCTATCTCAGATTGGGTTGGATGACTTTTGTACTTCTACTCCCACCTTCAAGCATCTTTCGAAGTCTACACTTAAGAAGGCTTTTTTGGATTTTAAATTCTTTAAGGAGTTCAGAAATGTGCCAGTAGGATCCCTCACAGATGACTTTTTGGACTTTAAGTGTCTTGTGAGATTTGAGTCTTTTTTAGACTATGTATCACTGCCAGCAGCTAGGAAGATTTACCTGAAGTTCTGATACGGCACTCTAACGCTGTTGGTGTTCCAAGCGAAATAGAGTCCCTGTAGTTGTTTGAGCTCTGTATGTCCCACATGTTTGCAGGCTGAGGAAACTTGTCTCACTTTCTATTTTTTTTTGTCCCTCTTATGTTCGCCCTAGAAAGAGATGGATTATCCCTTTGTGTAAACAGTTGGGATGTAGACAGCACCAGGATGCCTTGCGGATACTGCGCATGGAATCTAATCAGACGATTGCGTGAGCAGTATCCAAATATCTTCATTGAAGCTGGTTTGTCAGAGCAAAAGCACTTGCATTTTAGGCCTCTTTGTATATCTAATTTGGTTTTTCTAGAATGTATATGGCCCATTTATAACTAGTTTATATTACTTTGTACTATTGTATATATTGTTTTATTTCTTTATGGAGACTAGTCAGGCCTTGTAATATCTTAAGGCTTGGGGTACCTCGCAGCTATTGGTCTTATTTATCTTAGCCTGAATGAAAAGTGATTTTTAGATATAACTTTTACTGTTTTTAATGTTTTATCTGTGATGAGCCTTGTTGTGTAAGCTCTAATATGTCTTTATTAGGTAATTTTTATTGTTGTACTTTTATTTGTTTTTGTTCTTTTATGGTTGAAATATTACCAAATAAAGAATATAATGATTGTTGATTGCTAAGCAGAAACACTTATAAACACCATGAGGGGTAACAAAGGCAGTAAGAGGCTGTGAATCCTTTGATAACGCAATTTGGTTTTACGCTGAGTGTAAGTCTATAGTTGAGGAATATTTGGCCTTACCAATATTAACCAGCATCTCATGAATATGGGGTAGGAGGTGCCCATTCAACTACTATATTTTTGTCTAAGGTTCGAAGGCCCACACATAAGCATGCATTTCCAGACCATTTATGTGTAAGAAATACTGGAGAAATCCATTCTGAGGAATCTGCTGGTTATATGACACTTTCAGAAAATAAATTATCTAGTAAAGTTTATTAAATGTTTCCTAACACTAAGGATTAGGAAAGCATTTGGTTTCAATCTTATGGTGTGTTCAAACCCTTCGACAGTACCAATCACATTTTTAAAAACTTCAGAAAATTTTGAAATCATCTCATGAACCACATTACCATCAAATTCTAATGGCAATACTGGAATATCTCCTATTTGGATTTTCTGCTCCAGGTTTCAACCATACGCCTGACTTAGCTAAATCCATCCACCCCACAGTATCTCAATCTTCAGTTGGAAAATCTATCTTAGTTTTGATTTGTCTACCTAAACATTTCAATTGACCCATAAAATAACCTAGCATATGATCGATATATGCCTTGGGATTCACATCTTTTTTCTTCAACTACATCCCAACAACATCCCTGAAGGCCAAAATTTGTGAAAAGCTCTGTCTGCTGTAATAGTTATCGATGCACAAGAATCAGCCATCACAAGTAAGGAGATTTGGTGGGCTACAGAGCAAGAGAGCGCGCCGACAGAATTCAAGAAATGTCGGCTAAGGTTGTGGCAGAAAACAATAAGATATGCCCTCCCAGCAAGCGCCGTCTCTCCACTGTATCTCCTCAGAGCTTGGTGCAGGGTTTTACACAGCATACCTCTGAAGTGCCATTTCAGAAGTATGCCCCCTGCAGGTCCAGTTGAAAAAAACTTCTATAAACTCCATTTTTCCAGTGCCTCTACAGTAGCGTTATGTATACCGACACTTCTTAGGTTGTGCGCCTACTTCACCGGTTCTCTGTTCACAGTAAAGGTTGCTCCTCCAGAACAACGAGATCACATCAAATAAGCATAGATATTGGGCAAAAGAAAAATGATGATGGCAGGTGGTCCATGGGTCTTCAGAGGAAGGAAATCCTCCTTGTTGCCAAATATGTAGCTGGGTCAGGGATGCCAGTAAAGACTACGCTGGACAAGTTACTCTTCAAATAAACCAATTATTTATTCCAGGACGAAGGCCCACGACAAAAAGGAACTGGCCAGCTCCAAGACATCATCAACTGACTAGCCGATTGGACAGATTTTCTGAAACCCATACCACGTTATTTTATGGAATGCATGTAAGATGAATATGAGGTAGGGGGTGACATATAGGCACAAACACTGTGAGATGACTCAATCAAGCATGATTTATAAAGAGTGGCTAATCACCCATGAAGGTATCCAGGCACTGAGCGTCGTGCTGCTTCAGGTGGGTTCAGTTGAACCACCAGGTCTTCAGTGCCTTCTGCAATTCTAGGCGAGAGATGAAGGTCCGGAGGTGCAGAGAGAGGTCATTCTAGGATTTAGCAGTGAGGTAGGGGAAGGAGCATCCTCCACTTTTGCTTCGAAGGATGCAGGGGTGTGCACGAGGGAGACGGAGGCATGAGTCTGGAGGGTTGGTGGAAGTTCATGTGGTGGTTGATGTAGGCTGGTTTGTTGTTGTGCAGGGCTTTGTAGGTGTGGATCAGCATCTTCATTTGACATCTCTTCTGTATGGGCAGCCTTCTTCTGGGAGGTGAGGCATGATGTGGGTCCTTTTGGGGAGATTAAGGATGAGTCTGGTTGCGGAGTTCTGTATGGTGAGCAGTCTCTTCAGGAGTCTCTTCAGGAGTGATGATTCCTGCGTAGAGTGTTTTGCCAGAGTCCAGGCGGCTAGTGACTAGAGCTTGAGGGACAGTGTGTCTGGTGTTGATGGGGAGCCATTTGAAGATTTTCCGGAGCATGCAAAGAGTGAGGAAACAGGTGGATGAGACTGTATTGATCTGGGTTTTCATGGTGAGTTTGCTGTCCAGGATAATGGTGAGGTTCCGAGCATGGTCTGTTGGTGTGGATGAGGGTCCTAGTTCCGAGGGCCACCAGGAGTCATTCCACTGTGAGGTGTTGTTGTAGAAGATTAGCACTTCCGTTTTGTCTGTGTTGAGTTTCAGGCAGTTGTTTTTCATCCAGTTGCCGAAGCGAGTCATACGCCTGCAGAAATTGGCTCTCGTTGTGGTGGGGTTTTCTGAGAGTGAGCAGATGAACTCGGTCTTGTCTGCATAGGATATGATGTTTAATCCATGAGCTCTGATGATGTTGGCCAAGGGAGTCATGTAGGAGGTGAACAGAGTGGGGATGCACCTTGAAGAATGCTGCAGATGATATTCTTGGGTTCTGAGGTGAACTGTGGTAAGCAGACTCTTTTGGTTCTTCTGGTGAGTAAGGAGGCGATCCACTCTAGGGTGTCTCCTTGGATTCCAATGCAATGTAGCCTTTTGATCAGAGTGTGGTGGGACATGGTGTAGAATGCTGTCGAAAGTTCGAGGATGATCAGGGCCTCTGTTTCTCCCCGGTCGAGGGGGGTTCTGATGATGTCTGTGGCAGCGATCAGGGCGATTTTGGTGTTGTGGTTGGTGCGGAATCCAGATTGGGAGGTGTCCAGAAGATGGCTGTTCTCCTGGTGTTCTGTGAGTTGGCGGTTGTGGCTTTTTTGAGGACTTTGGTGGGTAAGGGGATCAGGGTAATGGGAAAGTCGTTTTTGAGTTTGCTGGGGTTGGAGGACAGTTTCTTGAGAAAGGGTTTAACTTCTGTATGTTTCCATTCTTCGTGGAAAGTGGCAGTGGTGATAGAGGCATTGAAGAGGGTAGTGAGCTCGCTGATGATCTTCTTGCTCCCGAGGTTGAAAATGTAGTGAGGGCAGAGGTCCATGGGGGCTCCTGAGTGGACAGAGTTCATGATTGCTGTGGTGTTCTGTGTGGTAGGCTAGTAGCAGGTGGTGAGTAGGTGGTCGGGACTTGCTTCTCTGGGAACGAGGTGGCAGAAGAGGTCGGAGAGGGTGGGCTACGGTTCAAACTTCTTGTAGATGGCGGAGATGTTGTTGTGGAAGAAATGTGCCAGGCTGGCACAAAGTTTCTGGGAAGGGGTGATGATGTTTTTGGTGGCTGGGGGGCGGGGGGTTGGAGAACTCTCTAACAATGTTGAAGAGTTCTTTTATGTGGTTGGAGCTGGCTTTGATGTGGTCCGCCAGGGTATTTCTTTTCATCTCCTTCAGCAGCTGGTGGTAGTGGTTGAGGGCTGTCTTGAAAGTGGCTCTGTCTGCGGATTCCTTGCTAGTTTGCCATTTTCTTTCTAGTTGCTTGCAGTTGCATTTCGTGGTTTTAAGCTCCATGGTGTACCATCTGACCTGTTTGGTGGATCTTTTGCATTTGCTGTGCTTGATGGGGGCGGCTCTGTCGGCGCAGTCGGTGATCCACGCAATGAGGTTCTTGACAGCCTGTTCCAGGTTGGGTGTGGTGTCAGGGTAGGAAGTATTGAGGGTTTTGGTCCACTGGCTCGCTGACACTTTGCTCCAGCTCTGGTAGGGGGCACTGGATAGCTCCGGCCGATGCTGGGCGGTCTGGTGATGATGAAGTAGTTGATGGCGTGGTCTGTCCAGATGAGCTCGGTGACATGACTGTATTTGACTCTGTCATTGGCCGTGAAGCTGGGGTCAAGTGTGTGTCCTGCATTGTGTGTGGGGCTGGTGACTAGTTGGATGAGGCTGATGTTGTTCATGCTTTCGAGGAGGTTGGCGGTGTTGACATCGTTGAGGTTGAAGGAAATGGCCCAAATAGGGTCACCCGGGTCACTCACGACCACCTCTCAGCCTTCCATACTAAATGAAGAGTCGGTCAGACAGTAGAGAATGCAAACCAATACTTGTTTATTCAAATACACTCGGAGTGGAGCCCGGTCTGCCCAGTCAGTTAGGAGTGCTGCAGAGGGACTGACATCAGCAAGCATAACAATACATTATGTACACTTCAAAACCAATGAAAGCACGCCCATCATAGAATTTTCCAAGCAGATGCAGCTGGACAGTAAATTACAAAGGAGTAAGTTTCGATAATGAGGCCGGGCACACATTATCTGCTTTTCAAGGTCATTCTGCCTATGCCCACAGCTAGACTAGTGGGAGAAGGCCTACATCTAACAAGAAAAGTATGCGCTAATAAGAACAGTGTATTCATTAGTGTAGCAGAACTCAGCTCCGGAGAAACATAACCTAGAGAAGGAAGTTTCTCGGAAATGGCAAAGGATTAGATTCGATTACGATTAAAAATGGGGGCCATACATAAAAATGGTACCGCGATTGCTAACTTTTCATAACAATGCAAAAGCATATTTTTCTATTCTAACAAGGTCCTCGAGGTGGAAATTGAGGTCTCCGAGGAAGATTTAGTCATTGGAGTTTCTGGTGAGTAGGGCAATGAAGTCAGGAAGGGTGTTGCAGAAGTTGCGGCGTGGTCCTGGAGGTCTGTAAGCGAGGGTGCCCCTGATGGTGGATTTGCCATCTGTTTGGAGTTTAAAATTGAGGTGTTCCATGTAACCCTGGGCGTAGTTCACGTAGTAGCGCTACGCGTAGCTACGCGAAGTGCACTTCGCACTACGCGAGCTACGCGTAGCACTACGCGAACTGCGTAGCGCGGTAGGAAATGCTGTTCGCAATGATTGCACAGTGCCGGATGCTTGTCCGCACTGTGCAATCATTGCAAACGGCATCTTGCACAGTGCAAGCGGTCGTTTTCTGCCGCTCGAGTAGATTTGTACTCGAGCGGCAGTTTTCTCAACGCGGACTGGTAGTTTCTCATCGCGAGCATACGCGACCACTCGCAATGAGAAACCTGACCTCCCCGTGTTGAGAATCTCGCCGGGAGGTTTATTTTCCACGCTCGCGATCGGCAACTTGATGTTGCTGATCGCGAACGAGGAAAAAGTCTCGCCGGGATGTCATTTTGCTCGCTCGCGGTCGCCAACTTGACGTTGAGGACCGCGAGCAAGCAAAAAATGCCCGCTACGCTACGCGTTTTTGCACTGTGCTACGTGCAATTCGCATAGCGCGTAGTTGCGCAAACTACGCAAACTACGCGAGCGTAGCGTAGTTTTCCGCCCAGGCCTAGTTCCATGATCATGGGGGTTTCATCTGCGGTGGTGGTGCTGTGGATGTTTTCTTTGTGGATGATGGCGATCCCACCTCCGTGTTTGTTGATACGGTCCTGGTGTGCTATCTGGCAACAATTGGATGATGCTGAGGCGATGTCAGGAGCGGGTGCGGGGTGAGCCAGGTCTCGGTGAGGAAGATGACGTCGAGGGTGAGGGTGGTGATGATGTCCCAGATTTCAGTGGCGTGCTTGCAGAGAGATCATGTGTTGAGGAGAAAGAAGTCGAGTTGCTCTGAAGCAGTCGTGGTCGGCGTGGTGGTGGTCATTGTGCATGCAGGTGCTCTGATGTTGCAGGAGAAGAGAAAGTGCAGGCAGGTGAAAGGTCCTACCATTGATCATAGCGAAGTGCGGTAACAGTTGTTGTAGTGGAGTCTGTGGTCCATGGCTTGGAGCTCGGCAGGCTGTATCTTAGGGCAGCAGGAGAACCAGAGTTAGTGTCGCTGGGCACGGTCAAGGCGAGGACGTGCACATATAGACTTGCCTTTGACATGACTATGTAAGAAAAGACAATACCACATCTTCTGAAGGTCTCAATAATGTTGGTTGCCAAGCAATACCTCTTCAGTTGTGTGCGCCACAGTGTCCTGTGCTTCTAAGCCTTGCCTTAAATGCAGTTGCTATGACATCTTCTCATCTTTTAACATTGCTTTCCAGGGCTGTCATATACTGTGTTCCACAGTGCTTTTGCAGAGCACAAGATACTTCCTCTGTGTGACCACACATGCCCAGCAAAACATGGCTGCCATGCCAAGAAGGCGCTGCATCTCTTCAGTGTCACTTTTTGCGTTCCACAGCAGTCAGTGCACTCAACCCTCAGTACCGACCCCAAACATTATAGAAACCCCACAATGAGATGCAGATATGCTGTATTCACACTAATCTGCCTCTATCCTTGAACATGGTGCAGCTCGAAATCTCTGCATTTTATATTCCTGTTGAGTATGTCAACTGTGGTGCCACCTTCACATAACTTTGTTCATCCTCAGTATGAAGGTCCTCTCCCTGTGCAAATCCATGAACGAGAACGAGCAACTGGAAAGAAAAGTCATCAGACATCGGGAGAACTGAAGATAGTTTTACTACATGTAAGCAAATCAGTCACCAACCAATCCTTATGGCCAGCTTCAGACTTTACTGGCTCAACTTTGGCTCTTATTCCATTCCAGAACAGCAGCCCTATACAACACAGAAACCTCATATTAAAAACCCAGGTGACTACACTGAAACAAAGTGGGTCCTCTCGCATGAATGAATACAAAAGTATTTGTTATGGATCCACTGTAAGAAGCAAGAAAGCTCTTCCGCAGTCATTCTTCTTCCCTACAGTAAGCTCGCCTTCCAGCAACTGCCATTCACTTCAGACATTCACACCGCTATGCATTCCACACTTCCATCCTGCATTCCACATTCTATTCTACCCCATGTCTTTATTCCATTAGTCTCCTCTATACCATACTACACACACCTTTCTTTGTCTGAAATGGACTTGGTGCAAGTGCATTTGAAGTACTGCGCCCCTGCACCCGCCAAGCTAAAAGTGGTAAGCCACGCCTCCCACATGATTCATGACAGTGCCCTCACAAACCCTGCTATCTTGGTAGCAGAACTACTGGTTTGTCTGGGTGTTTTACCTTCTGACCTCTTCATGACATATAGGTAGAGAAGCTGCAAAATCAATAACTGGAGATATAAAATATCCTGCCTTAGAAAGTTGAGTTCAAATAATTTCATATGAAGTCAGCAACTAGTCTTACAAAAGTTGGAATTCAATTGTACTGTTATTGCAGCCTGGTCAATATCAGGGATGTATCATGTCAACCAAGGCATACCCAAAATCACTATGTACTGAGAGGCATCGATTAGATCAAACTAATCTTTTCATGATAGTTCCCAAAATAAACCAAAGAAATCATGCATATGAAAATATACTGGTCCTGAAGATTGAACCATCAATGGTCTCAATCTCTTAAAAAATGTATTTATTTATCACTAGTGTCAGTAGATATTGAGCAAACCTAAGGGCAGATTCAGCAACACTTTGCGCGGGAGCATAGTCACCATACGTGACTGGAAAATGTCCTCATTGTAACGCAAAACAGCACTTTGCGCTTATTTACATTACTTTGCATCAATGATATGGTCCGTGATGGTACATGGGCATTCTCAAGCTACCACGCATGATTTTTTTACATGAAACCCTTTTTACTAATGTTGGAAGAGACAACTTTGTGCTTAAAAATATCACCTCCTAGTGACAGGAGTTAATTTGGAGCAATCTGTTTATTTCTCTAAGCCCTTCAAACTTTGCATGTGTGCTGCAGATAACAGCACACATACTAAGTTTAAAAAGTTTTAAAGTATGACTTAGCATAGTATTTTCTACTGGAAGAGTCTCCCTCTTGTACAAAACCTATGCTAGACATCACACCACATAAGAAGAGCCCCTTAATCCACTTACGTGCATGGATTCATGAGACTCCATAGCATGACTTTATTCTGTATGAAGACGAACAACTAACACTTTCATCTCTGATTTTATTTAATCCGGAAAGCAAAGTGATTAGCTAACTGTACCCCTAAGATTATAAGCTTTGCACATTTAGCTGAGGTATTTAGTACATTTGCGACAATATCTTTTAATTCACTTCATTATCATTGATAGATTAATGATGCTCTTTCTCTTTGAGCCAACCAGTTAAATGATTAAAATGGTAATATAGCTCAACAAATCTTGATGGCCCCGTTTAAAATTTAACAACTTATTATTCTAAGAGAGAGTTTGTGATTTTCTGTTAAACAACTTCCACATTTGCTTGCAGAAGGCAGAGAAGTTCAACAAGAATTGATTCTTTCTACTAAGGGAACACTCAAACTGGCAGCATTCCCGCTTAAATATGGTAAGAGAAGTGCTAGTTTGGTTTTATCATCTGGAAATGACATTGGTTTACATAAACATTGATTAAGGAATAGGTCAAATTTTTCTAATCCCTTCTAAACCCCTCAAGGGGAGCTAGAAGTGTAAATGGTGTTGCTAACGAATATAAATGCGAGTGAGATTTAAGCTGTTGTTATATGGCACAACTTTCTTGTTTGACTACAATTAATTCTGGTTGTAAGGTATTATTCTCAGACCTGGCTGAACTAACCTCCTGCTGTGACATGGGAGCTATTTAGCTTTTGTGGAAAGAGTACTCCTTTACAAACATGGTAGAGTACCCTGTCCACCAAACGCCAAACTCACGGTTCGTCTGCTCTTTTTGGAGTCAGTCAAACTGTAATGTTTCTGAAATTAGAGCACCGCTGGCTCAATCTGCAGAAACCTTAGGCCAATGTCTCCAAACAACTCGAGAGATGAGTTCAAGGACTGTTGGGAAATGCAATTCATCCTGAGGGCAAAGTCACACTGTGGTTCTCCACACAACTCCTGACATGCCTTCTCACATAAGATCAGCCCTGGAGTGGAGACATCCACATTTTCTCTGAATGTTGTGGTAATGGGAATTGTAATAAAGTATCCTAAGGACACTCTTATGAACACTGGCCTAAGCCATACATTTTAGCATTAGAAGTTTGAGTAATTATTCAATACATTGAAAGAGAGTGATGGCAGCCAGGGTTGAAAAGAGGTCCCCAGTAAAGAGAGCCGTAAGAAGTACCTCAGAATGTTGGTACCTTGTACCCTTTGAATCCTTTCCTAGCACGTCAGCCCTGATGGGTGGTGTAGAGCTTAGGATGTGGATCAAATATTTATGTAATGACTGCCGGAGTGGAGATTTGGATCCCACACTATGGTATAAATGTAGCTAGACATTGAGTAATACAAATAGCATTGGAAATGAATGCATCTTGGGATTCAGCGGCATAAAACCACTTGCACACGCGGTTATTGTAATTCTGGAACCCGGTAAAGATGTCTGGGGGCAGTAGCAGTATCACATTCCGTGAAAGGTGTCACAAAACGTGCATGGTAAAGTGAACGCACAGTGTTTTGGAATTCAAAGAGAGAAAACAACATGACACAAAACATGGATTGAAATGGTATTTAAATGTTTGTGAACATATTTTCTGGATCATTATTGAAAAGCTGGTTTAGCAGAAACTGGAGAGTAAATCAGCTAGCAGGTAAATTACCTGTAACTCTAAAGATGTACACTAATGATTACCCTGGCAAATTAGCCTGCCACCTCGAGAAGCCGGCACAGTATGCGGCAAGGTTAGAGTTCCTGTGAATGTAGAAACCAGGCTGGGCAACAATAAGAGTATCTAAATGAGAGAAGAATATCCAAAACACTGGCTATATATAAACCCACTAAGAGAGTTTAACATGAAATTACACCAAACCAGGACTCCTGTCAAAATGTCCAGGCTTGAGTAAGTTCCCTGAAGACCTAAGATCCACAAATATGATTGCTTTGCAAAGGTGTAAACCCTAGCTTTTGGCTGTTAGTCCAATTGAAATAAAAGGTAAAGGGGTTTACTACGAAAATTCAAAATAAGCAGTACAAATTCAATGACTTGAAAGCTTTCAAATGCTAAGGTATACAGAGTATGCCAAAATCAGAAAATATTCTAAGTCTCAATGGGGGCAAAAGCATTAGAAAATCTGGCAGCATTCCTAGCAGCATATGAAAGCTCAGGAAAATCTCTGGCTCAGTCTAAAAATCAAAGGGGTTATTATCCACAATTCCTTCATAAGAAATTAGTAATCCTGCAAAATCATCATGGTGAGCAAAAGTATAATTTCTTTAGTAAATCAGAACACAAGAATAACACACGTTATTGCCTTAACACATAACCACCATCCCAATTCTAAAAAAAATATTCAACTCCCTCTTTGCAAATGTCATCCGGTTCAAACAAATATGAAACATTAAACAATAAGGGACTCGTTATGAGTTTGGCGGTCCTCCTGTAGGACCACCACTGCTGCGCCCACAGGAGGACCGTCAAGCCCGTGGTGCACCTGCCCACCAGATACCGAGTTGAATCAAGGGCAGGCGTGCGGTGCTGCAGCAGTCTCACGGCAGTGGCTGTGTTAGGCTCATAGGAGAGCCTTAACAGCAGACCGCCACCATGAGAGTGCCTGCAGCATGTTTCTGCACGGTGTGACATGCACCAGGTCATGCATGCCACACCATGCAGGAACGAGGGTGCAATTCCATGGGGGCACCACATGTGCCTCCCCACATGCACCCCCAGGCCCAGATTCGGTCAGGGGCCCTGTTAGGGTCCCCTTCCCTGCATCTCCGCCACTCTTTTCATGGTTGACTCCCAGACAAGAAATGGGTGGTGGATTTGCAAATTGGAATATGCTCGGTGGTGCCACATCAACCCTTTTCCGCTCTGCCACCACAGCGGGATCCTGGATCCTGGTGTAGGCAGCAGTCCTTTATAATCCGACCGCCACACTCATAATACAGTGGGCGGACCCCCAGGGGTGGCAGTGGTCGGACCGCTACTGCGAGTATGGTGGTCCCAGGATCACCGCACTCATAATAAGCCCCTAAGACTTTTTCTCAGTGAATAAACCCAGTAAAGAAATAAATTAGATGAATTCTTGTTGTAATCTTACATCTGCACCATAGAAAATTCATTGTGAGCAAAATAACACAGCAATGAAAATAAACTAATATAACCTCCGTTTGACTGAGTACTGCGGAGCATATAGGGAGAGTATGGATGCAGGGGGGGCAGAAGGGGAGCAGGAGTGAGTTTCCGAGATGATATCCATTTTGTCTAAAATGGCATTATACAGGGAGATGTGGCATAACTAAAACACATTATTAAACACACTTCTACACATCATGAGAATTTTATTTCAATTGCAATCATGTTAATTAAGTCTGTATATTTAAAATCAAGCATGAAAAAGCATATTAATCATCAGTATTAATATACAAAATATAAACCAGAAAAAACTAATCCACAAAACCATCACCCATTTGGCCCGTATGAACCAATGGGTGAAGAACACATTTTAGCTCATTACCGGGGTCCCTTGTTACTCTGCCCCCTGCTGCCAGGAAGTCTACTAAGATCCCACCTCAAGCACATCATCTAGTCACATTGCTTTTCATCTCTGGTGAACGATGGATGGTCCAGACACTCTAGGTACAGCCACAGCTTTTTTGTGAATGCTGGTCAGGGCAAGTCTTTTCCTCATGCCAGTCTCTTCAACACATCTAACTGCTTCATTCAATGGGGTGTGAGTCCCAAAGGCAGGGAGGGTAATGCCAGCCCAGTGAAAGGCAGGGAGAGTTGTGTCATGATGCGTGTTTCCAATCAAAGATAGCTTCAGAAAAGAAGCGGTGGCACATAACACCTCATGCCAGCCTACATGTAAGCCTCTTTCATCAAACAGTACAGCTAGCCAGCAGACATGTATCCTTACCCAGAATACAGGAGCTTTTACACAAAGGCAACTTGCTATGAATCTGAAAGCATCTACTATCACATTACTCCTGTATTCCTAAATACATCGGGAACAAATGAGTCTATAAACTCCGGGGAAAGTGGACCTGTTACCCACAAAATGAATTGTCCAGCCACTAGCACTGCTGAAAATATGTCGGAAGAAAATCATCTTCTTATTGGTATGCAGGATCAACACATTAAAATGAGCAGGAATCTGTTTTTTCTTTCTTAAGACCTGTGAGAATCATGAAAGCATTCACAGAAACAGCATGACCTTGCATTCAATGAGCCCCAGCAGCATGTCTTGGTCGACATCAAGACACAGCTCTTGTAATGAAAAAAGGGCATATATTGAAGTAATACAAGTGGCCTGATTCACAAAGGTAAGTTGTAAGTTTGAGTAAGTTTACACTTTGTAGTAATTTTACTACTTTCAGTATTCACAAACTCAGAGTGTAACTTACTACAAAAGTGTATGTTATATGTCTCCACCGCCAGAGTAATGCAATTGTCTTACTCGTGTGTGTGGAAGATGTCTCTCCCTAAACTGTTACCTGGCCCTCTTTAAACCCCTCTTACTCCTACCTAATTCCATCCACTGTAGTAGTAAGTCTGTCCCTTTTCCCATCCACTCCCCTGTTTCTCTCCTGCATTTACTACAAAAATCTATACTTACATGTGCGGAGACTCCTCAGCCGGGCGGAGAACTCTGCACTTATAAGTATAGATAAAACTTACACTTTGTAGTATGTTTTGTAGTACTACAAAGTGCAGTTTGAGAATCAGCCCCATAATAGTTTGGCCTCTTCCCTCTAGAATGTCACTTGTGTTGACTACCTCACAGCTATACAATGGATCTGGGATGAGTGTGGACTTCCTTAAGAGCACCTATTCACAGCATAAGCTGCTGGAGGACCATGCTATTTTCTCCTTGTTCTAAACAAAGTGGTGCCATGATGGCTGAAGAAGGATCAGAATAGAGGAGGTCTAGAGGACATGTCACTGGGTTCCCATCCATGAGACATGATCACTGATACAGTGATCATGTAATGCCACATCGTGAGGCAAGTAGTGCAGAAACACAAAGTGCACAGAAGGGCTTGTGTGTGCAAATCCATCTACCCAAAACAAAGCCTGTGTAGAGGCGCTAAAGTGAAAATTATATAAATCTGCACACTTCTAACTCACAGGAATAACATATTGACACATATTTCATATTTACGGAGTACATAACATAAGAGACCAAAGGTTCAACTGAAATGCATCAATCACAGCTCCACCACCCCTCCCCCCAATCAGAGATCGAAGATGGATATAGAAGAAAAATGAGAAGGAATTCTTTAGACAGGGACAAGTTTGACCTGAATAAGTGCAATCCTGAGCATCTATACCAATATACTCAATGCATAAGGTAAAACGAAAGGAAAAATAACTTAGCATTGGGTATCATGGAAGAAACCATTTACGGTAAACTACAACACATAATGGAAGAATAACTCCAGCTTAGTCTTGGACAGATCCCCATCAAGAGAATCACCCAGAAAAAAAAAAAAAAAGAAGTTGGAAAGACCATTACTCCTCGGCCTTTCATGCATTAGTGTTCAGACTATGAATAACAGCGCTATCTGCTTCACATGAATGCCCGAGCCTCACAACACATGCACTGAAAGGTGTGGATAGGGTCTTGACAATACAGCACCGGCATAATCATTATTAAGTCTAAAGTCCTAGCAAGAGTTCCAATTTATGGAGCAGTAGGAATGTCATGGCAATTGTCATCAAGTTGAAGGGAGATATAGGATTAAGAATAAACAATAGGACCCCAGACCATATGGTCCTCACAATCCTATAGCTCGGACCTTGGACCCCTTTTCTTATCTAAGGGTTTATATTAAGTAAGAGGAGACCAAAAGTGCAGCTCAAGATAGGCTAGTGTACGATTTGAGTGGTAGGAGGCAATCTTTCTGGAACTGAACAGTCAAATGGTCAGGTGATGAGTTTGATAAATAAAGAAAATATAAATTTAAGCATATCTCTGTGAAATCTTTCATAGTAAAGCTGATGCCTGAACACGCATCAGTCCCAAGATGCAACAACCAACAGATCAGATGAAGAAATCATCATGAGCCAAAGTTCATCCACTTTAAACAATTTTTCTTTAATTAATCCTCTTTATCTTGTTCAATATGTAATCTTCATCTGATCTGGTGGTTGTTGCATCCTGGGACTGATACATGTTCATGCATCAGCTTTACTATGAATATCTCTTGGTGCGATGGGATGGTGCACTTACCAGGTTAGCACCCGGAAATGATTAACTTTGTGAAAAACTTGCAGCAAAACTGGAGTGCGGGTTTCTCAATCATGCTCTGTGAAATCTTTACCTTGCACAACAGCCTGATAGGGAGGAGACAAAGAAGGATTCTCAAGGCCTCGAATGAGAACTTACTGCAATGGTCAGGTGGAGCCTAGGGAATGGCTGCACTGCATATCCTCTCATCCTGCTCTCCTGAGCTTGTTAATGTGAAAACTGAGGCTGTTATTAGGTTGTATTTTTGGACATGAGACACTGCCCCTAACCACGCCCCCACTGCCTGAAGGACAAAGTTTCAGAATGAAAATTGAATGAAAGCCACGCTAATTTGTTTAAAGAAAGTGCATGTCCTTTCACAGTATTAAATGACAGACGAGAATTCCTTTCAAGGAGGAAATTTATGTCTTCAACATGTGCTCTGATTGGTCTGGGGCATTAAGATGCCAGTGGGTTGAGATGGAGTAAAAGAGCCTCCTGATGTGCTCTGGAGAACTCTGAAATGATACTCCAGCGAGGCGGCACAGTGGTCAGTTCGAAGTTCCTCTTAGGAGAACTGGTGTGACTGGTTAAAGACTTAAATCTCATCTGCCATTTCTCTGCCTGCCAAAACTTACTGAAGCTACCCCGCATCATGTGTTTGAAGCCTGCACTACTCCAAAGAGTTGACAAACATTAAGAACAAGACTGTTGCCTGCAGCCTAGGTTATTACAATAGAAATTTGAAAACCTTCTAAATTGTCAGATCAGAATACCATTTGTAGTTGAAGTGAAATGATGTCAACAAGAATTAATCTGTTAGCAAGTGGGAGATTTTTGTAACATTCCCAAGATTCTTGTGGAATGAACCAGTAGAAGCAAAATGTCAAAGTAGCCACAACTGTCTGGAAAGCAGCAGCACTATCAGATTGGTAATGCAGTTCCAGCCTGTTAGTCTCACCGGTGTGGTGTTTCTGAGGCCTCAGGGTCCAATGTAGTGTTCACAAACCAGCAAGTGGTATCTCCACAATGGTGTGCAAACAGGTCTTCATTTTGGATGTGACTGATGCACTAAAAGGGTGCATTTCAAAATGTACATTTGGAGATGGTTGCAAAAACTCCAGCCTCGTGAACATTAATGAGTCAGAAGGCATTTTGCGACTTCCTCCCGCCAACCGGCAAATGCCTGCAGATGCAGCAATGGAGCACTCTGAGGGACAGCAGACTTCCATTCCTACTTTCACATTGCTTCCAAGTGAACATTTTTTAAGGGGCACATGCTTTTTATAAATTTTCACGTGGAATGGCATTGAGGGAGCAAACAATAGTCCCCTCGATCACTCTCTACTCCCCCCACCGTGAGTGATTCCCAAAAAGGACACTGTGCCGGGGGACAGCTTCTCCTTTGTGAATCAGTTACAATGCCAAGTTGGGTGTCAGTAACTGATTAATGGATTGTGACCACAATGAAAACCCCTCCCATTTCGATTCAAACTCACCTCATTCCCACTCCTGCCCCCTCTCTCTCTTGCCGTTCATCCTTTCTCTGTCTTTCTCCTTCTCGCTACCCTTTCTCTTCTTCTACTCTCTTTGATTTCCCCCATCCTCTTTCTCCATCTGCTCTCTTTCCATGGCCTATATATCTCTTTCTTCCTTCTCTCTCTCTACTTATGACTCTGCTGTGCATTTTGCAATACATCCTGGGGAGCTGGCGAGCAAAAGACCACTGGGTTCACCAAGCCATCAAGATCCTTCCAAAATGATTGTATCAACTTTGTTAAACTGTTATATCAAAGTCAATAAATGCACAATATAGAGGCCAGGAAGACATATGCCTTTGTTGATCAGAATATTTACAGCCAATATATTGTATACTAGTAGGCATACTTTTAAGGAAACCTGTTTGCACTCTAAGAAGAAGCCCTTTTTCTTAACATAGAAGTATTTGGTAATATTTATATAACAATTTTGCTGATTGTATCAAGAAAAGTAATCATGCAGTAATTTCCTAGATTGCAAAACTGACCTGTTTTTTAAAAAGGGGGGAAAGAACCCCCCTTTCCAGGTCTATGGACCCTCATGCATTGTCCCCAGTGTGCTGGACAGAATTGTAACCCATCTCCAAGAGAAAGATTTTAATGATTCGCTTTAAAGACAAAATATCGACCTACCAAATAGCGATACCAAAATAGCATGTATCTTATACTTAGAATTAAATAATCAAGATTATTGAATCAAAAATATTGTTATACAAAAATCTCAAGTGGAAAAATATTGAATACAATATAGATTACAATAATACAGACTTTTAAAATTAACCAAAAGTATGGAAAACCAAAATATAATGTACAAATATAAATAATATAGTTTAAAATGATCTAAAATATATAATTACAATTAATTTAAATATTTTAAATTCAAAATATTTCAAAATAAATTCTGTTCAATTATTTTTTCCTAAAGTGTTGTTTAAATGTTTTTGTTACAAATAATAAAAAATGATATTACAAAATATCAATTAAAATACCTATGAAAAAATATAAATAATTTTTATAAACATCAATTTATCTAAAATTAAAAATTTAAATACTTAAGTTCACAAATATTTTTTAAATGTTTTAACTATATGAAATATGTTTTTAAAACTCTAGAAAAAGTTAAACATTTTTAAATAAATTATACATATTAATAAAAGAACATATGCACAAAAAATATACCCTAGAGAAGTAAAAGTGAAATAAATATTAATTAAAAATATTTCACAAATAAAACTTACTTAAAAACAAAGAACAACAAAAACCCCAAAGGAAATATAAAACAATATGTAAGACATAAACATTCTCTAAAATCATAAAATCATAGAAATAATAACCTTTCTTAGTGGGATTTCCATGTAGTTTCCTAACTACAATCCAACAGACTTTAAGGAAGGAGCATTCATTTAAGGGGTTAAAAATAACTATTAGATTGATTATAAAAAAATAACTATTAGAACTTCAGGCTAAGTAACAATGGGGAATTCATATATTTGGTGGCATGGTTGGGGATGATCAAATTTCCTATTCCCACTCCAAACGTAACCACATTATGGAAAAGGTTGGACTGTGGAGGTATGATTTACTATTCCGACTCCAAACGTAGCCACATTGGGTAAAGTTTTGGACTCAGGGGGGTCAGAGTTACAGTTTCCACTGCCAACCTAGACACATTGGAGAAAAGTGTTGTAGTCAAAAGGGGCAATGTACTATTTGCACTCCAAACTTAGCCACGTTGGGGAAAGTGTTGGACTATGAGGTGATCAAATTCTTTATTCCCACTCCAAATATAGCCAAATTTAATAAGTTGTTGGACACGGGGGAGGGAGGGCTCAGATTTACTATTCGCACTTCAAAGTAAGCCACATTGGGAAAAGTGTTGCACTCTGTGGGATAAAAATGACTATTCCCACTCCAAATGTGGCCACTTTGGGTACAATGTTGGACATCGGGGTGTGCAGATTTACTACTCAAACTCGAAATTTAGATAGACGGATACACCCAGCGAAAGCGTTGGATTCTGTGGGGTTCATACTCACCATTCCCTCTACTTAACTATGATAGGGAAAGTGCTGGAATGTGAGGGTAAGGGGGGTATATTTACTATTTTCACTTGAAATTTAATTACATTGGGGGAACTGTCAGACTCTGAGGAGGTCAAACTTACTATTCCAACTCCAAAGGTAGCCATATTGAGGAAGGTTTTGGACCCTGAGAGGTGGAGGTGAGGTCACACTTACTATTTCCACTCCAGATCTCTCCATGTTGTGGAAAGTGTTGAGCTCATGGGATCAGATTTACATTTCCCACTCCAACTGTGGCTGCATTCAGTTAAATACTAAATGTTGGGGGGGGTGATATTATTTACTTTTTTTTTTTATTCAACACGTGCTCAGTAATTTAGACCGTTCCATATTCATAGTTTTCAACAAAAGTACAGACATAGAAGTATTCCACTTTTACAATGTTCAGTAGTCCCAGTAAATGAACAAGGCAACTGCCCATACAAGATGTATCACTTTACATTGCTGATTAATCAAGCGAAATCTCCATATAAATACAATCGCAATTTCTCTGGTACATCACTCCGAGTCAGTGATGAAGCCAGCGCAAGGTAAGTCGTTTTATAATTTTTTTGATTTTACTTTACCTATCCTGTCGTCTGTCAACTTCCCGTCCCGCCCGCTGCGCCCCACCGCTCTTATCTGTGCCTGATGCGCCTGGATACCACAATAGTTAACACATGAACATTCATTACATACAGACATTGCATACAGAAAAACATTTATTTTATTCAGAGAGGCTTGTATGTGTCATCACCTTGTATAATATTCACAATTATATTTTAGTCTGAACTAGACCATTCACAAATGTTCTGTTTCAGACATTAATATGTTTATGCATTTCCATTCCTATTACCTTACAGTTGCAATCCATTTTTCTTCAAATTGACTACACAGCTGTTCTCATAAAGCTTAACAAACCCAAACAATGTCATCACACAACAGAACAGGCTATCTAGAATCGCTTTTCCAGATGATGACTCATTGTTGATGAGACATATTTTAAGCATTTGTACTTATAACCTCAGAAAGTTAAAATTCAGGGGGGCTGGAGATGTTGACTAATGATGAGACAGAGGGGCTACAGAGGATTCTGTAATCAAGAACATTGTCGATTGAGCATCTGCATGGAAAAGAGAGTGTACCTGCAACACTTATTTGTGATATTGGGACTTTATGTGCTTCATGGCTCAAAACAGAGTAGTGTTTTTGCATGTGTTAGCTTAAGCTGCTTTGCTTCAATAAGGCTATCTTATGGTGGAAAAGCTTGATAAATTAGATTGCACACTTTTGATCTTTTATGAGAGTGTACTTATGTCTATGTAGGGTTACCTACATAGCACAAATCTTGCTGGGAAGTAACAGAGCAATGAATGGAATGAAGGGCATAAGACTATGGTAGGCACTGAAAAAATGTTTTCAGTGGGGTAGCAAGAAGGTGGGTGAGGTGATAATGGGAAGACACAGTTCTGATGGCACTGAGAATGTTGTTCCAGATCCTGGGTGTATCCAGTGAGAAGGCTTGCCTTCTGGTGTTTTTTGATTCTTGCCTTATATAATTTCCAGTTTGGAGATTCTTGCCTCCTAATTAGGCATCATCCACCCAAGAGGGCTAGTTTTTCAAGAACTGCTGATCTGAAATCTTTTTTGTCTAGGAATGGTTACACTTTTTCAAGAGGGAGAGTTGGTATCATGCTGTCCTGGTTTTTGTAGTAATGTATTCCTTGAATGAGAGGTCTCTGTCGAGGGTCAATATCAGTACCCTTGCATTCTCTGTCAGCTGGTGGTTGAAGCAATCAAACTTCACATCTTCTAGCCAAGCTTGAATCAAATGTTTTTTGGGACTATTGAAGCGCATAAGAATTTTTGTCTTTGTCTTGTTTAGTTGGTTTAGTTTTAGGTAGGTCCAATTCTGAATTAAGTTGAAGCATTGTTTTAAGTTTCAGAGTGCCATCCACTGAGAAGATTGTAAGCTTTGTCAATCGTCTATTTAGGGATCAAAATGTTGCTGTCAATAAGGAATGTGCCCATAGATTCCAGGTAGAGGTTGAAGACAGCGGGGGATAGGATTAGTCCATAGGGAAGTGTTTCCCAAACTATGGGTTGCAACCCACTGATGGATAGAGAGTCAATTTTTGGTGGGTCTGGAAAGTCTGAGTATTAAATAAAGATGTCTTTAAATTCTATGATTACCTTGTCACCTTTGCAGTGCTTACAGAAGTCAGATGTCAGGCTTTGTCTTCTGACAAGCTTCTGCCTATTCTTTTAATATGGGATAGGTGTTTACTTTTCTTTCTCTGACTACAAAGTAATTATACGAGAATCTTAGGATGTTGTTTTCTTGCAATACACAACAAAATGTAAATACCTGAAAATTAACTGCTCAAATTCAGCAGTTAGGAAAACAAAAATTAAGTGTATTTTTGCAATTGTGAAGTGTGCTGGAAACAGAGATTTTAACAGGATCAAAACAAATAAAGCCACTTTATTGGTGATGAAAATATTCACAGAAACCTCATTTCCACACATTATTATTTGTGTGCAGTATAGTTTTATCAACAAAACTGTAGATCTCTGCCAAGTTAGTGGCCATTTCAATTAAAAATATGCTTGCAGAGGGGCGTGGTCTGGCGCTAGCAAAGATGGCCGCCTAGTGAGAAAGCTCCGTCCGGGCAGAGCCCCCAAAGCCCGTTAAATCCGTTCTGAACCTGGTCGGAGTGACCCAGGTACAACCGTTGCGAGGAGGAGCCACCCGCGGACCGGATCGCCGAAACATCGGCAGCGAGGGACGCTCCCTGCCCGCTCCACGCCGTGCGGAGACTGCTGCCGTTACGGAGAGGGGCTGTGCACGGCCTGGAAGCACGGACCGCTGCCGGTCAACCGCCCACTCGGCGAATAAGCCGCTTTGTTTGAACTTGCCGGTGCGGCCCCTCCCCCCCCTCATTGCGATCTCTCTAGTTCCTCCCCCCCCCGCCGCCCCCTGTGTCTGGGGGCCGGAGCGGCGGATTCTCCAGAGGGCGCCCGGGACGCCGGAGAGCGGAGGACCAGCATTCCACGAGGTCTTGGGAGGCCGCGCCTGGAGTGGAGTAGAGGCGCCCGGGGGACTGGATAAGGTACGCCAGGAACAGCGCAATTTAAATTGAGAGGCCGCGAGTGGCGCACGACTGCGGGTTACTGCCCGTGCACACCCGCTCTGTGCCCACTCCTTCAATCTACAGGGCTGAGCAGGGAGCCAGACGCCATATTCAAGGAGCCTCATTGCATTGTTGGGAGGCGGGGGTGAAGAGCTGCATAACAACCCAGGGCGAAAATACTTGGACTAGACGCACGTACTGGGAGTGCTCCATACATTTGCAGAGCGCCCTTCACGCTGCAGTGGATACAGGGAAACGCACGCAGGAGGAGTAGCCAGAAGATTGTGTCCACTGAATGGATCAGACCCCACCCCACACTGAAGAACTATATCTATCGCTCGCATAGGAGCGCGGCACGACCTGTAGAGGCATAGGGGAGACCTACCTGATAAGCGGTGTGTTACTGCTGCTATAACAGGGCCATCGCTTCACTCCGGACCTCTACACGCAACGGTATTGTGTTGAGCGGCGGATTCGTGGGTTTGGGTCGCCCCTGAGCTGTATAAGTTGGGAGACGCAGAGGGCAGACGTCGCCGAGAGGCCGAGGCATGGCGCGCGGGCTGGACACCTACTCCCTTTCAATGAAGCCCAAGAGTGGCGCAACGGTGCAGGCAAACAAGCTGGATAAATACACAGTTCCAAAGCAAGCCCACACAGACGAAGGAGCCCAGGGTGGGCAACCTGAAGACGCGGAGCCCTCCCTCACATCCATCATGTCGGCCATCCAGGTGCTGGGGGTCACATTGGAAACTAAAATCGACAAAGTCTCCATCGAGATGAACCTTCTCCGAGCGGATATGAATAAAACCTCGGACAGAGTCAAGGTCAACGAAGAGAATGTCCTAGAACTCCAAACCTCCACGAAGAAACTAGAGGAAAGGGTGCAGCAACTAGTTCACCAACACCGCCAGATGGCCCTCAGGCTCGAAGATCAGGAAGGGAGGGCACGCCGGAATAACATACGCGTGGTTGGGGTCCCGGAGGGCTCAGAGGGACCAAGTATGGACCTTTTCCTTGAAGACTTGATCCTAAACCAGCTTAAACCGAAACGGTTGTCGTCACTATTCACAATTGAACGGGCGCACCGGGCACCAATCCCCAAGCCCAAACCGGGGGCGCCCCCTAGAACTATTATTGCAAAAATCCTCAACTACAGGGACCGCGATGCAATACTACAGGCAGCTTGGACGCAAGGCGACGTACAATATGAAAATGCGACAGTTCGATTTTTTCCTGATTTCACGCTTAAAGTCCAACAGGAACGACGCTCCTTTGACGGAGTTAAGAAAGCGCTCAGAGATAGAGGACTTAAATACATGATGTTCTTTCCTGCAAAACTTAAAATCATGGTGGACGGAAAATCGTTGTTTTTTGCGAACCCAGTCGGAAGCGCAGGACTGGCTGGACCGCACGGCCACACACAAAATCGATTTGGTAGCTGGAGAGACACTCGCGCTCACTCACCGGGCTCAGCGGATGGCGGACCGGACATCGACAGGCGGAGTCAACGTTCCTGGAGGTCGAGATCTAGTAGCCCAGGGAAGTTAGCATCCCAAAGAGACTAAAGTGACTTTAAAACTCTGAAAAGAGACTCTGGAATCTGCGACGACACACTGTAATGTATCAATGCTTTTCAAGAAGGTGTGGGTAGGGGATATTGCATGAAGTGCTTGTCTGGTTTATTGGTGGGATCCTCTTTATTGTATCCTCATTCACGGGTGGGGGCAAGCCTTTGAGGGCCAGAGCTGGTGCTAGCCCGTGTTCCCCCATAACAGTTGTCAATGTTTTTTTCTTTTTCGGGACTCATAGGCACTCTGCTATTGGGGTGGTGGGTAGTTCTGAACCTACTAGGCAGGGATGCAGGGAGGGGGAGGGGCTCCGTCTGGGGGGAGGAAGGTTATTATTGCTAAATGTTTCTTTGTATAGTAGATATGTTGTTATTGCTGAAGGTTTAATGGTTCTAGATCTGCAATTCTCGACATACAGTCATTATGTAGCTGGATTTATACAGCCCTTTACTGCTCAACATGTCACAATCCCCAACATTCCCAATGACTTCGACTGACCCAATGACGCAACGCACCACACAGCCCACGTTGCCATTCTTCTCATGGAATGTCAATGGACTGAAAGACAAGATAAAACGGGGACTGGTGCTGCAGTATCTGAAGCGAATGTCCCCGGCAGTTATAATGCTTCAGGAGACACACTTGATGGGCCCCATGTGCAAAGCCCTCGATCGCTGGGGGTTTCAGTTGGCAATACATTCAGAGTTCACCACAGGATCCCGGGGGGTAGGGATACTGGTGCGTAAGCGATTTCCCATTATTATCCACCGCACCTATAAGGATGACCTAGGCCGATTCGCTGCGATATCGCTTCAATGGGAGGGTCGTGTGTTTAACTTCGTGTCTGTTTATGTCCCGCCTGCTCTGCAATCCCCAGCCCTACAAGCGCTAGGTAAATTCCTTCTCACGTTACCAGAGGGAGATTTGATAATAGGGGGCGACTTTAACATGACCGTAAACGACGCAGTGGACCGTACACCTACCCGCCCGCAACACCGTGCCAGTACACCCCTGGCCGAGTTTCTGGAAGCCCATGGCCTATTGGACATATGGAGGTTCCAAAACCCGCAGGAGAGACAATACACTTTCCATTCTGGAGCGCATAATAGTCTATCCCGTATAGACTACATACGGCAGTGGACAATTTAGGACGGATTGGGGCAGCCACACATTTGCCCAGAGGCATCTCAGATCATTCCCCAGTCAGAGCCGAAATAAGGTCGCACAGTGCTATTCAAAGGTGCATGTACCCCATCCATCCGGGATTCCTCCTGAACTCTAAGATTAAGAAAACATTAGTCACTGCGACCGCGCACTACTTCCAAGAAAACGAAGCGTCAGTCCCTTCTCCATTGACACTATGGGAAGCATACAAACCGGTGATAAGGGGTCAGGCCATCTCTCTCATTGAAGGGCATAAAAGGGGAAAAAATACACAATGGAGAACCTGGAGCGGGAGATGCAACAGTTAGAATCCCAACACGCAGCTGCACCCACAGATGAGACAACACACGCATTGCGCCTAAAAAGACAGGAATACCAGGAATATCTATGGACTGATACCAGGTCCCGTATGCAAGCAGTCCAATACCGGATCTATGAATCTGGAGACAAGGCAGGCAAGCTCCTCGCCTGGTTAGACAAGAGGGAACGGGCGCAGAGATGGATAGCTCAAATTAGAACAAATGATGGAGAAATCACGTCCGACCCCCAAAACATAGTAAATGCATTAGCGCAACACTATGAACGAATTTATACGTCTACAAGTAATACCACTGTACAAGATGCACTCGCCTTCCTTAAAGATATTCGTATGCCACGGCTTACACCTCAAGACACCGATAGTCTAGAAGCAGATATTACGGTGGATGAACTCAAGATAGCCATCTCCAAAATACAATCTGGCAAGGCGACTGGTCCGAATGGCATCCCCATAGAATTATATAAACACACCGCAGATACGACAGCCCCATACTTGCTAAACATGCTTGAAACAAGTCGAGACCTAGGGACACTCCCTAAAGACCAAACGGTTAGCAAACATTGTGGCCATACATAAGCCGGGTAAACCAGTGGAGGAATGCACATCATACCGTCCGATCTCCTTAATTAATGCGGAAGGGAAAATACTAGCAAAAACACTGGCGCTGAGACTTACACCCCATCTCGTCCACCTGATCCACCCGGATCAATCGGGCTTTATGCCTGGCAGAAACACAGCATTAAACCTCAGGCGCCTCCATGGCGTATTGGGTAGGAAACACACTATACAGGAAGATGCTGCGGTCCTCTCCCTGAACGCGAAGATGGCCTTTGACTCAGTGGAATGGGCCTTCTTATTTGCAGTCCTTCAGCACTTGGGGTTCGGACCAAAATTTTGCTCCTGGATACAACTACTTTATGCTGACCCTGTAGCCCATGTGGTTGCTAATGGCCACATCTCGAGGGAAATTACATTGGGTAGAGGGACGAGGCAGGGCTGCCCCTTGTCGCCCCTGCTGTTCGCATTGGTCATAGAACCATTGGCGGCGTGGATAAGGTGGGACCCCAGGGTTAGAGGCCTAAAATGGAGAGAGGAATGTGAAGACCGTATCTCCCTCTACGCTGACGATGTACTCTTATATATCTCTTCACCCACACGATCCCTCCACGCATTACTTAATATATGCGCGGTGTTTGGCTCCATATCTGGGTATGCCATTAACTGGGATAAGTCTGTGCTGTACATCTTACATGGAACGCCCCCCCGTCTTCCAAAGGACTGCAAGGTTCGAATAGTCACAGATAGCTTCAAATACCTCGGCATACATGCAACATCGGACCAAGATACTTTTTTTGCACTTAACCTGCAAGCCCCTTTGCAAAAGCTGAAGCTTGACATTAAACACTGGAAGGCACTACCACTCACCCTACTGGGTAGAGCGGCTCTCTTTAAAATGATGGCTCTGCCCAGGTTTCTATACGCTCTACATAATACGCCATATCCAGTCCCAGACTCCTACTTTAGAGCAGTCAATTCAGAGGTCGTTGCTCTCTTATGGGATGGCAAACCAGCCAGAGTAGCAGCAAATAAACTAGTGCGAAGTTGGTATGATGGCGGGATAGCCCTGCCTGATATTAAAGCATATTATTGGGCCTCACAACTCACAATAATCAATCAATGGCTCCATGTGCCGGAAACTGACCCTGCCTACCACCTGGACAGAATGACCCTAGGGAAAGGGGGTGTTAACAGAGCACTTTATAACAACCGAAGGGCCCGTGACCTTATAGGCCCGGCGAGACACACTGTCGGTGTTTGGCGCACGGCAAACAGTCCCCTGGGCTGGCTGGGTAGACTTACACAACACACGCCCTTGTGGGACTCAAGCCGACTAGGAACTCTGGGTAATAATAAAGGATTTTCCAAGTGGGATCTGATCGGCATCTCCCGACTAGGGGACCTCTGGCATAAGGGAGAGGTCGTAAGTTTCGCCTCCTTGCAAGATCAGTACGAAATGGCCCCGAACGAACAGTTCAGATATATGCAAATTAAACATGCGATAGAGGCAGTCCTCCCCCCTACTGAGACACTCCCGGAGTCATCCCCTTTAGAGGACCGAGTGCTCACTGAGTATTTGCATAAACAAGCGACCTCACTAATATATAGGAAAATCATAAATAATCGGGCATATCCATTAGCCCGGCTCAGGGAGTGCTGGCAGTCCGAGGTGGGAGACATGGATGACTCTGAGTGGCGAGAAGCGACAGCATCACCCAAAGAGGTGGCAATCTCCTCTAGACTACGACTGGTGCAATTTAAAATAATACATAGGACTTATTACACACGGGTTGTTCTACACAAGATAGGGAGAACCGCTGACCCATGTTGCCTGCGACTGTGTGGAGATATGGGTACCTTTTACCACACCTTATGGGACTGCGTAAGACTCATACCGTACTGGAAGGCAGTGGTAGGAACCATCATAGAAGTCACCGAGAAGCATGACCCGCTAGAACCTAAATGCTGCCTTCTTAATATTTGGGGACAGACAGATCTCAGCCACGCTGAACGTCAATGGGCAACGACAGGCATCACAATAGCAAAACGGAATATAGCGCAAAAGTGGGGTATAGAGAATGTGCCTACATTATTGAATTGGTGTAAAGACATGGATACGGTCATGGTAGCGGAAAAGGCCACATTTATTAATAGAAAGTGCCCCCAAAAATGGGGAAAAGTATGGGGAAATGGAACATATATAGGGAAAACATCTGCACACCTCCGGAAGAAGATAGAGACTCGGAAGAGGATGTGTAACGGGGGCAGTGATATGTATGCGCCCATATATCCATGTATGGTGACTGTGTGAAGGAAAGTAACATTGAAATGTAAAATGTATAAGCAGATCATTGTTGTTTTCAATAAAACTTTATAATAAAAAAATAAAAATAAAATATGCTTGCAGCTCAGCACATAAACCAACCAAGCACCCGGTATGTTATTGGGTATAAAGCCAGGTTTTAAGTTTCTTCCTAAAGGAGAGTAGATCAGGGGAGTTTTTTTAACTCTATTGTCATCTCATTCCACCATCTGGATGTGACACTGAGAAGGTTTTACCACCCCATCTGAGAAGGCGGAACCTAGGTTCTTTCACGAGCTTCAGAGAGGCCGACCGGAGTGTACGTGCTGGAATATGCCATTGGAAGCGATCTGTTAAGTAAACAGGACCAAGGTTATGCAGAGCCTTGTAGGCGATGCAAAGCGCCTTAAACTTAATTCGCTTTGCCACAGGCAGCCAATGCAAGGTATCAAGAGCCTGTCTGGCTGATGAAAATTTGGCTAGGCCGAAGAGCAGCCGAGCTGCGGAGTTTTGGAGTACCTGCAATTTTGCCACTACCGATTTGTTTGCTCCAACCATATCTCGTTACAGTAATCGAGTTTAGATAAGACTAAAGCTGCTACCACTGTTTTCTGTAATACCGGTGGGATAAATGGAAGAATTTTCCTTAGGATTTTCAAGGTGAAAGACATTGACGAGGAGAGCATCTTTGCATGATGTGAAAAAGATAAGGAGGTGTCAATAATGACTCCCAGATTTTTTGCCTTGGTGACTGGAGAAGGAGGGATCCCCAGCTCCATGGGCCACCATTCTGAAGACCAGAACGATGTGCCTCTGCCGAAGAGTAGAACTTCCGTTTTATTTGAGTTCAGTTTAAGGCAATTCTCTGCCATCCAGTTACATTCAAAAATGACCTCTCATGTCCATTAAAGGTAGGTGGGTCACAAATGTTTGTTGCTGTAAAAAGTGGGCCATGGTTTGAAATCGTTTGTGAACTACTGCTCTAGGGGACTCTGCAGGAGAAGGGGAGTTTCTAGGAGCTTCATGTTCTGGTCATGGTGAGAAGGTGGCAATTGGTGAGGTAAGCTTTGAAAAACCATGTAAAACCATGTAAGTGGCCCTAATGCCTCCTCCCGACACATTGATAAATGTTTGACAGTTGACTGTATTGAAGACAGCTGAAAGGTCAGACATGATCAGGAGGCAGTGGTCATTTTTGTCTTTGAAGAGGAAAGTGTCTACTACTTGGAGGCTAGATGCCTCTGTGCTGCAGCTTGGTCTGAAACTAGTTTGGTAGAAATATGTGAGGTTGTTCATGATGTTCTACCCCTGTATTATGATGGTAACTGCTTCCTCATTGATTTTGCTGATGAAATATAGGAGTGAGATGGGTCAGTAGCTGGTGAGGATGTCTGGGACCAGAGTAGGTTTTTATAAGGGGGAGAATCTACCCTCTTTTTTTGTCATCTGAGAAGGTGGTTTGACTGAAGGAGGTGTTGACGATGTTGAGGAGAGGGGTTAGGGCATCTCCATAAAGAGATATCATGATGAATGACAGTAGAATGATTTTTTCTTAGGAGATAGCTTTGTGTACATAGAGAACATAGGTTAGTTTAGTGTATGAGAAAAGGTTGATTGTTGCCTATTGTTGAGAGAGCAATGCAGGACTGTTGGTAAGGGTATGTGCACTTCATGTCCTTAATGAGAGGCTTTATTTTTCTTATCTAGGAGAAGAGATGATTGCTGGCATTTACTTGACGGTCAAATAGCAAGGCCTAGGAGAATATTGATCAAGTGTTTCACAGCACAGCTTTTTGTCACTTTATTGATGGTAGTCGTGTAGAAGGACACTTTGCATGAATTAATGAGGGGTCTGAAGTTTGAGTGGAGTGCTTTGACTTGGGTGAGTTTTTTGAGGCCAGTGGCCCATCTCCATTTCTTTTCATGATAAGAATTAAACTAGGGCTTTTGATGAATTTTGGAATTTGGACTTGGTCCTGGTGCTGGTGTCAGCATTAGAGTACTAGAGTTTAATCCATCTTATGAGACCAAAGAGCTAACAAAGAGAGTGCCGAGAGTCTTAGATAACAGACCCTATTATCTCCAGTCTGGTGCGGAGCATATTTTATTAAAGTCTTTATCATGTTTAATCCTTAACCAGGTAATACAGTACAACTATAAACAACTCAGCTCAATCAATGGTCCCTAAGTCAGAGGGCATACACTGTAGGATGGCAAAGGAAAAAACATCTATATATTCTCCATGGGAGGACAGGGAAGGGGCGGGCAGCAGGGTGGGGGTGGTTTAAGGGAGGGGGAAGGACAGAGAGAAAGAGAGAAAAAATTGTAGGAGACCATACACCCTCTTGACCCCACAAGATCCAATAGCCATTCTCTATCTCCTCTCTAATGCTGTACGGCTCTGTCAGACTGACACATCCTTGCCCCTCAGATGGATCTCCTATTTTCTGAATAACTGTCTGATTGTAATCAATTAATGCTTCCAAGTCAGACAGAGTTACAGAGAGTTGTAAAAGCATCCCCTACTACAACTCCAAACTACGCTCCGCATTTTCATCCATTTGCACTTGGCACAGGCAGAGAGACTCCGTCACCCTTTCTTGCAAATCATCTTGCCAGAGTTGGGTATTGGGAGGGACCAGTGAAAACCAATGTTTGTCTTTTCGCTTTTTATATAGCAACAGTTCCAATAGAGCAAATCTGGTCCTGATTCTGTGTTCCTTCTTTGGTCACGACAGCAGGCTTACTAGACAATGTTTGATTGTTGCCTTTAACTTTACTGCCATCACACACCGAAGACGGTCAACCACAGTCGCCTAGTATCCATGCAGCTTAGTACATGTCCAAGTCATGTGTATAAAGTTACCATATCCGCTCCACTTGCTGCTGTCCTAGTGGGGAAGATCACATGTAGTCTCTGAGGTGTAAAATACGTGCAGTGCAAATAGTCAACTTAAATTAAGCATAACTGCTCACATCTTGCATGTCCTGCTTCATTCACTATCCTTCAGTGAGACTAAAGGATCAATGTACCACAGGCAGCACACTTTAAATAGCATATTCCTTTTGTCTCATTTGAGAGAAACATAAATACACAAAATCATGGCTCTGTTAGACTCGACATTCAGTATAAAGTGCAATGTATGAGACTAAGGTGGCCCTACTGGAATAGCTGTCCCGCTCTCTCGTGGCCTCAAAAGTAAGGAATGTTCCTCCTGGGTACACATCTCCCATGACCTAGAAGCCCCCTTCTGTCTACTGTCGTATACTCATCACTTCCTGCATCAGATGAAAAGGGCTTAGCCACCACATATGCAGCAATTTTGTATTGGGAGAACATTTCAGAACTTGTCTAACAACTAAATTTCCCAGACTCTAGCAACCTGGCGAACCACAAAGGGGCAGTCCTCTTTGATGTGGGAACTGCTCATAAGGTATTGGGTGTGCGAATTCCCCTTCACCATTCCTTTTAGAAGCTTTCTCTCTCTGCACACCACTGCACATTGCAACAGACCAGCAATGTAATATAATTGATGATCTGTAATCCCAGCCCCAGAAATATTTTATAGGAGGGTATGTTGATTAATTTGCCTAACACAAGTAATCCTGCAGACCGATATGGATAATAAGCTATGTTATTCTAACTCGATATGTTTATGAAATCCCATAACCACAATGGTACCACATTTGCACCACCGTTACAGCCGCCCTACCTACACTACCTAATCACCATTTTATGAGAGTGTTTTAAGATCACAGAGTTATATGGACTGAGTCTAGGCTAACATGTTAGACAATATCAGGAAGGAAGGAGGGGATGTAATCAATTGCCCGCTGCTGAATGGCCACTAAGCTGTGAAAGAGCAGCCCATGGTTGATTATCCCAGTATCCACTGAGAGATCCAAATATTCAGTCTATTAGCATCAACACCCAAAAGTATGAGCAGACAGTCATCAGCACCTGCAAGCATGCTCTTTCACATCAGTGACAAGAATGAAAGGTAGACTTGTATGAATTCTACAAGCTATTTTCAAAGGCACACTGGGGCATTGGCAAAAGCACACCATTCTTCATTAACTTTTAGACCATAAATGTCTAAAACTTAATTAATAATTGTTTCACGCTTTGTCAGTAATTTATTTTCAACCAAGGTGACTGGTTCAAGGTTCCCTGCCTACAAAAATTACACACAGTGGATTTCCCATGGCACTTTGCAAAAGATGAGCTGGGTAGTCACACACACACAAATGAGTAAGACGTACTGGTGACCTAGCAATTTAGCTACTGTGGTGTGAGGAAAGTGGTTTATTATATGGTGTGGTTGCACATCTAACCATGTAACAGGCACAATTCTGTACCAGGTCAGGTCAGGTTTGTTTGAAAGACCTTAGCTCAGTCCTGGATAGCTGTGGCTCGGGGCAGTCACACTTTATCAAAGGAACAAGCGTAAAGCATTAAGAAGTACTAAAACTGTTGAATTAGAAGAAAATGCGACACAATAAAAATCAGATTCCAATTTATAAAACTAGGCTGTATTTTTATCTTTAACTAACCACCCCAATGACAAAAATCCATCAGAGGGTTCCGGATATATGGATTTTCAAAAGAACAATAATCACAGCTTTTCAGTAAGTGTAATAAATCATAGTAATTTAAAGCAGCTCATGGTTCAGGTTTAGCCACAATAACTAAATTGAAAACAGCTATCGGGGCACTCTTATGGGGACCAACTCTGGCAGGGAGCTAGTCACAGGGACCAATAAGTTCCAACAGAACAGTAACCTCACAAGGAAAGCATTCTCCAGTCCAGTCCAAACTATTGATGAACCACCATAGGAATCATTGAAGTGGTCCTGATGCAAGGGATACTGCTGATACAGTGTCAGGAGTCTTCCTGTGGCCACCCCTTGCTCCATGAACATGGACGGGTGAATTTGGACTGCACTCTCCTGACTTTCCCAGGTCCAGCAGACTTGGGTGCAAATTTTGAGGATCCGGACTCGGTCTCCAAGCCTGCACCGCGGCGTCCATGGGCGGTTAGGCTTCTTGGCACTAGGGTTTCAGATAAGAAGACCTCTGCTTTTATGGCCCGGTGTCTGTAACAGGCAGTTAGCCAACTGTCTCTTAGAGTCACCTTCACTGTCTGCGGCTTGGGTACGACTTTTCCTCGAGCAAGACACCACAGGCACAGTCCTTTCTTTGCTACCCCAAGATGCAGCAGACGCAGTCCAGGCTTTGATGCAGCCTCTCCTTGCTCAGTCCAGGGAACAGCAGGGCAGTCCTTCTTCAGTCCTCTCACAAGTCCACATGTGATCTGGGGTCTGGTTGTTCGAGATTTCATTTTTATGCCCATTTCTTGTCCTCAGGTGATGTGCCTAATACTAGCCAATGGGCTACTAGGCCCACTCCTGCCTAGTGACGACATCTGGCTAACACAGAAGGCACCATTCTGCCCACTCCCAACATGGAAGAAGCCTTCTCTTAGTGTGGCTACCTAGGTGCTACATTCCCATAGAAAAAACAGTTTGGCAATGGCTTCTCTAACTCTGTCCAAGATGCCAGCCTATCTGCTAAAACAAAAAGAGCACCGCTCTCATGTGTTACTATCATTTGCCCTTCAAGTGTGTATTCCCCTTTGAAGTTCACCTTTTGGGCTAACACCCAAACTGGCCATGCTGCCAGGAAGTGGTCACACCTCTCTTCTCTGCAGATCCTGTGTATTCCTTCCTGAGAGTCATTCACACCTCTCTCCAGGAGGACAGAAGGCTGTCTTGAGGACAGTTTGTGTGCAACTGTAAACAGCTGCTGAAACCTTTGGGCAACAAATTGGCAACTTTCAAAAAAGTTGCCATTTGTATAGCAGCTTCCTTAAATTTGACTTGGGCAACAAGTCGGGTTTATTGCATTGATTCATTTAATACCTTGAAGTACCATGTTTAGTAGTCCCATTTGGAAGTTAGCACTGCTGAGTTGTCAGCGTGTAACTCGCCAAAGGGGCTGCTACCCTTTCCACAGTAAAAATGACAATGCAGGGATTTTACTGTCAGGACATGCGAAGTGAACAAAACAAATGTCTGTCTAATATAATGAACCCAACCTTGAAGGCTTAGTAGTCCTGCCTTACAGGTGCCTTAGTGGTGACTTATAAATATTAATATGCATTGGCAAAGCCAATAAATCTCTCCTATTCAAGAGCTAAAAGCTTAGTCAATGTGTTTTACCCATGTTGTACACCAGCGTGGCTGCTGTTCAGCATGGCTAAAAGTTAGTGGCATAGAGGAGAGTGGCTTTGAGCGAAGTGGCATAGAGTGCAATAAGTGGCATAGAGTGGAGTGGCGAAGAGTAGAGTGGCAAAGAGTGGAGCAGAGTTTCGTAGAGTGGAGTGTCAGGCAGTGGAGTGTCGTGAAGTGTCATGGAGTAGAGTGTCATGGAGTAGAGTGGAGAGGCATAGAGTGGAATAAAGTGTCCTAGAGTAGAGTATCGTAGAGTGGAGTGTCATAGAGTCGAGTATCATAGAGTTGAGTGTCGTAGAGTGCTGTAGAGTAGAGTGTCGTGGAGTGGAGTAGAGTGAAATAGAGTGGAGTGGAATGGCCTCGAGTGAAGTGTCAGAGTGAAGTGGCATAGAGTGGCACAGAGTGGAGTAGAGTGTCTTAGTGTGTAGTGTAGTAGAGGGGCGTAGAGTGTTGTATAGTGGAGTGGCGTAAGGTGAAGTAGAGTGAAGTGGAGTATCATAAGTGGGGGGTTGGATTGTGGAGGGGCTTAGTGTGGAAGTGGTAGGGTTGAGTAAAGTGTCATAGAGTGGAGTTGAGTGTAGTGGCGTAGAGTGGAGTGCCATATAGTGGAGTGGAGTGGCGTAGCGTAAAGTGTCACAGAGTGGCATAGAGAGGAGTAAAGTGGCATGTAGTGTCACAGAGAGGAGTGACTTAAAGAGCTGTGTTATAAAGTGGAGTGCCATAGAGTGAAGTGGCGTGGAGCGGCGTGGAGTGTCGTAGAGTGTCATAGAGTGGCCTAGTGTGAAGTGTCATAGAGTGGCATAGAGTGTAGTGGAGTGTAGTGGAGTGTGGTGGAGTGTAGTGGAGTGTTGTGGAGTAGAGTGTCATACAGGAGAGTGGCTTAGAGTGGAGGGGAATAGAGTGGAGTGGAGTGTTGTAAAGTGGAGTGATGTAGAGTAGAGTGGTGTAGTGTGGAGTATGCATGATGTGGTAGGGCACTACCATTACAGATAACACATTTTCAATTGAAATTACATTTGCCCATAAAGTTTTACTGATAAAACTATACAGTGTACAAACGATGTGTGGAAATGGCATCACCTAGTGTACTGATTTGTTTTGATCGTATTAAAATATTTGTTTCCAACACACATTACAAAAAAATGAGCTTCATTTGTGCTTTCGTAATTCTGATAGATTCTGAAATCTTTGCACAGTTCATTTACAGGCATTTAAATTTTGTCTTTTCTTTCCTAGTGCCTAACAAGATTGTCACATAAATCCTATCAACTTGAAGTCAGATGGGACAAGATCATAACAAAATGTAAAGGCCTTTTTACAGAAAGTGAGGTTTCGTGGAAGAATACAAGGAGCTATGGTGAACAAGGTTTGCTCCACGGGAGCGACAATTTTAATTGGTTTCCGGCCTGATGAGGGAGTCTCCGTCCCATGTGCGGAGATTCCGCTCTACACTCGGAGCAGAGGTCCTGCTCTCGGGGAGGAGACTCCGCATTCAGGGTGGAATCTCTGCCATTTTATGGTCATTCTGTGCCATCCTCTCCTCAGAGCAGCATCCTTCACAATCCTGCTGCTTATCTAACCTGCCCCCAACATGTCTGTGAGATATCAGCTTTAGGGGGTCCCTGGGAGCCAGTTGAGCAAAAGCTTGCACGCAAATCTGCCATGGTATCACTACGTGCTGCAGTGCAGTCTGTATGTACCAATGGCAGGGCAAGATGTGTCGTAAGTGCTGGGAAGGCCTGCAACGCTGGGCTCATATTAAGGCCGCGGACATCATGGGCGTGTCCTCCCAGCCCCATTAACAATGGCACTGCATAAGCCTGCTGTACAGAAGGGTCCTGAAGACAGCCTGACTGACCCTCCGTGCCCAGTTGGAGGACTTTGAGAAGCAGAGAACTGGTAAGCGCATGCACTTATGTGTCTCAAAGTATGATGTAAGTAGTGATGGAGATGTACCATGATGTGTTGTCTGTCACCTTTCACTTTATCTGGGTAATGGATGCAAAAATTATAAGGCTAGGTATCAGTGGGACTATTGGAATGCTGTTTTCTGAGAATATTCTGGAACTTATAGTGTTGAAAACACAACTGGGTAGATTTCCAATACAATTGCATTTTTGAGGGACAATGCGATTGCATAATCATGACTACTGAACTAAGGGCCTTATAACTGTTGCATACTATAGTTGATGAATGGCTTGGTTGGTTAGTGTCTACTGCTGGTGTGTGAGGTGTTGTGTGTTGTACGTTGTATCGTGAATGCTTTTTATTTTTTGCATGACAACTATTATTTGTTGTAAAATGAATTAAAAGGCTGACATTGTGTCACTTGTCTCCCTCAAAATGATACATACATATCCAAGGTGTACTAAATACATACATATTCTCAAAAGTGTCACACATATAATTTCAAATATATAGGTAGCTGTTCTAAGTAAGCACATATGATTTCCAGTGTATAGCACAAACGAAGCAGTCTTGTCATGCAAAATGTGGCTCTTGCCATATAGAGTGTCTAGAGCATGGGTACTCGCAAACATTTGCCCAGGTGCCACAAAGTACGTCTTTGGTGTGACCAAGGGCTGCACTGATGCCAGCAGGGTGGCAGTAGGGGGCTTGGGTGGGTCAGGTATTGTGTAAGGCGGTCTAAAAAATGTTAAATAAACGGGCAAGCATTTATTTCCAGGTTGATAAATACTTGCCCGTTTATTTAACATTTTTTCTGAATGTTAGTGCTCAGTAACTAAACAGCAGCTCATGCTGCTGTTCACTAGGGCAGCAGCATGTAAAGGTCAAGAGGGCCGCATGCGGCCCCCGGCCGTACTTTGAGTATTACTGGTCTAGAGTGTCTGAAGGTGCCAAGTAATATACAAAAAAATTGAATCTCAACTTAGCAAAGGTTATAACCAAAGTCTTGTTTGGATAGGTAGAACAAATTTAGTATGTATGATGCGTTTAGCTATGCTACACAACAGATGACAGTTGATAGTAAGTGTAAGACTGTTGAGAGTGCGCAATTGAGTGCATAACAGGATAAACCTGGATCCACTTTTAGGTGCGAAGATATTCATCCAGAATCTGTACTATCTCCACTTGTAATATTACATTGGAAGGTAACTATGTTTAAATGTCAGAAACCTCATATTACACTAATGCTGAAGGTGAGGGTTGCTAAATACTGAAAATTATACTGACCTAAATTGAGAAAGATGTTTTTGTTTAAATAATTTCTGGACATTATAGTGACAGTTATTCACACAGAAGAGGAGGGGTGAGGGTAACAGACTCTCCTACTACGGACCCCCAGACAATACTTTTAAACACCTGAAGGAGTAGGGAGTGGTAAAATATCTATATATATGTGGTGGCACGTGCTGTGTGTCTTAATACTGCCCTCACTCACACAGTTCATCATAGGGCTGCTTCAAAACACCCCTGCGCAGCCAACGCCTCGGGTGGAACAATAGGGTAGGGGAAGACAAAACACAACACATAAAAGAGGGTGTTTTGAAGCAGCCCTATGATGAAGCATGTCACACAACTGTGTGAGTGAGGGCAGTATTAAGACACACAGCACGTGCCACCACATATATAGAGATATTTGACCACTCCCTGTTCCTTCAGGCATTATAGTGACAGCACACCTACGTTTGGTTTCAAGCCACATATTATTGGTTAGTGAGATCAAGGAAGTACAATATCAGCACTTGTTTTATGTTTTCATGACCTTTATTATAAATTGTACACCAACTACATAATTGTTTTTCTTCATTTTCAGTGGACCGGGCTGCCCGAGGAACATCTGGACAGGACCAGGAACCGAGCAGGACATACTCAGCTCATCGGCAGGCATATCCTCTGGACCCCACCAGCGAAGAGGAGGAGGAGGGAGACCAACCAACAGGCAGGGTTAGTGCGCCCACCCAGACCTACCCATTTCCAGTGTCTTCCCTCTCTGTTTCCTCTGCTGCCCTTCGTACCTCTCGTGTTGTCCACTCCCCTGGGTTGTCTGGTCCTGCATCGGCCAGCCACAGTGAGTCTACAGGTACAAACGGTTTGGACATTGCCATCAAGGAGGACAGTGAAGATGTCCAGTGACTGTGTCCCCCCAAGGATGGACACTCATTGGGAAAGCACGTGGCTTGGCAGGGGGGACATCACTTTACTTTGACAATGGACTCCTCTGTTAGGACAATGTTTTGACTTAAGGCTTCATTTAAATTTCCCCTTGTTCTCCTGATGCATCCTGACATGTTTTCTTTATGTTGCCCAACCCCCTCCAAGTTCCTTTGCCCATTCCTGCAAGAAGATTTTATTTCCCTTCTCCCTTTCCAATGGACAGTATTTATTTGCAATTTATTTTAAGGACAATTTTCTTCACTATATAAAATATTGTTTAAAACCATCTGTCCATCTTGTGTTTTCCATACCAACATGTCTTTTTCACACACATTTATAGTCACATATATGTCCTACAACCAGAGTAATCATTTGCCCATCAACAGCTAATAATCCACTCAGGATTGAAGTATTGAATTGTGAAATATTATTTTTGTTTACAATTTTTTTGAGCATTTCTATATTCACAGTGCTCATGGGGAATCTCTCTTGCGACTTAGCAAATGTGGTAAGGATCTCTGTGAGTAAGTACATATGCTTTGTTGGTACTGATGTGTGGGTGGTTGTGGTGCATCTGCCTGTGCAGGTGGGGTATGTGCCTGTAAAGGGGGTGAGGGTGCCTGTACAGTTGGTGGATATGCCTGTGCAGCTGGGGAGGGTGCCTGTGCAGGTGGGGGTTGTGTCTGTACTGGGGGTGAGGGTGCCTGTATAGAGGCGTAGGGTGCCTGTATAGGTGGGGAAATGTCTGTGCATTGGAGGGTTGCCTACACAGAGCAGGATGAGCCTGTGCACAAGGGGACATGTGCACATGGGGGTTGCCTGTGTACGTGCGAGGAGTGCCTGTGCAGGTGGTGGTACAGGTGGCTGGGTGGGGTGGGGTGCAGGTAGGTGTGTTGGGTCCCCTCCATGTGTTGACCATGAAGGAAGACTTTGAAACATTTTCAACATGCCCTCTGTCCTCTTAATGGCCAAGGCATGGTGTCTTGCACTCTCTTCTCTATAGATTAATATTTGGTCTTGGTGCATCCTTGACATGTCTTGGCAAGATTTCACAATACTGTCCAAGACATAGGTCTGCTTGTCAATCATCTGAGGGATTTCTCGTAGTGAGTCTGAAATGTCAGACAGAGTAGCCCCTATTGCACGAATGTCCTGCCTCCCATCAGACTGTTATTTGAAAACATCTTCCTCCCACTGGCCAAAATGAGCATCAACCAGTCCCCCTCCTTCTGGGACGCCGTCTGATATGACAGTCAGATTCACTAGCACGGAGAGGGTGGCACTTGGGAGGCTGTGGAGAGAAGATTCATGCCTAGGGGATATCTGCTCCTCCCCAGGAGTGTTAGGTCCTTCAGATGCTTGAGAAAAGGCCTGGAATGCACTGTCATAGAAGGAGTGTGCAGGAGAAGCAACACATCCACTTTGGATGTGAGGGCTGTGAGGAGGTGATGGTTGAGTTGGGGGAGATGGTTAGCTGACTCTGGGAATGGGCAACCTTCAGAAGGGAAGTGGGAGGTACAATGCTGGCCAGACCTGATGTTTCCAGTGGGCCAACAATGAACTCCTCCTCATCCAGGTCCTCCTCCGTGATCAGCACCTGCTCATCTTCTTCTTCCTCATCCTTCTCTTGTTGAGCAGTGCTGGCCACTGACATTGCTGCTTGGAGGAGGATCAGGCTTTCTCCTCGGATTGCCCGCAGCCCTCCATTGGTGGATGGTTCAGCTTCATCAAGCGACTCATTTTCCTCAGCACCTGAAAGACAGAGGGTATTTGCCATAATATATCATGTGCTACAACACAAGTGTTAGAACCATTTTTTTTGCATCTATCTAAAGTTCTACATGTGATCTGGGTTGTGTAAACCTACATGTGACAGCTCACACCGTAGCATTGAGGTGTTCAACGCAGATGTAAAGTACAAAATCACACTCACCAGCTCCAGCCACAACTCTGTGTAGTATTAAGATCCCCTCTGATGTCAGCTGATGAACCTGGCTCCTTGATTGTATGGCAGAAGACATGATCCTCAATCCAGAAGCTTCAGAAGGAAGTGACACCTTAATGTTGAGCATGAATTTTAAGTGAAGATGCAAAATAAACACAGACATCACAGATTATATTGGGTACACATCACACACCGACATTAGATGCTTAGAAAAAGTGGCATTTCTGCTAATTTACGTGCATAATGATTTGGTTATTGTGAACTATTTGGAATATAATAGTGTACAACGCTCAATGGAATACTTATCTGATGGGCAGATGCTAGTGGGTCTGACTACTGCAGCCAGAAAGTCTCCCAAATCCCTTGATGAGATACTTTGGATGACTGAGGTACTCCTGGAGGCAGCTATAATGAATCAAACATATCCATATTTCAATACAAAGGATGATGTGCATTATTTTACATGTATGTGACATTAGAATACACTTTCAACACAGTTAGTGCTACTCCTCTTTAAATTAGCAATATAAGCAATTTAGTATTATTATTATTATAAAATCTTGTATAGATTGTAGCTACCCAAACAGGGTTTCCTGTCTCTTTGGCAACAGGTCGGGTCTAACAAACTACAACAGAATTAGAACATCCAGGTCTTCAGGTTTTTACGAAAGATGGTCAGTGAGGTGCAACTTCTCAAGGACTCGGGTAGAGTGTTCAACAATTTGGGGCCCAAGTATGAGGAGGTGTGACCTCCCATATGTGCCAATTTGGAACTGTGAAAAGGGACAGGTTTCTTGAACGTAGAGAGTGGGTGGGCTGGTAGGATACCACCAAGTATTGCAGGTACCATGGACCAGTGCTTGACCTAGCGTTAGGCATGTAGCATAATGCTTTAAACTGTATCCGTTTTTCTACTGCGAGCCAATGCAGCTCGCGGAGCAGGCCCAACACAGAGGCGCGTTTTGGGAGTCAGAATAGAAGCCTAGCTGCAGAGATCTGGACTACTTTTAGACATCTAATAGCAACCTTGTCTGCCCCTAGATAGAGGATGTTTCTGTAGTCTAGTCTTGATAAGTTCAGTGCCAGAATAACCATATTTTGAGCTGAAAAAGGGAGCATCTAAATAATTATTTTCAGCCATTTCAAGACCACAAAACAAGTAGCGGCTACCTTGAACCCCTGAAGCTTCATCAACAGCTTCTTGTCCAGCCAAAAGCCAGGGTTCTTGGGGGCTGGTTCACAAAGAGCACACAAGGGCTTTGGCCAGTGCTTTGGGCCCCAAAGCAGGGGGTTCTTACCCAACACCATTACCTCTGTCTTATCGCCATTGAGTTTGAGTGAGTTGATGTTCATCCACATAGAGATCAAACCCAGGCAGGAGTTCAAGGCCTCAGAGTTGTGGCCCTAAACAGATGACAAGTGTGAGAAGTTGGCCTGGTATATGCTGTTCACTAATCAAAGTGGACACCTTCCACCAGAACAATTCGACTCTTATGGTAGATAGGTTTAAGACAACCTTTATAGAAAGCTATCCTAGTGGTAGCTGTGGAGAGCAGCCTTCAGGCTAAGTCTTGAAGGAATGTAAAGCAGCTTGTTTTACCACACAATCTCTTGAATCACCAAATGAAAAGACACCACACAGGTATATATATCAAATATATATGTATTTATTAATAAACAACTCTCTACTAATCTCTTTATGAGATTAGAGGACAGGAACATATGTACAAGTCAAATATTATCAGTTTAGCACAATAAGTTTAGCACAATTGAATATTACAATCTTAGTTTGCTAGACCTAGGTCTAGGGCATCTAGAATCGAGGGACCCCCAAGAACCACCCCAGGTAGTTGTAGGAGACCCACAGGGGACGGACGCGGTGACCTGGCACCGATTCGAATCCTGTACGAGTCTATGCACTCAGACGCGATTGAGATATCAATGTTAAAGGTCCCTTGCGTGTTCGAGGCGAACACACCGATCGGTCCTTGTACGAGTCGAAGGACGCGGTTACAGATGGAATTGCAAGGGAGTTGGACGCGGTGTGTCTAACACAGACGCGAACCATGTACGAGTCAGTGCGATAGTCGCACTTGGAAAGTTAGAGTTTTAGGACACTTCGAGAGAAGCTACAAGCAAGTCACTTACAGGGTAAGTAGTTCTAGGGCCCACACCCACAGGAGCACCGTAGTGCTGAAGTTACCTCACCCAGGGGAGCCGGGTGCATAGGTGTTCTTTGGTGTCGGGTCGCGGCGTCGTTTTCAATGGGAGCCAGTGAAGACTTGCTGCTTGCGGCGACAGGAGAAGTGTCCGGAGGAATCCAAGCCTGGATTCGGAAGATGGAAGACCTGAAAGCAGAGGGGACAGTGTTCAAAGTCACTTGGCAGTGACTCGGGGCAAGGAAGATGGATGCCCACCGTCGTCGCAAGATTCAGGTTGTTCGCGGTTGCCTTGACTCTTCAGCCACGAGGTCCAGGAGGCGTCGACGATGACCAGGAGCTGGATTCGGCGTGTCCCACAATGTCTGCAGCTAACTGCGGTGTCGGCAACTCGATCGGAGCCAACAAGCCTTGGTAACAGTAAGTCTTGGGGAAAGTGTGAAGAGACAATGGCGCAGACCAGCAAGGTCTGTGGGACTCACCCAGTGAGGGTAAGTCAGGGCAGGCCTGGAGCAACCAGGGGAGCTCTTTGGTTTCTTTAGAAAGTCTTCTGGGGACCCACAAGCCGGCTGGCAAGGGATTGCAAAGACGCCTCGGAAGGATTCACTCACAGGGGCCCACGGTCACTCGGGACGTGGTAGGCCTCTGATCTTAGGAGGGATTCCTGCTGGAGGCTGGGACCACACGTAGTCCAAAGCACAAGTTCGTGGAACGTTGTGAAGGGGTTGCACTTGACAATAGTGCACGGTACCCAGGGGTCGCGGTTCCTCATTACTCTTGGGGTCCACTGGCCTCAGCTTCGCTGGGGACTCACGATGGCCTTTGAGAAGTCAGGAAATCCACTTCTTGGGCTGCAGGGACTTTGGACTCCAGCGGGAGCGGCGTAGTTTGTGACCGTCGTTTGTAGTTTTTGGTGCCTGCCAAGCAGGGGAGTCACTCCTTGACTCCAAGGGAGATTCTTCAGTCTTCCAAAGGTAGTCGAACGTCGAAGGTTCGGGATTCTTCTTGTAGAGCGTCGTCCAGGGAAATCTAGGGTGCAATGCACAGGTTCCCCCTCTTATACTAAAAGAAGGGGAGGGACTAGCTCTATGACCCTACCTATGGGAGGGTCAGGGGAGTGGGTGGCTACACCCACTTCCCTTTGTCCAGTTTCGCGCCAGAGCAGGGACAGGTAGCCCCTGAGCCGGTTTGAACTGGCATATGCACAGAGGAGCCTTCTGCTCCCCCAGTGCAGGACTTCAAAGCACTCTAGGAGTGCACCCACCCAGCCCCAATACACTAAACCCTGTCTGGAAGGTGGTCACACCCCTTGGGACAGGATATCTATTGTTGGGCTTCCTCCACTGCGAGTGTTGGTCATCAGCAGGAGGGCAGCCCAGTGTCTGTGACTGGTGGCATCCATTTTGTGATGCCAGGGCTCTGCAGGATTCTACCGCGTTTCCACAGTAGGTACATGTCTATCCCTCTAGAAGGGTGGAATGCTACCCCCGCTTCCAGGACTGGTGGGGGGGTAGTATTCCAAGGTGTTTGACACCAAACACGACATGTTTCGATGCAGCCATTCCAAAGTTAGCATTTTACCGCGAGGATATAATGCACTTAAAAGTATATGGTTTAACCGCATCCACAAACAGCACCAGAGAATGGACTCTGAGAGCTGCAGAGGGGCCCTCCTCAGGCAGAGGCACCCCCTCACATAGAAGCCAAGCACCCTGCCCTCAGGATTGATAGGGCCTGCCTTAGGGGTGACTGATAGGGTTATATGTGTGTGTAGGAGAGATATAGGGAACCTATATCTCAGTGAGGGTGCTAGCACTTCCTCACTCAGGCTGCAGTAGCAGGCCTGTGGTGTCAGATTTAGTCTGCTTCCCAGGGGTGGCATAATACATGCTGCAGCCCCTGGTAGGCCTGTGAAGTACCTATGCCCTTGGTACCTAAGGTACCATATACTAGGGACTCATAAGGTGCCACAGTATCCAATCAGTAGTGCACCTAGAGTGCACTCCAAATCGTTTAGAGAGAACAGAGAGGCTGGGGCCCTGATTAGCAGGGTCCCAGCCAGACTATAGCCAGAAACCATTGTAAACATCAGAAAAAAGTGGGGGCAACATAAGAGGCAGATCCTACTCTCCTACACAACCCCCCAAACGCAGGGACACTAAACTAACCTTGACCAGTTGAGTCTTCGTGTTCAAAGTGGAAATACCTTGAGAGTCCATCTGCATTGGCATGTTGGGTCCCAGGTCTATGTTCCACTGTATAGTCCATCCCCTGTAGGGAAATGGACCACCTCAAAAGTTTTGGGTTTTCTCCTTTCATTTGTTTAAGCCATAGGAGGGGCTTGTGGTCGGTCTGAACTATGAAGTGAGTACCAAACAAGTATGGCCTCAGCTTCTTCAGGGCCCATACCACAGCAAAGGCCTCCCTCTCTATAGCTGACCAACGTTTCTCTCTAGGGGTCAGCCTTCTGCTAATAAAAGCTACTGGCTGGTCTTGACCTTCATCATTCAGTTGAGACAGTACAGCTCCCACACCCAGCTCAGAAGCATCTGTTTGGACAATGAACTTTTTGGTGTAGTCTGGACTCTGTAAGATGGGGGCAGTGCACATGGCCTGCTTTAGGTCTTCAAATGCCTTTTGACAGCTAGCTGTCCACTGAACCTTTTTGGCATTTTCTTTGAGGTCAGATCATTCAAGGGGTCACTATAGATCCATATCCCTTGACAAACCTCCTATAGTACCCAGATAGGCATAAGAAGGCTCTCACCTGTGTCTGGGTGGTTGGAGCAACCCATTCCATTATGGTTTGGATTTTGCTCTGTAAAGGCTGAACCTGGCCTCCACCTACAAGGTGGCCCAGGTACACAACCTGACTCTGCCCTATCTGGCACTTAGTGGCCTTGATAGTGAGGCCTGCTTTCTGCAGGGCCTCCAAAACATTCCTGAGGTGGACCAGGTGATCCTGCCAGGAGGAACTAAAGACAGCAATATCATCTAGATAAGCTGAGCAATAAGTCTCCATCCCTGTCAGAACTTTATTCACCAACCTCTGGAAAGTGGCAGGTGCATTTTTCAATCCAAAGGGCATCACCACAAAGTGGTAGTGCCCACCAGGGGTCGAAAATGCTGTCTTGGCTTTTGCATCATCAGCTAATCTGATCTGCCAGTAGCCAGCTGTTAGGTCAAACGTGCTTAGATACTTCGCTGAGGCCAAAGTATCAATCAGCTCATCTGCCCTTGGTATGGGATAGGCATCAGTCCTAGTGACTGCATTGAGGCCTCTGTAGTCTACACAAAACCTCATTTCTTTCTTACCACCCTGGGTATGAGGCTTGGGTACCAGGACTACTGGACTAGCCCAAGGGCTATCTGAAGGCTCAATTACAGCTAGCTCCAACATTTTCTGGACTTCAGTCCTGATACAGTCCCTGACATGGTCAGGTTGCCTGTAGATTTTATTCTTGACAGGCAGACTGTCTCCAGTGTCCACCTCGTGGGTGCACCAGGAAGTCTGACTAGGGGTCAGGCTAAACATATGTCTAAACTGTTGCAGAACTTGTCTGCACTCAGTTTGCTGATGGTCGGTGAGGCTGCTTGCCAAAGCAACACCATCTACTGACCCATCATCAGGGTTCTGAGAGAGCAGGTCAGGGAGAGGGTCACTCTCCTCCTCCTGGTCCTCATCAGTTGCCATGAGCAAGCCCCTGTCAGCCCTGTCAACATATGGCTTTAATCTGTTGACATGGAGCACCCTCAGGGGCTCCTGGGAGTTCCAAGATTCACCAGGTAGGTGACTTCTCCCTTCTGTTCAACTATTGTATGGGGGCCACTCCACTTGTCCTGGAGGGCTGCTGGGGCCACAGGCTCCATCACCCACACTTTCTGTCCTGGCTGGTATACAGTCAGTACAGCCTTTTAGTCATGCCAAGCTTTTTGTAATTCTTAGCTGGCCTCTAGGTTTTTGGTTGCCTTTTTCATGTACTCTGCCATCCGGGAGCGGAGACCAAGTACATAGTCCATCACATCTTGTTTGGGGGGCTTGAGAGGTAACTCCCAGCCCTCTTTTACCAAACACAGTGGACCTCTCAAAGGATGCCCAAACAGAAGCTCAAATGGGCTGTAACCAACCCCCTTCTGTGGAACCTCTCTGTATGCAAACAACAGGCAAGGAAGAAGAAGGCCCCATTTCCGCCTAAGCTTCTCTGGGAGTCCTTTAATCATTCCTTTCAAGAGTCCATAACTCTACTTCAGACCAGGCTGAAGTCTCTAGATCATTGCCCAATAGACATTCGACAGGGAGGTCTGCACTGACTACAACCTTCTTGAGGCCAGTTACCCCACCCCAGGAGAAATTCACAACTGCCAGACTATGGTTGGTCTTGACGTTGCTTGCATTGGTCACCTGGTACATCTCGCCCAGGATGATCTGTCCAGGGTCCACAAGATCCTCTGCCACCATGGTGACACTAGCACCTGTGTCCCTAAATGCCAAAGCCTGTTTGCCATTTATAACAGGCTGCTGTTTGTATTTGCCCAGATTACTGGGACTCACTAGGAAGGACATATTAAGGTCTCCCTCACAAATCAGCATTGCCTGAGTGGGCACTCTGACTAGGTCAGAGTCCACTTCAGAACCCAGGGTCAACCCTACTACACCCTTATTCTGAGTACCACCTCCACCAGTAGCTGAACTAGGGGGAACAGTTGCCTTAGGGGCAGGAGTGGTGGTGGTTTGGTCTTTGGACTTGTTACAGTCAGAAGTCCAGTGCCCTTTCTGTTTACAGAATTTGCACCAGGGCTTCTTTTGGCCTTTTCCCTTGTTGGATTGTGACTCCCCACCAGATGCAGATTTTTGGGGCCCTTGTGAAGACTTCTGGTCTTTTGACTTATCCCCACCTTTCTCAGAGCCCTTAGGATCTTGCTTCTTGGTGTCACCCCCTTGGTTCTGGGGTTTCTGATTCACCCTGGTTCTGACCCATTTGTCTGCCTTCTTTCCCAATTCTTGGGGAGAGGTCAGATCCGAGTCCACCAGGTATTGATGCAACAATTGGTTCTGGAAATTATTAAGGATCTGTTCTCTCATCATCAGATTATACAATCCCTTGAAATCAGTAACCCTACTGCCAACCAGCCAACCCTCCAGAGCCTTGGTTGCACAATCAACAAAGTCAGTCCAGTCCTGAGTCTGTGCCTTCTGGGTGTCTCTGAACTTCAACCTGTACTGCTCAGTGGTTAAGCCAAACCCATCTATTAGTGCACTCTTCAGGACTTCATAATCATCAGCATCCTCTTCTCTAACAGTGAGGAGCTTGTCTCTACCTTTATCTGAAAAGGAGAGCCACAAGATTGCTGCCCACTGCTTTGGGGGACCTGCTGTACTCTACAGGCCCTCTCCATAGCAGTTATCCACTTGTGGATATCATCCCCACTCTGGTAGGGAGGAACAACCTTGCTCAGGTTCCTATGGTCTGGAATGGATTCTCTGCCTCTAGGGACACTGTTGCTGCCACCAAGGTTCTAACCCCTCTCGTCTAGAAGCTCTCTGGATTTCCAGGGCTTCTCTATCCAGTGCCAACTGCTTGGTTCTGAGGGCAACTCTTGCTTCCTCATACTGTAGCAGTTTGTACAGTCTTTCAGAGGAGGTCTCTCTTATGGGAAAGTATGAGTTCCTCTGGTGGACAAATTCTCTGCCAGAGTGATAAGAGTGCTCAGATTCCCTGGAGGGGGATCTATGCCTCTCATCCACTCTGTCAGTTCTCTTAGGGATAATTCCTCTGTCCTTTTCAGGCCCCTTAAGGCCTGGCCCTTCAATCACAGAGTCCTGGTCATTCGGATTTTCATCGTCTGACCCAGATACTGTAATTGACCCACCCACTGATTCAGACCCATTAGCTCCTAGAGCCAATCTAAGATCATCTGCTGTCAGCAGATCTATCAGGTGTAGGGTTGAGGGACTCTGTCCTAGCCTCAGGTGTCTTTCAAAACACATGGCTCTCAAGTCAGAGAAAGCCATGTCCTTATACTGAGGCTGAGTGGATCCACTGGTTCCACCCTTTAAGGACATTCTAGTGTTGTGCAGTGTTGTACTACCTACACTAGTTTGTGGCCTACTGATACTAGCTTGAGCTGTAGAAAGGGTGTGCTATCCCTTGGCATACAGCTCTAAGTTCAGTAGAACTTATTGATACTAAGCTTGACTTTATATGTACCTTAAGTACCTATAGTGGTTTTCAGTTAGTAATTCAAATAGAGATGTTCTGGTAAAACAATAGCAAGCTGGAATCCCACACGCTGCCCACCAATGTGAGAAGTTGGCCTGGTATATGCTGTTTACTAATTAAAGTGGACACCTTGCACCAGAACAATTCGACTCTTATGGTAGATAGGTTTAAGACAACCTTTATAGAAAGCTATCCTAGTGGTAGCTGTGGAGAGCAGCCTTCAGGCTAAGTCTTGAAGGAATGTAAAGCAGCTTGTTTTACCACGCAATCTCTTGAATCACCAAATGAAAAGACACCACACAGGTATATATATCAAATATATATGTATTTATTAATAAACAACTCTCTACTAATCTCTTTATGAGATTAGAGGACAGGAACATATGTACAAGTCAAATATTATCAGAATAAGTTTAGCACAATTGAATATTACAATCTTAGTTTGCTAGACCTAGGTCTAGGGCATCTAGAATCGAGGGACCCCCAAGAACCACCCCAGGTAGTTGTAGGAGACCCACAGGGGACGGACGCGGTGACCTGGCACCGATGCGAATCCTGTACGAGTCTATGCACTCAGACGCGATTGAGATATCAATGTTAAAGGTCCCTTGCGTGTTCGAGGCGAACACACCGATCGGTCCTTGTACGAGTCGAAGGACGCGGTTACAGATGGAATTGCAAGGGAGTTGGACGCGGTGTGTCTAACACAGACGCGAACCATGTACGAGTCAGTGCAATAGTCGCACTTGGAAAGTTAGAGTTTTAGGACACTTCGAGGGAAGCTACAAGCAAGTCACTTACAGGGTAAGTAGTTCTAGGGCCCACACCCACAGGAGCACCGTAGTGCTGAAGTTACCTCACCCAGGGAGCCGGTGCATAGGTGTTCTTTGGTGTCGGGTCGCGGCGTTGTTTTCAAAGGGAGCCAGTGAAGACTTGCTGCTTGCGGCGACAGGAGAAGTGTCCGGAGGAATCCAAGCCTGGATTCGGAAGATGGAAGACCTGAAAGCAGAGGGGACAGTGTTCAAAGTCACTTGGCAGTGACTCGGGGCAAGGAAGATGGATGCCCACCGTCGTCGCAAGATTCAGGTTGTTCGTGGTTGCCTTGACTCTTCAGCCACGAGGTCCAGGAGGCGTCGACGATGACCAGGAGCTGGATTCGGCGTGTCCCACAATGTCTGCAGCTTACTGCGGTGTCGGCAACTCGATCGGAGCCAACAAGCCTTGGTAACAGTAAGTCTTGGGGAAAGTGTGAAGAGACAATGGCGCAGACCAGCAAGGTCTGTGGGACTCACCCAGCGAGGGTAAGTCAGGGCAGGCCTGGAGCAACCAGGGGAGCCCTTTGGTTTCTTTAGAAAGTCTTCTGGGGACCCACAAGCCGGCTGGCAAGAGATTGCGAAGACGCCTTGGGAGGATTCACTCACAGGGGCCCACGGTCACTCGGGACGTGGTAGGCCTCTGATCTTAGGAGAAATTTTTGCTGGAGGCTGGGACCACACGTGGTCCAAAGCACAAGTTCGTGGAACATTGCAAAGGGGTTGCACTCGACAATAGTGCACGGTACCCAGGGGTCACTATTCCTCGTTATTCTTGGAGTCCACTGGCCTCAGCTTCGCTGGGGACTCACGATGGCCTTTGAGAAGTCAGGAAATCTACTTCTTGGGCTGCAGGGACTTCGGTCTCCGGCGGGAGCGGCGTAGTTTGCGACCATTTGTTTGTAGTTTTTGGTGCCTGCCAAGCAGGGGAGTCACTCCTTGACTCCAAGGGAGATTCTTCAGTCTTCCAAAGGTCGAAGGTCCGGGATTCTTCTTGTAGAGCGTCGTCCAGGGAAATCTAGGGTGCAATGCACAGGTTCCCCCTCTTATACTAAAAGAAGGGGAGGGACTAGCTCTATGACCCTACCTATGGGAGGGTCAGGGGAGTGGGTGGCTACACCCACTTCCCTTTGTCCAGTTTCGCGCCAGAGCAGGGACAGGTAGCCCCTGAGCCGGTTTGAACTGGCATATGCACAGAGGAGCCTTCTGCTCCCCCAGTGCAGGACTTCAAAGCACTCTAGGAGTGCACCCACCCAGCCCCAATACACTAAACCCTGTCTGGAAGGTGGTCACACCCCTTGGGACAGGATATCTATTGTTGGGCTTCCTCCACTGCGAGTGTTGGTCATCAGCAGGAGGGCAGCCCAGTGTCTGTGACTGGTGGCATCCATTTTGTGATGCCAGGGCTCTGCAGGATTCTACCTCGTTTCCACAGTAGGTACATGTCTATCCCTCTAGAAGGGTGGAATGCTACCCCCGCCACCAGGACTGGCGGGGGGTAGTATTCCAAGGTGTTTGACACCAAACACGACATGTTTCGATGCAGCCATTCCAAAGTTAGCATTTTACCGCGAGGATATAATGCACTTAAAAGTATATGGTTTAACCGCATCCACAAACAGCACCAGAGAATGGACTCTGAGAGCTGCAGAGGGGCCCTGCTCAGGCAGAGGCACCCCCTCACATAGAAGCCAAGCACCCTGCCCTCAGGATTGATAGGGCGTGCCTTAGGGGTGACTGATAGGGTTATATGTGTGTGTAGGAGAGATATAGGGAACCTATATCTCAGTGAGGGGTGCTAGCACTTCCTCACTCAGGCTGCAGTAGCAGGCCTGTGGTGTCAGATTTAGTCTGCTTCCCAGGGGTGGCATAATACATGCTGCAGCCCCTGGTCCCAGCCATTCTATAGCCAGAAACCAGTGTAAACATCAGAAAAAAAGTGGGGGCAACATAAGAGGCAGATCCTACTCTCCTACAACAAGGAAAACATTTTTTGAGTGTAATCTGCGTAGGAGAAGGGCGTAGGACCACAGCTTCCCACCAAGTCTGCAAATGGGCAGACTTAGATATTAAATAGCATCGGACTTAGGGCTGATCCCTGAGAAACTCCAGAGGTAAGGGCGTGTGGTTTAGACAAAGCACTGGCCGAGAAGACTTGATAGGAGTGGTCTTTTAGAAAAGAGGTCATCCATGATAAGGCTGTCGTTTGAAGATACCCAATATGGCCAATCTCTCTAGTAGAGTGACGTGTGACACAATATCAATGGTCACGCCAAGATCGAGTAAAATCAGTGCGCCCGTCCCGCCCTTATCCAGAAGCCATCTCAGATGTTCAGTGACTCCCAAAAGGGCAGACTCGGTATTGTGTCCTGCTCTGAAATCAGACTGAGAAGGATGCAAAAAATTGGGGAAATCCTCAAAGGTGGACGGGTGCGTGTTCACATGTTTCTCCAAAACTTTGGAAAAGATGGGGGGCATCCAAATTGGTCTAAAATTTGACCAATTGGAGGGATCCAGGTTAGGCTTCCTTAAGAGAGGCAGGTCCATCGCTTGCTTACATGCCTGTGGAATGTGTCCTTCTTGTAGAGAAGAGTTGAGGAATCCTACCAAAAGCAGTATGAGGTCTGGGTCCAATATGCTAAGCTTGGCTAGAAGGAGAGGGTCTTGCGAGGAGACACACTTTATCGATTGAAACAGAGATAGATGAAGAGAGGAGTCCAGTGGGGCCCGTGAGTTCATTTTCTGACTAGCTTGGACATCATCCAAGATGTTTACTTCCTTGGTAGGAGGCTGCATCCATAAGCTGGTGCTGGGAGTGCTATCGTCTGACTGGGATTTCTTTGTTCGAGCAGCCGTCAAAGAATGTTGGATGTCAGTCACCTTTTTAACAAAAAAGAGTGCCAACTCCTCCCATTGTAACTGTGACAGCACAGGAGATGGAAATACTTTGCTCGGATCAGAGTTCCTTAACTACTCTACAGAGGGTTTTAGAGCAGTTTTTGGCTGCAGAGATTTTATCAGTGCTTAATTTGTAAAATATTAAGTGCAGGTGCTCAAAATTTTTTAGAAGGCCCCACCCACTTTCCCGGCTCTGCCTGCTTCCTCCAGAGGCTCCCCCCACTTCATTTATTGGTTCCACCTACATCCACAAGCCTCAATACATCATAGTCACCTCCTCACATCTTGAGTTGTGCAAGAAGCTGAAGACCTGGCTCTTCACATAAGCACCCACGGGACCTCACACCTACACAGCTGCCCAAGTGCCTGAATACCCTCTCAGGTGATTAGTGTGATACACAAATCAATATATCATAACATAATGTAACGTCATAGGCTTCCCATATAACAACTTAAAAGTGAACTCAAATTAGAGAATGTGTGTAATTCTCAAAGTGCAGCTTTAGGAAAGGTCATTAGAGGACTTGAGGCAGCTTTGCAAACTAAAGAGAATGTGCTTGTACTGTGCTGTTTAAAAGATAGAAAGGGGTGAAGGAAGAAATACATTAAAGAAGGCAGCAACAAATGCAGGCAGGAAGGGGATAACTGGAGTGAGGAAATATATGAGTAACGGTTGAAAGAAGGAGGAAATAAGAAAAGAATGTGAAAGGAAGAAATGAAGGAATAGAGGGAGAAAGGAAGTGAATGATGTGTGATGGATGAATAGAAAGAAGAAAGGAACGGAGCAAGATAAGCATAAGGAAGAGTTGATGATAAGAAAGGAGGAAATTAAAGAAGAGGTGAAGGAAGGAGGAGGAAAAAAGGAAGGTAAGGAAAGAATGGAGAAAGAAGGAATAAATGCACCAAGGGAGGAAGGATGGGGATTGAATGAGGGTGTGAGGAAGCAAGAATGGAATGAGGGTGTGAGGAAGCAAGAATGGAATGAGGGTTTAAGGAAGCAAGAAGCAAGAGGGGAAAGGAGGCATGTCTGGAGGTGCAGAGGAAGAGAAAAAGGGAAAAGAAAAATATGGGACGAAGGAAAGAAAGGAGGTCAGGGGAATGGATATGAGTATGAAAGGTACTGGGTCAAGGAGGGACAGAGAGAATAATAACAGTGTAATATTGCAAAGAAATTGAAAAACAAAAGATTGAAATACATTTATGTCCTTAACATACCATGAATTTTTGTAAAGCACATATTCACCAAAGGGGGCCTTGACACTGAATTTAAAATGTTGTTATCCAGCTCATAGGCACACATTTTATCGACCTCAGAAAGATGAAAGACTGAGTTGCATACCAAGATTTAAATTTGTGACCCTGAGAACAAACACGGATTCCTGGAGTGGATATAAAGAAATGCGCAAGAAGGAAAAACAAAAAGGGAGAGTGAGGAAGGAGGAGAGGTCTGAAGGCAAAGATAGATACGGCAGACAAAGAATGTGAAGAGAAGTGAGGAAAGCAGAGCAAGGGAGTGCAAGACTGGAGTGAAACAAGATGAGAATGAAAAAAGGAAAGAGGAGAAAGGGAAGAAGAACAGACAGCGGGGAGTGCATGAAAAGAAAGTGCAAGGGAAAGATGAGAAGGTGAAAAATGATAAGCAGTTAATGAGGGGAGGTGGCAATTAAGAGGAAACGTGGATGTAGGGCAGAAAGTGAAAGAAGAATGGAGAGAAAGGAAGGAGTAAGGTGTGAAGGGTAGGAAGAAAAGCAGATACTGAGGAACAACAAGAAAAGAGTACACCTCTGCTTTATTAAAAATAGAGTAATTAATTATGTAAAGTAGAGGGGTGACAGGGCTGTATCGTTCTTGGCCTGCCTCATGAATGCATAGCTGTGCTGTCCAAGACACACAATAGCGATTTAGCACACCATTAACACTGAGTGGAAAGCTTGGGGGCGTGCCATTTGGGCATGCATTGTGAGAGCATGTGCCATTGTTAGTTCTAAGGCCTACTTCCTTCAGAGTGTATGTGACCATGGAGCTTCCCCCACCTCCTTAAGCTTGGTGCATGCGCCGCCAAAAGAGATTGATGCATCGGGCGCCAGGAGCGCTAAAGCCGGCGCTGCCAACACGTTCACTTAGAAAACGCTTTAATTCAACCACTCACACTGACTTGAGTATTGAAAAATACATGACAAATTAACTAACTCCATGTGAAGACAGAAAGAATGTCATATTTTTAAATGAGTTTTTTATAAATTGTCCACTTCAGGCTTGTTTGCACAGGTCTGCCTGTGTAGTGTATCCTAAACATGCTACATTTTAACAAGTGTGCACCGAATCCTTTGCACAACATGAATGACTCTTTAGTCCTCAAGAACCAACAGTGGTGGAAGAACAAAAAGTATTTTATGACTCTTTCAATTCAGCTCCTAAATGGTAATTCTTATTTCAAAACAGGTAACCCTTTCCATCTTATAATAAGCCAATTACATACAGTGTAGTGGGTCAGGGGTGGTATTTTACCATAAGTGGTTTAAATTATGGAGACGGACAATGGTTTCCGCAGCTTACTATTGCTCATTTTGCTTTTGGATACTTTAATCATACGGCATGTATGTTTGGATCTATCAGTCTCAGCTGTTGTGTTCATTCATCTAGTAATTGAATTTAGGGGAAATGAAACGAAAGGACACACTTGCAGAGACAATGGTCCCACAAATGCCAAGACACCACATATGCCAGTGTTAGCCCGATAGCGATCTAAACAGCTATGGTAATATGCTCTTTTATAGCGTCGCTATCTCCTTTCACAGCAAAAGGACAAAAGAATTCAACATTCTTCCGGCATTGCAGACCTGTGGTCGCATCCTTAATGTATTAAAAAAATAAAAAAAGGTTAAAAGTGAGGCCATTGCAATATGCGTATGTGCCAAACATAGCCTAAAGGCATAGAAATACGCTTTCAACCTTTGTAAGCCACCAAAAGTAACATTTTAAGCACCGACCAACACAAACTGACCTAGACTGAGTGCAGAGCAGCACGTGCACACGGTAGTTAGTGGTGGGCCATGAGCACTTCGAATGCACCATTAGAGACAGCTCCAGGTCAGTGCTGATAAAAATGCATGCTTCCCACTCTTTAAATTTCAGAAAGGCAGGGCAGAAAAAGAATCCTTCCACAGATTTCATTTTCATAGCATCCTGCTATCAACCCAAACTATAAGACTCAAGCGCAGCGTCTGGCAACCATCATCCGGATTTTACAAGGCAATAAATTAGGGTGACCAGATTTTCAGAAGGAAAAACCGGGACAGGCACAGGCACAGACATAGAAATAGGACTAAATGTCCTATTACGTCTCAGGGGCATCAGAGGTGATGCCAACAACTATAACCATCTCCCTCCAAAACCCTTCTCCAAATACAGAGAATGATTGGAATAAATATCTCAAAGGCTTATCGGCAAACCCCTCTGCTCTCCCTTTCTTCATTTCCCTCCAACAAGGGCACGTAGTCTTTTGGTTGACCTGATAAATCCCAGAAGATGCAACTCCCTGCTGCAGAGTTGACATCCTGTCCTGGACTGATTGTCAGAGACATCCAGAGCCAACCGATCCATCCTTGCGACCCAAGAAGGTTTGACCACCATCAACCCCGAATACTACATATTGGAAAAATCTGACACTTTAAACATTGCATTTAAATCATTAACGAGGTCTGTTGAACAATTTTTTTCGTTCTTTTCCAGCATATACATACCGTCAGAATAATCGCCAAATACATCACGATTCAATAATCTTGCTCAAAACGATATACATGTTAATTATTAATTTTAAAAAACGGATGGAAAGGGAGGAAGAAGAATTACATCACAATTCTTTGCAACCATGTCCGGGACGTCTGGTCACCCTACAATAAATCTGAAGCGCAGGCCCTCAGCACGGGAGACAGGAGATTAGAAGAACGTTCCTAAATGCCAGATAGTTATCTATTTTTTGTGCGTGAGGCTCTTGTTGCTTTTGTGAAGCAAGTAAATCTATCAAAATTATACCTGTATTGACACCACCGGCGTTCGTATATTTTCACTCATGCAGGACGTTGTAAATTGTAAAATGTTTATGTGCAGTCCTGCGCACTTCCAGCCTGCCGTGCCCCAGCTCAGCCAAAAGCCCGCCCTCAGCCATTCTTCAACAGAAATGATTCAATGTTCTGTGAAAGGCAGGCGCGATCTGCTCACGACGTGACATCACTAACGTGATGACCACGCTCTTTCACTTTCAGTATGCCTAGGGTGGGACTTCCTATGAAACAACAACCATAGAACTCTGGCCTTCCTCGTGCACAGTGCACACCTCTGAGAAGATGCACATGGAAACGGCGGGCACGAGGCCCGCGTGCCGTCATTAAATGTTCTAAAGTCACAATTGGATGTACACCAGGCCCGACTACAACAGGTTCTGAATTATATAGACTCTCCTTTTAAAGTGGGTTTTTCAAACAGAATATTAGTGCTGTATTATCCTGATACGTAAAATAGAGAAATGTTACAAAAAATAATGTATTTAACATCCAACGGGGCCAAGCAGTCCGCAGAATACGCCTCTCACTAAAACGAGCTAAGGAGGGATACAACTTGCGAAAACGAGGAGAATGCCAGTGTGGCACGCAGCAAGAACTGTTTTTAAAACCTAGCATTTACAAGGAGCAGATAGTGCTGGTAAAGCCGGAGTCGAAGACGATGTTCTTGGCGCTAGGTGAGTGCGATGGGTTTTTCCGAAAGCCGCTTTACATCTCTGTAATACATCAACAAGACACCTTGCGGCACAGGAACTCTGCACCACTCCAGCCTGGTTATGGAAATGGAGAAAGTCTCCCTCACTGCACATTAACATTTAAAGTCGAAAGCATATGCTCTTTTCCTACGCAGATGACATTCATAATATGACAGAACAGGAGAGAAGGGAAATTATTTTAATAATTAGCGGGCCATCGATCTGCCGGAGGAGAAAAATCACGTAGACCCGGCCCGGTGAAATAAGTGCTGGTGCTGAGCACCGGAAAGCTCCGGCACAAATTAAGCACTGGATTTTATCTGAATAGAATGTGGCTCGAGCGGCTCTGCAAAACATATGATAATTTTTTAATGCTATTTTATACTTGAGTTTGTTATCCAGGCCCTTATGCCACTTTTTCTCTACACGTAAAGCCTTGTTGAACCACAGGACAAGGGGGGAAGTCTGGCTGATGAACTGAGTTTGGCCAGCAGGATTGCATCTAAAGAATCCTGAATCCTGTTGTCAACCATAGTACACACTTTATTCTTTAAATGTAATCGTAGATTCATCCTTTCATAAGCCAATATGTTATGAAGTAGTATACTCTTATGAATGGGTAACATCAAGGATATTCGACACACACCACATACTGAGAACATGGCATGCAATATAATAGACTATGAGCTTTAAATGAAGTTATGTGAGTGATCTTACCAGGGTTCAGCAATCATCCAGTGTGTGGTGCCTGACCATTTGTCACACCTGTATGTGGAGTAGAGGTCATTGTAGTATGTGTTTTCCTGGCCAACATCAACGGGCCTAAAAAGACATGAGTATAAATTATTTTACATTCTAGTTGACACATGTTAAAACCAGCATATAGTAGTTATGATCAAAATGTGTGAGACTAATGATGAAGTTTATGACAAATATTTATAGGATGTCTGATAATAATGTAGTACATGGGAGCCACTTCTGACTATATATACATACCAGTTGGTGCCGGTGGTAGTGTTTGATCTGACCCCTGACGTTGCCTTCCTGCACGTGCAGGAACCTCTGCTCCAGTGGGTGGATCTCCTCTGGCTGTATGTGGAAATTAAATAAAGAAGTCAACAGACAACTACAACAAATGATGATTATGTACAACTTTTTACATAGTTACTTAATTGACTTTACAATACAGTTATGATGGTTAATAATTCATGCACAATTTCATGTGCCAGTTGCAAAACTACATTGAAATCACCAGCAGAGATGGGCCACTGTTTGTGAAGAAGAATTTGAAAGTTAACATTTGCAGTAATTAGCATTCTGGAACTTGTACTGTGATAGACAATATTAAACACATGAGAGTCTAATTCACCATGAATATTTGCACAGACTTGAAGTGACTTCCATAGTCACATTTGCAGCTCACATTATCCATTTATCAAATAAAGTCATTGTTTAATCATCATGTAATACCTGGCACCACAATAAGGTCATCATTCACATGCAGCCTATGCATGGTGGGATTGCATGGTGGAGAGGATGTCCTTCTCAAGTGGTGTGAGACGGGGCACAGTTTGTCCACCAGGAAGAGCTTGGGCCCCCTCTATCCTGGTGAACTTATCCTTCATCCACCTCCTCTCATCCTGCCCCTTCTGTTTGATGTTAGTGATGGTCCGGACATCCTCCCCCAATGTACTGTCTGCATTAGCCAACTGCTGGTATAGGGCTGTCTTCTGTGTAGCACTGCTGAGGTATGGAGGAGTACCATGTCATTTTTGTAGTTCTCCACTACAAATCTGACAATTATCTGGGTCTGCTCCTCTGTGAAGCTTTTCTTCCTCCTCACATTTAACATGCTGACGCTTGGCAGATGGCAAGGCACTGAGCAGGCAGGTGAAGTGTATGTGTGTGTGTGGAAAAAAACAGAGCCTTGGATGTGTGCTGCTTTAATGCGGTTTGCAGTGCATGGGTTGCAGGTGGCATACATTTCCTGCAGGTGTATGAAATTAAACTGACCCCGCCTCGAGCACGGATGTTCCGCCCGATTGCGGAGTCTCTGTCCTGAGTGCGGAGATTCCTCCCGAGTGCGGAACCTCCACCCCTAGTGCACAAGTTACTTAACTTCGGTAACAATATATCTGTAAGAAACATTAGTTAGTGATAGATTCCTTACCTTAGAATACTCCCAGGTGTCAGACTGGATCCGGAAAGTTTTCGTCAGCAGTACCCCTGCGCGTCGGAAGGTGGCGTAGTGCGGCTCCGCGTCTGTCGTTGGCATCGTGGTTGCCGAGATGACGTCGCGGCAGCTACTTAGACACCGCCCTCGCGCGCTGACGTCAGTTCTGTACACGACTTTCCGCGCCAGGAACGCAGAGCCATGCAAGATACTGACCACTGGTGCATTGAAACTAGGGCCCTGAAAGGGATGACCTTAACCTTAGAAATCAGTTCGCAGAACGGGGAGGATGGGTGGGGCAGTAAGGAATCTGTCACTAACTAATGTTTCTTACAGATATATCGTTACCGAAGGTAAGTAACTTGTGCATCTGAAAGAAACACGTTAGTGATAGATTCCTTACCTTAGAATAGATACACCAGCAATACCAACCCCGGAGGTGGGTCTGCGAACCAAGATCACACCAGGAAGTCCCGGAGAACAGAACGGCCAAAGAAGCCGTCTCTCTGGACTTGGCTGTCCAGGCAATAGTGCTTAGTAAACGTGTGCAGCGAGGCCTACGTAGCTGCCTGACAGATGTCTTGTAGGGGGACACCACGTCCCAATGCCGTAGTGGCTGCCATCGCCCTGGTAGAATGGGCGCGCAGCCCCAACGGAGGCTCCTTCTTTGCCAGAGAATAACAGGTTTTAATACACATGACGACCGATCTGGAGATAGTCCACTTGTGTACGGCCCGACCTTTCTTGGCGCCAACGTAGCCAACAAAGAGCTGGTCATCCACCCGGAACTGTTGTGTGCGACTCAGGTAAAATGAGAGTGCACGTTTTGGGTCCAGACGGTGGAGCCTCTCTTCCTCTCTGGAAGGATGCGGAGGTGGAAAGAAGGTGGGCAAAGTGATGGTCTGCCCGATGTGAAAGGCAGTAACAACCTCGGCAGAAAGGATGGACGTGTCCTGAGGACAACCTTGTCCGGATGGACAGACAGAAAAGGAGGTTTGCACGAAAGAGCCTGGAGCTCACTCACTCTCCTAGCAGAGGTGATGGCAACCAGGAAAGCAGTCTTCAGAGTTAACAGGCGAAGAGGACAGTTGTGAAGAGGCTCAAAGGGAGCGCACATTAAGTATGTGAGAACCAGGTTCAAGTCCCACTGTGGCATTACGAAGGGAATAGGAGGGAAAAGCTGAGTAATGCCTTTGAGGAATCTGTTAACAACAGGGGACTTGAAAAGAGAGGGCTGATCAGGGAGCCTAAGAAAGGCCGAAATAGCAGAAAGGTAGCCCTTGATAGTGCCCAGAGCAGAGCCCTGCTGGGCCAAAGAAAGAAGGAACAGTAGAACCTCAGAAAGAGGGGCAGAAAGGGGATCCACAGCCTTTGCTGTGTACCATGCCACAAACTTGTTCCACCTGCAGGCGTAAACCAACTTAGTGGAGGGACGCCTGGCTGCCAGAATGACATCACAGACTTCAGGAGGCAAGTCGAAAGGAATAAACTGCCGCTGCTCAATCTCCACGCAAAGAGGTGGAGACTGGACAGGTTCGGGTGAAGGACCGTCCCCTGCTGCTGCGACAGAAGATCCTCCCGAAGAGGCAGTCGGATCAGGGGATCGATGGTCATACTGAGTAGCTCGGGATACCAAACTCTTCGAGCCCAGTCCGGAGCCACAAGAATGACTTGGGCCCGGTCGCGCCTGATCTTCTTCAGCACTCTGGGCAGAAGTGGTATAGGCGGAAAGGCGTACAACAGACCGTAACTCCACTCGCGACGAAAAGCGTCGCCAATCGCGTGCCGCCTTGGAAATTCCAACGCGCAAAACTGCTGACATTGCGCGTTCTCTTCGGTGGCAAATAGATCTAACCAAGGCTCTCCCCACCGTTGAAAGAGACCTTGCGCCACGTCCGAGTGAAGACGCCATTCGTGATCCATCATGCACCTGTGGCTGAGTTCGTCCGCCCTGGCGTTCAGTGAACCTGCCAGGTGTTCAACCACCAGGGAAATGCCCTGATGTTCCAGCCATGTCCAGAGGCACAGAGCCTCCTGACATAGGGTCCATGACCCCACCCCGCCTTGTTTGTTGTGGTACCACATGGCGGTGATGTTGTCTGTGAACACCTGCACTACTCTCCCCTTGACAGAGGGAAGGAATGCCTTCAGTGCAAGTCGGATCGCCCGAAGCTCCAGAAGGTTGATATGGAGCCTGGACTCTGCCGGAGACCAGAGGCCTCTGATCTCCGCCTCTCCCATGTGGCCGCCCCATCCCAGGAGGGACGCATCCGTCACCACTGTGTGCTCCGGTTGGGGAAGGGAGAGGGATCTGCCATTGACCCAATGCCGGTTCGTGAGCCACACTGCAGCTGTTGTGCAGTGCCCTCCGAGATCTGGACGTAATCGGACAGGTTCCCCTGATGCTGCACCCACTGGAACTTCAGGTCCCACTGCAGAGCCCGCATATGCCATCTGGCATGAGTGACCAGCAGGATGCAGGAGGCCATGAGGCCCAGCTGCCTCAGGGTCATCCTGACCAAAACCCAGGATAGAGGCTGAAAGATCGGAATCATAGACTGAATATCCTGGACTCGCCGTTCGGGAGGATAGACCCGAAAGTGTGTCGTATCCAGAACCGCTCCGATGAAGAGGAACTTCTGAGAGGGAATCAGGTGCGACTTCGGCACATTGATGGAGAACCCCAGCAAATGCAGGAGGTCGGCCGTAGTCTGGAGGTGGGAGACGACTGTCCGGGGCGAGCCCGCCTTCAACAGCCAGTGTTCGAGATAGGGGAAGACTGGAACCCCTGATCTGCGCAGATGACCTGCGACCACCACCATCACTTTGGTGAACACCCGAGGGGCGCTGGTAAGGCCAAAGGGGAGCACGGTAAACTGAAAGTGCTTGTGGCCTACCGTAAACCGCAGGTAGCGGCGGTGGGCCGGCAGGACGGGAATGTGGAAATATGCATCCTGCAGGTCCAACGCTACCATCCAGTCTCCAGGGTCGAGGGCAGACAGGACCTTGTCCTTCTTGGGCACCAGTTAACATCTTGAACTTCTCCCTCCGGAGGAAGCGATTGACGTCCCTGAGGTCCAAGATAGGACGCAGGCCCTTGTCCTTCTTGGGCACCAGAAAGTAGTGGGAATAACAACCACGTCCTACTTCTGGCGCAGGAACGCGCTCGATGGCCCCCTTGGCCAAGAGGGCCGCAACTTCCTGTTGAAGAAGTGCCAAGTGATCCCCCGACATGCTGTGGTACTGGGGTGGCATGGCTGGAGGGGTAGTCTCGAAGGGGAGGGAGTAGCCCCTTCGGACTATTTGTAAAACCCACCTGTCCAAAGAGATGGTGCGCCAGTGGGGGAGGTGATGGCAAATCCTGCCGCCCACTGGCGTTTGGTGGGCCTGAAAAACCAGACTAGGAAGGTTTGGAGGCAGTGGTGGCCGGGGTGGAGGTGGACTGACCTGCCCGCTGGCCCCCTGACCCGCCTCGGCGGGTCCCACGTCCGTGCTGAGACTGTTGCTGCGCAGGCCTGTGGCTCTGAAACGAACGTGTCGGGGCGCTCCTTCCGTGGCCACGAAAGGAGCGAAAAGCAGAAGGCGGATGAGGGCGCGTGGCGGACAGGCCCAGAGACTTGGCCGTAGCCTGCGAGTCCTTAAAGCGCTCCAACGCACTATCTGCTTTGGTGCCAAAAAGGCGAATGCCATCAAAGGGCATGTCCATCAGCGTGTTCTGGACATCCCCAGAGAAACCAGTAGTCCTCAGCCAGGCGTGGCGACGAAGCGCCACTGTCGTGGAAATCGCCCTGCCCAGCGAGTCGGCGGTGTCAAGGCCACATCGAATCGTGAACTTAGCTGCATCTCTCCCTTCAGCAATAGCCTGAGAGAGCACTGTCCGGGCCTCCTCCGGAGACTGAGGCAGCACTTGCGCCACCGTATCCCACACAGAGTGGGAATAACGGGCCAAGAGGCATGCAGTCACAGCCCGCAGCCCTGAACTGGCGGAAGAAAACATTTTCTTACCAAATTGTTCCAGTTTCTTGGATTCCCTGTCCGGAGGTGCGGTAGGGAATGCGCTCGGGGACGCAGAGGCTTGGACAACCAAGCTCTCAGGGGTGGGGTGTTGGGAGAGGAAAAGGGGGTCGCACGGGGCCGGGCGATGTCGTCGGGCCATGTTCCTATCCACAGGAGCCCCTGTGGTGGGCCTGGACCAAGTGCCCAAAAGAATGTCGGAAAGTGCATCATTAAAAGGCAGCAGTGGCTCCGCAGAGGTAGCCGCTGGCTGAAGCACTTCTGTCAGGAGGTTAGTCATGACGGCCACTGTAGGGAGCTCGAGGTGGAGGGCCTCGGCTGCCCTACGTAACACCACTGCGTGACTTGCACCCTCCTCCGTAGCCACGGTAGGAGGAGTGAGCATGCCAAGGTCAGGAGAGGTATCAAGACCACTGGCATCCCCCAGCTCCTCTGCCCAGTCCGGGTCTAACTCACACTGTGCTGTGAGAGGGTCCTCAGACCCCTCCCAGTCCTCCCCTTCCTCCGAAGGCTGATGAACAGGCCGAAAATAAGGAGGATGGACATAGAGATAGTAAGGTCCCATTGGCGTCGGAATCGGCGTCGTGCGACACCGTTCCGGCGCCGTGTCCACTTCGGGGCTGAAATCGGGGACGACGTCGTCCAGTGGGACGGGCGACGTCGGAAGTGGTGCCGGAGGGGTCGACGTCGGTGGAGGTGTCACAAGGTCAACCGGCGTCGACCGGGATCCAGGCCTGGATCCATGGGGGTCCTGTGGTGCCTGGGCCGGAGCCGACAGCGACGCCGGGGCCGGAGCCGCCGGCAGTAAAGGGCAAGGACCACCAGTCGGACCCGCAGGGCCCGATGGCGCACCGGCGGTGCCCGACGGCCCAAAGAGGCGAGCCATGGCTGACAGAAATTCCTGCAGCTGGGCCGGAGTTGCCAACGGACCCGGGAAGGGCGGGTAGGCTGACGGCGACTGCGTAGGCTCCGCCGGAGCCGTGGGGGAGGCACCACCCGCACCCTCAGACGCGTCGCGTGATGGGCGAGGGGAAGTTGGAGAGCGATGGTGCTTCTTCGACTTCTTTGGACGCTTCGTCTTAACTGACCCCGAGTGCGAAGACTTCGATCCCGACGAACGATGGTGGTGGCTCCGCGACCGGTCCCTCGACCTCCCACGGGACCGGGACCTTGAGCGCCGCGGAGCCGACTGCCGAACTTCAAGCAACTTTCGGGACCGCTCCCGCAAAGTCTTTGGCGCCATGGGCCGGCAGTCGGGGCACGACTTGGGGTCGTGGTCGCGCCCCAGGCAGTAAAGACACACGCGGTGCGGGTCCGTCACCGACATCATGCGATGACAGTCCCCGCAGGACTTGAACCCGGGCATCCCTACTGTACAAGGAGTCGATCGACTCGAAAAAATAGAGACAAAAAGCCTCGAAATAACTCAGTCAAAAAGTGGCTGGGGGTACCGCTCTCTCCGGATCTGCGCTTGCTGGCGTGGAAAAAGAAAGAACTGACGTCAGCGCGCGAGGGCGGCGTCTAAGTAGCTGCTGCGACGTCATCTCAGCGACCACGACGCCAACGACGGACGCGAAGCCGCACAACGCCACCTTCCGACGTGCAGGGGTGCTGCTGACGAAAACTTTCCGGATCCAGTCTGACGCCTGGGGATATTCTAAGGTAAGGAATCTATCACTAACGTGTTTCTTTCAGATGCATAAACTCTGCAGGCGTAAAGATACTACTCGTAAGTCCCTTTGTGAATATCGAAAAAAAAAGAAAAGTTAGACTTTTGGTCTAACTTTATCTTTGTGAATTGGGCCCCAAGTGTGTGAGCAAAGGCATTATAAGGGAAATAGACACTGGGGCTACCGAGAGAGGGGCTGAATAAAAATTGTGGATCCCATGTTGATCTTTAGTCACTGTCTTTCTTTCTATTAGCAAGATTACTCAGAAGTGTGAGTAGCTCTTAGTCTGTGTATTGTCTAGTCTGTGATACTTCCAAGTTCACTTATAAACTACTGTTCACACCCGTCATAAGCCCTCTTGTTTGCTGGTATTTGGTGCCTTTGATCTTAACTTTGATACACGTTAGATCTTTAAACAGCATTGCTTTATTTCCACTAGCAAACTTTGCCAAACTGCACACTTCCCTCATTTTTATTATATGAGAGTCCTCGATGTGCTGTGCTTGACTTAAGGAAAACATATACATGTCTGCATGGTCTCCCTTCTTGTGCAATTTTTTAAAATATATACATTCCTGTCATTTATTTCTTAAAACTTGTTTTTCAACAAAACAAACACAGAAATAAGTTGCCTTTATTTCCTCCACCTGTATGATCATGCTATCCCCCCCTCAGGCACTACCAGACAATGTGAGACAGGGGCCTGGCCTGCCCGGAAGTAAAGAGTGAAAGACTGCAAAACGGTGAATCCCATCAGATTGCAAGAATGCTTCGATGTGTGTATATATATTGATGAACAATCACTTAGGAAGTCAGCATTCTACAACAGATTTTTCTTCATATATTCAATTGCATTAGCTTTTAAAGTATAGTAAATGATGACCTTACGGTGCACCAGGATACAACAATCTTTGATCAATGATTCCCTCACTATCACCCTCCAACAGTGACCCTCATCTCTCCATAGCCCCACTCTCACATGTATTTTATTTGCTTTTTAGCGCCTCTCATATCTGTGTTAAGTTTGTCAGAGCACTTTACATCACACATACATACAGAGACAATGAATCATACGTGTCTAAATGAGTGTATTGAAAATGTAACAAGACAAAATGGAATAAAAGGTGTTGGATTTACGTCATACATACTGGTGGGCATTTTAGTGCTTGGTCTGGAGAAGCACAAACTCAGAATTCAAAATGTAGCACATTGGTTGTGGTTGAAGTTACAAATAAGTATGTATTTCTAGCCCCAAAAAACATTTTAGCAACATAAGTGTAATGAAAGAGTGGGGGAAATACATAGCTTCCAACCTGTACCTTTGATGGTAGTTCGTAGCTCACTGTGCTAGATTACGATTGTAAATTATGAACTGCAATTAACATAAGGATTTCTGTAACAAAAGCAGTAGCCCACTGAGCTATGCACATTAAATACAGTTCTGTGATCTGCATGGTACCCCGGTGCAGTAGGCATATTAACCCTCTGCTTCTTTAGAAAAGTCAAAACTACCAATAGACAAAACTTTGATCTCTCGCCGGTAGGAAGATTAATCACCAAAGATCTCAATCTTGACACTTTTATTGTTGCCTGAAAACTGCTGGATATACAAAGAACTCTGCAGCGAGAGTGAGGAGTGAGTGATTATGCTGGCCAGGTCTGCTCATTTTCTTACTGAGGGTGATATTGCAGCCCTCCACCCTCCTATGGAAATGCCCAATGCCCAGTCCGGTTTTGTATTTATTCACTGTTCTGGTTGACAGCATATCAGCTGGGCGCTTGCTCTTTCCGTGAAAAAAAACTTTCACGGAAAAACTCCTAGGGGCAGATTTACAAGGAAGTGCTGCAGCGTGGCAACGCAAGCCCTTTGGCTGCGTCACTTCCAAAGCACAGGAATGCGACATATTTACAATAATAAGTCGCATTCCTGTGCTCTCCCCTGCGCTGGCGCACAAACTGCTGCCATGCGCCGGCGCAGGCACCCTTGCACCATGGTGCAAGGATGCCTGCGTCATGGGGAGATTGTTTTTGTGCAGGAAGTGGCACTTTATTGCACAAAAACAATAACTACAGGCATTTTCCTCTTTCAATACGTGCTGTAGAATGCAGCACGCATTGAAAGAGGAAAACGAGGAGAAATGAAAACATTTCTCTCGCTACGCCACCCGTAGGGTGGCGTAGCATTCAGACGCATTTCCAGATTTACGATTCCTCGTAAATCTGGAAATGTGTCTTGTTCCATGGGTGTTGCGTGGGAACACCCACAGCAACACCCATGGAACGCCCCTTTCACCCAAAGTGCTGCGTGTAAATGGGCCATATTTACAAGGACAGGAAAAGCCACGCATGGTGGCTTTTCCTGTCCTTGTAAATATGGAGCAGTAACATGCGCCACCAGTACGTCACAAAAAGTGACTAGCACTTCACCCTTGAAGTTGGACGAAGCTCGTAAACTTTGCATTTCACATATTTGCATACGTACCATCTTACCCAAATTCACTTGCGGAAGAGATTTCCCATTTAATAAAAGATTTTGTCAAACATTTTTTTAACCCAAAAACTTTTTTTGCAAGAGAATTCTAACACTAAAATGATGTTGTTTTTATGTAGTTTTTCTTGCACAAACCTGCTTTCAGCTTTTTTTTTTTAAAACACTCCATAAAATTGTGACTAAGAACATCTGGAACTCCGTTTACCCAAACAAGAGTACAGTGAAACATCACACAGTAAGCTGCACTTAAAATGCGTTGTGTTTCCTTATTGTTCTCTGCATGAACGTTTGGAAACACGGCCATATTTATGAACACTTTGCAACAGTGCAAAATCACCAAATGTGACACAAACTGTTTATTTGTTATATACTTTCCTGCGTACCATTTGTTTTGCTCTGGAAAGTTGATAAAAAAAAGCGACACAAAGTAATGAGTTTCACTGCTTTTCATTACATTACATTACGGGGGAGTCCCATGGATTAGACATGGGCGTTCCCAATCACCCTCAATGGTTTTTGATGCAAAATTGCATTTACTAACAATGCTATACAGGGCTTTGCGCCAAAAAATTACACTTCATCGCAGGTGTAAAGCAGAGGTAATGTTTTTACTTCTCCAAACTTTTTTAAACTTTGGATGTATGTTGCACTGTACAGCATACATACGGTTAGTTTAAGCATAGTGTTTTGTACTCGAAGGGTATCAGTTAAAGGGCAAAAGCTTAAGGGCGCCTTCTAGCTGGGCCCATTCTGGCCCACAGGGCGCACAGGCCAGAGCTCTACTGCTGAACCAACAGCTCTAACTAATGTGTTGACCTCCATCTCAGGGGTACATCATTTTAAAAGAAAACTAATTCCCAAAAATCACCACATACGAATCAACAGTTGTTAATGGTTGTATGATGGAACCATGCATGCGATTATATCGCATGTCTTAACAACACAGTCTGTGTCTTTACTACGCATCCCTTTAGAACGAATTTCATTGTAAAGGCATGACTCGTAAGGGCATATGCATGGTAAAGATTACACCCCAGCGCCCCCTTCCGCCCTGAGCCCTAAAACCCGGCCACCAGCCCTGCAAACGACCCTGCCCCTACCCATAAAGACTACCCGACCCCCAGCCATGAGCCCTAAAGCCCGGCACCCAGCCCTAAAAACTACCAAGCCCCCTATCCTGAGCCCTAAAACCAGCCCCCAGCCCTAAAAAATGCCCCACCCCCACCTTGAGCCCTAAAACTCAACCCCCAGCCCTAAAACTATCCTGACCCCAGCCCTAAAACCACCCCAGCCCCCGGCCCTGAGCTCTAAAACCCGGCTCCCAGCCCTACTTACCAAGTCGCGTCCCGATCCTTCCTGTCTCGATCCTTCCTGTTCCTTCCATTCTCCCAGCCCATCTGCTCTGAATCTAGAGCGCTGACCGCCTTTCCCACGTGGAAACGTTTGTGCATGGTTCCGTCCAAGTTGTAAATGCTGTTTCCCATTGGTAACGGGATAAAACTAGATAAACAATACTGCAGATTCGGAACCGCCACAGTAGTATTGCCCACCTACTAACTCAGGGCCTAATATAGAGTTCGGCAGATGGGTAACTCCATCACAAACGTGATGGATATCCTTTTCGTCATATTACAAGTGTCAATGGATATAAAGCACTTATAATACAGCAGATGGGATAACCGTCACGTTTGAGTAACCTTTTCAGATTTCTTCAACTTCGACAGGGTCATGGAGGAGCCACGGCGGAGGCACCAACAAGTGGGCCCCACTGTGGAGGAGGAGGCCCGGGTCCATTGCAGCTCTTTGTGGGCACTATCTGATATAGAGATGTCCGACATCTCTGCAACCTCAAGGGAGTGGAGAAGAGTATGTGTTATAAAGACATAGTCTAGTCAAGAACAGGTGGAGTGGTTGTGGGAATAAAAGGAAAAATCCCGGGAGTCCGGATATTTGTAGCGCCACGCATCAGTGAGGCCTAAATCCGCAATCTCCCTTTTCAACTGTGCTGACATAGCCCCCATGCCCTGGTATGTATCAGAGCCTCGGTCCATCGCAGGGTCCGAAACTAGGTTAAACTACTACTATGCACCCTGTGACACCCTGAAGCTGATCCCACAGGGATCGGTGAATATGAGCATCTTGCGCAGTTTTCGGGGCATATATGTTAAGCATAGTGTGTCTGTGTTTCCCACCTGAGCAAATGTAGTGTTAAGAAATGGCCCTCCCTGTCTCGCCATACTTTAGTAAAGGGAGGGACCAGGGCCGATTTACAAAGTTTCCCCACCCCCACCATATTAGTGTCAGTATAGGCCATCTATCAATCCCCTGGAGATGTGTCACCTGCAGGAACAGCACATCCGGGTCACGTTGTAAGATATATCCCCAAGTCTGCTTGCACTTATTCGAGGAGTTAAGACCACGTATATTGAGGGCAGGAGATTGATACCACTAATTAAGTATGCCATGGTGTGAGTGGGTAGGCTTGTGATAGAGAGTGGGTAGTTAGTTGTCGCAGCGGTAAGTCCCACCTGTAGGGGCGTGATTAAGAAGCACATAAGACTGGTTGTTCTCGTCCACCATAACGCCTATAGAGACACTAGACCTGAAAGGAAAAGAAGAAGTACAAAACACAATAACAACTGAGGCCAACCAGGCCCAACATTTGCATCTGTTACCCACATAGATCGGCACCACAGTGTCCGCATCTCGTCGGAGAAGTCACCCTCTCGGGAACGAGATTACTGGGGGAGACCACCAAAGCAGGAGCTAGGCGCAGCAGGACAGTCTCAGAGGGGTCTCCCCAGGTCCCACGCAGCATCGCCATTGTAGAAAGAGAGTGTTGGCCAGGCAGACTTGTGTGAAGCAAAGGGCAGGAACCCACTGACTACTTGACAGCATCACTCTTAAAGGAAGCCAGCAACAGAGGGAGGCGATGATGTGGACGCATCCATGTTCCGTAAGCATTGAATAATGTCTTGTTTGGTTTACTGAGTCTCCGACTTGGCTGGGCATTTGTCAGAACGCTGATGTTTAACAGTGGTCCAAGCAGGCTTTGGTTGAGATCTGGGAGATGCACCAGGTGTGGCAGAGGGCTTGTCGGGCTAGGTGATATCCAGTAGTTTTTTCACTTCTGTGAGGGACCGTAACATGCGTAGTTTGCCCTCTCACTCAAAAAACAATGCAAATGGGTATCCCCACTGATACTTGATGTCCATACCCCGCAGTTTATCTGTGATTGGTTTGAAATCCCTTCTGAATCGGAGAGTGATGGGGAGATATCCAGGTAGAGCTGAATCATGAGACCTTCAAAGACCAGGTCAGCCTTCTTGCACACCGCCCTGAGTATCGCCTCCTTTTCTGTGAAATAGTGTACTCACATCAGGGGTCACGTTAGGGCATCCCTTTGCAGGGGTCACTCGGTGTGCCTGATCCAGAACAGGTGGGGGAGCGTCTGCATCACCCCTGATCGAATGGAGGAGAAACACCGTAAAAGTCATAATACTTGGATCTTCTGCTCCCCTCGGTAATTCTCGTATGCGAATGTTGTTACGACAGCTGCGATTTTTGAGGTCCTCCTGTTTGGCGTTGATGTGGATGTGCTTTTCCTCCAGAGTTGTCACTCCCCTCCATAGCAACTCCTGATCATCTGACCTGGCGTCGACCGTACGCTCTAGGTCATTGACCCTCTCCCAAAATGTCTGTGATATCCCCTATGATGTCCGTGATACAGCTCTTCAAGTCAGTTTTAAGAGAGCCGATCTCTGAGTAAATTTCTTGGAGGAAGTGTGATATATAGTCTTGCATTATCAGAACCTGAATGGAGATTGTGTCTTGATTATCTTGTTTTGGATCATTCTTATCCTGTTCCATCCCGGCAGGTTTGTTCCAGAGTGAAGTTATGGAGATGTCCTTGACAGCTTTGCTGCATGGCATAATGCAAAGGGGGGAACGGCCTGAGGGCAGTCGAGGTTCGGAGGCCAGGAAAATCGCCAACCGGTGCTAAGAGGTGGCAGATAGCACCTCTTTACCAGTGGGGACAGTAGTGCTAATGGAAGATCTTTCCACTGAGGAGGTTGGTAGTCCAGGATACAGGCAGGCTGCAATGGCGTTACATGCACTCACAAGGTCTCATAGCATGGTCCCAAACATTCCCCCCCGCTCCAGCGAGAGGGGAACACCAGGGTGGTCATACGCAGCCAGATCTCGCAGAGCAGCCACAGCAAGAAACACCTTAAGAACAGCAGTCGTGCCCCCCTAAGCAGATGCAATCCAAAAAGAGAGGCCAAGAGTCCCACACTGTCAGCTGGGCCATACAGACGATAGGAGCAGGCTGGGGAAAGGGCAAAAGATCCGGTTGATTTAGCCCTCCATCACCCCCAAAGGAGATGCTATTCCTGTGATACGCTTTTAGCTCTGAACCCCACAGGTAAGGGTTCGAGTTGTACTAAAACTAATTTTAGTTCCGTGACCAATAACACTAACCTGGTCTGCCAAAGCTGTAACAGCCAGCTGGAGAACCTTCTAACATTTAGCAATGGTCACCCTACCAGTGAAGCAGAACTCCATCTCCACCGCAAGTCTAACTCTATTACCTGTGCTCTCATTAATGCAAGGTCACTTGTGAAGCCCACAATAGAGTTTGCATGGTTCCTTGACTGCCATAACTTAGATATTATCTACAAAACTGAAATATGGGCACCCTCCTCCTCTGGCACCGACTTTCTCTCATCAATACCCCCCGGGTACTCCCTCTACAGACTAGATAGGTTTCATAAAAAAGGTGTCGGTCTAGGCATCATTTATTGAGACCGCATGCGTGCAATTTTCCGACCAGTTCCCTCCTTAGAGTGTGAGGCACTTTCATTTAATATCGAATCATCTAGATCCCAGTCCAGCAAGGATCTGTTAATCTATCGCCCACTTGGACTCAGAAATAAGTTTAAATAGGAGGCCACTGCCCTCCTAGAGCCATATCTACACTCCTCAGACTATACTATTTTAGGGGACTTTAATTTCCACTTGTAGGTGCCCTTGGATAAAGATATGGAGGCTCTAACTGAAATCATGTCCTGATTTGGCCTCACCCAAATAGTTGATGGCCCAACCCACCTGGAAGACCATACATTAGATGGCATTTATACAAATAACTCCTCTCTGACTAAAACAGATATATTACCAATGGCTTGGTTAGACCACAGCGGGATACTATATGAAAACAAAATGTTCCAAAGAGAGACCTTGGCATGGGGACACACACCTCTTAAATGCATAGGGCATGGCTTAAAATTAATTCTGAACAATTCAACCAACTTCTATCTGAATCTCAGTCAAACAGGACTGGAAATCTAGACCAGTTAACTACCAGCTACTCTAACTGGCTTGGCTCTACTGTCTCTGCCTTGACACCAAGTAAATAGAGGAAACCATCAGCACCAAGGTTTTCTGATAAACGTAGGACCTAGAAACAAAGGTGCTTATCTACCTGATCAAATCATAATTACTATTCAACAAAGAAAAAAGAACTCCTATTCATCCTTCCATAGCATTCATAGACCATTGCTGCAGCAGTTCCTTACACTCATTTTCAGTATCGCAAACGTACATGCAACCCTGCAGTATAATTTTAAGATTTGCTGGATCTTGAATTAACACTTGACCACCTAGTTCTTATAAAGGAATCTTTCACAGTTTCTATCTTCTTTCCGTCACTGTCTTGCACAAATCAGAGCAGGCAAAAAAGTGATTTCGCCCACCCTTACAGGGGAGGAGGGATGTGCGTTTATATATATTGCTTGTCTCAGCAAAAAATCACCAATGTATATCAATGTTAGGCGTGGATATGGACTCTAAATGGAAACTGATGTGCCCGCTGGACTAAGATGTCAGAATCCCAACCACCAAGGCCCAAGAAAGCCTTTTGCAATTCTCATGGTCTTAAACCTTCTGTGATAACGCTTGCACCTGATAGTATTTGCTAGCACCTTTTCATGCATTTCCACTCCCTCTCCAATCCACCACAATCCACCCCACTCCAATCCAAACAATCTGCCCCCTCTAATCTGCCCCACTCCGATCTGCCCCACATCAATCCAAAACAATGTGCCCCGCTCCAATCCAAAACATTTTTCCCCACTCCAATGCAACAATCCGCCCTACTGCAATCTGCCCCACTCCAATACAAAACAATCTGCCCCACTCCAATACAGATTAATCTGCCCCACTCCAATCCAAAACAATGTGCACCACTCTAATCAGCCCAACTCCAATCCAAAACAATTAGCCCCACTCCAATCCACACCTCTCCAGTCCACCCCACCCCACCCCATTCCAATCCAATCCACCTCACCACAATCCAGTCTACCCCACTCCAATCCAATCCACCCCACACCAATCAAATTCACCCCAAACCAGCCAAATCCAATCTACCCCATTCCAATCCAACCCACCCCAATGCATTACATCGCAGTCCAATCCACCCCAATCCAATTCACCCCACCCCACCCCAATCCAAACCACCTAATTCCAATCTAATCAACCCCACTAAATCCAATCCTCCTCACTCAAGCCAATCCACCCCACTGCAATCCAATTTACTCCACCCAAATCCACCCACTCCAATTCACCCCACTCCCTTCCACTTCACTCCATTCCATCCCACTGCAGTCCACCCCACTCCAGTCTACCCCATTCCAATCCACCCCATCTCAATACAATCCACCCCACTGCACCCTAATCCAGCCCACCCCAATACAATCCACCCCACCCCAATCCAATCCACCCCAACCCCCGCCTTTTCAATCCACCCCTCTCCAATCTAATCCACCCCATCCAGTCCACCCCACTCAATCCAATCCTCCCCACTCAAGCCAATCCACCCCACTGCAATCCAATCTACTCCACCCCAATCCACCCACCCCACTTCACCCAACTCCATTCAACTCTATTCCACTTCACTCCATTCCATCCCACTGCAGTCCACCCAACTCCAGTCTACCCCAATCCAATCCACCCCACACAATCTATTTCACCCCACCCCACCCCAATCCACCCCACCTCAATACAATCCACCCCACTGCACCCCAATCCAACCCACCCCAATACAATCCACCCCACCCCAATACAATCCACCCCACCTATTTCAATCCACCCCTCTCCAATCTAATCCTCCCCAACCAGTCCACCCCACTCCAATCCACCACAATCCAATCCACCCCACTTTACTCCAATCCACCCACTCCAATCCAATCCACTCTAATTCACCCCTCTCCAAAGCACCCTACTCTAATCCAATCCACCCCACCCCAATCCAATCCACCTCACCCCACCCCAGTCCATTTCTACCTCAATCCAGTCCACTCTACCCCAATCAAATGCCCCCACCCCAGTTCAGTCCACCCTACTCAATACAATCCATCCCACTTCAATCCAAACCACTCCAAACCAATGCCCCCACTCCAGGCCAGTCCACCCCCTCTAGTCCAATCCACCCCACTCCAATGCACCCCATTCCAATCCAATCCACCCCACTCAATTCCAATACACCACCCTCCAATCCAGTCCAATCTAGCCCTCTCTATTCCAAGTCACATCCACCACACTCCAGTCCAGTATTATCCACCCCACTCCACTCCACTCTAATTCACCCAGCTCCAAACCACCCTACTCTAATCCAATCCACCCCACCCCAGTCCAATCCGTCCTACCCCAGTCCATTTCACTCCAATCCAATCCACCCACCCCAAACCAATCTAATACACCCCCCTCCAATCCATCCCAATCCAATCCACCTCACCCCAAGCCAATCCAACCATCCCGTCCACCCACTCTAACTAACCCCACTCAACTCAATCCAACCCACTCTACCTCAATCCAATCCACCCAAACTACTCCAATACAATCCACCCCACTACCTCAATCCACTCCAACCCACTCCACCCTATTCCACCCCACTCCACTCTATGACACTGAACTCTACGACACTGCACTCTATGACACTGCACTATGACACACTCTGCCATTGAACTCTACTCCCCTCAACTCTGTCACTCTACTCCCCCTATTTCACTCTACTCCACTCTACTCCAACAAATCCATTCTACAATACTCTACTCTTCCCCCCCCCCCCACCTCCACTCTACGACACTCCATGTCACTAACAATTAGCCATGCTGAACAGCCGCTACACTGGTGAACAACATGGCAAAAACGCATTGCTAAAGCCAATAGCTCTTGTAAAGGTGAGACCTATTGGCTTTGCCAATGCTTGTTTTAGGCACTGGGAGATTAAGTGAATGGCCCAGAATCACAGGATGCTGAGCTGACATCGAGACTCGAATCCAGTTCCCCCTTGGCAAATTCCAGGATCGGACTGGCCTAAAGGGCAGTCAGGCAGAGCCCAATGGGCTGATCTGACATGTCAGTTTGTGGGCCTGTTTTATGGTTTTGTGGCCGGTTTTTAAGACTGATTTCACGGATATTAAAACAAACACTGCCTGCAGCAAGGCCATATCCATGCAGTCTTGCATTCCATGCAAAACACTTATACAGCGTGTCTTTACAAGTTCAAAACTGCCCCAATTTGAAAACATGAGCCACTTTTTATCCATCTATTTCAATAATGGGGCCACTTTTATTTTGGTGCCTGGGCCTATTTTATGTCCCAGTCCAACCCTGCCAAAGTCTGCACCTCTGCCCTATTTTTTAGGCCTCGACTAGACAGTGCATGCGCTGTCTCGAAGAGACTGCTGCATACAATTCAGTGGGCTTCAGCCCACCCCTAGGCTTACCATTTGTCCGCTCTTTCGTCCCTCTCTTATCTTTATTTCCATTGGTCCATGGCATGCATGGGTCATGCCTGTTCTTGTGTTCAGCCCTCCCCCAGAGCATGGACCAACTACTTCTATTATACTTGTATCCATCCACTGCTCCCATATTAGAAGCCACTTTGTTCTTTGTGTTTGAGTACTTCACACAAGTGCTCGTGCTTTCACTTAATCCGTTTTCAGTTTGCTGGTTTTTTTCATACTTTCACTTCCTGCACTCCTGTTCCTATTTCCCTTTTCCCTCTCAATCACTATCCCGTCTCTGTTTCCCAACCCCCTCCCACCATTTAAACTGTTCACCCACTTGAGGGGGTGCAGGAAGCGTGTGTGTACAAGTGCGGAGCATACCATAAATAGTCATTTCAACTACATTGAGACAGCCTGACATTTCATTTATCTTTTTAGTATCACTTTAGTATTTTTGTTGTAACACATAAACACTTTCGACATTATTTTAGCTCTGGGATGTTTGAGATTACAAGTTCCATTTTACCAAGTCAAGAAGCATTAAAGCCTGGGGACGTCATTACATAATGCAATATGCTCATTGAGACTAGATTGTAAAAATACCTAAAGTTGATGGAAGCTGAATGTTGGTTTATATGTGCATTCTATACCCTGTAACTACTTTCTGTAATATGTACTCAGCAAACACAAGGAGATGATGGATGGAGCACTGAAACTTTTCAGACACTCACCCCCAGTCACAGATCTGGGTTGAATCCATCATCGTTCATTAGCTCACTTTGCCACCCCAGTTCAGACTCAGCCATTTTCAAATCAGTCTTGACCCTGTTCCTCTTGGGAACAGTCCAGCCCGAACTGCCAAGCCAGGTCTTCCCTGTACCGGAAACAGGCATCCTAGGACCAGTTTCAAGGTAACACTCCTCATCAGCCAGGCTAGCTTGAATCCAGTGGCAAAGTGAGCAAGGGATCCACGTCTGAGCATACCCTGTCAACCTAGGGTGAACAAAGCAAACACAAGGAGATGATGGACGGAGAGTAGAAACTTTTCAGACACTCACCCCCAGTCACAGATCTGGGTTGAATCTATCATCGTTCTTTAGCTCACTTCACCACCCCAGTTCAGACCCAGCCATATGCAAATCAGTCTTGACCCTGTTCCTCATGGGAACAGTCCAGTCCAAACTGCCGAGCCAGGTCTTCCCTGGACCAGAAGCAAGCATCCTGGGACCGGTTTCGGGGTAACACCCCTCATCCGCCAGGCTAGCTTGAATCCCGTGGCAAAGTGAGCAAGGGACCCACATCTGGGCATACCCTGCCAACTTAGGGTGAACAAAGCAAACACAAGGAGATGGACGGAGCACTGAAACTTCAGACACTCACCCCCAGTCACAGTTCTGGGTTGAATCCATCATCGTTCTTTAGCTCAGTTTGCCACCCCAGTTCAGACCCAGCCATATGCAAATCAGTATTGACCCTACTCCTCATGGGAACAGACAGTCCAGCCCGAACTGCCATACCGTGTCTTCCCTGGACCGGAAACAAGCATCCTGGGACTGGTTTCGGTTGCCAACTTTATACGTAAGATACCTGCTCACATATTTTCGCTGTTGTTTTGCAGATGTTTTCCTTTTTTTCCTCCCACTGCAGATGCTGTAATTTTCCAGAAGCCTTCCATTAGCTAGTGTATAGGCATTTCTAATGTATTAGATGACTGATGCTGAGGTTCTCACTGGGAGGAGGAGAAGATGCCAGGAAGTGTGATTCATGGGAAGAGCTGTCTGTGCCAGATATTCTGCCCTGTACAACAACTCTAGGATGTAGCCATGTATGAACCATTGTAAAAACATAGGAAACTGGGGAGTATACCTGCTCCCAGCTTTTGGAGGAGAATATTGCTTCTCAAGAATGGGAAGGACCAATTTGTATTTTTGCTGAATTATATTAGCGTGCATTCCTTGGACTAGGGAGGTCCCCCTTGCTTCTTTTCTCTCACACTTTGTGCACTAGAGAGATGCTGACTGACTTTGAACTGAGAAAATCTTTCTCACCTCTGCAAATCTTCAAAATTTGAGTGCAATGGCTTCGTGCCTGAGCATTCTTATTCTCTCATCAGAAACCTTTATTTGGTTTTCAGAAGCTGACACCTTATCTATTTGCTTAACCAATTGTCCTTTTTCAATTTATTATTCTTAATTTAGATTAGGGATTTTCCTCTGTGGAACACACTTTCTGGATATACTGCACTCTAGATATAAATCTGGTTCCTGTTATGTAATGTGTAAAATATTGGACATTTTAAATTTGTAATAATTTGTACTTAAGATCTAAAAACCTTATTGTCAATTTACTTGTAATCTGACTAAAATTGTTAATCAAACCCTTTAAACTCATTTTAATTCTTTCTGTCGTTATCCTGTGGAGCCTAATGGTTTCACTGTTTATGGCAATACATATAAATGCTAGCTCCTAGCCACCTCTACATGTCAACGTCCAAAGGTCCATATGACCAGTGGTGGGGTTTGTATGAAAATTATACCTGCAGATTGAATTCAAGAATCCCCGCTCTGTCACTAAGAATAGGATGTTTGGAGGGCGGAAGGGCTCTTTGCGTCCAGTCTAGGAGGCAGAGAAAGAGTAGGAAAGACAGAGGAAATAGAAAGAGATTAGACAAAGGGTACCAGACAGGAGGGCCAGAGCCTCTCTTCTCTTGTAGTAAGTACTGCAACGAGGAAGAGTGACTTGAGTAATAAAGGATACCAGTAAGCAATCTACGCAATACCATGCACCCATAACCAGGAACTTGATTTTCTGGGATTGAGAAGCACCGTTAGACACTGACTGGTCCATGGGCTGGCAGTTCTTTGGCGACTAGCAGTGCTGGGAGGTGGTCCAGGCGAAAGGCTGTGGACATGTGGCCTGATGTAATTAGCTTTTTTGATGTAGCAAACAGCCTGATTAGCAGAATCTGCCCATTTACGAGCGCAAAAAAGACGCTTCGAAAGTACAAAACCCTATTTTGTGATTCGGTAACCTATCACTGAATTACAAAATGGGTTAGCGATTCGGTATTCGGAAGGGGAGTGTTGAGGGCGTCCCTTCCTAACAGAGACTCACAGTGGTATGTGTGAATGTTTTGCGACCGAAATGCAGTCGCAAAACATTCATATTTTACCGCCTGTTTCCAGTAGGTGGTAACCCATTTCCAAATGAGAAGGGGTCCTCAAGGGACCTCTTACCCTTTGTGAATGGGTGTAAAAACATTTTTTAAGAGCAGGCAATGGTCCCACAAACCACTGCCTGCTCTCAAAAAATTTAAAAAAAACTTTTCATTTTCTTTTTGAAAAGCATCCCGTTTTCCTTTATGAAAAACAGACTGCATTTTTTTTAAAAACATTGCTTTATTTTAAAGCAATCAAAGACATGGTGGTCTGCTGACCCCAGCAGGCCACCATCCCTGTGATTTTAGCTATTTCCAATGGGTCGCAAATTGCACTCTACCTCACAAATATAAATGAGGTAGGTCTATTTGCGACCCACTGGGAATCGCAAACAGTGTAAAACACACTGTAGTACATCGCTGTTTGCGATTCCCTAATAGTGAATCGCAAAAATCTGCTATTAGGCAGAGGCGTTACTTCATGAGGGAGCGTTGCCCCCCGCCTGCTGTGAGCCACGCAGGAAAACATAAAATGGCAATGAAAAGATATAATTTCCATTCTATTTTTCCAATGTGCGCACTGCAGCAGCCAGCTCACCCCAAGCCCAGAGACATGCGGGGCGTGTCCTCTGCTGCTGATTGGCAGCAGAGGACAGGAGCAGTGGCGGGCTGAATGCTTCAAAGTGAACATGTCACTTTGGCCAGCTGTCTTGCGCCGGCCAAAGTGACATGCGCACTTTGAAGCTCTCCACAAGCACAGGCCACAAGGGCCTGAAGGAGTGTCTAGCCAGCCCGCTCCATCCAATCCTGGTGTTGCTCTCATGCTTATCAACAGCATGAGAGCAGCATCTGGATTTGTTAGGGGAGCTCGACTTCCACAGCAGATTCAGAAGTGGAACACCAAAGAGGACGCGCAGCGTGGGTAAGTACCTTACATTTTACTTATTTAAAATGTTATTCTAGTTGTGTTTTTTCGACTTTTGGAGGGAGGGGTTGTTTAATTTTGGGCTTTTGGAGGGAGGGGTATTTTATTTAGGGCTTTTGGAGGCAGGGGTGTTCTACTTTGGGGTTTTGGAGAAGGGGGTGTTTTATTCTGTTTTTTAGGAAGTGGTGGGGCACTTCACTCACCCCACCAATTTCTAAGGGTACCAGCCACCCCTGCTATTAGGTAATCGCAAACACATTGGCTCTCGGTAACATGCAAGCTGACGTTCTCACTTATATCTCTGTTCATAATAATGTGTGCCGTCGTTAGCAAACGATGAATATGTGGCAATCCGATACAGCTTTGTGGATTATGTTCATGCCCTGACACCATCGGTCTAAGGATCCGAAAGTAATTCAAGGTCAGAGCAGGGCCAAAGCAGGAGCTTGTAATATTTAACTTTTTATTAGAGCTTCCCTGTGTACTCGACAGAACTGCATGTCTTGTAATGTACTCTGTATTGTGGCAATGACAACCTCTTTGAGTCACTCTAGGGCTGCTTCAAACTTCGAGGTTGTAGTACAGATCAGTTTGCACTTTTCGGTTCCCAACTTGTATTTTCCTGTAGCGGCTGCGGCCATTGTCTTTTGGGGAATTGTCCTAACAGCTGCTGTTGGCACGTCCAGTCTCCTGCATCACAGCACAGAACACACTTTTCTCAACTGTTTTTTCAGACCACACATCCTGCGTCATTTTCTAGGCATTTGTGTTTTAGAACTCACTGCAATAATAATTACAACACTCCGTGCAGGGGTGGTTGTGACTGTAGACTTTACAAATCAATATTAGATGCAGTCTGACGTAATCATTTTCCACATTTCTTTGGGAAACAGGACTGGGGCCATAAAGAAAAAACGTTACTTTGCCTGTTTGTGCGGGACTTTCATAAGAGTTATTAGGGTGCTCTAGCGCCCCCACTACCACAGTGCTTGAGGACTGTGTATTCTGGTTTACATTTCCTCATTAAATGGTCTCATTTTAGCCCCCTCTTCAAAAAATGTTTCCAGCTCTATCAACATACATCATGCCATAAGAGAGAGCAATATCTTAACTACCTTTGGATGAACCTTTTCAAAGGCTATAGGAGTGATGGTGGTGTTCTTGCATTGTGCTCACTATAAAGTATATTGTTTTTTGGGGATTTGGAGAATTCAGTGTGCGAACACTGTGCTCAGTTATGATGCCTGACCATAGCTTAAGGTTACCCCTCTTGGCCGTTGTGCATCAATCCTGACTGTTTCCACACGATCCGTGCTCCCTGTGTAAATATTGATTTATTAAAGTTTTTTTCTAAGCACTCACATATCATTTATGTCCAGTTTGCTCCACTAGTTTTGCAGTATTAGAGGCATGGTTCGACCAATGGTCTGGTGACTCAAATGTTCACTCAGAGAGAGCAGGGTTTTAGGAGATTGCATTCTTCATAATCTTGTTCCCCAGTGCCTAATATTGTCTGACTATGGTTCGAAAGCGTCTTTAACGGGGATGATTTGATTGGTTTATTTAAGGCTGCCAAGCTGGGGAGAGCCATTAGTGGTGTATCCAATGTGTTCCAGAATTATTCACCATGCACAGTGGTTTTACTGCTTTGTTTCTTCCTTCTAAATTTCTGTTGATCGTCCTGGTATTGAATGACAGTCTGACAGTCTTGCCTGTTCCTGCAGCGGCCTCGTGCTTCGGTGCTCCTCCGTTCTGCTGTTCCCGGCAGTCCCTAGGACAACAGACTCCCCTTCCAATCCAGACGCTGCTCTCATACTGTGAGAGCAGCATGGGGATTGGACTGAGTGAGCTGGTTTTACGCTCCGCTCATGCTCAGTCACAGGGAGTCTGTGCCTTTCTCTGACCCGGCTGTAGAATACAGCTGGGTTGCAGAAACCTAAGTGCACATGTGTGTTTGGCTGGCCTAGGGGGTCGGCCAAACAGACATGCGCACTTAGAAGTGCAAAACACTACTCCTCTCCCCTCCCATGGCCCGGCCTCGCCTCTCCCTACACACGCTGGCTCAGAGGCAGCAGCTAAAAAATAAAACAATTCTAAAATATAAGAGCGGCGGAGTCGCCGCTGTTGTATGATCTGATTACAAAAGGAGGGGGGAGGACAGTGTCTAGCAGTCAGCTCACAATTAGCCCAGATGTATTGTGGTAAATGCAGTGCATGACAGCACTCACTTCAGTTGAAAGTCTGCAGTATTCACCCTTTTTGGTGCAGCCAGTGCTGTCTATCTCAAGACACGTATTTCAGGATTGTTGTCCTTATTCAGTAGAGAGTATCAAGTGAAATTTGGGGGTGCTAGCAGTGCTGCTCACAGTCTTCTCTGGTTTAGTACCACTCTCAGTACACAGATGCAGATCAGAGCTCGTCAGCCCAATAACTCAGCAAGAAGCCAATCACAAAAGGAGGAGGGAGCACGCTGCCTTGCATGCCAGCACACTATTAGCCCAGATGCATTGTGGTAAATGCAGTGCATGATAACACGCACTTCAGTTGAAAGTCTTTAGTAATCACCATTTTAGGTGCGGCCGGTGCTGTGTATCTCTAGGCATTTGTTTCCGGATTGTTGTCCTGAAGCTGCATCCCTGAGTGTTCAGGGCTGCCTGTTTTTGTTCTCATACAGAACATTTGTTTTTGATTGCAACAAGCAAAATTGCAAATTTAATCCATTGTTCTACAGAAAGCTAAAGGACTTTTTTGTTGTACTGTGCTGTATGGTCAGATTCCTTTAAGGGAGCCTTGCTGCCAGATTGTGGATCCTCTGTAATTTCTTTAGGTGTGTCCTTTGGTATATGATTAATGCTCTTGCGATTTGATGGAGCGCTCCAATTGCAGCATCGAGAATACATAGTGAAGCATCATGAGTTGAAGATTGATATTCTTTACAGCTGTAGAGATTTGCTCATTGAAGAAAGTTACTGCTTGTCAGGGTGGAGCTTGGACAATCAAAAAAGAAAGTCTTATCTGAAGTATGCTGGCACCATAATCTCTGTCTTGGAGTTCTTCTGGCACAGATAGACCTGTCTTATATATTGAGTGATTTTGGTCTGGTGTTCTCTTTAGGTCAGAGGATAACTGGCCTCTCAGGAACATAAGTCAGAAGTGTAGTTGCTGTTGTGCAATCACTTATTCTACATTATCATGAATATATTGATTAGTAATAATAACACAGGTGTGTCTTTGGGACACCACATTCTGTCTTCCTAGTGAGGGAGGTCACAGGGCAAAATCTAATCTGTTGACTCTGGTTAGGGAGCTAGGATTTAATCTACTGCACTGCTGTCCCTGGGACACTACCCAATTTTCGTGGTCAATCCAATAGAATGACATTGACATCTGTGTCATATGTCACTGAGAAATCCAGAAATAGTAGCATTTCAAGTGTGTCTATATCGAGGATTAGAGGAGGTCCTCCATAACACCTGCCAAGGCAGTGTTCAAATCAGAATGGATGGCCATAGAGGATATTATCATTTTACAAAGAGTTGTGAAGTTGTTGAATTACCTCACCTTCCACCCTGTTGCTCGATAATAGCATATTTGCTACAGAGAAAAAGATCTCAGTATTTTTGAGGTCCTCAGACTTCTTTAGCCCTGTGCCTATTTTTGTGTGTACAAAAATCCTCAGGAAGACACACTGTTGAAGGTATCCATTTATCACTTCTAGGAGATTGGAGGAAAGTATGGCTATGCAGTCTTGGAGAAATTTGCTGGACATGGTTTGGTCACTAGGTTGAATACTTTACTTTTGCTTGCCATCGACATGACTTGCTCGATGGTCACTGGAATTGAAGAGGCCAGAGAGGTGTGGATATTTGAGGGTCTGTTCGGTTTCAAAGGGGATTTTATCTGGTTGCTTCTGATTGTGGCACAGTTATTCCCAATCTTTGATTCAAAAAAGTTAAATAGATCTTCGGAATGTTGTTATGTTGCATAAGGTATTTGCATAAGGCACTGTGGGCCAGTGATTTTATGGAAGATGTGATAAGCTTTTTAGTTAAATTATTCAACTCCTTTATGTGTCTTGGTAGTATTTCCTAGCTCTGCAAACTGCTCTATGGAAGCCACTCAACTTGATTTTGCACCCCATCTTGTCCTTTTAATCCACTGATGTTTTCCAACACCTTGCAGGAATCACCTCTTTCTCTTTTTTTTTACAAAATACTAAATCTACCGCATTTTGTTGCATTATTTATTGGCTTGGGTTTGCTTTTATGTGTACTGATACCCCATGCAAGGCACAGGTTATGATAGTATAAGGAATTCAGTAAGCCTTCCAAGTCGGCCTATGTACAGTAGTAGAGGGGTCGGTTTGTGAAGACCACGGGGCAGATTTACAAGCCCCTTACACCACTTTTGCGCCGCCGTTGCGTCACTTTTGTGACGCAGCGGCGGCGCAAATCATGCGCCATGCTGCGGGGGATTTACAACGTGACGCATCTAGGGAGATGCGTCACGTTGTAAAGCCCTGCGCCACATGAAACCTGCGTCAGGTTTCATGTGGGCGTGCCGGCGCAGGGGGGGGCGTTCCTGCGCAAGGAAGCCCCGTAAAAGTGACGCAGTGAAATCTACAAGATTTCACAGAGTCACTTTACGTCCCTGCTGCGTCAAATCCTTACGCCTGCTTCAAGCAGGCGTAGGAGTGACGCAGCATGTTAGGTATAGGGCACCCCTGAGCAGTACTGGAGTTACGTCGCACTTGCGACACGACTCCAGTACTGCGCCACCCTTCCGCCGACAGATGCGTCACGCATCTGTTTATCCTTGCGCCATGATGCGCCGCATTGTAAATGCGGCGCATCTGTGGTGGCGCAAGGGTAAACTTGAGTCACGCATCTTCCCTGGCGCATCCCTGCTGATTTGCAGGGATGCGCCAGGGAACGTAAATCTGCCCCTAAGTGAAGAAAGATGGGTTGGGCTACTTTGATCAAGACACTGTGTAAGCGTTTGGGTTCACATTCGATGTTACCCAGTGTTGTGGTTGGGTAATGTTTAATTTGCTGTCAGCATGATTAGAGAGTGATCAGACCATGATTGCAATTTTACAGTTCCATCTTATGTTTCAATGCGTAAAGAAAAGATAAGCCCCAGGGTGTGTCTGTCTCTTTCATTAAGTGTTTTGATTAACTGGGTGAACACTAAAGCCTCCATGTTGTCAGTCATATCTGATGCCTGCTTCGTATCTGATCTGTCAACTCAGAGACTGACATTTTGCATCAGGAGGGTCGTTACAGGCTGGAATCTGTTCAAGAGAGTGATGTTGATGCTCTATTTCGAGAGCACAGTACGGCATCCTGGTTTGGGGTAAATTGTTCTACAAATGAAGCAACAGTTAGCATTGGTTGAGAACTTTTCTGCTAAGTCTTTAAATGAAGATTATGAAGGGTCTTTTACCACAGTGCATGAAATGTCTATGTGTATCTCAGCAGAACCTTCACCCTGTTTTTTCTCTGTTCCTTTGTGCTATGTAGTATGCTGGCAAGCAGGGCTTTAAGTGGGATGAAAAATTGGGGGTCTCTCATAGGGGCGTGGCCGATTTAATTAAGGGCATGGCTGAAAACACTTGAACTAAAAATCTGTACTTAGCATAGTGTGCCGCCCCACTGGTATTTTGCTGCTTCTGTCCATACATCCAGATATATAATACAACAAGTAACATTACAACTACAACAAGACAGGACTATTGGTTTTGTCAATGGTTGTAAGTTGCATAAGATAGAAGCAACAACTGGGACATCCTTGTATATAATATTGAAAATGCTTCAGTTCTTGTGGTCGAGGTTGTGGCGTAAAGGCGAGAGCTGACGACTTTCGAGCTGAGAAAGCAGGTTTGAGCCTGACGTCGGCTCAACATCCTGTGATTCAAAAAATGAATATGACCTTGTGTAATGTAACTGGTGCTCTTGTAAAGCGCTCCAGTACCTTCAGCCAAGCTTGCACTATACAAAACTGAAAAAACGACTCTTTGAAGTTATATCAAAAGCAGTGAAGAGTGGTACTGCTGCCAAGTTAAGCTTTTTTTTCACCCTTAGGGTGAGGGGAAAAATGGAGAGCCCGAAAGGGACCTGTCTTAGCACCTGCTTTTAAGAACTGCCGGTGCTGAGCACCAGCGGGACCCGGCCCACTTAAAGCCCGGCTGGCAAGAGTAGTTTGTCAAACATAGGGAGTGCGTTACAGGAGACCCAAGTGTCTATTTGACAATCTATGGCAATTTACGTCCTCCAGATATCATTTCTGAGTGATCAATGAGAGAGTCTGCCTTGGGATTTGATACTGTGAAACACAAATTAATGCCTTACCCTAACTGTAACTACTGCAGATATGTTTTTGGCCTATGCTAACTATGCCTTGATGAAGTGCCCGTCTGTGATGTTTAAAGCCTCTCTTTCACATCTTGACTCCTGAGACGAGAAAGTGATCATTAGTTTGCTCAGCTGAAAACACATTCTTGTTACAGCTGAAGGTTGGGTTCTTCTTCTCTCATAATCGCAGTCTCCAGCACCTGAGCACCTTTGTTTACAAAGACATGTGATCTACATTTGAAGACTATTTTTAACCCGTTTGGTGCTTGCGTCGGCCAATGGCCGACGCAAGCACTACCTCCCTGGTGCGGCGCACGTCCATTGGCCGTCACCAGTGAGCGCCCCCTCTGAACCTCCGGTGCAAAGCACCAGAGATTTTTTTATTTTTTATTTCCCCTGGGGGAGACACGGAAGGCTCGAAACGCGTGAGTGGAGTGCAGTAACCCCGTTGTGTGTGGCTTCTCTCGTGGGGCAACCTGTGTATTTTAACGGAAAACAGTGTTTGCACGCGCTCCACCGTAAATGGATGTATTATTTAATTGTGGGGCAGGGACAGTATCCACTTGGTTAAAGAACTTTGGAGTCTTAGTGTGGCTAATATTATTGGACTACCAGGACCAGCATGCCACTCTGTGTAACGCCCACTGGGGTGGGACTCTACATTTAATAAAGTCAGCTGTTCTTAGCACTGTTTCCTGCCTCCATATTGCCAGTGATCAAGAGCTCGAGGGAGCTCGAAATGCGTTTGGCGCTTGGATTGTGTGCGCTCTGCTGACCTCACTGCCGCCTGCTGAGTGGAGTGCAGTAACCCCGTTGTGTGTGGCTTCTCTCGTGGGGCAACCTGTGTTTTTTTGTATAGCGGCTGGTCCGGCCGCGAGAAGCCCCGACGCCCGAGGCGGATCCTGTGTGCTGGCAAGCACGAGCACACGTTGGGACAGCGGGGGCCTCGCTCGCAGAAGTACAGGCAGCGGAAAACAGTGTTTGCACACGCTCCACCGTAAATGGATGTATTATTTAATTGTGGGGCAGGGACAGTATCCACTTGGTTAAAGAACTTTGGAGTCTTAGTGTGGCTAATATTATTGGACTGCAAAACACACAAGATGAGGCACAGGGTCAAGACTGATTTGCATATGGCCATGTCTGAACTGGGGTGGCGTGGTGAGCAAAATAACGATGGATTAAACCCAGATCTGTGACTGGGGGTGAATGTTTTGCCATTGTGCAACATTCCGTCCATCATCTTGTGTGTTTTGCTGTTCGCCCTATGTGGGAAGGGTATGCCCAGACGTGGGTCCCGTGCTCACTACGCCACTGGAGTCAAGCTATCCTGGCTGATGACGGCTGATAGCCAGAAACCGGTCCTAGGATGCTTGATTCCGGTCCAGGGAAGACATGGCTTGGCAGTTCGGGCTGGACTGTTCCCATGAGGCACAGGGTCAAGACTGATTTGCATATGGCCATGTCTGAACTGGGGTGGCGTGGTGAGCAAAATAACGATGGATTAAACCCAGATCTGTGACTGGGGGTGAATGTTTTGCCATTGTGCAACATTCCGTCCATCATCTTGTGTGTTTTGCTGTTCGCCCTATGTGGGAAGGGTATGCCCAGACGTGGGTCCTGTGCTCACTACGCCACTGGAGTCAAGCTATCCTGGCTGATGACGGCTGATAGCCAGAAACCGGTCCTAGGATGCTTGATTCCGGTCCAGGGAAGACATGGCTTGGCAGTTCGGGCTGGACTGTTCCCATGAGGCACAGGGTCAAGACTGATTTGCATTTGGCCATGTCTGAACTGGGGTGGCGTGGTGAGCAAAATAACGATGGATTAAACCCAGATCTGTGACTGGGGGTGAATGTTTTGCCATTGTGTCCATCATGTGCGTCCATCATCTTGTGTGTTTTAATATTATTGGACTACCAGGACCAGCATGCCACTCTGTGTAACGCCCACTGGGGTGGGACTCTACATTTAATAAAGTCAGCTGTTCTTAGCACTGTTTCCTGCCTGGCCAGTGATCAAGAGCTCGAGGGAGCTCGAAACGCGTTTGGCACTTGGATTGTGTGCGCTCTGCTGACCTCACTGCCGCCTGCTGAGTGGAGTGCAGTAACCCCGTTGTGTGTGGCTTCTCTCGTGGGGCAACCTGTGTTTTTATATATATATATATATATATATATATATATATATATATATATATATATATATATATATATATATTCTCAACAAATGAAAAAATACGTGGCACTCTCCTTGAATATTTCAGTTGTTTTAATTAAATCATCTCTCTCCTCTTTCCCTACGCGTTTCGACCATCTCGGTCTTGATCACGGCAGTAAACATAGTCCTATGTTTATTTTCACCATTTATACTCAGTCTCCACGTTGCCCATTAGGAGGCATTGTGGGACTCGTAGTTCTTTAAATACCATTAAAAAAAAAATTCAATTAGGCAATCATTGAAAATCATACATGTGATGATTGCTCTGTACCTAAGGAAATGGAGGCTACATTCGCAGAAACTAAACAACGCTTCTTGAACAGAGGATATAAATACAATGATATCAAGCGGGGTGAAGAAAAAGCAAGAGCATTAACTCGGGAATAGACATTAATAAACAGTAACAAAAGGAATAGCAAGTTGGAAACACAATCACAGGATGGAATACCACGACTCATACTTACGTACAGTAAGGAGAGCTTCAAGATACAAAGAATCCTCAATAAGTACTGGAATGTCTTGAAGAAAGATGTGGACATTGGAACTAAGATAGGAGAACGTCCACTGATATCGTACAGGAAGGCACCCTCCTTATCAGATACACTTGTTAACAGTCACTTCGAACAAAAGAAACCAGGAACATGGCTGCAAAGCAGACAAAGAGGCTTCGGAAAGTGTGCTACCTGTAAGGCCTGTAAAATTGGAAGAAATCTGAAATCCATCAATGATCCACGAGGTAAAGTGTTCAATATCAACGAACCAATCACGTGTGAATCTTCGTATGTGGTATACTTGATTGAATGTTTTTGTGGAAAGAGGTACATAGGGAGTACCATTTGTCAACTGAAAAAGCGGATATTGGAGCACATAAGGGCAATACAAAATCATGATCCATCTTATGCGATTGCCAAACATATGGACACACATAACGGCAAAACATGGATGGACATACACTACTCAGGATTGGTCAGCGTACCACCACATGAGAGAGGTGGTAATAGAATGTTAAAACTGAGACGTCTTGAATCGAAACTAATAATTAGGTTCAAAACCAAGACCCCACAGGGACTTAATGGGGATGAAGAGATGTATATCCATCTATGAGAGACCAGACAACTAATTTGTGACTTGATATCATGCTTGGTTATGATGAACTGCGCCAATCTGATACCCACCAGGATATAATAACTTTGTGAATAGAACTGCAGCCTGAACTCTGAAAGATCAGTATTTTATCGTGGATTTGAGTAACAGCAGTAATGAACAAACTTGGCTTGTGATGGATTAGTGTTGATAGCCTTGTAGTGTATGGATGTATTAAAAGATATTGATGACAAATGGGCACTTAGCCCATTACAACCAATACAGGACACTAAGTCAAGACTTGTCGCATTCTCTTAAATACAGTATAGGGCATAGCTGATCTGTCTGTCTTAATAATATGAATATAACATGACAGGTGTCAACATACTAAATGCTGACACCCTCGAGTTAATAGACAGCGCGAGTAGGATGCAAATAGATCTAACTTGCATAATATGCGACAAGTTAGAATTAACACTCATCATAAGTTATAATATTGTTTCCATAACTACTGGGGTTATGAATGGGATCACCTAAATCCATCACATGTATGATTTTCAATGATTGCCTAATTGAATTTTTTTAATGGTATTTAAAGAACTACGAGTCCCACAATGCCTCCTAATGGGCAACGTGGAAACTGAGTATAAATGGTGAAAATAAACATAGGACTATGTTTACTGCCGTGATCAAGACCGAGATGGTCGAAACGCGTAGGGAAAGAGGAGAGAGATGATTTAAATAAAACAACTGAAATATTCAAGGAGAGTGCCACGTATTTTTTCATTTGTTGAGAATATTAGTGCGAAAACTGGTCCTGTTTTCGCCATGTGCACCAGCGGGATTGTGCGCCCCCTGCTCAGGACTGTTTGTTGGTTCATATGTATATATATATATATATATATATATATATATATATACATATATATATATATATATATATATATTTATTTATATTTACAGAGAGATTACTCAGTGCTGAAAATATGAGACTGTGAAAGAACTATAATGAGTCTCTTTGAAGTTACATGAAAGGCAGTAAAGTGTGGTACTGCTGCAGAGTACAAAAAAATTCCTGCTAGATAGAAATATCTGACTTTTGTCTAGTGGCAGTTTTGACGCCATAAAGGGCAGGCTGGAAAGAACAGATCTGTATTATGTGGATAGCTAAGTGGATTAGTAAAGCCACGCAGTAGAAACACTTTGAAACAGATGAAATGTATGTGAGAGAGGGGCTATGGAGAGATGAGGGGCACGTTTGCAAGGATGGCAGTGAGGGAATCAAAGGAGGTCATAGTGTGCAATTGTAAAGCACACGTTCACCCGTAGGCATCTTGGCGCCAAAATGATGGTCGAACTGGCTTCCACCAGCCCTAAAAGGCTGCGATGATGGGTATGTGGCAAGGTAAAGTAATACTGTCTTTTTTCTCTCTTTCTTAGTCTTTTTGGAGAGCGTACAGATTTCGCAAAGGAAAGGTAAGGTGACTTCATCATTATTGACTGTTAAACACTTCACTCACGCACACACCCACCTACACTTTGAAACCAACAACCTATCTGCCTTCTACGTAGGATAGTGTTTTAAAAGGATAGTTTTAGGCACTAGCAGAGATGGCATATCGTTGGATGAATGCTGCCCAGGCCCTAAGTCTGGTTCTGGAGTCCAGCTCTGAGGCAGGATCAGAGACTGAGACAGCAGATACTGAGACAGCATCTGAGGGAGAGGACAATGGAGCCGAATCTGGGAGTGATTTTTCAGTCGGCGCAGTTCCATCCGACGACTCATCTTCCAGCGATTCTGAAGGAGACGATGTCAGTCGTGCTGTCCCTTTGCCAGCACAGTCTGTGCAGCAGGACACCAGTAACAGGTTAGAGCAACCCAGAGTGCAGGCACGTGCGGCCGCAAGCACAGACGGAGTGCTGTCTTGGCAGCCTCCCAATTTAGTTCAGCCCCAAATTCCACCTTTCTCTGGTGACGCTGGATGTAAAGTCGATACGGCGAATTTTTTGCCAATTGACTACGTCCATCTCTTTTTGGATGTTGACTTCCTTGACGAAATTGTGCAGCAAACAAATTTGCGTGCCGAACAATTTCTGAGGGAGCAAGGAGGCACTCTTGGGCCTCATTCTAGGGCGCGCAAGTGGACTCCCACTTCTTTAGGGGAGTTGAAGATATTTTTGGGCCTCACGCTTAAAATGGGGGTAGTGCATAAACCAACCTTGCTATCCTACTGGTCTACTCGCACGGTTTGGTTAACCCCCATCTTCGTACCATACATGAGCAGAGATTGTTTTTTACTATTGCAGCGCATGCTGCATTTCAATGACAATTCTGCTGCATTGCCCCGGGACGATCCAGACCATGACAGGTTGTTCAAAATTCGGCCTGTCATGGAACATTTGTCTGCCAGGTTTCCAGAGGTTTATACTCCTGGAAAGAATATAGCCATTGATGAGTCCTTGATCTTGTATAAAGGGCGGCTGCTGTTTAGGCAGTACATTCCGAACAAACGCGCTCGCTATGGCATCAAGCTGTACATGCTGTGTGAGAGCTCGACTGGCTATGTGTACAGCTTGAGAGTGTATACAGGGAAAGACGCAACTCTTAACCCTGTAGGTTGCCCTCCCATGCTAGGGGTCACAGGAAAGATCGTATGGGAGCTTGTCCAGCCACTTCTTCACAAAGGTTATAACCTTTATGTGGACAATTTCTATACAGGAGTAGAGCTGTTCAGTGAGCTCTACATAGCTGGCACCGTGGCTTGCGGTACAATTCGTTGTCGCCGCAAAGGATTCCCGCAGGAGCTTGTTTGCAAGAAGCTCCAGAAATCCCAGAGCACTGCGTTGCGTTCCAACGAACTGCTCGCAGTCAAGTTCTCAGATAGGCGTGACGTGTACGTGGTCACTACAATTCATGCTGAGAGCACTTCCCCTGTCACGGTTTGGGGTCAGATGGCTGAAGTCCACAAGCCCACATGTATACTTGATTACAACAAGTACATGTGCGGAGTGGACAAGAACGACCAGGTTCTTCAGCCATACAATGCGAGTCGTAAAACTCGCACTTGGTATAAGAAACTGTTTACTCACCTGATCCAGATGGCAACGTACAATGCGTATGTTGTTTATCGTCAGACCACCACAGGAAGACTCATGTCTTTCCTTGACTTTCAGTTGTCTGTGATTGAAAGTCTCACTGCTACAGAAGCAGCAGCCTCCACTTCATGTGTTCTGGAGGACGTGGCAAGGCTGCAGGAGCGACACTTTGCTGATAAAATTCCTGCAACACCCAAAAAGGAGCGACCATGTTGTCATTGTAAAGTGTGCTCGATGCAGGGAAAGAGGCAGGAGACTCGTGTTTACTGTCCCCAGTGCCCAAGTAAGCCTGCCTTCTGTTTTCCTACTTGCTTTATCACACTAAAGCAAAATACTGGGAAATTGACTGAGGTGGAGCTGCCAATAGGTAAACCTTTCAATTGGTGTGAATGGATACCTACTGTCTGTGGGCCACTCCTTCACTACGCAAGCAGCTGCAGAATATTTTTTCCTCTACTTCAGGAAATCATGGACTTCTCAACACCTTTATCTGCTTTGAGAACGTGGTAGTTGTGCTGTTCGCCAATTGACAAGTGCATTATAGTCCCCACATTCAACCATTCTTCATAGTTTATGGTGTTCGCTTTAGAAAGCTTTTGAAAATTTCCAGCATGTTTGCCTTAGTTTCAAAGGTAGATATGCTTGCTCAGCTCAAGGAATGACTTTGCGGCATACTCGGGCACCCCCCAATTAGCATCCACAAACTGGAAGGAGTTGGATTTAGCACAGTGAGAGCATTGGTAGTACGTGACAGTAATGTTTTCTCATGCTTCAAGTAGCTAGAGATGAAAGGCATTAGTATAGGGTCTCTTGACAATTAGACAGGATTAGTCAGGACTCTGATGGGGACAGACACGCGAACGGGTTAGAACAGCTTATGGTAGGTGTGCTTTCCGAGGAATATTGCAAAGGTAGAAGGCAGATAGTAAAGGTAGTATAGATACACGTCATAACTTCATCTTCACCCATGGATTCAAATCCATTGCTGCCACTCTTGCACTGAATTTAGTATAGTACTTAAGGGTTAATGCTGCTTGCCATGTTCATACTCCGTTAGAACTTAGTAGATGGTCAGTTTGCTGTATGATAAATGCATTACGGTCACTGCACATAACCGTGGATTGGACATATGCTACGTTGTCACGGACTACCTGTGTTTCACATTCATCCGTTCTTCATAGTTTATGATGTTAGCTTTTGAAAAATTCCAGCATGTTTGCCTTAGTTTCAAAGGTAGATATGCTTGCTCAGCTCGAGGAATGACTTTGCGGCATACTCGGGCACCCCCCAACTTGCATCCACAAACTGGAAGGAGTTGGATTTAGCATAGTGAGTGCGCTAAAGGTGCATGAAAGACATGTCTTCCTGAGCCTCATCTGGCTGTCATGGAAGCCATTAGTAAAGGTTCACTCGGCATGCGTTCGGTAACGTTCAGGAAGAAGGAGGTGGAGACTTGACAGGTGGTAAAATGTAGTCAAACTCATTATGTCTTGTGGCATGTGAATGTGATGGGCCCTTGCATGGCGGCGGTATGTTTGTGTGAGTGCAAGTGATCTGGTTGTTTGGGCCCGTGGCTGGCGGTATGGAAGTCTTGTGTGTGGTGTGTGAATGGCGTGTGAATGGACCATAAAGTGGTTGGTGCCGTGAAGTGGTTTTATGGCTCCCCTTCATAAGGCTTGGCTTCAATATTTATATACTTTGATAAGTATTTGTGCTTTGAAGCCAGCGTTTCTGGAGGTGCTAAAACCAACCAGTGTAAGTGGTGGATTAGCTTTATCAAATTAGTGTTAGATTTATATTTGTGGGGGTGTAATGGCCTTTTGTAAGATTTTTTTGTCAATGTGGGTAGCATGGGACTTTGTGCCCTAGCTCAGTCGTCACCTAGGCAAACCTTCACATTTTTGAGTAGTAGACAAAGGGGGAAGTACAAGGGTGAATGACTTGCGTGGCTCTCACTGTTTTTTTTTTTACCCAACATGCCCTGCAAAGCTCAAATTTAGTTGGAAAAAACTCTTTTTCCACACATTTTTGTGTGGGAAAGTTGTGGGATCACTGATCTGACACAAATTTCCTACCACCCAGCATTCCCCCAGGTCTCCTGATAAAAATGGTGCCTCACTAGTGTGGGAGGCCCAAGTACCCGCGACAGGCAAGGGCCCAAAACGTATTGAGGAGACATCAAAATTGCCTATCACAAAACAACCTGGTTTTGCAAGGGGGGTCACCTGGGTTTTTGGCCCCGTGCTCGGCGGCCAGCTAGGGAAACCTACCAAACCCACACACTTCTGAAAAGTAGACACCTGGGGGATTCCAGGGAGGTATGGCTTGCGTGGATCCCCCAACGTTTTCTTACCCAGAATCCCCTGCAAACCTCAAATTTAGCTGAAAAAATCACTTTTTCCACACATTTTTGTGTGGGAAAGTTGTGGGATCACCGGGCTGACACAAATTTCCTACCACCCAGCGTTCCCCCAGGTCTCCCGATAAAAATGGGGCCTCACTCATGTGGGAGGCCCAAGTACCGGCGACAGGCAAGGGCCCAAAACATATTGAGGAGACATCAAAATTGCCTATCACAAAACAACCTGGTTTTGCAAGGGGTGTCACCTGGGTTTTTGGCCCCGTGCTCGGCGGCCAGCTAGGGAACCCTACCAAACCCACACATTTCTGAAAACTAGACACCCGGGGGATTCCAGGGAGGTATGGCTTGCGTGGATTCCCCAATGTTTTCTTACCCAGAATCCCCTGCAAACCTCAAATTTAGCTGAAAAAATCACTTTTCCACACATTTTTGTGTGGGAAAGTTGTGGGATCACTGGGCTGACACAAATTTCCTACCACCCAGCGTTCCCCCATGTCTCCCGATAAAAAATGGTGCCTCACTCGTGTGGGAGGCCCAAGTGCCCGCGACAGGCGAGGGCCCAAAACATATTGAGGAGACATCAAAATTGCCTGTCACAAAACAACCTGGTTTTGCAAGGGGGGTCACCTGGGTTTTTGGCCCCGTGCTCGGCAGCCAGCTAGGGAACCCCACCAAACCCACACAGTTCTGAAAACTAGACACCCGGGGGATTCCAGGGAGGTATGGCTTGCGTGGATCCCCCAATGTTTTCTTACCCAGAATCCCCTGCAAACCTCAAATTTAGCTGAAAAAATCACTTTTTCCACACATTTTTGTGTGGGAAAGTTGTGGGATCACCGGGCTGACACAAATTTCCTACCACCCAGTGTTCCCCCAGGTCTCCTGATAAAAATGGTGCCTCTCTCGTGTGGGAGGCCCAAGTACCCGCGACAGGCAAGGGCCCAAAACATATTGAGGAGACATCAAAATTGCCTATCACAAAACAACCTGGTTTTGCAAGGGGGGTCACCTGGGTTTTTGGCCCCGTGCTCGGCAGCCAGCTAGGGAACTCCACCAAACCCACACAGTTCTGAAAACTAGACACCCAGGGGATTCCAGGGAGGTATGGCTTGCATGGATCCCCCAATGTTTTCTTACCCAGAATCCCCTGCACACCTCAAATTTAGCTGAACAAATCACTTTTCCCACACATTTTTGTGTGGGAAAGTTGTGGGATCACTGGGCTGACACAAATTTCCTACCACCCAGCGTTCCCCATGTCTCCCAATAAAAATGGCGCCTCACTCGTGTGGGAGGCCCAAGTACCCACGACAGGCGAGGGCCCAAAACATATTGAGGAGACATCAAAATTGCTTATCACAAAACAACCTGGTTTTGCAAGAGGGGTCACCTGGGTTTTTGGCCCCGTGCTCGGCGGCCAGCTAGGGCACCCTACCAAACCCACACATTTCTGAAAACTAGACAACCCGGGGATTCCAGGGAGGTGTGGCTTGCATGGATCCCCCAACGTTTTCGTACCCAGAATCCCCTGCAAACCTCAAATTTAGCTGAAAAAAATCACTTTTTCCACATTTTTGTGTGGGAAAATTGTGGGATGACCGGGCTGACACAAATTTCCTACCACCCAGCGTTCCCCCAGGTCTCCCGATAAAAATGGTGCCTCACTCGTATGGGAGGCCCAAGTACCCACGACAGGCAAGGGCCCAAAACATATTGAGGAGACTTCAAAATTGCCTATCACAAAACAACCTGGTTTTGCAAGGGGGGTCACCTGGGTTTTCGGCCCCGTGCTTGGCGGCCAGCTAGGGAACCCTACCAAACCCACACATTTCTGAAAACTAGACACCAGGGGGATTCCAGGGAGGTATGGCTTGCGTGGATCCTCCAACGTTTTCTTACCCAGAATCCCCTGCAAACCTCATATTTAGCTGAAAAAAATCACTTTTTCCACACATTTTTGTGTGGGAAAGTTGTGGAATCACCGGGCTGACACAAATTTCCTACCACCCAGCGTTCCCTCAGGTCTCCCGATAAAAATTGTGCCTCACTCGTGTGGGAGGCCCAAGTACCCGCGACAGGCAAGGGCCCAAAACATATTGAGGAGACATCAAAATTGCCTATCACAAAACAACCTGGGTTTGCAAGGGGGGTCACTTGGGTTTTTGGCCCCGTGCTCGGCGGCCAGCTAGGGAACCCTAACAAACCCACACATTTCTGATAACTAGACACCCGAGGGATTCCAGTCAGGTGTGGCTTGCGTAGATCCCCCAACGTTTTCTTACCCAGAATCCCCTGCAAACCTCAAATTTAGCTGAAAAAATCACTTTTTCCACACATTTTTGTGTGGGAAAGTTGTGGGATCACCGGGCTGACACAAATGTCCTACCACCCAGCGTTCCCCCATGTCTCCCGATAAAAATGGTACCTCACTCGTGTGGGAGGCCCAAGTACCCGCGACAGGCGACGGCCCAAAACATATTGAGGAGACATCAAAATTGCCTATCACAAAACAACCTGGTTTTGCAAGGGGGGTCACCTGGGTTTTTGGCCCCGTGCTCGGCGGCCAGCTAGGGCACCCTACCAAACCCACACATTTCTGAAAACTAGACACCCCCGGGATTCCAGGGAGGTGTGGCTTGCATGGATCCCCCAACGTTTTCGTACCCAAAATCCCCTGCAAACCTCAAATTTAGCTGAAAAAAATCACTTTTTCCACACATTTTTGTGTGGGAAAGTTGTGGGATCACCGGGCTGACACAAATTTCCTACCACCCAGCGTTCCCCCAGGTCTCCCGATAAAAATGGTGCCTCACTCGTGTGGGAGGCCCAAGTACCAGCGACAGGCAAGGGCCCAAAACATATTGAGGAGATATCAAAATTGCCTATCACAAAACAACCTGATTTTGCAAGGGGGTCACCTGGGTTTTAGGCCCCTTGTCGGCGGCCAGCTAGGGAACCCCACCAAACCCACACAGTTCTGAAAACTAGACACCCAGGGGATTCCAGGGAGGTATGGCTTGCATGGATCCCCCAATGTTTTCTTACCCAGAATCCCCTGCACACCTCAAATTTAGATGAACAAATCACTTTTCCCACACATTTTTGTGTGGGAAAGTTGTGGGATCACTGGGCTGACACAAATTTCCTACCACCCAGCGTTCCCCCATGTCTCCCAATAAAAATGGCGCCTCACTCGTGTGGGAGGCCCAAGTACCCACGACAGGCGAGGGCCCAAAACATATTGAGGAGACATCAAAATTGCTTATCACAAAACAACCTGGTTTTGCAAGAGGGTCACCTGGGTTTTTGGCCCCGTGCTCGGCGGCCAGCTAGGGCACCCTACCAAACCCACACATTTCTGAAAACTAGACAACCCGGGGATTCCAGGGAGGTGTGGCTTGCATGGATCCCCCAACGTTTTCGTGCCCAGAATCCCCTGCAAACCTCAAATGTAGCTGAAAAAAATCACTTTTTCCACACATTTTTGTGTGGGAAAATTGTGGAATCACCGGGCTGACACAAATTTCCTACCACCCAGCGTTCCCCCAGGTCTCCCGATAAAAATGGTACCTCACTCGTATGGGAGGCCCAAGTACCCGCGACAGGCAAGGGCCAAAAACTTATTGAGGAGACTTCAAAATTGCCTATCACAAAACAACCTAGTCTTGCAAGGGGGGTCACCTGGGTTTTCGGCCCCGTGCTTGGCGGCCAGCTAGGGAACCCTACCAAACCCACACATTTCTGAAAACTAGACACCAGGGGGATTTCAGGGAGGTATGGCTTGCGTGGATCCCCCAACGTTTTCTTACCCAGAATCCCCTGCAAATCTCAAATTTAGCTGAAAAAAATCACCTTTTCCACACATTTTTGTGTGGGAAAGTTGTGGGATCACCGGGCTGACACAAATTTCCTACCACCCAGCGTTCCCTCAGGTCTCCCGATAAAAATGGTGCCTCACTCGTGTGGGAGGCCCAAGTACCCGCGACAGGCAAGGGCCCAAAACATATTGAGGAGACATCAAAATTGCCTATCACAAAACAACCTGGGTTTGCAAGGGGGTCACTTGGGCTTTTGGCCCCGTGCTCGGCGGCCAGCTAGGGAACCCTACCAAACCCACACATTTCTGAAAACTAGACACCCGAGGGATTCCAGTCAGGTGTGGCTTGCGTAGATCCCCCAACGTTTTCTTACCCAGAATCCCCTGCAAACCTCAAATTTAGCTGAAAAAATCACTTTTTCCACACATTTTTGTGTGGGAAAGTTGTGGGATCACCGGGCTGACACAAATGTCCTACCACCCAGCGTTCCCCCATGTCTCCCGATAAAAATGGTACCTCACTCGTGTGGGAGGCCCAAGTACCCGCGACAGGCGACGGCCCAAAACATATTGAGGAGACATCAAAATTGCCTATCACAAAACAACCTGGTTTTGCAAGGGGGTCACCTGGGTTTTTGGCCCCGTGCTCGGCGGCCAGCTAGGGCACCCTACCAAACCCTCACATTTCTGAAAACTAGACACCCCGGGATTCCAGGGAGGTGTGGCTTGCATGGATCCCCCAACGTTTTCGTACCCAAAATCCCCTGCAAACCTCAAATTTAGCTGAAAAAAATCACTTTTTCCACACATTTTTGTGTGGGAAAGTTGTGGGATCACCGGGCTGACACAAATTTCCTACCACCCAGCGTTCCCCCAGGTCTCCCGATAAAAATGGTGCCTCACTCGTGTGGGAGGCCCAAGTACCCGCGACAGGCAAGGGCCCAAAACATATTGAGGAGATATCAAAATTGCCTATCACAAAACAACCTGATTTTGCAAGGGGGGTCACCTGGGTTTTAGGCCCCTTGTCGGCGGCCAGCTAGGGAACCCTACCAAACCCACATATTTCTGAAAACTAGACACCGAGGGGATTCTAGGGAGGTATGGCTTGCATGGATCCCCCAATGTTTTCTTACCCAGAATCCCCTGCAAACATCAAATTTAGATGAAAAAATCACTTTTTCCACACATTTTTGTGTGGGAAAGTTGTGGGATCACTGGGCTGACACAAATTTCCTACCACCCAGCGTTCCCCCAGGTCTCCCGATAAAAATGGTGCCTCACTCGTGTGGGAGGCCCAAGTACCCGCGACAGGCAAGGGCCCAAAACATATTGAGGAGACATCAAAATTGCCTAACACAAAACAACCTGGTTTTGCAAGGGGGTCACCTGGCTTTTTCGCCTCGTGCTTGGCGGCCAGCTAGGGAACCCTACCAGACCCACACATTTCTGAAAACTAGACACCCGGGGGATTTCAGGGAGGTATGACTTGCGTGGATACCCTAACGTTTTCTTACCCAGAATCCCTGCAAACCTCAAATTTAGCTGAAAACAATCACTTTTTCCATACATTTTTGTGTGGGAAAGTTGTGGGAACACCGTGCTGACACAAATTTCCTACCACCCAGCGTTCCCCCAGGTCTCCCGATAAAAATGGTGCCTCACTCGTGTGGGAGGCACAAGTACCCGCGACAGGCAAGGGCCCAAAACGTATTGAGGAGACATCAAAATTGCCTATCACAAAACAACCTGGTTTTGCAAGGGGGCACCTGGGTTTTTGGCCCCGTGCTCGGCGGCCAGCAAGGGAAACCTACCAAACCCACACATTTCTGAAAACTAGACACCCGGGGATTCCAGGGAGGTGTGGCTTGTGTGGATCCCCCAACGTTTTCTTACCCAGAATACCCTGCAAACCTGAAATTTGACTGAAGAAATCACTTTTTCCCCACATTTTTGTGTGGGAAAGTTGTGGGATCACTGGGCTGACACAAATTTCCTACCACCGAGCGTTCCCCCATGTCTCCCGATAAAAATGGTGCCTCACTCGTGTGGGAGGCCCAAGTACCCGCGACAGGCAAGGGCCCAAAACATATTGAGGAGACATCAAAATTGCCTATCACAAAACAACCTGGTTTTGCAAGGGGGTCACCTGGGTTTTAGGCCCCTTGTCGGCGGCCAGCTAGGGAACCCTACCAAACCCACATATTTCTGAAAACTAGACACCGAGGGGATTCTAGGGAGGTATGGCTTGCATGGATCCCCCAATGTTTTCTTACCCAGAATCCCCTGCAAACATCAAATTTAGATGAAAAAATCACTTTTTCCACACATTTTTGTGTGGGAAAGTTGTGGGATCACTGGGCTGACACAAATTTCCTACCACCCAGCGTTCCCCCAGGTCTCCCGATAAAAATGGTGCCTCACTCGTGTGGTAGGCCCAAGTACCCGCGACAGGCAAGGGCCCAAAACGTATTGAGGAGACATCAAAATTGCCTATCACAAAACAACCTGGTTTTGCAAGGGGGGTCACCTGGGTTTTTGGCCCCGTGCTCGGCGGCCAGCAAGGGAAACCTACCAAACCCACACATTTCTGAAAACTAGACATCCGGGGGATTCCAAGGAGGTGTGGCTTGTGTGGATCCCCCAATGTTTTCTTACCCAGAATACCCTGCAAACTTGAAATTTAACTGAAGAAATCACTTTTTCCCCACATTTTTGTGTGGGAAAGTTGTGGGATCACTGGGCTGACACAAATTTCCTACCACCGAGCGTTCCCCCATGTCTCCCGATAAAAATGGTGCCTCACTCGTGTGGGAGGCCCAAGTACCCGCGACAGGCAAGGGCCCAAAACATATTGAGGAGACATCAAAATTGCCTATCACAAAACAACCTGGTTTTGCAAGGGGGGTCACCTGGGTTTTAGGCCCCTTGTCGGCGGCCAGCTAGGGAACCCTACCAAACCCACATATTTCTGAAAACTAGACACCGAGGGGATTCTAGGGAGGTATGGCTTGCATGGATGCCCCAATGTTTTCTTACCCAGAATCCCCTGCAAACATCAAATTTAGATGAAAAAATCACTTTTTCCACACATTTTTGTGTGGGAAAGTTGTGGGATCACTGGGCTGACACAAATTTCCTACCACCCAGCGTTCCCCCATGTCTCCCGATATAAATGGTGCCTCACTCGTGTGGGAGGCCAAAGTACCCGCGACAGGCGAGGGCCCAAAACATATTGAGGAGACATCAAAATTGCCTAACACAAAACAACCTGGTTTTGCAAGGGGGGTCACCTGGCTTTTTCGCCCCGTGCTTGGTGGCCAGCTAGGGAACCCTACCAGACCCACACATTTCTGTAAACTAGACACCCGGGGGATTTCAGGGAGGTATGACTTGCGTGGATACTCCATCGTTTTCTTACCCAGAATCCCCTGCAAACCTCAAATTTAGCTGAAAACAATCACTTTTTCCATACATTTTTGTGTGGGAAAGTTGTGGGAACACCGTGCTGACACAAATTTCCTACCACCCAGCGTTCCCCCAGGTCTCCCGATAAAAATGGTGCCTCACTCGTGTGGGAGGCCCAAGTACCCGCGACAGGCAAGGGCCCAAAACATATTGAGGAGACATCAAAATTGCCTAACACAAAACAACCTGGTTTTGCAAGGGGGGTCACCTGGCTTTTTCGCCCCGTGCTTGGCGGCCAGCTAGGGAACCCTACCAGACCCACACATTTCTGAAAACTAGACACCCGGGGGATTTCAGGGAGGTATGACTTGCGTGGATACCCCAACGTTTTCTTACCCAGAATCCCCTGCAAACCTCAAATTTAGCTGAAAACAATCACTTTTTCCATACATTTTTGTGTGGGAAAGTTGTGGGAACACCGTGCTGACACAAATTTCCTACCACCCAGCGTTCCCCCAGGTCTCCCGATAAAAATGGTGCCTCACTCGTGTGGGAGGCCCAAGTACCCGCGACAGGCAAGGGCCCAAAACGTATTGAAGAGACATCAAAATTGCCTATCACAAAACAACCTGGTTTTGCAAGGGGGGTCACCTGGGTTTTTGGCCCCGTGCTCGGCGGCCAGCAAGGGAAACCTACCAAACCCACACATTTCTGAAAACTAGACACCCGGGGGATTCCTGGGAGGTGTGGCTTGTGTGGATCCCCCAACGTTTTCTTACCCAGAATACCCTGCAAACCTGAAATTTAACTGAAGAAATCACTTTTTCCCCACATTTTTGTGTGGGAAAGTTGTGGGATCACTGGGCTGACACAAATTTCCTACCACCGAGCGTTCCCCCATGTCTCCCGATAAAAATGGTGCCTCACTCGTGTGGGAGGCCCAAGTACCCGCGACAGGCAAGGGCCCAAAACATATTGAGGAGACATCAAAATTGCCTATCACAAAACAACCTGGTTTTGCAAGGGGGGTCACCTGGGTTTTAGGCCCCTTGTCGGCGGCCAGCTAGGGAACCCTACCAAACCCACATATTTCTGAAAACTAGACACCGAGGGGATTCTAGGGAGGTATGGCTTGCATGGATCCCCCAAATTTTTCTTACCCAGAATCCCCTGCAAACATCAAATTTAGATGAAAAAATCACTTTTTCCACACATTTTTGTGTGGGAAAGTTGTGGGATCACTCGGCTGACACAAATTTCCTACCACCCAGCGTTCCCCCAGGTCTCCCGATAAAAATGGTGCCTCACTCGTGTGGGAGGCCCAAGTACCCGCGACAGGCAAGGGCCCAAAACATATTGAGGAGACATCAAAATTGCCTAACACAAAACAACCTGGTTTTGCAAGGGGGTCACCTGGCTTTTTCGCCCCGTGCTTGGCGGCCAGCTAGGGAACCCTACCAGACCCACACATTTCTGAAAACTAGACACCCGGGGGATTTCAGGGAGGTATGACTTGCCTGGATACCCCAACGTTTTCTTACCCAGAATCCCCTGCAAACCTCAAATTTAGCTGAAAACAATCACTTTTTCCATACATTTTTGTGTGGGAAAGTTGTGGAACACCGTGCTGACACAAATTTCCTACCACCCAGCGTTCCCCCAGGTCTCCCGATAAAAATGGTGCCTCACTCGTGTGGGAGGCCCAAGTACCCGCGACAGGCAAGGGCCCAAAACATATTGAGGAGACATCAAAATTGCCTGTCACAAAACAACCTGGTTTTGCAAGGGGGGTCACCTGGGTTTTTGGCCCCGTGCTCGGCAGCCAGCTAGGGAACTCCACCAAACCCACACAGTTCTGAAAACTAGACACCCAGGGGATTCCAGGGAGGTATGGCTTGCATGGATCCCCCAATGTTTTCTTACCCAGAATCCCCTGCACACCTCAAATTTAGCTGAACAAATCACTTTTCCCACACATTTTTGTGTGGGAAAGTTGTGGGATCACTGGGCTGACACAAATTTCCTACCACCCAGCGTTCCCCCATGTCTCCCAATAAAAATGGCGCCTCACTCGTGTGGGAGGCCCAAGTACCCACGACAGGCGAGGGCCCAAAACATATTGAGGAGACATCAAAATTGCTTATCACAAAACAACCTGGTTTTGCAAGAGGGGTCACCTGGGTTTTTGGCCCCGTGCTCGGCGGCCAGCTAGGGCACCCTACTAAACCCACACATTTCTGAAAACTAGACAACCCGGGGATTCCAGGGAGGTGTGGCTTGCATGGATCCCCCAACGTTTTCGTACCCAGAATCCCCTGCAAACCTCAAATTTAGCTGAAAAAAATCACTTTTTCCACACATTTTTGTGTGGGAAAATTGTGGGATCACCGGGCTGACACAAATTTCCTACCACCCAGCGTTCCCCCAGGTCTCCCGATAAAAATGGTGCCTCACTCGTATGGGAGGCCCAAGTACCCGCGACAGGCAAGGGCCCAAAACATATTGAGGAGACTTCAAAATTGCCTATCACAAAACAACCTGGTTTTGCAAGGGGGTCACCTGGGTTTTCGGCCCCGTGCTTGGCGGCGAGCTAGGGAACCCTACCAAACCCACACATTTCTGAAAACTAGACACCAGGGGATTCCAAGGAGGTATGGCTTGCGTGGATCCTCCAAAGTTTTCTTACCCAGAATCCCCTGCAAACCTCATATTTAGCTGAAAAAATCACTTTTTCCACACATTTTTGTGTGGAAAAGTTGTGGAATCACCGGGCTGACACAAATTTCCTACCACCCAGCGTTCCCTCAGGTCTCCCGATAAAAATGGTGCCTCACTCGTGTGGGAGGCCCAAGTACCCGCGACAGGCAAGGGCCCAAAACATATTGAGGAGACATCAAAATTGCCTATCACAAAACAACCTGGGTTTGCAAGGGGGGTCACTTGGGTTTTTGGCCCCGTGCTCGGCGGCCAGCTAGGGAACCCTACCAAACCCACACATTTCTGAAAACTAGACACCCGAGGGATTCCAGTCAGGTGTGGCTTGCGTAGATCCCCCAACGTTTTCTTACCCAGAATCCCCTGCAAACCTCAAATTTAGCTGAAAAAATCACTTTTTCCACACATTTTTGTGTGGGAAAGTTGTGGGATCACTGGGCTGACACAAATGTCCTACCACCCAGCGTTCCCCCATGTCTCCCGATAAAAATGGTACCTCACTCGTGTGGGAGGCCCAAGTACCCGCGACAGGCGACGGCCCAAAACATATTGAGGAGACATCAAAATTGCCTATCACAAAACAACCTGGTTTTGCAAGGGGGTCACCTGGGTTTTTGGCCCCGTGCTCGGCGGCCAGCTAGGGCACCCTACCAAACCCACACATTTCTGAAAACTAGACACCCCGGGATTCCAGGGAGGTGTGGTTTGCATGGATCCCCCAACGTTTTCGTACCCAAAATCCCCTGCAAACCTCAAATTTAGCTGAAAAAAATCACTTTTTCCACACATTTTTGTGTGGGAAAGTTGTGGGATCACCGGGCTGACACAAATTTCCTACCACCCAGCGTTCCCCCAGGTCTCCCGATACAAAATGGTGCCTCACTCGTGTGGGAGGCCCAAGTACCCGCGACAGGCAAGGGCCCAAAACATATTGAGGAGATATCAAAATTGCCTATCACAAAACAACCTGATTTTGCAAGGGGGTCACCTGGGTTTTAGGCCCCTTGTCGGCAGCCAGCTAGGGAACCCCACCAAACCCACACAGTTCTGAAAACTAGACACCCAGGGGATTCCAGGAAGGTATGGCTTGCATGGATCCCCCAATGTTTTCTTACCCAGAATCCCCTGCACACCTCAAATTTAGCTGAACAAATCACTTTTCCCACACATTTTTGTGTGGGAAAGTTGTGGGATCACTGGGCTGACACAAATTTCCTACCACCCAGCGTTCCCCCATGTCTCCCAATAAAAATGGCGCCTCACTCGTGTGGGAGGCCCAAGTACCCACGACAGGCGAGGGCCCAAAACATATTGAGGAGACATCAAAATTGCTTATCACAAAACAACCTGGTTTTGCAAGAGGGTCACCTGGGTTTTGGCCCTGTGCTCGGCGGCCAGCTAGGGCACCCTACCAAACCCACACATTTCTGAAAACTAGACAACCCGGGGATTCCAGGGAGGTGTGGCTTGCATGGATCCCCCAACGTTTTCGTACCCAGAATCCCCTGCAAACCTCAAATTTAGCTGAAAAAATCCCTTTTTCCACACATTTTTGTGTGGGAAAATTGTGGAATCACCGGGCTGACACAAATTTCCTACCACCCAGCGTTCCCCCAGGTCTCCCGATAAAAATGGTGCCTCACTCGTATGGGAGGCCCAAGTACCCGCGACAGGCAAGGGCCCAAAACATATTGAGGAGACTTCAAAATTGCCTATCACAAAACAACCTGGTTTTGCAAGGGGGTCACCTGGGTTTTCGGCCCCGTGCTTGGCGGCCAGCTAGGGAACCCTACCAAACCCATACATTTCTGAAAACTAGACACCAGGGGATTCCAGGGAGGTATGGCTTGCGTGGATCCTCCAACGTTTTCTTACCCAGAATCCCCTGCAAACCTCAAATATAGCTGAAAAAAATCACTTTTTCCACACATTTTTGTGTGGAAAAGTTGTGGAATCACCGGGCTGACACAAATTTCCTACCACCCAGCGTTCCCTCAGGTCTCCCGATAAAAATGGTGCCTCACTCGTGTGGGAGGCCCAAGTACCCGCGACAGGCAAGGGCCCAAAACATATTGAGGAGACATCAAAATTGCCTATCACAAAACAACCTGGGTTTGCAAGGGGGTCACTTGGGTTTTGGCCCCGTGCTCGGCGGCCAGCTAGGGAACCCTACCAAACCCACACATTTCTGAAAACTAGACACCCGAGGGATTCCAGTCAGGTGTGGCTTGCGTAGATCCCCCAACGTTTTCTTACCCAGAATCCCCTGCAAACCTCAAATTTAGCTGAAAAAATCACTTTTTCCACACATTTTTGTGTGGGAAAGTTGTGGGATCACTGGGCTGACACAAATGTCCTACCACCCAGCGTTCCCCCATGTCTCCCGATAAAAATGGTACCTCACTCGTGTGGGAGGCCCAAGTACCCGCGACAGGCGACGGCCCAAAACATATTGAGGAGACATCAAAATTGCCTATCACAAAACAACCTGGTTTTGCAAGGGGGTCACCTGGGTTTTTGGCCCCGTGCTCGGCGGCCAGCTAGGGCACCCTACCAAACCCACACATTTCTGAAAACTAGACACCCCCGGGATTCCAGGGAGGTGTGGTTTGCATGGATCCCCCAACGTTTTCATACCCAAAATCCCCTGCAAACCTCAAATTTAGCTGAAAAAAATCACTTTTTCCACACATTTTTGTGTGGGAAAGTTGTGGGATCACCGGGCTGACACAAATTTCCTACCACCCAGCGTTCCCCCAGGTCTCCCGATAAAAATGGTGCCTCACTCGTGTGGGAGGCCCAAGTACCCGCGACAGGCAAGGGCCCAAAACATATTGAGGAGATATCAAAATTGCCTATCACAAAACAACCTGATTTTGCAAGGGGGGGTCACCTGGGTTTTAGGCCCCTTGTCGGCAGCCAGCTAGGGAACCCCACCAAACCCACACAGTTCTGAAAACTAGACACCCAGGGGATTCCAGGAAGGTATGGCTTGCATGGATCCCCCAATGTTTTCTTACCCAGAATCCCCTGCACACCTCAAATTTAGCTGAACAAATCACTTTTCCCACACATTTTTGTGTGGGAAAGTTGTGGGATCACTGGGCTGACACAAATTTCCTACCACCCAGCGTTCCCTCAGGTCTCCCGATAAAAATGGTGCCTCACTCGTGTGGGAGGCCCAAGTACCCGCGACAGGCAAGGGCCCAAAACATATTGAGGAGACATCAAAATTGCCTATCACAAAACAACCTGGGTTTGCAAGGGGGGTCACTTGGGTTTTTGGCCCCGTGCTCGGCGGCCAGCTAGGGAACCCTACCAAACCCACACATTTCTGAAAACTAGACACCCGAGGGATTCCAGTCAGGTGTGGCTTGCGTAGATCCCCCAACGTTTTCTTACCCAGAATCCCCTGCAAACCTCAAATTTAGCTGAAAAAAATCACTTTTTCCACACATTTTTGTGTGGGAAAGTTGTGGGATCACCGGGCTGACACAAATGTCCTACCACCCAGCGTTCCCCCATGTCTCCCGATAAAAATGGTACCTCACTCGTGTGGGAGGCCCAAGTACCCGCGACAGGCGACGGCCCAAAACATATTGAGGAGACATCAAAATTGCCTATCACAAAACAACCTGGTTTTGCAAGGGGGGTCACCTGGGTTTTTGGCCCCGTGCTCGGCGGCCAGCTAGGGCACCCTACCAAACCCTCACATTTCTGAAAACTAGACACCCCCGGGATTCCAGGGAGGTGTGGCTTGCATGGATCCCCCAACGTTTTCGTACCCAAAATCCCTTGCAAACCTCAAATTTAGCTGAAAAAAATCACTTTTTCCACACATTTGTGTGTGGGAAAGTTGTGGGATCACCGGGCTGACACAAATTTCCTACCACCCAGCGTTCCCCCAGGTCTCCCGATAAAAATGGTGCCTCACTCGTGTGGGAGGCCCAAGTACCCGCGACAGGCAAGGGCCCAAAACATATTGAGGAGACATCAAAATTGCCTAACACAAAACAACCTGGTTTTGCAAGGGGGGTCACCTGGCTTTTTCGCCCCGTGCTTGGCGGCCAGCTAGGGAACCCTACCAGACCCACACATTTCTGAAAACTAGACACCCGGGGGATTTCAGGGAGGTATGACTTGCCTGGATACCCCAACGTTTTCTTACCCAGAATCCCCTGCAAACCTCAAATTTAGCTGAAAACAATCACTTTTTCCATACATTTTTGTGTGGGAAAGTTGTGGGAACACCGTGCTGACACAAATTTCCTACCACCCAGCGTTCCCCCAGGTCTCCCGATAAAAATGGTGCCTCACTCGTGTGGGAGGCCCAAGTACCCGCGACAGGCAAGGGCCCAAAACATATTGAGGAGACATCAAAATTGCCTGTCACAAAACAACCTGGTTTTGCAAGGGGGGTCACCTGGGTTTTTGGCCCCGTGCTCGGTAGCCAGCTAGGGAACTCCACCAAACCCACACAGTTCTGAAAACTAGACACCCAGGGGATTCCAGGGAGGTATGGCTTGCATGGATCCCCCAATGTTTTCTTACCCAGAATCCCCTGCACACCTCAAATTTAGCTGAACAAATCACTTTTCCCACACATTTTTGTGTGGGAAAGTTGTGGGATCACTGGGCTGACACAAATTTCCTACCACCCAGCGTTCCCCCATGTCTCCCAATAAAAATGGCGCCTCACTCGTGTGGGAGGCCCAAGTACCCACGACAGGCGAGGGCCCAAAACATATTGAGGAGACATCAAAATTGCTTATCACAAAACAACCTGGTTTTGCAAGAGGGGTCACCTGGGTTTTTGGCCCCGTGCTCGGCGGCCAGCTAGGGCACCCTACTAAACCCACACATTTCTGAAAACTAGACAACCCGGGGATTCCAGGGAGGTGTGGCTTGCATGGATCCCCCAACGTTTTCGTACCCAGAATCCCCTGCAAACCTCAAATTTAGCTGAAAAAAATCACTTTTTCCACACATTTTTGTGTGGGAAAATTGTGGGATCACCGGGCTGACACAAATTTCCTACCACCCAGCGTTCCCCCAGGTCTCCCGATAAAAATGGTGCCTCACTCGTATGGGAGGCCCAAGTACCCGCGACAGGCAAGGGCCCAAAACATATTGAGGAGACTTCAAAATTGCCTATCACAAAACAACCTGGTTTTGCAAGGGGGGTCACCTGGGTTTTCGGCCCCGTGCTTGGCGGCGAGCTAGGGAACCCTACCAAACCCACACATTTCTGAAAACTAGACACCAGGGGGATTCCAAGGAGGTATGGCTTGCGTGGATCCTCCAAAGTTTTCTTACCCAGAATCCCCTGCAAACCTCATATTTAGCTGAAAAAAATCACTTTTTCCACACATTTTTGTGTGGGAAAGTTGTGGAATCACCGGGCTGACACAAATTTCCTACCACCCAGCGTTCCCTCAGGTCTCCCGATAAAAATGGTGCCTCACTCGTGTGGGAGGCCCAAGTACCCGCGACAGGCAAGGGCCCAAAACATATTGAGGAGACATCAAAATTGCCTATCACAAAACAACCTGGGTTTGCAAGGGGGTCACTTGGGTTTTGGCCCCGTGCTCGGCGGCCAGCTAGGGAACCCTACCAAACCCACACATTTCTGAAAACTAGACACCCGAGGGATTCCAGTCAGGTGTGGCTTGCGTAGATCCCCCAACGTTTTCTTACCCAGAATCCCCTGCAAACCTCAAATTTAGCTGAAAAAATCACTTTTTCCACACATTTTTGTGTGGGAAAGTTGTGGGATCACTGGGCTGACACAAATGTCCTACCACCCAGCGTTCCCCCATGTCTCCCGATAAAAATGGTACCTCACTCGTGTGGGAGGCCCAAGTACCCGCGACAGGCGACGGCCCAAAACATATTGAGGAGACATCAAAATTGCCTATCACAAAACAACCTGGTTTTGCAAGGGGGTCACCTGGGTTTTTGGCCCCGTGCTCGGCGGCCAGCTAGGGCACCCTACCAAACCCACACATTTCTGAAAACTAGACACCCCGGGATTCCAGGGAGGTGTGGTTTGCATGGATCCCCCAACGTTTTCGTACCCAAAATCCCCTGCAAACCTCAAATTTAGCTGAAAAAAATCACTTTTTCCACACATTTTTGTGTGGGAAAGTTGTGGGATCACCGGGCTGACACAAATTTCCTACCACCCAGCGTTCCCCCAGGTCTCCCGATACAAAATGGTGCCTCACTCGTGTGGGAGGCCCAAGTACCCGCGACAGGCAAGGGCCCAAAACATATTGAGGAGATATCAAAATTGCCTATCACAAAACAACCTGATTTTGCAAGGGGGTCACCTGGGTTTTAGGCCCCTTGTCGGCAGCCAGCTAGGGAACCCCACCAAACCCACACAGTTCTGAAAACTAGACACCCAGGGGATTCCAGGAAGGTATGGCTTGCATGGATCCCCCAATGTTTTCTTACCCAGAATCCCCTGCACACCTCAAATTTAGCTGAACAAATCACTTTTCCCACACATTTTTGTGTGGGAAAGTTGTGGGATCACTGGGCTGACACAAATTTCCTACCACCCAGCGTTCCCCCATGTCTCCCAATAAAAATGGCGCCTCACTCGTGTGGGAGGCCCAAGTACCCACGACAGGCGAGGGCCCAAAACATATTGAGGAGACATCAAAATTGCTTATCACAAAACAACCTGGTTTTGCAAGAGGGTCACCTGGGTTTTTGGCCCTGTGCTCGGCGGCCAGCTAGGGCACCCTACCAAACCCACACATTTCTGAAAACTAGACAACCCGGGGATTCCAGGGAGGTGTGGCTTGCATGGATCCCCCAACGTTTTCGTACCCAGAATCCCCTGCAAACCTCAAATTTAGCTGAAAAAATCCCTTTTTCCACACATTTTTGTGTGGGAAAATTGTGGAATCACCGGGCTGACACAAATTTCCTACCACCCAGCGTTCCCCCAGGTCTCCCGATAAAAATGGTGCCTCACTCGTATGGGAGGCCCAAGTACCCGCGACAGGCAAGGGCCCAAAACATATTGAGGAGACTTCAAAATTGCCTATCACAAAACAACCTGGTTTTGCAAGGGGGTCACCTGGGTTTTCGGCCCCGTGCTTGGCGGCCAGCTAGGGAACCCTACCAAACCCATACATTTCTGAAAACTAGACACCAGGGGATTCCAGGGAGGTATGGCTTGCGTGGATCCTACAACGTTTTCTTACCCAGAATCCCCTGCAAACCTCAAATATAGCTGAAAAAATCACTTTTTCCACACATTTTTGTGTGGAAAAGTTGTGGAATCACCGGGCTGACACAAATTTCCTACCACCCAGCGTTCCCTCAGGTCTCCCGATAAAAATGGTGCCTCACTCGTGTGGGAGGCCCAAGTACCCGCGACAGGCAAGGGCCCAAAACATATTGAGGAGACATCAAAATTGCCTATCACAAAACAACCTGGGTTTGCAAGGGGGGTCACTTGGGTTTTTGGCCCCGTGCTCGGCGGCCAGCTAGGGAACCCTACCAAACCCACACATTTCTGAAAACTAGACACCTGAGGGATTCCAGTCAGGTGTGGCTTGCGTAGATCCCCCAACGTTTTCTTACCCAGAATCCCCTGCAAACCTCAAATTTAGCTGAAAAAATCACTTTTTCCACACATTTTTGTGTGGGAAAGTTGTGGGATCACTGGGCTGACACAAATGTCCTACCACCCAGCGTTCCCCCATGTCTCCCGATAAAAATGGTACCTCACTCGTGTGGGAGGCCCAAGTACCCGCGACAGGCGACGGCCCAAAACATATTGAGGAGACATCAAAATTGCCTATCACAAAACAACCTGGTTTTGCAAGGGGGTCACCTGGGTTTTTGGCCCCGTGCTCGGCGGCCAGCTAGGGCACCCTACCAAACCCACACATTTCTGAAAACTAGACACCCCCGGGATTCCAGGGAGGTGTGGTTTGCATGGATCCCCCAACGTTTTCATACCCAAAATCCCCTGCAAACCTCAAATTTAGCTGAAAAAAATCACTTTTTCCACACATTTTTGTGTGGGAAAGTTGTGGGATCACCGGGCTGACACAAATTTCCTACCACCCAGCGTTCCCCCAGGTCTCCCGATAAAAATGGTGCCTCACTCGTGTGGGAGGCCCAAGTACCCGCGACAGGCAAGGGCCCAAAACATATTGAGGAGATATCAAAATTGCCTAACACAAAACAACCTGATTTTGCAAGGGGGGGTCACCTGGGTTTTAGGCCCCTTGTCGGCAGCCAGCTAGGGAACCCCACCAAACCCACACAGTTCTGAAAACTAGACACCCAGGGGATTCCAGGAAGGTATGGCTTGCATGGATCCCCCAATGTTTTCTTACCCAGAATCCCCTGCACACCTCAAATTTAGCTGAACAAATCACTTTTCCCACACATTTTTGTGTGGGAAAGTTGTGGGATCACTGGGCTGACACAAATTTCCTACCACCCAGCGTTCCCTCAGGTCTCCCGATAAAAATGGTGCCTCACTCGTGTGGGAGGCCCAAGTACCCGCGACAGGCAAGGGCCCAAAACATATTGAGGAGACATCAAAATTGCCTATCACAAAACAACCTGGGTTTGCAAGGGGGTCACTTGGGTTTTGGCCCCGTGCTCGGCGGCCAGCTAGGGAACCCTACCAAACCCACACATTTCTGAAAACTAGACACCCGAGGGATTCCAGTCAGGTGTGGCTTGCGTAGATCCCCCAACGTTTTCTTACCCAGAATCCCCTGCAAACCTCAAATTTAGCTGAAAAAATCACTTTTTCCACACATTTTTGTGTGGGAAAGTTGTGGGATCACCGGGCTGACACAAATGTCCTACCACCCAGCGTTCCCCCATGTCTCCCGATAAAAATGGTACCTCACTCGTGTGGGAGGCCCAAGTACCCGCGACAGGCGACGGCCCAAAACATATTGAGGAGACATCAAAATTGCCTATCACAAAACAACCTGGTTTTGCAAGGGGGTCACCTGGGTTTTTGGCCCCGTGCTCGGCGGCCAGCTAGGGCACCCTACCAAACCCTCACATTTCTGAAAACTAGACACCCCCGGGATTCCAGGGAGGTGTGGCTTGCATGGATCCCCCAACGTTTTCGTACCCAAAATCCCCTGCAAACCTCAAATTTAGCTGAAAAAAATCACTTTTTCCACACATTTGTGTGTGGGAAAGTTGTGGGATCACCGGGCTGACACAAATTTCCTACCACCCAGCGTTCCCCCAGGTCTCCCGATAAAAATGGTGCCTCACTCGTGTGGGAGGCCCAAGTACCCGCGACAGGCAAGGGCCCAAAACATATTGAGGAGATATCAAAATTGCCTATCACAAAACAACCTGATTTTGCAAGGGGGGTCACCTGGGTTTTAGGCCCCTTGTCGGCGGCCAGCTATGGAACCCTACCAAACCCACATATTTCTGAAAACTAGACACCGAGGGGATTCTAGGGAGGTATGGCTTGCATGGATCCCCCAATGTTTTCTTACCCAGAATCCCCTGCAAACATCAAATTTAGATGAAAAAATCACTTTTTCCACACATTTTTGTGTGGGAAAGTTGTGGGATCACTGGGCTGACACAAATTTCCTACCACCCAGATTTCCCCCAGGTCTCCCGATAAAAATGGTGCCTCACTCGTGTGGGAGGCCCAAGTACCCGCGACAGGCAAGGGCCCAAAACATATTGAGGAGACATCAAAATTGCCTATCACAAAACAACCTGGTTTTGCAAGGGGGGTCACCTGGCTTTTTCGCCCCGTGCTTGGCGGCCAGCTAGGGAACCCTACCAGACCCACACATTTCTGAAAACTAGACACCCGGGGGATTTCAGGGAGGTATGACTTGCGTGGATACCCTAACGTTTTCTTACCCAGAATCCCCTGCAAACCTCAAATTTAGCTGAAAACAATCACTTTTTCCATACATTTTTGTGTGGGAAAGTTGTGGGAACACCGTGCTGACACAAATTTCCTACCACCCACGTTCCCCCAGGTCTCCCGATAAAAATGGTGCCTCACTCGTGTGGGAGGCCCAAGTACCCGCGACAGGCAAGGGCCCAAAACGTATTGAGGAGACATCAAAATTGCCTATCACAAAACAACCTGGTTTTGCAAGGGGGTCACCTGGGTTTTTGGCCCCGTGCTCGGCGGCCAGCAAGGGAAACCTACCAAACCCACACATTTCTGAAAACTAGACACCCGGGGGATTCCAGGGAGGTGTGGCTTGTGTGGATCCCCCAACGTTTTCTTACCCAGAATACCCTGCAAACCTGAAATTTGACTGAAGAAATCACTTTTTCCCCACATTTTTGTGTGGGAAAGTTGTGGGATCACTGGGCTGACACAAATTTCCTACCACCGAGCGTTCCCCATGTCTCCCGATAAAAATGGTGCCTCACTCGTGTGGGAGGCCCAAGTACCCGCGACAGGCAAGGGCCCAAAACATATTGAGGAGACATCAAAATTGCCTATCACAAAACAACCTGGTTTTGCAAGGGGGTCACCTGGGTTTTAGGCCCCTTGTCGGCGGCCAGCTAGGGAACCCTACCAAACCCACATATTTCTGAAAACTAGACACCGAGGGGATTCTAGGGAGGTATGGCTTGCATGGATCCCCCAATGTTTTCTTACCCAGAATCCCCTGCAAACATCAAATTTAGATGAAAAAATCACTTTTTCCACACATTTTTGTGTGGGAAAGTTGTGGGATCACTGGGCTGACACAAATTTCCTTCCACCCAGCGTTCCCCCATGTCTCCCGATATAAATGGTGCCTCACTCGTGTGGGAGGCCAAAGTACCCGCGACAGGCGAGGGCCCAAAACATATTGAGGAGACATCAAAATTGCCTAACACAAAACAACCTGGTTTTGCAAGGGGGTCACCTGGCTTTTTCGCCCCGTGCTTGGTGGCCAGCTAGGGAACCCTACCAGACCCACACATTTCTGAAAACTAGACACCCGGGGGATTTCAGGGAGGTATGACTTGCGTGGATACCCCAACGTTTTCTTACCCAGAATCCCCTGCAAACCTCAAATTTAGCTGAAAACAATCACTTTTTCCATACATTTTTGTGTGGGAAAGTTGTGGGAACACCGTGCTGACACAAATTTCCTACCACCCAGCGTTCCCCCAGGTCTCCCGATAAAAATGGTGCCTCACTCGTGTGGGAGGCCCAAGTACCCGCGACAGGCAAGGGCCCAAAACATATTGAGGAGACATCAAAATTGCCTAACACAAAACAACCTGGGTTTGCAAGGGGGTCACTTGGGTTTTGGCCCCGTGCTCGGCGGCCAGCTAGGGAACCCTACCAAACCCACACATTTCTGAAAACTAGACACCCGAGGGATTCCAGTCAGGTGTGGCTTGCGTAGATCCCCCAACGTTTTCTTACCCAGAATCCCCTGCAAACCTCAAATTTAGCTGAAAAAATCACTTTTTCCACACATTTTTGTGTGGGAAAGTTGTGGGATCACTGGGCTGACACAAATGTCCTACCACCCAGCGTTCCCCCATGTCTCCCGATAAAAATGGTACCTCACTCGTGTGGGAGGCCCAAGTACCCGCGACAGGCGACGGCCCAAAACATATTGAGGAGACATCAAAATTGCCTATCACAAAACAACCTGGTTTTGCAAGGGGGTCACCTGGGTTTTGGCCCCGTGCTCGGCGGCCAGCTAGGGCACCCTACCAAACCCACACATTTCTGAAAACTAGACACCCCGGGATTCCAGGGAGGTGTGGTTTGCATGGATCCCCCAACGTTTTCGTACCCAAAATCCCCTGCAAACCTCAAATTTAGCTGAAAAAAATCACTTTTTCCACACATTTTTGTGTGGGAAAGTTGTGGGATCACCGGGCTGACACAAATTTCCTACCACCCAGCGTTCCCCCAGGTCTCCCGATAAAAATGGTGCCTCACTCGTGTGGGAGGCCCAAGTACCCGCGACAGGCAAGGGCCCAAAACATATTGAGGAGATATCAAAATTGCCTATCACAAAACAACCTGATTTTGCAAGGGGGGTCACCTGGGTTTTAGGCCCCTTGTCGGCGGCCAGCTAGGGAACCCCACCAAACCCACACAGTTCTGAAAACTAGACACCCAGGGGATTCCAGGAAGGTATGGCTTGCATGGATCCCCCAATGTTTTCTTACCCAGAATCCCCTGCACACCTCAAATTTAGCTGAACAAATCACTTTTCCCACACATTTTTGTGTGGGAAAGTTGTGGGATCACTGGGCTGACACAAATTTCCTACCACCCAGCGTTCCCCCATGTCTCCCAATAAAAATGGCGCCTCACTCGTGTGGGAGGCCCAAGTACCCACGACAGGCGAGGGCCCAAAACATATTGAGGAGACATCAAAATTGCTTATCACAAAACAACCTGGTTTTGCAAGAGGGTCACCTGGGTTTTTGGCCCTGTGCTCGGCGGCCAGCTAGGGCACCCTACCAAACCCACACATTTCTGAAAACTAGACAACCCGGGGATTCCAGGGAGGTGTGGCTTGCATGGATCCCCCAACGTTTTCGTACCCAGAATCCCCTGCAAACCTCAAATTTAGCTGAAAAAAATCCCTTTTTCCACACATTTTTGTGTGGGAAAATTGTGGAATCACCGGGCTGACACAAATTTCCTACCACCCAGCGTTCCCCCAGGTCTCCCGATAAAAATGGTGCCTCACTCGTATGGGAGGCCCAAGTACCCGCGACAGGCAAGGGCCCAAAACATATTGAGGAGACTTCAAAATTGCCTATCACAAAACAACCTGGTTTTGCAAGGGGGGTCACCTGGGTTTTCGGCCCCGTGCTTGGCGGCCAGCTAGGGAACCCTACCAAACCCATACATTTCTGAAAACTAGACACCAGGGGGATTCCAGGGAGGTATGGCTTGCGTGGATCCTCCAACGTTTTCTTACCCAGAATCCCCTGCAAACCTCAAATATAGCTGAAAAAAATCACTTTTTCCACACATTTTTGTGTGGAAAAGTTGTGGAATCACCGGGCTGACACAAATTTCCTACCACCCAGCGTTCCCTCAGGTCTCCCGATAAAAATGGTGCCTCACTCGTGTGGGAGGCCCAAGTACCCGCGACAGGCAAGGGCCCAAAACATATTGAGGAGACATCAAAATTGCCTATCACAAAACAACCTGGGTTTGCAAGGGGGGTCACTTGAGTTTTTGGCCCCGTGCTCGGCGGCCAGCTAGGGAACCCTACCAAACCCACACATTTCTGAAAACTAGACACCCGAGGGATTCCAGTCAGGTGTGGCTTGCGTAGATCCCCCAACGTTTTCTTACCCAGAATCCCCTGCAAACCTCAAATTTAGCTGAAAAAATCACTTTTTCCACACATTTTTGTGTGGGAAAGTTGTGGGATCACCGGGCTGACACAAATTTCCTACCACCCAGCGTTCCCCCAGGTCTCCCGATAAAAATGGTGCCTCACTCGTGTGGGAGGCCCAAGTACCCGCGACAGGCAAGGGCCCAAAACATATTGAGGAGATATCAAAATTGCCTATCACAAAACAACCTGATTTTGCAAGGGGGTCACCTGGGTTTTAGGCCCCTTGTCGGCGGCCAGCTATGGAACCCTACCAAACCCACATATTTCTGAAAACTAGACACCGAGGGATTCTAGGGAGGTATGGCTTGCATGGATCCCCCAATGTTTTCTTACCCAGAATCCCCTGCAAACATCAAATTTAGATGAAAAAATCACTTTTTCCACACATTTTTGTGTGGGAAAGTTGTGGGATCACTGGGCTGACACAAATTTCCTACCACCCAGCTTTCCCCAGGTCTCCCGATAAAAATGGTGCCTCACTCGTGTGGGAGGCCCAAGTACCCGCGACAGGCAAGGGCCCAAAACATATTGAGGAGACATCAAAATTGCCTAACACAAAACAACCTGGTTTTGCAAGGGGGTCACCTGGCTTTTTCGCCCCGTGCTTGGCGGCCAGCTAGGGAACCCTACCAGACCCACACATTTCTGAAAACTAGACACCCGGGGGATTTCAGGGAGGTATGACTTGCGTGGATACCCTAACGTTTTCTTACCCAGAATCCCCTGCAAACCTCAAATTTAGCTGAAAACAATCACTTTTTCCATACATTTTTGTGTGGGAAAGTTGTGGGAACACCGTGCTGACACAAATTTCCTACCACCCACGTTCCCCCAGGTCTCCCGATAAAAATGGTGCCTCACTCGTGTGGGAGGCCCAAGTACCCGCGACAGGCAAGGGCCCAAAACGTATTGAGGAGACATCAAAATTGCCTATCACAAAACAACCTGGTTTTGCAAGGGGGGTCACCTGGGTTTTTGGCCCCGTGCTCGGCGGCCAGCAAGGGAAACCTACCAAACCCACACATTTCTGAAAACTAGACACCCGGGGGATTCCAGGGAGGTGTGGCTTGTGTGGATCCCCCAACGTTTTCTTACCCAGAATACCCTGCAAACCTGAAATTTGACTGAAGAAATCACTTTTTCCCCACATTTTTGTGTGGGAAAGTTGTGGGATCACTGGGCTGACACAAATTTCCTACCACCGAGCGTTCCCCCATGTCTCCCGATAAAAATGGTGCCTCACTCGTGTGGGAGGCCCAAGTACCCGCGACAGGCAAGGGCCCAAAACATATTGAGGAGACATCAAAATTGCCTATCACAAAACAACCTGGTTTTGCAAGGGGGTCACCTGGGTTTTAGGCCCTTGTCGGCGGCCAGCTAGGGAACCCTACCAAACCCACATATTTCTGAAAACTAGACACCGAGGGGATTCTAGGGAGGTATGGCTTGCATGGATCCCCCAATGTTTTCTTACCCAGAATCCCCTGCAAACATCAAATTTAGATGAAAAAATCACTTTTTCCACACATTTTGTGTGGGAAAGTTGTGGGATCACTGGGCTGACACAAATTTCCTACCACCCAGCGTTCCCCATGTCTCCCGATATAAATGGTGCCTCACTCGTGTGGGAGGCCAAAGTACCCGCGACAGGCGAGGGCCCAAAACATATTGAGGAGACATCAAAATTGCCTAACACAAAACAACCTGGTTTTGCAAGGGGGTCACCTGGCTTTTTCGCCCCGTGCTTGGTGGCCAGCTAGGGAACCCTACCAGACCCACACATTTCTGAAAACTAGACACCCGGGGGATTTCAGGGAGGTATGACTTGCGTGGATACCCCAACGTTTTCTTACCCAGAATCCCCTGCAAACCTCAAATTTAGCTGAAAACAATCACTTTTTCCATACATTTTTGTGTGGGAAAGTTGTGGGAACACCGTGCTGACACAAATTTCCTACCACCCAGCGTTCCCCCAGGTGTCTTGATAAAAATGGTGCCTCACTCGTGTGGGAGGCCCAAGTACCCGCGACAGGCAAGGGCCCAAAACATATTGAGGAGACATCAAAATTGCCTAACACAAAACAACCTGGTTTTGCAAGGGGGGTCACCTGGGTTTTTGGCCCCGTGCTTGGCGGCCAGCAAGGGAAACCTACCAAACCCACACATTTCTGAAAACTAGACACACGGGCGATTCCAGGGAGGTGTGGCTTGTGTGGATCCCCCAACGTTTTCTTACCCAGAATACCCTGCAAACCTGAAATTTAACTGAAGAAATCACTTTTTCCCCACATTTTTGTGTGGGAAAGTTGTGGGATCACTGGGCTGACACAAATTTCCTACCACCGAGCGTTCCCCATGTCTCCCGATAAAAATGGTGCCTCACTCGTGTGGGAGGCCCAAGTACCCGCGACAGGCAAGGGCCCAAAACATATTGAGGAGACATCAAAATTGCCTAACACAAAACAACCTGGTTTTGCAAGGGGTCACCTGGGTTTAGGCCCTTGTCGGCGGCCAGCTAGGGAACCCTACCAAACCCACATATTTCTGAAAACTAGACACCGAGGGATTCTAGGGAGGTATGGCTTGCATGGATCCCCCAATGTTTTCTTACCCAGAATCCCTGCAAACATCAAATTTAGATGAAAAATCACTTTTTCCACACATTTTTGTGTGGGAAAGTGGTGGGATCACTGGGCTGACACAAATTTCCTACCACCCACCGTTCCCCCATGTCTCCCGATATAAATGGTGCCTCACTCGTGTGGGAGGCCCAAGTACCCGCGACAGGCGAGGACCCAAAACATATTGAGGAGACATCAAAATTGCCGAACACAAAACAACCTGGTTTTGCAAGGGGGTCACCTGGCTTTTCGCCCCGTGCTTGGCGGCCAGCTAGGGAACCTTACCAGACCCACACATTTCTGAAAACTAGACACCCGGGGATTTCAGGGAGGTATGACTTGCGTGGATACCCCAACGTTTTCTTACCCAGAATCCCCTGCAAACCTCAAATTTAGCTGAAAACAATCACTTTTTCCATACATTTTTGTGTGGGAAAGTTGTGGGAACACCGTGCTGACACAAATTTCCTACCACCCAGCGTTCCCCAGGTCTCCCGATAAAAATGGTGCCTCACTCGTGTGGGAGGCCCAAGTACCCGCGACAGGCAAGGGCCCAAAACGTATTGAGGAGACATCAAAATTGCCTATCACAAAACAACCTGGTTTTGCAAGGGAGTCACCTGGGTTTTGGCCCCGTGCTCGGCGGCCAGCAAGGAAACCTACCAAACCCACACATTTCTGAAAACTAGACACCCGGGGATTCCAGGGAGGTGTGGCTTGTGTGGATCCCCCAACGTTTTCTTACCCAGAATACCCTGCAAACCTGAAATTTAACTGAAGAAATCACTTTTTCCCCACATTTTTGTGTGGGAAAGCTGTGGGATCACTGGGCTGACACAAATTTCCTACCACCGAGCGTTCCCCCATGTCTCCCAATAAAAATGGTGCCTCACTCGTGTGGGAGGCCCAAGTACCCGCGACAGGCAAGGGCCCAAAACATATTGAGGAGACATCAAAATTGCCTATCACAAAACAACCTGGTTTTGCAAGGGGGTCACCTGGGTTTTTGGCCCAGTGCTCGGCTGCGAGCAAGGGAACCCTACTAAACCCACACATTTCTGAAAACTAGACACCCGGGGGATTCCATGGAGGTGTGGCTTGTGTGGATCCCCCAACGTTTTCTTACCCAGAATACCCTGCAAACCTGAAATTTAACTGAAAAAATCACTTTTTCCACAAATTTTTGTGTGGGAAAGTTGTGGGATCACCGGGCTGACACAAATTTCCTACCACCCAGCGTTCCCTCAGGTCTCCCGATAAAAATGGTGCCTCACTCGTGTTGGAGGCCCAAGTACCCACGACAGGCAAGGGCCCAAAACATATTGAGGAGACATCAAAATTGCCTATCACAAAACAACCTGGTTTTGCAAGGGGGGTCACCTGGGTTTTTGGCCCCGTGCTCGGCAGCCAGCTAGGGAACCCTACCAAACCCACACATTTCTAAAAACTAGACACACGGGGAATTCCAGGCAGGTGTGGCTTGCGTAGATCCCCCAACGTTTTCTTACCCAGAATCCCGTCCAAACCTCAAATTTAGCTGAAAAAATTACTTTTTCCAAACATTTTTGCGTGGGAAAGTTGTGGGATCACCGGGCTGACACAAATTTCCTACCACCAAGCGTTCCCCCAGGTCTTCCGATAAACGTTTTGTGATAGGCAATTTTGATGTCTCCTCAATACGATTTGGGCCCTTGCCTGTCGCGGGTACTTGGGCCTCCCACACGAGTGAGGCACCATTTTTATCGGGAGACCCGGGGAAACGCAGGGTGGTAGGAAATTTGTGTTAGCCCGGTGATCCCACAACTTTCCCACACAAAAATGTGTGGAAAAAGTGATTTTTTTCTGCTAAATTTGAGGTTTGCAGGGGATTCTGGCTAAGAAAACGTTGGGGGATCCACGCAAGCCATACCTCCCTGCAATCCCCGGGGTGTCTAGTTTTCAGAAATGTGTGGGTTTGGTAGGGTTCCCTAGCTGGCCGCCGAGCACGGGGCCAAAAACCCAGGTGACCCCCCTTGCAAAACCAGGTTGTTTTGTGATAGGCAATTTTGATGTCTCCTCAATATGTTTTGGGCCCTTGCCTGTCGCGGGTACTTGGGCCTCCCACACGAGTGAGGCACCATTTTTATCGGGAGACCTGGGGGAACGCTGGGTGGTAGGAAATTTGTGTCAGCCCGGTGATCCCACAACTTTCCCTCACAAAAATGTGTGGAAAAAGTAATGTTTTCAGCTGAATTTGAGGTTTGCAGTGGATTCTGGGAAAGAAAACGTTGGGGGATCCACGCAAGCCATACCTCCCTGGAATCCTCCAGGTGTCTAGTTTTCAGAAATGTATGGGCATGGTAGGTTTCCCTAGCTGGCCGCGAGCAGGGGGCAAAAAACCCAGGTGACCCCCCTTGCAAAACCATGTTGTTTTGTGATAGGCAATTTTGATGTCTCCTCAATACGATTTGGGCCTTTGCCTGTCGCGGGTACTTGGGCCTCCCACACGAGTGAGGCACCATTTTTATCGGGAGACCCGGGGGAACGCTGGGTGGTAGGAAATTTGTGTTAGCCCGGTGATCCCACAACTTTCCCACACAAAAATGTGTGGAAAAAGTGATTTTTTCAGCTAAATTTGAGGTTTGCAGGGGATTCTGGGTAAGAAAACGTTGGGGGATCCACGCAAGCCATACCTCCCTGGAATCCTCCAGGTGTCTAGTTTTCAGAAATGTGTGGGTTTGGTAGGTTTCCTTAGCTGGCCGCCGAGCACGGGGCCAAAAACCCAGGTGACCCCCCTTGCAAAACCAGGTTGTTTTGTGATAGGCAATTTTGATGTCTCCTCAATACGTTTTGGGCCCCTGCCTGTTGCGGGTACTTGGGCCTCCCACACGAGTGAGGCACCATTTTTATCGGAGAACTGGGAGAACGCTGGGTGGTAGAAAATTTGTGTCAGCCCGGTGATCCCACAACTTTCCCTCACAAAAATGTGTGGAAAAAGTGATTTTTTCAGCTGAATTTGAGGTTTGCAGTGGATTCTGGGAAAGAAAACGTTGGGGGATCCACGCAAGCCATACCTCCCTGGAATCCTCCAGGTGTCTAGTTTTCAGAAATGTATGGGCATGGTAGGTTTCCCTAGCTGGCCGCGAGCACGAGGCCAAAAACCCAGGTGACCCCCCTTGCAAAACCATGTTGTTTTGTGATAGGCAATTTTGATGTCTCCTGAATACGATTTGGGCCTTTGCCTGTCGCGGGTACTTAGGCCTCCCACACGAGTGAGGCACCATTTTTATCGGGAGACCCGGGGGAACGCTGGGTGGTAGGAAATTTGTGTTAGCCCGGTGATCCCACAACTTTCCCACACAAAAATGTGTGGAAAAAGTGATTTTTTGCAGCTAAATTTGAGGTTTCCAGGGGATTCTGTTGTGAGAAAACGTTGGGGGATCCACGCAAGCCATATCTCCCTGGAATCCTCCAGGTGTCTAGTTTTCAGAAATGGGTGGGTTTGGTAGGTTTCCCTAGCTGGCCGCCGAGCACGGGGCCAAAAACCCAGGTGACCCCCCTTGCAAAACCATGTTGTTTTGTGATAGGCAATTTTGATGTCTCCTCAATACGTTTTGGGCCCCTGCCTGTTGCGGGTACTTGGGCGTCCCACACGAGTGAGGCACCATTTTGATCGGGAGAACTGGGAGAACGCTGGGTGGTAGAAAATTTGTGTCAGCCCGGTGATCCCACAACTTTCCCTCACAAAAATGTGTGGAAAAAGTAATGTTTTCAGCTGAATTTGAGGTTTGCAGTGGATTCTGGGAAAGAAAACGTTGGGGGATCCACGCAAGCCATACCTCCCTGGAATCCTCCAGGTGTCTAGTTTTCAGAAATGTATGGGCATGGTAGGTTTCCCTAGCTGGCCGCGAGCATGAGGCAAAAAACCCAGGTGACCCCCCTTGCAAAACCATGTTGTTTTGTGATAGGCAATTTTGATGTCTCCTCAATACGATTTGGGCCTTTGCCTGTCGCGGGTACTTGGGCCTCCCACACGAGTGAGGCACAATTTTTATCGGGAGACCCGGGGGAACGCTGGGTGGTAGGAACTTTGTGTTAGCCCGGTGATCCCACAACTTTCCCACACAAAAATGTGTGGAAAAAGTGATTTTTTTCAGCTAAATTTGAGGTTTCCAGGGGATTCTGTTGTGAGAAAACGTTGGGGGATCCACGCAAGCCATATCTCCCTGGAATCCTCCAGGTGTCTAGTTTTCAGAAATGGGTGGGTTTGGTAGGTTTCCCTAGCTAGCCGCCGAGCACGGGGCCAAAAACCCAGCTGACCCCCCTTGCAAAACCAGGTTGTTTTGTGATAGGCAATTTTGATGTCTCCTCAATGCGTTTTGGGCCCTTGCCTGTCGCGGGTACTTGGGCCTCCCACACGAGTGAGGCACCATTTTTATCGGGAGACCTGGGGGAATGCTGGGTGGTAGGAAATTTGTGTCAGCCCGGTGATCCCACAACTTTTCCACACAAAAATAAGAGGAAAAAGTGATTTTTTCAGCTGAATTTGAGGTTTGCAGGGGATTCAGGGTAAGAAAACGTTGGGGATCCACGCAAGCCATACCTCCCTGGAATCCTCCAGGTGTTTAGTTTTCAGAAATGTGTGGGTTTGGTAGGTTTCCCTAGCTGGCCGCCGAGCACGGGGCCAAAAACCCAGGTGACCCCCCTTGCAAAACCAGGTTGTTTTGTGATAGGCAATTTTGATGTCTCCTCAATATGTTTTGGACCCTTGCCTGTTGCGGGTACGTGACCCACCCATACAAGTGAGGTACCATTTTTCTCGGAAGACTTTGGGGAATGCGGGGTGGGTGGAATTTTGGGGATCCATGCAGATTCTAGAACTTTCTACCACAGAAATGTGTGGAAAATGTGGTTTATTTGACAAATTTTGAGGTTGGCAAGGTATTCTGGGTAACAGAACCTGGTGAGAGCCAGACAAGTCACCCCATCCTAGATTTCCCTGGGTATCTAGTTTTCAAAAATGTATAGGTTCGCTAGGTTTACCTAGGTGCCGGCAGAGCTAGGGTTCAAAATCTGCAGCTAGGCACTTTGCAAAAAAAGGGTCCGTTTTCACTGTAAAAAATGAGGTGTGTCCACGTTGCGTTTTGGGTTGTTTCCTGTTGCGGGCACTAGGCCTACCCATACAAGTGAGGTACCATTTTTCTCGCAAGACTTTGGAGAATGCTGGGTGTATGGAATTTTGTGGATCCACGTAGATTCCAGAACTTTCCACCACAGAAATGTGCGGAAAATGTGTTTTCTTTTTACCGATTTTGAGGTTTGCCGGGGATTCTGGGTAACAGAACATGGTGAGAGCCAGACAAGTCACCCCATCCTGGATTCCCCTGGGTGTCTAGTTTACAAAAATGTATAGGTTTGCAAGGTTTCATTAGGTGCCGGCAGAGCTAGGGTTCAAAATCTAAAGCTAGACACTTTGCAAAAAAAGGGTCTGTTTTAACTGTGAAAATGTGGTGTGTCCATGTTGCATTTTTGGCCGTTTCCTGTCACGGGCACTAGGCCTACCCACACAAGTGAGGTACCATTTATCTCGGACGACTTTGGGGAACGCAGGGTGGGTGGAATTTTGTGGATCCACGCAGATTCCAGAACTTTCCACCACAGAAATGTGAGGAAAATTTGTTTTTTTTGACAAATTTTTAGGTTTGCAAGGGATTCTGGGTAACAGAACCTGGTGAGAGCCAGTTAAGTCACCCCATCCTGGATTCCCCTGGGTGTCTAGTTTTCAAAAATGTATAGGTTTTCTAGGTTTCCCTAGGTGCCGGCAGAGCTAGGGTTCAAAATCTACAGCTAGACACTTTGCAAAAAAGGGTCCAGTTTCACTGTGAAAATGTGGTGTGTCCACGTTGCGTTTTGTGCTGTTTCCTATCGCGGGCCCTAGGCCTACCCACACAAGTGAGGTACCATTTTTCTAGGAAGACTTTGGGGAACGTGGGGTGCATGGAATTTTGTGGATCCACGCAGATTCCAGAACTTTCCACCACAGAAATGTGAGGAAAATGTGTTTTGTTTTACAAATCTTTAGGTTTGCAAGGAATTCTGGGTAACAGAACCTGGTGAGAGCCAGTCAAGTCACCCCATTCTGGATTCCCCTGGGTGTTTAGTTTTCAAGAATGTATAGGTTTGCTAGGTTTCCCTAGGTGCCGGCAGAGCTAGGGTTCAAAATCTACAGCTAGGCACTTTGCAAAAAAAGGGTCCTTTTTCACTGTCAAAATGTGGTGTGGCCACGTTGCGTTTTGGGCTGTTTCTTGTCGCGGGCACTAGGCCTAGCCACACAAGTGAGGTACCATTTTTCTCAGAAGACTTTGGGGAACGCAAGGTAGGTGGAATTTTGTGGATCCACGCAGATTCCAGAACTTTCCACCACAGAAATGTGAGGAAAATGTGGGTTTTTTTACAAATTTTTAGGTTTGCAAGGAATTCTGGGTAACAGAACCTGGTGAGAGCCAGTCAAGTCACCCCATCCTGGATTTCCATGGGTGTCTAGTTTTCAAAAATGTATAGGTTTGCTAGGTTTCCCTAGGTGCCGGCAGAGCTAGGGTTCAAAATCTACAGCTAGGCCTTTGCAAAAAAAGGGTCCGTTTTCACTGTGAAAATGTGGTGTGTCCACGTTGCGTTTTGGGCCGTTTCCTGTCAAGGGCACTAGGCCTACCCACACAAGTGAGGTACCATTTTTTTTGGAAGACTTTGGGGAACGTGAGATGGGTGGAATTTTGTGGATCCACACAGATTCCAGAACTTTCCACCACAGAAATGTGAGGAAAATTTGTTTTTTTTGACAAATTTTTAGGTTTGCAAGGGATTCTGGGTAACAGAACCTGGTGAGAGCCAGTTAAGTCACCCCATCCTGGATTCCCCTGGGTGTCTAGTTTTCAAAAATGTATAGGTTTTCTAGGTTTCCCTAGGTGCCGGCAGAGCTAGGGTTCAAAATCTACAGCTAGACACTTTGCAAAAAAGGGTCCAGTTTCACTGTGAAAATGTGGTGTGTCCACGTTGCGTTTTGTGCTGTTTCCTATCGCGGGCCCTAGGCCTACCCACACAAGTGAGGTACCATTTTTCTAGGAAGACTTTGGGGAACGTGGGGTGCATGGAATTTTGTGGATCCACGCAGATTCCAGAACTTTCCACCACAGAAATGTGAGGAAAATGTGTTTTGTTTTACAAATCTTTAGGTTTGCAAGGAATTCTGGGTAACAGAACCTGGTGAGAGCCAGTCAAGTCACCCCATTCTGGATTCCCCTGGGTGTTTAGTTTTCAAGAATGTATAGGTTTGCTAGGTTTCCCTAGGTGCCGGCAGAGCTAGGGTTCAAAATCTACAGCTAGGCACTTTGCAAAAAAGGGTCCTTTTTCACTGTCAAAATGTGGTGTGGCCACGTTGCGTTTTGGGCTGTTTCTTGTCGCGGGCACTAGGCCTAGCCACACAAGTGAGGTACCATTTTTCTCAGAAGACTTTGGGGAACGCAAGGTAGGTGGAATTTTGTGGATCCACGCAGATTCCAGAACTTTCCACCACAGAAATGTGAGGAAAATGTGGGTTTTTTACAAATTTTTAGGTTTGCAAGGAATTCTGGGTAACAGAACCTGGTGAGAGCCAGTCAAGTCACCCCATCCTGGATTTCCATGGGTGTCTAGTTTTCAAAAATGTATAGGTTTGCTAGGTTTCCCTAGGTGCCGGCAGAGCTAGGGTTCAAAATCTACAGCTAGGCCTTTGCAAAAAAAGGGTCCGTTTTCACTGTGAAAATGTGGTGCGTCCACGTTGCGTTTTGGGCCGTTTCCTGTCAAGGGCACTAGGCCTACCCACACAAGTGAGGTACCATTTTTTTTGGAAGACTTTGGGGAACGTGAGATGGGTGGAATTTTGTGGATCCACACAGATTCCAGAACTTTCCACCACAGAAATGTGAGGAAAATGTGTTTTTTTGACAACTTTTTAGGTTTGCAAGGAATTCTGGGTAACAGAACCTTGTGAGGGCCAGTGAAGTCACCCCATACTGGATTCCCCTGGGTGTCTAGTTTTCAAAAATGTATAGGTTTGCTAGGTTTCCGTAGGTGCCGGCAGAGCTAGGGTTCAAAATCTACAGCTAGGCACTTTGCAAAAAAAGGGTCCAGTTTCACTGTGAAAATGTGGTGTGTCCACGTTGCGTTTTGCGCCGTTCCCTGTCGCGGGCACTAAGCCTACCCACACAAGTGAGGTACCATTTTTCTCAGAGGACTTTGGGGAATGTGGGGTGCATGAAATTTTGTGGATCCACGTAGATTCCAGAATTTTCCACCACAGAAATATTAGGAAAATGTGTTTTTTTTGACAAATTGTTAGGTTTGCAAGAATATTCTGGGTAACAGAACCTGGTGAGAGCCAGTCAAGTCACCCCATCCTGGATTCCCCTGGGTGTCTAGTTTTCAAAAATGTATAGGTTTGCTAGGTTTCCCTAGGTGCCGGTAGAGCTAGGGTTCAAAATCTACAGCTAGGCACTTTGCAAAAAAAGGGTACAGTTTCACTGTGAAAATGTGGTGTGTCCATGTTGCGTTTTGCGCCGTTCCCTGTCGCGGGCACTAGGCCTACCCACACAAGTGAGGTACCATTTTTCTCGGAGGACTTTGGGGAACGTGGGGTGCATGGAATTTTGTGGATCCACGTAGATTCTAGAACTTTCCACCACAGAAATGTTAGGAAAATGTGTTTTTTTGACAAATTGTTAGGTTTGCAAGGAATTCTGGGTAACAGAACCTGGTGAGAGCCAGTCAAGTCACCCCATCCTGGATTCCCCTGGGTGTCTAGTTTTCAAAAATGTATAGGTTTCCCTAGGTGCCGGCAGAGCTAGGGTTCAAAATCTACAGCTAGGCACTTTGCAAAAAAAGGGTCGTTTTTCACTATGAAAATGTGGTGTGGCCATGTTGCGTTTTGGGCCGTTTCCTGTTGCGGGTACTAGGCCTACCCACACAAGTGAGGTACCATTTTTCTCAGAAGACTTTGGGGAACGTGGGGTGCATGGAATTTTGTGGATCCACGTAGATTCCAGAATTTTCCACCACAGAAATATTAGGAAAATGTGTTTTTTTTGACAAATTGTTAGGTTTGCAAGAATATTCTGGGTAACAGAACCTGGTGAGAGCCAGTCAAGTCACCCCATCCTGGATTCTCCTGGGTGTCTAGTTTTCAAAAATGTATAGGTTTGCTAGGTATCCCTAGGTGCCGGCAGAGCTAGGGTTCAAAATCTACAGCTAGGCACTTTGCAAAAAAAGGGTCCGTTTTCACTGTGAAAATGTGGTGTGTCCACGTTGCGTTTTGGGCCGTTTCCTGTCAAGGGCACTAGGCCTACCCACACAAGTGAGGTACCATTTTTCTTGGAAGACTTTGGGAAACGCGAGGTGTGTGGAATTTTGTGGATCCACGCAGATTCCAGAACTTTCCACCACAGAAATGTGAGGAAAATGTGGTTTTTTGGACAAATTGTTAGGTTTGCAAGGGATTCTGGGTAACAGAACCTGGTGAGAGCCAGTCGAGTCACCCCATCCTGGGATCCCCTGTGTGTCTAGTTTTCAAAAATGTATAGGTTTGCTAGGTTTCCCTAGGTGCCGGCAGAGCTAGAGTTCAAAATCTACAGCTAGGTACTTTGCAAAAAAGGGTCCTTTTTCACTGTGAAAATGTGGTGTGTCCACGTTGCGTTTTGGGCCGTTTCCTGTCTCGGGCACTAGGCCTACCCACACAAGTGAGGTACCATTTTTCTCGGAAGACGTTGGGGAATGCGAGGTGGGTGGAATTTTGTGGATCCACGTAGATTCCAGAACTTTCCACCACAGAAATGTGCGGAAAATGTGTTTTCTTTTTACCGATTTTGAGGTTTGCCGGGGATTCTGGGTAACAGAACATGGTGAGAGCCAGACAAGTCACCCCATCCTGGATTCCCCTGGGTGTCTAGTTTACAAAAATGTATAGGTTTGCAAGGTTTCATTAGGTGCCGGCAGAGCTAGGGTTCAAAATCTAAAGCTAGACACTTTGCAAAAAAAGGGTCTGTTTTAACTGTGAAAATGTGGTGTGTCCACGTTGCATTTTTGGCCGTTTCCTGTCACGGGCACTAGGCCTACCCACACAAGTGAGGTACCATTTATCTCGGACGACTTTGGGGAACGCAGGGTGGGTGGAATTTTGTGGATCCACGCAGATTCCAGAACTTTCCACCACAGAAATGTGAGGAAAATTTGTTTTTTTTGACAAATGTTTAGGTTTGCAAGGGATTCTGGGTAACAGAACCTGGTGAGAGCCAGTTAAGTCACCCCATCCTGGATTCCCCTGGGTGTCTAGTTTTCAAAAATGTATAGGTTTTCTAGGTTTCCCTAGGTGCCGGTAGAGCTAGGGTTCAAAATCTACAGCTAGACACTTTGCAAAAAAAGGGTCCAGTTTCACTGTGAAAATGTGGTGTGTCCACGTTGCGTTTTGTGCTGTTTCCTGTCGCGGGCCCTAGGCCTACCCACACAAGTGAGGTACCATTTTTCTAGGAAGACTTTGGGGGACGTGGGGTGCATGGAATTTTGTGGATCCACGCAGATTCCAGAACTTTCCACCACAGAAATGTGAGGAAAATGTGTTTTGTTTTACAAATCTTTAGGTTTGCAAGGAATTCTGGGTAACAGAACCTGGTGAGAGCCAGTCAAGTCACCCCATTCTGGATTCCCCTGGGTGTTTAGTTTTCAAGAATGTATAGGTTTGCTAGGTTTCCCTAGGTGCCGGCAGAGCTAGGGTTCAAAATCTACAGCTAGGCACTTTGCAAAAAAAGGGTCCTTTTTCACTGTCAAAATGTGGTGTGGCCACGTTGCGTTTTGGGCTGTTTCTTGTCGCGGGCACTAGGCCTAGCCACACAAGTGAGGTACCATTTTTCTCAGAAGACTTTGGGGAACGCAAGGTAGGTGGAATTTTGTGGATCCACGCAGATTCCAGAACTTTCCACCACAGAAATGTGAGGAAAATGTGGGTTTTTTTACAAATTTTTAGGTTTGCAAGGAATTCTGGGTAACAGAACCTGGTGAGAGCCAGTCAAGTCACCCCATCCTGGATTTCCATGGGTGTCTAGTTTTCAAAAATGTATAGGTTTGCTAGGTTTCCCTAGGTGCCGGCAGAGCTAGGGTTCAAAATCTACAGCTAGGCCTTTGCAAAAAAAGGGTCCGTTTTCACTGTGAAAATGTGGTGTGTCCACGTTGCGTTTTGGGCCGTTTCCTGTCAAGGGCACTAGGCCTACCCACACAAGTGAGGTACCATTTTTTTTGGAAGACTTTGGGGAACGTGAGATGGGTGGAATTTTGTGGATCCACACAGATTCCAGAACTTTCCACCACAGAAATGTGAGGAAAATGTGTTTTTTTGACAACTTTTTAGGTTTGCAAGGAATTCTGGGTAACAGAACCTGGTGAGGGCCAGTGAAGTCACCCCATACTGGATTCCCCTGGGTGTCTAGTTTTCAAAAATGTATAGGTTTGCTAGGTTTCCGTAGGTGCCGGCAGAGCTAGGGTTCAAAATCTACAGCTAGGCACTTTGCAAAAAAAGGGTCCAGTTTCACTGTGAAAATGTGGTGTGTCCACGTTGCGTTTTGCGCCGTTCCCTGTCGCGGGCACTAAGCCTACCCACACAAGTGAGGTACCATTTTTCTCAGAGGACTTTGGGGAACGTGGGGTGCATGGAATTTTGTGGATCCACGTAGATTCCAGAATTTTCCACCACAGAAATATTAGGAAAATGTGTTTTTTTTGACAAATTGTTAGGTTTGCAAGAATATTCTGGGTAACAGAACCTGGTGAGAGCCAGTCAAGTCACCCCATCCTGGATTCCCCTGGGTGTCTAGTTTTCAAAAATGTATAGGTTTGCTAGGTTTCCCTAGGTGCCGGCAGAGCTAGGGTTCAAAATCTACAGCTAGGCACTTTGCAAAAAAAGGGTCCAGTTTCACTGTGAAAATGTGGTGTGTCCATGTTGCGTTTTGCGCCGTTCCCTGTCGCGGGCACTAGGCCTACCCACACAAGTGAGGTACCATTTTTCTCGGAGGACTTTGGGGAACGTGGGGTGCATGGAATTTTGTGGATCCACGTAGATTCTAGAACTTTCCACCACAGAAATGTTAGGAAAATGTGTTTTTTTGACAAATTGTTAGGTTTGCAAGGAATTCTGGGTAACAGAACCTGGTGAGAGCCAGTCAAGTCACCCCATCCTGGATTCCCCTGGGTGTCTAGTTTTCAAAAATGTATAGGTTTCCCTAGGTGCCGGCAGAGCTAGGGTTCAAAATCTACAGCTAGGCACTTTGCAAAAAAAGGGTCGTTTTTCACTATGAAAATGTGGTGTGGCCATGTTGCGTTTTGGGCCGTTTCCTGTTGCGGGTACTAGCCCTACCCACACAAGTGAGGTACCATTTTTCTCAGAAGACTTTGGGGAACGTGGGGTGCATGGAATTTTGTGGATCCACGTAGATTCCAGAATTTTCCACCACAGAAATATTAGGAAAATGTGTTTTTTTGACAAATTGTTAGGTTTGCAAGAATATTCTGGGTAACAGAACCTGGTGAGAGCCAGTCAAGTCACCCCATCCTGGATTCTCCTGGGTGTCTAGTTTTCAAAAATGTATAGGTTTGCTAGGTATCCCTAGGTGCCGGCAGAGCTAGGGTTCAAAATCTACAGCTAGGCACTTTGCAAAAAAGGGTCCGTTTTCACTGTGAAAATGTGGTGTGTCCACGTTGCGTTTTGGGCCGTTTCCTGTCAAGGGCACTAGGCCTACCCACACAAGTGAGGTACCATTTTTCTTGGAAGACTTTGGGAAACGCGAGGTGTGTGGAATTTTGTGGATCCACGCAGATTCCAGAACTTTCCACCACAGAAATGTGAGGAAAATGTGGTTTTTGGACAAATGGTTAGGTTTGCAAGGGATTCTGGGTAACAGAACCTGGTGAGAGCCAGTCGAGTCACCCCATCCTGGGATCCCCTGTGTGTCTAGTTTTCAAAAATGTATAGGTTTGCTAGGTTTCCCTAGGTGCCGGCAGAGCTAGAGTTCAAAATCTACAGCTAGGTGCTTTGCAAAAAAGGGTCCTTTTTCACTGTGAAAATGTGGTGTGTCCATGTTGCGTTTTGGGCCGTTTCCTGTCTCGGGCACTAGGCCTACCCACACAAGTGAGGTACCATTTTTCTCGGAAGACGTTGGGGAATGCGAGGTGGGTGGAATTTTGTGGATCCACGCAGATTCCAGAACTTTCCACCACAGAAATGTGAGGAAAATGTGTTTTTTTGGATAAATTTTTAGGTTTGCAAGGAATTCTGGGTAACAGAACCTGCTGAGAGCCAGTCAAGTCACCCCAACCTGGATTACCCTGGCAGTCTAGTTTTCAAAAATGTATAGGTTTGCTAGGTTTCCTTAGATGCCGGCAGAGCTAGGGTTCAAAATCTACAGCTAGGCACTTTACAAAAAAAGGGTCCGTTTTCACTGTAAAAATGTGGTGTGTCCACGTTGCGTTTTGGGCCGTTTCCTGTCAAGGGCACTAGGCCTAGCCACACAAGTGAGGTACCATTTTTCTCGGAAGACTTTGGGAAACGCGGGGTGGGTGGAATTTTGTGGATCCACACAGATTCCAGAACTTCCCACCACAGAAATGTGAGGAAAATGTGTTTTTTTTTACAAATGTTTAGGTTTGCAAGGGATTCTGGGTAACAGAACCTGGTGAGAGCCAGTCAAGTCACCCCATCCTGGATTCCCCTGGGTGTCTAGTTTTTAAAAATGTATAGGTTTCCCTAGGTGACGTCAGAGCTAGGGTTCAAAATCTACAGCAAGGCACTTTGCAAAAAAAAGGTCTGTTTTCACTGTGAAAATGTGGTGTGTCCACGTTGCGTTTTGGGCCGTTTCCTGTCGCGGGCACTAGGCCTACCCACACAAGTGAGGTACCATTTTTCTCGGAAGACTTTGGAAAACGCGGGGTGTGTGAAATTTTGTGGATCCACGCAGATTCCAGAACTTTCCACCACAGAAATATGAGGAAAATGTGTTTTTTTGACAAATGTTTAGGTTTGCAAGGGATTCTGGGTAACAGAACCTGGTGGGAGCCAGTCAAGTCACCCCATCCTGGATTCCCCTGGCAGTCTAGTTTTCAAAAATGTATAGGTTTGCTAGGTTTCCTTAGGTGCCGGCAGAGCTAGGGTTCAAAATCTACAGCTAGGCACTTTACAAAAAAAGGGTCCGTTTTCACTTTAAAAATGTGGTGTGTCCACGTTGCGTTTTGGGCCGTTTCCTGTCAAGGGCACTAGGCCTACCCACACAAGTGAGGTACCATTTTTCTCGGAAGACTTTGGGGAACGTGAGGTTTGTAGAATTTTGTGGATCCACGCAGATTCCAGAACTTTCCACCACAGAAATGTGAGGAAAATGTAGTTTTTTTGACAAATTTTTAGGTTTGCAAGGAATTTTGGGTAACAGAACCTGGTGAAAGCCAGTGAAGTCACCCCATCCTGGAGTCCCCTGGGTGTCTAGTTTTCAAAAACATATAGGTTTGCTAGGTTTCCCTAGGTGCCGGCAGAGCTAGGGTTCAAAATCTACAGCTAGGCACTTTGCAAAAAAAGGGTCGTTTTTCACTATGAAAATGTGGTGTGGCCATGTTGCGTTTTGGGCCGTTTCCTGTCGCGGGTACTAGGCCTACCCACACAAGTGAGGTACCATTTTTCTCAGAAGACTTTGGGGAACACGAGGTGGGTGGAATTTTGTGGATCCACGCAGATTCCAGAACTTTCCACCACAGAAATGTGAGAAAAATATGTTTTTTTAGACACATTTTTAGGTTTGCAAGGAATTCTGCGTAACAGAACCTGGTGAGAGCCAGGCAAGTCACCCCTTCCTGGATTCTCCTGGGTGTCTAGTTTTCAAAAATGTATAGGTTTGCTAGGTATCCCTAGGTGCCGGCAGAGCTAGGGTTCAAAATCTACAGCTAGGCACTTTGCAAAAAAAGGACCGTTTTCACTGTGAAAATGTGGTGTGTCCACGTTGCGTTTTGGGCCGTTTCCTGTCAAGGGCACTAGGCCTACCCACACAAGTGAGGTACCATTTTTCTTGGAAGACTTTGGGAAACGCGAGGTGTGTGGAATTTTGTGGATCCACGCAGATTCCAGAACTTTCCACCACAGAAATGTGAGGAAAATTTGTTTTTTTGGACAAATTGTTAGGTTTGCAAGGGATTCTGGGTAACAGAACCTGGTGAGAGCCAGTCGAGTCACCCCATCCTGGGATCCCCTGGGTGTCTAGTTTTCAAAAATGTATAGGTTTGCTAGGTTTCCCTAGGTGCCGGCAGAGCTAGAGTTCAAAATCTACAGCTAGGTACTTTGCAAAAAAGGGTCCTTTTTCACTGTGAAAATGTGGTGTGTCCATGTTGCGTTTTGGGCCGTTTCCTGTCGCGGGCACTAGGCCTACCCACACAAGTGAGGTACCATTTTTCTCGGAAGACGTTGGGGAATGCGAGGTGGGTGGAATTTTGTGGATTCACGCAGATTCCAGAACTTTCCACCACAGAAATGTGAGGAAAATGTGTTTTTTTTACAAATGTTTAGGTTTGCAAGGGATTCTGGGTAACAGAACCTGGTGAGAGCCAGTCAAGTCACCCCATCCTGGATTCCCCTGGGTGTCTAGTTTTTAAAAATGTATAGGTTTGATAGGTTTCCCTAGGTGACGTCAGAGCTAGGGTTCAAAATGTACAGCAAGGCACTTTGCAAAAAAAAGGTCCGTTTTCACTGTGAAAATGTGGTGTGTCCACGTTGCGTTTTGGGCCGTTTCCTGTCGCGGGCACTAGTCCTACCCACACAAGTGAGGTACCATTTTTCTCAGAAGACTTTGGAAAACGCGGGGTGTGTGAAATTTTGTGGATCCACGCAGATTCCAGAACTTTCCACCACAGAAATATGAGGAAAATGTGTTTTTTTGACAAATGTTTAGGTTTGCAAGGGATTCTGGGAAACAGAACCTGGTGGGAGCCAGTCAAGTCACCCCATCCTGGATTCCCCTGGGTATCTAGTTTTCAAAAATGTATAGGTTTGCTAGGTTTCCTTAGGTGCCGGCAGAGCTAGGGTTCAAAATCTACAGCTAGGCACTTTTTCAAAAAAAGGGTCAGTTTTCACAGTGAAAATGTGGTGTGTCCACGTTGCGTTTTGGGCCGCTTCCTGTCGCGGGCACTAGGCCTACCCACACAAGTGAGTTACCATTTTTCTCGGAAGACTTTGGGGAACGTGGGGTGGGTGGGATTTTGTGGATCCACGCAGATTCCAGAACTTTCCACCACAGAAATGTGAGAAAAATATGTTTTTTTGGACACATTTTTAGGTTTGCAAGGGATTCTGGGTAACAGAACCTGGTGAGAGCCAGTCAAGTCACCCCATCCTGGATTCCCCTGGGTGTCTAGTTTTCAAAAATGTATAGGTTTGCTAGGTTTCCCTAGGTGCCGGCAGAGCTAGGGTTCAAAATCTACAGCTAGGCGCTTTGCAAAAAAAGGGTCAGTTTTCCCTGCAAAAATAAAGTGTGTCCACATTGCGTTTTGTGTCGATTCCTGTCGCGGGCACTAGGCCTACCCACACAAGTGAGCTACCATTTTTATCGGGAGACTTAGGGTAACACAGAATTGTAGAGCAACTGTTATTACCTATTGACTTTTGATGGATTTCTGCCGTCCAAATGAAAGACAATGTGTAAAAAGAACTCATTTTGAAAAATGACCTATAATTCTCATGCTAGTATGGGTACTCACAATTTCAGAAATGTGCAAATATCTACTGTTTCTAAACTCTATATTTTGTTCCAATTTCAGAAATACATAGGTGTCTTTCATACCGATTTTTCCATATATATATTTTCCCAAATTAATTGCTGTATACCCGGTACATAATGAAAAACCATTGCAAGACGCTGCTCAGTTATTGGCTCTGGGTTCGTGGGTTCTTGGTGAACCTACAAGTCCTATATATCCCCACAACCAGAAAGGTCCTGCAAATGTAACGGTATATTGCTTTCAAACAGCTGTCATAATTAGAAGACGTTACAGGTGAAAACGTTGGCACAAATGGCTGTTTTTTTCAACTAATTTTCAATTTTTCCTATATTCAACTGTTAGTTTCTATGAAGAAACATTGAAGGATCTACACAAATGACCCCTTGCTGAATTCAGAATTTTGTCTACTTTTCTAAAATGTATAGCTTTTCAGGATCCATTATTGCTTTCATACCCATTTCTACCATTAACTGGAAGAAGGTTGAAAGCACAAAAAATAGCAAAAATAGGCTATACCCAGTAAAATGCCAAAACTGTGTAAAAAATGTTGGTTTTCTGACAAAAGCCTGTCGGTCCCTAAAAGCTGGGAAAATGGTGATTTCAGCCCCACAAATCCTTTGTTGATACCATTTGCAGGGAAAAAACCAGACGCTTTCATTTGCAGCACTTTTTTTCCATTTTTCAAAAAAACAACAACATTTAGCAGTATTTTAGCTAATTTCTGGGTCCCCTCCAGGGGAATCTACAAGCACTGGGAACCTTTAGACTCCCCATGATGTTGAAAGAAAAGGACGCAAATTTGGCGTCGATACCTTATGTGGTCAAAAAGTTACAGAGGCCTAAGCGGGAACTACCCCAAATAGCCAAAAAAGGGCTCAGCACTGGGGGGGAAGGGGGAGGGGGGGAAGGCCCAGCAGTTAAGGGGTTCCAAACATATGGACCCTCTGGTCGACAGACTCTGATAATTCACAAATGTTTTTTTCTTTTGTTAATAAACCCTTTCAGACTTCGATTGGGAAGTGCATAGATTGTCTTTAACAATGGGTGGTGGCCTCGGCCTTCCTGAGAGCAGAGGTAACTACAGAGATGTTTTAAGCAGAGCAACATGAACAATTGCTCAGGACTAAGGAGTCTCTTAGTAATGTGACCTACCTCTCTCTATCTCCCCTCTGTCTATTTTTCAGTTTCAACCTCTAACTCTCTTTATGCCTGCCTCTACCTTCGGCCCTGTCCCTCTTTACCTATTCAAACGTCAACATTCTCTCCTTTTCTGCAGTGGAAGTGGTGAAATTTGAAACTGGTGGAGCTTAAGACCCTACCCTGAATTTGGATGCACAAGTGAGTTTAGTGAGGGACCAAAACTGCCTAAATTGGGTTGGTAGAGTTTGCCCCCAAGAATATATTTTTTTTAATTAGAAAATGGTGCATTTTCAGCACATTTTCTACAGTGAATTGACAAAAAGAAATTCAGGCATTTCCAGGGGTATAGCCACGAAATATTTCAGAGAAATCTTGCTTTGGCAAGCAACCCCGATATAAGCCATAACATCATGGATTCCTTCAATTTCTCCTCATCCCTTCCTTGATTGTATTTTGATGTACACCTCTTCCTTGACTGCCCCTTCAACCCTCCATTAATTATCACCTAATCATTTTGTGAATCCTTTTGTGGCTGTCTTCTCGTGTCTTCCTTGACTATCTCCCCACTGTATTACTGATTTTCACCTCACTTCTTCCTTAACTGAGTCATCACCTGTCTCTTCACTTTTTTTACACTCCTTTCTTGATTGTTACCTCACCCTTTCTCGATTGCCACTTCATCCTTTCCTTATCTTCTCATGCATCCTTTCACTGTCCCCTTGCCCCTTCCCTAATTATCTCCTAATCTTTTCTTTCGCAGCCTTTTCAACTCTTCCTTAACTCTCTCTCTCCTATGTCACTTCTTTGACTGTCTTCTCACTCTTTTTCTGGGTGCCAAATCATGCCTCCCTTGATTGTCTTCTCGTCTCCCTCAGCACGCACACCCACTTATTTCTTGTCATACTCCACAATCTGCTATCACACTTCACTCTTCCCCTTTATATCAAATTGTCACTTTTCAAACAATAGTTTAACAAGGGTGTTGAGGCCTAATGCAAGCTTGGACATGGGTTTTACTGCCTCCAGGGAAGTTAGTAAAATATTGCTATTATTGGGTATGGGGAATAGTAGGCCTCACATACGCCGGGGCCATGGTGCCCCTGCACATGCTGCACTAATATTAGCTACCTGACCTGACCAGGATTTGTCTCATATGGATTACTACATACAGAATAGTGCTAAGTATGAAGATGACAAAAACAGTGCACAATCAACAAAGTTCCCATTTGCCACTAATACTGACAGCCAGGCATATAGGAAAACATGGAGATTTTTCCATAGCCCCAGTTAAAACAGTAACAAGTTTCCAAATAGCCAATTGTTCAATCAACATCCCTACCTTTTCATTCAACAACACACTGCGTAGTGACGCTTGTAGTTTTGGTAATAACACTGAACTATCAGTCTCAATAATTCCAGTATGCAATGTGAAGTTGCTTGAAGCCAGGATTGGATGAAGGTTCAAAAGATTGTGGGCCTCATTTATGAGAAGTGTCGCATCGCTGCGTGAAAGCAGCGATGCGACACTTCTCAGTGCGCCTCCCTTGCGACCCGAATGATGCGTCATATTTACTGTATGACGCATCATGTCGCAAGGAATGACAGATACGTCAGTTTTATCTGTCAGCGCAAAAGTGGCGCATTGCTGGAGTTGTGTCGGAAGCGTGACGCAACTCCAGCAATGTTCCTTTCACATGCGTTGTGTCGGAAGCGTGACGCAACTCCAGCAATGTTCCTTTCACATGCGTTGTGTCGGAAGCGTGACGCAACTCCAGCAATGTTCCTTTCACATGGGGCAAGCCCCATGTGAAAGGGCCTGCGTCACCCTTACGCCTGCCATGAGGTAGGCGTAAGGTTTTGACACATTGGCATCCTAGAAGTGGCGCAGCAAAATCTCATAGATTTCACTGCGCCACTCTTACGAATCTTTCTTGCGGGGGAACGCCCACCCTGCATACATTATACCTGACGCAAGTATAATGTAGCGCAGGGGTTTACGAAGTGACGCATCTACCTAGATGCGTCACTTCGTAAATATGGCGCAACATGGCGCATTATTTACGCCGCTGCTGCGTCACTAAAAGTGACGCAACGGCGGCGCCAAAGTGACGCAGGCCTTCATAAATAAGGCCCTATATTGTTGGGAGGACTGAATGGTTCTCAGCAATATATAAAGAACATTGGCAAAAAGCAAAAATATATTTTTGGCCTCAAAGGCGTGCAGAGACATAGATGTCCCTGGCACTGAAGGTAACTAGGTTGCGTGTGGATGTGTTGCTTGTGAAAGAACAGTATGCTGGTACTGGCTGCAGTGAAGTTAACCAGTCGCTGAAATAGACTGACTCATTGCCCCCTGCTATAAGCTGTAGTGGGCGGAAGAAAAATGTGAATGACGCATCAACAGACCAATAGAAACGAAGGCTTGTTGAGGGCCACTATAAGTAAGCATATTTTATGTATAATTTTAGTATAATGAAAAGGTCTTAGCTAACACCAGACCTCAAAACTGACAAAAGAGTATTTTGAAGGAAATACCAAAGCAGAATTTGAAGCTTATGAGTTTAAAGCATGGTCTCTCCAATGGAGGCCTCCAGCTGCGTGCCAGTTAATATACAAACCTAAACTGCGCTAAATAGATAACTGCATTCCTCGGTCCTCATTGAGAGAGGCCTTCCTTGCAATGATGCTTCCGCGTGCCCCTCGTGGTGCCTCTAAGGTACAGGAGCTGGCACGTGCTTCCAGAAACCAAAGCCGTCCTGAAGACTGTGATCCCTCCCAATACTTACTTGCTTCGAAGTTTCTATGTAGCCTCTCTCCCTTCCTTCCTTTAATCCCTTCCGTCCCCTCCACCCTCAACCTCGGTGTATTGCTGTTTTTCCCAATCTTTTGTTACCTTTGCTTATCTCTTACCTGTGTGGTCGTCCTGTTATTTTAATCTCTTTTGTGATTTTCATTCACTGGTCTTGGTTTCTAGCTCTCTCAATCTATGTTTCTGCTTTTCAATTTTGTCGGTCAATCGTTCTCTTACTTTCTCCCTTATTCGACCCTTTTCTTTTTGTCTGTGCTTTTGATTGACATTCCTGTCTTTTCCATCTGTTGTTTCTGCAGATGTTAGCTTGTTTTCATTCGTACAATTTTTCTTTCCTTCTATCTCTACTTTCTTTATGATTTAAGCTGTTTTATTGGGCATTAACATGTCAACTTAGCTCTTTGTTAGAACACTCAGAAACACTGTAAGCATAGAGAAATATTTAAACAAGCATTGACACAGCCAAATAGGTCTGTCATTGACCACCAGCTTTTTGGTATTGTCAATGCCTATTTTGTTTTGTCATGGTTTTAGTAAAACATTATTGTTGAGGAAGCTGGTGGGCCCTCATCAATCTAAAAAAGAATGGCCAAAAGCAATAATATTTTTGGTATCAAAAAGCACACATTGCCATAATAGGCACTGGTATTTAAGGGTGCTACTTTGTGTGTGGGTGTGCTCCTTATGAAATGGCAGAATATTGTCAATCACAGTGAAGTTACCCATTGGCTGAAGTGGGCTGGCCCGCTACCCCTTGCAGTATGTTGTACTGGGCGAAGGACAAATGTGAATGACACAATAACAAACCAGTGGATAAAAGGGCTGGCAGAAAGCCCTTATAAGTGAGAATATTAAACATAGAATTTTAGTAAAATCGAAAAGTATTGCCGAACGCAAGACCTAAAAACATATAGGGTATTCAGAATGAAACGTTTTCCACGGTGGACTAAGGTAGCATTGTGCAACTAACAATGTGAGGCATATGGTGATCTGAGAACACGTGTCTTCAGTGTCTCACAAGCACTACTGATTTACCAAGGTTTATGGCGGAAAAACACTATCAAGATCATAGTAAGCACTTTTCCCACCTGTAGGAAAATCTAGAGTCCCTGTTTAGGGGGTTGCTTAGACCTTGGTAGTGAAAAACTCCAAGGTGCAAAAAAAACATACGCACTGGATTACTGCTTAGCTTTTGAGTGTGATTTACACTCTTGTAGAAAAAATGTGGTTTGAAGGACACAGACATTTTTACTACACGTTGTCCTCATTACTTCCTTTTTTTATGTCTTGCCTTTAGCCAGATTTAGCTTCATTTATCTATTGTTGAAAAACCTTTTGTGTACGCTGTCAATACTGACAGTGGACTTTGAGTCAGACCATCCCTTATCATTGGTTGTCTTTCTTGTCATTCTCAGATGCTTGGTTCTTATTCAATTGCTTTCCTTCATCTTCTTGTGTTTTTCCCTCCTCTGGAGCATACTTTCCTTACTATCCTTTTCATTGGATGACTTGGGTCCTGGGATTTCATACTTTCAGGAAACTGTTTTTTACTTTTGCTTTAGTCACTCCATGGGAGTTTTCTTGCTCTCTCCCACTCCTCCCTGTGTTCTACTTCCTACTTCACTTCCTCACGCCCCTGCACTCTCCTTGTTGCTCACCCACCGTCTTTCCCCACCAGCTTGTCTGTTGCTCCCCCACCCCACCCCTCTCCGTCTGGCTCTGCTTTGTTTATATTAAAACTCTCCACCACTCCGGCCACTCTGTTGCTCCTTTGCCCTTCTCTGTTCAGTACCCATTGTCGGCGGCATTCACTTGATTTCCAACCCCTCTACTATTTCTCCATTGTTCCACATACTCTTCTCCTCGCAATGTTTTAAAAAAAAAAATCTAACTTTTTTGACGGCAGCTTCAATTAGCTACCGGACCTCTTCTTTCATTAAATGCGCTTTTAACACTTTTTATATGTTTAATTTACCACTCCAATATGGGTATTTGCATCTTGGAATAGTAAATTATAATGTAGCAAAATGGACGTGCTTCATGATTTGTGAAAACATATGTCATCACGCTGGGGCCAAAATGGCCACTGCATCAAGATGTGATCACTTTTGTGCACGCATGGGTGGTGACATGTGTGTGCATGTGTAATCATGCTGATGCTGGCCTTTTTTTTTTGCTGATTCTGTTCAGCATCGGCAATAAGCATTTATTTTCCTTTTTACCGACACGGACAACAGGAGGAGGATGGGGGTAACGGGCAACAGGACGGCTAAAAAAGGGCTATGAAGCAGCCATCGCGGGCTGCGTCACAGCGCTTTTTTAGGTCTCGCCTGAGCCAGCGCTTGCGTTGCTCTGGCGAGAGTTTTAGTAAGCGGGTTTTGGAAGTGCAAACAGCAGTGGCTTTTGCTGGCGACCAGCTTGCGTTCACGCGAGCGTGCACGCGCGATCAAGCGCCATATGGCTTCCCTCGCCATCTGGCTTCCCTCGCGATTACTTTCACTTTCACGGCCGTGAGCCAAACATTCACACTCGCGATCGGATGGCCAAGCACTCACTCGGTTTGTGAAGCAGTTTTCCTAAGCTGTATAACAGGTTGGTTTGCTCGAAGACTTCAAAATGATGTTTTCAAAAGACATTTCTCAGGCCCCACCCCCCCTCCACCGTGCCCGCTCCTAGCTAAAGCTCGGATCACATCACTTTCCCCCTCCCCCAAGCAGTCCGAAACGAAGCAGTCAAACTGACTTCATGTTGCGATCCAAAGTAACATTCGGGATAATGTCACTTTCTTTGGACCCCCTCCCAGTTAGTTGCTGCAGAAAGGCCCGTTTAAGACTTCGGTTTAGGAAATGTAGGTGACACCAGCCTGCAATTGAAATACTGACTTGGCGCTAGCTTTGAGAAGATACTGATAAGACCGACAGATGTTCAGATTTCTCGGAGGCAGGATGTAGGTTTCACAAGAAACACTGATCATCGGCCCTCCCTCCCACCCACCCACTCAAAAACCCAAAGATCTCCTGGGAAACATACATAATTCACTTGTTTTACAAGTGCCCCATTCTGCTCCAAACGGCTTTGGTTTGACATCCGCTTTGTGATTTGTGCCTCAATTTGTTTTGCTCTGGTCGCTGGGAGGGAACTTTTGGCACTTCAGTCGAGGGGTACTCGGAGCAGGAGGCATGCGAGGTGGCACTGTGCACAACACCGCTTCCAAGCAGATGGCCAAAGGTGCATTTTCAGTCTTTCTATCAATTTTCTCTGGGATATTTTGTTTACACCTCCCTAAAACTACCTACAGATGCAAGCAACATTAAAAAGGCTCTCCGTCTGCGTGTCCCTGATCATGACGGCATGGTGAGAAGAGTGATGCCTACGGCTTCACAGTAAACTGCACTTGGCTGGCGTGGACAACCAGATGCCCGTATTTCAGCCCCGTAATCTCTCCTCGCTGGAGGTGGGGATTTAATTCAGTTGACTTCATATTTAAGAAGCCCCCCCACACACACACTCACTCACTTGCTTTAATCTACAGGGACTCTGTGTACTGAAACGTGTTGGGTGGGGACAAAAGGTCATATAACTGCTGCTTACGATTCTGTGGGATATTTCGTTTACAACTGCATTCTAACAACGCAAATGTTGCGTAAATCTACCTACTTACTCTGTGTACTTTCCATGTGCAAGCAACATTAACAAAAGCTCGGGACATTAGCCGATGATCGCGAGCCCATGGCAAGCCCCGCTGGAGGCGGAGATTTCATTCAATTGACTGCAGGTTTAAGATTCCCCCCCCCAACGCACTAACGCGATTTAAATTTCAGGGACTTAATCGGCAAGAGGCGTATGCTGTTAGCTAGGACGAACGAGGTAAGGCTGTGTTTTTCATTTTAACATTTAAAACCAGCATTCTCCATAGCAGCTATGATTTTACAGGAAATGCTGACATGCTTTCCCATCCTCTACGATACCTCCCTGCTTTATGTGTAACTTTTTTTTATCACTGCGTACATCTGGGCCAAAAACAATACACATCGCATTGCTAACGTTGCAACCAAAAGGAACATTTATATTTCCCTAATTAGAATGTTTTCTTTTTATTAAATATAGATTGCAGCACAAAGCAACAACAGTGATCAAATAAAAACACGACGTAAAGTCCCAACAGGCTGCTCCTATTCTCTCCGCCCTCCCTCTTCTGAAGCTGTGGAGTTGTTTAATTGTAGCTCTCTTTGCACCCCTCCCCCGCACCTAGACTTCGCCTGCCAAACTCCAACAAGCATTGGCATAGCCAATAGGTCTCGCCTTTGGGACCTTATAAGTGTTTAGTTATCCAGCACAATATCCTTGGTGCAACAACATCAAGTGTTGCATGGCTAAACACTTATAAGGTCCCAAAGGCGAGACCTATTGGCTATGCCAATGCTTGTTTCCCTTACGGCCAGTAGTGCAGCGACCAACACAGACAACGAGAGGGTGGGGTGTGGGAAGGAATAAGCAAAACTGACATTGGGAGAGTGGGGATGGAAGGGAAGAAGCAAGACGGCCATCAGGAGAATTGGGGGTGGGAGAGAAGAGTCAATGAGGGAAAGAAGAAAAGAAGAAAAATAGTACCAATCGCAGCTGAGCAGGGGACGGATGCTGCACACAACAGAAAAGGAAGTGAAGTCAGCACACTGGGCCAATTGTGAGGCAGTAAATAAGAGTGCCAATGAAGTCAGTGAATGGTAAGCAGTGGGTGGGCTCCATCAGGGCCGGCGCTAGGCATGGGCAGCGTGGGCAGCTGCCCAGGGCCCCGCGCCTGCTCGCAGCCATGGGGCCTCGCACCTTTAAAGACCTCAGAAGTTCCGAGGCCCAGGGGGCCCCCTGAGAGTTTATATGTTTTCTTTTTTATATCTCCCCTGCTGGCCCGTCTCTGTGGGCCTAATGGCTGCATCTGCATGTTGATGACAGCAATCAGACAGGTAATTTGAGTGCCCTTGCCTGTGAAGTGGCCCTGTCCCTGTATGAATAAAAGACCGAATATCCTGCAGGGGCACAGCAAAGGATAGAGTGGCGATGGCGGCGCATCACAATGGAAACTGCTCACTAAGGACAAGTGGAAAGGGAGCAGAGAGGCGAATAAAAGGGGCAAGACAAATTGAATACAGTGGAGGGGAGCAGATAGGTGTGTGCGCGGCATTGAGACAAGAGGTGCACGCAGAGGAGCAGAATCCGCATGCAAAAGTGGATGGAGCAGGGTTTAAACTGTGCTGGGTCACTCAAGTCTTAGACCCGGTAGTAAATTAAAATGGACATTGAAAAGGGGCCCTCCCTATATTCATGTCCTTAACTTTGCCTGCAAAAACATTGATCCAGTGTCTGCACAATGAATGAAAGTTCTGAAAAACAGGTGATGAGACGGGCCTGCTCTCCATTTTTGCCCTCACCCTCAGAGGGAAAAACAAATCTTAACTCTGCATCAGTGCCACCCTTCGCTACCTTTAATGCAACTTCAGTGAGACTCGTTATAGTTCTTCCACAGTCTCATCATGTCAGAACTGGAGCATTTTCAATATTATATACAAGGAAGCTGTAGATGCTGCTTATTCATCTTATGCAACTAATAACCACTGACAAAGCCAATAGTACTGGCTTGTTCTAGGTGTAATTTTACTTGTTGTAATATTTATCTGGAGGCAATGACAGGTTTTTTCATCCCACTTAAAGCCCTGCTGTCAGGTCTGTATGTAGGCCGTTTTTTGGCTACTTGTTGACCTGCTTTATTGTCAGGTGAGCCGGTTTTTACTGTTGATTAAGCAAACATTGCCTGCAGCAAACTCAAATCAGTGCAGTCTTCCATACCTTACAAAAACTTATACAGCATGTCTTTACAAGTTTAAAACTGCCCTAGTTTGCAAACATGGGACACTTTTCTAGCTAACTAACTCCCTAATGGGGGCCCCTTTTATTTTGGTACAGAGGCCTATTTTCTGTCCCAGTCTGATGCTGCATGTTAGGCAGGGCCACTGGAATTATGCGATTGTGCGGTGGCGGCGATTTCTGCATAATTATGCATTTGACGCATTTGCCACATAATCCATCAGCTGCTGCATAATCTACAGATTTTAACAACAAAATTGCTTTCTATCTCAAACAGTTCAAAAGTTACTAAAAATGCAGCAACACGTCTTGCCGCATGTGGGAAGGCCCTTTGAAAAGCTGGAATAGTCAACTTTCTGTTTCCCACTACTAAATGTGGGTGTTAAATTGGTACTAATGGGGTGCAACCAGTGCCCAAACAGTGTTACCAAGTTTAAAAATGGCAAAAAAATGAAGTAATACTATTTCAAAATGTGCCGGGTTATGCCGCATAATTTGCCTTTTCTTGCCACATAATTTACTCACCCTGCCACATAATTTAACCCTCTCCTGCCACATTATTCCAGTGGTCCTGATGTTAGGGTAATCCATGGCAGTAATTTTGTTTCTGTTTATATTTCCCATGCTTTACTGAATCTTGCATTCCCCAAGAGTGCTAGCTATTTCCAGCATGTGTGTTTGTGTATTTTTTTTCACAGCATATTACTCTTGGATGATGCACCCTTTGTACTGAGTCGCCTCCAGGTGTTTATAACAGGCTACAGTTGAGCACTTTGGAGTTGAGGCTGCAGGCAGTACAACTTTCACACTGTGCCTGTCTGTGGGTCAAAAAGGTGTTCAGATTACATGACCATTCAAAATATGGCCTCTCTGCAGGGCACAAAGAGCAATGGTCCTGCATTGCAGTTGTGATTCTATGCAAGTGTGTGTGAAGGAGCTACTTATTGGTCAAAACAACAAGGTGAAAGTAAAATAATTTATTGTAGTTACTCATTTAGCTTAAACTGCTAACAACCATTGACAAAACCCAGTCGCGGCCGGCATGAGTCGGCCGCGGCTGCATTTTGTCAATGGTTGTTAGCTGTTAACTGTGGGGGGTAATTTTAATTTAAAGGAAAAAAAATAACTTTCTTAGCCGGCCCGATTCGATCCCGCGTCGTATCTGCTTAGGGGGCCTCACATGTTCCTATTCTGCCCGGAGCCCCACATATCCTAGGACCGGCCCTGGGCTCCATGCCCCTTGCAGAAAACAATATCTCTCACAAGCGAGCGGAGGCATCTTCAGCAAGTGTCCATTCTTCGGCCTCCTTTCCATTCTCTCCTGGTTCTCTAGGCTTTATATCAAGATAAAGGCTTACAATTAAATGTGGCAATTAACTAATGGCTGTGGTCAATGTGAAGGGACTGATCACTAATCCACTCTGCTCTGGTCTTTGTGAAATTGAAACCACCAGATTGGTATGAATGGACACTCTAACTTCTGGACACTGGCTACCATCAAAATGAATTGTTTGAAGTTTTTTATATAGCACCACCACTCCATCTTACAGCTATTTCTGACTTCTCAGACACTGTTTTTACACAAATGCAAGAAACAATATCCCTGTGAAAAGGGAGGATCTTGGTTGAGTTTTGAAGACTTGTTCCATTTGGAAGTCAGAAGGTACCACGTTTTGCTGAGAAGTAGACAAAATGACAGCAGAAAAAAAACAATGTACTACAGTCAGCCCATTCTTTACAGGACTGAGACTTGGGCCAGATGTACAAAGACATTTTGCCATCACAAACCCTGCATTTTGCAGAATCACAGGGCATGTGACAGCAAAATAGCTTTTTACTATTTTCTCAACCCATTTTGCGAGTCGAAAAAGTCTTTCCGAATCGTAAAATGTGTTTTGCGATCCACTCTGAATCACAATCAGAAGTGGTGTGAAAGGGGCATCCCGCCTAACTGCGAATCGGAATGGTATATATCAATGGCTTGCAACTGAAACTATGGCTGCAAACCATTTATTAGTTACCAACACCTGAAAGGAGGTGCTAACGGATCTGCAAAGGGGAACGTATCCACGTTGGACACCTTCCCCTCTGTGAACCATGTCAGGTGACCTTGGACGGATCCTGCAGTGTTTCTTCTGATGTATTCTATAGTGGGAAACCTTTTTCTTTAAAGTTCTTCATTACAGGTCACCTAGCGTTTGCAGCCAATCACAAGGGGTCGCAAATAGTAACCTGTCTAATTAATGTTCATTATGCAGTTCATTCTGCAACCCTCTGCAAATGGAAACTTTGTGATGCGACTATTGGTACATAGGTGGCATCCGAAAATCGAAGACAAATTGGTCCGCAAATTGTGACCACTGTTTGTGATCTGTGTCATAGTACATGGGGCCCTTGATCTGTAGCTTTACTGTGGTTTTTACAATGTGAGTTTATGTTTCCTTCCTTATCTCTCTCTTTCTTTGTTCTGATCACACTTTACCCACTGGACCAAATTGCTTGTTCCTGTCGAAACCCACAGCATAACTCTTATATGCTAAAATTAGGGATTCATTGAAAACAAGCTATTCAACACATGCCCTAGACAACTTTATTTACATCTCATGTGAGAGGTTGTGAAAGACAAGTCTGCTGTGTGTGGGCAGCTGACTCCTGCAGGAACTGACGAGAACGAAGGACTCCAGCTGTCTCTGGCACAGCAGGACTGGGGTGAGAAAACCCTTCTAGCAGCCCAGAGGTGACGGAAAACCCCTGCGTGATGTCAACAAACCAGAGCACCCATGGGCCCTGTGGTTTGGGAAAAGGAGGTTGGTGGTAGTGAGGACGTGCTCTCTCCCAAGGTTTTGTAATTCAATAGCTGGCTGAGAGGGGACGAGCAATACCTGCTAATGGGAAATAAGGGGGCGAACGAGAGGAAACGGCCCGTTCCTTGATGTGTACAGCGGGGGAACAAATCTGGTATTATTTATCTGCTGTCAGCCTGTGAGCTCTCCAAGTACGTTTTAATGCCAACCCAAAAAGCACAGTGCCAAAAAGGGCGCTGTGGAGGTTAGCAGGCACAGAGAGGATTCCACACAGCTGAAGCCCTGCTCCACACATGTAAACCGGATGTTGTCATGCGATGTCACACTGCGGTACCAGCGTGTGTGTTGAAACAGCCCCGGTCAGCCTGGACCTCGCGCTCGACTGCAGCCCCGATCAAAGCGCCGAGAAGTTGAACCCCTTCCAACCCCTGGACATCTCCCTCGTGTTAAGGAGAAATGATCTAAAGGGAATCATGTTTAGGAATCTGGTTCGAATCACCTCCGTAATGCAAAAATAACATCACAACTCTGAGACAATTGTGCTCCTTTGGCAGTGTCAACTACCCTATTAGTCACCCCGGAATGGGTTTGATGCACGCTGGTGTTCCATGTGAGAAGATTCTGCGTTACGTTCTATGCCTCAATTCTGCATTTCTCTACAAATGCAGGCGTTTCCTTATTCATATATTCGTGTCTGTGCTTTTGAGAGAAAGGACATTCTAATTATTATGGCTTCTAATTCCACGATAGTGGGAGAATGGATGGCAAGTAGTGGTTTCGAACCAATTGGCTAGAAAATACATACTGTCTCATTTGAGCGGTTGATGTGAAAAAAATGTCATGGCGGCTGTGAGATGTGAGGTAAAACCATGGCTGGAGTGATGATAATAGAGGTTGGATCGGTTCAGGAGGTTCAAGGGAAGGCTAGAAAGTATACTTTGTAACAAACCAAGTCCTTCTATCACCTGTCGTACTTTAAGTGGGTTGTGAAAGGTAGTGGACTTTCGAAAAGGGGTTGTGCTCTAAGCAGCATAACTAAAAACAATATACAAAAGTCTGGATCTTGGTAACTAGAGGCATGCCCTCATATATGTGGCCTAGCATCACAGTGGACTTAACCTCCTCCTCTAGTCTTCAAGCTTCTTCTCTGCCCGGTGTTTCTGTTCTTTTGGGTCAAGGTTCTCCCCTTTCTCCTCTTATCTTGGGCAGGGTCCTCCTAATCCAAGTCCTAATAATCCTGGCCCTCCTAGTCCTTTTGTTCCTGGCCCTGGTTCTCCTTGACATGGTCCTCCTGGTCCCAATCCTCTTTACCCTGGTCCTCCAGCCCTGAGTCCCCCGGTCCTAGTCTTTCTGGCCCGGGTCCTCCTGCTATGGTCCTCCAAGTCCTTCTGATCTTGTTCCCAATGGTCCTGAGCATCCTGCTTCTGGTCCTTTTCACCCTTGTCATCCTGGTTCTCCTAGTCCTCCTGGTCTGGATCCTCCTGCACTGGGCCATCTGGTTTTGGTATTCCGGGTCCTGGTTTTCCTGGTCACTACGCCCTGAAATGTGGTGATGGGCAGCCTCATCCATTAAATCCACCACCACATTCTCCTCTCAGGGTTGGTCTGAGATGATAGGTTTATTTTTTAGCGCCTCTAACTCAGTTATTTCCCTGAAAGATTTCTAGAGCCGCCCTATTTAATTAGATGTCTAGTTCATTCACATTGCCTAATGCTCTTTCTTAGCCTTTAGTATAGATCTGTGATACTCCATTGTGTGTGTTTTAATGTCTGTCAGTAGATAATTGGGATTTTCTCACTCTTCGTTCTACTTTCATCATGTAGGCCAGCTGTGAACTCGGCCACATATTGGCAGACAATTGTCTCGTTTTTGAGCTGTAATGGGGCCACCACAACCATTGTTCTTGAGATTTTGTAGTGGAGGGTTGGCATTTGTGAAGGAGGTTGCGCTATTCAAGTTATTAGATATTTTTTACATCTTGTCAGAGAGACCTTCCTTTGATGCCAGCTATCCTTAGGTAGACGTAACAAGTAGGTTTTGGTTGTGTGGGTGGGGTTTGGATGTTGAAGTGTGATCAAAGAGTGATCTGACCAAGACTTGTGTTCAACATTTATACTTTGTTGACACTCTAATTAAAATAATTAGGAGGCTTGATACGTAGGATTGGGACTATTTTAGAATTCATAAGGTTGAGTCTGTGCCAATCAAAAAACATATATGAGAAAGAGTTTGAAGTTAAGCCTTATAGGTATTTTTAAAATTAAGATCATTACAGAAGGCAAAAAAGTTGTTAGTTAGTCAATAGCAATCAATAGCTCAATATTAAATCAAAATCAGATAACATGAGAGGATCAACATAAGGTCTTCCTTCCAAGAAAGCAAGCAGCCAGAACTAAGCATAGTTAAGCAAGATGGCTGACATAGAGTCTGACTCCAAAGTAAAGCCAGAAAATACTACCTATAAATCAAATGACAGACTAGCATAGCGTCTGCACAGTTAGAAAGAAACGAAAGTCATGGCAAATCAAAGAAAGTAAAAGAAAGTCTACTACATATCCAAAACATCATCTTTTATAGGGCTTTGGACAGAAAAGCCACACACACACATTCAGTGGTGAGATGTGACATAATTGGATTGAATTAGAAATGGATCATTCTACTTAGCCAATTAGTATTTTAATACATCAGATACATTCAATAACATACATCTTGAAACATATATTTTTACTACATATCAATGAGTGAGGTGTGCATAGCAAATGAAGTAAATGACATGATGTTTAAGTAATCAAGAAATAAAATAGACAGTACAACTAAGGAATGGCCCCTAAAAAACGGCTCAAGCAAAAGTCCTTGAAAGTTACAAAGCCAGGAACATCCTCGACATGGCTTCAACAAGGGCAACAAAAATTAATATCATTTATTATTACAGAGGCCATGAATTAAGCTTCTATGCTGCTGATTTTCTGAAATGTAAAAGCACACAGAAAAAAACATGCACGTGGAAAACCTTGTTTACATATTATAAAACTGCACATTTCTTTCTGTAAATATGAAGAGATGTCATTACAGGGTAACTGAGGCCTAGTTATGCTAACTAAACCATGTCTAAATTTGGCATCATTTTCTAATTTAAAAAACCTCTAACACTTGATGCATGGATGTGACTCATGAAGTCCAGGCCAATTGTATGGGTTGTCGACTGAGTGGGCGCTGAGATAATTTAGGTGAAATTTACTGACCTAAGTTTTCAACCACTTTGGTGGCTAGTCTATTTGATATGTCAAAGCAGACATTGAAGATCCCCAAGCTTTACACCTAAGCCCTTTGTTCATACCACAATTAAACATAATAATCAAAATTTTCCTTCTCTACTCAGTACACCTTGCTTCTTAAATAAGATCCTTAAATCGCAGGTCCATTAAAAAAATATCCTCTGATGAGAATCCCAATTCTTTCACTCCTAGAGTTACAACCAATGGTAATAACGGTTTAGTACTAAATAAATCAAGGGGTTTTGATAGCTTCCTAATCTAAATTAGTCCCTAATCATTTTCACCATCACTGAAACATGGTGCAAAATACTGTTATTTTCTGTCTAAAACATTAAAAAACAGATACAATGTCACTGGCACTTTGATTTATGAGATATATCCCCTTTGCTTTGGTCAGTACTTAGCACTCACTACATGATTCTAGCATAGGACACAGCATTTTTCCTTTGTACTTTACTTGTTTTCCCATCCTCTATTTTTATTCCCTTCATTCCATTTTTAAATTTTGTCCTTTCTGTATCCGTTTACATTTACCACTCTTCAAGACATGGACACTCTGGATTGATATATCTATTGCATTAATGCAATTGGAAATCTGCAATTCCCTCATTCATTTAACATCATATAACAACTTAATTGAGTGATGACTTCTTTGAAAATGGGCATGGGCACCTTCATGTCACAAAATATCCCTCTCACGTTAGGAGTCCCCCAAGTCGATAGAGGCAGAATAGTGTAATGACCTACCTTGTGCATAAACTGCCATCTGGCAACACTGGTTGTTATGACTCTTTCACTTATTACATAGTTCACACCCAGCTTTCCCTGCCCAGTACATTTATTGTTTATAACCTCCCTGGTTCCCTCGGTTCCACCGTCTTTAGCCCTTTAGTGTTTTGTCCTTATCTTATGGTTGTAGTTCTTGCTTCTCACCTCCATCCTTCATCCCTACTAGTGCCGCAGTATCTTTCTTTCTCTTTGGCGTACAGGCCGGACTCCAGGTATGTAAGGTGGCTAGTCACAGTCTACCTTCACACTGCACCAGGTAAGTCTGAAAACGTACATGCTTGTGATAAACAAGCCATGTATTACTGTTGAACCTTCCCTATTGTAAGAAAGTGGAATATTATTTGGGCTGGGCAGTCACCTACCACACGAAATAATAACAATAACTTGGCAGAGTTAATCCTAAAAATCACTAAAATAACCTGAGCTCAACCCTCTGATAGCTATGGCATAGAGCCGACAGGCTAAAATTAGGGCAACACATAAAGTATTTATGTAGTACCAAAACTGTAGTACAGTGAAAACACCAAATAATAAATATCCCACCACAATTTAGAAAAATACAGTAAAATTTAATAAACAAAATGACACCAAAATTATAAAAACTCACTAAGGAGAACCAGAGATATAGATATGAGTATTTTAAGCTGTAAGTGAAAGCAGTGGCAAAAATCACTCAGCACCAATGATAGTCTATGGTCTGGTCATGGTAAACCAGGACCTAGGCACACTTTGATACCAACAATGATAGATGCTGAGATTGGATCAACCAAGCGGGATGGCCCATTCCAGGATTTTACCTTTGCACTTAGTCTGCACAATGGAGGAAAAAGTCTCTCAGTGGGGAAAGGCATCAGGCTGTTCATGAAAAAGTTTAATGTGAAGTCGGATAGCCATTAGACTAGGTCCTGCTGATGCTGTTGGTTAAAGCAGGGAAATATCAGAGTGGAAGAAATTGGACTTTCCCACCCTTCAGGTCCAACCACTATCCTGATACTTTTCACGTCTTCGGCTGGTCAACATTTTCTCATTGGGACATAGCTTCTGAAATGGAAGTACTTTGCTTCCAGTGGGACAAGGCAGCTGGCAGTATACAAAGAGGGATTCTTAAGGTCGGATACCTTCTTGCAGAGGGCCACTGAAACAAATTTGCTGATGCGGAGAAGTTCAGCCCAGCAAAGTTGCACCTTTCTCAAGATCGGTTTTTGGGGTTGGTCCTGGTATTCAAGCAGCTGGAAGTCAAAAAATTTCAAAGTTACAAAACTTTGCAGGGGTAAATCTCTTTTTTGCTCAGCTCTTCACCCAATGTTTCCTGACTTGACGGAAGACTCTTAGGACTCGAGGGCAGGAGCCAGCCAAGGCCTTGAGCAGGGTTGAGGGTAGGTCCAGTTGTGACTGGCAACCTGGAAATCTAAGAAAAGGAGTGGGTTTCAGCTTTTTGTATGCCTGTAGCCACACAGGAGGACAGCCCACTGCCCCTTCTTTGTCCTGGGTACAAGAAGGGGCAGATCCAGATCTTCAGGAGTCCTTTCAGGTTACACCAAGCTGGGTTCAGTCCTCTTCTGATCATGCACTGGTCCAGAAAGTATTCTGAGGAGGGTTCCTTGAGGTGCCAAATTTATGGGGTGCACTTTCCAGTGGGTGGAGGTGACTCCAGGCAGCTCCCTAACCAATGAGGTAAAAGTTGCCAAGGTATTCCTACTGACTTTTTCATCAGTTCCTGTGTGTCCGACTGCAGGCAATCCCGCAGTGCACCTTACTCCTAAAATCCAAGATGGAGGAACCCCCCCTCTCTTGTACCGAGCCTTTGTGCCCACTCAGAAGTGTGGCCAGGGAAATGAGCAGTCCCCTCCCCTGTCCTCTTCAAACTGGTGTTGGGGCAGCTACACTTATTCTGAGTATGAAGACAGTCTGGCTGGTGTGGGACTGAGGAATAAAGGCTTGCCAAATGGCTGCCTTTTTTTTTAACATGGGATTGGAATTTACAAAACTCTCTCACATTTCAGCCAGAGAAAGAAAAGTAAAGTGAATTATGCGACAATCTTGCTGGAGTACAGGGAGTGTGATAGGAAAGGCTGTAGGATGTCCTGTTTTGGTAACACAGAACAAAGTATAAATATCTGTACATGAACTGTACACATTTAGCAGTAAGGAAATTGTAATTCTGAAGTGTGATGGAAACAAAGATTTTAATAGGCTTGAAACAAATCAAGACACTTTACTTGGTGATACACAAATGTTAAATATTCACTGAAACCTAATTTCCACACATTATATCGTTTGTGTGCAGTATAGTTTTATCAGTAAAACTGTATATCTGTGCAAATTTAGTGGTCATTTCAATGGAAATTGTGCTAATTTTTAATTAATTTTATTTATTTAATTGATAATTCAGTCAGTCAGAATACTTTATTTGGTTAGTTAAAAGCATAAAGGTACACACAATATAAACAAAATGCATTTAAAATCATGTTAAATATTCGTATAAAAATCTGTTAAAAAAGACATAGCATACAAAAAATTAAAAACAGTGCATATCAAACATAGGGGGTAATTACGTTGCCGGACGGACCTGCTTCTGCGGTCCTTTTGGAGGTGGTCGGACCACCGCGGTCTTGTCGGAATCGGTCGGTCCGACCACCAGATTACGATGCATGCATCATGTACTCCGACCAACAGCTGACAGACTGCCAACTCCGACAGCCTTTTTCCGAATGCCGAGATGGCGGTCGGAGAAAAAAGCAGCCATAGGGCAGTGAAGGGATCTCCGACCGCCGTCCGGATTACGATGTGGGTTTCCGAAGACCCCACCGTGGCGGTCTGACCAACTTCCTCGAGTCGTCAGAAACAACAGTTTTGGGGTCATTCTCACCGAATTCTGCTTTCCCCAGCAGTCTTCGCGGTGTCCCTTCCTGTACAAAATCAATCAGCCACGCAAAGCAGGCACGCTTGCACCATCTCGGAGGGTGCCTGCGTTGGCGCATGGCAGCTCATTGTGCGCCAATGCAGGGGAAAAGGACAGGAATGCGCTGTATCTCGTAGATAAAGCACATTCTTGCCCTTTTCTATTGATGCAGGGCAGCATAGCAAGATTCCTTGTGGCGCTGCCCTGCGCCAAAACCCATCGAGCCCAACCTGATTTTTTGTGCAGAAGGAGTCAACAGGGATACCTCTTTTAGACTATAGGGCAGAGAGACCAATAGAGGGTCTCCTCTTTCACGGCAGGCTACACTCAAGGGGGAATGTCAATTTGCAGTTTTAGGGTCCCTCAGGATCAGCCCCACAAACTGTGTAAGTGACACACAAAGTAGTGTAACGCTCATTCCTCGTGCACTACCTGCTAGCAATTGCGTACTGCTGAGTGATACTCTACCCCGTGGCCTTGACAAGGACTGTTTATAATTGAAGGGACTATGTACTGACTCTTATTTCATTCCTGTCATTTATATGTCACTGTGTGTCTTTTCTGGGTTTATTGCCTGTTTTTTTTTCAATTTTTTGGACCTCATCTAACCCTGACAGAAAAACACTGGCAAGTAGGCAGACACCTTTGAGGAGGAGGTGGCTCAGCTGCTAAATTATATGATATTTTCTAAGAATGCTGAAGCAAAGCTTTAAGGAACGTAGGGTTTTGATGAAGAATATCTCTCTAAAACCGGTGTGTATAGTTCACTAGAAAACAATTTAGGGGCCGATTCCGATTCGGGCCGGAAATCTCTCCGACCGAGCCGGACCCGGAGAGATTTCCGACCGAATCGGACCCGTGCCGCCCGACCGAACGAGTACGATGCGCACGTATGCCATCGGACTCGAGTCGGTTGGACTCCCATTGAAGTCAATGGGAGCCTGTCGTACGACGCGTACGCGGGCTCCCATTGACTCAATGGGTGCGAGGCGGACAAGTGCGCCCCTACAGCGTGTACGCGGCGAAGCAACTCGCGCCGTACACGCACAGGTAGGGGGACCCCTGGGTCCCCCTGTGTGCGACTCGCGCGGCTACGCGTACAGGGGGTCCGACACGGACCCCCAAAGTACGGCTCCGACTGCTCTTTCGAGCCGGAGTGCGCGGCTCGGTCGGACTGCTCGCGGCGTGCATCGTACTTACCCGGCCGGGGAACGTCTCCATTGCGCGGTGCGAGTCGAGTCCGAGCGAGTCGGTCGGTGCGGTTAGACCCGGGAACGAGTCGGTCGGAGCGGTCGGGACGCCCGGACGAGTTGGTCGGCGATTTCGCATCGTACTCGCTCGTCCGGACGCGCGTACGAATCGGTCGGGAAATAGGGCTTTGAATCGGATCCGGTTAAGCCGAATCCGATTCGGAGCCCTACCGGCCGAGATCGGAATCGGCCCCTTAGTGTCCATTAAGAGGATAATGAGTACCATGAGCCAGACCAGGCAGTAGGTCTGTCTGTGGTGGTGGTGTTAAAAATTGTGTCCCACAAAAAACCAAGAAACATACAGTCGTAGGATACCCTTTGTGTTTGTTAAATGGCATTGTAATAATGCATTCCTATCTTACAGCTGTGTGGGGCAGTCAGGTCAGTGGAGTGCTACTGCCATTTTTCTTATGCATGTTTGTCATTCTCAGTGCCTATGTATCGCTCAGCAACTCATATCAATGTCTTCCAGGCCCAATGTGTGGATGCCCTTGTATTTCCGAGTTCCTGGGGGTCTGAAAAGCAAGTGAAATTAACTGAAAAAAATTGTTCTTTTGAATTTCTTTTTTTAAATAACTGGTGTGTACTAAGCCAATTAATAATTGGAGAAATAGACAATAGAGAGGGTATGGTGGGGTGGTTTTAGTTGTTCGGGAATGAATTGTAGTTTAGCTTGATTCCTGTTTCTTCACTCTTTGTGAAATGCACATTCTATTTGCACCCCTTGTTTCTAGTCTACGTCTTTTGCCTCATTTATATTTCTGGTACACAGTAAAGTAATCACTTATTTTAATTTCCAGAAAAAAATAAACACATCCTCAATAGGTGTATTATAATGTACTGTTCGTTTCTTTTACCACATGGGTTCAATGAAGTTCTAATTCATAATCTAATTACCCTTTCCTTCACCTATGGACTGTGAAATCTGCTAACCGTGGAAAGGGGATTTACAGAACAATCAATCTCATAATTAGGGGGAAAAGTTCAGGTCAACTGAATATTAAAGGGGAGGATGGAATGAGTGAATATTCTGTAGTTGTATCATATGACCATGGCCATACTAGCATTTCATTGCAAGAGTCAGAAGAACACCAATGTATGATGTAGATATATCATGTCAGATTTATAAGTGACATCACTGATATCAAGAATTACCACTGTAGCTTAAATAAATCTTTCTGTGGAAAACTTTAGTATAACATAAGAATCCCACTCTTTGCAGTTGGTCTGTTGGTCTAACTAACTCCTAACAAATAAAGGGCTAGATTTAGAGTTTGGTGGATGGGATACTCTGCCACAGGGATGACCGATACCCCATCTACAGCATTACAAGTGTCGTAAGATACAAAGCACTAGTAATACAACCGACGGATATCTGTCACATTTGTGATGAGTATACCTTCCACAAAACTCTAAATCAGGCCCACAGTTTTATGCATGGATATATTACAGATTACGCTGGCCACTCTTCCTTAGTCATAGGAAATATTCAATTTTTTAAGAATGCCATTTAAAACATGAACACACTAGTCAGACCTGTTTGTCACTTTGAGAAATGGAGGGGCATATTTACAAGTCTTAATCCCCACCACAGCGTCACTTTTAGTGACGTTGTGGTGGCGATAGGGACTTCGCCTTATTTACAAGGCAGCGTTAAGCCACTTAATGTGGCTTAACGCTGCCTTGTAAATAAGGCACCCTTTCACACTGTACTTAGCGTGAAAGGGGAGGGCAATGGGTGTTGCGGTGGGCGTTCCACTGCAACACCCATTGATTTTGATGCTGCCCCCTCTTTACAAGGGTGGCGTAAATAGGAGGCAGCGCCAAAATTAAGATCAGGGAAAACCTGGTATTAAACAGGCGAAATGAGGAGAAATGCTGACCCTTCCTGCACATAAACAATCAAATAAAAAAATTACGTTTTGCAACTTCTATGTGTGCTGCATTAACCAGCACACATAAAAGTTACAAAACCCCATTTAAAGATTGTTTATGTGCAGGGAGACATTCCTGCACATAAACAATCTTCCCCTCAACGCAGACACCCTTGCACTAAGTTTAGCGTCAGCGCAGGGGGAAACGCAGGACTGCACCATATTGTTGTAAATATGGTGCAGCCCTGCGTTTCTGAAGTGGTGGAGTGCGGTGTTAAGCCAGGAAGGGTAACGCCGCACTACGTCACTTCGTTTTTAAATATGCCCCGTAGTATTTTCCTTAAGTTGCCAACAAATTACAGGCATCAATGACGCATTACCCAAATATAAAATAATTGAGGCAAATGAAACTATTTTCAAGAAAAATTCCACACATTTACCAGGAACGGAGTAGGTTCTTGATTCTTGTATTATCTAGTGTATTTAGCATTTTAACCACATGCCAGAAAACGTGTGGCCTCCCATTTCCTCAATTCACCTATTGAGGACTATAGTCAGAAGTAAAGGGAGCATCCATATCTGACATGGTGTATTGCAAGTAAGCACGTAAACCACTCTATTCCTCAACGTCAAAGTTGTTTATGTTTTGTAATAGTGAAGATATTTTCTGAGCTTTTCTGTGTTCGACGTCGAGGTCCATTTTTTTGGGCTATGTGTCACCCAATGGATGTGTTGCACAACTCATAATAGACAACCACCAGAAAAAAGTAATTTCAAGTGACTTATTTGCTTTCCAAATGTGATTATTCTTCGATACTGCTTATATATCTTCGCGATCTGAGTCACTCAAAATAATTGTTTGAGTCATCAATGTTCCACATTCTGACAGAAGAATTGGGATCTTTCTGTTCTGTTGGCAAAGAGGGTGCTTGCATCAAAGCTATATACTGAAAGTGACCGTGTCAAGTAGACTTACACTGATTCTCCATTTGTAATGATTTGTACACATACCCTCTAATCGCTCTTTAAAATGTTATTATGACAAAGTTTGTGTTTGCCTTGCACTATCCCTATAGTTTCACTGGCAGGTAAAATGTTAATGGTTTATATTTTTTGTCAAATTGATTGCACAATTTCAGTGGACAATTACACTTGCTCTCTCTCACCATCAGAGTAAAGATCTGCATATTGGGCATTGACCTGTGTGCACGCTGCTAAATCATTTGATGATTTATTTGCAAGTGCATATAACTGGGATACCAAATGCCTAGCCACCTTCATCATTGTTATTGTTTGAACATTTTCAGTAGACAGGCTCATTCTTCTGTCCCAACACACAAAAGAGGTAGAGCCAACAGTCAGTCACAATGGACTAACGACTGTTTATCTGCAAACGCACAGGGAGCACACACACCTTGTAGATACTGCCCTCACCCACAACAAGTTGTGGCATGCTTCATCATAGGGCTTGCTACAAACGTCTCCGCGCACACCAACGCAGGAGACGGAGCAAAAGGAGGGAGACAATAACAAACACAAATCTAGAGGAAAAGAGTAAGGATCCTAAAAAGAGTGCAGAAGAAATGAGAGTTAAAAAGCTGGCTACAGGATACCTCTGACAATACTTTATTCATAGGTTCCTTAGTCAGATGTAAAACAGGATACTCAATATGAGTCCCACGGATGGTGGTGAAAGAGGAACTTAAGACCTCCTCACCCCTCCGTACTGCATGGTGGTCAACATGTTTCTGCCGTGAATGTCAATAATTCGGCATTCATCAGGACACAGATCCCTATGCAACTTTTCCTAAAAACAGGTCTCCTCAACAAAGGAACAACGTTCCTAAATACTCCACCTGTAAGTCTGGAGCATAAGAAAATCGTACTCTTCTGAAATAGAAAGGAGAGAGTACCATTAGTTGAATACCAGAATTAAAAACGATTTTGATTAAATATTAGACGAAAAAGAAGAGGGAAGGTATGGTGTTCAGAGTGCTTAGCAATATGCAACCATACTAATAGGTGCGTAAAACACGTGAGACTAGTGTTTCTATAAAACCAGTCTATAAGGGTGGGTAAACAGTGTCCCTGCCGGTCACTTACTGTGAAATATCTATCAGTAGTGCCAGTCTCTGGATTAAAACCGTGCAGGAGGGTGAAAAATGCACGAAAAACAAAAGAACACTTCCAATAGTAGAAAGAGTGTCAGGGCGAAGATGGCCCCGGCACGTACTCTTAAAAATAACAGTACTTTAGCTGTGATCACAACCAGATAAACAGTACAAGCCAACCCAGCCACTCTTACCGAGTTTATTTTTAGAACACACTAGAACTGGCATCGATTAGAGGGCGACCCCCTATGGTCACACTCTCAAAGAAATAATGTAACAGTACATCAGAGAATACAAAGGAAAGAAAACTTAGAAAGCGCCCCGCATAGGACTAATGTATGTACATCCAAATGGAATAGAGGAACCAATTCCCAGATATTAAGTGCGATAAATGTCAGGACTGAATATAAAAGAGAAAAGAGTCAAGAGTCAAATCACTCTAACATGCTGCTTGATACGATAAATCTATGGGACGAATGCAATCCACACCCGTAGTGAGAGGCAAACGAAAAAACACATCCACTCCGGTATCGTAACAATATAATACCAGCAGTAAAAAGCAGATCGTGAAGGGACGGTGGTCTCGCTGCCAGTCAAATAATGCAGCGGTACCACAAAAAAACTTACTACTTCCTCGGGGATGCGCCACAAACCCAGTCGGTCTAATCTGGATGCCGCAAAGGTACCAGACCTGAGACCCGAATGCCGGTTTTAAAAGAAGAGGAATTTCCCCGGCGCGGACGTAGCGACGTCACTGTCACGTGGGACGTGACATAACCAATTCCACCCAGTAACACTAGACTGCTGTTTAGAGGAGATCGGCCTCTCAAAAGTAACCGATCATGGCGGCTCAGCGGTGAAAATAACCGACATGAATGTGTAGCAGGAGATAAAAAGAGGGCCGATATACCTCTAATAAAAAATAGTAGAGAGAACGAGGAATTGGTAAGTCCTTGTAGCTATTTATCAGTATTTAAATGATAAAAACCAAAAATAGAAGAACAATTCATATACACCCGTACATACGGTGAATAAATAGATTTTTTTTTAAAAAACAACAGTTCTCTCATAATACAAACAAGCAATGAAACATAGAATGACTCACAGGGAAGTCAACTACATATATGAAAGCACTTGACATTGGTATATATGTCTAACCTAAGTGACTCATATGGGTATTTCCTATCAAATATAGATGTTATCAAAAAATGTGAGTCCAAAAATAAGATCATAGTCCCATTTACAGTGAGGACCATGGGATCTCATCGTTCAGACCTGTGATATTACTTTTCAACCTGTACACCCATTTTTGCTCTTTTAAAAAGAGAGTATGGGTAGAGTTCCTCGAATTAGCAGGTATATATGTTTTATCCAAAACAGTCCAGAATAATTCGTCAGCGGTGTGACCTTTTTCCCAAAAATGGGCAGTCAGGCATGTTGTGGCTCTTGCACACCGTATAGTGCTGCGATGTTCCATTATACGCACTTTTACTTTTCTGCAGGTCATGCCTATATACATTAAGTTACAAGGGCACTTAATTAGGTAACTTACATTACTTGAATTGCAATTAGTGTGCACCCTTTGTTCCCAGGGGTACTCTAGTCCCACGTCTACATGCTTGCTGTTGATGGTCAATTTGCAGATATCACATGACCCACACGTGTATGTCCCACAATCTGTGGTAAACCCGTGATGCTTCGGGGTACAACCCGTGGGTTCTGTTGTATCCTTGAGTGCACTAAGTGGTCTCTCAGACTGGTTCCTCTCCTAAAGGAGAACAAAGGTTTTTCAAGGGTCAAACCGCTTGTGTTAAGAATGCGCCAATGTTTCAAAATGACCCTTTTAACAGCAGTGGAGGAAGTATTGAAGGTGGTGACGCAGATGGTATTCTTATTCTGCGGTCTCTCTGTTTTCTCAAGTAAACCTTCCCTGCAACTATTCCATGCTCTCTTTCTGGCCTTGTTGACCACTCGTCTCGGTTAGCCCCTGTCCTTTAGTCTGTTGGAGAGGGCCCCTGCCTCTGTTTTGAAATCAGCAGGATCGGAACAATTCCTGCGGAGACGCAAGAATTGTCCCACCGGAAGATTTTCTCTCAGTGATTTTGGATGGAAACTTCCAAATTGCAGAAGACTGTTCCTGTCAGTGGGTTTGTGATACACCTTTGTGGAGATTCTACCATCCTGTGGAAAAATTACCAGGTCCAAGAAGGGAAGTTCCTCCCGGGTGATGGTACTGGTGAAATAAAGGAACTGATTGCGACTATTAAGCCGCAATAAAAATTCCTTGATAGATTCCTCATTTCCTTTCCAGACTAACAGCACATCATCAATGAACCGTTTCCAAATACGGATGTTGCTCATCCATGGGTTGTTTACATCAAAGATGTGTTTCTGCTCAAACCAGGCTACAGACAGGCCCGCCAGACTAGGCGCAAATGCACTCCCCATAGAGGTACCATGGGTCTGTAAGTAAAATGTACCCATGTACTCCCCAAAAATTTTTGTAAGTGCCAACTCTGCCAGATGTAGGATAAATGCTCTGGGGGTCTGGTATGGCCAATCTATCTCAAAAAGTAGTTCTTCTATGACCCGTAGTGTCTCCAGCTGGGGAATATTCGTATACAAGGACTCGATGTCCAGTCCCACCAAAAACTCCTTACTTGGGTCAAAGTCCATGTCACTCAAGAGGACAAGAACCTCTGTGATGTCTTTGAGGTAGGATCTTCTATTTTGCACCAGTGGGTTAAGATAAAAATCACAAAATCGTGATAATGGTTCTAAAATAGAACCTATCCCGGCCACAATGGGTCTACCTGGTGGAGGTCTAGTCATTTTATGCACCTTAGGTAGAGTATAGAAGGCTGGTGTGACTGGATTTTTCTGTTGTAAAAACTTCGCTTCATGTCCTGATATCCAATCATTGGCAAGTGCTTCCTCAATGATGGTACTAATCTCCTTTTCCAGCTCAGCTGTGGGATCAGCTGGTAGAACCCTATAGTTTCTGTCGTCAATTAGAAGTCTCCGACATTCTTGATCATAAGCCTCCCTAGTCTGAATGACTATGGCACCACCCTTATCCGCCGGTTTAATAACCAATTGGTGGTTGTTCTTAAGTTCCTCAAGTGCCTTTTTCTCATCTCTTGTAAGATTCCTAAAGGGATCTGTGTTTTGTTGCCCCAGTGCTTCAATGTCATGGATGACTGCCCTTTCAAATGTAATCACTTCCGGGGGGAAGGTGCTGCCCTGTGGTGTGAATGTAGACTTTGGGCGAAAGTTAGTGTCCCCTTTTGCACTAAATGTGTCCTCCCGACCTTCAAAGAAAACTTTAAGACGTACTGATCTGAAAAAATCCGACAGTTCTTGTCGGAGTTTGAACAGATCCAAGTCATTTGTTGGGACAAAACCCAAGCCTTTGTTAAGGAGAGTCTCTTGAGCTGATGTGAGGGGGATATCCGTTAAGTTGATCACTAAACTGTTTCCCGACTCGTGCTCGGTAAAGGGCCTTGGGCCATACTCCTGGTGATTCTCTGATTGAGGTCTTCCCATTGAACACCCAGATTTCCTCGTTGTTTGCCCCTTCCTCGGGCCCTGCTTCTGTCTAAAAAAAGAGGTCCCTGATTCTGCGTGTAATTCTGATTATTACCATGGCCCTGTAACGGTGGGTATAGTTGGTACATCTGAGGCCAGCCAAAACCCTGTCCATGGAAGTTCTGATACATAGGGTTGTAATTATAACCTTGATTATGGAATTGCACTCGACCACGGCCTCTCCCCCTTCTCCTAGGGCGACTTTCCAAGTCACTACTGTCACTATTGGAGCTCATGGAATCCGAACTTCTATGATTCCCTTGTTGCAACCCTTTCTTGGCCTCTTCAATTTTCTTCTCTGCATATTCATCTGTGGTATATGGATATACTCTCTCCTTACTGAACTTTTTCAAGTCCTTCTGGAGTTTAGTCACCTTAGATTGTAATAGGTAGTCCTTGTACTCTCCTATCTCCACATTAGTTTCCTCCAGTTTCTTTTTATAAGTGGCCAGTACAATACTGGCTTTTAGTCCCTGCTCGCTACTCTTTATTTTAATGAGCAGTGTATCTGCTATTCTCTTGGCTGTGGTGATGATCAAAACCAGCCAATCTCTGGTACACTTCCATGCTATGAGTGCCCAGTCTTTTCTGAAAGAAGGATCTTCCAGAAAGATCAGGGGCTCATTGGTAACCAATAGGCCTCTTGGAGCAGCATTAGCTCTCAAGTATTCTGTAAGGATAGCTCCATGCATAATGGTTTTAACATGTGTTTTCCTAAGTTCAATCAGAGTGTCCCACCCTTCCCCTTGGGCGAGGACCTGATTGACATTGGTCTCACCCAAAAGTGAAGGGCCAGCCAATATGTCTCGGACAGCCTCTTCATCAAAGGCTAAGCCCTGGTCCAATGCCATTGTGTAAAAAACCAGAGGTGTTCAATTAATTCGCTCAAGAACCACCCAAACACTCCAACAAAAGACACCCACCAGACTGGGTGTAAAAGAGTCTTTAAAAACAACCCAACGGCTCAGCGGCCGTGCTATATACGTAATCACGCAAGAAAGGGAGAGAAGGAAAGGCCCTACCACATCCTCCTCAAACAAGCACGTTCCAACACACAAAAGAGGTAGAGCCAACAGTCAGTCACAATGGACTAACGACTGTTTATCTGCAAACGCACAGGGAGCACACACACCTTGTAAATACTGCCCTCACCCACAACAAGTTGTGGCATGCTTCATCATAGGGCTTGCTACAAACGTCTCCGCGCACAGCAACGCAGGAGACGGAGCAAAAGGGAGGGAGACAATAACAAACACAAATCTAGAGGAAAAGAGTAAGGATCCTAAAAAAGAGTGCAGAAGAAATGAGAGTTAAAAGCTGGCTACAGGATACCTCTGACAATACTTTATTCATAGGTTCCTTAGTCAGATGTAAAACAGGATACTCAATATGAGTCCCACGGATGGTGGTGAAAGAGGAACTTAAGACCTCCTCACCCATCCGTACTGCATGGTGGTCAACATGTTTCTGCCGTGAAGGTCAATAATTCGGCATTCATCAGGACACAGATCCCTATGCAACTTTTCCTAAAAACAGGTCTCCTCAACAAAGGAACAACGTTGCTAAATACTCCACCTGTAAGTCTGGAGCATAAGAAAATCGTACTCTTCTGAAATAGAAAGGAGAGAGTACCATTAGTTGAATACCAGAATTAAAAACGCTTTTGATTAAATATTAGACGAAAAAGAAGAGGGAAGGTATGGTGTTCAGAGTGCTTAGCAATATGCAACCATACTAATAGGTGCATAAAACACGTGAGACTAGTGTTTCTATAAAACCAGCCTATAAGGGTGGGTAAACAGTGTCCCTACCGGTCACTTACTGTGAAATATCTATCAGTAGTGCCAGTCTCTGGATTAAAACCGTGCAGGAGCGTGAAAAATGCACGAAAAACAAAAGAACACTTCCAATAGTAGAAAGAGTGTCAGGGCGAAGATGGCCCCGGCACGTACTCTTAAAAATAACAGTACTTTAGCTGTGATCACAACCAGATAAACAGTACAAGCCAACCCAGCCACTCTTACCGAGTTTATTTTTAGAACACACTAGAACTGGCATCGATTAGAGGGCGACCCCCTATGGTCACACTCTGAAAGAAATAATGTAACAGTACATCAGAGAATACAAAGGAAAGAAAACTTAGAAAGCGCCCCGCATAGGACTAATGTATGTACATCCAAATGGAATAGAGGAACCAATCCCCAGATATTAAGTGCGATAAATGTCAGGTCTGAATATAAAAGAGAAAAGAGTCAAGAGTCAAATCACTCTAACATGCTGCTTGATACGATAAATCTATGGGACGAATCGAATCCACACCCGTAGTGAGAGGCAAACGAAAAAACACAGCCATTCCGGTATCGTAACAATATAATACAAGCAGTAAAAAGCAGATCGTGAAGGGACGGTGGTCTCGCTGCCAGTCAAATAATGCAGCGGTACCACAAAAAACGTACTACTTCCTCGGGGATGCGCCACAAACCCAGTCGGTCTAATCTGGATGCCGCGAAGGTACCAGACCTGAGACCCGAATGCCGGTTTTAAAAAAAGAGGAATTTCCCCGGCGCGGACGTAGTGACGTCACTGTCACATGGGACGTGACATAACCAATTCCACCCAGTAACACTAGACTGCTGTTTAGAGGAGATCGGCCTCTCAAAAGTAACCGATCATGGCGGCTCAGCGGTGAAAATAACCGGCATGAATGTGTAGCAGGAGATAAAAAGAGGGCCGAGGAATTGGTAAGTCCTTGTAGCTATTTATCAGTATTTAAATGATAAAAACCAAAAATAGAAGAACAATTCATATACACCCGTACATACGGTGAATAAATGAAAAAAACTTTTTTTTTAGATTTTTTAAAAAAAAACAACAGTTCTCTCATAATACAAACAGATTAAGGCCATTACAAGAAATGAAACATAGAATGACTCACAGGGAAGTCAACTACATAAATGAAAGCACTTGACATTGGTATATATGTCTAACCCAAGTGACTCATATGGGTATTTTCTATCAAATATAGATGTTATCAAAAAATGTGAGTCCAAAAATCAGATCATAGTCCCATTTACAGTGAGGACCATGGGATCTCATCGTTCAGACCTGTGATATTACTTTTCAACCTGTACACCCATTTTTGCTCTCTTAAAAAGAGAGTATAGGTAGAGTTCCTCGAATTAGCAGGCATATATGGTTTATCCAAAACAGTCCAGAATAATTCGTCAGCGGTGTGACCTTTTTCCAAAAAATGGGCAGTCAGGCGTGTTGTGGCTCTTGCACACCGTATAGTGCTGCGATGTTCCATTATACGCACTTTTACTTTTCTGCAGGTCATGCCTATATACATTAAGTTACAAGGGCACTTAATTAGGTAAATGACATTACTTGAATTGCAATTAGTGTGCACCCTTTGTTCCCAGGGGTACTCTAGTCCCACGTCTACATGCTTGCTGTTGATGGTCAATTTGCAGATATCACATGACCCACACCGTGTATGTCCCACAATCTGTGGTAAACTCGTGATGCTTCTGTCACCCATGAGAGCCCCAGTTGTACTGATGGCATGTGCAGAGGATATGATGGTCGGAGGATCTAACCAATATTTGCCCCACTTTTTATGTCAAACGAGCAAGAGCAGTTGGTGTAGAACCAACTGCATTGAGAAGTGTTGCTGTTACAATTATTCTGCTGATCGTAATGGTATTGGCAGCATGGGTTAAGTGTGCAGTTAGGAACACAAATCCACATTTGAATTAAAACTGCCAATTATGGTTTAGGTCTATGCCTGGGAGGTGATGCTGGGTTCACGACAAGCCATGAAAAATATAATCTGAACTTGCGTTGATGTGCAGATTAATGAAACCTAGAAAGGCTAGTAATTGCTCCAATGCCAGTAATGTGCAGGTTGTGATGCCTCTCCTCCCTGACTGCTGGTAATCCTCTAAGATGAGTTGGAAAGAGGAGGCATTCCCTACTTTCTTGCCTGTGAATGTGCAACCTGTCAATCTGATGCGTCAAATTTCTATTTTTTTCAATGATTTACATCTTGTACTTTGCATGATCTTTCTGGGAATGAGTCATCAGAAATATAGAGAATGCAGATCTGTATCTTAGGGCCTGATTACGAGTTTGGCGGTTTTACAGCCGTACTGCCGGTCCCAAGAAGACCGCTCCAGCAGCGGTCTCCCGCCTGCCGTATTATGATGTTCCCGTTGGCCCAGCTGCAGTGTTTCTGATGGTGGGGAGTATTTTTTCATATGCTGATGTGTATATTTTGACTGCAGTGTACACATATGCATGACACATGAAAAAATACCTACTACAAGTACTTTACCATTGTTGGAGTCTGGACCATATGTGCCCAGTCCAGTCAATGGGTAAATGGTACAAAATAGACTTACCTGGATTTTTGTGCCAACAGGGTCGTTTTCTTTGGGGTCAAGATGCTGCTATGAAGGGGAGCCCTGGAGGACGGGATCAATATGGGAGACTAAAGGAAAGAAAATGAAATGGGTGAGTGTGCACCCCAAATCCTTCGATTTCGCTGACTCGAAACAGGCGGTCTTCCACCACGGTCAGCTCGACGGAAAGCCAGAAAGTAATACGGACCGCAGTGAACTTCTCTGTACGGCCCTATGACAGTTGCTTTTTCCAGACCGCCGTTGAGGCGGTCTGCAAATGGCTGTCAGTGGTGGCGGTGCTCCAGCCGTCTTTTGTTCACCAAACCAACAACATCTTAATTCGGAGGGTGGACTGCGTATTCAGAGGTGGTGAATCCGACTCCAGCATAATAGCGGTCCCAAGACCGCCAAAGTCGTAATCAGGCCCTAAGTTCTGATACAGTGACACAACCACATTGACAAGAGATAAAAATCCCATTCTTGAGTTTGGTATGTGACTCCAAGTGGGATGTGACTACAAGTGATTAAGTAGTGTTTTGCTAAACCCAGAGCTACACTACCATCTCTATTACAGTTATCACAATCTTGTCATCCAGCACATGAACCAGAAGGATGGAATGACTAATGGTATCTTCCAACTGCCCACAGTGCGAAATAAACTCAAAGGAAAGGAGCATCTGGGTGATCCATGTAGTTAGCTTCCATTTAATAGGTGCCTAAGGAATAGATGGATCTGCACTACTTGTGTCCTGCATCAGGTAGTCATTTAATGATTTGTGTTGTTACTGGAGCACATACAGAATGGAGCTACATCATACCTGAACCTTCTGTATAAGGCAATCCAACAGATGGACAGTAAATAGCCACAGCTCAGCTGCTTTGCCGTCTTCTGGGCTTAAAAAATAACTGAAATGCCCGCAAATTTTGTAACAAATGGTCAATGTGAAGTACTGCACAATGAGATTACTGCAATTTATAAAATAGTGCATTCAGCAGTACTTGCCAAACTGTAGCATGTAATATGTTACTTGTTACTGTCTTTGCTGGATGCAACGAGGGGAATAGTGAAAGCCTATGTGGTGAGCCATTCACAAACTTTGGGCCTAATTCTCAAAGGTAACTTACACTTTTAAGTAAGTTTACACTTTTGAGTAAGTTTATTGCTATTCAGTATTCACAAACCCTGAGTGGAAGTCACTCCTAAAACAATACACAGTAATAAGCCCAGCACTACACATGGTCAACCACTAGGACTTCAACACCCTCCCATAGAACATAATAGAGGTAGGGTCCTTAGAAATAACGTTAAATTAAATGAAAATAGTTAAATATTTATGTAAACATAATTTCATGTTACAAAAATATAAAAATAGTACATATTAATTCATTATATATTTACATTTCTGTTTTGAATTAAAAAAATAATGCAGCAATACATTTTATGGAAATAATTAAATGAATTTTATCTAATTATATACACTATTTAATAATTATTAATGCACATTAAAGTATTTTGTTTCTTTAGGTGGAAATTAATTTTTTTACTCAAACTTCACTAAAATAATTTGAATGTATTTCTATGAATTAAAGATTTACTTCAAGATTAATTTAATAGTGACATAGCATTTTTTCTCTTTTGTTCTACATTTAAGGAAAATATATAAAATGAATTTACATTATTATTTAACATTAAAGTATTTTTAACATGTTTTCAAGGTTAATAAACTTTTTTATTTTGCCCCATGCTTTATCACATGGAGATCTCTGCCCCGACTGCGGGGCAGAAAGCACTACACATGGCTAAGCAAAGGTACTACAACATCCTCCTATAGAAAATAATGGAGGTCGGGCTTAAAATAAAACCCCATAGAAAATAATGCTTAATTAAATTTAACAATTTTAAATAGTTAAAATATAAATAAATATTAAAATACTTTTTATGTTAAATAGTAATGAAAATTCATTTTTGTTTGTTTAATTTAAATTTAGAACAAAATACGAAAGTGCTATAACACCTTTAAATTCATTTTGAATTACAACTTTAAATAATGGAAATATGTTAAATTAGATTTCTTTTTCTCAAGTTTAAATTAAAATGCATTGTTACATAATTTTGTAAATTCAAAATATGTTATTAAAGTATTTTAGAATTAAATAAATGCTATTTTTATATGTTTTTGCCATTGATTTATATTTATTTATATTTAAAATAATTTAATTTAATCTAACATTGTTTCCGTTGGAGTTTTAGTTTGAGTCCCTGCCGTCATTATTTTCTATGGGAGGATTTTGCAGTACAAGTGGTTGGCTGGCCATGTTTATTGTTGCTGGACTTACTGCTGTTTTTAGGTTGAGCCTGGACATGGCATGCAGTGCTCTGCGAGGCATGCTGTATTAGAGAGTATGGATTTGAAGCTTCGCCCACTCACCGCCCATATTTTTCATTGGCTTCTGTTTTTGTCTTTGTAAATGCTGGCTTCTGATTCGGTAATCGGCTTGTTAGACCCTCCTTAGTACCGCCTTGTCTTCATTTGTAACCTCCCATGAGGACTGGCCCTTTTACTTCTGTTGATACCCGGCCGGCGTTATTTAGTCTGTAAGCACTATTTTCTTTAGTGAGTTTTGTCCAGGGGCGGCTCCTCCATTAGGGCGGAGGAGCGTCGCCCCACTGCTTTCTCGCAGTGCGAGAAGCAGAAACATTAAATGGTAAAACAACCATTTTATGTTTCTGCTTCTCGCACTGCCAGAAAGCAGAAGTGTTTGGTTGGGGGCGGGCGAGTGGGCGGGTTTCGGGGAGGAGTGGCTTGCCCACTGCTGAGGGCGCTGACTGTTTGGTCGGCCCCACGGCCGACCAAGCCAGTCATGTGCACTCTGACTTTTCTCCATGTAAGCTGCATGCAGCCTACATGGAGAAAATGGCCTCCCCATGGGTGCCTGGCTGGTTGGCGTCCCGACCAATCACAACGCTGCCATTGCAGCGTTGTGATTGGCTTAGGGGAGGGGAGGGAGGCTGCCTGCTTCCTGTTCCTGCCGGTGCAGGAGAGGAGCAGAGGCAACGCGGGAACGGGCAGTGAAGGTAAGTTAACTTTTTCTTTTTTCTTTTTTTTTTTAAGTTAAACCCCCCCACCCCTCCCCGCGCGACCCCCCGCACCCTAACCCTTGAGTCATGCCGGCCGCGACTGGTTTTGTCCTGCTGCAGGCACGAAGTGCTTTCCAAGCAGCCGGTACAATGACGGCTGCTTCTTTACAATGCTCTCGGGGGCCACGACCCACATCTGTGACTGCAGCAGCAGCGCTACCGGCTCGGAGTTCAGATAGATTGGAACACAGTGGAGGGGCGGGGCGGTGACGAGGCGTGTGCTGACCTCTGAGTTTGCAGGTCTCATTGGTAAATACATTAAGCAATTCAGCTTATTTTTAACCCGGGGGATGGGGCCATAAGTGGTGTCTGCTGCTCAGTGCAGTTGCCTCATAAAGAGACATTGCTGCGGTTATAAAATGTAGGCTAAGAGCATATTAGCTTCATAAAATCAGCGGAATAGAAAACAACAAAGAAGTTTTTTTATTTGAGTATTGAATAGTGTTAGTTTTTTTTCTCTCGCATTTTTTGTTTTGACTCCGCGGATCTGGACAGCATTGGCTTTCCCGGCTCTACGCCCCCTCGGGCTCAGTCAGCAGGCCGCACTGATTTAGATCGGTGCTTCATTATCGCCCCCTCCACCCCCTCACTTTGTGCTGCAGGTAACACACGGACAGGCAGGATGCGTTGGTGCCTTGTGCTGCGCTGTCTGTGAAGCTGCAGCGTGTCAGCCAATCCCGCCTCTCAGCCCGCTGCTCCAGGAGGGCCCGGCGTTTCAACCACTGCCCGCGGGCCTTCCTAATCTCCATTAAGCCACAGCAGTTACCTGGCCATGGAGCCGCTGATAACACAGCGAGGCGTCGGAGCCCCGAGCCCCGTAGAAGCCTGGGATTTCTCTTCACACCACATGGAACTGCAGGAAGCGCTAGGCCTGATGGGCTGTGCCATGCCAATTAATTTGTTAGACTCCTCGCTGTGTGATCTGGGGATCACTGCTACTTCCAGACAGGCCCCTGAACTACTTTCACAAGCTTTGACCACTTTTTATATTGAAATCCGCCGGATGAGAACAATATGTACCTGGTAAATGAGCAGGCCTGTCCTCTCTAAGGACATTCCTTTCAGGACATTCCCTATTCATGTACTGCAGCCCAACCAGCTGCTAACTTCAACATGCTTTTCACAGACTGCTAAAAATAATCTTCCAGCTCCATTGTAGTGCTTTGCAAGGCTTCATTTTTTAGGTTGAGCCTGGCCAGGAGCATGAATTATTTATTCACTAACTGCAGCCTGTTGTTTCTGTGAAAGATCCAAACGCCAAGAAGCGTATGTATAGCTGCATTGATTTGCTTTATTTTAACTACATTGCCTTTTAAACTGTATAAGTAATGCAAGAAGGGAGGTTCAGTGAAGAACTGTGAAAAAGGAGAGAATGACGGAAAAAGGCGTATGAGGGAAGGCACAAAGGGATTGTTTTTAGAATAAACAACACTGCGTAAAGCATTTACAATGCAATATGGCATTGTAAATGACAATGCCTTTTATGTATGTGTTAACAAAACCTGCAAAGTAAAAGGTGCGTGTTTACGCACCGCTTGCAGGTTTTCAAAACACATAAATAAAGGCAGTGTCATTTACAATGTCAACAGCTCAAACTCGCAAATGCGAGACCTATTGCATTGCAAATGCGTGTTATTATTATTTTAGTAGTAACTTGCACTCAGAGTTTGTGAATCCCGAAAGTAGTAAACTTACTCAAAAGAGCAAACTTACTCAAAAGTGTAAGTTACCTTTGTGAATCATGCCCTTTGGTATTAAGTCCCATCCCGTGTGATTTTTCTATGCTGGCATCAATCAAACATCAGTGGCGGCAGTCTGGCAATTGGATGTTCTGGAGTCAAGTCTCGTCAAGGCCGTTCAGTGAGTAGAGAAGTGATGAGAGAATTGCCTGTCCCCCTGATTGTCCCACGTCATTGGTCAGTTGAACATTGTGGACTGTTGCCTCTGTCATTGCTTTTCCCTCAAACAACATTATTTAGTGAGACTCAGAAGTAATGACAGTAGAAGAGTTTTGTGTATTTAGTAGGTTGAACAAATTAATTTCACAAATTACTGGAATCCTTCCTTCCTTTTTCAGCAATGACTACAGAAGGCGGGGAATGGCAGCATGTTGGCCATTTTTCCATTTATATATGGGTTGTAGATGTACCCACTATCCTTGTCGAGAAGAATATTGATACTGGCTTGTTCTTTTTTTAGCTGCAATCGCATTTAATGCCATGAATTGTGATGCTTTTCCAAGTACTGTGCAAACTGCACCATGACAATAGACATGGGAGAGCATGCGTGATATATTTTTGCCATTTGTTTTTGTGTGTATTGTACCTTTAAGTGTTGTTAAAGGACTGTGGCTTGCTTTCCACTGAAATTATTGCTTCTACTATTGCTTCGACTGCAGATGGTATCATTTATGAAATGTCTTAATTTGTTGTTCTTTATCTGTACCAGATGATATGGCATGAACAGCAAGAACATGTCTTTTGCATTACTACTGGCCAGGACGTCGAGTATCTTTTTTTGGCTCAGAACCTCAGCGGACCGCAGCAGCTGAATACATCCTCACCACAAGCCAGTTAGACAATGGTGAGGAACAAGGCGTTCCCTTTGTTTCCTCACAACCAACACCACCACTTTCACTGTCAGTGGGAGCAAGCTTATTTTCTGCTATTTAAACTCTATCTTCTTTCTGCATTTTGTGATGCTTGGGTTCAGCAGTCTGCAGTTCAAATCTGGTTATGATATACTAAATTGTGTTTTACTCCTCTGAAAGGATTTAGAGACCTTGATGCTAACTCATGCCAAAGCTGATTGTGCTCCTGGCTGTGGTCACTTTTTCAGCAGCCTCAACTACTTTAGGATTTAAGTTTAGTTGATAAAGCATTTCTTCACGGGCAAGTGGCTCCTAATTATTGTTCTTACTGTAGCCATGCTTGGGATATACATTCAAAAACTAATGTAGATTTTGATGGGCATTTTCGTTAATGCTTTCTAAATGTATTTTTTGCATCTGAACAACTGCCTGGCCATAATGGTGATAAGATCAACATTCAACAGAACAATAATCAGACACATCAAGGTTAATTCTCAGAAAGCACATTCACTTTCGGGTACCTCCTGTCCAGACCCTTAGCAACCTCCCACTTAGAACTGCACTTTTATAACTCTCCTGTGGAAATTATGACTCCCTCACTACTTCATCCACTCCCATCTCATCCAGGTGCTCTTTGGCCTGAAATGAAAAAAATATGAACTCCCCTTGCTTTCCACACCCTCCCAAAAGTGTAGACAAAGGTGAGTTTGGGTCGGACAAACAGAGGGGGCATATTAACAAGGGGGCGATATGAAATTATCGCCGCTTTTGCGTCCATTTTCGGGCGAAAAGCGGCGATAATTTCATCGCCTTATCAGCAAAGACACGCTATTGCGTGTTTTGCTGACTTAGCGCCCGTTCCCAGCACGCCTAACTTTGCATCGCTAATGAGATGCAAAGTAGGCGTGGCTGTGAAACCAAACAGGGATAATATCGCGAAGGCAGCTTCGCGATATTATCAAGGAGGGTTAGCGATCTTTTAAATCGCGTTAAGTATGCCTTAACGCAGGAATTTAACGTCTGTTAAATTCCTGACTAAGGCATACTTAACATGGGGGGTGGATTCTGTGGCTAAGACCACAGGCCGTATCATCTAGGATATCGCCGTTTTCCATGGTGGAAAACGGCGATATCCACGCTATCTCTGGAATTTTATCGCCTCGGCGATGCGCGTTGTTGATAACGCGCTAACCGGGCGATAAATTACAGAGATAGCCGGCGATAAATATGCAAGCGCTAAGCGCGCTTTGCGATATTTATCGCCGGGCCTTGTTAATATGCCCCAGAGGTTCGCTATGGAATTGCTAATTATCTATGACAATAGCAATAACACAAATTCTCCCACTGGAGTTAAGAAGGACAGAGTTGGACATAAAATTCCAGAAATCCCTGAAAACTGTCCTCTTCAGCTAACGTGTCTGCTCTAGGCCGCACGACTTGGATAATGTTGTAATGCTTATTATTACACTTTAGGGTTCTATTGTTATTTATTTATATAGCTTACCTGAGTTGGAGTTTTCACTCTGACCGGGTTCTTAGAGTGTTAGGCTGACGGCACTCCACGATCAACAGTTGCAGCTGGATCGTAGAGGTGGTCGGATGCCAGGCTGTGTTTTAGTAAAGATCTTCCTTTTGGAGTTGGTGTCCGTGTTTTCTTGGAAGAAGCTTCACAACATTTTTGGCGACGATTTCTGTTCCTGCAACTCCTGCGTCTACACAGCCTGGCAGTCTTCCGGATTTCTGCCAATTTCTACATTTCTGCGTGGCTGGCTCTTACTTGATGTTGCCCTCCCGTATGTGAAGTTCCGGCGAGAGTGTCCTGCTTCACGGAGATTACTCTTGTATTCTGGCAATTCTGGGGCTTTTACGAAGATTTTGGCAGTGCGCGACCATTGATGCGCGCGCTGTCTGCTCGAGCTTCCTGTTGACGTCATCAAGCCTCCTCAGCAACACTAGAACGCACACGCTTCATGTTTTGTGGCGTACTGTGCGCAACGCACGCAACGTGACGTGACGTGCCACCATATTGTGAGGTTCGTTTATTCTCCACAATCCCGGCGACGCGCACATCACGATCTAAGGAGTGGAGTCTCTACGTGAAGGGTATTTATTCACTTATCTCTCAATCCTAGACAATATTTATTGCGGTCACCTTGTGGAATATTCATTACACTGACACTTGTTCAGTTGTTTAGGAATTTGGAGCTGTTTTACGTTTCTGGAAATTTTCAACTGTTTCACGGAGCCCTTTTGTCATTGATGTTCTCTGCTGTTGGTACTTCCTTGTGCAGTCTCTAACGGTGATCTGCACACCTAACCTTCTTTGACAATTACAATTTATCTTTTGCAGTGTGACTAACTTTTATTTCCACAGGTTATTCTATTAATAGTATTAACATACATTTTTTGTTTTTTTTTAACATGTCATCCAACACCTCGAATGTAATGTTGCCTCCTATGTTCTTGTCTCAACCGGGTCCTCCTTCCATAGTTTGGGAAGACTGGATTGAGATGTTGGATAATTATATTATTGCTGTTGATTGTAACAATTTTTCTGCAGCTAGGAAGAAAGCATTGTTACTGAGTGCTTTGGGGAGCGAGGGTCAACGCATTTTTAAATATTTACCGGTGGCTATGGGACCTAATGGACAACCTATGGATGATGTGTATAAAGAGGCAGTCAAAAGGCTGGAAATAAGATTCGCCAAGGAGACTATTCTAGTTATGGCAAGATACAAATTCTATACTCAGCCTCAAGTGGAAGGAGAAAGTATTGCTGAATTTGTTGCTAGGTTACGAGAACTGTCAGTTAAGTGTCGTTTTGGAACAATGACGGATGAACTTATTCGAGACCAACTTATAGTTCAGTGTCGGGACAGGAAAATCCAAGAGAGGTTATGGGCTGCTAAAGATCCCTCACTGAAAGACGCATAGACTTGGCAAAGGTCATTGAAGAATCCCAGAAATGTATCAAGGAACACAACAGGGGCATAATGAAAGCCCCTGAATCCCCAGCGGCTCAGATCTACTGGGGGACAACCATTCACGAATGGTCACATTCAGCCAAGGCCAATGAATATCTGGGCAGACTCTGGGGGCCCTCATCCAGCCGCGGTCCGTGCAGGTAACAGCGGTGGGGCCACGTGGGGGGGGGGGGATTTGGAGGGATGATGAAGAGGGAAAATAAAATAAATAAATAATTTTCCCTCTGCATCGTCCCTCGAAGTCCTGCCCCACGCGGCCCCACCACTGTTACCTGCACGGACCGCAGCTGCCTTCATCACATTCTGTGAGGGCATCATTTTGCCTTACGCCACAGACCTGCACAAGCTCAATTTCAGGGCATTTACTGTGATCATCGATTACCACTAACAGGTGACTGCCATGTGGACGACTGGGAAAGTGAGCACTTAAACGAGACCAGAGAATAGGAGGAATTTCCTCTGTAATAATCAGAGGATTCAGGTTACTTTGCCCATACACCTGTCAATGAAGACAGCCAGGCACTTGATTCTTGTACATATGTGTTATCATGTCATAGAAGCAGACCTTCTGATGTATCCATATCATAGAATTTTCTGCACTTCAGCTGTGTGAAATGATTGATTTTATAACACATGTCGCTAGTTGTTATCTTCTGTTGCCTTTCTGCTACATATTGAGGGTCACTGGATGGTCAGAGGAGTTCCAAATGATGTGGCAGGGTTAACTAAATTATGCTGCAAAGAGTCCAATTATTTGGCATAATGCGGTGCATTTTGTGGCAGTATTACATTGCTATTTTGTCATTTTCACATATGTTAACATTGCCTGGTCAAACGTTTCACCTCATTAGTATCAACTCACTCTCTAAATACACTAATCAACAGCTGAAAGGTTCGGTCCTGGGGTGTGAGAATGATATCCTATGCGGATGAAACTCAACTCCTCTTGACCTTCCAGGAAAACATGCCTACTTCCCTTGATTCCTTCAAGCTCTGTCTAAAATTGGTGGTGGACTGGATGAACACAAGCTGACCTCCCCCCGGTCCTTCTAAAGAGGCTAAACACCTTGGGGTGAAATCTGACTCAGACTTGACCTTTGAGCCCCAGGTTAAGGCTTTATCCTCCTTTGTTTTTTCACCCTCAGGTCTTTGAGAAGGATGCTGCACTTCATTCCAGTAGAGAATTGCAAGACCATTGTCTACACCTTAATAACCTCTAGGCTGGACTATTCGAACAATCTTTACTTGGGCCTCCCAGCCTTTTTGATTCGGCGCCTGCAAACCATGCAGAATGCTGCTGCTCGGCTGATTTTTAAAATCCCACTTTGAATTTCGGTGTCTGATGATCTTCACGCACTTCACTGGCTTCCCGTTGATAAGAGAATCCAATTTAAAGCTATGACCCTAGCCTTCAGGGCCTACCATCAAAGGGGCCCTCTCTACCTTAGGAGCCATTTCAAACCATGCACACAGGAGAGACTTTTGAGATCCAATAATGTCAAACTCTTCCAAATCCCTCGTATTCACAGGGCCAGAGGAGGAGGTAGATCCTTCCCCTTTTTGGCAACTAAGCTTTGGAACACACTGCCTCTTAACTTGTGAAGCAGCCGGTCTGAAGCTCTCTTTAGAAAGTCCTTAAAAACTCATCTTTTTGGGATTCTTGTTAAGGAAGCTGTCACCCCCTACTCTGCTCGCTTCTTTGGGTGTTTTTTTCCGCTGGTACCGGGACGCCTCCTCGGAAGTAGCTATGCACTTTTGGATTGTTGTTGTTGCTGAAATGCGACTAGATACCTTTTGCAAAGGACCTCCCACTGCACAGTAACGTGCGCCAGTGTTTTGAGAAGATTTTGATCTATTTCAGGTAGAAAAAAGAAATTGTTAACATTTTCAAATGCAGCAGTTAAATGATTATGGAACAAGTGCAGCAAATCCATAGTTATGCGGATAATGCAGCAGGGACAGAATCCTATAATGCCTGCCCTGGCTGTACTGGTGCATTCATCAGTATGCATAGGACATGGGCGTGAGTTGCTCACTGCTATCCTAAAATATTCTTCCATCTCACCTGCTTGGGCTGCTTCTTCATCGGTTGCTCCTCCCAAATGGAACAGTAAATCACTGATTTCCAGCTGCAGGTTTGTGGATGGCCTGGAACGTGTACCCTTCCAGCTGCACAACCCACTTCAATGTAATGGAAGTGGTTTTGAGGCTGATCCCTCGAACAATGTTACCACAGAATAGTAATCGGTGCACACCACAAACTGTGGTAATACTGTAGTAATACATTGTGGCATGATGGCAATTCCGTAGGAAAGCTACAGTTTATATTTTAAAATGAGATTGCCCCTGTTTTGTCTCAGTAAGTGCCCCTCTGGCAGAGGTGACAGGTGCCCAATGATCATTTTCTTGTTGGAGAAGAACCCCCACGTAATCTAGTCGGTCGGTCATCCACCGAGAGTTCAGTCAGCCTCAAGGGGTCATAAAACGTCATTGTGGTTTGTGTCGATAGCAAATCTTTGGTGCTTTGAAAAGCCTCCTCTTGTCTCTCTGACCACATCGATGTGGTATCTGCTAACAGTGAGAGTCTGTACAATCCTCTCTCATCACTGTTGTTTTTTTACCACCGTGAGCTTGGAGAGTAGTACTGTGATAGACTTTAAAAAAACGTCTCTGCCCTTGACATGCCAATACTGAGTTGTTTGTAATACTGAAGGCCACGAGGCATTGAAAAACTAGTTATGTGGCTTTATGACTGGTCTGCTACTAGCAGCTGGTGGTATTCTGTCTTTAACTCAAGAACCAATTTGAGCCATTCACTTTCACCACCATGTCATCAACGTTTGGCGGTATATGCCCTCTAACAGCACAATTGGGGACGTAGGTATCAAGCACATATCCGAAGCTCTGCAGGAAACTTGGGCTTCCCATCTATGACATTGGGTGGTTCCTGCTCTTTTTCATTTTTCTACTTTAGCTTTGCAGCACACGTAAGGTCGTACTAATTAGTCAGTGCAGCATCACACATTAATATTTCAAGCACTCAATGCCCTCAAAGTTGACTTTAAATTCGTCAAGCATGTCATCAGGTTCATATCGTCTGAATGCTGAAGGTAAGGATTGTGAGAGGTAGGGATTCAGCTGTCTTGCAGTTGACAAGGGTTCTATGATTTCTGCCCATGAGTGACACTCATCACAAGAGTCCCTGCAATGGGAAACGGAGACACGCCACCCTACATGTATGTCTTGCTGCCTGTTGCTGCTAGTTTTAACATGGGGCTGAGAGAATAATAGTCCATACATGCCATCATGCATAGCGAGGCGCCACTGTTTCCCTATGGATTTTGGAGTTTGCACCCACATTGGAATTTTTGTTTTTTTCTCCTTGTCATCCCAGGCTGAAATGATAAGGACATCTACTTCATCAACTTCGGATTCCCCGCCAGGGCTTGAGTCTGCCTCCTGCTTTAGACTCCTTGGAGACTTACTGTTCAATGTCAACCTTTGAGACGTGACGTCAGAGCGGAACAGCACACTTTAGCACTCGTTACTTTTGCCACAAGATGAGCAAACTTCTCCCCTTGCTAGAAATGCAGAGCTGTGTGGATGATTGCCTCAACAGTAGCCACAAGACCAATGTAGCTTAAGATCCTGACGCCTTCCAGGGCGAGTACCAGTCTCACTTTGGCTCTGATGTCACATGCCAGGATGCCAGGCAAGCCTCCTTGTGAAATGCATGGCCTCCAACAGCTCATATTAGTGGCCCAATGTAAATACAGCAGCCTGGTTTCCTCAGCCTTCTCAGCTTTGCCGCGTTGCACCCGTGCATGATCTGGGTGTTACTGTCTTCATCTTGGTTCTGCCAGATCTCATTTGCTCACCAGGCCAGGAAGCTCGGTGTGGAAGGCATCAATCAGTTATTTGGCCTGCCTCAGAATAAAGCTGTTGTAGTCAGGGTTGGACTACAAAAAGTTACCAAACTGCCTGCTCAGAGCAACATGCACCACATCGTGGTCGTCAGCTTAACAGATGACCGACAGAGTCAAGAACAGTGTGCTGACTTCCTCACCTGCCAACTGCAGTACTATTGACCTTTGCCTGTCAGGGTCATTTCTTGTCATGTCAGATAGGCAGTTATCCAGTCTTTCCATCCTTAGCTTCCAGAGGAATGTAACGACAGCATATAAAAAGCAGGATAGCAGATGCACAGGCATGCAGCATGACAGCATTGGTGTAAAGATGTGTACAGTCGAATCCACATCCTATTGGTCAGAGAGAGCACAAGGTAGGATTCTGCACAGTACTCCCGACAGTGAGTTATCAAAAGTGTCAGACTCGCAGGTTTAAGTGATGCAGCACTCCCCCATCAGGCATAGGGCAAAGAGAGGAGGAAGACACGACCCACAGGCATGACACTGGGATCAAGAAGTAGCCGGCAGGAGTCACTCCATGAGACAGAGTTAAACAAGCATTGGTAAAAAAAACAATAGCTCTCGCCTCTGTGAGAGCTAGTGACTTTGGCAATGTGCTTAAACCATGTTGTACACCAGTGCAGCTGCTGTTCAGCATGGCTAAAGTTATTGTAGTGGGCTGTAGTGGAGTAGATTGGGGTAGACTGGAGTGGAGTAGGGTAGATTGGAGTATATTGGAGTGGGGTAGATTGGAGTGGAGTGCAGTGGGGTATATTGAAGTGGAGTGGGTTAGATTGTGGTAGATTGGAGTAGAGTGGGGTATATTGGAGTGGAGTGTGGTAGAATGTAATGTAGTGGACAATGGAGTGGGTTAGATTGGTGTGGAGTGGAGTAGATTGGAGAGAGTTAGACTGGGGTAGATTGAAGTGGGGTAGATTGGGGTAGATCGTAGGGGAGTGGAGTTGGGCAGATTGGAGTGGAGTGGAGTAGATTGTAGTGAAGTGGAGTGGGGTCAATGGAGTGTAGTGGACATTGGAGTGAAATGGAGTATATTGGAGTGGAGTGGGGTAGATTGGAGTAGAGTGGGGTAGATTGTAGTAGAGTGTAGTGGGGTGGAGTGGGGTAGATTGGAGTGGAGTTGAGCTGATAGGAGTGGGATAGATTGGGGTACATTGACATGGAAAGGGCAGGTTGGAGTGGAGCTCAGTAGATTGGAGTGGAGTGGTGTATATTGGGGTAGAATGGAGGGGGTATATTGGGGTGGGGTGGATCGGAGTATATTGGAGCAGAGAGGGGTAGATTGAAGTGGAGTGGGGTAAATTGGGGTGGAGTGGAGTGGGAGTTGAGTAGATTGGGGTAGATTAGAGTGGAGTAGATTGGAGTGGAGTGGAGTGGGGTAGATTGGAGTGGAGTGGGTGTATTGGAGTGGGGTAGATTGGGGTAGACTGGAGTGGAGTAGATTTGGGTGGATTCTAGTGGACTGAAGTGGGGTAGATTGGAGTGGAGTAGAGTGGGGTATATTGGCTTGGAGAGCATACAAATCTCTAGCACACGCTGGTTGAGATGTATGGATTGTATTACACAATCAGTAATCGCACAGTAACACAATGAACCATATATTTTGGCCTGTGCTCGGGAATCTTTTCTTTTTCTTTATTCCTTTAGTCTTCTGGGCTCTTTTTTTGGGTTACTGTAGCCAACACGTTTTTGGTCTTATAGGAAATCACCCAAGACTTCTTCAGAGCTGTATTCCGTTATCTGTGTCACAAAAATAATCCCAAGTGTATTGTAGTTTCACTTGGTAGATCACGCCAGTGTATTGGCATATGGATATCCGCAACAAAGTAATCAGTAGCCCCCTTGTCCTTTTATAAGTGAAGAAAATGTGATGTTCCCTAGATTCTTTTCAAATCTCCTCTCTTGTGACAAATGTCTGTGTGACCTGTCAAGCGCGTAGTGTGCTCAGGGAGGAGGAGTATTGTTAACACTGTATCCGAGATAGGCGGCCATATTCCCACAACAGTAAAAAGCAGTATATATAGATTTGTTAAGGTGATCTTGCCGATCAAGAGGAAGTTCCAATTCCATGTGTCAAGTGCCACGAGTACGCGGTACTATCTGCAGCCAGGGCACATGACACATGGAATTGGAACTTCCCTCTTGATCGGCAAGATCACTTAACGAATCTATATATACTGTCGATTTGATTTGATTCTGTTAAAATCTTTGTTTCATTCAGAATTACAAAAAATGTGTTTCATTTTTGCTTTTCAAAATGCTAACAGTCCATTTGCAGGTATTTACATTTTGTTCTGTTACAAAAAATAACATCCTGGAGTCCCTGTTTTCACTCTCCCTGCACTCTGGCAAGATTGTCACATTATTATTATTTATTTTTTTTAAACTTTATTTACCATTTTCACATTAGTACACATTAAAATGTCATGTTAATTACTCATTGCAACAATACAAAAATTACTGTTTTTGAGAAGTGGTCTGGTGTATAACGCACGAGGTAGTCCGAGGTAACATACACATTATTACTGCATGAACAGCGATCGGTGAACCAGTAAATGACCCATATACCAAGGCCCGTTGCCCCCCTCCTTCCACCAAGAGGTGTATACATGTATCTATCTCAACAGCAGAGGTCTATCCCACCCCAGTAGGCACTATCCCTGCGGGCTGTTGCGAATCAGGGGCAGATCCAATGTCCAGTAAGTAGCGCTTGAGGGGACTCCAGATGTCCCGTGGCCTGGACAAGATTGTCACATTATTCACTTTTCTTTCTCGGTCTACAAAATGACAGGAGTTTTAATCTACATGTAAAAAAAAAAACAAGCAATTTGACAGAAGACATAGCATGACATTTGACCTTAGACTTTGAAGCACAGCAAATGTTACAAGAAAAATACAGACTTTAAAGGCACCTTTATTTATTGCTTGAACTTTCGTGAACCACCAAAAATCAGCTCACAACCCACCAGTCGGTCACGACCTACAGATTGGGAAAAAAAACACTGCAAAGAGTTCCCACTAAAATGGTGGAGATCACAGGTATGATGTTTGCTGGGACTGTCCTTCAAATCAAGCCTTAAAACTTTAGAAACACAGAGCGTATTGTCCATGGTGCATGAGCTCCTAACTATGCTTTCCTGTACACACCTTGCTGCTTTTCTGAACACACACATGCACACTGTTCTTACAGCCAAGAAACTCACAAAGACTATCTCAGAACTCCACAGCTTTCCACTTCCAACCCGCCCCCTAGGAGCTGGTCTGAGGCCGCCATAAGGGTCAGAGAGAGGTCCACATCTGTTCGGTCTGGGAAAACCAGGACATATGAACTAATCTCCAAGAAAGATGGTGTGCTTCATACGCCAATTGCTCAGTCTCGCTGTAGGAATTCCTTGTTTGCAGTGCTGTAAATACAAAATAAATGTACTCTGGGTTCTCATATGTTGGAGTGTCAGGATGTGGTGGCAGAAAGAGAATAGAGTTACGAAGGGTGTAGTCTTCAAAAATCGGGTCATCTTATACAGAGCGGCGGCTCCTCTGCTAAGGCGGAGGAGCATCACCCCACTGCTCTTAGAGCAGAAAAAATTCAAATAAAATGATAACTTTGTTATCATTTTATTTTTCTTTGCTACGGGGCTGGGGACGGAGCCTGGGAGGATTGTTGAGTGCACACTCTCAAAGTATGCATGACTGCTTGGCCGGCGCTCTTGGCCCAGCCAAAGTGTCATGCGCACTTAGCATGTTCCCCACAGGCTGCATTACACAACCTGGTGGGGAACATGCCCAGGCCCCAGTCCCCATCTGAGCACTGAACCACGACGCTCAGACCAATCACAACACTGCATTGCAACGTTGTGATAGGCTTAGGGGAACTGATTGGATTAGGAGAGCCCGGGTGCTTCTTGGTTCCGGACTTGCCAGGAAGAGAAGGAATGACGGAGAGACGGCGGACGCGGAAAAAGGTAAGTGTTTTTTTGTTTGTTTGTTTTTTCACCGCCCCGCCACCCTGTTCCCTGCCAGCCGCCACTGCTTATACACAGTGGTGCTCGAATAATTTTCAGAGTGGGAGTGCTGGCATCAATGTTACACCACTGAAGTCATAGGGATTGTGAAAAATCTAACCATCACGCAAGGAACAAGGTTAGCAAATGAGTCATGCCCATTCAGCAGAAGAGTGATAAGGGTTTGGTATGTAGGCGGTTGTGCATTTTGGAGAACACTTCTGCAAATAAATTGCTAACACATGGTATGGTAGTGTACAGTACATTTTCCATTGAAATGGACACAAAATTTGCAGAGACATGCAGCTTTGCTGATAGCGCTCAAGTTTTTACCATTCGCACATCACCAAGTGTCTTGATTTGTTTTGGTTCTATTAAAATCTTTGTTTCCATCACACTTCAGAATCTCAAAACAAATGTGATTCATTTGTGCTTTCCTAACGGCTGACATACTTTGAAATATTTGAACAGGTATTTAAATGTCGTGTGTTAGAAAAAAACATAACATCTTACAGACTTTCTTTTCCCATTCTGTACACCAGCATGATTGTGGCATAGCTCCCTTTACAAAATGCAGTTAGAGAAAGAAAAGCAAACACAAATCTCCATGTAAAAAGAATAAGCAGCACTTTGTCATAAGACATAGCCTGTCATTTGACCTCTGTCTTTGAGCACACAGCAAGTACAACAAAGATAAAAATAAAATGTAAAGACCTGGCTATTGTACCCCTACATTGCGCTGTGAAGTTCGCCCCCTCATGATAAGGGGGAGTGTCACTGATAATCTCAGAGCGGGGTGCTCCTGTTTTAAGCCCTTAAGTGCCTAGGACTCAGTGTTTATCATGACGCTTCGTCACAGTGTGGGGTGGGATCAGCAATTCTCATTGATCCCTTCACACTCTGGGAGCAGGTAGGGAAGGTCCTCCTCTGATTGGCTGGACTACTGCAAGGTCAGCCAATGAGAGGAAGTGGCAGGATCATCATGTTACCCATCCCTTCCTGAAGCATCCAGATCCTTCTGGTGACTTCTGGTTCCCCTTTTTCCACCTGCTGAACCTGCCTTCACCCAGTAAGTACTTTTTGTAAAATGTTTGGGTACATGCATGCATGTATGACTGGATGTGTATGTGCGTGCTGTGACTGGGTGTGTGTGTGTGTGCTTATGAAAGGTGGGCATTCTTGTACGTACAAGTATGTGCGCATACTTGTGAATGGATGGGTGTGAGTAAGTAGGCGCGTGGATGAATGTATGTGTTGCGTGTGTGTGCCTGCACCACCACTACCTCACATTATGAGCCACCACTAGTAGTTAATACATTTGTTGGAGAGATGTGTTGGTGAGTCGTACTTTTGATTCATCATAAAGTATCATTGCGGGTTAACGTGGCTGATGCAAAGAACTGCGTATTATTGTATAGCATGGATCTGTATTTTATGTAAATAGCTCAGTGCATTACTGGTTTTGTCACATAGGTCCTTTGTTACTTGAAGTTCACAAGTTACAATCTTAATATAGCACAGTGAGCTATGAATTGCCATCAAGGAGCTGTATACAAATTACAAGGCATAAGTTTAGAATCATATTGCTTTTTTAATGATTTGTTATTCTAGGGTTTCTAAAAAGAGTTCCCTTGAATAGTAATGAAGTCTTATTAGTACAGACAACTCCCAACCACTTCATTACGTTTTAAATCCCAACTTAAGACCCAATTACAATGTCGGTCGGAAAGCCTACGACCGCTAGTCGGAGGCTTTCCAACCGACATTGTAGGTTTAATGTCCGACTGCCATATTATGATGACGACGGTCGGAGTTTAAATCGGCTGGGGAATCCAACGTGGTTCCGACGGGCAGCCCGTCGGCCAGTCAGAAAGGCCTCATAATCTCTTAAGGATGGCATTTCCGCCATCGTATTGTGATGCAAAAAGAACAATTGATGGACAGAATGTTGAACAATGTCAAACATTCACCCCAATACAGAGTTCTTGGCCTAAATCCATTGTTATTTTGCTAACCAGTTTAAACCCATTCCAGTTTAAACCCAGCCATATGCAAATCAGTCTTGACCCTGTTCCCCATGGGAAAAGTTCAGCCCGAACTGCCAGTCCAGGTCCTCCCTGGACTGGAAACAAGCATCCTGGGACCGGTTACAGGGTTTCAAACCTCATCGGTCAGGCTACCTAGGCTCCTGTGCATGGAGAGCATGGGACCCATGTCTAGGCATACCAGTCCCACTCAGGGTGACAAATGCAAAAAAGAACAATTGATGGACAGAATGTTGAACAATGTCAAACATTCACCCCAGTACAGAGATCTGGCCTAAATCCATCGTTTTTTTGCTCACCATGCCATTCCAGTTTAAACCCAGCCATACGCAAATCAGGCTGACCCTGTTCCCCATGGGAAATGTCCAGCCCAAACTGCCTGAGCAGGTCCTCCCTGGACCAGAAACAAGCATTCTGGGACCATTTTCAGGGTTTCACCCCTCATCAGCCAGGCTAGTTTGACTCCGGTGCATGGAGAGCACGGGACCCACGTCAGGGCATACCCGTCCCACTCGAGGTGACAAATGCAAAAAGAACAATTGATGGACAGAATGTTGTACAATGTCAAACATTCACCCCAGTACAGAGATCTGGGCTTAAATCCACCGGGTATGCCCCGACGTGGGTCCCGAGCTCACTGCCACTGGATTCAAGCTAGCCTGGCTGATGAGGGGTGAAACCCCGAAACCGGTCCTAGGATGCTTGTTTCCGGTCCAGGGAGGACCTGGCTTGGCAGTTCATGCTTGACTGTTCCCATGAGGAACATGGTCAAGACTGATTTGCATATGCTAGGTGTAAACTGGGGTGGCTTGGTGAGCAAAAGAATGATGGATTTAACCCAGATCTCTTGACTGGAGGTGAATGTTTTAATTTGTTCTGCATTCTGTCCATCTATTGTGTGTCTTTTGAAGTCAGGATTATGATGTTGGTTTCTGACAGCCAATGCATGTTGGCCTTTCTGGCATGGATTGGCTGTCGGAAACTGACTTTGGAGGCCCCTAGCAGGGCCCCTGGCCGTCCGCATTTGGCTCTAGGGGGCACCTATGGTGCCCCCCCGAAACATCCCTGCACCTCACGGTGCCTGCCACACAGTGCAGGGATGTTTGGAAACATCCATTTTTCTATGGGAGCTTATGCTGCGGGCGTTTTCCACCCACAGCACAAGCTCCCATAGGAAAATGGATGGTTCAGACAGCACTGTGTGTGATCGCATCCAAATGATGTGGTCGGAACCGCCGACCTGAGGTCGGTCGGTTCACATTCCGCAACGGTGTCGGGCAGACGTGAGTCCGCCCGACATCGTAATCAGGGCCCTTGTGTTTCTCCAGATCAAGTACTATCATAACATATAATGATTACCAGTATGAAATCTATGTGGCTCAGAAACCCTGCAACCCTCATTGTCTTATTTAACATTTCCTATACATTGATTTACACACTTTTATGATTCACTGTCTAGTATTATGTGTGTGACATAGAGCCCTCTGACACCCTACATTGGAATAAGTCAAGCTATAAAATAAATTAAATTAAAAAAATAAATTAGTGAGTTCTATTTAAATTGTTATTACAGTAGTTACTCACACAGGTACATCTGATATTCTTAAAGTGCATGAATATCTCTTACATCTAGGTGGTAGGTTTCAGATAGCTCTCAGAGAGGATGAAACTCCAACATTAAGAGGGCTGATGTCCCTTTATGTGAGGTCTTTGTGGTGGGTCCAGATGAAAGTGAAAATAAGAAACCCCCTCACATACCCTACATGTTGCTGCTCTGAATGAAAAACAGACAACGTGGAGGTGCTGCTAAATATGTCCCATGTCGGCAAATTAGACTGGGGAAATTTCAGCTCATTCCACTGGGTCTGGCATGAATATGGCTCAATAACAGCTGCCATAATTTCCTGCATTGCTTGTAGGAGATTGCATGTGCATAGGTGGATTGTGGTAGTATTTCAGCATGTGCACACGCCTATCGTGTAAGGTGTCCTGTCACATGCCTCAGTACAGGAATTATGATGTAGTCTTATCAGGCTACATCATATGCATAGGTTACTAGACAGCGATGTTGGTCTTTGTCCTGTTGCACAGGCTGATGCTTTTGATATGGGCAGGTTCATAGATTATGCGGTTGCAGGATTTTTCCTCTCTTTAAAGGAGTCTATGTGTGTGTCTACTAATGTGCCATCAGTAACTTGCCAGCCCTGGTGGTCCTCTTTTACCAAACATTCAATGTGTGCTAGTAACAACTTGCATTGGCAACACATTTTATCAGTGCCTAGATAGCATACATTTGTAGCCTGCGCTGTGCAAATGATTGCTATTCTTACTTTTTATGTCTGCCGTTAACCAAGACCTTTAGATTTTACTAAAATTATATGTATAATAGACTTACTTTAAGGTGCTTTCAGCCAGCTCTCTTCATCCATTGGTTTGTTGTTTTCTCAATCACAATTTGCTTCTGCCTACTACAGCATACAGCATGGGGCAATTGGTCAGCCTGCTTAAGCCACTGGCTATCTTCACTTTGAGTGACTGCATTTTGCTCTCTCACAATGAGCACATCCGAACACAAGATAGTTTCCTTCAGTGCCAATGCTTTTGTTTTTACGTTTATTCCGAACTCATTTTAACCCATGGTTCTTTAACAAAACATTCTTTGCCCAGGAAGAAAAGCAGACTATATCGTGTTTAATTTGCAGCAGTTGTACCACTTCCATAACAATTGGCTTTTTTAGGTCTCTGTTAGCAAAGTCCTATTGATTTTACTACTTCCCTTCCTTCTTTTGTTTTCTTTCTTTCTTTCCTTCTTTCTTTCTTTCTTTCTCTCTTTCTTTCTTTCTTGCTTTCTTGCTTGCTTTCTTTCCTTCTTTCTTTGTTTCATGCCTTTCTTTCTCTTTCACTTTCCTTTCTTCTTTCCTTGCTTCTTTCTTTCTCCTTCCTTTTTTCCATTTTCCATTCTTTATTTCTCTCCTTTTTTTCTTTCCTTCTTTCTCTAAGGCAAGAGGCTGGCAGCCAATGGCATAACGATATGCTTTTTAGGTCTCTGTTAACCAAGACCTTTTGACTTTACCACTCTTCTTTCTTTCTTTCTTTCTTTCTTTCTTTCTTTCTTTCTTTCTCACAGACAAGAGACTGACAACCAATGGCATAAGAATTGGCTATTGTAGATCTATGTTAGCCAAGACCTTTTGATTTTGCTAAAATTATGTGCATGACATAGTTATTTATTGGGATTCTCAGCCACGCTTCATCCATTTGTCTGTGGTTGTTTCATTCACATTTTATTTCCACCCACTCCAGCATGCATCAAGGGGCAATGCATCAGCCCACTTCAGCCATTGGCTGACGTCACTATGAGTTACGGCATGCTGCCGTTTCACAAGTGCAGCAAACCATAGTTATTTTGCACACAAAGTAGTTTCCTTCAGTGCAAGGGGGTACTATAGTAATGTGTGCTTTCAGCAACAAGATACATATATATTCTCCAACGCAAACCAGCTGCACCATCAATGAAATGCTAGTAGTAGTGAGAGCTAACAGTGTTGCATGTTCAAGTGGCCAAAAAAAGGAAACTTATTCTACCCTCCCACCCCACCCCCAACCCGACCCTCGTCCACCAACTGGAGGGCTAAGACAAGACAGGCCTACACCTCTTCTCCCGCTTGGGCTTCCTGGGACTCCCCCCGGGTGGGGCTGAAAGGCGCAGCAAGCAGAAGTATCTCGGGCAGGTGAGCACCCTAAATTCAGAGCTTAGCAGTGCGAGAAATGGCTGCCAGAGGTCCCCAAAAGTGGAACCTCTCCCAGCTAGCGTGAGAGTCGTCTTTTCCATCCCCAAGACCTGCCGCAAACGCTGCAACCAGCCAGTAAATGTGGGGGTGCGAGTGGTCCGCCAGTGGATTAGGATATTTTGCGTAGCCGAGCCCAGGGCAATCGCCATCTGGCGGCCCCGTTGTGATCGACGCGGGTATGTGACAGGTTTCGGGAGGCCCAGGAGGACATAGCTAGGAAAGCGTGGGAGCCGAGTGTTGAAGTGTTTGTCTATTTCATCGATAACCTGCGTCCAATAAGTATGCAACTGTTCGCAGTCCCAAAGGAGATGCACCAGTGTGCCACGTTTCCCACAGCCTCGACAACAGTCTGCACTTTGTTGGGGGTCCTTCGCATGTAGTCGGTTGGGTGTGTAATACCAGTATGTGGTGACCGTGGTCAAAGTCTCAGTCAGTCCCATGTTGCGTGCTGAATGACGGGCTCTATAATACACCCCCTCCCATTCTTTGTGGCTAAGACTTCGACCTAGGTCTCGTTCCCAGCGTGCCGCCCAGCGTTGTAAGTATGTGTATGTCTAGCTAGCAGCATCTTGTATAAGTCTGAGATTAGCTTTTTATCGGAAGTGTGCGTAAGGAGCCATTTTTCGTAGGATGTGAGGAGACGCTGTTCTTGCGGTTTGACGAGTGGGTGGAGAGCCCAGTGCCGGAGCTGAAGGTAGTGGAATCGCTCAGATTCCGGGATCCCATAAAGAGAACGAACCTGAGGAAAGGTGAGAATCCCGTCGAAGTCAAACAAATGTCCCAGGGATCGACAACTCGTGGTACGCCAATTTGTAAAGGAGGCCTCGCTCATCCCCGGTTGAAAATCAGGATTATCAAAGAGCAGGGTGAGGGGAGATGGGAAGGTGGTCAATTTGCATTTCTGGCAGGTCTGGTCCCAGGCCCCCAGGATCGTCCCGGTAATTTGAGAAGCATAAAGATTGGCAGGTCTGTGGGCCTTATGGAGGAAGGGGATCCTCTGCAGTGTTGTGGCCGCTACTGCTTGGTCTTGGAACAGCCCATGTTTCTCGGATTCGGACCTGCTCCATTCGACCAGATGTCGAATCTGCACCGCCTGAAAATAGAGCTGGAGGTCCGGGACCCCCAGGCCTCCCCCTCGTGAGGCAGCATTGTTATGGCCCCCTTCATGCGGGGTCGACGACCCCGCCAGATGAACTGCGACAGCTCCAGTTGGACCTGCTTGATCCAACCCTTAGGTGGTTGTAAGGGTAAAGTCTGGAAAATGTAGAGTATTTGGGGCAAAATCGTCATTTTTATGTCAGCCACTCTCCCCAGCCACGAGATCGGGAAATATTTCCATTGCCGTAATTCCGTCCGAATCTGCGTCTGCAGCTTAGTGTAGTTAGCGGTGACCACCTCTGGCAACATAGGTGCCAGCTGGATGCCCAGGTAGAGAACATTTCCCTGCCGCCCATTGGAGGGGGTGCGCGGAACGTAAATGCGCCAAGGTAGAAGGCAACATCGTGAGATTGAGGCCAATCAATTTTTCCACGTTAACTTTAAAGCCCGACGCCCGAGCGAAGCGATCTAGTTCTGCCATGAAAGCACCCAGGGCCGAGGCGGGATCGGAGAGAGAGACCAGGATATCGTCGGCGTAAAGGCTAATGGTGTGTGTATCGCCCCCGAACTTAATCCCGGTGATGAGGGGCTTACGCTGAACACATTGAGCAAGGGGCTCCATATATAGCGCAAAGAGCAGGGGGGCGAGAGGACACCCCTGTCTTGTGCCCCTGGTAATGGGGAGACGGGCAGAGGTGTGACCATTAACTCGGATGGAGGCCGAAGGGCGCCGGTAGCAGTTAAAAATTAGAGTTCAAAACTTCTCCCCCATCCCTGTATGGATCAGTACCTGCTCTAGGAATGGCCAGTGGACTCTGTCGAAGGCCTTCTCCGCGTCTATGGTAAGGAGCATGTATTCTCCAGAGACCCGGGAGGCCTTCTCGATCAGGTGGAGTACCCGTTTAGTGTTATCACTCGTCTGTTGTTGGGGGATAAAGTCCGCCTGGTCTGGATCAATGAGCCCTGGCATGTAGGGCGCCAATCGGGAAGCTAGAATCCCTGTGAAGAGTTTGAGATCTATGTTGAGGAGGGATATAGGGCGATAGGCCCCGCATCTGGTCTTATCTTTCCCGGCCTTCGGGATGATCACGATGGCCGCCTCCAACATGTCCTCCGGGATTGCCCCAGTAAGCGCGAAGGAATTAAAGAGACGCGTTAGGAAGGGTGCAATCGTTGGGCAGAAGGTTTTATAAAAGGCGGCCGTGTAGCCATCGGGTCCGGGGGATTTAGCCAATTGAAGGCGAGAGATCGCTGCAATGACCTCCTCTACTCGTATCTCTCTCTCTAAGTGATCGGTCTGTGCCTGCGTGAGGGAGGGGAGTTGCGCCGCCGCTGAGCGAGCTATCTAATGCTTGTGCCGCGTACAGTTGGGCATAAAAGTCGCGAAAAGTGTTTGCGATGTCGGCGTCCTCTGTCACCACCCGTCCCTTGTCGTTGCGTCATTCTTGAACCCCCTGTTGCTGTCTGGTCTCGCGCAGTTTGTGAGCAAGTAAGCGGCCACACCGGTCCCCCCCCGTGTTAAAGGCCTGACGCAGGCGAAGAGCAGCGTATTCCGCCCTGTCATTATCAATGGCCGCCAGCTGAGCCCTCACTGCGCGCAATTGTCTCCAAATCCTAGGTGCCCCAGTGCGCTGGTGCATCTGTTCCAACTCCTTACTTCGCTGCGTGAGATCTTCTCTTTTACGCCTACGGCAATAGCAATAGCGATGATTTCTCCCCTTAGCACCACCTTAAGCGCTGCCCATTGTGTGGAAAGTGGAGTGTCGTGGTTGTCGTGTAGCAAGAAGTCGTATATCGCGCTCTGCACCTGTCGAACCACGTCTGTCCGGTGGAGGAGGGTGTCTCGGAGGCGCCATTGGCGAGGTGGGCGCTGCAGTGGGGGGAGTGTAAGGGTGACTACAACCGGGGCGTGATCAGAGAGAGAGGCGGTCAAGATTTCCGACCCCACTAATTGGGTCCGGAGAGCCTCCGAGCCAAGGAAATAGTCAAGGCTAGCATATGTCTTGTGCACGGTCGAGTAGAATGAGTATTCGCGGCTATTTGGGTGGGAGGAACGCCACAGGTCCACTATCCCCAGTTCCCTCAATCTGTCCAGGCCCCTCTGGGAAAGCGCACCCGTCTGTCCTGAGCGCTGCGCCGATCTGTCCATTGAGTTGTCAAATACCAAGTTTAAGTACCCCCCTAGCAGGATTCTATGTTCTACGGTCACTGTGGCCTCTGTCAGTGCCTCCTGTAAGAACTTTTCCTGTCCCTCGGGGGCATAAATGGACCCTATAATAAACGTAAACCCCCGAATTGCGAACTGATAGGTAAGAAGTCTCCCCCTAATCTCGGCCTCCCTCTGCAGAACCCTTCCCTGAAAGGAACGGGAGACCAAAATGGTGACCCCTGCCGTCTTGGTAGCGCTGGAGGAAAAGAACTGAGTAGGGAACAAGCGGGATTTTAGGCGGCAGCAGTCCCGGGCCAGCAGGTGCGTCTCCTGGAGGAGGCAGATATCCGCTTTCGAGTGTTCTAGGTAGGAGAGAACTGCCCTCCTTTTGACAGGGTTATTAAGCCCCCGCACATTCAGGGTAAGAATACGAAGTGTGGTGGGTGTCATCTAGGGAGGAAGAGACCAAGAACTCATCTGGGCGCCAAAGCCTGTCGAGGAAGGATGTTTAGTCAGCAAAGGTAGCCTATCAAGGCCGGTGGTAAAAAACAGTGGACGAGGGCCCCCCAAAGAAGTAAAGAGGAAAAAAAAAAAAACAGAAAAAACAAGAACCACAATGTCGTGAACATATTCGAAGACCAATCTGTCCCATAGGGGTGGCGGAAAGCAGACACCCTCAACAGGGAAAAGAAAAATAACAAGTAACCAACATCTGGAACGTGGTAGTCCGTCATCCCAGGATGAACAGGAAAAATGTGTCCAGGGGTCCATAGAGTGGCCAAGACTACACCCTCCCCGCCTCCCGCCTTAGCATAGTTAAGAACAGGCAGCCCTTTTTAAGGTCATGAAGAGTGAGTTTTTGCCAGTTCCCCTGGAAGGGATTCCAGGGTAACCCTCTGACTCAGTGCGATTTCTGCGGGGTCCGGCCGTTTGGGACGTCTTTGGCGCCGCTGCCAACCCGAAGGTGAGACACCTGCTGCGGGGCTCGAGCCGCGATCCCCCCTTTCCTCTTCCGGAATGTCAACTCCAAGAAGTCTGCAGGCCTCCGACAGGGAGCGGAGCTGGTACTGTTTCCCGTCCAGGCGGAAAATCAGTCGAAACGGGTGCCCCCAGGAGTAGGGAATGTCCCGCTGACGAAGGTGAGAAGTAATGGGACGGAAAAGTCTACGCTTCTGCAGGGTGATCGCCGCGAGGTCCTGATAAAGGGTAGGGCTCTGGTCCTGATAAGTAATTGGGTGCATGGTCCTGGCCTTGCGGAGGATCTCCTCTTTTGTGCGAAAGTCTTGAATGCAGGCCAGGATGTCAGCCGGCGCAGCCCTGTCTGCCCTATGAGGCCCCACGCGGTGGGCTCTGTCTATCTTGATATCGAAATCGGGAGGGTTCCCCAGAACGTGATTGAACAGTCCCTTCACGTAGGCAAAGATGTCGCCCGCTTCCGCGTTCGTTGCTACTCCCCGAATTCTAATGTTGTGTCTCCGGGAGCGATTTTCGAGATCTTCGAGATGCGATTGGAGGTCTACCTGCTGCTCATGAATGCGGATAACTTCTTGCTGGAGCATGGAGAGTTCTGTGTCCCTATCGTCTCCCTTATCTTCAAGTGCTGCAACTCGTTCCCCAATACTGTCAACTTCTCGGCGGATGTCCTTTATCTCAGAGGTGAGGTCGCGCTTCACCATCTGTAGATCCTCCCGAAGCGCCGTGAAAAGGGACTCAAGGAAGGCACGCGTCACCGGCTCTCCTCGGTCATCTCCCGGTGTTAAGGTGGACGCGCCCTCCTGAGATGAGTGAGCCATTTTGGGGGAGCCCCGTGTGGCGCGGGAGAAGAGGTCTTTCACTGTGAGGTCAGGCTTGGAGTCTTTCTGGTTTCTGTTCTTCTTGGCGCGGGTGGAGGTCATAGCCCAGGCCTGCGCCACAGGGGGTGAGCAAAGCGGGCCCACACCCGCGGCTTGCTGGGGCAGGGCCGCGTAAATCAGGTAAGCGTGCAGTGGGCTGGCCGGCCAGCGTTCCAAGTCCCGGTACAGAGTTTATGGCGTTCTGGGCCCAGGGCGCAACAGCCAGAGTGCCGGAGCCACAGGCACCCTATGCTGCTGAAAAGCGATGTACTCCAGGTTTCGTGGGCCCCTCGCCACTCGCACCCCGGACCGGGCCCACCCCAGGCCAGCGGCAACCCCCACCGGGGGTTCTCAGGGCGATGGCGGGCTGCAGCGGCCGCCTCACTCAACTCTCTCCAATGGGGGCTGCGGTCTCGGGTGCCCCATACAGCACAGGCCGCAAGCAGGGTCCTGCGTCTCCTCTCCAGCTCTCAGGGGCCGCCGCTCACCGCAGGTCTCAATTTAGGCTAGGTCAAACGCCATTGGCTCCAGACGACCAGTCGGGGCCACCACACCCTCCAGAGGCAAGCAACAGGGACGCGCAGGGGGCCTCAAGCTCCCGGAGCCTCAGTCAGGCCCACTCCGGGCGCTCCGGCCTCGCGTGAACTTGCCCCGCAGCGCTGCCCCAAGTGTGGTCCGAGGGTCAGGGCCCCAGTCTCATCCCCCTCACCTCCAGTAGCGGCTGCGGTGTTGCTGTAGTCTGCGCCGCCCCTCACCGAACCTCCGTCGCAGCCCAGCAGGCCCCGCCGAGCCAGGATCGGGCAACAGGGAGCCCGCTGCTGCAGAGGCGCGCCCCCGCTGGGCCGGCACAGGCGATCTTGTGGGGCAAAGGGATCGGCAATCCGGTGCGGCGCGGCCGCCGCTGGAATGCAGGCCGCCCTACCGCTGATAGGTATCTCTCTCGGTCTCTGGGCTCACCGGCCACGGTGCTGAGGTCGGAGGTCTGGATGGCGTGCAACTCGTAGCCCCAACAGCGGCTCCCAGCCAAGCAACCACCAGGCGGCAACGCGGGGCGACGGGCCGGAACACCAACGTCGCTGCGTGGTCACCAACCCCGGGCGCCTGACTCCGCTGTCTGCAATGCTTGGGGCGGCTGGATATCACCCTTTGGTAGTCCCCGGTGTAACGGAGGTCACAGCCCCCGCCGTTCAAGCTCCGCTAGGCTACAGGCCGGTGCTATAGTTCGGCGGTCGGCGGAGAGGTAGCGAAGTGCGTCCTACCTCGCCGCCATCTTGGCCACTCCAATGTGTGCTTTTTAGAGACCAAAAACATTTCTGCCTTTATCCAATTTTCTTTTTTAAAGATTGATGAAAGACCAGCAGCTTCTCGAAAAATAACGTTTTGCAAAAACCATGAGAAAACAAATCAAGAATTGCCAAAAGACTGGCGGCCAATGCCAGCCCTATTGGCTTTGTCAGTGATTGATTTCTAGCATGTGATGAAACCAGATGAAAATTCCAGTAGTTAGTTCTTGCATTTCTCGTTTTTTCATCATATGAGTTTTTAGCACAGGCAAGCAAAGTTAGAATTTTTATAATTCTCTCAAACCCAACAATTGGTTCGCAGATTCCTGCTTGTCAGTTTTCATGTTAAAATCAGGACTTGCGTGCCACATTTAATTTGTTTAGAGAAAAAAATGAACACCAATATCCACCCAATTTCATATCTGCCAGGCAAACAGTTTAAAAGTTTTCTCAAAGGAAAACAGCAAGTGAATTATCAATGCCAACAATACAGGGAAATATTGCCAGATTATAGGGAAAACCTCACCAGAACATAAATGTAGGAGGCGCTGGGAACTCGTCGAACTATAGTAGGCAAATGAATAATATGAATCTATGTAAGTCATTGCTCACGAGTAATAGCTTCAAACAACCCTTTTTTTAGACATAACCTATATATGCAGCTTTGATAAAATCCCACCTGAAACCAATTGGTGCAGCTAACACAAATAAGTCATTTGAAAATACAACTGCAATCACTTGACGTTTTCTCCACTTAGTTCATTAGATGCCCAGGACCTCTCGCCACTAATTAGATTAAAAAAAACATTTATTATTCGTCAGCTAGCATTTAGACTAAGGGAATGAAAGGGTATTCTAAGAAATGCTTCAGAAAAAGGGAATTGCCTCCGCGAGGAACGCTAAGTTGTCCCATGCATTAATAAACAATCCACATCCATTTGGACAGTGTAGCTATGTGAGGCATTTGCATTTAATATAAATAGTTCACTCCCATGTTACGTTGGAACCTGTCATATAGACAAGGAACAAATCTCATAATTGCCCTAGTAGTGTGGCTACACATGCACTGCTGGAAGGGACACACCCTGCTGCACAGGAGACTCTACTTTAACAGTTTCATGGCACCGTGGGTCACAAATACTTGTGAAAAAAATCTTATTAATTTTGTTACAAGAGCCTATACTTCTCAACTACTGAAATACATTGAATACAATCCTGAGACTTATTCCTGTAGCCATCACTGACATTTGGCTGGGACATCGAGGTACATTCTGGGCTAAGCCTCAGTATAATAAGCACAGTCATAGATACCGATTCTCCACCAGGTTCAATCAACTTTAAGATGAATACAGCAGTGTATTACTGTGTATGCATCTAGCGGTGGGCAAGCCACCACATTAACAGGGCGCACCAAGCCAGAGCCAAGGCACGGGTCTTGCTTGGCCTGAAGAAGTGAAACACGAGCCAAAAGATTCAAAAACTCCTCGTGTCACATTCTTAATCAGCTTTTAATTAAAATATAAGCTCTATGTAAATCGAAAAAAATGCAGATTTTGTATTGTATTTTTGTTCATTATTAGCTCATTATGCAGGAAGCTGCTTGTTTTTAGGTGGTCGAGCCTGGGCAGCGCATGTGCTGCTCTGCAGCATGCTGCATTGGAGTATGAAATGGAAGCCCCCCCACTCTCTGCCCATATTTGTCATTGGTTTGTGTCATTGTCCTTAGTAAATGCTAGCTTATGATTCGTTAAAAGGCTTGCTAGTCCCTCCTTAGTACCGCCTTGTCTTCATTTGTAACCTCCCATGAAGACTGGCCCTTTTACTTCCGTTGTTACACTGTAAGTCTTTTTTAGTCTGTAAGCACTATTTTCTTTAATGAGATTCTCCTACTGCGGGCACGATATGCTTTCCTGTAACATTCAGCGTGCCATGCGTGCTTTCACTTTCCGAACATAGGGGACAATAACGGCCGCTTCTTTGATTAGGTCTCACATTTACAAGAGTTTGAGCTATTGGCATTGTAAATGACAATGCCTTTTATTTATGTGTTAATTAGAAAAACAGATAAATAAAAGGCATTGTCATTTAGAATGCCAATAGCTTAAACTCTCGCAAATGCGAGACCTATTGCATTGCAAATGCTTGTTTAGGTCTTGCATACAGGCGTCTTTAGCTCTCTGTGAGTTCTAATACAATAAAGTGCTACATAGAGTGGGCTTTGGGTCAGCTCCTTGCCATGATCCAATAGCTTTATTGTCTATCTAAACTAGATCCCCCTAATTTGTTGCTTTCTCTCAATTCTTGTGTTTGTTTTGCTACTGCAGAATTTCTTCTTTAACATTATTTTGAATGAATGAAGACACTGCCTGCTGCTTTCCCCTGTTTTCCTAGCCCAGGGAGGGCGTCTTCCAGCGTGTTGTTGGGAGGCCGGCTACGCATGCACACGCCCGTGCGGGCTCCCGAGACGCACGCCCGGTCGGGCTCCCGCCGTGAATCTCGCTCCCAGAAAGGTCCGACTGAGCCCGGAGCGCGAGATGCGCGCAACAGACGGGCCCGCGCAACAGACGGGCCAGTAACTCACAGTCACGAGGTTGCAATAATTAATTAAAGGGAAAAAACAAAAATGAAAATACGGGCATACAAAGAACAGCACAACACGCGCCGACAGAAAAAACCACAGTAATTGGAACGCGCGCCGATTGCAGCGCGAGCGCGACAGCGCTAATGCAAAGTGAAGCGAGTAACACCACAGCAATAACAAACATATGCCAACAGTTAATAAGCTTAATATAAACCAACAAAGGTCAATAGTATAACCATGTAGTGAATGAGAATAACGAGGCACTTATCTTGACTGCGGAGCAGCAAAGAAAGAGGCAGTCAAGATGGTGCCTCGCTATTTTGTGTATTCAGGACATGTTTGATTGGTTGATAAAGGAGGCGTGGTTCAAAGCCTCATGGGATATGTAGTGTTTTTACATATTTACTGTGTTTTTATTGGCTGCATTGAGTAGTAAAGAAATTGAGAAGCATAATCTGAGCCTCAGGTCCTGCCATAGAATTGTGTCCTTCCACTGCTAATCTCAGGGGACTATTTTTAGGTTTTGTTTTAGCCAAGACCGTTTGTTTTTACTAAAAATTAAATCCATAACATAACTACTTATAGGAGCTTTCAGCCAGCCCTCTTCATCCACTGGTCTATTGTGTCAGTGATATTTTTCTTCTGCCCACTACAGCACAGAGCATTGGGCAATAGATCACCGACTTCAGCCACCGACTAACTTCACTGCGAGCGATGACATTCTGCTATTTCCAAAGACACATCCACAAAAAGCAGTTACCTTCAGTACCGTGGGCTTCTATGGCAAAGTGTCCTTTGAAAGACCAAAAATATTTTTGCTTTAAGCCACTGTTTATTTTTTCTTTTATTTTGGTGAGGGCTTTTCAGCTTCTCAAAAATAAAATTTTATAGAAACCATGACAAAATAAAAGCACTGACATAGCCAAAACAATTGTCAGCCAATGCCACACCTATTGGCTATGCCAATGCTGGTTTCATTTGTGTTTTAGCTTTCAATGTGAGCACATGGTTTTCCCTTTTTTTAATTTAATATTTTTTTTCATAAAATACATTCGAAACTTGAAACAGCAATTTTGAAATAATAAGCCAAAATAGCCACCAAGGTATTACAAAATAAGCGCACGGTTGAGCAAGCATCAGTGGCGATCTTGGAATGGTAGTTTTGTATATCAGAAAAAACATTCCAAGATTACAGCAGCATGTGTGCATGAAAAAGTATGTATTGTCTACAAGGCCAGTAGCATCTGGCATGTAACGGAGGTGGCAGGGTGGTGTGGGAAGGTGGGAATACAAAAGAAAAAAACATTTACCTCCTCGTGTCTCCTTCTCCGATGAGTCCCGAAAGCAGGAAGCGCACAGGCTCCCCTAAGCTAATCACAACGCTGCAATGCACCATTGTGATTGGTCTGAGCACCGTGGTTCGGTTCTCAGATGGGGAAAGGGATCATTTGCATGTTCCTCACCAGGCTGTGCATTACAGCCTGGTGCGGAACATGCAAAGTTCGCATGACTGTTTGGCCGGCCCAAGACGGCCGGCCAACAAGTCATGCGCACTGGGAGTGTGCAAACCACTCCTCCCCCTGTGCCACTAGCCACACCCCGCCCTGACCAAGCCCCAAACCTACCAAGAATAAAATGATCATAACGATGTTATGATCATTTTATTTTTCCTGCTCTGAGAGCACAAGGCCCAGGCAAATTTCTGTTACACTGGCGTAATCTCCTGTAATTTCGGTAATTTCACGTAGTTGCTCTGAAATTATGCGATTACACCAAATTATGTAATTATACCCTGTTCATGGCAACATTTTGTGGGAAAGCACAGGAGCAACACGAACGACCAGGAACACGAGTAGCTTCTATTGGCAACATGTTTTTTGAGCTATTTTGTAGCACAAAATCCATCCTGAAGTCCACAATGGCTGCAAGGACGAATTGCACACAATAATGTGCTTGCGCTAAAACATAGTGCCAAGGGCCATTTTGCATTTCCAGTAATTACACAAAATGTTGCCAAATTTTGTAGACATTTTGTGTAATTACACAAATGCAAATTATGTGAATTTTGCACAACCCTGAGAGTCATCACACACCAGCAGCTATTTTGGAAGTATTGCTTTTTCATAATGCCAAGAGGTACTGGTATAGCCAAAAGCTCAGCCTTTTAAAGGCGAGACCTATTGACTTTGCAAATACTTATTCCTTTTTTTTTAATGAAATATGTTTATTAATTTCACAGTGTCAAAGGTCACACACATCTCCCATTTATCATTTGGATTAGTTATACATTGGTTCGCCGCCATAATAAAGGGTAGAGTGGTTACAATCATGACATGCCCATATGTTGCTCACCGGTGCGCTGCATTTCCATTTCCACCGATGAGGAGATACACAGGTCGCCACGGTATATATTCCACTTGCCCCATTTTCTATCCCATTTTTTCGGACACCCTCTTGATTTAAATACTTCCTTTTCTGCAATCATGCACTTATCAAACTCTCTCACCCACAGTCCAAATACTTATTCCTTTAACAAGATGCATAAAGGGGTTGCGAAGAGGAAGAAGCAAGGGCACTGGCTTGCCTGTGGAATGTCTTTTAGTTGAGCAACAGAGCCCAGCGGTATATCTTTTAGCTACACCCTTGGCCCAACCCATGCTCGAGCATGCCCTGCAATCATCTTGTCTCTAGCACTGACGACCTCCAGGGTTTCCCTTTTGGTGCAACTGAGGCCCTGAACACTCTCTTGTGGGGTAATATTTAGTTTTCGTAACACACAGTGTTGGTTTGGCTTCCAGTTTTATCTGGTAACTTTGCATGCCTATCTGAAATGACAGGTTAGTTTTTTAATCTGTGCCTAGTTACTTTATCCTCGTCATGGACGTATTTTTTAATTGTATTTCAAAACTTGGCAATGGGGCAACATGGTTTTACAGATTACGAAGCAGTCGGAGTGTTTCAAGTAACAAACTGGAGCAAGTCGTCTTTAGACCTTAGCCCTAGTCCCAGGTTGCAGAGGCAGGTGCTGAATGCATCAAGGGATGTGCTGATCAAATGTATACTGGCACTGCTGAAATTTGTCCAAAGCCCATGCAAATACGAGCCGCTAATGGGATCATTCTGAAACAACGCACCATTCCCAATTCCTGGAGAGGCCTAGAAATTATAGGATGATCATCCAAATGGATATTTCAGAAAAAAAAATTGCTAAATATCTAGGGGCTTATTTACAAGCCCCTTGCGCCGCCGGTGCGTCACTTTTTATCACATACAACTTGAGAGTCTGGGGGACAGATTTACTAACAAGTAACGCAACGCAACGCAGCAAAGCAATTTGCTGCCCTGTGTTGCATGACAGGGAGAGGGCAGGAATGTGCCATATCTAATAAGATATGATGCATTCCTGCCCTCTCCCAGCTCTGGCGCGCTTAGTGCAGCCTGGCGCCAAAGCAGGCATCCTTGCGCCGTAGTGCAAGGGTGCCTGCGGTACAGCCAGGATTGTTTTTTCCAGGAAGAGACACCTTCCTGCACAAAAACAATATTCTGAGGCTTTCTCCTCTTTCTATTTGTGCTGCAGAATGCAGAACACGTAGAAAGAGGAAAAAACGAGGAGAAATAAACATATTTCTCCTCATTACACCTCCCCTGGGAAGGTGTAGATTTTGACACATTCCCAGGTTTACTACGCTTTAGGGATGCGCCAAAATCCATTGGTGGATGCGTGGGAACACCCATGCTGCACTCATGGAACACCTTCCCAGGGCAGAGTAACTCAAGGCTTGCACTGCCTTGTGTTACTCCAGATTTACTAAGGTAGCTTTACATGGCTAAGTAAAACTCACTATAGCCACTGCGTTGACTTGCTTTACGCAATGGCAATCCAAGGGCTGCGTAAATATGGATCTAGGTTTCTAAAGCTAGTGTCCCTCCCAAAGTTCCAAATGATTGTCGAAAAAACATTTGACAACTGATGGATGTCTTCTATTGACGTTTCTGGAGAAATATGTATTACAAAAATAAATGCTGGTTTATGTGCCATGTATAGCTCTCATCTCAGCATTTGCTTTGGTAGATAGAAATTGAATATGGTATAAAGTGCTGAAATGGGGGATCCCTGGACCTCTTCTATCCTAGTTATAACACTACATTAAGATTTATGGACAAGAATTAAACTGGGGGAAAATGGATCTCTGTCGAAGAAAATAATGACACAGAATGGTCAATTATTTGCAATACATATTGCAGACACCCCTGAATCGCTAAGTCAGGATCACTGTTTCCCTGCCTAAATACATTTAGAAGCTATGCACTGACTCATCTATGCAAATGATGCTATTTTATTTGATCTAACACCAATAGGACTCCAGCGCGCTTTGGATACATTTAGCTCTTACTGCAAAGATAACTTCTTAAATATAGTTTCAAGTTTAACAAGTTTATGTGCATAGTTAATTAAAACCATTGCAATACATATAACCCCCAGAACAATAAAATTAATCAAATACAGCGATAAGACTTCTATTATCTATAATTTCCTCATTTTTAGTTAAAAACATGTGCTAATTAAACAGTGTGCAGATCTGCAGATAGGAGTTCAATTATTAGAAATCACAGTAGCCCAAAACTGACCATTCACCTAAAGCCTGAGTGCAGAGGCAGAGGCGGGTAAGGGGTGAGTGGCTACTAACACTATACGGATTAGATCATTGGTTAGTAGGAAAACCTGCTAGCACCCTCTACCAGTAAAGGAGGCATGCTGTGTAAAAGAAGTTATTTTAAAGTGCATTAATAACAATAAGCAAATTTAGTTTTTCATCTTTGTACAGTATGTTTTATCCAACTCTTAACTATGTGTCAATTAGTGACTGCACTATGAAAGCGCCTACGTTTTGTAAAGCCACTGCATATCACTCCTTTAATTATTGCCAGAAGTGCCCCAATAGCTGAGCCACCCTACTCGCTCGGTCTCTCTGCTTCTTTGCGTTCTGCGGCCAATACCCTTTTCTCCACTGTCCAAACAAATTTGATCAGTGCACAATTCAGTCTTAGGTCCATAGGATTGAAACACGCAACAGCAGCCTCTCTGCATAATCTTATCCCTCTCTTCATGAAGTCTTTGCGTAGGATTTTCCGACGATCATTCAGAGTGGCTTTGCAGAGACACAACACATGAATAATGTCCTCTGGTGCTTGTCCGCATAGCCTGTAGAGCTCCCTGCTTTCCTTTCTTCTTCAAGGCGGATAGTGTTTTGATACAGGCAGTATCCCCAGTCTGAATTTTAAAAATTGCTCTTTGGAGTAATTGCTATGCGACATCACTAAATATCCTTGGGGTGATACTTTTGTGTAATTGCTGAGTGTTAGCCATCGATTGCTCCTCCTTGCTAGTGACTGCTTGTCTTCCCTGAAGAGACAGTGCTTTGGTATTATTCTTTTCAGCTCGCTGCGGCTCAAGTTTAAGGCCCATGTGGATGAGAGGCCAGGGGTGATGAGGGGCTTTTGTAAGAAATCTCTCATAGATGAACAGAGGTGGTGGTCCAAGTTACCTTATTTAGTGAGTTTAAGGCTTTGTCAGCAGTTCACAAAAGCCCCCTGCCTGCCCAAAAGTTTGTTTTACCAGGCAGAGCTCATACCTAATGTGTGCAGGAGACATACCCACCAGCAGATGGAAAATGGACTTAAAGATTTTTGAGAATGTGTTTTCCAGTATAGTGCTGTCCTGGCCTTCAATACATAGGCCAGCATAGGGAGAACTTTGGCTTGTGCCACCTGCAGGATCGGACAAAGCGAAGAGCCCTTCATCTTCCTGTGCAGTAAGCACAGACCATCTGCCAGTGCTTTGCCTTTCCTTTTTATTTCTTCTATTTGAGCTGCAAACCTTCCTTTAGAATTAAATAGTACTCCAAGGTATTTGTACACATTAGCTGGTTCCACCTTTTCACTTCCCAGGAGGCAAATGTAGGGGCATATTTACAAAGCCCCTGCGGCATTTTTACGCTGCCCGAGCGTCACTTTTGTGACGCTTCGGAGGTGCAGTGTACCGGCCTATATTTACAATGCCATGTAAAGCCACCCTGCAGTTCTTTTTATGGCCTTGTAAATATGGCCCCCTTTCACGCATTAGTCTGCATGAAAGGGGTGTTCCATGGGCGTTGCTATGGGTGTTCCCATGCAACACCCGTGGAATATGACGCATTCCCAGATTTAAAAGACTCCTTGGGGAGGCGTTAAAGTGGCGCAACAAGGAGAAATACCTGCATTTCTCCTCTATTTTTGCTCTTTCTATGTGTGCTGCATTCTGCAGCACACATAGAAGGAGGAAACCGCCATCAAGGACTGTTTTTGTGCAGGAAGGTGTCCCTTCCTGCACAAAAACAATCCCTGCAATGCAGGCACCCTTGGTGCAAGGGCGCCTGCGTCTGTGCTAGGCAGACAATTTTGCGCCAGCACAGAGGAAAGCACAGGGATGGGTCGTATTGCTATAAATACGATGCATCCCTGCACTTTCCTAATGATGCAGCTCAACCCATTGTTATTGGAGTATTCTACGGTTGCGTCCAAAAGACTTAACAGCCCCAGCCTTTTCCTACTGACCAGATCTAAATCATCTGCATACAGCATATTTGATAGCAAAATTCCTCCCATTTTTGGTGCATGATGTTTGACTTTGTTTAATAAGGGAGGAAGATCGGAGAGAAACAGGTAAACAGGGTCAGGGCCAGTACACAGTCCTGTTTTAGTTCTTTGCTTGTTGGTATCATCCTGGACAATCAGGAGCCATCTCCCAATTTAATTCTAATCCACGTTTTGCATGCAGCATTCGCAATGCCTTTAGAAGGCCATCGGGCACATTCCAAGCCGCAAGTTTTGACAATAATTTACTTTGGCTTACCCTGTCAAATGAGGATTTATAATCTATAAAACATAGATGGACAGGCTGTTTGTAAAACATTGCGAAGTCACTCAGCAGGAAGAGGGCTTTTAAGTTAATTATTGACCATGTTTGCTTGGTGGAACCAGTCTGGTTCACTGGGATTATGTGAGTTTCCTCAGCCCATGTCTGTAATTCCTCCAGAATGGTTCCTGCAAAGTATTTTGCTTCGTTGACTATCAGCGCCACTAGGCAGTAATTCTCAGGCTTGCCTTTGCCTCCCCTTTTGAATATTGGCAAGATCTCTGAGCTATTCCAAGAGGCAGGGACTCTGCCGTTGTCTAGGGCAAAATTGTAGAGTGGTTCTAATTTCTTTGCCCAGGAGGATGGTTCTTCTTAAAGTAAATCATTTGTAAAACGATCCCAGTTTGTCTGGGGTTCCTGCAATGTATTTGCTGTGTCAAGTATTTTCTTGGCACCTTGGATAAGGTATGGCAGAGAGGCAGGCGTACATTTAATCCTCATCTTGTTAGTTGTGTAAGATGTTATCGCCTGCTCAACTGTGGGCTCATGTTCTCCTAAGGAAATTTATAGAACTGTCTTCAGTGGATGGTGGTCGCTGTCAATTTGTTTGCCGAGGCTAAAGGAGGTTACGTGTTGCATTAGGGGTAAACAAAGCAAAGTGTAATCTATCAGGGATGCTCCTGCTTTACAGTGATGTGACATCCCTGGGGGTTTGTCACTGGCGCAGCGACCATTCAGGACTCGAAGCCCGAGATGCTCCAGATTCCCAAACAAAAGCTGGCCTTACTTGTCGTTTTTGTGCAGTGTCAGGCTTTCTTGGTGCTTTATGCCCCAATGTTGCTCTTGGGCTATTCATTTGGTTGTGCAGCTCCCCTCAGATACATGTTGAAATTGCCCGAGACTATGAAAAGGATGTTGCCTCGCTCACTTTTTAAGCTCGTAAGGTTTTCCATCAGGGTTGTTAAGCTTCCATCTTGCTTTTTTTTACTGGGGTGGATGGAAACATTCACTATTAAAATGGTGACAGGGAGACAAGCAGCTGTTTTTAGGGCTAGTTCCACAAATTAAAGTCCCTCCTCTTTGCCCTCAAGTTCTTTGCCCTCCATTTTGGTAGATAACTATGATGCAAGACCCCCGTTTCAGTGCCCGTGTTTTAGCGCATCAGTAGCCAGATGAAAAATTTTGTAAATCCCTTCATTAGTACAGTTTCGATAGCCAAGTCTCCTGCAATATCACCACATGGAAGGAGCATAAATACTGCTTAGTCTGTGGATTGTCCAATTTGCTGGTGAGGCCATTAATATTCCAAGAACATATTCGTAGTAAGTTGTTATCCTGTAAACTTTTAAATTCTCCTTGTCATTGCAGCTTTCTGGTCATGTTTAGAGCTCCTGCTAGGCAGCCCCATTCTGGTTCAATGCTATTGTACTGAGGGGGATTTGGGGTATTCTCTCTGGCCGGGGTTGCGATCTGTCCTGGAGATTTGTTCCAAGGCATTCCTCAGATCCGAGTAAACTCTTCTTGGCTGGTTTATTTTGGGTTCTTCATTGTTAGATCGTTCGAGTGGGTGAGGATACCTGGTAGTCCTGGGGACAGATCTCGAGATGCCCCAATTCTTAAAGGTTTCCATCTTCTTTAGTACCCTCTGTGCCAGTTCTTCAGAGCCCTAAGTGACTCTGGTGTATTCACTGGGATACCATGGGCAGTGTTTAAAAACTCAATTGAGTGAATGTCCTTTGATAAAACATTCCCCAGAAATGGAATCAGGTGAGTGAGCCTCACAATTGCCTCTGTTTAAAATATCGAAGGGGACTTCCAAGATGTATTCCGGATAGAAAAGCATGATTGACCCCTCATTATTAGTCATAGTCTGTGCCTCATGGACTTTAGTAGCCTGGGGCCTTGTTGGCTAGGTGCTTCCAGATCGATAAATGTGCCACTTTGTTGTGTGGACTGGGCTCTCATTTGCACCCGTAGCCCATATTGGACCCCTTTCCGATTCCTTTATGATTTTGCAAGATGCCCTCCATGTCCTAATACCGGCTATTGCCCCTGCTAGATCTTTGTAGTGTACATTTAGATGCTGTTCTCGGAAGGATGGTGAGGGATGGCCTCTGTTGTTCTTTGTGCTGTTTGTAGGGGGAAGAGGGGAGGTTCCTAAGGGTCTTGAGTTTTGATTTATTGCTGTTTCTTCGCTTTCGGACTGTTTGCTTCCAGGACGATGGATTTGCAAACTATCTGTCAGTTTCCTATTTTCAGTTGTCCAGGAGGGACATAGGAGCCCACCTTCAAGCTCCTTTGTTGCTTTGCTGGATGCTCTCTCTGTCCTTGAGCCCTCCTTAAACATAAATATAGCCAAATTTAAAGTGGAGATTTTTAGAAGAAAACCGTTTTAAACTGCTGTATGTAAGCTACATGGCACGCCATTAGAGATTGATTCTGATTATCGTTACCTTGGTGGGACACTTACTTACAATATGACTTTTAAAGCTCATGTTATTTGGGCTAAAAATTATCTCCCTATTGGAATTATTAATAGAAAGTTTAAACCCAATAGCACAATATTTTTGTAAACAATATTTAGGACGCAATATTTCTGTAATATAGTATTTTTGGCAACAATATTTTGACATACAATCCCGAACAGTGTATAATTGGAAACATCAGATTTTAGAGAAAGTAGAAATCTGGTGGCCAATGTTAGGTGTCTAGTTAAATATAAAGCTGCAGGAAGAGGGAAAAGGGTCAGCTGAGTTGCCAGAAAAAAAGACTGAAGGAGGAACTGAAGTGGGCACTGCAGTAAAAGAAAATAGGGTTACAGACATTTTAGAATTATGAAGCAAATGTGGGTTGGACATTTAGGTTTTAGGGTATAATTGAAGTCCACGGTGGGTGTGGTTTTTTGGGGCTCGACTGGTGTTTAGCTAGCGGGAGATCGTCGCTCTCGTCGGTTTGCTGTTTCTAGATAGAGGCCTACCTGATTCCTGTCTCCTGATTTAATCTTTGTCACCCGACTCTACATGAGTGGCCTTCCTGCCCTAACTGGCCAGTGGGGTAGTTTCCCTGAATCTTACTTGGGTTAGTATAGATGATCTTTTTAATTTGCATATTCATTTGCAAATTTATTTTTTGTCTCTGAAACTTTTCTCTCTCCGCCTATCCACTCATTCAATGCATTGTTTATTTGAAATGAGTTTGAATATATACATTGCCAATGTTTTCTCTCTGTGATAATCCATAATTTGCATTAAGTGTAACTGTACTTGATGAGCATATATTTCTTACAAAATTTACGATAAACAACATAAACTATACATTGAGTCTGTTATTATTTTATTAGTATAGATGTATAGAATAGTATATAATTATTGTTATCAACTACTCAACACCAAAAGATTTGTCGACACACTTATTTGTAAGGAGAAATGCAGGTTCTAAAGTATATTTAGTGAGTTAGAAATAAACTTGCATCACACTGAACCCCAGCGTGAAGGGATTAATTGGGTAGTGTAAATGGGCCTATGTTAGTGAAAATGTATTGATCCCTGATCGCTGGATCAGTTTTGGTAGCAGAGGATGGTTAATTATTGATTAGTTTGGCAATAATTATTGATTATTGATTTATTGATTATTAACATGAAAAGTCAGTGTCTTTGTTTTATGTTGTTTGGAAGTACATAAGATCCTAGGATGATGTTAGTTTAGCCTAAGTGGCAGAAGAATAGTGTGAAAAGGTATCACACTGCAGAAGTACTTTGTCTGTTATTGTAATATCGAACAGCGAAAGGCTGACGATGTTATTTAGGGACTTATTCGAGTGAAAAAAAATAGCGTGAATTAGTGAAAGGTCCGCTTCCGAAACTCTGGCCTTACATCCCCAAAGGAGTACCAAGACTTCTTTCTTAAAGGAAAGTCCTCTTCCGAAACTTTGGCTAGTATCCCCAGAGGAGTACCAAGACCTCCTTTAACTTGATTGAGAGTAGAGTAATGTTGGTTGTTATTTTACTAGAAGTAAAAGAAAAACTTTTCCAGTGAATCGAATTATCTCTTTTATTAGTGGAGCAGACAAAGTAGCATTGTTTTGTGTTGTTTCTAACACGAAATAGTTAAGAAAACGTAGAAAAATACATTGCCGTATTATTTTGTAAAGGGAGGGTCAGTAGCAGGAGTAATACTGACGTCACAAAAAGCCACGCTGGCATTGGTCAGGCAGAGGGTGTGTAGTGAGCCGTTATTGGTCGGGTGTTGTGAGCCGCGCTAGCATTGGTTGAGACAGCGAACACGTAGTGAGCCCTGATTGGTTGGTTGCTGTGAGTCGCGCTAGTATTGGTTGGGATTTAGCGAATAGAGTGAGAGGATTTACGGAAGTTTTCTCTTGTTTGTTTTGGTTTATTTAGCGAGAAAAAGAGTGTTTAAAAATGAAGATGGTAAAAAGAATAAAAGATTTATTTTTAAAAATGACAAGCCGATAGTTACTAGAGAGGGACTTCCTATACCTCCACAGAGAACGCCTGCTTCTTTTATGATGTTGGAACGTGGGTATCATACGTGTACATGGTTAGAGAATTGGATGAAATATACGGAAGATGATGGAGTTTTAGCTTTTCCAGAGAATGGTGCATTTAATGTAAGAATTTTGGAGAACTTGATAGGACGAATGAATTCGTTAAAACCAAGTCCTAGACCTACGCAGTATGAAGCACTTGAGGAATGGGATTATGAGTCATATAAACGAGAGAGAGACAGGAATGGAATTAAATACAGGAATATAATAACAAGATATTCTGAGGCTAGATGGGATGATCAAAAGAAAAGATGGAGGAGAGATGTAAGTGCAGATGGATTATATCCAGTATTAGTTGCTGAAGATCAGACTGGAGGCAAAAGTAAAGAGAAAAAGAATAATTTAGAGACTTCAGAACAAGATAATGACTCAGATGAGATTGATGATGAGTTGATGGATGAAATACTGTTAAAATGACCTCCACCATACCAGGAAATTTCAGGGGAAACAGTTCCAAATGCACCACTAATTGAAATACAAGTTCCTCAGGTTCCACAAGCCCTACAATCTCCACAAGTTTCACAGGTTACACAAGTTCCGGTAGCTTCCCATACTCGAGTAGTGTTACAGGAAAATGAGATTGACATGTTGAATAAGGCAAGAGAGGAGTTAACTCAGAGAATTAGTCAGATGAGTCTGAATGCAGAAGCATTATCGGTACCAGTAACGATTGGTCCTTTAGTTCCATTGTATGGTGAGAGTCCGAATATATCAAGAGTACATGCATTGACAATTCCCATGAATAATGCTAGGAATGTTGGCGGATCAGAACAGGTTGAGACGAGTACTTCATTGATTGATCTACCAGTGATTGAAAATGTAATTGAAACACCAAAGAGAAGTGTACAGATGGATCCTAGAAAAATAGTGCAGAAGGAAAGTGGAATAACTCCAGTATCAGGGAGTTCAGTGGATCCTTCGCCAGAGGAGTTAGATGACTGGATAAGAGGATTGGAGAAAAAAAAAGTCACAATCGATTATAGATGTAGCTAAATTGAAAGTGGATCTGGAAGAAATGATTATTGGTACAATAAGTCCAGAAAGATTGAGTAAGTACCGAGATGAAGAGTTGTTATTTTTGTGTAAGAATGTTACATGGAAAGCACGGAATTTACATGAGAGGTTGGCAGAAGCTGCACAAGAATTTGGAGTAGACATAGAAAAGTCTAAAGTTCTGCAGAAAACGTACAGATTGGATTTTACTGATAAGGATTTGGAGAGTTTGAATACGTCTGGTAAACGATTACAAGTAAAAGAACTGATGAATACTTTGAAGAAATGGGGTGATTTAGATCGATGGAAAGGTAGATGGGCGAAAAAGAAGGAAGAAATACTTGCAAATAAAAATCCTTCTTTATTTCCATTAAGAGAAACAGGACAGGCTGAAATGGTATGCCCAATGAGAGCCGTTCCAGGTGGTGGATATGTTCACGTTCCCTGGTCAAGACAGGACATATTATCCTTTACGAATGATTTTCCCAGGTTGAGGGAGAAACCTGTCGAGTGGTACAAACAGGTAGAGAGGTTTGTAAAGGTTTCGAAAGTTTTGCTAAAGGATTTAGATGGTTTGCTTGAAATTGTAGTTCCAGCTGACTTATGGACTGAGTGTAAGATTGGCCTAGAGAGGAATATCCTAGAGATGTGAAAACAGGAGCACCTTCAGATGAGGTGATGAAAAAATATAATCAAGCAATTACTTATTTGAAGAGTAAAATCTCTCCAAAAGAAACAGATTGGGTTAACATTGACAGGACATCCCAGGAACCCAAAGAATCGGTACTTGCCTATTATGAAAGATTGTTACAGGTGTTTAAACACTATAGTGGTTTTGAAAGTATAGGTGATAAAGATATGGGACACTTTGTGTATAGGTTTGTTTTTGGATTGGAACCTGAAATTAGTAACATGATTCAGCAACATTTGATTTGTTGGCAGAGTAAAACAGTTGATGAGATTCTGAGATATGCTAAATATTGTAGTGATGCTATTGAGTCAAGGCATAAAAAGCTGAAAGAGAAAATGATGTGGGCACAGGTGAAAGTGGCAGAACAGACGGATGGAAACAATGGTTCTCAGATTTTCAGATGAAAGGACAAAATCAGAATGGTCAAGATCCAAATGAAGGTAGGGGTAGAGGTAAGTTGAATAGAGAAGAAATGAAAAAGAAATATCCTTGTCATGCATGCGGAAAGTTTAGACATTGGAGGAATGAGTGTAGATCTTTACTGAAGAATAATGGAATGAATCAAAATTTCAATCGGCAGATGCAGAATGAAGTGGTTGTGAATCAACAACAACAACAACAGCAGCAGGTAGTTACACCACAGACACAACAAGTACAGGTGCCTCAAGCTCCTATGCCAAATAATGTGAATGCTCAAGTACAGAGATACAGTGCGAGTACTGGATTCCACGCAGGTGAACAAGTTGGTAAGAATCAAAATGTGCAAGTGGTTTCACAGTATTTGTTGCAATGTCCAGAGAGTGACTCAGACTCATCTCAATGACGGTGCCTGAGGGGGGAGGAAGAGTGCGTGCTTGGCGCATCTCTAGAGGTAGATCAGTCAGGTCCTTTTGTTGATGGAAAAGTGGAAGGTACTGATATTACATTCCTAGTAGACACTGGTGCTACCCGTTCTACTGTGAGAGCAGCAGAAATTCCAAACCTACCCCTCTCAGGGAGAAACTATCCAAGTTGTGGGAGTTTCAAATAAATATATTAAGACTCCAATAACAAGACCAATAGAAGTTCATATTGGAAGATTCAGAGACATGCATAGGTTTGTGGTATGTGATACGAGTCCGGTGAACCTTTTAGGAAGGGACTTGCTCTGTAATATGAACTGCACCATCTATTGTACGCCAGATGGTATTGCTTTTCAAACTCCAGATGAGGATGTTGCTTTTAAAATGATGTTAGCAAAGCAAGGGACAGAAGTGAATGATTTATATTCATTACTAACAGAAGACGATTTACCTGCAGAGTTGAGAAATGCAGTGAGACCTGATGTGTGGGATTTTACAGGAAAAGACATTGGGTTGATGAAAGGTGTGGATCCTATTCAGGTTACAGTTAAACCATGTGCAATATATCCAAACACACCTCAGTACAAGATGAGTCCTGAAATAACAGCAGGAGTAATTCCTGTAATTGATCAGATGATTGAGCAAGGTATTTTAAAAGAAATACTGAGTAGTCCTTGTAACTCACCTATTATGGGGATTAAGAAACCAAGCGGAAAATATAGAATAGTGCAAGATTTACGCAAAATTAATAAGATCGTAGTACCTTGCTGTCCAATAGTGCCAAATCCAGCAGTGATTCTTTACCAAATTCCTTGTGATGCGGAATGGTACACAGTAATTGATCTGTGTCAAGCATTTTTCTCGATACCTTTGCATCCGAATAGCCAATATTTGTTTGCATTCCGGTTCGGAAACCGTGTTTTGGCATGGTGCCGAGTTCCTCAAGGGTATACAGAGAGTCCTTCGACTTTCAATCAGATTTTGAAAAAGTGTTTGGAGTCATTGATCATGCCAGAAAATTCAGTGTTGGTCCAATACATTGATGACCTACTTGTGGCATCAAAAACACGAGAAGCCTGTGTGACAGATACAATTGCCTTACTAAATCATTTGGCAATAGGTGGGCATAAAGTGTCACCAGCGAAATTACAGTTTTGTCAAAAAGAAGTTCAGTATTTGGGACACAAAATTGAAAAAGGAGTTCGAAAAGTAACACCAGAAAGAATCAACGTGATTTTGCAGATGGGTCCTCCTAAAACTCAAAAAGAAGTTCAAATGTTTTTGGGAATAGTTGGATACTGCAGACAATGGATCAGTGGGTTTTTCACTGATTGCAAAACCTCTATAGAGGTTGACTCATAAAGATGTGGTTGATCCAATTGAATTGGATGAAGAATGTATGAAAGCTTTTATTGAATTGCGAGATAGTCTTTGTCGAGCACCTGCATTGGGAATGCCAGATTATACAAAAGATTTTGTATTGTTCTGTTGTGAGAGAGATGGGTGTGCGTTATCAGTTTTAACACAAAAACATGAATGGCACGTCGTCCAGTGGCATATTTTTCTGCTACTTTGGATTGAGTGGGTGCAGCGTTACCAGGTTGTTTAAAAGCAGTGGATGCTACTTGTGTGAGTCTTGAGCAGAGCGAAACAATTGTTATGGGACATCCAGTGAAAGTATATGTGCCACACTCTGTTGAGATCCTATTAACAAGGACTCGAGCATATGACCTATAGTCGGCTGACTAGTTATGAGAGAGTGATTTTGGGTGCTAAAAATGTGACAGTGACAAGATGGACAATATTGAACCCTGCAACCTTGTTGCCAAGTCTAAATTGTGAAGAAGTGAAGGATGAAGCAGATCATGATTGTTTGGATGTGACAGAATTGTGCACGAAACCAAGACCTGACATAAAGGATGCACCATTAGAAGAGTCAGAAAGTGTGATGTTTGTGGATGGATCTTGTCTGAGAGATGAAAACGGTGCATTGAGTGAGGCTTATGTAGTATGTACAGTGTCTATGGTTCTTGAAGCATCCTGTCTAAAGGGGATACATTCTGCTCAAATTTCTGAGCTAATAGCTCTGACTAGAGCATGTATAATTGGCAAAGATCTGAGAGTAACCATATTCACTGATAGTCAATATGGTTTTGGGGTGGTGCATGATTTTGGTCAGTTGTGGATGCAAAGAGGATTTCTGACTTCTTCAGGATCACCGATCCAGAACAGTAAAAATGTGAAGGATCTATTGAATGCATTACAAATGCCCAAAAAGATTGCAGTGGTAAAATGTTCAGCACACAAGTCAGGAGATGACGATGTGACAAAAGGAAACAGATACGCAGACCAAGTGGCGCCTTTCTGTGCACAAAATTCAATTGCAATAAACAGAGGGATGGAGAAAAAACATACAAATTGCCACTTGATGTTTTCCTCTTTGGAAACATGGGAGGAAATTAGACAGCTTCAGGAAGAAGCAAGTGAAAAAGAAAAACAAATGTGGATAAAATAAGGTTGTGAAAAAAGAGCAGAGGATGAAGAGGATGAAGTGTGGGTAAATGTTGATGGAAGATCAGTAATGCCAGATAGTTTACTGGCTCAGATGGCAAGGATGTACCATGGAATTGCACATGTTGGAAGAGATGCTATGATCAGACTCTTCAAGCAGTCATGGTACAACCCAAAGTTTAGGGTCATTGCAGAGAGTCTATGTCAGAGATGAATAGTGTGCCAGCAGCAAAATCCAGGTAGAAAGACAGTTGTTAGTTGGGGTCGAATTGGAAAAGCAGCAGGACCATTTACCCGACTACAGCTTGACTTTATTGAACTTCCCCCTTGTAATTGACTGAAATATGTGTTGGTTGTTGTTTGTTTGTTTTCTCGCTGGTTAGAAGCTTATCCAACAAGAAGAAGTGACAGCCTAACAGTTGCTAAACTACTTTTGAGAGAGATTTTCCCAAGATATGGATTTCCAGTGTCTTTAGAAACAGAGGAACTCAATTTAATAATGAGATAATTTGAATGATTTGTGCAGCATTACAAATTGAGCAAAAGCTGCATTGTGCCTACCGACCAGAAGCATCTGGAGTGGTCGAACAAATTAATGGCACTATTAAATCCAGACTGTCAAAAGTGTGTGCGTCTACAACACTGAAATGGCCAGACGCTTTACCCCTGGTATTAATGAGTCTTAGAAGCATTCCTGATAAAAGAACTGGATTGAGTCCTCATGAGATTCTGATGGGGAGAGCCATGAGACAAGCAATTGTACCAGCAAACAAACTGATGAATATTACTGATGATCTGGTGCTTGATTATTGCAAAGGATTGACTTATCTGGTGGAATCTGTGTCTCATCAGGTTGGAGAAATTGCAACCACAACACAGTCGGATCAAGCACATGATTTGAGTCCAGGAGAGTGGGTTCTTGTCAAGAAACACGTGAGGAAGTCGTGTTTAGAACCCAGGTGGAACGGACCTTATCGGATTATTTTGGTGACAACGACAGCAGTACAGTGTGGTGGCTTGCCAAACTGGATTCATGTAACTCATACAAGAAGAGTCCCAAGTCCACTTGAAAGACAAGAAGAAGAGCAGCAACTGGTAAAGCAGAGAAAAGAACCAGAAGCTGAAGAGCATGAAGCTATAGAATCTAGTGTTACAGATTCTGAAAAAGCTGAACAAGAGGGAGAACCGAGTACAAGTCGAATAAAGTTGGCACCAGCTACTGGGTCTCAAGAGACTGCTGTTGAGAAAGAAAAAGAGAAAGTGACTGATGAAAATCAAGAGCAAGTACAACAGAGAAAAGAACTGAATAAAAGAACTTGCGAACTTGAAAACGAAGGTGAAAAAGAAGTTCAAGTTAAGAGAGGAAGAAAAGGTGATGAGTGGCCATAAGGAGTGAAAAGATTGAAATACACTCTAGGAAAAAAAGGCCAGATCAAATAAATGAAATATCAAGTCAAACTGGACAAAGTGATTCAGAAGAAGAATCAGTACGAAAAACAAGAAGAATAAGAATTCCAAATAAGAAATACACAGCTCCAGAATGGACATATGTGGTGTTAGAAGAAATTGAGATCACAGATCAGAAAGAAAAAGAAGCTGGTACTGATCGAACTGATCAAAGCAAACTGAAACCACCTTAAAAGAGAACTGTGAAAATAAAGGTGCAACAAATTTCAATGAATAATATTCTGAAAGTTCAAAAAGATTTGAAGAAGAGGAAGATATAAAAAAAAAAATAGGGGTAAAGAAGAAAGGCCTAAAGTGTAAGGATACACTATTCTAGATGGTTTTGGATAAGTTTTTTCTTAAAAATTAGATTTTTAGTTTTTTTTAGATTTTTAATTTTTTTATATTGTGTCTAAAATGGCAAAGGTAACAGAGACTGGATATCAAAATCATAGTTTTAAACGTAAATGTATTTTAATGCTTACTTATGTAGTGTCTTACTACTAACATTGGTATGGTTAACACTGATTGTTATTGTGAAGAGAAAATGATAGCAGCTGGGTCATAGCTGACTGCACCACCAGGACTAGTCACAAAAGGTATATAGTATTGCCCACCTCAAATGATCTGCTGCTTATAGACCATGAATATAACTAAGTGAATTGGTTGGATGAGAGGCAATATATAAACACAGACAGTTAAGTACATAAAAGCCCGTCAATAAAAGTATTTGCAAATAAACGTTTCTGGTCTGTTTATTCTCCTTATGCTTCGTACGATAGAACCAGCCAACGCGTTTCGCCCAAAGATGGGCTTCTTCAGGGCAATAGGATATAAGAATGAAGTGTATCCTCAGACGCGCAAATCAGAAAGGATTGAAGCAAATCCTAGGACGTATAGGTGAGGCTCATGGTAGAGCAAAGTCCTATGAGTGTTTGTAGAATGTTGTACTTCAAAACGGTATTAGCCGTATAGATGTGTTGGAGCCGTGTCCATGAAAACGTCCTCAACCGGCACGATAGTTATCTATCGTGCCGGTTGAGGACGATAGATCCTTTCTGATTTGCGCGTCTGAGGATACACTTCATTCTTATATCCTATTGCCCTGAAGAAGCCCATCTTTGGGCGAAACGCGTTGGCTGGTTCTATCGTACGAAACATAAGGAGAATAAACAGACCAGAAACATTTATTTGCAAATACTTTTTATTGACGGGCTTTTATGTACTTAACTGTCTGTGTTTATATATTGCCTCTCATCCAACCAATTCACTGATTGTTATTGTCCCTGTTATGATGGTGACTAATTACAAAAATAATACTAATGGCGTGGGAAGTGAGAGAATAGATACTATTACTAAAGAAAGTATAAATACTAATATAGAAAAAATAGAAGATGATAGTATTTATCATCATGATAAATCAATTAATGATTTTTCGTTAAATGTTTTTACTAAGTTACTTTATGAATACGTTAAGACAATGAATGCGAGAGATTGTTACGTGTGCATGCAATTACCGTCATCTGTCTCAGAGGGGGTGACATCACCTACCTTTAACATATGGTGTGTCTTGTAGTGTTCTAACAAGTCTGTTTTATGCGAGGGAAGGACTAGAGTATTATTATTCTAATTTTGATTTAATATTTTCAGAAATTCCTATTAGGAGAGATTTAAAAATTGTTTATGGTCCTATTTATACTGCATATATGGGAGATTTTTTCATTAGTAACAAACCAATAGACACAATAGAAGCACATAAAAAATAATCTAACTTGTAAGCTACGGCATGAAGAAATTGAGTTTATGAACTTGGTAGAAGATAGAAGACGAGATTTCAAAAAGAAAGCTGCTGAGCAAAAGTCTCATGTACCTCCATGGGCTTTCAGAGAAGGTGATTATAAAAAGGGTGAGACTTACGCTGCCATGACTCTAGATTTTCAACATAGAGGAAAGCTTTGTGTGTTTAGAGAAAAGACTAAACTTAATAGTTATTTTATTGGTTCTAGTGAATGTGAGCATACTTTCTTAATAAAAGGAAGTTGGGGACTGAAAGGAGGGACTGATCCTGTTTCCCCCGGAATTTATGTGTGTGGTAAGAATGCTTATTATAGGTTACCTACAGGTTGGTATGGATGTTGTTATTTAGGCATAGTATTCCCAAAGGTTTACCACGTAGATAAGAATAATAGAATTAATGAAATGAAACAAGGACTAACACGTAATAAGAGAGGAGCGAGTTATTCTGAAATAATTGGGGATATTATTGGAGCACTGATACCTTCAGTTGGAGTTATTCTGAATTCACATAAAATTTGAAAATTGTCTACAGTGATTGATCGTTTATCAACGGATACTGCTGGTGGGTTCTTGATGATTGATACTGAAATGACTGCAATTAGATCAATGGTTTTGCAAAATCGACTTGCACTTGATATATTATTGGCAAAAGAGGGTGGAGTCTGTAGCATGTTGAAAATACAACAATGCTGTACTTATATTCCTGACAAAAGTAAAACTCTTGAGGGGTATATTAAAAATATTACAGAACTTCATGAAGATTTAACTGAACTGAAAGTTGACGGTGCTTGGGAGAAACTTGGTAAGAGTTTTTCCTCCGTGGGAAATTGTTTTTCTACTTTAGGAAGTAGTTTATTAGGGAAAATATTAATACCTTTTACTTCAGTAGTTGCAGTAGTAATAATAGTTATCATGATTTATAAATGTTGCAAATGCAAGTGTAGAAAGAAAGAGACATCAGATCTTAAACGTAGAGCTAGAAAAAGAAAGAGAGAAGAGATAAATTAGAAGATATGAGAGGAAATGACTTTGAGATCATGAAAGACTTAGATGAAAGAGTAAAACGAGAAAGAAGTACAGTATTTAAAATAAGTGGCAACTTGTATGTGATGGGTAGTTTGATGATGGCTCAAAACGACATCAAAGGGGGGATTGATGGAGCAGGGTTTTGCGTAAATAAACCTGCTCGGATTAAACCCTCAGTAACACATATTAACAGTGTCCGGTGAAAATCTTTTTATTAATAAATGCTAAAACATAGGGAAATGCTTTTGCGTATGTGAAAACTAATGCGTGTATTAATGCATGAAACTAGGCCGCAAACTGCTTGATAAAACATAATGCTGCTTTTGTTCACGTTAATAACGTTTCGCTAGGAACTACATTACATGGGTTGTGCATGGGTTAGTGCAATTGCTGGGATGGTGCGTAAAGTGAAATTACATTTCTTGAAAATAATAAATGTTTTGTGTTCTGTTCTTGTAGAAAAAGTAAACTTGGGCCTACACTTCTGCATGCCAGTTTTGGGTTAACTTTATTCCTGAAAAAGAAAAATACGAAATAAATGAGCTTTGAATAAGGAGAGAATGCAGAGGCAATAGAAATGTCCTTCAAGTTGTACTGACTGTCTGCCAAGGTTACGGAAGAAGGAGGATAAGATTACAAATGGAAGCGATGCCACTTCCTCACGAGATGGCAGAGACGAACAAAAGAGGCGTAGATATTTGCAACATTCAAGGAACTGCAGGAAATGTTTAATATGATCATGTTTAGAATTGTTTCTTGGGATGATTCTGATGTAATGCTTAATGCTTGAACAAAAGGGTATCTAATAAAATGAACATGACGAGTGTGGTGTGACAGAACACCCCCAATTTTAGCCAATGGGAGATGAACACTGTGCTCAGATTGAAACAAATGTGGGTTGGACATTTAGGTTTTAGGGTATAATTGAAGGTCCCCGGTGGGTGTGGTTTTTTGGGGCTCGACTGGTGTTTAGCTAGCGGGAGATCGTCGCTGTCGTCGGTTTGCTGTTTCCAGATAGAGGCCTGCCTGATTCCTGTCTCCTGATTTAATCTTTGTCACTCGACTCTACATGAGTGGCCTTCCTGCTCTAACTGGCCAGTGGGGTAGTTTCCCTGAATCTTACTTGGGTTAGTATAGATGATCTTTTTAATTTGCATATTTATTTGCAAATTTATTTTTTGTCTCTGAAACTTTTCTCTCTCTGCCTATCCACTCCTTCAATGCATTGTTTATTTGAAATGAGTTTGAATATATACATTGCTAATGTTTTCTCTCTGTGATAATCCATAATTTGCATTAAGTGTAACTGTACTTGATAAGCATTTATTTCTTACAATATTTACGATAAACAACATAAACTATACATTGAGTCTGTTATTATTTTATTAGTATAGATGTATAGAATAGTATATAATAATTTTTATCAACTACTCAACACCAAAAGATTTGTCGACACACTTATTTGTAAGGAGAAATGCAGGTTCTAAAGTACATTTAGTGAGTTAGAAATAAACTTGCATCACACTGAACCCCAGCGTGAAGGGATTAGTTGGGTATTGTAAATGGGCCTATGTTAGTGAAAATTTATTGAACCCTGATCGCTGGATCAAGTACATGATAAAGATAATCCCAATCACGTCTGAGGTGGCTTAAGGGTTTTATAAGAGCACAACAGTTAAATGTCTCAGGCAGCATCTCTGACAGGAGCGTGTAAGCTTAAATAAGTGCAAGGAGTCGAGAGGTTCAAGCGGCAAAGCATCAAGGACAATAGAGGTCAACTTAGAGAGGGAAATCTGTGGGCTGTAATGGATTAATGTTCGTTTGGGGTAAGCCACATTAGGTGAAGGAAGAGGAAGTGGACGTTTTCAAGTCTGCCTGTAAACACAGCCCCTACATTGTCCGTGGCCCTTATGCAAGCATAGGTTTGGATCAACTTTCCAGTTTGAGCAGCAGAAATCAACAGGCTTCTGAGGTGGATCTTCCATCACTTACCTGGAGTTAATGTGTATCAGGTAACGCTCAATCCTGCCAGAGACTGTCAGGAATACATTTTATTTAGATGGAGGTTACTGAAATAACTTTTCCCGAAAGATGCACGCACAAGAAATCCACACTGTTATTTAAAAAGGCTTTATTACAATGTTAAAACCCGGCTGCAGTACAGCATATGTAACTAAGAGAGTGGGAGGGGGGAAAGAGAAAGGGGGGCATGAAGAGATAGCGTGAGTGAAATGAGTCACTCATGCACTGCAATGCAAGATCTGGCATCAGCAGTGGAAGAATGAATTAATTAAATCAAAACACATGGGGAACAAAATACTCCTTTGGAAAGATAAACACAATGATAGAGAGGAGAGGCACTGAAACCAGGAGCAGGTAACTATTACAGAAAAGAAAGTAGGTCTGTTGCTAAAACACAGCTGAAGCACTCTGCAGGCGAGCCCTAAAAAGAGAGCTCAGAACAAACCTGGATGTGCTGAATGCTGAAGGAGTTTGGGGGAGATGGTGCTGCAGGGGCATGAAAGAAAGAGACTCCAGGAACCACAGTATATATGCACTACGAAAGCCTTGAAAGAAGAAAGTACCTGCAGGTGCCACTGTCAGTTCTTAATCTGTAAAAACAACACATAAGTGCAGGTGCCAAAATGTTTTAGGAGTATGCTTTGAATGCAAAGCTGCTTTTCTTGATTTCACCTCATTCCTCTTTCTTCCACCATACTACACTTCCTGTGTTTTTATCTAATCCTTGTTGGTTAATTTTCCTCCATGCTTTCTCCTTTTGTCTATGTTTTCCTATATTTCTCTTCCTCATTCTACCTTTTCTGCTTTTCTATCTTTTGCTTTTCCTCAAAATCTGATGATGAAAAACGAGTCCCAGTCTCCTAAAATGAGTACCGGTGCCCACCATCTGCACTCACTCGCACAAGTTAAGCACTGATGGAGTAAGTGCTACAAGAACGTGAGATGAATACGAAGTGTGAGGGAGTCTGGGTCAAGTGTGGACGTGAGATGAATAGGGCACGTGAGGGAGTCTGAGTCAAGTGTGGACATGAGATGAATAGGGCATGTGAGGGAGTCTGAGTCAAGCGTGGACGTGAGATGAATCGGGCACGTGAGGGAGTCTGAGTCAAGTGTGGACGTGAGATGAATCGGGCACGTGAGGGAGTCTGAGTCAAGTGTGGATGGGAGATGAATGGGGCGCGTGAGGGAGTCTGAGTCAAGTGTAGATGGGAGATGAATAGGGCAGGTCAGGGAGTCTGAGTCAAGTGTGGACTTGAGATGAATAGGGTGTTGTAGTGTAGTTCCTATTTCCCTAATAGGCTCTGCGCATTGGAATAATATAACCTATAGGCTTGACATAGGACTAAGGTCGGTATGTCCCTATCGAGTATATTAAACTTAATTACTTGTGCCAGCTAACTCAGAGGCCACTAGAAACTCCTTGAATAACAAGAAGGGAGTAGTTTCTGGCAACCGAAAAACATGACAACTTTGTTTCCCTTTAGAATCGGAACACGTCTCAGAATCGTGGAAACAATAGATAACAGTTTCACTCAGTCAATCGTGCATGCTTAGTTTCTACAGAGTTACACAGAAAGGAAAGATGGGCGTTTCAAATAAATAAATATTGCGCTAGCATTATCTTTTAGCATAAATTCACGTACATAAATAACATGAGCTAAAATGCGAGTACTCATACGATGCGTCTCTAAGCTAGTTCTACCCGATGTACCTAACCTAGTCTAGGTGTAGGGAGAGGTAGAAGTAGGTGGAGTATTCTCTAGTCTGGTATACTAAGAGTATGTTAAGTATAGTACGCCAAGTCTAGTATGCCAAGTGTCCCTCTAGGATCTAGTCAGCTCCATACCTTGAGAATGAGAGAGTGGGAATCTCTTGCCGGATCTGGAACTCTAACACCCCGCGAAGGGAGTCAGAACACTGGAAGCTGGATTCGTCTGCGTGCAGGAATGACAGCATCTTCTCAGTGCGTCAGGCCGGGATACGGGCTCCTCTGAAGTCGAGGTCTCCTCTAACTTGCTTGGGCAAGGGAAGGTATATTTATACCTGGTAGGTGCCTTGGAATGTTAGCATTGACGTGACGTCGGACAGAGGAAGACGTCAGGAATGAACCCTTAAGGTATAACGGTTCACATAATAGATGAGTTCTTGGAGAAATCAATAGTCCTGTGCTAGGGGACCTCCCGAAGCTTAAGGGTCTGGTTTCTAAGAACTCGTTGTGATGTTAGGGTGGACGGATGTCGGTGACCATGCCTGTATTTGGAGTGCACGGTTAATGCCTAAATAAGGACAGGGATTCTATGCCTATATAGGGCAATGCGAATTGTGCCTATATAAGGACATGATTCAGGAAAACCTATATACGGACACCTAAAGCGGAATACAACACCCACTTCAATTTCGAATGAACAATAATACTAAATGCTAAACATTTAAATGCTAAACATAAAATTGAGTACCACATGTTGCTAAAAACATTTCTAAAAGCTTTTTAAAAGAAGCTCAAAACTGTTGAAATGCAATTGGTACTGTACATTTAAAGCATCGGTTTCATTCTAAGCATATAATGGAAGTAAAATGCAACGTGAATGAAACAGAAATATATTGTTGTAGGGATTCTGCACATACACAGAGCTATGCACAGGATAATAGGACCTCGGAGTATAGTGGTGAACCAACCATGCACCTTAGTACCCACAATCCCAATCCGACTAGCTTTAGCGTCTCATTAGCAGCGATGCTACCAATGATTAGACAACCCAGAACACGGTCTCTCTCTCTCAGGACTCGCGGGAGCAAGAACACCCTTTCATAACTCACTCATACCTGTCCACAACGTGCGTAATAAGAGACACAGTAAAGTTTCAAATGTTTATTTCAACTATTGTGCTCTAAGATACAGTACACGTGCCAGTACTATCAGCATAATGCATAAGGATAAAATAATAAGCATAGTTACAATTCCATAGAATACAAACGGGGAAAGCATTTCATAAAGCAGTGGATATAGGGCTAAATGACCATACCACCCTCCCCGTGCTATTAGCTAGTTTATTATAAAAATAGAAGACCTCTGGGCGTTGTCAGGCGAACCCTCATACCTCAATATCTAGATGCAAGGTTTACATCATCAGACAAGCACAGCTCTTCTCCCTGGAAAGGTTTTTCTCCAAGTGCCACAAACAGCGAGATCACAATATTAAAAGCACACGAATTTCTCCAGTGCAGCTGTACATAGTGTTATGTCTAAGTGCGAGGTACTGGCCAGATCAGCAAGAACAAGGGACGTTGTTTTTCGACCTTGTACATGTTGTGAAGATGAAACCCACAGGGAACCGGAGAAAAGGTGAAAGGCAGAAAGGCAGACAGTTCTAATCTAGCAGGGCACAAGCAGAGGCTGGAAAAACAAAGTCACAAAGTAACGGGCGCAAAAAGGCATCATGGCAGCCAGGCCTAAGCCAACTTAGCAAGGCAGACCATGAGGCCACAAACCACATGACACCCTCCCCTGGTCAGTCCATTGGCGAAGACATAGGACGAAGACAGAGTTCAAATAGATGGAGCAAACGGGAACGTCTGCTTTGGAATAGTCCCCAATGAAGGACAATGAACGGGAGAGAAGAAAAAAAAAAACGCAGAATAAAAAAAATCCAGTGAGGCAGGACACTGAAAGCGGAGGCCCCCTAATCCAATAGAGTGTAAGTGCAGAAAAACGCCACACCTTCCAAGAGGACATCGTTGGAATCGTCAGAAAAAGAGACGCCATCCAGTTCAACAAATCAAAACTGCATTCATGGTCCTCGCAAGAGGGAGCAGTGATCAGCATTGCGGGACAACTTGCGTGATACTCAATAACTTTGTCGTAGGAGATTCTGAGCAGCCGCCCAGACATCCCATTGTGCCAAAATTCCAAGTGCATCACCGGAACAGTCCCGTTCATGGGCCTCCAAGGGACCCACTAACTGGACAAAATCCGGGTCAGACAGAGACGTATTGGAGAGGCAATAATCCAAGGACCATGAGAAAGGACATCGGATGCAAGACATCACAGGTTGCACGCAAGTGAAATACGCAAAGCGAAAAGAAAGTCTATAGGACACACTCAGTGTCACCAATGGGAGGACGCCGAATCCGACGAGGATGCGTTCACGGAGCATCCAGAGTCGACCTTGGTCGAGGAGGCCCCCAGGAAGTGCAGCCATTGCGTAGCAAACAGACCAAAAGCAATATACCAGCCGCTAAGGCGAGGATCAACGGAAAGCCGCCAAAGACACTGGAAAAAATGGAATGAATAAAAGCCGGTATTACACCAAAGATAGTTTGAAAGGAGGTAACAAGGCCAGAGCCCACAACTTTAAAAAAGTGCACAAGACCTTCGGTGCGTGAAGCATTGAAAACACTGTGAATGAGCTCACCGAAATGTTGTGGGAGGTTTGTGTTCAAAAGGGCCTGTATTTCACTGTGGGTACTAGCCACCTGGAGGATGAACGTCTCCCGTGCGGATGTAAGCATAACCTCCTGGTTCAATAATAGCGCCTTTATTCTGCTCAATTTATTGAAATCTGCCTTCAAAGTCGGAATGGAAGGCCAAATGGAACTATCTATGATGTCGTGCGGGGGAGGAAAAAGCACATTTTTACAGCACACAACCCTGTGGGAAACAGTTACAATATAGGGGATGCCAGCCAGCATTCCACAGCAGTCCTGATTATTCAGAAGGAGATAACTACCATTTGCAAGCACAGTGAAAGTAGGAGAAATAGCAGGAGCAGGAATGCCCTTTAAAACACAAGCAAGATTCGGAGCCGAAACGTTACAAGCTCCGTGCAATTTAATGTTTTTGCAAATAAGGGAATGACCCACAGTAGAATCGCATGACACCCCTGTGAGAAAAACTTCCTTTCCGTCCCTAAGGCATTTATACATGAAAGGCAGGGACCAAAGTTCATGCAGGAAGGCACTGCCCAAGGGCTGAAAACGGCCCACAGGATAATGTTTCATGCACGAACTAAATTCAAATAAAGAAAAAGGCAAGGCGATAACTCCGTGAACTAGCCACACAGCAGAATCCAATTCCGCCACAGAGAATGGTAAGGGCTCTATTTTTTCGATATGTAAAAGAGTGTATGATGCATCCTTCATGGACATGAATTGCTGTTTGTCAGTTAAATTAAACAGCAAGAATAAGGCAGAGGTGTTCAAAAAGTGCCAAGGAACTTTACCCATTTTAAGTGTTTGCAAAGTCCATGCAAATTGCATTACTGAACGCAATTGATTTTGACCATGATATAACACAGAAACATCTTCTTGTACAATATCAACAACAGAGGAAACAATATTCTCTAATGGGTAAATGCGGGAAGACAGGGTATTAATACTATTGTCAACAACAGCAAGCACCTTTTCTAAATTTGCTTGATCGATTTCCCGAAGACGGGAAGCAGCTTCAATTTGCGAAAGCTTCCAGAGTTCATTGTAAGTTTCATAAATGAATCTCTTAGGTCGAGGACCACGAGGCCCCAGAACAAAGTCAGACAGATCAATGTTGCCCGATAGGAGGGATAAATGTTGTTTAACAGAATCTAAGGAAGAGTGCTGCAACCACTGTTTACACAATTTACCAACAGAATATGTTGTAACACTACAAGAGTCAGAAAACCTTGGATCTGGCCTATCCTGTTTGTAACCAGGAGCTGAGTCATGAAAACGCAGTTGGCAGGCATTAGATGCTATGGGCCAAGCCAACCAGGGTGACTGAACAAACGTAGAGACATTAAACTAATTGTTTTGATACAAAGCCTGCAAAGTGTCAAGGGAAATATTGAAATGCAACCCCTCGCTGGGAGTGGAAGACAATACGGGAATGGATGGTGCATTTAATTGTTTGGAAGTAGCCAAACCCCAACAGGTCGTTTGATAGATAGTATGATTTAAAAATAAAATTTGGGCCGGGATTAGGCAAGCACGGTGCAAGGCTTCCGTGCCTTGCACCTGCCATGATTTGGTGCCCCAAATAGATTTCAAGTCAATGGTGTCCTGCCAGTGCTCATAACCACCCACAGCTAAGGCGTTCAAAAAGGAACCCGAATATAGCAATTTGGTGTGGGTCAACATGATTTTCTGAGTGGACGAAGTGTTTAATTTAAAATAATAGGACCCAGGGTTCGATCTATCAAAGTCTGTAAAATAAGTAAACTTATTTCTAAGAGTCTGGGAGCTACCTTGCAAAGGGGTCGGACAATGTTCCCATTGGGTGTAATTAAAAGGACCCCGAAGGGTACTTGGATTATGGAGAAAGTGGTTGCCCCAATGCTGGTAACAATATAAGTCAGCATAACTTGCAGAATTTAAATACAGATCTTCAGCATTAAGGGCAGCATAATATTTCAAATCAGTAAATAACAATTCAACTGCATGCACATCCCAATCATCAGAATGAATATTACTTTTAACGACATCACCCATTGAAACACGTAGGACATTCGGTACATTTATAATCTCGGTTGGTCCAGAATTTGGAAATTTACCGCATCCCATACGATGCCATCAGCGACTGGGAAAGCTGAAATGTTCACAAATGTGTGGTCACGCTTCATGATGTGCGAAGAAGAATGTGGAGCCAAAGTTCCAGCGACACAGTTCACTGCAGAGCGTTCTGGTAAATAGTGACCATTGATGAGCAAGAAAAAACTGTCACAAAGCCAATGGACATGAACAGAAAGATCAGGAATAGTACCAACCAGATGTATGTCCATGGGGGATCAAAAAATTGTCTCTGAACCAGGATACAAAAATACTGAATCTGGACGGGATAAGTGATGAGGTGGAATCCGAATCAAAGGAATAACTGGTGGGGCTCAAAGGCGTTGTTGGTAGGTGAGCCACCGACTCAGTGGCGGGGTATGTGTACTCGGTCTCCTCGTTGCAGGGGGAATCCGGGTAGTCGAGCAGATGATCAGGCAAATCTACCATCTCAATGGCCACATCAGTGACCGTGTGGGCTAGAGGGCCACAAACAGTTGTCCTGGAAATGGCTGGACAAGAGACCGCTGGTGTTACACTATTCAGGATCGGCCAGATGTTGTTTGCTTGACATTTTCCACTGAGATGTATCTGTTCTCTTTGCGACCAGGAAGCGGTGGTAAGATGACTGTACGAGTACCCTTCAAGCCAAGGTCTGGAACCGGTGCACGATAAGAGGGGCCAAATTCTTTTTTGTTCTCCACCTTCTCTCGGACCAGGTCTCCAACCTTCGGAAGCCAGCCGGCGACCGGAATCTGCAGCGCAGCGTCTGTGGCTGAAGGTAAATGTTCGTTTGCAAGTTTGTCACGGGCTTCTTGTAAGTCCTGCAACATAGTAGAATGGTTATCTACATCAAAGATTGCGGATTGCGCCCCATGTCTAGACCATCAAGGTCGGGCACAAACATTCGTATGCCAAAGAGCATTTCGTATGGGGTCCGCCCACCCAGAGGTCTTCTAGGGAGATTATTAAGTGCACGTTGTACGGTATACAAGTGGGCCAGCCAGTTCCTGCCAGTACCTAAGACTCTAGCTGTCAAGGATTGCTTTAAGTCACGGTTCATTCGTTCAACAATCGAATTGCCCTCAGGCCGATATGGAGACGAAAATTTCACCCGCACCCCCAGTGACCCCATCGCGTCCTTGTCCGCCTTAGAGGCGAACACCGGACCTTGGTCAGAATGGAAGGTGCCACAGGCAAAAATTCCCACAAAGACACGCAAATCCCTTATGACATTTCGAGCGTCAGCACTCCGTTGTGGCCAAACCCAGATGAAACGTGTGCACGAATCCACTGCAACCAAGATGTACTTATGTGCAGTGTCAGAAGAAAATGGACCACAGTGATCCAGGTAAACACACCCAAAAGGTCTGTTAGAAATGCAGAGTGGTGTTTGTGGTAGTCGTGTAACCGTTGAAGGCTTAATTTGCTGACAAACGTCACAAGAAAGCACATAAGTACGGGTTTGCTTATATAAACCACGCCACCAGTAACGCTGCTGCAAGATGGAAACCGTCGCAGACACGCCAGCATGGGCCGAAGCCAAGCCTTCGTGTGCGGCCGTTATCAAGGAATTTCTGCGGTCCGCGTTGGGAATCAGCCGATCACCAACGTCTGGAATGTTTACGTAAGGAACCTGATCGGGACCTACTTGATAAGAGTATTTGGAAGGGAAACCCCGTGGGTAATTAGGACCTTCCTTTGTTGCAGCAATAGCTGACAAAATATCGTTATCTATTTTAGTCATGGATCTTGTAACTGCTGCTACTGAGCATGTGGCTACTGCTGATTTGGCCGCTTCATCTGCCAAACCGTTACCGACAGCGTGTGTGCCCACACGCTGGTGGCCAAGAGTGTGAATCACCTGTGTGAGAGGCAGCCGTTGTTTCAGATCTGCCACTCGAACCCAAAGCATTTTATGCTTAATTGTGCTGCCCTTTGCATCTCTATAGTCGTTTTGCGACCAAAAGAATAGATTGTCATTGAAGGATTGAACACAGTAGTAAGAATCGCATACAATGAGGGTCGTCACATCGGGATTAGCGAACTCAAGTGCGAGCACCAAACCGCGCAGCTCGGCCAATTGTGCAGTACTGTCTCCTAGTGCCTGTGTGTGCACTACAGTCGATTTGAACTCACCGTTCACCATGGTACCTGCAACAATAGCACATGCTGCTGAATAAGCATGCTTGGAACCCGTGGCTGGTTGTGCTGAACCATCGGTATAGATAATACATTCGTACTCCTCAAGCGGTAGCAAGGACAGAGGAGGAGGATGAACAAATTCATACTGTAAGAACTCCTGTGTCTGGAGAGAGGAATCAAAGATAAAAGTGACATCCGGGGACGTCAGAGATGTAGCCCATTGTATCCAACGGGGATGCAAAGCCTTAGAGTTCGGGACACTTGCTTTCGTCACTGCCTCAAGGGCAGGATATGGTGTTACCACCAAAATGCGTTTTCCCTGTGCCAGTGCGCGTTCCTTTAGAATCGCCATTTGCACTGCAGTCAATACTTTCTCCACAGAGGAAAAGCGCATTTCTGCAGAAGTGTAAAGATGTGACTTGTATGCAATCGGTACTGTGTCACCTTCGTTAAAGGTTAAGTACGTGAAACCCACTGCCCCTGGAACGATTCTAATCACCAGGTTTGTGTGGTTATCACGAGTCAACAAGAATTTAGATTCAAGTAGATCAGACTGCAAAGATTGCAGTATAGAGGAATGCTCGGGAAGCCAGCATGACTTCGAAAAGTTAGGTTGTATCAAGGCATAAAGAGGCTTGATACGCTGGGCATATTCGGGAATGTAAGTACGCCCGAAGTTCAGAAAACCCAGTAAAGACTGAAGCTTCTTCAGTGTGGTTGGAGGGCACAAAAGTGCGCATTTCTCCAGGAAATGGGGAGCTAAGCCCTTACCTTCATTATTGAGCTCATAGCCCAAAAAACAAAATGGTAAATTCGGCAATGTGAGATTTGGCAAAATTAAATTTGTAGCCTAAGACCGCAAATTCAAGAATAATGCGGTCCACTCGGGAAAGATGCGGCCATAATTCGTCGTCTGTCAGGTAGATATCGTCGACGTACGAACACGCATCTGGGTCTATGCTGTCCAACAGAGAGACAACACGGGCGGCGAATACACCCGGGCTGTTTTTGTAGCCCATGGGTAAACGCCGGAATTTGATTTGTTTACCACCGGAAGTGAAAGCGCTCCATTGGCTGCACTCCGGGGACAAGTTGTGTGTGTAAAATCCATTGGATAGGTCAAGTGTCGTTTTATATTTTTTACGAACAAGACTGTCTACAAGCGCAGAACTGTGGGTATTTTGTACCGCAAAGGTCCGACAGTGAGAGTTCAAATGTCGGTAATCCAAAACTAGGCGGTACGATCCATCGGGTTTAGAAACCGCGAAAAGGGGATTATTCATTGGTGATACGCATGTTTCAATTACTCCTTGATATTCTAACTGTGTCAGAATGTCGGAAACGGGACCTTTAGCTTCCCGCTTGATGAGATATTGGGGTTGTGGCAGCGACCGCAAAGGAATATCATGGGGGGGAGAGTCTTCATCCCAGCCCACGTGGTTGCGGTATAACGCCGGAGCCAGGGCCCCAGCCCACTCAGCTGCGAGAGCCTCCGCTTTGTCCTTGGGGACATGACGAGAAAAGCTCGGAAGGATTACCTCCTCCCCGCGACGCGCAGCAAGTACGAATGGGGGCGGCCAATCCGCCTCTGCTAACAAAATGTCGTAAGAAGAGGTCAGATTCTCCCAAAAAATCCCTTTAATAACACGCTGTATGTCACCTTCAATTTGAAGGACGATATTATATAGTCTGTCAGGGGGTGCCACTCTGGTGTCTGCTGTCTCAACAGTAATGAAGGTGTCAGTTGCTGTCGCCTCCACATGAGGACCTAGCGCCTCCCGCACTATGGTAACTTCTGCGGCGCTGTCTAGGAGCGTCACTGCCCACGTCCAATTCAGGAGTCTCGTTCTCACCATCTGTGGCATACCTCGCTGTTACAGCTGCAACTTTTTTCTTCTGAAACTGTGGGCGAGAACGTTGAAATTCTTCTGGTTTCCCTCTTACTTGTTGTCGAGGTTGGTCTCGACCCCTGCCTCTATCCTGGCGATCTCCTCCACCAGCCTGGGAGGTTGACGGTGCCTGTGGAGAACGAGGAGAACGCGGATCAGGGACTTGAAATCTCTCTGGAGATTTAATTCTCGCTCTGTCGCGCAAATCATAAGTGCGTTCAGAAGATACAGAAACCGGGGATGCGCCTCGCGACCCTGGTTTTTTCTGTTGTTTACCCTGTTTCTTCAACCTCCAGCTCTTTTCAGTAAAGAACGGTTTCTCATCTTTCTCAGATTGAGTTTTTTGTTGTGGCTGTGATTGAGTTTGCGTTTTAGCAAAAGGCTTAACTCCCAGACTATTGCGGCCAATGGTTTTGTAAGCCTGTGCAATAATTTTTGGTAATTTGCGTGGCTTGTCCGGTTCTGGGACCAAAGCCAAAGCATTAGCTACTTGAAAGTTAACTGCATTGCCCTTGACGTTTGCAAGGATTAAATCAGCTACTACATCAAACACTCCCACCAGTCCCATCCCCAATTCCACAGCCGCTTCAGGGCCATGCTCATCCTGCACGCGTTTAATTACAGAGGGGAGAACTGTCATGGAAGGAGTGCCGAAACACTTCGCATATACGGCGGCGAATACCTTACCCCATTTGTTGCATTCTGCCAACTCGGGAATTAAGTCTTTTGGCAAACTGATCGTTAAAATCCTGTGTTTGTCCACAGGAGAAGTATTGGGAAAAACTGCCTCCAGCTGGTCAAATTTTTCTGCAAGCCAATAAGGCAAATCATCCTTATTTTGTGGGCGCTTGCCCATCACCGAATTAACCATGACGGGACTTATGGTTACACCGCCCGGTCCAGCTGGATGCACCGCAACTCCAGGAGGGGCTCCCTGGACGTTGCCTGTAACATACTGTACTAAAGCTCTGTGAACGCGTATCAAAGACGTATGTAACTCACGCAGTTCAGCAACCGCAAGCGTCATATAAAGCGGATGTGGGGTATACCCGGCCAAAACTGGCCAAGTGGCCCCGTCTATAGATAGGGGGCCTAAACGAACCGGTGTGACCGGATGTGGGAGGGCGCCATTAAACCAAATACGGTGTTGCCATGCCGTAAGTGGTACTTCAAGAGCCTGATAAGGCCGATAAGCATTGGGTAGGGCAGTGAGAGTGTACTCTTGGAACAAATCGTCCGCTCCATCCACCGCCGGAAAAGTGACCCAAGAGTAAAACACCTCAAAGTGGTGAGCTGGGTCAGCTTGCACCACAAAGATTAGTGAGACACCCGCGTCGGGCACTCCATAAGCCAGTAAATGAGCCCGGAGCGCAGCGCGGCTATGTGCTGGGATATTTATATCCGCCATTAACACCAGAAATGATCGACAACCTAATATGAGGCAGCACAATATAGGGTTTACTTAAACACCTTTTAATAACTTCAAGCTTGAAAGAACCTATAAAAACATCAATATAGGAGGTATCACCCTCGCATACGCGTCCAGAAGCGTCTGCGAAGGGTGTTGTAGACAAGCACAAGTACTACTCAAGCGTCTCGCAGCTAAGCAGCCCCACATTGGGCGCCATGTTGTAGGGATTCTGCACATACACAGAGCTATGCACAGGATAATAGGACCTCGGAGTATAGTGGTGAACCAACCATGCACCTTAGTACCCACAATCCCAATCCGACTAGCTTTAGCGTCTCATTAGCAGCGATGCTACCAATGATTAGACAACCCAGAACACGGTCTCTCTCTCTCAGGACTCGCGGGAGCAAGAACACCCTTTCATAACTCACTCATACCTGTCCACAACGTGCGTAATAAGAGACACAGTATAGTTTCAAATGTTTATTTCAACTATCGTGCTCTAAGATACAGTACACGTGCCAGTACTATCAGCATAATGCATAAGGATAAAATAATAAGCATAGTTACAATTCCATAGAGTACAAACGGGGAAAGCATTTCATAAAGCAGTGAATATAGGGCTAAATGACCATACCACCCTCCCCGTACTATTAGCTAGTTTATTATAAAAATAGAAGACCTCTGGGCGTTGTCAGGCGAACCCTCATACCTCAATATCTAGATGCAAGGTTTACATCATCAGACAAGCACAGCTCTTCTCCCTGGAAAGGTTTTTCTCCAAGTGCCACAAACAGCGAGATCACAATATTAAAAGCACACGAATTTCTCCAGTGCAGCTGTACATAGTGTTATGTCTAAGTGCGAGGGACTGGCCAGATCAGCAAGAACAAGGGACGTTGTTTTTCGACCTTGTACATGTTGTGCAGACGAAACCCACAGGGAACCGGAGAAAAGGTGAAAGGCAGACAGTTCTAATCTAGCCGGGCACAAGCAGAGGCTGGAAAAACAAAGTCACGAAGTAACGGGTGCAAAAGGCATCATGGCAGCCAGGCCTAAGCCAACTTAGCAAGGCAGACCATGAGGCCACAAACCACATGACCATATACATATGACGAAATGGTCGATAAGTTCTCAAAATCAAAGCCATTGCATATCATGGAATTAAATGAAATGTTAGACAAGTAAGGTGGCAATGTGTCCCTGGAAGTATTCAAAGAAGTCCGTTTTTTCAGACTAGTTCTACTGTAAGCAGATTGCCATGTCATTTCTAAAAAAAAAATGTTTTTTTTTTCTTTCAAAAAAGAAAAAGTTCAATTTCTGGGAATAGTTCCAAGTTTTGAAAATATGAAGGCCAAATTTCATTGTTGCCCTGGTACACTGTGAGCCGAATCAAAGTCAGTGTATGGGTCTGGCGTAAACATTAGATCATCTATTTCCGTAGCCAAAATATCGTCCACCGAAGTTGGTGACATTTGGAACACCTCGTTCAGAAGGTTAATTGCACAGAGATGAGAAACATCGCCTTCAGCAGAAGAAGCAATGTTCGCGTCCGTTGTTACCTGTGTGCCTGTTGATCCATCTCGTACCTCAGCAGCAGCCGGAAGCGTCTGTGAGATCTCAATGAATGCCGTCATCAGGATTGGGAGCCTCTGGGGACAACACACAGCATGGGCCGTTATCGGGTCACGCAGAGTATCGATATCCGTAGGCATGACTGATGGGAGTGTTAGACAGGTGTCTAGCACGCATTCTTCACCGCAAAACAGGCAGCGTAGAACAGGTAAGATGAAATCTTGCCAGATTGGTCTGAATGACAGGAACCACGTTGTATTAAGTTCCCGTAGACGAGGCATGCCCAAAAGCTGTACTATGCGCTCACGGCATTTCTGTTCAAGGAGGGCTTTCTCCACATGGCTCGGAGTGATGTTGGCGAATAGGCTTGCCATAGCGTAGTAGTAGGAGGAATAGAAACAGAATTCCTGCAACAAGTGCTAGAATTAATGGCACACCACCAAACACTGAATGTGCGAAGTTTGGGATGATTCCGAGGACAGCCTGGAAAGGTGCTAATAGTCCGGAACAGATGGTCTTAAATACATGTACAATTCCGCTTGTATCAGACATGTTAAAGATACGTCCTATCATTTCTACGAAATGTATAGGGCAGTTTGTACGAATTAAAGCCTGTATCTCTGCCGAAGTCCTTGCAACTTGTAGATCATAGGTTTCTTTGGCCGAGGTCAAAGGCACTGATTGTTGTATAAGCATGGCTTTCATTCTGCTTAAAGTACCAAATCGTATAAAAGAGACATTCAACGAAGGCCATAAAGGCAACTCCCTGACTGTGTCTATTGGAGCAAACAATACTTGCATACAGCAAGTGACCCTGGAGTTGACCGTTACTAGATATGGGATGCCTGGCAACATGCCACAGCAACTCTGATCATTCAACATGAGGTAACTCCCATTAGAAAGTTGGCCAAACGTTGGATTAATCACAGCAGCTGGTGTACCCTGCTGGTGGCTGGACAAATTTGCCACAGAACCATTAAAAGCCCCATGTAAAGATATGTCCTGACAAATCAGTGAACCGCTTAGTGCACTTTCACAGTGTGTACCGCTTAGAAACACTTCACGATCCCCACTCCAACATCTATATGTGTAAGGTAAATTCCAGGATGTCTTAATGTATTCTTTACCCAACCTTTCATATTTGCCTGCTTGCATCTGTTTAAGGCAATACTGAAACTGAAAAGTAGTCACAGGTAGACTAATTTTGCCATGAATAAGCCATTCTGTAGCTGGTTTTTCTGCCACCGTGAATGGTAATTTTTCAAGTTTTTCAATGCTCAGTACTGTATACTTTGCTCCCCTTTGTGCCAGTTCGATCTGTTTATCAGTCAGATTGTATTCTGCAAACAGAGCCGTCGTGTTGATAAAACGCCAAGGCACATAGCCCGCACGCAAAGATTGCAGTATCCAGCTTAATAACATAATAGAACGCAACTGAGATTGGCCTTGTTGTAACATGGCTAAATCTTGTTCCAGTATGTCGATAGCAGAGGATACAATACTGTCCAATGAATAAATTCTAGAGGACAAAGTTGTTAACCCATTGTCGACCACAGTGAGAGTTTTCTCTAAGTTAATACGATCAAGTTCATGTATTCGTTCTGCGGCCTCCATCTGTGACACCTTCCATGCTTCATTATAAGCAGCATAGATGCCAGCATATATGAAACGTTTTTGACGCGGTTTTCTTGTCCAAGCAAGAATTCCCTAAGATCTGCGTCTTCTTTAAGTAAAGATAAGTGTTGTTTCACATCCTTAAGTGTAGATTTTTGCAGCCAATCGAGGCATAATTTTCCTACACTGTATGTTGTTACTACCCCCGGATGTTGTCTTTGGATGTATCGTGGGTCTGGCCTATGAACAGTAAACCCCTGTGTTTTATTCAGGAATCTCTCTTGACAGTTGTTTGTGTCTGTGGGCCAGATCAACCATTTTCTCCAATCAGGATTTGTTCTGTTGAGTTGTAGTATTGAGTCAACTGTAACCGCTGCCTGTGTATTGTTATCACTTGCAGGTGTTGGTACAGAAGGTGCTTTCATGTCTTTGATCTTGGCTAATCCAAGGCAAGACGTTTGTTGGACAGTGTCATTCAAAAACATTATTTGCTGAGGGATGATACAGGCTCTAAACAAAGCTTCTATCCCCTGCACTTGCCAATCTATAGTACCCTAGACAGATTTTGTGTCTATTGTCTCTTTCCACAAGTCGAAACCATGTCTAGACAGTTGGGCAATAAATGCTGCAGAGTAAATCTGTTTTGTATTAGTTAACATAATTTTCAGTCCTGTTTTGTTTACATTTCTATAGTAAAATGTTTCTGGATCAGATGTATTGTATCCTGAAAAATATGGAAACTTTTTAGCAAATGTCTTTGCACTACCTTTTGGTGGTGTAGGACAATGCTCCCATTGGTTAAACATAAACACATTTCTAGGTGTTGCAGATTTATGCAAAAAATGATGACCATAGTGGTTATAGCAATACAGCTGTTCATAGTCTGATGAACCCTCTAAATATTCATTATTAGAAAATGCAGCAGACTTTTCTAGGTCAAACATCATGTTATTTACAGTTTCAAAGTCCCAATCATCAGAATAGGTACTGGATGAAACAAAATCACTTAGTGAAATCTTAAATAAATGTGGAATGTTCAAATGTTCCGTAGGGCCGAAAATATCGAAATCAGTTTTGTCCCACACTATACCATCCTGTATAGGAACGGCTGTGATGTTCACTGCAGACAAGTCTCTTGTTTCACGATGGGATGATTTGCGAGGTATCAAAAGTAAGTTCACTTCTTTTCTTTCAATGTTCACATGGATATATCCGCCATTTATAAGCATGCTCATAGTCATAACCAAAGCTAGCCAAAGCAGGAAGAAAAATATTCCAGAAATAATCCTGAGTTCAATCCACGGTGAAACCAGATAAGTCTTTCTCAAAAAATGAAAAAAGTCTTCTACTTGCTGTTTAAAAGTTTTTGATGCTGGTGACGTCTCAGGCTCACTCAGATCCTCAGAAAACGTATCAAAGTTAATGAAATAGCCAGAAGCAGTTCTGTCAATTGTTGTAATTGCATCAGGATTTGTAGAAATCCCTGGAACCAGTTGATCACTTGTTACATTGGTGTAGACAGGTGTATTTGGACGAACTGTTATTTGTGTTTCAAGAGGGATGAGTTCCATAGCATTGTTGCTCAGTCCTTCATCTGTTACTGCTGAATTCTCGATGGTTATCAGTCTTTCAGTCTGAACCTCTTGGATAGTAGCGAGAGGAGTGTGTCTGCTACTAGGTCGGAGTCCACGAGGCCTACTATTTAGTATTGGCCACATACTGTGGTTTGATGAGGTCGATGGACACAAATCTTTTCTCCTTTTTTCCCAGCAAGGGGCGGCAGAAGTACTGTTCTTGTTTTGTGTATGGCTAGGACAGGTACTGGTTGTCTGTAAAAAGGTCCAAATTCCTTCTTGTCCGCAATTTTTTCTCTGACTAGATCCCCAACTTTTGGAATCCAGACAGGCATTGCTGGGACCGCCGGTTTTTCCCCAGTGGTGGTAGGCTGCAGGAATACGTTGCTTTGTTTCGATCTTAGTTCATTTAGATCCTGTAAAACAGCCAAACGATCTTTGATATCAAAGGGTTTATTTTCCACCACTGTGCCGCTACATTCTAGATCTGGCACCCACATTCTCGTCCCAAATAGGACCTCATATGGAGTGACCACCCCTAGAGAACTTCTTGGCAAATTATTTATTGAGCGTTGGACCCCATAAAGATGTTTGACCCACCCATAACCCGAACCTAATACCCTAGCTGCTATAGACTGCCTTATGTCCCGGTTTTTCCTTTCCACAACAGAATTTCCCTCAGGATGAAACGGAGAGGAGTACCGCAATGCAACGCCCAGACTGGCCATGGCTTCTTTGTAAGCCCGAGAGCTAAATGCAGGGCCCTGGTCAGAATGTAGCGTGCCTATTGCGTATGTGCCGATAAAGACTCGCAAATCTTTTATAACAGTTCGAGCATCAGCCGAGCGCTGAGGCCATATCCATAGGAACCTAGAGCAAGAATCCACTGCGACCATTATATATTTATAGTTACCGTCCCTTTGCAAGGGACCGCAGTGGTCCAGGTAAACACAAGCTAATGGTTTGTCTGAAATTAACAGGGTGTCTGCGCAAGACGTTTCACTATGGAGACTTTCATCTGTTGGCATATTTCACATTCCAGAACATAGTTCTTGGTCTGTTTCCTAATGCTAGGCCACTAAAATCTTTGTTTCAGTAAAGATACTGTTGCATAAATGCCTGCATGGGCAGAGGCTATCCCTTCGTGTGCTGCTAGGATTAGTCCTAATCTACGTTCCTTGTTTGGAATTACCCTATCCCCCACTCCAGGGATTCGAGCAAAAGGAACGTTGTTCGCATCAATTACATAAGAGTACTTGAGTGGAAACTTTTTTGGTAACGCTGCACCACTGCCTTTGCTTGTAGCATTGACAGCCAACATTATCTCACTGTCTATTCTCGTTTTTGAACGAGTGATCGCAGCTATGAAAGCCGTCTGAACAGCCCCCTTTGCGGCTTCGTCAGCCAATGAATTCCCTGCAACGTGAATGCCATCACGTTGATGACTCAGTGTATGGATCACGTGAGCCTTTGGTAGTTCGTTTTTTAACTGAACTACTTGTTCCCAAAGCGTTTTATGCTTTATTGTGCCACCCTTTGCATCTTTGAACCCATTTTCAAGCCAAGTTTGTATATATTCATTATACGACTGCACACAGTAGTTAGAATCGCACACTATTAGTGTGGGGAATTCTCGATCTGTACTTTCAAGTGCCAGTTTGAATGCTTGTAGTTCAGCTCGCTGAGCTGTACAATCTCCTAGAGATTGTGTTTTGTGACCATAGGTCTGAAGTTGCCATCTCGCATGCAACCTTTAACGATTGCGCACGCTGCACTGTAAGCTTGCTTACTCCCTGTAGCGGGTTGTAAGGATCCGTCAGTGTAAATTATGAATTCGTACTGATCGAGAGGCAGAATCTCAGTAGGCAGAGGACATTCATGTTCATATTGCAGGAACGCTTGTGTTTTTAGATCAGGATCAAAAACATATTCAACATCTGTTGCAGAAAGAGAATTAACCCATTGTATCCATCTCGGATGTAATGCTTTAGCATTTGGAATGCTTGTTTTTGTTACCGCCTCTAAGGCCGGCACTGGGGTTACGACAATAATGCGTTTCCCTTGGACTAGAGCTCTTTCTTTTGCTACAGCGGTTTGAACTGCTGTCAGTATTTTTTCAGTTGAAGTGAAGCGCATTTCTGCTTGTGTATACAAATATGATTTGTATGCACCCTCATTAAATGTTAAGTAGGTGAAACTGCATTGACCCGAAATTATTCGGATCACCAAATTGCATTTACTTACGCGTGTTTGTAAGTGATTTGTTGCTAACATGTTAGCTTGGAGTGAACGCAAGATTTCTGTGTGTTCCTCTGTCCAATTTTTTATTGAAAAATCAGGTTTGATTAGTGCGTAGAGAGGTTTAACCCTTTCTGCGTAATTTAGAATGTAAGTTCTTCCAAAATTTAGCAAACCCAGGATGTATTGTAAATTTTTCAGCGTCTTTGGAGGTTGGAGCAGCGCACACCTTTCTAAAAAGTTGGCTGCCAAGCTCTTGCCTTCACTTGAAAGCTCATATCCTAGAAAGAGGACATTGAGATGGGCAATTCTGGACTTTTTGAAGTTGAATATGTAGCCCTCAGAGGCGAAGCCCAGTATAATGGTGCTCACCCTGTTCAAGTGCCTATCCAGATCATCGTCTGTCAGATAGATGTCATCGACATATGACAATGCCTCATTATCATAAATTTGTAATAACTCCGTTACCCTTGCTGAGAATAACCCCGGGCTGTTCTTGAACCCTTGTGTCGACAAAATTGACGCTGGGTCCCCATTATTGAGAAAGCTGTTAAGTACCTGCTTCCAGGTGCTATGTTTTGACAAAAGAAACCATTTGAGATGTCCAATGTGGTTTTATATTTTTTACGCACAATGTTATTCATTAATGCTGTACTATGTGCATTTTGCACTGCAAATGTTTTAGAACAGGTGTTTAAGTGTCTGTAATCCAAAACTAGACAATAGGTGTTGTCTGGTTTGGAGACAGGAAACAAAGGATTGTTCATTGAAGAGGTGCATGTTTCAATCACCCCTTGGTATTCAAGTTGATCTAAGATCTCCCTGACCTGTTTTTTAGCTTCTTGCTTTATTGGGTACTGCCTTTGTGCAGTAGGTTCATTTTTTAGATGTATTTTATGGTGAGGTGAGTCCTCATCCCATCCTACATGATTTTTATATAATGCTGGGGCCTGGGCAACTGCCCATTTCCTGGCATAAGTATATTGTAGGTGAATTGGAATATGGTTGGAGAAGGCAGGCATAATAATGTCCTTGCCATGTGGGCACTCCCTGACAAATTGTGGTGGCCAGTCTTTTTCTGCTAGAAGTATATCATAACCCCTTGAAAGTTTTTCCCAAAAGAGTGTTCTCACCTGTCTAGGTATGTCTCCCTCCATCCGGAGTGTTATTTCATATAACCTTTGTGGAGTACTAACCCTGGTGTCTACAGTCTCAACTGTAATGTACTCATTCAAGTCCACTATCTCCAGAAGTTCCTTCAGGTTCTGGCGAGCTATTGTGACTTCTGCCGCACTGTCCAGCATTGTCTGAGCCCATTCTCCGTTCTTGAGTTGTGTTCTCAGTATCCTCGGCATGTCTGATCTTCAGACCTGCTACCTTCTTTTTTGAGAATTGAGGTTTAGATTTATTTTTCGGAACGTGTTTGTCGTCTTTCGATTTCGCGCGTTCTTCTCTATGTTCTGACCGTCCTCTTCTTTCCGATGTCTGTGACGATATCTGAAAGGTACGAGAGGAACGTGTATCAGTATCTTGATACCTGTCAGGCTTTTTCAAATTATCCCTATTCCTGAGGTTATACCTCCTTTCAGAGGGCTCCTTTTGAGGAGACCTACCTCGGGATTGAGAAGTTTTCTCGTTTGAATTTTGTTTATTAGTTTCCCACTTCTTTTTAGAAGATGTAGGAGTTTGTTTAATAGAGTCCTTCTCAGGACTTTCAGATAGTTTTGGCTTCACTGGTCTTCCACCCAAACTATCTCTGCCTAATTCTGCATAAGATTGTTCTATTATTCTGGGTATTTCTGTTTGATGTTCTGTAACATCGAATTCCCTTAATCGTTGGCGGATCGCTACTGCTGCTGCCTCTCCTTTAATATTAGATAATATTATTGTTGAGACCTGGTCGAAATTTTTCAGTAATTTCATACCTAAATTCAGAGAAAGCTCTGCCCCGTATTCGTTTTGAATTTGTTTCAGGACATCAGGTATTACTGCAAATGACTGAATACCATGTGTTTTAGTATAGATTGCAGCAAAGACTGAGCCCCAAGTGGTGCAGTCTTCCAGTTGTGGTGTGATCCCCATTGGTAAACAGATTGTTAGGATTCTGTGTTTCTCATAAGGGCTAGTATTAGGAAATACTGCTTCTATTTGAGTAATTTTTTGAGCTATCCAGAATGGAATTTGCTCACGTTATTGCTTGCGTATAAAGTCTGTGGTGTAATTTTTAGTGCATTCCCCTGTTGAGGAGTTTGATTTGGAAGTGTTAATGGTGGTTGGACTGTGAAAGTCCGCATGACATATTGGACTAGTTGTCTGTAAATTTTTATCAACTCTGTAAGTTGAGTAAGTAGTTCCTCGTCTGACATTATTTCGAGGTCAGGATGAGGAGTGTAGCCGGCTAGAATCGGCCATGTTGCTCCTGGTCTACCTAGTGGACCGAGCCTGGTAATGTTTTTGTGATGTTTTAGGGCGCCTTTAAATCAAAGCTGATGCTCCTGGTATGTTAGTGGAATTTCAATATCCTTGAAAGGAATATATTCCTCTGGTGGTTCATCTTCTTTGTAGAAGTGAAACAGTCTTGTTACTGAATTTGATTCAGGAAATATTACCCATGAATAGAATACCTCTGTCTGAAAGGATTCGTGTGCCTCTATCACGAAAACTGCTCTACCGCCTCTTGGTGGTAGGCCGTGTTTTATAAGTTTTAGAGTGATGGCTCTTCTTAAGTTTGGATTGATGTCTATAACACCTTCCTCAGGTTCATTTAAACCTGTAAAGTTAAAAACTGCTATGACTGGGTCAGCCGTAGCTCCACCGGTTTCGGTGGCATTGTCCCGGTTGGACATTTGTTTTTTGAAAAATGTAGAACAAGTTTCAAGGAAACAAAAGATAAGGTGCACAATATTTTGGAACACTGTATCCTTCAACATTGAGCAAACCAAACAACTAATATATAGGGTGCTTCCCTATTTAGCTTTGGCGGATATTTAACCCTACCCACTCCAGACTTCTTATGGAGTATGTGAGTAGGGGTCTCTGAGAAAAGCACGACTGAGTTACTCAGTATCTAGCGTTAAATTACTGCCTTACCAAACGTTTGGGCGCCATGTAGTGTAGTTCCTATTTCCCTAATAGGCTCTGCGCATTGGAATAATATAACCTATAGGCTTGACATAGGACTAAGGTCGGTATGTCCCTATCGAGTATATTAAACTTAATTGCTTGTGCCAGCTAGCTCAGAGGCCACTAGAAACTCCTTGAATAACAAGAAGGGAGTAGTTTCTGGCAACCGAAAAACATGACAACTTTGTTTCCCTTTAGAATCGGAACACGTCTCAGAATCGTGGAAACAATAGATAACAGTTTCACTCAGTCAATCGTGCATGCTTAGTTTCTACAGAGTTACACAGAAAGGAAAGATGGGCGTTTCAATAAAAGGTTTTTATTGAACAGTCTTGTTTCTCGTGTAAGAGATATGTGCTGTTATGATCACAAGACAGTATGCAAGATAAATGATGTACAGCGTAAGCAGTAGAAATAAATAATACTGCGCTAGCATTAGCTTTTAGCATAAATTCACGTACATAAATAACATGAGCTAAAAATGTGAGTACTCATACGATGCGTCTCTAAGCTAGTTCTACCCCGATGTACCTAACCTAGTCTAGGTGTAGGGAGAGGTAGAAGTAGGTGGAGTATTCTCTAGTCTGGTATACTAAGAGTATGTTAAGTATAGTACGCCAAGTCTAGTATGCCAAGAGTCCCTCTAGGATTTAGTCAGCTCCATACCTTGAGAATGAGAGAGGTGGGAATCTCTTGCCAGATCTGGAACTCTAACACCCCGCGAAGGGAGTCAGAACACTGGAAGCTGGATTTGTCTGCGTGCAGGAATGACAGCGTCTTCTCAGTGGGTCAGGCCGGGATACGGGCTCCTCTGAAGTCGAGGTCTCCTCTAACTTGCTTGGGCAAGGGAAGGTATATTTATACCTGGTAGGTGTCTTGGAATGTTAGCATTCACGTGAAGTCGGACAGAGGTAGACGTCAGGAATGAACCCTTAAGGTATAACGGTTCACATAATAGATGAGTTCTTGGAGAAATCAATAGTCCTGTGCTAGGGGAACTCCCGAAGCTTAAGGGTGTGGTTTCTAAGAACTCGTTGTGACGTTAGGGTGGACGGATGTCGGTGACCATGCCTGTATTTGGAGTGCTCGGTTAATGCCTAAATAAGGACAGGGATTCTATGCCTATATAAGGGCAATGCGAATTGTGCCTATATAAGGACATGATTCAGGAAAACCTATATACGGACACCTAAAGCGGAATACAACAGTGTGTGAGGGAGTCTGAGTCATGTGTGGATGTGAGATGAATGGGGCGCGTGAGGGAGTCTGAGTCAAGTGTGGACGTGAGAAGAATAGGGCGCATGAGGGAGTGTGAGTCAAGTGTGGACGTGAGATGAATAGGGCACGTGAGGGAGTCTGAGTCAAGTGTGGACGAGAGATGAATAGGGCGTGTGAGGGAGTGTGAGTCAAGTGTAGACGTGAGATGAATAGGGCGCGTGAGGGAGTGTGAGTCAAGTGTGGACGTGAGATGAATAGGGCACGTGAGGGAGTGTGAGTCAAGTGTGGAGGTGAGATGAATAGGGCGCGTGAGGGAGTGTGAGTCAAGTGTGGACGTGAGATGAATAGGGCACGTGAGGGAGCGTGAGTCAAGTGTGGACGTGAGATGAATGGGGCATGTGAGGGATTCTGAGTCAAGTGTGGTGGAAGTGCTGCAGGATCCTGTATTTTAAGAGAGTGGTGTTGAAGGACTCTGGTGCCTGATGGAAGGATCAGGGTGTGAGTGCCGCAGGAGGCTGAAGGTAAGCATCACTGTAGGAGAGTATAGGGAGGTGAGGCAACAGGATGCTGATAGGACCAGATGGGAGGAGTGCTGCAGGAGCTTGTAGGGAGTGACTGTTTGAGGGTCTGCATCCACCTTAAGAAGAGGTATTTTGGGTGATGGGTGCAGCAAAGGCCTGGAGGTTGTGCTGAAAGAGGAGAGAGGTGGCGCTAAGGAGAGGGCATTGGATAATTCATCCTGTGGGTAATTTTAATGCTGAGATATTCCGTGCCCTGCTGGTGCAATTCCTCTATTGGGAGATAATACTGCTGGTGAAGGTCAATGCTGGAGTGAATTCCCTTTGATAAAGTTTCACTCATGTTCTCACACATACAACATACAAATGTTGCACATAGGCGCACCACAAACATGAAAAAGCTACATGTGAAAAGACCTGTAATCTTGCAGCGTTTCACACCATCCTCTACGGTTTCTCTCTCAGCTCCCTCCACTCACCCTGGGCATTTTCTTTTATGACCCGTATAATGACATTGTGAAAACTAAATCAACATTAATATTTTTCTGAAAGGAATATAAATGTATTAACCCTCCCGTATATCGTATTCATGTGATTGATTACTACACGTTAGAATATTCCGAATTCCTTATTTTTTTGGTATCTAGTGGCAAACCCCATGGAATTTGGTAGTTTGCACTCTGCCCTTACCTGTACAGCGAAAAGGCCATTCATTGCTGCACACAGAGGAAAATAATTGTAGGGAACATTTCACTTGGCTGAATTGACTAACTACAGACCACGAACATGTGGGATCCTCTGTAGGCGTGCTTGAACTTTCATCCTCTAAGTAGAGTAAAGTATAGGGCTGTGTGAGCCCTGCATCCCAGAGACAGACATGTCGTTGCGACAGGTCCTGATTTACTCACGGGTCAGTTTTTGGGGAAAGGTTTCCAAGACTTAGGAGGTGTCCTTGGCTTGTCTTGCTGCAGGGTGCTTCATTGGGGTATGATAAGTGTGTGACATTATAAAACAGTTGCGACGTTGAACATAACCCATGTAACCCCATACAATGGAATCTCTCTGATTGCACTATTAGTGTTTATCTCGTGAAATGTGGTACATCACTTAAAACAAAACCTTCTGCAAAAAATATTATTGTGGATCAACTGGCTGCCCGAAATAGAGCAAGCAGAGTCCACGGAGGGCACAGAGTAGAAAGTGTTAAAAGTAATTGGATTGAACGGAAACGGACTATCAAGTTTTCTCTTTCATTGGACACAGGCTCTCGAGGCATGGTAGCACAAAGCACTGCCGTTTTATGGCCCCATTCACAAAAAGAAAGCGTCCCTCGCGCACACATGACGAGTTAAGATCTTGCTTCAACACACCTGGGTGAGAGTGACTGACCCCAGCCAGGGTAATTCATTGAAATGAAATGAATCAGATTTATAGGAGCACGAACAAATGCCCAAAGGCGTCAAGGCGCTAAAGAAGGGTTCGTTCAGAACAGAAATACAGTAAGATAAGCGAAAAACCATCAAGAACCAATGAAATTCCCTTAAATTCTGAAGCACCATGATTTTAAGGCTTTTTGAAAGGGGTCATGAGCCTGAAGGTAGGTCACAGATAACGGTAGAGAATTCCATTGCCAACAGCATTGGTCATGGTCCCCCCAGCCAGCAACAGAGGGAAGGCCGCCGACTGTCCATGACTCACATAACTTACTGTCTGAAGGCAAATAAATGCTTACTAGGAAGACTGACTCGTCATACCTGAGGAGACGGTGGGGGTGGGTGGGGAGGGGAGTATTAGTGACTAATCAGGTCCTGAAGCTTCCAAAAGATGAATTGCAAAAAAATGCTGACAAATGCCTTATGCAAGGATTTCACGGTGATGGTGGTTGGAAGAAATAACCTCTTTCTATTGTTCTAACACACACGCAATCCCTGCAGACTTTTCACATGGATTTTCACCACAATCCAGGCAGAAGCAGAATTAGTAGATTCCCTTCTGGATTTGACTAATCCATGTAAAAGCTCAGAATAATTAATGCCTGATTACATTCGGTTTCCTTCAAGACCTTTGAAGCCACTGTAGCAACCCGGCTATCCTGGTGAAAAGGGCAACTATAACCACAACCCTAGATTGCTTCCTCCTCGTTTCCCAAAGGGCCCTATCAGTGACAGCAAGAACAACAGGCTGGTTGGCAAGCAGAAAGTAATAACATTACCCCCTCATATGTCCTCCTCGTCCCAGTCCCTACCAAGTCAGGCAATCCTGCCTCACGACAGCCAATAGGAACGCCAGTATTTTTTTAAATTATATAAGCCCCTCCCACCCACCGCAATGCCTGTTTTTTTGCTGTCCCGACACGTCGGTCGGTGCGCTGATGTGCTGTGCCGCTTTTCCTGTTTCGACGTGGGGTCTACGGTGCTGTGATTATTTGTTTTCTTTTGTTTGCAGAGTGTAATTGTATTATATTGCTTACTTTGCTTGCGGCCGCACCGGTGTTCCGGTCGGTCGCGTTCCTGCTCTGTGTTCAGAACGCGCTCCCCACACATGTGCTTGGCTGGGGCAGAGAGCTTTTTCTTGGCGTTCTGGCCTCGTGTCGTTCCAGTGCAGGAGTCTCCTAGCAGCATTCGGCTCCCGCGGCCATGATTTGTTGTTTTGTGGCTGTGGGGGAGGCGGTAGGGCCGTCCCTTTGTTTTTCCAAGACTTGTGTTAAACGGGACTTGTTTGCTTGGTGACAGTGTTTAAAGGGGAGTGGCTGGGCACTTCCTGGTGTGTGCTGGGCTTCCTGTATGGTTTGCTCTTCCTGCTTGTGGCCATGAGTGACGAGGCTTCCTCTCCGGTGCCTGCAAAGTCTTTATCCAAGCAGCATAATGTCCAGGAACTGCAGGAGGATGACCTTTTGCAAATTTCCAGATCTGATTTACAGGATTTAATTAATTCTGCTGTACAGGCTGCCCTGCTTGAACCTTCTGCTAAAAAAGCTAAGGATGATGATGAGGACATGGACAATTCCCCTAAGGGGAAGTACATTCAAGGCAAGGTTTTTTCGGACATGTTGGTCCATATTCGTGATGTGCTGGGATTTGACCCTAAGTCCTTATCTGATGATGGATTTTACTCCCAGTATAGTTCCTCTGTGGTAGATGACCTGCCTTTTCATGATGTCCTCAAGGATATTCTGGCTAAAGAATGGCTTGAAGTCGACAAGCAGGGGATTCCGCGCTTTCTGGGGAAGCGTTATCGCCTGACGGAATTTGACACCCAGTTCCCTCGGGTTCCTAAGGTCAATTCTATTTTGTCCTCCGTGGCTTCTTCTTCCTCTCTGTCTTCGGAGGAGGCTTCCCTTGCTGACCTGGTTGAGCGGAAGGTGGAATCCGCTCCCAAGCGTTCTCATGCTGCTTCTCATTTTGGGGTGCGTGCTAGCACTTATTCAGTCAATGCTTCGCAAGTCCTTATCATTTTGAGAAATTTTTGACTGTCTTCGGGATCAGGGGGATCCAACTCCTATCTTGGCGCAGATGGAGGTCTTGGCTCAGTTTCTCCCTGATGTGACTTTTGATACGCTGTGGGCCTTCGGTGGCGGGTCGGAGGTCTCTCTGGACCAAGCCTTGGCGTCTTGATGCTGCTCAGAAGACCTTGGTCCATAAGCTGCCTTTTGAGGGTCCCCGGCTTTTGAGGGACGATTTGAACACAATGGTGCAGCGGTCTGCGGAGGAGAAGAAGATTTTGAAGCCTTTTCAGACTGTACAGAAGAAGAAATCCTTTTTCCATAAACAGGAGTTTCAGGGTGCTTTGTCTTCTTCTCTGCCCTTTCGTGGTCGGGCCCGTGGTCGGGGGCTGCATTCCATTATAAATCCTGACCGAAGCAGCAGCAGCTGCATCCCCAGGGTGCTGGACAAAAGTGACTATGCCAAGGTGGGGGCTCGGCTCCATTTGTTTTTTGCCCATTGGTCAAGTCTGATTTCCAACCAGTGGGTCTTGTCAGTCATCAGGATGGGTTACCAGATTCCCTTCCAGGGCCAACCCCTCTAGACTGTTTTTGGGTTACCCCGTTGTCAAACGACCCCGTAAAGCTGTCTGCCATGTTGTCAGGCATCGACCTGTTGTTGTCAAAGGGGGCTGTTGTGCTGGTTGCAGTGGAGAAGCGGGGCCTGGGGTTCAATTCCACTCTGTTTCTGGTCCCAAAACCCGATGGTTCCTTCCGCTCGATTCTGAATCTCCGGTCTTTGAACAGGTTGGTGCGGCTGGATCATTTTCAGATGGTCACCTTACAGTCTGTCATTCCCCTCATCCAGGAGGGCGATTTTTTGGCTTCTCTGGATTTGGAAGACGCCTATTTTCATGTTCCTGTCCATCCGGACAGTCAGCGGTTCCTGAGATTTGCGGTGCAAGGGATCCATTTCCAGTTTCAGGTGTTGCCTTTCGGCCTCTCCACTGCTCCCAGAACGTTTACCAAGGTATTGGCTCCTGCTGTGGGGGTTTTGCAGCAACAGGGTTTCTCTGTATTTCCCTATATTGATGATTGTCTGGACTCTGCTTCCTCCCTTCCTAAGGCTCTTCTGGCAGTGGAAGCAGCGATGGCCTTGTTCCAAGGTCTGGGGTTCAAGTTGAATCTGGCCAAGTCTCATCTGGTTCCTGTTCAGAGACTTCAGTTCATCGGGGGTCTGTTCGACACCTTGCAGGGGGTGGTGTTTCTCCCTCCTGTTCGGATCCTTTCCCTGCAGACTCTGTTGCGGGACCTGCTGGGTCGCCCTTCTGCCCCGGCTCGGGTTTGGTTGCGGGTCCAGGGGTTGATGGCTGCCACCACGGCGGTGGTTCCTTGGGCTCGCCTGCATCCCAAGCCCTTGGTGAATCATCTGTTGGCTCGGTGGGACTCCTCCCAGGTGGATTACAAGACTCTGGTTCCTCTCTCTCCTGTTCTGGTTCAGGACTTGGTCTGGTGGCTTTGCACTCCCAATCTGGAGAAGGGGGTGCGTTTTTAGCTTCCTCCTCCCCTCTTGTTGACCACGGATGCCAGTCTTTTGGGTTGGGGGGCCACTTTGGGGTCCTTGGAGGCCAAGGGTCCTTGGTCTCAGAGGGACAGCGCCCGTTCCTCGAACTGGCTGGAGTTGGTGGCCATTTGGCAGGCGGTGCAGTTCTTTCAGGTTTCTCTCCTCGGGGCGAATCTGTTGGTTCGTACCAACAATCAGGTGGCTCGTTGTTACTTGAACCGGCAGGGGAGGACTAGGTGAGCGTCTCTGAATCTGCTGGCTTCCATGATTTGTGCTTTGGCGGAATCTCACCTGCTGGCGTTGAGGGCTGTTTACATTCTGGGGCGTCTGAACTTTCATGCGGACGGCTTGAGCCGCAACCTTCCGTCCTCTGTTCTGTACCATCTGTCTGTTCCTCTGTTCCGGGACCTTTGTCTTCGGTTCAGGACTCCCTGGATCGATCTTTTTGCTTCCCCTAACAACGCTCTTCTCACCCGGTTTTGTTCCGAGGTGGTTTGTCCTCAAGCTTGGGCGGTGGATGCTTTCTCGATTCTTTGGCCTTCGGGCCTTCTATATGCCTTCCCTCCTATTCCCCTCCTCCCGAGGGTGTTGCAGAAGATTCGAGGGGAGAGGGTGTCTGTGCTGTTGATTGCTCCTTTTTGGCCCCACCGCTTTTAGTTTCTGCTCCTAATGCGGATGGCGAAGGGCAGGTTTGTCCAGCTCCCCTTGGTTCCGGCTCCCCTTCAGTATCTGCACCTGTCTTTGCCCAGTCTTCGTCGCTTGCTCTTGAGCGGCTGACGTTGGAGTCTTTGGGCTGTTCTTCTGTGGTGGCCTGTGACATTCAAATGTCGCGTAGACCTTCGACACTTAAGAGCTATGGTAAGCCTTGGGGCTCTTTTGTCTCCTGCTGCTCCTCTCATGGTGTGGATCCTGTGGTTGGGGATCCGGCTTCTATTCTTGACTTTCTCCAAGATGGGTTTTTGAAGGACCTTTCCCCTTCCACCTTGTCTGCTCAATGGTCTGCGGTTCGGGCGTGTAGGGGTCCCGGAGCCTCCTTGGAGGTTGTTGCTCCTTTGGTGAGTCGGCTTCTACGCAGTTTTCGGCTTCGTTGCCCGGTCTCTCCTGTGGTTGTACCTTCTTGCAATTTGCCGACTGTTTTGAGGGTTCTGCAGTTGCCCCATTGAACCTTTGTTGGAGGCTGATTTGTTCTGGTTGTCCGCAAAGATGGCTTTTTTGTTGGCCATCACCTCCGCTCGGCAGTTGGGTGCTTTGCGTATCTCCTTCCCTTATTTGCAGTTCCTGCAGGATAGGGTTGTTTTGCGGCTTGACGCGGCTTTTCTCCCAAAAATTTCCTCGAAATTCCATTTGCAGCAGGAGGTGGTCCTTCCTGATTTACCTGGGGATGGGAATTCCCTTGTTCCTTCATCCTTGGATGTTTGCAGGGCCCTTCAGGTTTACCTCCAACGTCCCCCTGGAATTCGTATTTCCCCTGCCCTGTTTGTCTCCTATGGGGGTGTGGCTAATGGGAAGAAAGTCTCTACTTCCACCATCAGTCTCTGGGTGCGTTTGGCGGTCTGCCAACCTTATAAGTCTGTGGCTCTGCCTCCTCCGTCTGAGGTGCAGGGTCGTTCGACGCGTTCTGGGTCCGCTTCATGGGCTGAGGCGGCAGGGGTCTCTATCCAGGAGATTTGTAGGGCGGCCACTTGGCAGTCCCATCACACGTTTGTCCTGCATTATCACCTTGATGTTTTGCATGCCTCTGTGGACAATTTTGCTGGTGGCGTTTTGAACGCTGCTGTGCCTTAATCATTGTTTGATTAAACTTCTTGTGCTTTGCATGGATCCCTGGTGTCCTGCGTTTTTCTTCTTATTTTTCTGCTTGTGAGTTCTTCACTTGGTAAGGACTGGGACCAGGAGGACATATGAGGGGGTAATGTCTTGTTACTTACCGGTAATCTTCATTACCCCGATTAAGGTCCTCTGCGTCCCAGTCCTGTTCCCTCCCTCCCTCCCACTGTGTTTGTGTTTGGACTTGTTGATAACAGGCATTGCCGGGGGTGGGTGGGGCTTATATAATAAAAAAACAATACTGGCGTTCCTATTGGCCGTTGTGAGGCAGGATTGCCTCACTTGCTTAGGACTGGGATGAGGAGGACCTTAATCGGGGTAATGAAGATTACCGGTAAGTAACAAGACATTAATTGCCCAACCCTGAGGATTCCTGATACCGGAACTATATGGGGGAAGACGAGCTTCCTCGCAGGAGGTGAAGCCACAGAAGGTTAGACTGGAAACATATCTGATCAAACTATTTCATCCTGAGTAAAAAACTCGGAAAGAAACCGAAAATCCGACAAAAGAAACCCACCCACACAGTCTCCTCTTATAGGAATCGATGAAGCCTTCAGCAAAAGAAAACAAGTTTGGTTAACCACCTATGACAAGTGTCTGCACAGTGCCCTCCTCTGCCAGTGTCAGGAAGGAGAGTCACTAGATAGATCACACCAGGTCAGGTGGCACATGCTTCACAAGCATTAGACACTCCATTCATGTTATGGTAATCGTGGGCCTGATTCACAGAGGTAAACTTAGACCAAAAGTCTAAGTTTAGACCTGAAGTCTAAGTTTAGACCTAAAGTCTAACTTTACTACTTCTAAACTTATACTTTTGGTTTAAGTTTAGACCAAAAGTCTAACTTAGACCAAAAGTCTAACTTTAGTAGCAGTAAAGTTAGACTTCTGGTCTAAGTTTAGACCAAAAATCTAACTTAGACTAAAAGTCTAACTTTAGTAGTAGTAAAGTTAGACTTTTGGTCTAAGTTAGACTTTTGGTCTAAACTTAGACCAAAAGTCTAACTTTAGTTGTAGTAAAGTTAGGCTTTAGGTTTAAACTTAGACTTTCAGGTCTAAACTTAGACTTTTGGTCTAAGTTTACCTTTGTGAATCAGGCCCATAGTATCTGGGTGGAAGCTAGGCATGCTGGTAGGTGCCATCTAGGATAGTGGTCATAACTACCAAACAGCATCTCAGAGTTTGCTAATACTCTTTTGGATAGTGGGAGGATACTTCCAGATCAGAGAAGGAAGAAACAGCTCAATTAGCAGTCAGCCTAGTCAATTCTTGCCTGCCAAATCCTTAAGTAGGTTGTTGTGGCTTGTCGGCAACTAGCTCCAGTTTGCACCCAGCCTATCTTTCCCTTCTTTTTGTGTATTCCTTTCTTTTCTCTGTGGGTATTGTGAGCCCTGAATAGTGCACTTATCTTTTTTCCCCCTGTGGCTTCTGGTGTCCTTGAGTTGTCCAATAGTTTCTGATTTTGGTTAATTCTAGGTCTTCCTGGCATTTGGTAAGGCACCAACTTTGTCGAAGACTAGTAAGCAGCACTTCTAAAAGTGTGATTGTGCTCTATTTTTTTTTGCATTGTTTGTTATTGTTTTCTTTAATCGACTATCGGTCAGATTATTTGGTTAGGTCATAAAAATGCCTTATTGAACATCAATTACACTGCTCCCGTTACCAAATTTAATAATGAGTCTTTGGTTAGATATAAAATATGTAAGAATCTCAACAAAGGAACTTTTAGAGACCTTTTGAATCGAATCTATTGAACTGAATGATTGTCTGAGGTCGTAGGATGATGGAATGTTTGTCAGAGCATATTTGTGAAACAATTTGTGCTACTTCGAGATAATAAAGTTACCTCTAAATGGAATACGAATTCAAGGTCTCCAATGATTTCAAAGCAATGTATAAGAAGCTACAGCCTCTCTTAAATAGTTGGCTGAAAGGCCATTCACCTGCTAATTTAGACCCTTCAAAGAACTATAGAAAGATATACAAACAAACCACCGTTGAGGAAAAGAAGTTCACTTTCAATATAGAGAAGGGCAGCAATTCTGACAATGTTAGTACGTCATAGCGATAAAAAGATGAAACTCAAATGTTCCCTTGGTTGGTTCTTAAGGGACTTTGGAGAATATTTACAAGGAAATGGTGGAGCGCGGCGCTGCAGCCAATTTTGCAGTGTCGCACTCCCCCATTTCCAAAACGCAGGGATGCTATTTACATCAATACGGCACACCCCTATGTTTTCCCTAGCGCTGGTGCTTAAAATAGCTGCCTAGTGCCAACACAGACACCCTTGCGCCATTGTGCAAGGGTGTCTACATTGCAGGGAATGATTGTTCATGGGCAGGAAGGTGTCCCTTTCTGCACATAAACCATTAATAATGGTGATTTGTTACTTCTATGTGTGCTGAATTCTGCAGCACACATAGGAGTAGCAAATCGTCATTATTTAATGATTGTGTATGTGCAGGAAGGAACATCTTCCCGCCCATAAACAATCATTAATGACGTTTTCTTTCTATATGTGCCGCATTCTGCATCACACATAGAACAAGCATTGGTAATGTATCGGTTTCGCCAATGTGATGAATAAAGAGCTGTTTTTATCAATCATTCTCCGGGAGATGGAAAGAGCTCCCAGACAGAGAACGCGGGATTGTGGAGAGGATGTGGCGCACGGCCAGAGCTGCTGACTCAAGAGCTGGAGATCCAGGTTCGAGTCTCGGCGGCGCAACATCCTGTGATTCTATGCAAATCACTTAATCTCTCTTGGTGATAAATTGTTATATAAATATGCTGCAAGAGTAAAAAGCAAAAAGAGGCAAAACTTTATGAAAAAAATAGTTCCACCAAAGCGGATGTTAACAGTATTTCGGCTACAGGAAACTGATAAGAGAAGCAGATGAGGAACAAGCATTGGTAAATGCAGGAACATATGCTAAAGCAAATAGAAATGTAGGAAAAGTAAGTGGCACGCACAGGAACCAATGAGAAGCCAGGAAAGAGAAGAGGCGGGATGTAAGTCAATTTTAAGTTTATATTAAACACAATAGATTTCTCTAAAAAGCAAAAACAAGGAGAAATAAAGGTATTTCTCCTTGTTGTGCCATTCTAACGTCTGCTACTGCATGGTGTTAGTTTTTGGCGATGCCTCAGATTTACAGATCCTTGCAAATCTGGGGCAGCGTCAAAAAGCAATGGGTGTTGTGCTGTGGAACGCCCTCAGCAACACCCATTGCACGCCCCTTTCACGCAGACACCGGCGCGAAAGGGTACCCTATTTATAAAGCGGTGTTAAGCCACAGAAAGTGGCTTAATGCCACTTTGAAAATATGGTGCAGGGCATTGTGCCACCGGAACGTCGGTAAAAGTCACGTTCCAGTGGCACAATCCCTTTGTAAATATACCCCAAAATGCTTCATTTCAGAGAAAAACTCTAGAGTAAAGTAGAATGAAATAGTTAATTTAGTAGTGATAAGCAGCTGTCAAGAAACTCTTCATTATAATAGGCTGATACTAAGTTCTTCACCTAAAAAGAGGTCAAATGACAAAACTAAATAAACTCATGAGCAATTTAAGGCATCTGGCACCCTTTCCCCACCAAGTTCATTTAGGACTGTCTTAGTAATTTAGGTCCAACTTTAACTCACATGGTAAACCAGTCGACAGCACAGGGATGGTCTCAAAGAGAAATAGCCTAGGTTACCCCTATGTTAAACAAGCATTGTAAATGCAATAGGTCTCGCATTTGTTTGAGTTAGAGCCTTTGGCATTGTAAATGGCGATGTATTTTACTCATGTGTTATGGAGTGTATGTTTGCGGTGTGTAGTGAAGATGGCCGCGGGGACAGAGGTTCAAATACGAGCTCCTCGGGGGAACAATCTAAAGTAAGTGCAAATCCTACTGTTCCCCCCCCCCCATTCCCGGGAGTCCCTCGAAGAACTTGACTCACCTGATCGCCTCCGTCGAAGTGGTGAACCGGAACCGTGCTGCTGAGCCCCCACCGAAGGCTGGATCCGCTCCTCGCTACCTCCGCCTCGGGCTGGTCACCTCAGGTGACAGGCGCCTCAACAGAAGGTCCGAGTAAACACTGCTGGGCAGAACAAGAGCCCCGCGGAAACTGCTATCAACACCGGACACCGAATTAGCCACCAGAACGTGTGGAAATTCAGAAATTCGGTAATTCGCTGAAGAATTGAGGAATCCTCCTCGCGCCTACAACTCCTCAATTCCTCTTCAACGTGACCATCTCACTACCGAGGAAATCAGGGGCTACTCTCTGGGTCCCCGCAAGTCACCCATTCAAAAGAACTGACGCTACTCTGGGAGGCATTAGGGCGCGTCACCGGACTGCCTGACCTCAAAATGGCACCTGCTACGCTGCTAAGCTCCTATTCTGCACTCGCTCAACTCTGCATCCCACTCCTGGTTTAAATTCAATCATAGCTGACAACTCCTCAAGCGTGGTTGAGGACCGCTACCCCACAACAGACAACTCCACAGCCAACTCTGGAGAACGGGACGTGGGTAACGCGCTACCTGACCTCAAAATGGCGCCTCCCGCAAAACTCACTCTAACCGGCAACCACTGTTCAAACAAACTCAGGCCACAACTTCACTGTGCACAGCATCAGGATTCCTAAAGACAACTCCCAGGGAGGGAGAAAAAAAAAAAAAAAGCGGTCCCACAATTTTACCGCCCCCCCTCCTGCCCCTGTATGCCTTCATGAATCCAAATCTCCGGAGAACCTCCTAGTGAAGAAATCAGGTAGGATATTCCTCCGGCAAATCTCCTCACTGAGTCCATGTTACCCATGTTTCTATTATAGCCTCTGTTCCAAGCTTCCCATGAGACAGGTCATATGACATGGGTGCCTGACTTTGACAGGGCGGAGGGCGGGCAATGCAATAGTAATCACCAACGCTGACTAAGGCCACCCCCGCCAGCTCGCTTCCTCCTCTGCTTAACCTGTAGCTCCATTCCTACACCACCTTCCTGCAGGAGATACCTGCCCCCTTATAAAGCTGCCCCCGTCACCCTCCAACCCACATCTATTGGTACCAACACCGGTCCCCCCCCTTAGAATCACTCCATCCCTCACCCACACAAACCACACTAGTTCCAGTGTTCGAACATCCAGCCCCGCCATCCCCTAATCCTCAACTAGCGAATCATACAGCAGACCCCCCCACTCGGAAACTCTACTCCCTCTCCGACATATCCCACACAAGCTCCCACGACTGTTCCACAGCCCCGTCAACCTCACAGCGGCCAGTCTTCAACGCACAGCCTGGTTCATAGAAGACTGTTTCAGCCCTCACACCACCCCGACCACTAGAATATTACCGCTCCCCAGCCAATTCGAACCTCCAGCTGTCTTTTCTACACAGACGACGGAATCCAACTCTAGGTCCCTGACTCCGACTTGAAGCCTGTCCACTAGCCGGCTACCCCCGCTCTCTCTCTACTTAAGACAAGACATTGTTCCTTAGTCCGATTCCCTTACTCCCCTAGACCAACAACCCTCTCACCTACTGCCCTACTGGCACAGCTGATATGCCCCGGATGCCGGTCCTCTAGGAGACACTATCCGCAGAAGCTTCGAACAGCCACCCCCTTTCCTACCCAGTCAATATGCTACCCGTCACTCCAACCTCACCTCACCCCGACACACTCAACCACCTAAAACCACACGGCCCGAACTCCTTCTCCATCACTTTCCCCTAACCTCTCACCTAAAACAAAAAAGATCTTCAAACATAGACTGATTAGACAGCACCCAGAAATTCTATTCGCAGACATTTACCACTGCTCCACCAAAGGGCAGCGGAAAATGGACCTAATTTTCCATACGGAAAGACTGGAAATCTGGATCACCATCCTTAGAACATATCTCCTCATAACCAAGACAACTAACACTCCACACAGCTGTCAACTGTCGACCACCATCCCCAACCGCCTCATGCGGAGTGGCCTCACCTCGGTGACCCTATACTCCAATGGCACAGTCTTGATTCAAGCCACCAACGACAATCTCGATGCATTTGACTCACTCTTCCCTCGCTACGCAACGCCCCCTCGCACACACAGCTCCCCAGTCCGAACAACTACCTACCCACGGACGGTCCGACTAGCTTGATGCTACCTAAATCCAATCCCTCACCGGATGCCCACAGCACCTACCCCTCCCCCAAGACCGTGACCTCCTCTCCATCCCCCATGCACCAATCACGCTCCCTCCTGACCCCTCCTCAATCTTCAGTAAAAGGTACTGCATAAGTGAGGCTATTCAACCCCTTGAGACCCGTTTCCTTCCCCCTCCTGTCCCACCATGCCCCCTCAACAATGCATCAGCGACGCCAACCCGCAACCTATGTCGCCCACTTCCTCTTCCCTTCCCTCACGCAAGCTGAGGCCTACGATTCTTAGTCGTAAACCCTCCCACCCCAATACTAGGACTACCCTGAGAGTCAACAACGACAACACGAACACCAAATTCCACTTTGCCAACGACATGGTCCCGTCGTCTCGAGACGCCTCTCCCCTAAACACCTTCAGCTCCTCTATCGAGAAGATGAGTCTTCGTCTTGCCCTACTAGAAAGTCAGCTAAAGAAGGCACTACTAGGTCTCAAGGAAATCACCTCGAACCTCTCATCACTCTGTAGGACCTTACAACACCCGCTCCCGACCCCCTCCTCCACCAACAATAAACGCCTTAGGCACTCGAGGGCTACATGGCCCTGCTGGAACACAACCCCACTCCTTGACCCGGAACAAAGACCCAAAAGATCAATTGCTGCAATGTCCATGTGTGAAGCTCTTGACCTCGCCTCCTCCTACGATACTGTCCCGACTGTCCCCTCTAACCCACAGATCCAGGTCATCACTGGATGTAGAAGAGATCGCTCTCCACCCAGATCTCCAAGACCCCCAACATGCCTCACCATCATTCCGAGGGCCGACACAATGAAGAAACTCAAAATCGGAGAGACCAACACCAACTGCATGCTTATTAACTGCAGATCAGCCATCAAACACGCCACAGAGCTGGCTGAAACCATTCTGACCCACGACATAGACATCGCATTCATCACCGAAACCTGGCTAAACGAGTTCTCCTCTCCAATCATGGACATGCTTGTGCCCCCTGGCTATGCAATCATCAACAAAGACAGACAAATCCACCGCGGAGGGGGCATAGCAATCATTCACAAGATCACCATTTCCGTGACAGAACCCGAAGCCCTCAAGTATGACACTTTTTAATGTCTTACCGCCAATATCAAGACGAGGAAAAACAAAACCCTATCTTGTCATCTCCTCTATCACTCGCCAGGCAACAACTCTTCTTTTGGAGAACATCTATCCGATCTGATAACTATCTGCGTACTTCGGGACTCCAGTAACCTAATTCTAGGAGACCTCAACCTCCACTGGAACGAGGAAAACAACCGGCTAATTCACAACCTGAACGAACTCCTACATAACAACAACCTCACACAACATTGCTTAGAGGAAACGCACAACAAAGGATCAATCCTGGATGCCATAATTGCTCACCCTGACGCAGTCGCGATCGACCGCACCATGCCCGTAGACTGGTCTGATCATCACATCATCCTATTCCACATCAATCAATCGATCCTACGCCTACCCCCAATCAGGAACATCCCCACTGGGCAAGAAATCTAAAACAAATCCCCATGGACGTTTTGGAAGAAAAGATATGCTCTCTCCTCCCCACTGCCTCCGGCGACTCTATCCACCACAGATCTCACCTCCCACTACAACTCCACTATGACCAACATCCTGGACCAACTAGCCCCCTTAAAACGAAAAAGAGCCAGGGCCACTCCCTCCAGATCCTGGTTTAACACAGACATAAACGCCGAAAGGAGACAACTCAGAGCAGCTGAAAGACTCTGGCAGAACAATCCGTCCCCAATCCTCCGGGACCAACTTAAAGCAAAACGCAAGAATTACAAAATCCACATCAATCGCGAAAAACTTCCTTCTTTCGCAACGCCCTTGAAAACGCTACAAACAGACCCAAAGAGCTTTTCACCCTCATCAGGCAACAAACCTCCAAGCCCCCTGTATCCGCAACTGAGGCCTCTGATGCCCTATGCGAGAACTTTGCCAATTTCTTCAATGATAAAATCTCCAAGATTGAGCTCTCCTTGATCTCCAACCTTAACCTCGTCCATAGGAGCCCGGCCTCAAGTGCAGAGGGCAACACAGCCAATCACCCCCCTAATCAGTGGAAATCATTTAATCCCGTATCGGAAAGAGAGATAGTCAAACTGATCTCCACCTCGAAACCCTCCACACACGCCTTGGACCCTATTCCTGCCCAACTGGCCAAGAAGCTAAAATTCTCCCTAGCACCGCTCTGGACCAGGATCATAAACAGCTCCCTGAGCTCTGGAGTCATTCCGGATTGCCTCAAAGTTGGCCAGGTCACTCCTCTACTAAAAAAACCAGGCCTGGACACCAAGGATCTGAACAACTACAGACCTGTCTCCAATCTCCCTCTCCTGGCCAAAATTTTGGAAAAATGCGTCCTCCTCCAACTGACTCAACACATGGACAACATCGACCTCCTGGACCCCCACCAATCGGGTTTCAGAAAAGGGTGCAGCACAGAGACAGCGATCCTTAATATCATAGACAATTTATACAAGTCCCTCGATTCTGACCAATGCTCCCTACTCATCCTTTTAGACCTATCGGCAGCCTTCGATACGGTGGACCATCAACTACTCACTAAGGTACTCCAAGAAAGGCTAGGGGCTGAAGAGGTGGTCTTACGCTGGTTCGGCTCCTTTCTCCAAAATCGCTCTCAAAGAGTCAAAATCAAAAACTTCTCGGACCTACACCCTGTCAGCAGAGGCGTCCCCCAAGGATCAGTCCTCTCCCCACAACTGTTCAATATATACATGGAACCCCTCACCACTATACTCAAGAGATCCAACATTCCCTTCCACCTTTATGCGGACGATACCCAGATTTATCTCGAAACCTCCTCCATCGAAGACATCCAGAGACTCAATGACACTCTTAGAGAAGTCCAACACTGGCTCTCTCTAAACCACCTGAAATTGAATCAAGACAAAACGGAAATTCTCCTCATCTCCAACAAAACGGAGAACCCCAAGTCGCAGAATGGCTAAAAGCAATTGACGCTCTCAACAACAATCTATCCCGGGCCGACTCAGTCAAATCGCTGGGAATCACCCTGGACCCCAAACTAAGCATGGACAAACACATCCAGAACACCGCAAAGAGCGCTTTCCTCAACCTGAAACTACTTAACAAGATAAAACCCTTCATCCCGACCAACGACCTCAAACAAGCGACTCAATCCCTGGTACTTTCCAGATTAGACTACGGGAATGCTACCCTCACAGGCACAGCTAAATCACACCTAGCTCCCCTCCGTTCAACTCTCAATGCAGCTGCAAGAATGGTCACCGGAGCAAAAAAATATGACCATATCTCGCCCGCACTCAGAGAGTTAAATGGCTCCCAGTTGAACTGCGAGCTAGTTTCAGAACTGCCTGCCTCACGCACAAAGCCCTCCACACAGGGAAACCCGCCTACCTGGCCTCCAAACTCACGAAGGCCGGTCAGACAAGGAGCCTCAGAAGCTCCAATACTCTACTCCTCATCCCCCCTAAAACCCGCAAACAAAAAACTGCAGCCCGATCCTTCTCTGGAAACGCGCCCAAAATATGGAACTCCATCCCAGTCCATATCAGGACCATCCCCTCCTTCCTAAAATTCAAGAGTCAACTTAAAGACCTATACCTCAATCGTACCTCTCCAAATGGATAGATTGCAATAAAAACTCACAAGCGTGCTCACCACGTCACTCCGACACTTCAAATCCAAGACCTCTACCTCATACCTAGCTCGACTCATCCCCACTTTCCTCCTTGATCAGAAGGATTCGTGGTTTGAACTTTGATGCTCACTATTACGTGACTATTGTAACTTTCCCTCTATCGCTATACAACGCGCAAAGTCGTCCACCGCATCCTGAGGCTTCCTGTTCACTTCTGTTATAATTATGTTGTTTTTCTGTTTACAAAGTGTTGTAAAGTGCTCTGATACCTTCGGGTCTGGCTAGCGCTATATAAAACTTCCTAATAGTAGTGGAATAATGTGGATTGGATTGTAATAGTTGTGGAGCATTATGAAGCAGAAGAAGAGTTCGGAGGAGAAGAGCAGTGTGAAGCACAAGGAAGGAGAGTGAGGAGCAGAAGAGTAGGGCAAGGGACAAGGCAGGAGAGTGAGGAGGAGAGCAGCGTGAGGCACAAGTACGGAGAGGGAGAAAAGCAGCGTGAGGCACAAAGAAGGAGTGTTAAAAGAGCAGCGTGAGGTTAAAGGACGGAGAGTGAGGAGAAGAGCAGCTTGAGGCACAAGGATGGAGAGTGAGGAGGAGAAGAGCAGCGTGAGGCACAAGGACAGAGTGAGGAGGAGGAGGAGAAGAGCAGCGTGAGGCACAAGGACAGAGTGAGGAGAAGAAGAGCAGCGTGAGTCACAATGAAGGAGAGTGAGGAGAAGAGAAGCATGAGGTACAAGGAAGGGGAGTGAGGAGAAGAGCAGCATGAGGGAGAAGGAAGGAGAGTGAGAAGAGCAGCATGCGGCACAAGTAAGGAGATATAGAAGAGCAGCGTGAGCATACGTAAGTCAGATTTCAAGATCACTCCAAGGTTATTTGCAAAGGTTGTGTTGTATCCCAAAAAAAATCAGAAAACTGCTTAATAAAAGGGAAGTGACACGTGATGGAGATATGATGCATGAGGACCCCACTGATTGAGGTCAAATCTTAGCTACTCAATTCTACACTATCAAATGCAGTTTCCTATGAAAGATTTTCTTCCCTGTGCGGTCTGTCGGCTGCTCTCTGATGCGCTGTCTCTGCCCTTTAGCGCATAGGGTTGTTCGAGGCGCTAGGGAGATGTGTTTCTCTAAGTACTGGGGCAGATGTCCGAGACCCATCCAGGAGTGTGAATCTGCTAGCACCGCCTGCAACAAGGAAAGGAGACAAATGAGCTTCTTACTCACTCTGGACAGACTGCAGACAGCCGTTTGATCGCCGACAGAAGCGCTGAATTTTTACCGACACGCATAGTAAGTACAGGGCAGTGGGATCGCCTGCTCAAAAGTACCACTTCTGTACAAACACACGGGCCCCAGAGAGCAGTCTGTCTGATTATGTACATAAGCACAGCAGGTGTGCACTCGCCCACCGCAAACACGACTCAAACTGCTAATGGTAACACCTCTGTCGCCGACAGTGCACTGCCGAAGGTTAATATTAAGCGATATATACATATATACACACACACACATGCATATATACTTGCTTTAAAGTGGTAGTCACTACGAAAGGAGGCTGGGTGCTTTTCCTGGGAAACAATATTTGCAAAATAAACAAAAAAATGAGTGTGCCCAAGTTTATATTTTTGAATAATAGAGGCACAGATCGGAAACGCTGGAATTTTTATGAATATTTTGTAAAACAGTGCCGTACACACAAAGAAATAACAAGAATAGGGCATTCAAATAATCTCTTCAAACTAAAGAGAGCTATTTAAAAGCTCCAGTGACTCTGAAACGGAGCCTCTTTGGAAACGGATTGCTGACATGAAAGCCCCCTCGCCTGATGCATTGGCCGCCTACTTTATTTGGACACGCGAGCTCTAAAGCACTCTTTGACAAAGCACACAAGATACTCCCCCCGGCTGTCAGTGACAAACGGGCTGCGGCGATCCGGCACACACAAACACCGCATCGCCCCCTCCCCGATCACCAGGGGTAGAGCAGCGCCCCGGCCTTGCTAGCGCCGAAGGGCACAAGAGCGCTGTGCCCCCTGGACAGCAGCCCCAAACAAGGGTAGCTTTGAGCCCCCTGTCCGATCACGGGGTGCAAGAGCGTTGTTTCCTGAGGACAGACACCCCCACGGAATACAGAGAAAGGGTCCCGAGTGCTGTGTACTTACAGAGAGAAGTACTGCGGGCCCAAGTGCGTCCTGGTCCTATCCGGGCGTGAGAGGAGGCACCAGGCACCAAATATCCGTGAGTGTGTTGGAAAGCATAAAAGAAAAACAAGAGACTCCCCCATGAAATGCGGCTACCTCCCACCATGCTCATTCGCCGTCTGATTAAGAGAAACGCTGCATTTGAGATGGGAGGGGTATGGGGGGCAGAAGCAATGACGACGGAAAGCAACGGCATGCACAAACCTGCACAAGGGAGGAATTTTCTTTTAATAAGTTGCAACAAGGGAATCCCCCATTAAACGCGGCTACCCCAGTCCGTGCTCATTCGCCATCTGATTAAGGTAAACTCTGTGTTTAAGCTGGGAGGGTGGAAGCACTGATGACAAAAAGCAACCTTTAAAAACAAGGAGCGAGGGGCGGGTGGTGGTGGGGGGTGACAACACCAAGGAAAGCGGCCATGCAAAAAAACAACGAAGTAGTCCCTACAATAAAAGATACCGCCCTGCAGCGTAAGTTAACTGTAGTTGCTCGATGCTGCTTCCTCCAGAAACTGAAGAAAACGGAAGTGACGTATTGGACCACTAGCCAACAATGAGCGAGATAAGAAGAGCAATGCCAAATTTCACCAATGGCAAGCGACAAAACAAAGAGAAACGCAATGGGTGGAGTTTCACTAGTAATACTGATTACTTGATGCCTCGGAGAGGCAGCGCATGCGCTGCCTATGCGAGACCTAAAAAGGCCTTAGTTGACACAAATGATTGCAAAAAGTACAGACCTATTACCAAAATTTAGTTTGTTTTACAGATCTTGGAGAATGCAGAAATTATGCATCTGCAACCGTTTATTGATGAATGGTTGTTAGGCATCAGACAAAACAGAGGCATAGAGACTGCCTTTATTGATTTTTCAATTTCTATCCTTGAGATTCTGGATGGGGGGAAGGCCTATGTGTTTACATTACTGTATCTGTCTGAGACCTTCTGCACCACAGACCACAGGTTTCTAATGTAGAGATTGGAGGATGTGTTGAAGGTGGGTGCTGGAGGACACAAAAAGGCGGTTCACTTTTCTTCTTCAGGGAAGGATTGAACGTGAGACACTGTACATCACTATTGGAATAAGTTACTTTTCAGGTGCCTCATGGATCGATTTTGTTATTCATGCTTTTTAATAACTATCCAAAGCTCCTACAGATGACATGGGGTTAACCAAGGTGAAATTTCATATGTAAGTCAATCACTACCAAGTAGTAACGTAAGTCAATTACTCCCAAGTAGTATTTGAACTCTGTCTTTGAACAGCATTCTGAGAGGAAAGAGCTATGTGTTGGTTCTACAGCAAGGCATCAGACACAGACTTCTTTCTGGAGCATAAACACACATATCTGTGACACAACAAGGAGCCAGATGCTGCCTGGATTTTTTCCTAGACCAAGAAATATCCAAACAATATCTGGCTGCTGTTGTATAGTATGTGGATCCCCACTCACACCCATGGAAAACCTACACATGTCTCGCACTCAGGAGACTCAGAGGAATATAGTTGTGTCTTGGCAGGGATATCTTCCTACTTGATGAAGTCTGAGGAGAACTACCGTGTTTGGGAGAAGCAGTTCCTAAAATCTAACACCATTTTTGTACCAACCAACCAAAGAGGGAGATGAAAGACTGGCACCTAGTGATAGAAACTTTAAGATGTGTATTTATTGAAGACTCGCCTCTGAAGATTGCCACCTTCAAGTGGTCAAGGGACTTGCGTGCCTCAGTGACCTGAAGACCTATGTCTGCAGGAGCTTTGTCTCCTGGTAGGGTCATCCAAGACACACAGGTCAAAGGAAGGAGACCAGATGAACTGCGATCCACTGTTCCTCCAGGTTAGGGATTGGGCACAAGGATAGCACAATTGTCCCATAACAAAGCATTTGTTATGGAAACAGTAGCAAGAACCACTAAATATTCTGGGCATAAGGGACTTCTAGACTCTCTGCATGATGCATACATGATTGACAGTAGTCAAAGCCGCAAGGAAACCACTGACAGGATGATGGAAGTTCGGAGAGCCAAGTGTAAAACCAGAATAGGATTCTGGAACTAACGGACTATGTGGGATGCAGGAAAACTGGCTCAAGTAACATCTCAGATGTAGAAGAAAGGCAGGCCAAAGAACACCTGGATGCGAACTGTGGTAGCAGAAATGAAGGCCTTGAACCACAGCTGGGCCCCCTACAGAAATTTGCACAAGACAAGCAGAAGCAGAGGTCCTTCATTACTGCCTTACATGCAAATGCACAATCCATAAATAGATAGATATTGAAAATATAAGATTGTCTTATGTTTTCATACAGTCTAAGGGTGATATCAACAATCAAATGAGAGGTACCCCAAACCGAAATTTTGCTTTCAGTTGCTTTCCGAATTTCCCTATTGCTCTGCACCCAGTGTCTTGCCTGTGTGCACTCTGAAGCCATAGAAAGCCAAATATGTCTGATACCTCCAGGTTTGGGAGATCCACAGGAACAACGTTAGGGGTCAAGCCTTAGCGGAGACCTGTTGCTATACAAGGGACCCTGAAGGGAATTAGCATGTTTTGGAAAAGAATGCTTAACATCTGACAGACATCATGCTCAGCATGACCTTCAAGCCAGCTAAACTGGTTGAGAGAATTCTGACAGCCAGCAACAGAAACGCTAAATTGTGAACTGTTGAAAATATATGGTTGTGTTATGTTTCCAAATAGCCCAGGAATGATGCCTGCGACCAAAAGACTGGTACCCTGGTACGGAATTTCACTTTTAGTTGCTTTCTAAGTTTCGCAAATGCTCTGGATTCAGTTTATTGCCTGTGGACAGCACAAATCCATCGAAAACATATACATTTGTGGTACCACCAATCCCTGGAAACGCAGACGAACACAGATGGGGGTTAAGTCTTGGCAGGCATATGTTCCTGTACAAGGGAGATTGGAGGAATTGCCATAGTCTGGAAAACAATTGCTAAACATATGGCAAATGTCATGTTCAGTGTGTTCTTCTGGCCATCCAGGTATGTCAAAGGAGGTCTTGCACAAAGTAATTGAAAACGTAGGATGTGTAGCTGTTGCAAATATATGGTTGTGGTATGTGCCATACAGCCCTGGGGTGATACCCACAATTAAAAGAGAAGTACTCTAAGCCAGCATTTCTCTTTTAGTTGCTTCCCAAATGTCCCAAATGCACTGCACCCAGTTACCTGACACAGAATTTTGCCATGATGTTCAGCAATTTACTTAGTGTAAAAAGGACCTCTTTTTGTATGATCACATTGCCAGGTTTTTGAACTGATGCTACTGGATTTTTCACTCTGTAGTGCCCTGGGCCCTGCTGTCCAGGCACCTGTGCATGTGCTCTGACCCCCAAAATATACCTAATATTTAGCTTAAATATAAGTACTTATTTTATGGTACCAGAGGTACCCAGGGCTAGTAAGTTAAATGTCACTTGTGGAATGCAGCACTTAATTGTGCCACCACGGCAGTGACAAGGTGAAAACGAGACTCTAGGCCTGCCATTGAGCCTAGTTGGGCAGCTTTAAAACTGCTAACTGGACATGGCAAAATAAACCCTTTTGCCTGGTCAAATCCTTCCTTTTTAGTATTAATAACAGGGGCGGCTCCTCCTTTAAGGCGGAGGAGCAACGCCCCACTAATTAAAATGCCCCAAATAAAAAATAAAATGGTAATAGGCATTATTATCATTTTATTTTTCATTGACTCTGCAAATCCCCATATCGAGCCGAGTCTCAGGACAGGGGCAGTGCTGCTACTGACTGGTAGCAGGAGAGAACATTGATGGGCTGGGTACTTTTAAGTGTGCATGTCTCTTTGGCCAGCCGTCTTTCAACAGCCAGCCAGCCATGCACACTTTAAACATCTCAACCCAGCTCTCTTGGACAGCTGGATTGAGACCAAGCAAAGGCCTCCAGTGCCCCTTGGAGTGCTGAGAGAGCCTGCTCCATCTAATCCTGGTGCTGCTGGTTAACAGCATGAGAGCAGCGCCAGGATTGGTTAGGGGAGTTGGCTGGGCCAGGGGAGAGAAAAACACCGGGACGTAGCGATGACGTGCAGAAAGGTAAGTGAGTTTTATTTCATTTTTTTCAAATGTATTTTATGTGTATTCTGCCCTAAATCGCCGACATGCATTACATTACTGTTTTAAAGTTAAACATTTTAACTTTAAAACGATAATGTAATACATGTCGGCATGAATTTAGTTTATATATTTTTGCGCCCATTTGCCCGTTCCCCCCCATTCATAGCTGGCAGCCGCCGCTCATTAATACGCCACCCTTTGAGAAGACCTTGGTGGCCCACCAGGCAGGGTGATTTATATTAAAGAGAAGGGCATGTTCCTTTAGTGTTTAACATGCCCTGACAATTAAAACATGTAATGTTCGTTTTCACTGTAGCAAGGCCTGTGGTCTCATTGGCTAACATAGAGTTTCACTAGTCTCTGAGCTAAGTGCTAACTTCCATTTGGGACCACGAAAGATATTACTCCGAGGTATCAAATTAGTCATTACATTAAACCTGACTCATTGCTGAAATTGTATTTAAGGTAACTTTTAATAGAAAGGTGACTTTAGAAAGTCACCACTTTGTTGCTCAAACCTACGGTAGCCTTTCCTGTCTATCTGCAGCAGTTGTCACCCAAAACAACATTCTGCCCCCCTGCTAGAGCCTGAAGCCCTCCTAGGAACAGGGAACAGAGAGAATAGCTGGTGGGAGGAGGTGTGACCTCCTCCAGCAGGATGACTGGCAGGCGGTGGCCACAGATGGCCCAACTTCAAAGAGCATACCACCTAAGTGAAGCAAATGGTGATCACACCTTCGCCTGCCCACTCCTATGTAGGAAGACAGCTTGACATCTCTTCCAGGGGGGGAAATCTGTTGCAGAACTGGTTTTCCAGGAAGAGTGGCTCATTATGCTGGGTACACTCCCAGGGTGAAACCAGGGCTCCTCAGAGGGGAAGAAGGCTGGTGCAATCTTGGATTCAGCTAGGGAGGGGTATTCTGAGTTTGTTTGGTTGCCAAACCACCAGGAAGTGATGAAAAGTGGGAAGGGTTGCCTCATGAGAACTATTGCCCCATTGGTTAGTGAGACCTCCCCTGTCACAATGAGAAGGTGGCATAAAAGTGGCACCCCATACCCACAGTCCTCAGATCACTACTGAACTGGAAAGAAGACTGAAAAGGACTGCCCTCCTGCATCCAAAACTCAACATAGAGAGGCTGCACCAAAGACTGTTCTGCACCTGCTGCACCCAGGGGACCCATAAAGAGGGCTGTGCCTGCTGTGCCCACTCATGGAAAAGGGCCCCACTTGTGCCAGGACCAAAGAAGTGGCTTCAAGGGCTAGTCAGATAGTCTCATTTTAAGCTTTAGGCTCACCAAACGTTAAGGAACCCTGCACTTCTAGAGAGCCTAGCTGACCAGGAACGCCTATTTGCCACTGTATGCCAAAGTACTAATGGGTGACCGAGTCCCAACCTTCCTGAGGAGTCACCCAGCCTGTGGGACTAATAGCCAAAGTCGAAGCAGACCCTGGCCCCCAGAAAAAAAGACCAGTTAACCTGTGGAAAGTGGACTTGCACTAGACTCCCTGAGTGCGTCGTGGGAGACCGAGTCCTGAGGCCAGAGACAACTTATGTCTTCTGCATCTTCAACATCTTAGCATCCTCAGTATCCAGCATCCCCAGCATCAGGACCACTTCTTTACTGGACCTAGTTAAAGAAGAAAAAGACACTGAGGACCATAAGACTTTTGTAAGTGACAGGTAACTGTCTCCCTAGACCTAAGGGTACCCTGTGACTGGCCCGACTCATCATGGCCCATCCAAGTAAAGACAAGTAGCCGTACTAGCCAGTTGGCTAACTGCTAAACCATTTACAACGATTTAATGCATCTTTACAAAAATAATTTACTTACATTTCAAAAATCAGATCTCCAGTTTCCCTCGACAGATTTTTGTCAGTTTGCTGTCTATTTTCAGATAAAAATACATTCTATTTTTATAAATTGGTTTCTGATTTTTATTGTCTCGTGTTTCTTAGTTATTAACTGTTTCGGTAGTTCTAAATGCTTTACACTTGTTCCATTGACTAATCCTGACTGCTCTGTGCCACATCTTTCAAGGACCTAGCTAAGGCTTTTAAGAAAGAAACCTAACTGGACTATATAAAGATTGCGACCTTATAATAATTCACTTTCCTACAATTAATCTTTAAGTATCGATTGTGAATTCATACCAAAAAACATGCTTGAGTAACAATCAAAAGCATTTCTATTTCCAGGAGGTTTCTGCCTGTGCACAATTGTTCGATATGCAAATGGGGCATAAACAAACGCAGGATTGCGAACACAGAAAAATAAGGAATCCTAGTTTCATGGTATTTATTGTTTAAACTTCTCTGTTTGTATTTATCCATTTTAATTTTTGGCTAATTTTACTTGCATTCAAATTTGGGAATAACTTGTGCAATTTGCTGTAGTGCAATTACGCGAAAGTACAGCAAAATTACATGAGTTTACACCAGCATCAGCTCACGATCTCGAAGTGTGTTATTCCTGTGCTCCTGCATTTGGCTTTTTTGCCAAATTACTCTAAGCAAACAGGTGTAATCGTGTAATTTTCAGTAATTTTGCTTCTAAATGGGCCTAACAGGGATTCTCACAATCCACCCCAAGGTTTTGTCAAACGGTAACTAGCAGCATACTCCTTACATACTACAGTAAACGGAGATTCCTTAAAACCAAATTCCTGTGTACAGGTTTTACCACAGTGTATAGTTACCCAGCCTTGCAGGCCTATTGACTTTACCATGTGCTTTTCACAATAAATAAGCAGGCCTATTGCCCTTGTCATAAAAAACATAGGAGACCTATGGCTCTGATGAATGGCATCGTTGCTTTGCCATTATTACCCACTCAGACCTACTGTATTTAATATGTTCTTTCCCACAAAGAAACTATTTGCTTACAGTCATAAAACTTCAAATATGTACAATATTACTTGCCAAAACAATATACACCGCATCCAAAGAGGGCTTATAAGGGCCTGTAAGGAATTCAAACAGTGCAAATCCTGTACCCTGGGGCTCTGTGAAAGAGGGCAACCAGCACCAAACTCCTTACCTATTATGTTGCTATGTGAGATTCTATGTAACAAAATATCTGTGTACAGGCTTTACCACAGTGTAATAACAATCCACTCTTCCGCACCTATTGACTTCAACATATGCTTTTGACAATAAATAAGTCAAGCCACAGCCACTTTCTGCCGGCCTGACCTTCTTGAACCAGGATACATTTCTTGATACTTTAGACAGACCGCGTTGTACTGTTACTAGAGTTCCCTGGACATCCGTGAGTTCCCACACCTCTTTCTCAAATGGGGTGCGGAACTTCCACTCTGGGTGTTGATCCTTAATGACTACTTTGTCCCTGACCGCTATATCTGGGAATACAGCCTTCCAGTCTCTTCTGGCCCTCTTGCACGTGGCACGTCTCTTCTCCTGGGTGGCTTGAGTGTCTATGACAGCCGGACTCCAACTCAGCCCTTGGAATTATATCCCGAGCACATCTCTTCATCAGCAAGTCCATTGGAGCACTCCCAGTGGTACTATGTGGCGTCTGCCGGTACGCACGTAAGAACTGGTGCACACAGCATTCTGCATCTTCTCCTCACTCCACTCTGATTCTTAGTGCCTTATTCAGGGTGCACATGAAACACTCTACTTCCCCATTTACCTGGGGGCCACTATGGAGTTACCTTCCGATGTTTTACATTCAGACTGTGGAGGTATGACTGAAATTCTTGCCAGTGAAAACGGGGTCCGTTGTCTGTTTTAATTTCATCAGGAATCCCCAAGAGAGCAAAGATCTTCTCAAGTATGGGTTTAACGTATTCAAATGCAGTGGATCTCACCAATTCCACCACAGGGTACTTGGTGTAACTGCCCATTATGACAGCAGTGAGGCGGTCATCAGGAAAACTGCTGAAATCCATGCTAACGCTGGACCAGGATGTCAAACAAGCATTTTCCGTGATCACCAAGGTAATTGGCAGGTCCCTGCCTGTGATGGTGCATGAGTGACAGTTTCTGACTCTTTCGTCAGCTAGCTTATCCATGCCCGGAAACCAAACTTTGGAGCATATTTACAAGCCCCTATAGCCATCAGAACGTCACTTTTTTTTGACATTGTGGTGGCGATACGGGTTTCGCCTTATTTACAAGGCAGCTTTAAGCCACTTAACGTGGCTTAACGCTGCTTGTAAATAAGGCCCCCTTTCACGCTATACTTAGTGTGAAAGGGGATGGGCAATGGGTGTTGCTGTGGGCGTTCAGCAGCAACACCCATTGATTTTGACGCTGACCCATATTTACAAGAGTGGCGTAAATATGGGGCAGCGCCAAAATTAAGACCAGGGAAAACTTGGTCTTAACAGGGCGCAACGAGGAGAAATGCTTTATTTCTCGTTGTCTTTGTTGTTTTTATGTATGCTCATCGTGCAGCACACATAGAAACAGCAAAACTCCATGCATGATTGTTTATGTACAGGAAGGTGTCTCTTCCTGCACATAAACAATCATTTTAAAAATGACGAGTTGCAACTTCTATGTGCGCTGCACAATGCAGCACACATAATCGCCATTTTAGATTGTTTATGTGTAGGAAGGGACACCTTCCTGCACATAAACAATCACATAAACAATCATTCCCCACAACGCAGGTACCCTTGCACTAACGCCGCACTCCGTCACTTCTTTGTAAATATGCCTCTTGGTGTTCCTGATTTGCGAGGTCAACTACACCTGACCACAGCTGTCTAAACATTATGAGATGTCAGCCCAAAAGTAGGTGTCCTTCTTCTCTCATGCTGAGCTCATCTAGCAGGCGCCACAGGAAGCTCATCGTTCTCTGTTCTTCTGCGGTGAGAGTTTTCGCCCCATCCAAGAAGTTTCACCAGTGCATCCCTCGCCTTGGATATGCTCGTGTCCATTTCAATGGCCTCCTTGATCTCTTCCAACGTGGACTATCATTCGTACAAATTCTTCAACGCCTTTGTCTTCTTCCCGGGCACTATTGCATGTCGTGGTGGGGTGTCTGGACAGATAGTCGGATTGAAATATGTGATTGTTGGATCGTCTAAGAGCGCCTTTTTCACACTTCTGAATGCTGGGTCAGCTGTGCAGTCCCATTTCCATGGATGGTCGCGTTTTATCAGAGCTCAAACGAGTTCGGACAGGGTGGTTAGATTGGGAATGGATCATCCACAGAACGTGGTCATGCCAAGAAAACTTCTCACCTCCGATGCATTGCGGGGCACAGCCGGTTTTTTGATAGCTTCTACTTTCCTCGGGTTGTGCAAGCTGTCACTCAAAAAGTGGTATCCGAAGGATTTAATGGTATTCATGTCGAAGGAGCATTTCTGCCTGTGGAGGGTCAGCCCACTATCAGCCAACCTTTTCAGTGTAGCCCTCAACCTTGTGTGATGAACTTCCAGGGTGTCGGAAGGGATCAGAATGTCATTGCTCACACTGAGCATGCCAAGTAGCACAGACAAGGTCTCCCGAATGACATCCAGAAAAGCTTCTGCAGCAGATGAGATGCCGAAATTGAGATGTCAGGACCTGCGGAAGCCCACATGCGTGGAGAACGTGGTAATGTATCGACTTGCTTTGTCAAGCTCAAGCTGATGGTAGCCTGCATTGAGATCTAGCTTTGAAAGCCAGCGGGATCCGTTGAGGTCTGCCACTATTTCATCTATGGTAGGAGTGATGAGGCATTCACAATGTATTGCTTTGTTTGGAAGCCTCATGTCTACACACAAACACAGTCTTATGGCTCTTGGCTGCTTCAGCTTGGGGGCTATCATGAGGGGTGATACCCATGGAGTGGGCCCTGTTACTTTCTCAATTATTCCTAATTGCTCCAATTGATCGAATTCCTTTTCTACCAGAGGGCGCAGATAGAATGGCACCCTCCTGTGTCTTAGAGACACAGGTCTGATAGTTTTGTCAATGTGGAGTTGTATATTCTGGCCTTTTTATGCATCCCAGGCATCGGAACAGTTGCGGGAGTTTCTCTAGGATGCTCATGGCATATGAGTCATACACTTGCCGTGCGAAGAATACCACACCCAAATCCTCTGCCTTATGGCATCCAAGAAGGGTGCCCATGTCTCCTTCAGTCGCATGAAATCTGGCGTGTGTTAATTTACCTTCACTCTATTTTTACTTCAACCACGCCTCTCAGGGATAGAGGTTCCATTCCCCTGTATGTGTAGATTCTGGCATTGGTAGGCCTCAGCTATGGACACGGCCGGGGGCTGGTTGAACTGAGTAGAGTCCATGATGTTCACAGACTTGCCCATATCGATGAGGGCGATGAGTTCTGTTCCCTCCGTGAATACTTTGCACATTGGTGAAGGCCTTCTCCGGTGACTTTCTCTTCTGGCGAATTAAACTGTGAAGACTTCATCTTCATCGACATCTTCTGGGTGACCTACCGATCCTGGCCGTTGTGCTGAATGTTCTGCTTCATCCTCATCCAGGGAAACTTGTTTCAGGGTGGGGCGCCCTCGCCTTTGGTACCCAGAGCCTGTGTTCGGTGCTCCACTGCGGCACACCTTCACAAAGTGATTTCTGTAGCCACATTTGGAGCAAGACTTGCTTTGTGCTGGACACGTGTGGTGTGTCTGTCCGCAGTTTACACACCCTTTTTCTGGTTGTTTGGAGACGGCTGGGTTGCTTGGTCAGGACAGACACCTTTGTATTGCGTCTACTTGTACTTCCTTGACTTTGACCGTCCGTGCTGCAGCCAATGAAGCAGCACCTTTCGTTGGCACCTCTTCCATGTCCTCTGCTCTGCTGTCTGTCAGTTCATGCAACCTTGCTAGTATAAGTATGTCATCCAGGGAGATGCCTGTCTGGCAAAATATGAGTTTGCGCAGAGTCGATGATCGGCAACCTTGGATTAACTGGGCTCTGATTTCATCAGGCTGGTCAATTCCAGTGCATATGCTCGTCAGTTGCGGAGATGCACATAGAAGACGTCTACAGATTTGTCGTTTGCTTGTCGGGCTTGGTGCAGTTGAAATCTTTCATAATCGGATTAAGTTGTGGATCGAGGTGTCGGTTGAGGGCTAGGACCACAGCATTGAAGTCATTGTCTCCCTCAGTGTTGGGAGGTGCTCAAACAGGTCGTACAATTCTGCGCCGCCCAGATGGAGCATCCTGAACCTTTTTACAGCCCCATCAGTCTCTTGCGTGGCATGAAAATGGTGTTGGAGGCACTCTATCCACTGATGCAAGCATGGGGCAGCAGCCATGGGGTCTGCTAGCTGGATGAATGGTGGTAGCGCAGCAACAGATGCATGGGAACACCGTGGTGGGACAGGCGGCACAGTGTCCGGCTGCGGGGCTGACATGTCTCGGGGTTGGGCACTCCCTTTTTGCTTTACTTTGACACCTTTTTACTTCAAATGGCGCGTTTTTTTGTGCCGGCGCAGGACATAGCGCCAGAATACAGGTGGCTGCACCATCCAGTGGGTCCATACTCATGTGATGACGATGGGGGCTTGTGGCGTCAGTAGACGCTACACCTGGACAACTGTGGGCTGGTGTTTTTTGCTTCTGTTTTCCCTTTTATTTCCTTGCTTGTCTCGTTTTCTTCCCTCTTTAACTTTGTTGCTGCTCTTTTTTTTCACTCCTGCCTTGAATCCACGTGTCTCTGTGCCCCCTTGTTTCTTTCTTTTTCTTTAGTGTCCTTTAATTGTACATTTCTCATTCTCTTGCTTGGCTTGCTTGGTTTTTCTTTTCATGTCCTTATTACATTTTTTGGGGGATGCTCTTGCCTTTTCCTGCAAGGCAGGCTTGCACACAGTCCTTCTCCCATCCAACCCTCAAGTGCTCCTTACCGGCAGGAGATCAACCTCATGAATTCTAGACAGGCACGTGGTCTCTCAAGTTCACAGAGAGTCACGTGCTCTCACACAGCTTCCCGGCTAGGATGCGATGCAGTTGTAGGATGCTAGGTGGCACCGCTTCGCCACAGATTCTCCTGGTCTCATCGACCTCGCCGTGTGGCAGTAGAGCGGTGAGGAGAGGCAGGCGGCGCATGAACAGTGATGGGGGTCCAAACAGTGCCTTAAACAAGCGCAGGGCCGGACTGGGAGCACACACCAGCCCTAGCAATACAGCTGGACCGGCCCTACAGGGGATGGTAGTTGGGGTGGAGGGGGTGCTAGTGCAAAGCATTGCTTCCGCTTTAGCACTACTGCCGCTTTTGTTACAGGGAGCCGATATTGCAACACTGCTACAAAACCAGCCCCCAGTAACAAAACCGTCCCCTACTGCTCAAAAAACGCCCCCCAACCTTCCAGCACACCAGGAAAACGCCTGGTGCCCGCTACAGCCAGTCCTGCCCTAAACACGCACGGGCAAGGCACTTCAGCCGCGTGATGGATGGTGGCTTCCGCAAATGGCAGCAGTCCGTTGGAGCCGCACACATCTCGTCCGGAGGCAGCAAGAAGACAACGACAACCCCAGCACATGGGCTAAAACCACCCTCGCTGCCAGTGTAAAGTGGGTCTACGACAACTGGGTATGGCCTACTATAACTACTTCACGCAGCACGCTGCAGGGGCGACATGGACACTAGGTGTTGGTATATGTCGAGTGACCCCGAGTGGTCGCTCAGCATTTTATTTAAACATTCGGCCGGCAGCGCCCGGACCTCTAGTTGAGTGCTTGATACATTGTAATGTAGTGGCTGGGAGGCATTCTACACTAAGGTCTTGCATCAGCTGCACTGTGAATCCAGCCCTAAAAATGGAAAACAGTTTGCCTTGAAGATAATTCATGCTCAAATAGATGAATTACAAAAGCAAAGTTGTGATGTATATCATCTTCTGTCGACACAACTGTGTGTACAGTGTCAGGACTATAAGCAAACTCAAAACCTCAATGTTGCTATCTGAATTACTGTAACATCTTCGATGACCTTTTGCTCTAAACCCAAACAGAGCAACACTGCCCCACTGAGTAGGTAGGTGGTATGAAGACGTATAAAGTTCTCATTTCTCACAGCTTTGAAACTCTACATTGCCAACTAAATGTCTCTTCACCCAAGTTGTCTTTATCACCTCAATCATCACACGCTGATGAATACACTACTCTATCAGTCATTCCTTTTTTTATGTACACCTTGATTTTCTTAAAATGTGAAAATAAGGACCCTCTGTTACTAATATACGTTCCTAGGTCAGGGAAAATACAATTGTGAATATAGGAAGTTTTCTAGGCAACAGATTGGTCAGTTATATTATCCGACCATTGGTAACACTTAATGATACTGAACCCAAAGTACCTTAGTGAATATTTAAAATAACCAAAATTTTATTCGTATAATCTATTAAAAGAATGCTCAAAAATATATGAATACCAAAAACAAGGACAAATACACGAAATAACTAGACAAATTGATATAATAGAAAAGGAATTGCAATGAAAAGGATTTTACAAAAAAGTGGATATAACTATAGAATTTGCAATGTTATTGTCACGTAATAGTGTCTAATGTTTCAGGGAAATTAAACATGACTACAAATTATATGTCAGATTATACAGAAAAACAATACATATAGTTATACATAGAACGAGCCAGAATCAATTATGCAGTACAATGAAGACAAAACATTATCAATGAATGGTTAAAATACAATGTTGGTTCTTCAGAATATCGACGACGCGTGTTTCGGCAACGTAAGCGCCTTCATCAGGAAACCCACATTGAAGAAAATAACCTAAAAATTGAAGGTACATAGGGTGATACTGTCTCTCATGTGAAAAGATGATAATAAACAAACACGAGTGCTCGTTCCACCGTCCGTGATGCCACACCCCAAATGAAAAGGTGGCTATGGAGAAGAAGAAAGAAGAGCGTGCTCCAATTCGTAAGTAAATAGAATAGGGTCCACAGATTAAGAAACCGGAATTCAGATGAAGCCCTGAGTGTTTGAAATACCTAGTTGATCCCCGGAGGAATAGCTACATGAAAATATAAGACTAAAATTAGTGGGAGGGAAAAGGAAAAAGAGAGAAACAATAGGAGAGGAGAAACAGAGGGGGAAAAGATACTGTATTTGAACGGGTAATATGCCTAAAATATCTTTGCATTCATGTGTCCCTCTCACAGGGGCACCAACGGGCTTCTAATGGTGCGAAGAAAGTCTTGGAATAAAGGAAACAATTTGCACGTTAAAAGAGAAATACGTTAGTTGGATAATTGGAATGGTAGAAAACTGGACTCTATTGTGGTTACAGAATTTACCTTGGGAAGGGTAGATGACTTGTTCGGCAGAATAGAGATGAATCTGCTGTTAAGGCAAGGGCCTGGATGCTGCCGGAATAAGCAGGTCTACAACATGAAGCATATACCATGAAACTGCACAGATTAAAATCACGAACTGCACTATTGCGAGTGGAATCTAAATGACATACGAAAACACAATAGGTTAATGATACCTTAAATGAATGGCAGAAGCTACCAAAATGCGGTAATCTTCTCAAAGAAACGAGGCTTCCGGGATAAAAGAATGTATTTATTTATTTAATGCATTTTTATATAGCGTGGACTTTACCCAAAGGTGTCAGCAGTAGCGGCCCGTGGAGGAGTGCCGCGGGCGGTGGGGCGGGGAGGGGTAGGGTGGAGGTAGTAAACTCCGGTCACGGCCGACCGGAGTAATGTAAACAAATAAATAAATAAAGCGAATTTCGTTGCCCGCGCTGAAACGCCAAATGCGTTTCAGCGCGCAATGAAACGCCAAATGCGTTTCAGCACGCGCAATGAAATTCGTTTTATTTATTTATTTGTTTACATTACTCCGGTCGCCGTGACCGGAGTTTACCACCCCACCCTGCCCCTCCCCGCCCCGCCCACCGCCTCGCGGTACTCCCTCCACGGGCCGCTACTGGGAGTCAGAGCGCTTCACAATAGAACCAAGTACGTTACATGAAGAGAATTTTACATATTTACACGTTACAGCTACAAACAAGAAAGAAGAAAAAGTTAAATAAAACAATAGATGGCAGTCACACACAAAACACAAAAAACACACTAGAATGAGGATCGTACAGGCATAGATTACAAATTTACTATATTGTAAGAACTTCCTTGAGGGATATGAAAAGGGATGTATTAGTTCTGGAAGTGTCTTTGGAAGAGAAGAGATTTGAGGTCAGTTTTGAAGGTCTGGGTAGAGGTGGTGGTACGAAGTAGTGGAGGAAGCGAGTTCCAGATTCTAACCGCATTACCTGATCCGAATGACCTCAGTGATGCGCTACAGGAGTAAAGAGGTCTTCCAACAGGCGTCTTCACGGGAAGATAACTGCAGGCACGCAGCCTATGGGGGACAAAAGTCTAGTGGAAATTGATAGCCTTGACCTTATAAAAAATGCATGAGGCTAACTGAGACCAAATCAAATGTGAGGAGTGTCCCCAGGGCACAGTATTGGGCCCCCCTCCTGGGGGTTAATCGGTTAAACACCACAGTTTTTTTCCGTAGCTGGTTGAAGTAATAATGACTAGTAGTTATTCCTTCATACTGTTTGTTTGATTCATTTTTATTTCCTTGAATGTAATTCAATCATCATTACGTTCATAGGCGTGAAATCGATTACATTCAATTGGTCCCAATGCATTTCGGCTTATGAGGCCTTCATCTGGGGACTATCTGTGAAATAATTAAATGCATCTCTCAATCACCAATACATGAAGAATATAGCACAACTCTTACTGTTATATGTGTGAAACATGCTTGCATAGCGTGAAAACTACGTGCAGTTAACAAATAAATCAAGTGCTCGAGTGAATTCTATGGATGCCGTTTGCATTCCTCGGCTCAATGAAGTAAAGGATTAGGATGAGTGACACCAGTTCAATAAAATGCCGTTACGTGCCTTAAAGAAACAAAAGGGAACAAAAGACGCGTGTTTACTGAAGTGATAAGTGCTCAGAACAATTCTATCGGTGCCATTACTCCACAACACGGAGTACGATAAGCGGCCGTTACGTGCCTGGAATGAATAAAATGAAAAACACGTGTGCAATAAAGTTACAACCGTTACATCCCTATACAGAGGGCGATGCCCGTTGAAATCATTTCAATATCGAAGTGCTCAGATATTACTTTAAAGCGACGTTATGTGAGCGTGTGTCCGCTTGGTACTTACTCATGGAGGTTGTTAATGCGAACCCGAGATTTCACGTTCTGCTGCAAAAGTGAGCCGGCAGACATGCGCGTTATTTACTGACTCTCACGTGACGAGGGCCGTTTCAGTGAACTACTAGTGAAATAGACAACAGACTCTGCGGTCTGTTGTGGTGGCTTATCGTGAAATGAAATGCTATAGTAAAAGTTAAAATGCTATGACTAAAAGGGGTGAGGTTAAAGAAATTAAGGAATTAATGAATAAACCAAAAAATAATGATAAAAACAAACAAGTTGAACTGCGGGTATCAAATATGTGATATAGGAGACCAAGTCAGAATATGGTATTCAGTTCTCGTCACTGGTCAACAAATGATGGTGATCATCATTGTAGTCATAAATAACATTGAAATTCCATTCTGTCATTTAATCCATTGGGTTTTAATGAATTAAGAAGTCGTATCCAGTAGTTTTCACGCTGTAATAAGTGATTCCGGTTGTTTCTTCCTTCTTGTTGATCCACGACTTCAAGAGCGTAAAACTTTAACTGGCTAACGTTGTGATGTGCTTCCACGAAGTGGCTTGCTACTGTCGATTTTAATGATTTTGTTCTGATATTACTTTTATGTTCATTGACTCTAATTTTGAGTTTACGTTCAGTTTGGCCAACATACACTTTGCCACAAGGGCACTTCAACATGTAGATAAGATTGTTCGTGTCACACGTAGCGTTAACTTTTAATTTGATTTTATGGCCCTTCATGGGATGTGTTATTTGAGAGCTCTTGATCACGTTATGACAATTGTTGCAGTTCCAGCATGGAATTGTTCCCTTGTATGTAGTGGTCTGTGCTTCTGTTCTGTTGGGTTTGATGATCTCCCTAGGTTTTTCCCTTGTGTATGCGAATATCGGTTTTTCATCGAAAATATGGTTGAAGTCCGGTTCTAAGACCAAGATTGGCCAGTGTTTATTGATGATTCTTTTGTATGTGGTACTTTTTGTAGAGAATTTAGATATGACTGTCATGCGGTTGTGTAGGGGTTTTTCTTGTGGTGCGGTTGTGGTTCCCTGGTGATGGTTTGAGTCCTTTGTTTTGCTTGGCTTAGTACTTCGTTCGGATATTGTCTTGCTTTGAAACATAGTAGTGTTTCCTCAATGCGTTCAGTACTATTGATGGGGTCGGATACGATTCTCTTAACTCTTAGTAGTTGAGAGAACGGTAAATGTTGTTTCAGTGCTGGTTGATGAAAGCTACCATAATGCAACAAATTGTTTCTGTCAGTGCTTTTTCTGAACAAGTCCGTTACAAATCCTGTGTTCGTTTTGGTGATTCTTACGTCCAAGAATGTGATGGTTTGTTCTTGGATCTCGTATGTGAATTGTATTCTATCATCGATGAGGTTTAGTTTATCCATTTCCTTTAGTAGTTCCGTGCTTGTGCCATTCCAAAGGACAAAAATGTCGTCTATGAATCTGAGAAAAAGTTTGACTTGTGATTTCCACGCGGTGGACGTCAATATGTTTTCTTCCTCGAAGCCATTCATAAAAATATTAGCATACGCTGGAGCCGCGCAATTGCCCATCAATGTTCCAGTCTTTTGCAGATACCATTCGTTTTGCCATTTAAAATAACTATGCATGAGTGTGAATTGCAATAACTCCATTAGAAACACCTTTAGGTCATCATCATATTCCGTATTCAACAATGCTTGTTCTATGGCTTCTAGCCCTGGTTGATGGGGAATTGATGTGTATAGTGATTTAACGTCTATTGTGCACATGACGATGTTGTCACTTTCTGTGATTTCCGTTCGACTAATTTTATTGAGGAAGTCTGTGGTGTCTTTAATGAAAGTTTTCATTTTTTGCACTGATGGTTGTAGGTATCGATCTATGAATTTACCCAAAGGTTCGTGTATGCTCCCCTTCGTAGAGACGATTGGGCGTAGAGGTGGATTGGTCAGGTCTTTGTGAATTTTCGGTACCATGTACATGGTCGGGCTCTTAGGGTGAGTAGGTGTTAAGAATTTCCTGGTCTTTTCATTTATGGTTCCTTGTTCAAATGCTTTTTGTACAATGGTGTTAAGCACTCCTGAGAATTGTTCTGTTGGGTTTGTATGTAGTTTCATGTACGTGTTTTGATACGCTAAATGGCTTTCTACTTGGTTGTTGTAGTACGAGGTGTTAAGAATTACTAGGGCTCCTCCCTTGTCTGCCTTCTGGCATATTATCACAAGTCAAACTTTTTCTCAGATTCATAGACGACATTTTTGTCCTTTGGAATGGCACAAGCACGGAACTACTAAAGGAACTGGATAAACTAAACCTCATCGATGATAGAATACAATTCACATACGAGATCCAAGAACAAACCATCACATTCTTGGACGTAGGAATCACCAAAACGAACACAGGATTTGTAACGGACTTGTTCAGAAAAAGCACTGACAGAAACAATTTGTTGCATTATGGTAGCTTTCATCAACCAGCACTGAAACAACATTTACCGTTCTCTCAACTACTAAGAGTTAAGAGAATCGTATCCGACCCCATCAATAGTACTGAATGCATTGAGGAAACACTACTACGTTTCAAAGCAAGACAATATCCGAACGAAGTACTAAGCCAAGCAAAACAAAGGACTCAAACCATCACCAGGGAAGAACTACTGACACCACAAGAAAAACCCCTACACAACCGCATGACAGTCATATCTAAATTCTCTACAAAAAGTACCACATACAAAAGAATCATCAATAAACACTGGCCAATCTTGGTCTTAGAACCGGACTTCAACCATATTTTCGATGAAAAACCGATATTCGCATACACAAGGGGAAAAAACCTAGGGGAGATCATCAAACCCAACAGAACAGAAGCACAGACCATTACATACAAGGGAACAATTCCATGCTGGAACTGCAACAATTGTCATAACGTGATCAAGAGCTCTCAAATAACACATCCCATGAAGGGCCATAAAATCAAATTAAAAGTTAACGCTACGTGTGACACGAACAATCTTATCTACATGTTGAAGTGCCCTTGTGGCAAAGTGTATGTTGGCCAAACTAAACGTAAACTCAAAATTAGAGTCAATGAACATAAAAGTAACATCAGAACAAAATCATTAAAATCGACAGTAGCAAGCCACTTCGTGGAAGCACATCACAACGTTAGCCAGTTAAAGTTTTGCGCTCTTGAAGTCGTGGATCAACAAGAAGGAAGAAACAACCGGAATCACTTATTACAGCGTGAAAACTACTGGATACGACTTCTTAATTCATTAAAACCCCATGGATTAAATGATAGAATGGAATTTCAATGTTATTTATGACTACAATGATGATCACCATCATTTGTTGACCAGTGACGAGAACTGAATACCATATTCTGACTTGGTCTCCTATATCACATATTTGATACCCGCAGTTCAACTTGTTTGTTTTTATCATTATTTTTTGGTTTATTCATTAATTCCTTAATTTCTTTAACCTCACCCCTTTTAGTCATAGCATTTTAACTTTTACTATAGCATTTCATTTCACGATAAGCCACCACAACAGACCGCAGAGTCTGTTGTCTATTTCACTAGTAGTTCACTGAAACGGCCCTCGTCACGTGAGAGTCAGTAAATAACGCGCATGTCTGCCGGCTCACTTTTGCAGCAGAACGTGAAATCTCGGGTTCGCATTAACAACCTCCATGAGTAAGTACCAAGCGGACACACGCTCACATAACGTCGTTTTAAAGTAATATCTGAGCACTTCGATATTGAAATGATTTCAACGGGCATCGCCCTCTGTATAGGGGATGTAACGGTTGTAACTTTATTGCACACGTGTTTTTCATTTTATTCATTCCAGGCAAGTAACGGCCGCTTATCGTACCCGTGTTGTGGAGTAATGGCACCGATAGAATTGTTCTGAGCACTTATCACTTCAGTAAACACGCGTCTTTTGTTCCCTTTTGTTTCTTTAAGGCACGTAACGGCATTTTATTGAACTGGTGTCACTCATCCTAATCCTTTACTTCATTGAGCCGAGGAATGCAAACGGCATCCATAGAATTCACTCGAGCACTTGATTTATTTGTTAACTGCACGTAGTTTTCACGCTATGCAAGCATGTTTCACACATATAACAGTAAGAGTTGTGCTATATTCTTCATGTATTGGTGATTGAGAGATGCATTTAATTATTTCACAGATAGTCCCCAGATGAAGGCCTCATAAGCCGAAATGCATTGGGACCAATTGAATGTAATCGATTTCACGCCTATGAACGTAATGATGATTGAATTACATTCAAGGAAATAAAAATGAATCAAACAAACAGTATGAAGGAATAACTACTAGTCATTATTACTTCAACCAGCTACGGAAAAAAACTGTGGTGTTTAACCGATTAACCCCCAGGAGGGGGGCCCAATACTGTGCCCTGGGGACACTCCTCACAGTCGTGGGAGTGCATCCATGCCCAGCAATCTATCACTCTTGTACAGAGAGTGACACCCAGGAGGCACGTTATAACCAAAATTATATCAGGAGCTCATCTTGAGGCAGTGCACGCACTACACTTTTCTTTTTTTCAACAAATCAAATGTGTCATGACAGTGCCGAGAGGTAACGGTGTGAGTCAAAATGCAAACACTTGAGCGAACTAAGTGCCATAAGAGCACCTATGCTCTGTGACAATCTCAGACATAGGTCTAGGTGACGGGCGCTTGGCGATATTTCTCTTACCTTGCCAGTAGAGTCACGACGAAGAATTATTTGCAGACCTGATTGTCAGGAAAACCGTGGTCGGTTAAATCAAGCGTCAACCGCGTGATGACGTCATGCGCTATGAGCTATGCATACATTTGCATCAAGGGGGCATATCATTGGTGGTACATGGGCATTCCCATGTTACCAAGCATGGTTTTTACGCAAAGCTGTATGCAGTAGGGAACTTGAACATGGGCCAGCACTTTAAAAGAGAGCAGCAGGGCCATATCTTGATTTGATTACTGAGCTACACTGTATGAAATAGTAGTAAATCTGCCCCTTACTTTTCGGTGCACAACTTGTTTTCACTGGAAAGCTCCATAAAGCAAAGTAGCGCTTTGTGCTGCTTTGCTTTAGTTTTAGTTTGCGTCAAGGGGTCATCCCACATGGCTGTTCCCTCTCTAATACAATTTTTTCTTCATGCAAAGCCCTCTCTATACCAATACTAGATAGGGCTTTGCGCCAAAAATGTACACCTCCTCGAGGCAAGCACTAAGTAGGAGAAATGTTATTATTTCTCCAAACTTTTCAAATTTGCATTTCTGCTGCACTCCAGTGCACACATACAAAGTGTTAAAAGTTTTCAAGTTAGCCTAACCATAGGCCCAGATTTACTAACATTTTGCGTTGTGGTTTGTAGCGCAGACGCAAAGCAAACGGGATTTACAATGCCACTCAAACCCCAAATTACGCAGCTTTCTAAAAGAAAAAAAAATACAAGTAACTCAAGACAGTACATATACCCTGCATCAGGAAGGCGTTACATGGGTGGTGCATCTGCATTTTGGTTCATCCACCCATGATTTTTAACACAAACCCAGATTTACTAAAGTCTTTAATCCTGGGTTTGCACCAAAATGGTGCACCAGTCTTAGGCTGTCATGACGAGGAGAAACATCTTTATTTCTCCTTGCTACTTCCTCTTTGCATGTGTCCTGCATTCTGCAGCACAGATACAAAGAGGAATAAACTTTTAAGAATAGATTTGTTTAGGAAGGTATAACTTCCTGCACAAAAACTATTCTAACCAAAACATAGGCCCCCTTACATTGTGGCACAAAAGTGCCTGCAGTCGGCTGTCACAAGTGCCTAAGCACAAGAGAGAGCAGAAATGTGCCATATGTTGCTAAATATGGTGCATTTCTGCTCTCTCCTTTTTACCCAATGCAACACAGTAAGTTCCCTTGCTGCATGAAAATGTAGTAGATCTGGGCCATAGTGTTTAGCATCGGAAGGGCATCCTTTTAGTACATAACCTACGCTAGACTTAGACAAACACCTTTATACTATGATGCAAAGGTGTGTGCGTGGCACTAAGCAGACTAATTGTTCACCAGTGGATGGAAAGAGAGCAGCAGTGCCATATCGTTGTAGCTATGGTGCTGTCCTGCTCTCTCCCTTTCACGCAACTCAGCACAGCGCAGCAACTTTGATTTCTTCACTGCGTGAACTAATAGTAAATTTCCCCCTGTTTCCATTACTTATTCTATTAAATGCTGCATTCTGCCCAGTCAAAGTGCTCCTCTCATCTCATGTAAACACTGGCTTAAGGAATGTGCATTTCGGGTGCTGTTGTTCCTGTTGTACTGTGTCATGCATATGCTTTTTTTATTTTGACAGAACCTGTTTTGGGGTGATTGGGTGAATTCTTGGGCCTTGTAGCTCTCTGCCTTTCTGGGTTTTAATTTATTCTGCCTCTTCCACCTTTTTTCTACCCCATCCTCTGTTCCTCCTGTGTGCCATCTTCAGATCAGCCTCACAAGGGGATACAGCTTAGTACCTGAACTGCCCCTGTACTCCCAAACCATCTTCTCTACTGAACCCCAGTGAGTAATGAAATTATGGGCATAAGAAATGTGTATTATGGGTGCTGCAGACTTGTATACAGCACATATTCTTCCCGCACACTGCTCCTTTCCTGAATTTCCTGGTCCTTCTTAACCTGCCCTCTCACCAATAATGATCTGATGGGCAAAGCAGGGTTTTTACTGAGCAGGGCAAGACAGATGTAGTTCAGGGCCCACAAATAGAGGTCAGAATGAGAGAATCAGGGCTGAAGTTCCTCCACCCTTGGATCCAAAACCTAGACAATGTTGCAGTCAGCAATTCACAAACTTCTATGTACTAACACACACAGCAGAATTTGAAAGCACTACGAGGCCCTACTAATGGTGCAACTACACCACGCAAATGTTGGTAACATACATAACATCTCACAGTTAACGGTGTCCCGCTTTTCTTCTGGCAATTCCACCTATGTTTCCACACCTGGCCAGTTGCAGTGTATTCTATTTTCACACTGTGGAATTGCAGCTAATTTGTTTCTGATAAGAAGCTGCCACTCATTACGTTGAGGCAACCAAGTAATTATCATGTCTTTACCTAGAGGACAATTTAATGTGAACCAGGAATAAGAAAACCAATGTGACAAACTGCATAACATCACAAATACAATTTCCAGAACTATTACAGAAATGTTGAGTCTGACCAATCCAAGCTGCATAGGGTATCCTAGAATGTGTGGTCTACATGGGAATTATTTTTAACCTTTGCACATATCAGTATAATATGGCAGAATCACCAATGTCCTGGTTACGTCGCAGTAATCTTCATTCTCCTAATACTAATGGTCCTCGTCAAAATCATCAATTGTGAGGTAAGCCTACCTCCAGAGAGGAAGAACTCAGGAGGACGTTGAAAAGACAGACCACCTCCACTCTCCTGGGTGCTACAAAAGGGATGACTTCCCAGCACATGCCCTGACTAATTCTAGATAAATCGAAAGCTGGCGTCAAGGAATGGTGGGCTTATTGTAATGTCTGTGATGAGGATGAGTAGGATTAGGAGTGATGAAGAGTACAAATAAGTAATCAAAACATTACCTCTACATCCCTCATGCTCATCATTACAGAAGGTAAAACAAAGCCAAAAAGTAGCCTTCAGCCTATAACATAAGATAATATGCATACAGTATATTACTTAGTAATGAAAAACCCAATGAATAATTTATTGGTGACATAAACAATTTAAGGCAGGGCAGAACATTGTATGCCCAGTCGAAAAGAGCAACCTTCAGACTATAGATTTTGTAGCCTACACTATTGTGCAAAGGTGTGGGAAGAGACCAAAGTCAAATTTCACATTAAGGAACACATTAAGGAAAACCCTGGAGTTTCACCAAGGAGGTAACTACACCCCTTGTGTATCTATTCAGGAGGTTCTCAGGGAAAAAGAGTAGAAGCCAAGGAGTAGGCTAAAGCAATTGTAGAACAAATCTAAGGACCATTGGCTAATGAAGAATCCTTCACCCCTTTCAAACTCTTATAAAACTTTCCAAAAGTTACCAAAAAAGTATCAGATAACACTTTTAGAACATACACCATTTGAATGTAAGGCTTTCCCACCCAGAGAAGAAGTGGGAAAGTGAAAAAGACAGACAAAACAATCTCTTTATCTTTATGAAATAAGGTTGCAATCTTGGGGAGAACTTCAAGATCTGGACAAAGTACAATACCATTCTCAGGAATTTTCAGGAAGGCAGGTATGCACAATAAAGAAAACCAAGATCACCAATTCCGACAAGCTGAAGAGATTAAAATCCAGAAAAACAAACTTAATTGTCAGACATTTAAGATCAACTGAATATAAAGGTTCAAGAGGGGGTACCAGAATTGATTCTGAGACCAGATGCAAGACCCAAGGAGAAGAAGAAAGCCTAAACATTAGAACAAGAGAAGAAAAACCATTCAGGACATGGGAAACCAGAACCTCCTCGTCACCCAAACTGACCCAAGGATCTTGAAACGGTCAAATAGCTGCCCATCATGTTCTTAGGATGGGGATAGCAAGATTCTCCTGAAAACCCTCCAAGCAAAACAGTAATACAGAAAGGAGTATACATTGAATAGAGGAGAGAGTGTGAGTAGCACACCAATATTGGAAGGATTTTCAATGCCAAGAATAGGATTTTGAAGGTGAGGGGGCATCTAGATTTCTGATTGAAGTGGCCCTGTAAGGATGTTTTGTGAGTCTGGTGTTCTGAAAATCGATTCTTTCGAACTCCACACTCAGAAAGAGAGGCAGACACCCTAATCAAAAACACACCTGGAAGCTGAGGAGAAAGAAAAACAGAGGGAGTTTCCAAACTGAAATATTGGATATAGGAAAAAAGGGGGAACTGGGAAATGCTTAGCAAGAAAGGAAGCACAGTCAACATCCAATGCTTCCTCTCGATTTCAAAGAAGTGTCTGAGGGATCAATGGTAAAGGAGGAAAGGCACAGAGTAGATGATGAAGCCAAAGGAACATTAAAAGCATCCACCTTCCAAGGCACTGGCGAGGGATAGTGGAAGCAAAACATGGGCAGTTGGGCATTATCTTGGGAGGCACACAAATCTACAAAAGTCCCCTAAAACTTCCGCATATTATCTTGAAGATTGATGGGCATTTGCACATGTCTTGAGAGATGGAAATATCCTGCTTAATCTGTTCATCTGTCTGACCCTGATGTGAGAAGCCTTTAAAGAGAGAAGATGTGATGTTGCCCAAACTTCTTAATGTAGGGGGTACTAGACAGAGAGAACTTGATTGAGGTCCTACTTGTCAGTTCAAATAAGCACAGTCACTGTGTTGCCTTTGCTAGAACATTTTGTCCCTTCATTTGATGTTGGAAGTGACAGAGATCGATGTATTGCAGACAGATCCCTTCAGTTTGAAGAGCGCCAGCGTCCTATCAATGGCCATCATCCTTGAGCTGACAGTGTCTCTGAAGTGGCATCCCATCCTAAGGAACTGACTTCCTTTGTTGGCACCATCGGAAAACCTGCATGAAGTGGAAAACCTCTCATTAAAGATTCTTCGATAAACTAACAGTGCAGAGGATGTACAGAACTTGCCACAGTAACCAACAGGTCTTAGTTCTGTGGCTCCGGATTCCAATGATGTAGAATATGAAGTTGAAGTAGGTGGAGATGCAAATCTACCCAAGAAACTGCAAATATGCTTGAGACCATGTGTGCCTCGACTTTCTAGAACAGTCTGGCTCTAGCTTGAATGAGAGATAGTAAATATGTTAGTGTGGTCCTTAATCTTTCTGCTCCAAATACAGGCCAATAAAAAATATCTAGGTCTGTGCAGAAATGGGCTCCAATGAAACTTCTGTTTCGAGTTGGCTCTGTCTGACATTTTAACAGATTCAAGAAAAATCCAGATAAAGGAACATATTCCAACTCTAAAGACGGGGAAGGGAAACAATGGGAGCCACCATCTTGACAAAGGCACTTATAACAGAGTAAAGTCCAAATGGCAAGACCCAGTATTTTTGGTGACATACAGCTATGGAATATGAAGGTAGGCATCCAGGAGAATGATTGTTACTGTGAATGCTCCCTTCAGAATTTTTCTCCATAGGGTCTTCACTTTGAAGGGAATCTTCCTTGCCCATAGATTGACTTCTCTGATACTGATGATCATCTGGAACCCCTCTGTTGACTTGGGAACCAGAAAGTCTATTTAGTAGTCTTGAGTCCCTTGTTCCTCTCTGAGTACATGAACTTTCGCTTGCTTTTGTAACGTGAAATGGACGATTTGAAGCATGGAAGGAGAATGTGCTCATGCAGTACGCATGGGCCAAGAATCTGTACTAATACTGAAAAACTTGATTTGATGTCTGTTGCTCATTCCCTTAAAGAACTCAAGCGTCTGATGTAGATTTACACAGCTGTCCATGAAATGCTACATCTGACTTCCAACTGGCCAGTCGGAGTCATTCTGGCATTGTCAGGAAAGTCATATTTTTGCCAGAGAGGAAGGTTTTCTTTCTTGTTTGGAACAACCAGAAAAAACCCTTATTGTGTGTATTTGAAAGTGGAGGTAGATGTCTTGAGGATGAGTATCAGAAGGATGTGAGAACTGCCTAATGTGAGGTGTTAACAGCAACTGTTTTGCTTGTATGTAGTATAGTGCAGATTGATCACAGAGTAAGTAACAAGCACTAATATTGACAACTAATTGGCACTCCCTCATTCTCAGGAGGAAGGAAAGGTGCTTTAAAAATCAAACTGGTAATTTGCTACTCACGCCCCCACCCCCAACATCATGTGTGCTAACCCACTAAGCTTCATATTTGGAGACATGTACACATATGTGCAGGGTCAAACATAGAAATGCTGAATGTCCTTATGGACAGACTGAAAACATGTGTTTGGTCAACAAACACATAGGAGAGCCTTCCTGGATCTGCGTGTGTTTATAAATATTTCACAAGAATGTTGTCCTGCCCCAGAAAGAATTGTGTGCAAATTTGCAAAATGTGTTATCTTCAAATAACTCTGTGAAAAACGGTTCTAATATGCTTCATAATAAAAGGTGCTTTTTAGTTTTAAATGCACTAAATCCCCTTTCAAAGATCACTGATAGTAGCCTAGAAAGTGGCAATTCCCCCAAAAATCGCATTTGTTGCAATCTTATCAGTTTCGTCCACTATGTTTACAAATCCCAGTTTATTGCTCCATTTTGTCATATTGGCTCTGAGGTAGCTCTGCCCCATTACTTTAAGTGTTACAGCCACCTCTTGCTTGATGTTTAGCCCCGCCCACTTGCTTAAAGTGTTAGCCCCCCACCGCCCCCCCAAACACACACACAGTTCAGGTCTAGTTGCGCACTTGGTGCAAATGCACCTTAATTATGACATGTGTGGAATAATGTCATTCTGAGTATTTCGTGTAACAAGGCAAAGCAAAATTTGTGGCATTACACAACAGCTAAAACGTGAGTGTAACTAACAGGTTCAATTAACCTGTGACGACATCAGGAAGGGAGGAGGGATGTCCACACCACTGTTGAGCATATGATGCATCCCATCTGGGCTTACCACAACGTTACCTGTCCTTCAGAATGAAAATTCCAGCTCCATTCCTCATACATGACTATGGATCTGTTATGTTATCCTTCCGAGTGCCTTGGAAACAGTAATCACTCCGCTGTTCTACCAGGGGAGCTGAAGTCAGAAACATCCCTCCGTGACTTCAGCATGTGGGCGGAGCTTGGAAGTCCATGCAGATGAGGTCACCCCAACAGTGAACAGTCTATTAATCTTGTCCTGCCAGTCTTTGCGTGCTCCAATTTACAGTAAATCAGGTTCTGGAGAGTTTCTCTGCAGGACCCACGCTACAAGCAGAGATGCCTCACTCTTGCTACAATGCCTGGGCACACATCCAGTCCAATTACAACCACAGGCGTTCCTCTTCAACATCAGTTGTGTTAAATTTAATCTCCAGGGGCACAATCCAGATATTCGAATGTTGAATACCTCACATAAAATGAAATCTGGGAATTGTACACAAATTACTCAAGAATTCTTAGATGTGATGGGAAGACAAGCCCACACGCTGAACCTCTGGGATGCAAGTCTGCCAGAATCCCGCCTAAAGGGCTTCTTTTTTTGACCGAGAGTCCCAAGTTGCCGTATAGATATGGTCATAAATTCTTCACGGGGTTCACGGCTGTAGTACAGAGATTGATTTCTGTAAGATTGTGAACAACAGTGGAGGTAACTACAGTGGTGTAGCTTCAGGGCGGTGTTTGGTGTATTACACCAACCCCAAATAAATGCATTCTTGACTTTGTAGTTGGGTTCGGGGACCAGGGTTGGGTTTGCTATGTCTGTGTCCGGTTTTCTGTCAATAATAAAATACAAAGCAGTGACCCTTTGATGTAAAACAGAAGAGGGAGGGAGAGAGTGAGACTGAAAGAGATATACCTGGTGGCCGAATTTCAAAATGTGGAATCAGATAACTTGGAATCAATACCGGCTTCCCTACTTTTTCACATTGTGTGAGCCTAGATAAACATTTTATTTCACACAGCCTCCTTCATCCTTATTATTACATATATGAGAGCTCTTTAAAACTTGAGTTCAGGATGTGCACTGTATAAGCACCTCTTATGTTTCATTTAGTAGATTATAATGTTGCTCCACCTATAATATGAATCTAGGCTACATTTAGGGTTTACATTATTACCGACTTGCCTATTGGTTCACTAATGGGATTGTCGGAGGGGGTGAGCTGTTAATGTTTCTAAGTTCATGTTTAAAATCTAACACTTGTAATAAATGTCTGTTTATCCAGTGATATAATCTGATGTACTACAGTCTAACAATTCCATATGTTAAAGAAATACACTTTTTTGAATTTTGAAGAGTCTGTCTCACATTTTTACATTTGTTACATAATATACTTGTCAAAATGCTTCCTGGCTTGGCTCAGGCACAGACTCTTAGAGCCAAGCCAGACACATGACTTGGTTCGCCATATTAATTTGCCTGCGTGCCCTCCCACTGTGCCCCTCTAGACAAAGGCCTACCCAATGTAAACCAGTACTGACCCTACTCCTCCTAGGAACAGTCCATTCTAAACCTTGTTCATCTTACCCCTTCACCCTGCGGCCCACTGGTTTTGTAGTTTGGAAATTTGAGATTCACATCCCCTCGAATCTCACTAACTAAGCTATGCCCCTATGTAAGTATGCCAGTTACTGTGAGATTTAATTTTATTGCAAGACCAGAGGCTCCTATTATGCTTTCAATTCTTGCTTTATTTTAAGAGCAGCAGTCAAGATAACTAAGAAAAACTACAAATCCCATTAGACTGGGGGAACACAGCCAATGGGAACAAAAACATAGTACAAATGAATAGCCAATCGGACCATAGCAACATCTATAATACCTACACTGACTGCGAACAGCCCTCTTTTCTTGCTGCTCACAGTTAAGATAAGTATTTATATATTGTTTTCTCTACATAATGTTTGTTGATGGCTTACTTCATTTAAAACATATTTCTTATTTATTTGCTTTCCCTGTGTCTATTTTCCGCCCAGTCGGCACGTTGCAGCATTGTTCTTACAGCACGTGGCTCCTCACTCTCACACAGGCTCTCTGACATGTTCTCGAATTGTGGTAGCCATTTTGTGGCAGCCCAAGACGCACACTTCATATTTCCGACATCCTGCCCAGTATTGTGCAGCTAAACGCTCCGGGTTTTTAGGTCTCGCCCTGAAGCCAGCGCTGCGCTCTGGGCGAGACATTTTGTAAGTGGGCTTTCAGAAATGCGACCACATTTTTTTGGGCTTGCCTAGAGCGTGCGGGTACGCGCACAATGACGAGCAGAGGCGCCATATGGCTTTCCTCTCTCGTCACGGTGCGCGCACATCGCACACCACTCGCCAGCCTGCTTGCACGTGCACAGCTGCTGCTCGCACTCCCTCCTCCCTTCTCCCCCTCCCTTTTCGTGAGCTTTGATCAAGCTCCTCTGCTGCTGGCATTCCCCCCTCCCTTCTCGCCCAGCCCTTCTTGTCTAACTTTCTCTCTCTCTCGCCTGCCTCTGCTGCTGGCATTCCCCCTCCCTTCTCGCTCAGCCCTTCTTGTCTAACTTTCTCTCTCTCTCGCCTGCATTGGGTCGAAATCTGATTATGAAAAACAAGCACTGGTCGCCCAAAACGAGTTCCGTGCCCACCACCCTCGCATGAAGAACTGGCTCCGCTATGGCTGAAATGTGCCCCTTTCCCTGTGTCCGGTTTCTCTGCAGTGCTACGACGTGAAAACTACGGCGCTTTTCTCCCGGGAAGAAAATGAACTGTTTTCGTGCTGTGGTTTTGGATAAGACAGGATGCCCCTGGCCTCAGTGGTGCTGGAGCACTTCTGAGAGTGGGTCGTGCTGTGACCACTGGTAACAGCTCACTAAAAGCAGGGGTTTGAGAAATATCTACTCCGTAGCGAGTGAGTAGGCAGAGGAGTCACACTACTCCCCTGTTGAAGACTGTTTCCAAAAGGCTGATGGATCGAAACATGGGCACCCGTGGTGCATTTTGGAGCATATTTTCCTAAAGATATTGGTAAAACTACACTTGAGTGTGTAGTACAGTTGTGCCTCGTCATTTGTGCAAACCACACTTTTTTAAGTACAGCGTCTCATGTCTGCAATGCCCTTGCTGCAATAAAAGTGTTCAATGTAAAGTGCCCGGCTTCTCCTTCAAATTAGGTGTGTGCAGTATCAAATGCCCGAAATTAATAAAGCATAACCGGATACGCACTGTGAACGAACGTGGGCATTTCAGGATGAGATGAAAGCACACATCTGACATGGGACTTAACAGTGGTTTGTTGGAAACAGTTCCAGCCTCTGACTGCCTAAAAGTATGTCACTTGCTGCAAAAAAAAAAAACTACAATAAATGCTTGTTTATTGCTCATTCTCCTGCCAAACTCTCTGCGAATTAACCTCTCTCTTTACCTCTCCCTCTCTCTCTCTACCTCTCCCTCTCTACCTCACTGCCACTCTATCTCTGCCTCTACCCCTCTATCTCTCTACCTCTCTCTCTCTACCTCTCTCTCTCTACCTCTCTCTACACCTCTCTACCTCTCTCTCTCTACCTCCCCCTCTCTCCACCTCTCTCCCTCTCTCTCTCTACCTCTCTACCTCTCTCTCTCTCTACCTCTCTACCTCTCTCTCTCTCTACCTCTCTACCTCTCTCTCTCTCTCTACCTCTCTCTCTCTACCTCTCTCTCTCTCTACCTCTCTCTCTCTACCTCTCTCTCTCTACCTCTCTACCTCACTACCTCTCTACCATCTCCTTCTACCTCTCTACTCTCTACCTATCTCTCTACCTCTCTCTCTCTACCTCTCTCTCTCTACCTCGCTCTCTACCTCTCTCTCTCTACCTCACTGCCACTCTACCTCTGCCTCTACCCCTACCCCTCTATCTCTCTACCTCTCTCTCTCTACCTCACCCTCTTTCCACCTCTCTAACTCTCTAACTCTCTCTCTCTCTACCTCTCTCTCTCTCTACCTCTCTCTCTACCTCTCTACCTCTCTCTCTCCACCTCTCTACCTCTCTCTCTCTACCTCTCTCTCTATACCTCTCTCTACCTCTCTCTCTCTACCTCTCCCTCTCTCCACCTCTCTCTCTCTACCTCTCTCTCTCTACCTCGCTGCCTCTCTCTCTACCTCACTACCACTCTACCATCTCCTTCTACCTCTCTAACTCTCTACCTCTCTCTCTCTCTACCTCTCTCTCTCTCCCTCTACCTCTCTCTCTATCTCTCTCCCTCTCTCTCTCTACCTCTCTACCTCTCTACCTCTCTCTACCTCTCTACCTCTCTCTCTCTACCTCTCTCTCTCTCTACCTCTCTCTCTCTCTACCTCTCTCCCTCTCTCTCTCTACCTCTCTCTCTCTCTACCTCTCTCCACCTCTCTACCTCTCTCTCTCTACCCCTCTCTCTCTACCCCTCTCTCTCTACCTCTCTCTCCCTACCTCTCTGTCTCTACCTCTCTCTCTACCTCTCTCTCTACCTCTCTCTCTACCTCTCTACCTCTCTACCATCTCCTTCTACCTCTCTAACTCTCTACCTATCTCTCTACCGTCTCCTTCTACCTCTCTAACTCTCTACCTATCTCTCTACCTCTCTCTCTCTCTCCCTCTACCTCTCCCTCTCCCTCTACCTCTCCCTCTACCTCTCTCTCTACCTCTCTCCACCTCTCTACCTCTCTCTCTCTACCTCTCTCTCTCTACCTCTCTCTCTCTACCTCTCTCTCTCTCTCTACCTCACTGCCACTCTACCTCTCCCTCTACCCCTCTATCTCTCTAACTCTCTCTCTACCTCTCCCTCTCTCCACCTCTCTAACTCTCTCTCTCTACTTCTCTACCTCTCTCTCTCTACCTCTCTCTCTACCTCACTACCACTCTACCATCTCCTTCTACCTCTCTAACTCTCTACCTGTCTCTCTCTACCTCTCTCTCTACCTCTCTCTCTACCTCTCTCTCTACCTCTCTACCTCTCTCTCTCTCTACCTCTCTCTCTACCTCTCTCTCTCTCTACCTCTCTCTCTCTACCTCTCTACCATCTCCTTCTACCTCTCTAACTCTCTACCTATCTCTCTACCTATCTCTCTACCTCTCTCTCTCTACCTCTCTCTCTCTACCTCTCTCTCTCTACCTCACTGCCACTCTACCTCTGCCTCTACCCCTACCCCTCTATCTCTCTACCTCTCTCTCTCTACCTCTCCCTCTCTCCACCTCTCTAACTCTCTCTCTCTACCTCTCTCTCTCTACCTCTCTCTCTACCTCTCTACCTCGCTCTCTCTACCTCTCCCTCTCTCCACCTCTCTACCTCTCTCTCTCTACCTCTCTCTACCTCTCTCTCTCTACCTCTCTCTACCTCTCTACCTCTCTCTCTACCTCACTACCACTCTACCATCTCCTTCTACCTCTCTAACTCTCTACCTCTCTCTCTCTCTCTCTCCCTCTACCTCTCCCTCTACCTCTCCCTCTCCCTCTAACTCTCTCCCTCTCTCTCTCTACCTCTCTACCTCTCTCTCTCTCTCTCTACCTCTCTCTCTCTACCTCTCTCCCTCTCTACCTCTCCCTCTACCTCTCTCTCTACCTCTCCCCACCTCTCTACCTCTCTCTCTCTACCTCTCTCTCTCTACCTCTCTCTCTCTACCTCTCTCTCTCAACCTCTCTCTCAACCTCTCTCTCTCTACCTCTCTCTCTCTACCTCTCTACCTCTCTCTCTACCCCTCTCTCTCTACCTCTCTCTACCTCTCTACCTCACTACCTCGCTACCATCTCCTTCTACCTCTCTAACTCTCTACCTATCTCTCTACCTCTCTCTACCTCTCCCTCTACCTCTCTCTCTACCTCTCTCTCTACCTCTCTCTCTACCTCTCTCTCTCTACCTCTCTCTCTCTACCTCTCTCTCTCTACCTCTCTCTCTACTTCTCTCTCTACCTCTCTCTACCTCTCCCTCTCTCCACCTCTCTACCTCTCTCTCTCTACCTCTCCCTCTCTCCACCTCCCTAACTCTCTCTCTCTACCTCTCTCTCTCAACCTCTCTCTACCTCTCTACCTCTCTCTCTACCTCACTACCACTCTACCATCTCCTTCTACCTCTCTAACTCTCTACCTATCTCTCTCTACCTCTCTCTCTCTCACCTCTCGCTCTACCTCTCCCTCTACCTCTCCCTCTACCTCTCCCTCTACCTCTCCCTCTCTCTCTCTCTCTCTCTCTCTCTCTCTCTCTCTACCTCTCTACCTCTCTCTCTCTCTACCTCTCTCTCTCTACCTCTCTCTCTCTACCTCTCTCTCTCTACCTCTCTCTCTCTCTACCTCTCTCTCTCTACCTCTCTCCCTCTCTACCTCTCTCCCTCTCTACCTCTCTCTCTCTCTCTACCTCTCTCTCTACATCTCTCTCTCTACCTCTTTACCTCTCTCTACCTCTCCCTCTACCTCTCTCTATACCTCTCTACCTCTCTCTCTACCTCTCTCTCTCTACCTCTCTACCTCTCTCTACCTCTCTACCTCTCCCTCTACCTCTCTCCCTCTACCTCTCGCCCTCTCTCTATCTACCTCTCTACCCCTCTCTCTCTACCTCTCTACCTCTCTCTCTCTCTACCTCTCTCTCTCTCTACCTCGCTCTCTCTCTACCTCTCTCTCTTTACCTCTCTACCTCTCTCTCTCTACCACTCTACCTATCTCTCTCTACCTCTCTCTCTACCTCTCCCTCTCTCTCTCTACCTCTCCCTCTCTACCTCACTGCCACTCTACCTCTGCCTCTACCCCTCTATCTCTCTACCCCTCTCTCTCTAACTCTCTCTATCTACCTCTCTCTCTACCTCTCTCTCTACCTCTCCCTCTCTCCACCTCTCTCCCTCTCTCTCTCTACCTCTCTACCTCTCTCTCTCTCTACCTCTCTACCTCTCTCTCTCTCTCTCTCTCTCTACCTCTCTCTCTCTCTACCTCTCTCTCTCTACCTCTCTCTCTACCTCTCTCTCTCTCTACCTCACTACCTCTCTCTACCTCTCTCTCTCTCTACCTCTCTCTCTACCACTCTCTACCTCTACCTCTCTCTCTTTACCTCTCTACCTCTCTCTCTCTACCACTCTACCTATCTCTCCCTACCTCTCTCTCTACCTCTCCCTCTCTCTCTCTACCTCTCCCTCTCTACCTCACTGCCACTCTACCTCTGCCTCTACCCCTCTATCTCTCTACCTCTCTCTCTCTCTAACTCTCTCTCTCTACCTCTCTCTCTACCTCTCTACCTCTCTCTCTACCTCTCCCTCTCTCCACCTCTCTCCCTCTCTCTCTCTACCTCTCTACCTCTCTCTCTCTACCTCTCTCTCTCTCTACCTCTCTACCTCTCTCTCTCTCTCTCTCTCTCTCTCTCTCTCTCTCTCTCTCTCTACCTCTCTCTCTCTACTTCTCTCTCTCTACCTCTCTCTCTCTACCTCACTACCTCTCTCTACCTCTCTCTCTCTCTACCTCTCTCTCTACCACTCTCTACCTCTACCTCTCTACATCTCTTTCTCTACCTCTACCTCTCTACATCTCTTTCTCTACCTCTCTCTACCTCTCTACCTCTCTCTCTACCTCACTACCCTCTACCATCTCCTTCTACCTCTCTAACTCTCTACCTCTCTCTCTCTCTCTCCCTCTACCTCTCCCTCTACCTCTCCCTCTCCCTCTAACTCTCTCCCTCTCTCTCTGTACCTCTCTACCTCTCTCTCTCTACCTCTCTCTCTCTCTACCTCTCTCTACCTCTCTCCCTCTCTACCTCTGCCTCTACCTCTCTCTCTACCTCTCTCCACCTCTCTACCTCTCTCTCTCTACCTCTCTCTCTCTATCTCTCTCTCTCAACCTCTCTCTCGCAACCACTCTCTCTCTACCTCTCTACCTCTCTCTCTCTCTACCCCTCTCTCTCTACCTCTCTCTACCTCTCTACCTCACTACCTCTCTACCATCTCCTTCTACCTCTCCAACTCTCTACCTATCTCTCTACCTCTCTCTACCTCTCTCTCTACCTCTCTCTCTACCTCTCTCTCTACCTCTCACTCTCTACCTCTCTCTCTCTACCTCTCTCTCTACCTCTCTCTCTCTACCTCTCCCTCTCTCCACCTCCCTAACTCTCTCTCTCTACCTCTCTCTCTCAACCTCTCTCTACCTCTCTACCTCTCTCTCTACCTCACTACCACTCTACCATCTCCTTCTACCTCTCTAACTCTCTACCTATCTCTCTCTACCTGTCTCTCTCTACCTCTCCCTCTACCTCTCTCTCTCTACCTCTCCCTCTACCTCTCCCTCTACCTCTCCCTCTACCTCTCCCTCTACCTCTCTCTCTACCTCTCTCTCTCTCTCTCTACCTCTCTCTCTCTCTACCTCTCTACCTCTCTCTCTCTACCTCTCTACCTCTCTCTCTCTCTACCTCTCTCCCTCTCTACCTTTCTCCCTCTCTACCTCTCTCTCTCTCTCTACCTCTCTCCCTACCTCTCTCTCTACCTCTCTCTCTCTACCTCTCTACCTCTCTCTACCTCTCCCTCTACCTCTCTCTATACCTCTCTACCTCTCTCTCTCTCTCTCTCTCTACCTCTCTCTCTACCTCTCTACCTCTCTCTACCTCTCTACCTCTCCCTCTACCTCTCTCCCTCTACCTCTCGCCCTCTCTCTATCTACCTCTCTACCTCTCTCTCTCTACCTCTCTCTCTCTCTACCTCTCTCTCTCTCTACCTCTCTCTCTCTCTACCTCGCTCTCTCTCTACCTCTCTCTCTTTACCTCTCTACCTCTCTCTCTCTCTCTACCACTCTACCTATCTCTCTCTACCTCTCTCTCTACCTCTCCCTCTCTCTCTCTCTACCTCTCCCTCTCTACCTCACTGCCACTCTACCTCTGCCTCTACCCCTCTATCTCTCTACCTCTCTCTCTAACTCTCTCTCTCTACCTCTCTCTCTACCTCTCTACCTCTCTCTCTACCTCTCCCTCTCTCCACCTCTCTCCCTCTCTCTCTCTACCTCTTTACCTCTCTCTCTCTCTACCTCTCTACCTCTCTCTCTCTCTCTCTACCTCTCTCTCTCTCTCTCTACCTCTCTCTCTACCTCTCTCTCTACCTCTCTCTCTCTATACCTCACTACCTCTCTCTACCTCTCTCTCTCTCTACCTCTCTCTCTACCACTCTCTACCTCTACCTCTCTCTCTTTACCTCTCTACCTCTCTCTCTCTACCACTCTACCTATCTCTCTCTACCTCTCCTCTCTACCTCTCTCTCTACCTCTCTACCTCTCTCTCTACCTCTCTCTACCTCTCTACCTCTGTCCACCTATCTCTACCTCTCTACCTCTGTCCACCTCTACCTCTCTCTACCTCTGTCCACCTCTCTACCTCTCTCTACCTCTGTCCACCTCTCTACCTCTCTCTACCTCTGTCCACCTCTCTCTACCTCTGTCCACCTCTCTACCTTTCTCTACATCTCTACATCTGTCTAGCTCTCTCTCTACCTCTATACACCTCTCTACCTCTCTCTACCTCGCTACCTCTCTCTATACTTCTCTACCTCTCTCTCTACCTCTCTCAAATATAGCTACAATGTCTACGTATAATACGGTACACTAAGTGGCAGCCGCAGCCTAAAATCACTTCTTGTCCTTAAAAAAACCAATCATTACCATATCCAATATATCTCCCCTTTATGACCTTATAAGTATTTACTTCTGCAGCACAATATCCTTTCGTCAACAACATCAAATGTTGCACAGCTAAACACTTATAAGGTCCCAAAGGCGAGACCTATTGGCTATGCCAATGCTTGTTTTTTCCTCTCCTCACGCGGCTCCATATGGTTAACATTTCTCCTTCCCAAGGGTGTGGCTTTCGTCTCCGTTCTTCTTTCAACCCTGATGTTTGGGCTTGCCCAAAAGAGAGGTTTTGACTCCTCCCTCACACATGCTAGCTTCTTAACCCCTTGTTTCCCAGTTTCAATTTTCTGCACTGTTTCCCTTTCTTTCAATTATGGAGATAGATAGTTCTCCCATTTACAATGATAATAATGAGGAGGAGGATTCCCTTAAAGATAATTTAAATGATTTTATTCATAATTGTGTGGCGCACCCTGTTGCAATCTCTATGGACAAAGTCACCAAAAATATAGAAAACTCTGTGCTTAATTTAATGACCAAGACGATTCTGGTCCATTTTGCGGGGCAAAGCAGAAAGTGCAAGGCGATGGGTTCCCTCCTGTGGCTACTGTTAAGACCAAATCAGTTAATACTACTGTGTTATTTACCGGTGATATTTCTTCACTCATGGCAGAGGATGAGGTTCCTACCAGACTTCCTCTATTGAAGGGGAATAAGAAAAATGTGTAAGACAAACTAATCAAGCATAATGCTACTATACAATTGTGTTATAAATGTAAATCTAAGTCAAAGCACATGTCTTCTCCTATTTCACATATCCCCAATACAGATGACGATACGGGAGACTTAGATTCAGACAACAACAAGGTTGGGGATGTTTATTTTTGTGCCTCTCCTCCTCCCAAAAAACAAAACATTGACTTCTTATCACATGGTCCTTTTAAAGCCAAGTTGGTTATGGACTCAGAGGGTGTTCCTATGTTTGACACTGATGGAGTGAGGTTTGTAAATTACATCCTCATAAAGTCAAGCAACTCTATAATAATGTATTAATTGCATGAATTAATCAACTCCAGATACACACATCTACACAGGGGGCAAACACAATTTACATAATATACTAAATCATGTTGGCATGAGTACATATTAACTGTTTGTGCTTTGAAAAACTGTACTAATGCATGTTTATGCTGTGTTGTACATTGCACATTTTGCATGTTGTGCACGAATAATAAAAAGTCTGCTTTAAACTAATAGTTTTCGCTAGGATTTATTTAACACAGGGAATTAGTATGATGGGAGGTAAACATAATGGGTTTTATTTCCCGAATTAATATTCTTTTGTGTTTGTTTATTTTAGTACGGGATTGGGCCTGCATGAAAATGGCCTCTCGTTCAAGCCAGCATGCGGCTGGCCTAGTCGGTACGGAGTGCGCATGTGTCAAGATGGGTTGCCTGTTCGCAGACTGCTGAGTGTACCCGATGATGCAATCCGTGTGAAGGCCATGTTGACCTGTGTCTTATTGTTTATGTGCCAAGATGCGACAGCGACTGTGGGAACAGCCATCACTACGTGCAATACAAACGTGAAAGCGGATATTATAATGAACATTGTTGCTAAAGGTATAATTATGAATATTAGAATTATACAAATGCAATGGTCTTAAATCCTTCCTTTGTTAGAACTGGTTTAGGATGGATTTGTGGGGAGAACTGGATGAGACGACCCTAGTATGATTTACGACAACCTATCACAGTTCGAGTTTCTACCGATACTGCAACATTGTAAGATAGTGTATTAGGCAGAAAGGTATAATTGATGTCCCAATTGGGGGTGTGGCAGAACAAGAGCGGAGCGGGACAGATCAGATGAGAACGCAGACGAGAACCTAGAGAGAACGCAGACCAGAGCGCATAGAAAAGATCTAAGACAGAAAGAGCAGCCCTGCACAGAGAAAGAGAAACTTTAGGTACAAGAACGTTGCGGGACTGCTTGGGAGGAGACGGCGACTGAGGAGGTAGATTAAGTGGGAGATAAATTCTAATTGTTAGTATAGTAAACTTTGCTGCATCTGTCTGGTTTGACTTTGTCCTCCGAGCCTATCTCTGGGGACCTCTTGCCACAACCTCGGCCAAGGGAGTGGGTTTCCTGTTTCTTTGGTGGGTATTACCCTCCTTGATTGCTTAAAATTGCAAATATAATTTCTGCAAGTATTATGCTGTACCTTCTTTTCCCCATTCCTTTGCATGCTTTGATAGTGATGAAAATGATTCATTTTGATTACATTGCTTGATAATTTGTTCTCTTATATGCAATCTTGTATGTGCACTGACAATTTCATCACGAGCATTATTAAGATAAAATTATTAATTGAAGAAACAACTTTGTGGTTATTTAGTTAAATGTTAAACTGTTTAGTTAATCATAGTCACCATCAACTCGTCAACTAATGGTCCATCGACCAAAAGAAGAAGAAGTTGAAATTACTAATAGTCAGAATTAAATAATTGTTATTAATATGAAGTATAATGTTTAATAAAAACTGACAAATTAAACCCCCCAAATCCAGTGCCAGTCCTCGGGGATCATTTATGGGTAATGTGTGATGGGCCCCGTTGTTTGATAAAACAATTTATGCATGACGAGATTTTCTTTGATCCCTTGCTTAAGAATTTAGGGGTTGCGCTGGATCAACACCATACTTATCCATCACCCTAATTCTACTAAGTGGTTTCCCTCTACTCATGTAGGGGGTTAATTTGCTTCCAGATTGCGCTTACCACTGGACAAACAAACAAGGCTAAGCTCAGGTCTGAGTGTTCCCTGCCCTTCTCTTCCATCCAAGATTACTGCTACCCCATCTATAGATCCCTCTATGTTGACTTTATTTTCTAAGTTTGGTATGGATCCTCACAAAGGGGTTGACAAGGCCTGGTCCACCTGCCAGGACAAACTATTAGACATTGGTGAAAGCCACGCCTACCGGGTTTTTATGCCATACCCTGAATAGGCCTCACAGGAAAGGGGGCGGACTGGCAGTCATCTATCCTAACTCAATGAAGATGGTCTTTCGGTCCGCCTCAAACTCAGCCTGTGAAGCTCTATCTTTTAATCTTACCCTATCACACCATCACACCTTTAAAGGTATCTTACTTTATAGACCACCAGGAGCCAGGAATACCTTTAATACATCTATTAGTATTCTGCTGGAAGAGAGCATCTGTAAAGATGCTTATACTATCCTCAGGGATTTTAATTATTGTCTCGGGGTTCCTTCGGAACCGGACACAGTGTTCCTCATGGATATGATGAAGAGCGTAGACCTCCAGCAGCATGTAACTGGCCCAACTCATGTGGCGGGACATACCCTGAATGGGATTTTTTCGAACCATCCGGGTCTCCGGTTCACTGGGGTACTGCCTCTTGTTTGGACAGACCACGCCGCTGTTCTATTTGAGATTTCTCTAAAGGACCAGCGCACAAGTGGGGCACGCATCAAGAGGCAGGTAGTGGTCAGAGCTTGGAACAAAGTGGATGGAAATGCTTTTCAGACTCTCCTTAAGTCAACCACAGACCAAAGGTGTGTGGGGCCGGAGGAAGGGACTATTGCATACACGGAATGGTTGGAGAGAGCTTGCGGCAATCTAGCTCCGGTAAAAACCCTCTTTCCCAGAAGAGCACTCCCCTCCGCTCCATGGTTTACGAATGAACTAAGATATGAAAAACTCAAATGTAAACGACTCGAACGGAGATGGAGGAAAGAATATATGGAAACAGAGAAGAAGGCTTATAAAAGTAGCCTTGTGAACTATAAACAACTCCTGTTTACGGCCAAACAAAGGTTCTTCGCCAACCAAATTGACTTGGCAAAAAACTCGACAAAAGAGCTCTTTAGGACTGTTTCCAGTTTGGCTTCACCACACCCAGCTAAGGTTCAGTCGAGTCAGGAACTCTGAGAGGACTTAGCTAAATTCTTCCTGAATAAAGTGGAGACCATCTTTTCGGTGTTCAACGATCCAAATGCAGCGGGGTGGGCCACAGCTAAAGAGGAACATAATTCTCTTACTGTGTTCCCCTATACTTTGGACAAGTTCGAGCCACTATCAATGGATAAAACTCGCAGCCTGCTCATGGCAGTTAGTTCGGGGTCACCTTATGACCCATGCCCGGCTGAATGGGCTAAATTAGCCTTGGAACCAGTAACCCTTGCACTTCTGCCTATTTTTAACGCAATGTTTGAAACAGGATACTTTCCCAAATTATGGAAGGTGGCTTCGATTCTGCCCCTCCTGAAAAAGCCCAGTCTGGATTCTAAGGACCCCAATAGCTTCCGTCCGATCTCGAGGCTCCCTTTACCTCCCAAAATGATAGAAAAAACTATGAACACACAACTTAGTGCTTTGGATCCCACCCAGTATGGTTTTAGAGAGGGACATAGTACGGAGTCAGCCCTCATCAAAGCCACGGATGAGATCAGGAAGGCAGTGGATCAAGGTGGGAAGGCCGCCTTGATCCTACTGGATCTCTCTGCGGCCTTTGACACGGTCCATCATGATCGCTTGATGGACCGGTTAAGGGCATGTGGGATCCAGGGGCAAGCATGGAAACTCCTTCAGTCATTTTTAACAGACAGAGTACAAATTGTATCCCTGGGAGATTTCCAATCAAAACCCTTCGTCTTACCATGTGGTGTCCCTCAAGGGTCATCGTTGAGCCCCACATTGTTTAATGTATATGTCTCATCTTTGGCTCCCATCATCAGTACGTTTGGTTTTGGTCTCACCTCCTATGCGGACGATACCCAAATTGTGGTGTCTCTGCTTCCAGGACAGGAGGTGGGTATAGATAGGCACTTCCTGGACTGTATGGAATCTGTGGGCAGTTGGATGGCAAAAAATTGCCTAAAACTGAATGCAGGCAAGACGGAAGTGATACTATTTGGGAATGACGCCAACTTTTGGACCCCAAACTGGTGGCCGACTTCTATGGGCCCTCTCCCTATACCCGTGAAAAAGTGAAAAACCTGGGAGTAATAGTAGACGAGAGACTGAATTTTGGGGACCAAGTAAACGCAGTTTCCTCCTCAACAGCATATTACCATAAAACAGTGAAAAAAATACTACCGTTTCTACCAGCGGACAGCAGGCAAACGGTGGTTACCGCACTAGTCCTATTGAGGCTGGATTATTGTAACAGTCTCTATTTAAACATCCTGGAACGTTTTATGAACAAACTTCAAAGGCTACAAAATGCGGCGGCAAGGCTACTCACGGGAACACCTAAGTTTGCCCCAATTTCTAAAGGAATTAAAAACTACATTGGCTCCCGGTGAGGAACCGAGTGCGTTTTAAGTCCCTGTGTATTGTTTTTAAAGCACTCCAAGGAGTAGGACCGGACTACCTACAAAAACAGTTTAAATGGTACATACCGAAAAGAAATTTACGTTCGCTTGGAGCTAAGCTTGTTAGTGTCCCAGATACAAAAAAGGCGACGTGGGGTGACCGAGGTTTCGTTTTTGGGGCAGCCAAAGCCTGGAACGACCTCCCGGTTCACCTTAGAAACACAACAGACTTGTTAGCTTTTACGAAGGGGCTGAAAACATGGTTGCTTGATAAGTAATTCTGCCGGTGCCACGCTAGCATGACGGATAGGTAACTAGCGCCAGGACACCCTTGGGTAATCGTGCACTTAATAAATATCCGTAACATAACATAACACTGTTGGTCTGTTATAACGAATTTTTGATTTAGCGGATAATTCTCCTATTAACCCTGACAACCTATCTCTTTGGGTAAAACAAGCTTTTTGTATGCTTGGGAACGCAAACTCTGCGATTACGCATAAACGCAAAAAAGGACTGTTGTAAAAACCCGACCCGAAACTTGTCAGCCTTGCCCCTATAGAGCCTGGTATAAAGGCAAATGGTCTATTATTTGGAGAATCTTTCATTAAAGAACTAAGCAAATATGTGTCAACTTTTGCTTCACTGCACAAAGCCCAAGAATCCTTATAGAACGTTTTCTCACAATGTGTTTTCTCCAGGGCCGGTAGAGGCAGAAACCGATTTACCGGCCGCAACTACAACAACCAAGGTTCCAGAGGATCCTTTAATTCATACTACCAAGAGTACAAGCCTCAATTCTATCCACAGAGGGGCCAAGGCATCCACGGTAGGGGAAAAAAAGGCGCCACATACCATATCCAACAAGGTAAGTTTGTCTTCTGGCCTTCCTTCTGAAGGGGGTCGACTTCGTTTCTTTCTTCCAAAATGGCGTATCATAACTGCAGACCCATGGGTGCTAAGCACAGTTCAAGGTTATGTTATAGAGCTCTACTACTAGCCTTTTCAAACTGTATTTTCTTGCCCTCCACATTTCACTTCCGAAATGTCCGACCTCATCTCAATAGAGATACAGACATTATTTCAAAAGCAAGCAATAGTTCCTTCTCTTCCCGATCCCTCTGTTTTTTTCAGTTCCCTTTTTCTAGTTCAAAAGAAGAACAAGAAAATGAGACCTGCAATAAATCTCAAACACTTCAATCATTTTGTCGTATACCGTCACTTCAAAATGGAGACCATTGTTCATCTCAGAGATTTGTTACACCAGCACAATTGGATGATTCGTTTGGACTTACAGGATGCCTATCTAACAGCTCCGGTTCATCCGGGTTAAAGGAAGTATCTTCAATTTCAATAGTTGGTTCACACATTTCATTTTTTTCTCTCTTCCTTTCAGACTCTTTTCAGCTCATGGTGTTTTACCAAACTGATGAAGCCAGTGGTAGCCTTTCTCAAAGCACAAGGTGTCCGATTGATTATTGTCGCCGGTAGCAAAGGCTTAATATCCAATTAATACTCTGAGGATTTATTGCGCTCTTTGTTTTAGTTTCAAGAAAAAATAAATAAGGATATATGGTACAAAGAAAAAAAAAGAGTCCCAAGCTTGAGATTAACGACGTCTTCTTTCTTTACAGGGCCTTCGAAGTTCCTGTCCGCCGGTACCCTCGACAGCAGAAGAGATGCAGGTAAGAACCTTTCCTTTTATGGTTTTTATTATTATGTGATGGGTTAGTGGGGTGTTCTCTTTTTATTCTCTGCAAGGAAAGTGGTTATTAATAGGAAGTGGGGGGTGGGGAAGAAGAGGGAAAAATGCTTTTCCTTACTCTTTTTGAAGAACCTATACACCATGAAGGAGAAATGGTAATTCCCCAAAAGAAAAAAAAAAAGAAAGAAAATTGTAAGAAGAAAAAAGAACCTTTAGAAACTAGTATCCAATTATGCCTTTTCCAGCTTCTAAATACTAATTCCCCAGTTTGTCAGCCTTGTTTACCTACGTTTTCCTTTCTTCTTGACCCCCAGCCCTCCCTCCTTCCCACTAGTCGATTCCATTTGGCTCCGAATTAAGAGCTGCGCACGCACCTGGTGAAGCCACGTCCCTCCTGGGACATGGCGTGGATCCGGAGACACTTGGCAGACAGGAGACTCCGCTTCTCCTTCTGGTATTCCGACAGTCTCTTTGGGCCCTGCCAGTTCGTTAAGCACCTTCCCAGGGTCCTCAGCTTCCTTGGGAACCGACTTGCTGGTCACTTCTTCCTACGGTTCTCCTACAGCTGCCCCTTTGTCCTCTCCAGCTCTTTCCTCTCGCGTTCCAAAACAAAAACGCCGTGCTCTCTCTTTCGGCTTTATGGCGTCGCGCGGAGGTCCTTGGTCTCTCCCTTCAGCCTGACCTCCGGAGTGTTGAGAAACACAAAGCCGGCTCCAGTCCCAGGATCATCACGTTCGTGACATATCCCCATCCCAGGATTTTCCTAATCGGGAAAAAGGGGAAAACGTGACAGGAAGTCTGGCCCAGTTAGGTCTTTGCCTAATTTATGGTACACTTCAAATCGAAAAGGTTGAAGGGAAAGAAACCACCTAAGAACCCTGGGATTGTTTCCCTTGTTTGTGCTTAACCATGTTAAAGGGGCATGATCAGTATACAGGACAAAAGGTTTACCCTCAAGATAATACCGAAGTTTTTCAATTGCCCACTTAATGGCCAAGCATTCTTTTTCTATAGTGGAGTAAGCAGTTTCACTTGGAAATAATTTCCTGCTAATATACAGAATAGGTTTCTCAACCCCTTCATCGTCTTTTTGTGTGAGGACAGATGCCCACGTCAGAAGCATCTGTTTGTAGGATAAAGACTTTATCAAAGTCTGGGGAGGTGAGAATGGGGGCAGAAGTAATAATTTCTTTTAGAGTCTGGAATGCTTTTATTTCTTTATCTGATGGATTTTGGAAACTGACAGCAGGAGTTCCTTTCTTTAAAAGATCAGTCAGGGGTGCAGCTATAATGGAGTATCTAGGAATGAACCTGCGATAATACCCTACCAACCCTAAAAAGGACCTTACCACTTTTCTTTTTTGTTGGTTGGAAAGGGGACCTCAGTGATTGCTCTGATCCTTTCGGTTTGGGGCTCAATTACTCCATTTCCTAACAAATACCCCTGGTATTTTACTTTGTTAAAGCCCACGTTCGATTTTTTTTTGCATTTATATGGAGGTTAGCTCTTATTAAGTCATTCAGGATTATGTTCAAATGTTTCAAATGATCATTTCAAGTACGTCTGAATACAATGATATCATCTAGATAAGCAGAAGAGTATGCATGATGGCTTTCAAGAATTAAATTCATTAGTCTTTGAAAAGTGACAGGGGCTCCATGGAGCCCGAAAGGGAGCACCGTAAATTGAAACAGGCCAAAAGGAGTGGAAATAGCTGTCTTCTCTTTATCTTCTGCTTTAAGGGGAACCTGCCAGTAACCCTTTGTGAGGTCTATTGTGATAATATACTTAGCGTCTCTTATTATCTCAATTAATTCATCAACCCTGGGAAGAGGGTTTGCGTCTAATTTAGAGATTTTGTTAACTGCTCGGAAGTCTATGCAAAATCTTATTCTAACTTCGGGTTTCGGGATCAATACTATGGGAGAGGACCAACTACTTTGTGAAGGCTCTATGACGTTCATCTTCAGCATTTGCTCAATTTCCTTAAACACGGCCTGCCTTCATGCCGCCGGGATTCGATAAGGTTTTTGTTTTATCACGCTCCCTTCTGGAGTAGGAATAGAGTGTTGAGTTAGGTGTCTTTTCCCTGGCAAATTGGAAAAAATAGAAGTGAAGGGTTGTAGCATTTTCCTCAACTCTTCCTTTTGCTCTCCAGACAGGTCCTCGTTTATGTGTAGCTGTTCTAAGGTGGTCTGTGTATTATTTTCTACATGTATTATATGTACGGTTTGGGTAAGGGTCCTAGCCATTTTTTAAAGAGATTTACATGAAAGACCTGCTCCCTATGAGCCCCCATTCTCAACTTGTATGAGAGATTTCCAATCTTCTCTATAATTATAAAGGGACCTCTCCATTCGGATCTCATTTTATGAGGAGAACTTGGTAGTAGGACCAAAACCCAATCGCCTGGTTGGTATATTCTTAGTTTCTTCCCTTTATCATATATTTACTTTTGTTTACTTTGGCTTTTTTCTAAATTCTTAGTCACCAATTCTTGGAGTTTTCCGATACGGGTTTTTAACTGTTGGGTATACTCTAAAAGGTTGTCTGCTTCGGGTTTTATGGCTTTCTCCCATGCCTCTCGGGTTATCTCTAGAAGTGTTCAGGGTTTTCGCCCATAGAGTAACTCAAACGAAGAACACCCCAAACTACTCTGCACCTGACTTCTTGGCACAAAGAGGGCCAGAGGAAGCATTTGGTCCCAATTTCTTCCTTCTCCTGATAGCATTTTTCTAAGAAGGAGTTTGAGAGAGCCATTGTATCTCTCAACTAACCCATCTGTCTGGGGGTGATATACTGAGGTTTTAATGCGTTTGATATTTAACTCTTTACATATCTGAGTCATAAGTCAGGATACAAAGGGGCTACCCTGATCCATAATGATTTATTTGGGAAACCCAACTCGAGAAAGAAATTCTGTAAGATTCTGCACAATAGTCTTAGTGTCAGGCCTACGAAGAGAAAATGCTTCTGGGTATTGGGTAGCGTAATCGACTATAACAAGGGCATACTGGCATTCTTTTGAGGATTTTGGTAAAGGGTCTATCATGTCCATCCCTATCCTCTCGAACGGGGTGCCTATTATAGGTAAAGGCTGGAGGGGTGCTTTAGGGGGTAAGTAGGGATTCTTTTTCTGGCACACCTCACATTCTTGACAATATTTTTTTATGTGGGCGAAGATACCAGGCCAGTAAAAGTTTGTAAGGATTTCTTTGGTTGTTTTCTCGGGTCCAGAATGTCCGGCTAATAAATGCGAGTGGGCATAAAACATAATCTTGTCCTGAAAGTCTTTCGGCACCAGTAGTTGGGGGGGTTTGGTGGGTCCTGCTATTCGGTATAGGAGCCCGTTTTTTTATCTGGAAAAGGGGAAAACTTTAGATGTTGTTTTGTTGGGCTTTCTCCCAAATGGGTTGTAGGAGTACATCTTTCATCTGAGTGAAACAAAAATCACGGTCTATCATCTAAGGCTCTGGGGCTAACAAGGAGCTTTTTGGTGTTGGTCCTTGGGCTTGATACTGGGCTTCCTTCACCTAGTTAAGCATCTCACAAAACCTATCTATGAAATGGGGGTTGTCAGTTCCCAGAACAATATCTTCTGGCAAATTGGGAGTACACCTACTTCTACTTCTGCTTTTTTGTTGTATGTGGAAATAACCAGTATGGCAACGGGATATATTTTGATGTCCCCATGTACATATCTAACTTGTACAAATCTCTCAGATATAACCTGGGAGGGTAGGACTAGTTCTGTTCGGACAACTGATTGTTTACACCCGGAGTCCAATAAGGCGGTCGTCCATTTCAGATTGATTTGTACAATTACAAAAAAATGGGTCCCATCTCTTGAGTGAAGTAAATGGAGCTTGGAGAGTAATTAACTTCCATTGGTTCGCCTGTGGTTTTCTTGTTTTTACAAAAACGAGCTATGTGGCCCCATTTGCCACACTCAAAACATTGAGGTCCAGAGGGAACCTGAAATTCCGGTCTGATTTGGGTGGTTTTCTTGGCTTCGCTGGATGTTTTGTTTCTGATCGGTGTGAAAATTAATGGTTTTGGAGGAGTTCTTTGTGTGTCTGCCCGTCTCTAGAGAAAAAAGACGGGGTTGGACCCATGAAAAGGTAGTAGCCATTTCGACAGCCTGTTCGCTACTGAGTCCCGAATGTTGGCGTAACCATTGTTGTGTTTAATGGGGCAGGGCTTTTATGAACTGCTCTACACAAATGTTTTCCATTATCTTCTCCTTGGTGTGGTCATGGGGTTTCAACCACTTCTCAGCCGCCGGTTTCAACTTGAAGAGAAGTACCTTTGGGATATTACCTGGTTTACCCCTTTCTTGTCTAAATCGTAATCTGTAGACTTCTTCATCTAGGCCCGCCCTGTCTAATATCACTCTTCATAGGTGGCTTCTCCTTGGGGGTTAGCTGTGTGATATGCAGCTTGAGCATCACCTGACAATAAAGGGGCCAAATAAAAGGGCCACCTTTCTATAGGCCATGCACTTGCCCTTGCGGTGCGTTCAAAATTAACCAAAAAAGCATCAAGATCATCTCCGGGTGGAAGTTTCTGTAAGGTTATCATAGGTGCGCTAGGTGGGACCGCCCTATGACCACTAACCCAGAGGTCACCTGCAGTTGTTCTTGCGCCAGTTTGGTCAATTGTTCTGTTTGAGTCTTTAGTGCATCGCGAAATAGTTCTCGTCAGCCTTTGCTGAAGACATTTGACATTCTAGGGCCCATTCCAATTTTAGTTGCCCTTGGACAATGTGTTGGATCAAAGCATCCATTCTGTATCAATGGAAGGGGACTGCCCGTATTCTCCACCACTTGTCACCGGTAGTAAAGGCTTAATATCCAATGAATACTCCGAGGATTTATTATGTTCTCTTTGTTTTATTTTCAAGAGAAAATAAATAAGGATATACGGTATGAAGGGAAAAAAGAGTCCCAAACTTGAGATTAACGACGTCTTCTTTCTTTACAGGGCCTTCGGAGTTCCTGTCGCCGGTACCCTCAACAGAAGAAGAGACGCAGGTAAGAACCTTTCCTTTTATGATTTTAATTATTATGAGATGGGTTAGTGGGGTGTTCTCTTTTAATTCTCTCTGCGAGGAAAGTGGTTATTAATAGGAAGTGGGGGGGGTGAAAAGGGGAATAAAGTGGAAAAATGCTTTTCCTTACTCTTTTTGAAGAACCTATACACCCCAAAGAAGAAATGTTAATTCCCCAAAAGAAAAAAAAAAGAAAGAAAATTGTAAGAAGGGAAAAGAACCTTTAGAAACTAGAATCCAATTATGCCTTTTCCAGCTTCTAAATACTAATTCTCCAGTTCGTCAGCCTTGTTTACTTAAGTTTGCCTTTCTTCTTGATCCCCAGCCCTCCCTCCTTCCTACTAATCGATTCCCTTTGGCTCCGAATTAAGAGCTGCGCACGCACCTGGTGAAGCCATGTCCCTCCTGCGACGTGGCATGGATCCGGAGACACCTGGCAGACAGGAGACTCCGCTTCTCATTCTGGTATTCCGACAGTCTCCTTGGGCACTGCCGGTTTGTTAAGCACCTTCCCCATGACTTCAGCTTCCACGGGAACCGACTTGCTGGTCACTTCTTCCTCCGGTTCTTCCACAGCTGCTCCTTTGTCCTCTTTGTCCTCTTTCCTCTCACATTCCAAAACAAAAACGGCGCGCTCTCTCTTCTGGCTTTACGCCGCCGCGCGGAGGTCCTTGGCCCCTCCCTTCAGCCCGACTTCCGGGGTGGGCGAGAAACACAGAGCCAGCTCCAGTCCCAGGACCGCCAGGATCGTCAGGTTTGTGACAATTATATATCTGGAAGATATTCTCTTGAGTCAAAATCTCCAATCTTTACAGACTCACCTTCATCTTACATGTTCGCTTTTATCAGACCTGGGTTTCCTGATCAACAAGGAAAAGTCTTCACTGACTCTGACAACCCAGATAGAATTCTTGGGTTTCCTCATAAATTCCTCCACTCTACATCTTCCCTCTGCAAAGGTAAAATCAATAAAATTTGAGATTCTTCAAACTCTTCAGAGTTCAGTTATCTCCCGCAAAACTTAAAGAAGGATTGTAGGACTTCTCTCTTCTTCCATGGAGGCCATCTTCAATACTGGGCCCTTCAAAGGTTGAAAATCCGCCATTTACTAAGAGTCCTCTGGTACTCCAACACTATTTTCCTAGATCAAGAGTCCCAGTTAGGACTCCAGTGGTGGATAGACCATTTAGATGCCTGGAACGGCATAATCCCCCGATCTTGTGTTTAAATCAGATGCAAGTCGTCAGGGATGAAGCGCCCACTGTGGACCAACCTTGGCTGGAGGTACATGGTCTCTAGAGGAGTCAAAATTGCCTATAAATTGTTTAGAGATGCTTGCAGGCTCCTTTGCAATCAAAAGCCTTGCAAAAAATAGAGTTCATTGCTCCATTCTTCTCCGGATGGACAACATCTTTGCCGTCCGGTACATCAATCACCTAGGCAGAACCAGATCCAAACCTCTAGCAGAACTAGCAAAAGCTTTGTGGCATTTCTGCCTATTATGCAATATTTCTGCACTTGCAGAATACTTTGCCAGGAAATCTCAACTCTGTAGCAAATTGGCATTACCGTTACCTTTGAGATTACAGTGATTTAAACTTCATCCTGTAGTCTTCGCTTATTTGCAGCACAAATGGGGTCTTTTTCAAATAGTTATGTTCTCTTCTTGCCTGGATCATCAGAGTCCTCTTTTCCTCAGTTGGCGACCAGATCCTATGACCTTAGCGTCTGATGCGTTTCTTCAGAACTGGTTCAATTTGATCAATTACGCCTTCCCACCTTTCCTCTTGATAAACAGAGTTCTTGCCCAAGTCAAACACCAACAAACAGTTCTTGTTCTGATTGCTCCCTTCTGGCAGTCACAGGTGTGGTTTCTCCCTCTAATGGAATTAACAACGGACTTTCCAGTTCTGCTTCCCTCATTTCCCGATCTCCTCCTGTACCCCTCAGGTCTCCCTCAACAACTAGTCTTAGATAATTGTCTTATTCTATCCGCCTGGAAAATATCAAGAAATGCCAGTCTTTCCTACTCATTTCGTCAGAAGCTTCAGAATACATTAACAAATCTGTGGGCCCCAGGAACTACAAAGGCTTACAAATCAGCTTGGGCTCTATGGACAAGCTGGTGTATGGGGAAAAATATAAATCCCTTTTGAGTAGATGTAACTTATTTAGTTAATTTTTTTGCAGCCGAGGCTAGCAGTAGAAAAATTTACTGGACTATTAATCTTTACAGATTGGCACTTTCTACTGATCATCCATACATCAACAGAAACCCAGTAGGAGAACATCCACTCATTTATTTTCTGTTATAGGGAGTCAAATTTTTCAATTCTCCTGTTGCTAAATACAGTACTTTGTATGATATAAATATAGTTTTGAACGTGTTTCTTTCCTGACAATGAGCTTCTTTCTTAAAAATGTTATTAGCCAAACTTACAATGTTTTTATGTCTTATTTCCATTAAGCGTTTGTAAGAAGCTGTGTTTCTGTTGCAGTAACCCCCCACTTTTTGCCAGACTACTGATGTTGTAAAGACACCAAGGAACTAGGAAAGGAGCATTGGGAATTAGGTCCTGAAACTGTTGAGGTAGGCCAGCTCCCCAAAGGGACTGGCCTGGAGAGAAGGAAGTAAGGCACAGTAGGCCCTGCAACTTTCAAACCACTTCCTGTACTCTTTCTCGCCTGAAAGACTAGGAAGACTCTCCCAGGTTTGGCTGAGTCTCCTGGCCTTTGGGCTGGGGGCGGTTTGTGTAGGAAGCTGGGTTTCTGTTGCAGTAACTCCCCCACTTTTTGCTGGACTACTGATGCCCTTTGACTTGATGTGCCCTGTGTCCCTGCAAATCAGGTTCCCAGGGCCTGTGTTCTTTCCCAAAACTGTACCTTGTACCCCCAATTGGCACCTCTCTGGCCACATGTCCACCCCTTGTAAAAGGTACCATGGATACCAACGGCACTGTGGCCAGGGAAGGCCTCTACGGGCTGCAGCACGTATTGTGCCACCCTTAGAGGCCCTGTGCCTTTACACACACACACTGCAATTGCAGGCTGGTGCAGAACAAAGTGAAGACTCGACATGGCACACATCATTGTGTGCCAAGCCTACAAACCACTGCCCTGGCATAGGTCAGCCACCCCTCTAGCTGGATGCACTATACCAGTGGTGAAGGTACAGGTGCATGAGCCCTGTACCCCTACAGTGTCTAGACCAATTCTTAGACATTGTAAGTGTAGTAATGCCATTAAGAGTATATGGTGCTGGGAGTTTGTCATTACGAACTCCACAGCCCCATAATGGCTTTACTGAAAACTGGGAAGTTTGGTATCAAACTTCTCATCACATTAAACGCATCACAGTCACCCAGGCCCTCGTCACCAGCAGGCTGGACTACGGAAACGCCCTCTACGCAGGAACGACGGCTAAGCTCCTGAGACGGCTGCAACGCATCCAGAACGCCTCTGCACGTCTTATCCTCGACATCCCCCGACGCAGCCACATCACACCCCACCTGAGAGACCTGCACTGGCTCCCTGTCAACAAGAGGATAACCTTCAAGCTCCTCACCCACGCACACAAAGCACTCCACAACTCCGGACCAGCCTACCTCAACAGACGACTCAGCTTCTACACCCCCACCCGCCAGCTCCGCTCGACCAGCCTCGCCCTCGCCACAGTCCCCCGCATCCGGAAAACGACCGCCGGCGGCAGATCCTTCTCCCACCTCGCCGCCAAGACCTGGAACACCCTCCCCACCAACCTCCGACAGACCCAAGACCTACTGGCCTTCAGAAGACTCCTCAAGACCTGGCTCTTCGATCAGTAGCAGCACCACCCCCCTCTTCCCCCAGCGCCTTGAGACCCTCGCGGGTATGTAGTGCGCTTTATAAGTGACATGATTGATTGATTGATTGAACGCACACTGATGCCAGTGTGGTATTTAATGAAAAATGCACTCAGAGGGCATGTTAGAGATGCACCTTGAAAAACAAGCAGTCTCTGGTGGGTTCCCTGACTGGTACACACCAGCCTGCCACCACGAGACATGTTTCTGGAGCCCTGGGGTGGAAGTCTTCTCTCCCTGAGCCCAGAAACAAAGCCTTTCCTTTGCAGAGGTGTTCACACCTCCCCCAGGCCAGGAAGAGCCATCTGTTGCAGGGGAGCTTCAAAGGACTTGCCGCCTTTGTAACGCGACCCCCAGCCTCTCCTGCTATCAGGAGCAGGCCCCCTTCCTGTCTCCCCTCCTTTTCAGCAGGAAGACAGGCGAGAAAAATTAGCACAGCCCAGAAGGTGTGCCCACCTCTGCCAACCCCACCGCTCAGGTGGGGGAGGCGAGGTGAAGCCCACTCTTCAGTGCCTGCCATCTTGCAGATGGCAGGCACTCTTCAATCAGGATTAGGGATTGTGCCCACTCCCCCACGTGGGGTGAGCACACCAAGGGTGTAGTCCCACTAAGGTCAGTAGCCTATTGGCTGCAGAACTCGAGCCCCCAAAAAGGCCACTAAATACAGTATTTAGGGGGCAGCCCGAACCAAGAATACAGCCTCCCGCTCCCTATGAAGAATAAGGACAAAAGAAGACGCCCAGCAGAGGAGACTGCAGAGAACAACTGACTTGGCCCCAGCCCTACCGGCCCGTCTGCAGTTTCCAGACATCCTGCGCCAAAAGTCACCTTGCCCTGCAGCCAGCGACCTCCAGAACCCCTGGGAGGACTGACTACCTGTAACAAAGATGGGATATCCTGTGAACAGCAGCTCTGTTCAAAAGAAACAGCCAAGAAAGACTCCGAGCCTGCTGAGGACAAAGAAACCCGACGCCTGGAACCACCACTGCACCTGACGCCTACAGCCCGATTCCAGGTTACCCACCGGTCCCAGCGAGGTTCCATGCGCTCCAGAGTCCGAGTCCACCGTGGGTTGACCTCTCCAGGACTCCCCGATGTCACCTGCAGCCTCTGCACGGAGACCCCCCCAAACACGAGTGGCCAGCTAAGGTGAAATCCGACCTCAAAAGACACCCCTGCATCCAGCTGCCCTGCACCCTGGAGAAGAGAATCCGAGGTACACCTACGTCCCCGAGCCCTCCAACTTACCTGCCCAGCTGTTGGTTCCTCCCGGAAGTCTTCCTGGCCCGAGCCTGCAGCCTAAATCCAAAACTGGCAACTCCCATTGAAAAAACAGGGCACGCGACGCCAAAACAGCATCCTTCACCCAGCTGCCCCTGTGCCGCTGCGGGTGTACTTTGGGTGCTAACTCGGATCCCCCTTTGACCTGAGCCTAACACCAGGAGCTATGCTCCCACAACCTTGTGGCCTGCTCGTGAGCAGCCACCAACCGGAGGCCCCATATCCCCCATTGGATAACATTGGGCCTCAGCACTCTGCACCCGGCTGCCCTAGTGCGGCTGAGGGTGTTCTGAGAGTGCAACCTTGACCCTGGGGGAACCCTGGTTCTAACCCCAGAATACCAACTCCCACAAATAAGTACTTACCTGCAAACCGTTAACTTAATTTCCTTCCATAGGATTGCATTGACTGCATTTCCTTAAAAAAAAAAATTTAAGTGTGGAGTTGGTTTGTATGAAACACTGAAAAACTGTAAATGTACTAAAAGTGAATTACTTACCTTTTGTCTAGAAAATGTCTCAGTGTGATATCTAAGCATATCACACTAATTATCAAAAGTAACTTAAAAAGTAATCTAAAAAGTAATGTGCACAGTAATCTGTAAAGTAACTAAAAGTAATTTCGAACTGTTGACTTACCTGTAATTCAACCAACTGCATTTGAACCTACATTCAACTGTAAATCACTTCATAAGATTTTACAAAGTATTATTTCACTTACCTGCACCAGGCTTGGCTTGGTTCGAGAAATAAAATAGCTGAACAATATTTTTGATACAAACAAATTGGTCTGAGTTCAGTCTTTGAGTGTATGACATTACTTCTTGCCTGAGTGTGTACAACAAATGCTTAACACTACCCTCTGATAAAGCCTTACTGCTCGCCCACACTACCACAAATAGAGAGTAAGGTGCTATCTACTTTTACCTCTGCCTTCATTTAGGGTTCCACTGGACTCTGTGCACACTTTACCTCATTTTGGTATAGTATGTACAAAGCCAGCTTCCTACAGTGTTTATATGATGTTAAAGCGCTAGACATTTCCTCTCTGCAATTTACCCCTACAGGTGTTTTGTTTTCAGTCAGAAGGCGCACTAAAACCATTTTAACCTCTCTGTTCTATCCCTATTTTCTTAACCCAAATTATGCGCTGGACAATGCCTTAATGTATATGAACAACGTACCATTGATCACAGCCTTCAGACACCCAACACCTGATTTCCTTTAGAAAGTCCCATAATCCAGTCTCTTCCCCTACCCTTGCTCGCCAGGTGAAACGGATTATGTCCTTAGCGGGTATTGATACCTCTACTTTTGGTGTCCATTCTTCCAGAGGAGCCATGACATCCAAAACGTTTTGGGCTGGTTCCCTTCTCGAAGACATTCTGAGATCAGATGATTGGTCTAATGACACAATGTGTTTAGAACATTCTATTGCAAACCTGTACCTACTGTTTCTTCTGTTGTTGTTAACATGCTTTGAACAGCATAATAGGAGCCTCCGGTCTTGCAATAAAATGTAGGTTTTCCTTGTAGTTTATGAAGGAAAGTCTTAATTTTATTATTATTGACACGGAAGCGAGTATTATCCCATCTCATTGTAAATTTATTTTCATATGTTTTTTTCCTCCGTGACAGTGCACATCAGTCTGCTGCCTCATAAGGATCTTTCTTTTTGTCTTGGTTCTTCTCTACATTCTTCTGTTTCGGACCTACTGCATGATCCTGGTTCTTCTGCGTCAACATCTTTTTTCCTCGGATATTCGTGGATTAACTTTTGTCAAGAACTTTTTTCCCTGTCCATGGCTTTTCTGTGTTCTCTTTTTCCATTATTCAATACTTATTAACTTCACGCACAAGAAAAGAAGGCTACTCGCAGTCAAGTTAGGTATTATAGGTATTGCTATGGTCCTAGTGACTATTCAGTTGTACTACGTTTTTGTTCCCATTGGCTGAGTTCCCCTAGCCTTATGGGATTTGAGGTTTTCTTAGTTATCTTGACTGCTGCTCTTAAAATAAAGAAAGAATTGAAAGCATAATACTCGCCTCCATGTCTTTAATACAATTAAGTCTTTCCTTCATAAACTACTAGGAAAATCTACATTCTCGTTTATCATCAAACCGTACATTGCTGCAAGATGATTTCACTGAAGATGTGAAAAATCCATAGATGATGAGGCACATTTCCCTCCACAGAGTCCCACTGCCTAGCTGATGTACCTCACATAGATTGCCCAAGGTTTGACTATCTCTGCATCCACTCTGTTGCTCTACTTGAGCCACTGCCCTGTCACTAATTCTTCTGTCACAATATACCTTAAAATTCAATACAGGTGCACAGTGAGAGTAAGTGGTGCACAATAGGGTACCCCTTACATAAGGCATAAAGTGCACCCTACAGTACACTAAAAGGGTATCACAAGACTTTAAGTAGCTTTCTGACAATATAGAGGAATGAGGCCAAATGCTGAGTTCCTTTATAAGGTCATGGAACTCCGAGGTGCCTTGCAATATCCTTTTAACTAACAATTTTTTTTTAACACAAACTTTATTGCATTTTTCTCAGACATACATATTCCCATCATTTAGTACATAACTTCAAACCACAATGGTTTACATATTATCACAGTCGACTATCCATTCTACTGATGAAGTTTGCAGTAAAAACTTCAACTTGAACAATGTAATAAATACTTCAACTTGAACAACGAACCCAGTTCCCACCCACCTTAAACTAGACATTGTCCCTCTAAAAAAACAAGCGTGTTAAACATGTTATACTTGTCAATTTAATGACATTCTACCGGCCTGAACCGTGGTACAAAGGAGGTCAGAGGCAACCGTAACAATATTATGTGATAGGGATCCTGGAATGTCCCAGGTGCTATGTAACGTGTGTGTATGCATGCATGATTTGAGAGTCCTGTAGGTTATGCTATGAAACATTATCTGCAGCAGGGTAGTGTAAGCCAGTTTAGGAATCTGCTGTGTGAAGGGTTTTAAAGGATTCCAACATGGCCTCCCATTCCAGTGCTATAGGTCTTTTTCATAAGCCCCGGTATTTCTCACGGAGTGGCGCAAAGCTCTCCACCAGGCCCCTTTTCTCCACCTCTTCCTGCCATTGGGAAACTAAGAGGGCGGAATGCAATTTCCAATGTTTCGTCAGAAGGCGTCTAGCCAACAATAGTGCTAAGTCAACAAAACATGAAGTCACCTTAATGTTTTTGTGTCTATGAAAAAGACCAAGTATACAGCATTCCAATGTTTGCCAATAGTTCAGTTTTGTGAGGTCTGAAACAATAGACGTGATTTGTGCCCAAAATGGGGTCAATATAGGGCAGGCCCACAACATGTATAAGTCGGCATCCAGTGTTCGACATCACAGGCAAGTCGTGGGGACTGTCAGGAACATAGTGTGTAATCTGTGTGGGGTGAGATAAGCTTGGTGTAAAATGGAAGCTTTCAGCTTGGGCCTTTAATGCTGGAGCGGGCCTTTAATGACCAGTAAAGCCCGCTAGGGCGGGCTCTAAGACTATAATAGAGAACCCTTCCGAATATCTTTACCTTGGTGTCAATCAAAGAGTTGGGTCTATAGCAGCTAGGTTGTGAGTGATCCCCCTTGTAAAAGATTGGCACTATAATAGAGGTGGTCCAAGAGCTGGGTAGTGAAGAGTGCGTTAGGCTGTTAAAACCATTCACCAATAAAGGTGCCCAGAACTCAGGGCTGTGCTTAATAAGATCAACTGGGATGCCACCCGAGCAAGGGGCCTTAGCACCTATATTCTGACCGATAGCGACTTCACCTCACTCAAGTTTACTTGGAATTCTGCCATGGTATGCTCCATAATAGGGGTGCCCGGGCCTGAGTCGCAGCCTTAATTTTAGTAAAATGTGCTTCCCAGGCATCGCAAGTGATATGGCAAGTTAGGGTGTGGCTCATGACTCAGGTGCTTCATATTAGGCACTGCCCTCCAAAATGATTTACCATTCCTTGTTGCTGCTGACAGCACTAGGGAATCCCACTGATGTTGCAGCACTTCCCTCTTCCTTCTAAGGGTAACCTCTTTATACTCTTTATGTCGTGTTGCCACTTCCAGGGGGACTTAGTGGTGGAAGTGAGCCCTTTGCGTAATTGCTGGTTAGCTGCAGAGCATTCATGAGTAAATCACCTGGGCTTGGTGACGGGAACACCTGGTGGGCACAATAACTTATTTCTAATATTCAAACAAAGGAGGGTGAAAGCCTAGACCACTTCATGTTCTGAGTCATTGTCTGTTAAACAAATCACAACTAAATTTGGGTGCTCAGTAATCACAGTATGGAAGAGATGGGCGGGCTCAAAAGCTCTCCACCATAGTTGTAAGCTATCAGTAGTTACTTGCAGATTGCTAGTTCCGCACTCCACCCTAAATGTGGGCTTGGGGGCAAGCCCACATTTAGGGTGGATGGGATTATGATCCCCATAAGTAGAAGGAAGTATGTTCCCTTGTAATACTAAGTCAGTCAAATTAGATGAAAGAAAGAAGTAATGTATTATGGAAGAGCAGTCTCTGCCCCTATAAGTAGGTATTGAATGGTCAGCTCCACCAGCTACATCCATTCCAATAAATAGGTCCAGGGAGACCAGTTGACTCAACAGCTCCGAACCTCTAGTATCGGTGCCAATCATTGATTTTATTGGGATGCTTCCTACATCTAAAGTAGGGGTGAGCAAAAAATTGCAGGCATTAAAATCACCAGCCAAACAAACCCCTGCCGATAGACCTTTAACCGCAACTTCGTTCTGCAGAGATGAAATATAATCATATAAAACTGGAATTTTGGTATGCAGAGCATTGTTAAAATCATTATTATAAAAATTGGTGAAATACAAAATCATATCTCGCTTGACTCTCATGACCTGGAAATCATCATTGCTGGTTGCAATCGCCTTGACACTACCTCCGGCCAAAAGATTCACCCAAATAGCCAGGCCGCCCGAATCAATTTATAGTTCCTGTTTTATCCAGGTTTCCTGAAACATAAGAACATCATACTGCCTTATAAAGGTTAACCCGTCGGGTATCATGATTTTAGATTGGAGGCCAGCCACGTTCCAGCTCAAAATTCTCAAAACTGAATCTTCCAAACATACAATATTACCAGAGAGTGTAGCGGTGGCACAATATGACGATTTCCCAGGGAGGGGGGAGTATAGTTACTTTACTGTCTCCAGGTTTATAACCTGGACAACCTAACGCCTCAAAGTCACTTAAAGGGGAAAACCTATTGTTGAGTGCAAACTGGGAGCCAGGCGTATTGTGATTTAAGAAATTGCGTTAAGCCCCCAATGCATTAGGTTTATAAAAATAGCCTAACCGGAGTGAACAGATGTTGGTGTCAATATTACTAGTTGCCTCCTGAATTCCCAACAAATTTCTCACAATTTGTGGTCTGTGAAAATTCACAACAATGCAGTCCCCTTCAATATCCTTCCTGGAGCAACCCACCCATCCCACCCTACACACCATTATTATCTCGTTGAGATTCAAACTATTAAAACGTTTATGCTTGATAAGCCAATCAGTGCTCTTATTGCGTAGCTCTATCCACATTTCTGTTTGGGATACCTTAAGGAGGGGGGGACTCCTGCCAGTACCAAGAAATAGGGGCAAGATGCAGGGGGCAAATCCATTTCAGCTTTGTTCGCAATAAAACGGGTACTCGATTGAATATGAACAGTGGCGCCATTCTCCAATGTGTCGGATTTGCGTGTGGCCATAAAACCCTCTTGTGGGGGGTTAGGCAATACACCAGGTGCGCCCAATCTATTAGTGTCTTTTGGTTTTACCTGGCCTCTTTCAGTTGATGTGGTGCTACTATTTACAGAAGATTGACATGGGAAGATCATCATGTTATTCACTGTAGAGTTAGTGGAGGGTATAGACAGAGGTCGGGCATTCTCAAAAGTGGTTAATTTATGGATAATGCCAGTCATGGTACTTTCAATGTGACTTAGTTGGATCTTAATTGGTTTCAGCTTATCCTCTAGAAGAGCACATAATCTATCACACAGGGTATCATAGTTGGATGAAGCTGTGTTAATGCAGAATGATGTCTGCGTCGACTGAGTATGTGATTGGTTAAGATGCCATGAGGAAAGTTGGCCCTGTCGTGCAGCATTAGGTCTTCTGGACTCCGCAGGTGACTTTGCAACAACCTTTTTCTTTTCAACTACAGGCTTGGGCTCAAATAGTATACTTGCGGGACTCTGAGAGACTGGTAACCCTTCCATTCCATTATTAGCCAAGTCCTGTTGGGCGGGAGAAATTCAGAGTTGATCTGAAGTGCCCACAATACCAGGGCTCGTTGCAGCATTGCTCAGAGAAGGATTACCCAAGCGAACCCTTCCTTCGGGGCCACAGTCTAAAGACAGTCTGCGCTCTATCAATGTAATCACCTTTGAAATTATCCCCATGGCCCTTTCCAGCATGCAATCAATAGTTGTGGTGGGACGAGGAATATCAGGTGCACCCACTGGTTACCCGCCAGCCTTGCATATGCCCATGGTGGTAACAAATAGCACTCACCAAAAAGACAAACAATGGTGACTCAAGGGTGAAAGAGAGTGGTCTCAGCCCAGCCTTGTCCGGCCACGGATGGCGCAGGCGGCCTGCTCTGGCCCGGTCTTCGCAGAGTCAGTCATACGTCACGTGGGTTTCATGGCAAGCTGACGCCTCTGAAAGGACGTTGTGGCCATAAGTCAGGTGGATTTCATGCCAGGCTGACGCCTCTGAAGCACTATGGCTATTGCAGTCAGTCATACATCAGGTGGGTTTCATGGCAAGCTGATGCCCCTGAAACGGCATCATGGTTGGTGTAGTCAGTTATACATCAGCTGTATATAGAGGCAGACACTTTTGTATGGTTGTAGGGCTGAAGAAGAGTCAGTCACTTTAGGTGAATTTGATGACAGGCTGATCAGTGCCCCTCGCATGTCAGGGACACTTTTCAAAATGTGCTATTAAAATTTGTTATTAAATGCTGCATTCTTAAGCATGTCTTAGTACAAAATAAAGCCTTGGAGGTACATAATGATGGATGGAAACATGTAAATAAAAAAAACAAATCACGTGCTGTCTCGGTTATACTGGGCTAATGCATTCACTACAGGGATCTGGGTTTGACCCCATGGTCACCCAACCTTTCATCCTCAATGAGTATTATTGAGGTGGGTGATGATAAGTATCTGCCAATAGTGCCAATAGGTTTTCTTTTGTCTAGTGCTTGCACACAGAAGGAAATATGCACACAGTTACAGGCTTTCTTAAGCACACACAGACCAACACACAAGTGCATAAAAACAATAAACGTACAGACCACAATTCACTTTAGGCCTCACAAAGAGTATGGTAAGCACTATATAAATATCAATTCAATGTAGTACAATTGCCATCTCTGTGCAACAGGAAAACGTATACTTCTGGTACTCATGTGGCATCTATTGTGTGTGTGTGTTTTGGTCAAGACAGCACTGCTGCTGCCTTTCATAAACATGTTCTGAGTATATAGCACAAGCAACCTAAATTACTGATGTCTAAGTGTGGTGCTTGCATATATGTGTGTGTGTGTTTGCGTGTGTGTGTGTGTGTGTGTGTTTGTGTATGCGTTGTGTGTGTCTGTGGACTCTGTTTGCAGACATTGCTGCTCCCTGGCGCAGCACTGTTTTGTTTGTCGAGTTGGGGAAATGATTTACAAATCGCCTGCATTTTCCTTTGACTAGACATGGCATTGTCGACCCAGGGGGAACTGAAGGTCACAGACATGTCTTCCCTCGGGGTGCTTCATGCTGGCCTCAGGACAGGGAGAGGATAGGATAGATAAGGGGAAGGTACGGGTTAGTTGAGGGGCTATAGAGGTGTCAGGAGAGGCATATCCGGCCTTTTCCTGATTCCAAGCACTACCGGGAAGGGAGGCATAATTTAGGTTAGCATTATAGGCCTACCTGTTTTTCCTGGGTCACAGCTGGTGGAGCAGTCATGTCGACGCGGATAATGAGGCGGTCCGTGCGGCGCTTTTGACAATGGGGTCTGCAGGTAAGGACAACCTGCTCAGGCCTGGCGTGCTCGACCAGGCCTGGGTCAGTATGAGATGCCCGAAGCATTCAGCGTCGGGCGGTGTGGCTGTGGGGGTAGCGGCTTGTCTGTCTGAGCCGCTACCAGCCAAAAAATCAGGAGTGGGCCATGGCCGGTGCCCAAAGCGCCCTGCAGCCTAGAGCAAGCGTGGGGGCTGGAGGAAGATCCTCCCGGCGCGTCTCCCAACAACAGAGGAGCAGGAGTGTATGTAACTGCATGAGGGTGGGGGGACGGGCCCTGCCAATGTGAAGGTCGCATGGACACGCACCCCATCAGAATGCAGGAAGAATGTGTTGGAGCTCCCAGAGGGGGCTGGGCCTGTGGACCTCTCAGCAAGGCCCCCTGATGTGCACGTGGCTGGGCTTTTGTGCCCAGCTTTTAAAAAAATGCAAGTTGGTTGGGCCTGGATCCCAGGTGGAGGGGCCTCCGGGGAGTGGAGCTCCATGTCACAGCAAGGGCCTACAGCAGTGGACCCTGCAGGGGCGAGGGCCCTTGGGCCCCAGGAACCCACAGCCAAGTAAGTGACAGGGTATAAATCTGGAGGCATGCATATGTGAGCAGCGCCTGCTCCACAAGAGACAGAGGAGTGCTGGGCTAGGATGTGTGAAGCCGGGAAAAGGCCGGTTTCCCCTGCCTTTGCTGCCATGGAACCACAGATTGTTGATGCGCATGTTGGAGCTTACAGGCCGGTGGGCCCCAGAATGGGGGAACAGTGGTTGTGGGTCCCAGATTACCATGAGCATGAAACAGTTAGGGTGGGAGCCAGTGCAGCTTAGTGGCCCAGTGGTGTGAGGGACCCCCCAGGTTGGAGCAGCATGGTGGGTTGAAAGAGGCGCGAGACCGGCGTTTGAGGCCAGGAGGCAGGTGGAGATGCCTGCGGGGTGCAATACAGCCCTTGGACGTTGGCCCGAGCAGCAGGGGGGTCCACGGTGGCCTGACCTCCGTCAAGGGCTCGCACACAAGAAGTCTGGCCGGAACCCTGTTCGTCTTAGCATTGTGTTTCGGTGCAATAGCAGAAAGGGGTGGTGCAGGAGTCTCTGTGCACAGAGCCCGTGGGTGATGAAGAGCTGATCCTTGGCTATGGGGATGAAAGTGACGAAGGGAAGAAGGGGAGTTGCATGATGATGAGGAGGTGCCTGTGGGGATGCCTGGGAGGAAGGAGAGGACATCAAGCAAAGTTGATGTTTTACAGGTGTCAAGTGCAGACAAGAGGTGTGCCAAGCCTGAAGGGCCCAGAGCAGTAGTGGACGGCATAAAGAAAAGGCAGTGGGTGGAAAAGTATTGACAGGTAAAGGCGATTGGTGGGCATCATGGGATATTGGGGACTCTGGAGCAAGGGATAGGTCTTGCAGGTCAGTGGGTGTGGGGGATGGAGTGGTGGATGACTCACAGGCCACTCTGACAAACGTAGCAGTGGCACTGGGGGCACTTGAATAGGTGGGTAGCGGTAAGAAGGTTGTGGGTACCAGGGTCCAAATGGACAGTACAGTAGGGTAGGGCATGGCAGAGGGGAAGGATGCGATTGAGGAGGACAAACATAAAAATAGACTGCCCTTGGGGTTCGATTTGTCAGAAAAAAACAAGAATAAAATTTGGAAGCACGAGTATGTCAATGTCTTCAAACTCCTCCGTGGGGAAGTTCAGGCAAAGGAGGGGTCCAAAGAAGAAGAGTGGGAATTAACCAGCAGACCGAGGGTTCACATAAATATGGAAAGCTGAACCTCTTTTTTTTTTATTTATGCTAGGATATATTGTGAGCGCCATTTATATAGGGCGATTGTGCTGTTGAAATACATGCACATTATTCGCAAAGCGCAGATGCATTTCGGGGGCTATGTCTGGCTGAGCAACGATGAAGAATTTAGAGCTAGGGTCAGTCTCAAACCAGATAAGCCATGGGGGAGGTGGATTCTGAGCTGTGGATGCAGTGGATGTCGTCCACTCAATCCTCAACTTCAAAGCATATGACCAGTGGCCTGCCTGTGACTTATCGGTCCTTTCAACCCTGTCCCGCTCCACAGGGAGCGGGATATGCGCAGAAGCCATCAGGACCCACCACTGGGGCATTTTGGAACTTTAACAAGGGATTCTCTTCCCAGCACCCCTATAAGTTTAGGCATGTTCCAAGTGCGGGGGACGCCACCCCATCACGCAGTGTTTTACACTTGCCAGCCCCACGGATCAGTGGAAGTCCTCTGGAGGATCGAAGGGCCCTTACCGCAATTAAGGTGGAGACCTTTTTACCTTGGCCCTCCATGTACCTTGACAGGGAGACAGCTCTGCGATTGACATGGGGGTTCACTGAAGGATTTCGGGTGGGGTATCAGGATCCTAGGGGGCGTAGGTGGGCGGACAATCTTGAGGTCAGCTAGGGAACTCCCTCAGGTGGTAGCAGCGAAACTGGACAAAGAGGTGGCTGAGGGTCGAGTAGCCAGTGCATTCTTTGAGTGGCCCCTGCGGACTTGATTATTTCTCCGCTGGGGGTGGTGCCCAAGAAAGGGGTTGGGGAATTCAGGATTATTCACCACTTATCCTGGCCGAAGGGTGGGTCTGTCAACGATTTCATTGCAGAGGAGGATACCACGGTGCTGTAAGCCTCTGTAGATGATGCTATCCGCCTGGTGCAAAAGTGTGGACAGGGGGCGAAAATGGCGAAGTGTGATGTCAAGTCCGCCTTTCTATTGCTGCCCATTCATCCTGCTGATTTCTCTTTGCTTGGAATGCAATTTGGGGGTGCCATCTATATGGACAAAGTGCTGGCGATGGGTTGTGCCATTTCTTGTGTCTTGTTCGAGCTTTTCAGCACACTTTTGCAGTGGGTATTCAGTAAAAGGGGTGGCCATCGTGGAGTGTCTCACTACCTAGATGATTTTTTGTTTGTTGGAACACGAACCTCAGGGAACTTTGTCCAGTCATTGTGGCAATTTGAGTCTTTAGCACAGGATTTCGGGGTGCCTTTGGCTCCCGAGAAGACAGAAGGGCCTAGTGTTGTGTTGACATTCCTGGGTATCGAGCTGTACTTGGTGCGGTGGGTGGCCCATTTGCCGAGAGAGAAAGTGGTGGAGATACAGGGCTTTCTGTCACATGGCATTGGGGAAAGGAAGATTGAGTTGAGGGCGGTGCAGAAGCTGCTGGGTTTCCTGAACTTTGCATGCCAGGTGGTGAGAGCAGGGAGGACTTTTTGCAGGTGTCTCAGCCATGTCGGGGACAGTTCTGTCGCACCACAGGGTACGAATCTCTTTGGCTGTATGAGTGGACCTGTGTGTTTGGCAGACCTTCCTGGATGATTTTAATGGTGTGTCCTTGGGCTTTTTGGAGGAGAATACGGTGTGGCAAGCCAAATATTCTCGGATGCAGCCGGGGCTCTGCATCTTGGTCTTTTCTGGGACAGGAAATGGTGTGCAGAAGAGGGCACTGGTTGAGTCAAGGCTGGAGCATTGCTTTCTTGGAGTTTTTCCCACTGTTGGTGGCTTTGGCAGTTTGGGCCAGTGAGTTGAGGAACAGGATGGTACTTTTCCATGTGGACAACATGACAGTGGTGGATCTGGTGAACAGGCAGTGAGCAAAAGATTTGAGGGTTTTGCGACTGTTGTGGAGGTTCATGCTGGTGTGCTTGTGGCTTAATGTGGTGTTCAGGGCAAAGCATGTGCCGGGGGCCAGCAATGATATTGCTGATTCTTTGTCTTGTTCGCAGTGGGACCGTTTCTGCCGGCTGATGCCAGGAGCTGAGGATTTCAAGACAGAATTGCCGGCAGGCATGTGGTCCTGGGGGCAGTGAGAGTTGTGGGACTGGTCGGTAGATTGTTGGCAGAGTCCACGAGGAAAAGTTACAGACTGGGATGGAGCGAATTTGGCGAGTTTTCGGGCCGTTCTTCGAAGCTCATGCGGCTGGAACAACAGGACACTGAGCAGGGATATTTGAGTTTTGTTCTATCTTGTATTGGCAAAGGTTTTCTCTTTCTACGTCAAGCTGTATTTGGGTTTTGACCCAGCCAAAGATGAGATTCTGGGACAAGTTCTGGAGGGGTGGGGCAGGGAGAGAGGGGTGAGAAGGGTGGTGGTGCGGGAAGCTATTACGTTCAAGCTGTTGCGGGAGTTGTCTGCTGTTTTGCCTCTGTGTTGCTATGATCAATTTGAAGTTGCGGTTTTTCACCTATGTATGATCTAGGTGTTTTTCGGGGCATTTCGGGTTTCGGAGCTTTTAGGTACTGCGCGTCAAAGGGGGGTGTTGTACAAAGAGGTGCACCTGGAGCAGGGGAGGCTGGGTATTTGGCTGGAGCAGTATATGATAGATCAGGCAGGCAGGCGGAGATGGGGGTGGCTGTGTGAGGGTGGCAGCAGCAAGGTCTGCCCTGTTCGGGAGAGGCACAGTTCCAATTGTTGCCCGGCAGGTATTTATCAGGAATCTTTGGTCCCGCTGATGGCATCAGGGTCACCGCCTTTCAGTTGTTGGCAGTGTTGCGCATGACTTTGTGCAAGCTTGGTAGAGACCTGACTAGGTTTGGTACACATTCTTTCCGGATTGGGGCAGCGACGGCTGCGGCAAAGTTGGGGTGGTCTTGGGGAAGGATTAGTCAGATTGGCAGGTGAAGGTCGAGGTGCTGCAAGTGTTATGTGCGAAAGGAGTGAGGGTTTTTCCCAGTGGGAGGGTGTGGAGGGATAAGTTGTCTGAGCTAATTGCCACTTTTTTATGCCGTAGTGTGCGTGAGTGGTCCAGGGATCAAGACGGTAACCTGGATTGTTGGACATTCCTTTGTACACTGGGCAGCGAAGTATGTGGACCAACAAGTTTATGGACGGGACCAGGGCTTGAGCAGCAGCCACCATGAGGTGCTTTGGTGGGGCAAAGGGGGAATGTGTTGGAGTGCGTTGTTGCTGTATCTGATGAAGTTGGTTCCACAGAGGGGCTGGTGCAGCATGCTCCTGATTCCTCTGGGGGAAATTTACTTGGTTCGTTTGTCTGGACTGACTTTGCTCCAACATATGCAGAGGGACTTGGAGGCGATCAAGAGAACATTTTCTGAAACATGTGTGGTTTGGACGGAATTTGTGCCACGTAGGGTTTGGAGGGGGCTTTGAAACATGCTGCGATTGATAAGGCCCGTAGGAAGCTGAAAAGGGCGATGAGGGTTTTCTGCCGGGCTCATGATATCAAGGTGATTGCACATGGTGGGCTTAAGGAAGAGGAGCCGGGGCTTTTCAGGGATGATGGGTGTTAGAAATGGGGGTCTCTAGTTGGCAATGGCTGGCGCCACTGTCCAAATAGGGACCCTTCTTCCTAAGTCAGGGCAAGTGGGCTACCCCCTTTGATAACCCCTGCTCAACCCTGTGGTAACGTAGCACGAGCAGTTAGGCCTATCTCAGAGGCAGTGTGTGAAGCATTTATGACCATGCACAATAAGGCAGTAACGACACCACAAAAGGACACAACTCAAGTAGGTATAGAAAAATAGTATCTTTATCTAAGGTTTAGTACGAGACTCTCAAAAGCATTTTAACCAGTCAGTAGGGACTAAAGGCAATACGTATTCACCAGAACGTGGCACTGACTGAGTTCAAGGCCTGGGTCTACGCGACCCGTTGCGCCCCAGATACCTGCCGTTGGACGGGGACACAGCACATAGCTTCTCGAAGAAGCGGAGACGGTGACAGGCGGACTCCCAGCGACCACAGTTTTCGACTGCAGTGGTCCGCAACGTGCACTCACAATGATTCGGGCACTTGGGGACAGGCGGGCTCCCAGCGGCAGCAGCACGCGGCTGCGGCGGCCCGAGCTGGTGGTGGCGATGACTCTCGTCGTGCAGCTCCGTGGTGGGCTCACGGCGGCAGCAGCGCTCTCCTAGCTGCGGCGGCCCACGGGACGATTCACGATGGTGCAAGGTTGACAAAGCTGCGGGCACTCAGCGGCAGCAGCTCTTCTTAGCTGCGGCGGTCCACAGGACAAATCCCAATGATGGAAAGTGGGCAAAGGTGCGAGCACTCAGCGGCGGCAACTCTCTCTTAGCTGCAGCGGCCCACAGGACAAATTCCAATGATGCAAAGTTGGCAAAGGTGTGAGCACTCAGCGGCGGTTGCTCTCTCTTAGCTGCGGTGGCTCACAGGACAAATCTCGGTGATGCAAAGTTAGCAAAGGTGCGAGCACTCCGCGGCAGCAGCTCTCTCTTAGCTGCGGCGGCTCACAGGACAAATCACGATGATGCACAGCGGACGCAAGTGCGGGCACTCAGCGGCGACAGCTCTCTCTTAGCTGTGGCGACCCACAGGACAAATCACGATGATGGACAGCGGACACAAGTGCGGGCACTCAGCGGTGACAGCTCTCTCTTAGCTGCGGCGGACCACAGGACAAATAACGATGATGCACAGCGGACACAAGTGCGGGCCCTCAGCGGCGACAGCTCTCTCTTAGCTGCGGCGGCCCACAGGACAATCCACGATGTTGCACAACTGACACAATTGCGGGCATTCAGCGGCGGCAGCTCTCTTAGCTGCGGCGGCCCACAGGACAATTCACGATGTTGCACAGCTGACACAAGTGCGGGCACTCAGCGGCGGCAGCTCTCTTAGCGCGGCGGCCCACAGGACAATTCACGATGTTGCACAGCTGACACAAGTGCGGGCACTCAGCGGCGGCAGCTCTCTCTTAGTTGCGGCGGCCCACACAGTTTCAGCAAAGGTTCTGAGGATTCAAATTAAGGTGGCTGCTCAGCGGCGGCAGCTCTCTCTAGCTGCGGCGGCCCACACAGTTTCAGCGAAGGTTCTGAAGATTCAAATTAAGACGGGCGCTCAGCGGCAGCAGCTCTCTCTAGCTGCGGCGGCCCACACACAGAGTTCACAAGGGGAACCAGTCTGCGTTCCTCACAGTAGACCTAGAGGTTCCGGATTACTCGACGGAGGCCTCACCTGCAAGTAGAATCCCTAGCACAGGAATTCAGGCGGCTGACGGGGTGAAGTCTAATGTCCCTGAGACTTCAGCAGGAGGCGCTCTCAATTCAAGCACTTGGGTAGTTTCTTCAGCAAGCTTGGTAAAAGTTTCAAAGTCCTTTCCTCTGTCCGCTCGGACAGAGTTTTGTCTTGACATCCAGAAGGAACAGCCCGCACCAGGTTTCAGCGAAGCGTTTTATACCTAAAAAGTCTTTGTTCTCTGCAGTCACAAATCACTGCATCCAGCCAGAACCAGTTTGGTGGGGTCGGGGAGCACTTGGTTTACAAGGCGACATCCTGCCCTTTGAGAATCTGGGGGTCTGCTATCAGACGCCCAATGGGAGATGGAGCCATCATTCACCTTGCCAGGCACAGCCCTGCTGGGATCAAAGAGTCACCCCTCCCCATACTCTAAATGCCGATCTCTCTCTCCAGCCAGGTCTGACCCAGTTGGCCCTGCTGCTCCAAAACCAGACGGCCAATACACACGCTAGCAAAGCCTACAGGAAAGCTTAGGCCGGAAAATACCTTGTTCCTAGTAGAGGCATTTTCGAACACGGGCTACGCTAATAATCCTTACTAAAAGATGTATCTCAATGTTCTGAGCTTAAACATATCAAAGTCGACGTTCCTATCAGGTTCCTGGGGGCAGGTAGGATTAAGGCATGTAATACTCAGCCTGCACATTCTGGCCTATGAGAACGGGTGGCCTCACAACAGTAAACAGTGAAATGGAGGGTAACTCGCTATTAGAACATGCTACACAGGCATACTTGAAAAGCCGCTTCGGTGGGTAGCGCAAATCAGTGCTGTAGGCCCACCAGCAGTATTTGGTCTACCAGCCCTGTGCACACACAGTGCACTGATACAAGGGGCTGACAGGTAAACCAAACAAGCCAAACTATGATTATCCCAATTCATACAGTTATCTTTACACAGGGAGCGTTCGCGCTGTGTCACTGATTGGCAGTGGCACAGCACCCAGAGCATCTAAATCCAGTCAACATAAAAGGTAAGAAGCGAAAGAGGAAGGGAGACCCGCGCCAATGATGCCAGGTCTAACACGCATCCCCTCCAGCTGAAATGTGGGGAGAACTAACCATTCCCTTGGGAGTTCTCATCACTAAGGCGGAAAAACCTGGACAGACCGTCAGCATTGGCGTGTTCTGTACCGGGGCGGTGTTCCACCGTGAAATCCATACCCTGTAGGGAAATGGACCACCTCAACAACTTGGGATTCTCACCCCTCATATGCATCAACCATCTAAGGGGCCTGTGGTCTGTCTGAACCCGGAAGTGAGTCCCAAACAGATATGGTCTCAGCTTCTTCAGCGCCCAGACCACAGCAAATGCCTCACGCTCAATTGCACTCCACCTCTGTTCCCGGGGAAGTAACCTCCTGCTCAGGAAGGCTACCGGTTGGTCTAGTCCCTCCTCATTGATCTGTGACAGAACAGCCCCTATACCATGCTCTGAGGCGTCTGTCTGTACAACAAATTCCTTTGAAAAGTCGGGCGCCTGAAGCACGGGTGCGGTGCACATGGCAGTCTTCAGGGCGTCAAACGCGTTCTGACAGGTGTCAGTCCAATTTACCTTCTTTGGCTGCTTCTTAGAAGTCAGCTCAGTCAAGGGTGCAACAATGTTGCCATATCCCTTGACAAACCTCCTGTAGAACCCCGTGAGTCCTAAGAAGGCTCTCACCTGCGTCTGAGTCTTGAGGGGTTCCCACGCCAGGATAGTGTCAATTTTGGGCTGAAGGGGTGCCACCTGGCCGCTCCCCCTGGTGCCCCAAATACACTACAGAACCCTGCCCAATCTGGCACTTACTGGCTTTGATTGTGAGGCCTGCCTTCCGCAGTGCCATCAATACCTCCCAGAGGTGGCGCAGGTGGTCCTCCCAAGAGGAGCTAAACACCGCAATGTCATCCAGGTAGGCGGCACTGAAGTCTTCCAGCCCAACCAACACCCTGTTGACCAGCCTCTGAAAGGTGGCAGGGGCATTCTTCATTCCAAAGGGCATCACCCGGAACTGGTAGTGTCCATCGGGTGTGGAGAAGGCTGACCTCTCCTTTGCTCCCTCGGTCAAGGTGATCTGCCAATACCCAGACGTCAAATCAAATGTGCTGAGGTATTTTGCAGCCCCTAACCGATCTATGAGCTCATCAGCTCTGGGGATGGGGTGCGCGTCAGTCTTCGTGACTGAATTGAGGCCCCGATAGTCCATGCAGAACCGAAGGTCTGGGGTGGAACCAGGCGCTGCAGCTTTTGGTACCAGGATCACTGGGCTGGACCAAGGGCTGCTAGAGGACTCAATCCCCCCAAGGGCAAACATTTTGGTAACCTCATCCTTAATGTAGGCCCTTACCCGGTCAGTCACTCGGTAAGCCTTGTGCTTAATGGGAGGACTGCCCCCGGTGTCCACGTCATGGACACACCAATCAGTGACACTAGGTACCAGGGAGAACAGATCACTGAATTGCCCCAACAGGTGGCGACAATCACCCTGCTGCTCAGGAGTCAGTGTGGTGGAGAGGACCACACCCTCCACTGACCGATCTCGCTCCCCTGCACACAGGAGGTCAGGAAGGGGCTCGCTCTCCTCCTCCATCCCAGCATCTGTGGCCAGAAACATGCCCACTTCAGACCTCTCAAAGTGGGGCTTCAGGCGGTTAACATGCAGGACCCGCAAGGGGTTCCTGGGAGACTGCAAGTCCACCATGTAGGTAACAGGACTCTTGCGCTCCACTACCTCAAAGGGGCCGGTCCACCTATCCTGGAGCGCACAGGGCTCCACCGGGGCCATGACCCAAACCTTCTGTCCAGGCTGAAACTCGATCAGAGTGGCATTCTGATCGTGCCAGCATTTCATCTCTTCCTGGCTGGTTTCCAGGTTTGCCTCAGCAAGTTTCCTGAAACGCCGAGTCTGGTTCCTGAAGGCCAGCATGTAACTAAACACATCCTGGGGAAGTTTCCCGGGAGATTTCTCCCAGCCTTCCTTGACCAGACTCAGAGGCCCTCTTACCGGGTGACCATAGAGCAGCTCAAAGGGACTGAACCCTAAGGACTTCTGTGGCACCTCACAGTAAGCAAACAACAGGCATGGCAAGAGGACATCCCACTTACGCCTCATGGGCTCGCCTAGGCCCATAATCATGCCCTTAAGGGTCCGGTTGAATCTCTCAACCAGCCCATTACCCTGGGGGTGGTAAGGAGTGGTGAACTTATACGTTACCCCACACTCCTCCCACAGAGACTTCATGTACTTGGAGATGAAGTTAGTTCCCCTATCGGACACCACCTCTCTGGGGAATCCCACACGGGAGAAAATCCCCATCAGTGCCCATCCCACCACAGGGGCCGTCACTGTCCTGAGCGGGATGGCCTCAGGGTACCGGGTGGCATGGTCCACCAAGACCAGGATGAACCTGTTGCCCATGGCTGTCTTGGGATCCAGAGGCCCCACAATATCAATGCCCACTCTCTCGAATGGGGTGCTCACCACGGGAAAGGGCTGTAGTGGGGCCTTAATCTTCCCCCCACTCTTCCCACTTGCCTGGCAAGTCTCACACGTCCTGCAGTGAGCATCTGAGCTCCTGCGCATCTGGGGCCAATAGAAGTGGGTGACCAGCCTCTCAAAGGTCTTGGTCTGCCCCAGATGTCCGGTCAGTGGCACATCATGAGCCAACCCCAGTAGGAAGGTCCTGAAGTGCTGCGGTACCACCAGCACACGGGCTGACCCAGGCTCAGCAACCTTAGGCTCGCTGTAAAGGAGGTCGTTCTCCCAATAGATCCAATGTGACCCTGTCTGGTCACCTACTGCCTGGGCGGCGGCCTGTCGCCGCACCCCCTCAAGAGAAGGGCAGGTTCTCTGCTGCTCGCAGAATTCCTCCCTGGAGGGCCCCCTTCCTGCTGCCAATGGGTCAGCTCCGGTAGGTCCTCCAGTTCGGCCACTTGTTCCCCTGTAGGTTCCAGGGCATCCCCCTCATGGTCTGCTCCCTCCGGGACCGTGGGAACCGCGGGGCGGTTCCCGTGCCCCTACCCCTTCTCTTTGAGGCAGGGGCCTGGGCCATACTTTCAGGCTCCAGACCCTCCTGAACATCCTTCTGAGCTGTCATGGACTGAGTGGTCACACACGCCCACTCAGGCAAACCCAACATTTCCTAATGAGGCTTTCTCTCCACCGTAGCCCACGGGGAGTTCTACAGATCGTTACCCAACAGACAGTCTACAGGCATGGCGGCCCTCACAGCCACTTGAAGAGTTCCTGCGACCCCCCCCCACTCGAAGGGAACCTGAGCCACTTCACACTGGCTCTCTGAGTTGTCTGCTGACACTAAGGGGCAGAATGCATGGGGGACAACTTGCTCTTTGGATACCAACCGGGAGCTGACAGCAGTCACACTAGCTCCGGTGTCCCTGAGAGCCTCCACCCTATGGCCATTGATGGTCACCCACTGCCGGTACTTCTGAGTGTTGGTCAGCAGTGTGGGGTTAGGGACCTTCTCGAAGTCTCCAAAACCAGACGGCCAATACACACGCTAGCAAAGCCTACAGGAAAGCTTAGGCCGGAAAATACCTCGTTCCTAGTAGAGGCATTTTCGCACACGGGCTACGCTAATAATCCTTACTAAAAGATGTATCTCAATGCTCTGAGCTTAAACATATCAAAGTCGATGTTCCTATCAGGTTCCTGGGGGCAGGTAGGATTAAGGCATGTAATACTCAGCCTGCACATTCTGGCCTATGAGAACGGGTGGCCTCACAACAGTAAACAGTGAAATGGAGGGTAACTCGCTATTAGAACATGCTACACAGGCATACTTGAAAAGCCGCTTCGGTGGGTAGCGCAAATCAGCGCTGCAGGCCCACCAGCAGTATTTGTTCTACCAGCCCTGGGCACACACAGTGCACTGATACTAGGGGCTGACAGGTAAACCAAACGAGCCTAACTATGGTTATCCCAATTCATACAGTTATCTTTACACAGGGAGCATTCGCGCTGTGTCACTGATTGGCAGTGGCACAGCGCCCAGAGCATCTAAATTCAGTCAACATAAAAGGTAAGAAGCGAAAAGAGGAAGGGAGACCCACGCCAATGATGCCAGGTCTAACAATGGGGTGCACCTTTCGCACCTGGGAAATGCTTATTACATGATGGAATTGCGGGGTGTGGTGAAAGTTTTATGGAATGAGTTGCTTTGGTGCCGTAGGTCTTATTGCTGAGAGGCGAAAGGTGTACGTTATTTCTGGTGGGGCAGGTAACTGCCCTACACGGTTTCCTGGTTGGCGGTACTTGGGAGGGTGAGTCAAATGCGGAGATATCCACCAGGGGGGTGAGTACGGGAGTACAGTTGATTATAGGAGGTGTGCGGGATGGGACGAGCAAGGGCAGGAACTTCAAGGGAGGATGTTTGTAGGGCAAGTGAAGGAGTGATTGGGTATATGGAACGAGGTCTGTGAGTGAAAGGGGGAAGAATGACGCAAAGGATATGGTCTTACTGGGGAAGTGGAAGCAGGTGAGTTGTGAATGGTGCGAGTAGATTGGAACTGTCTGGTTGTATGTCAAGATTCATTATGTTGAAATATTGTTAATGTTAATAAAGTTCAATAGAATGTTAGCAACCTTGTCCTAATAAATAGCCTTTTACGCTATTACAACAACGTGGAGTGTGGTTATTGCACGAAATGTGTTGTTAAATTCCAGTATTAGATTAATTAAAAAAGAGAAACTGTTCAAATCATTTATTGCTACAGATACCAGTTTTGGGTTTAACAGTAGTGGAGCCCTTTATGATCACAAGTCCATTATCAAGAACACTTAAGCTTCACAAGAGAGCTCACGAGGAAGCAGAGAAAGATGAAAGACTGGACTCTCCAGGTGAGAGAGAATTGCTGTGAGGACAGTGCTGTGAAACGTAAATAGGCTGGGGTAGAGTCCGTCACCTGTGAGGCATGATGCTGCCAAAAGTCATGCTGAGACAGGGTCAGTTTCGTGGCAGAGTCAGCCATATGTAAGGTGCACCTCTAAAGGGGTAGCAGGGCTGAAGCAGAGCTATGTCTAGTGCACACGAGATAGCCTGTTAAGGATTAAGTGCATCTCAAGTGTACCCCTCAAGACCAAGCTTGCTGGGGCAGTAACACTGACTGGGGAAGAGTGTGACAAATGCCAGATCCATCTTTCACAGGCAGATAAATCTGAAGAAGAGTCAGTTACACTTGATTTACCTCTCTGACATGCAGGTCTAGCAGGGACAAAGGCACTCCCATGTCAAGTGCACCTTCTGTAGGATGTAGCAGTGGGACAGAGGCAGTCACATGTTAAATTCACCTCTGAAAGGTTGGTAGGGCTGTTGCAGACACCAGTGAGATTGTCAAGATATCACCTAATGTCCTGTCAGGATTGTTTCTAATAGGTTTGGTTTTTCTGGAGCTCATGTGTACATGTGCATGTACACATGCGACAGATCAATACAATTACAGTTACATACCAGCTATGCACCACACGAATGAAGGCACCCATGCAGAAAAAACATACAAGAACACACATATAAAAACGTGTGTGTCATCTGCACTCCACTGCTGTTGCCAATGTAGTACCGGTTCTGTGTGCTGGGGGCATGTGTCGCTGCTGCATAAGTTTTACTAACATACAAGACAGGTAGAGCTTTTTAAAACAAGCTCATTCCTGCTCCCAAGCTCAGCCAGAAAAGAGCCTGACAACTAGGTTTATTTCAAAATGCAATCAAGTCCTAACCAAGACCTCACATAGCTCCTGAAGTCCCCGTACCAGTCAAGTCAGAAAAAACACCAGGAGAGCTGCCTGAAGTTTTCTCACATTACTCGGGGACCATTTGCTGCTATGAATTTAAAGTTACTTCCTCTTGACCTCGGGGCACTCTACTGGGGGCTGGTGTGAATGCCCAGGGTTCCACGTATTAGTCTCCCCATCAATAATCACTTTTTAACTAATTACACAGAAAGAATATCTGAGAAACAAATCGCAGAAACACTCTTTACATGTAATTAAACTATCTTTGGAAAAATTAAGGCACCTTAAGTTAGGCTGTATAAGCTGCTGTGAAGAGAGCACCTTTGTTGTAATCACCACACAACACTTGGAGACTGTCCTCAAGTTTTAATTCAGGCAAACAACCTGTGCCTCACAACATGAGGCACCTTTCCCACACCCCGTTTTCAACTCACCACTATGTGACATCCTTCATAGAACCCTGTTACCTCACACAAAGAGGAGAAACAAAAGCTACATCTTTTTCCACTCTTCCGTGCATTTGAGAAAGTACAGCACCTATCCCAATAGCACTAGCATCAACAGTAAGGATTGTCTTTAGACCAAACCAAAATTTCAGCATGTGAAATATCCATTTTCAATTATTCAAAAGCTCCTCTCTGTGACTCTCCCCATTCAAATCTTTTTCCTTTCTTTAAAAGTTCTCTCAGTGTACCCGATTTATATCCACAGTCTCTGACAAATTTAGCATTGTACTCCATGAGTCCCATCAAGGATATCAACTTCTCTTTACAGGTAGGGATTTGAACATTTATTATAGCACTGACTAAATCCATCTTAGGCTTTATGCCTTCGTTAGTAATCGAATTACCTAGGTACTCCTCTTCTTTGACCAGAAATTTGCATTTGTCTTTACGTAGGGTCAGACCCACTCCAGCAATCCGATTCAAAACTTCCTGCAATGTCTTGTTGTGATCTTCCACACTTGCTCCAAAAACTAGTCTGTCGTCTTGGAAGAAAACAACGTTGTTTATACCTGTCAGTACGTTTGATATTAGTCTCTGAAAAACACTGGCCGCTGAAGAGAGACCATATGGTAACCTATTGAATTAGTAAACACCTTTGGTGGGAACAAACTCTGTCAAATGTTTTGAACCCTGATGCAATTTTACCTGATGGTAAGTGCTTCTGAGATCCAATTTAGAAAAGAACTTGAAAATTGATAACTGGAAAATCAATTTATTAATGTTCGGTAAAGGAAAACAGTCCATAACCACAGCTTGGTTAAGGCTGCGCAAAGCCACACAAAATCCAAGGGAACCATCAGGTTTCTTTGTGATACCGACCGGAGACAACTATTGTGTCGCCTCCATTGGTTCAATGGTTTGATCTTTACTCATCTGATCAAGAATAGTAAACTACACCTGCTGCTGCATTTGGAAGTAGCATATTCCTTCTAGAATGTGCTGTGAACTTGTGACCTACTGGTTCCACTGGGTTGCTAAGTATACTGAACGAAGAGTCTATTGGGAGGAAGGGTGGTAAAGAGACAGAACATTTTTTTTTAAAGTTGAGTAGTGATGACACAATTCAAGTAATGGCAAGCTTTAATTTCCAACTCAGGACTATGTAATAAACTGTTGTGTAGTATTTATATATTTTTTTAAATGAAGCTAGATATAGGTTTGAACTCCCAGGTTACAGGGATGTTATAGTTAGGAATTAGCATTTAAAAAACCTTAGAAATTCACTTAAAAAACCAAAGGTTACAGGGGTGTTATAGTTAGGAAATAGAATTTAAAAAACCTTAGAAATTCACTGAAGAAACCAAAGGTTACAGGGACGTTATAGTTAGGCTGACATTTCACTTGTACAAAACCAGAGAAATTCAGCAGTTATAGTTAGCTGAGCTAACTATAACTCGCAACCCCGCAATGCAGTGCTTATGACCTCACATATTATATCACTCATGACATGGTCAGTGACATCACTGATGACATCACTGTTGACATCTCAAATGACATCACTGATGACATCATCCACAAAATCTCTGACGCACCCACTCACACCCCAATATAACCTTTCATACACCTACTCCAACTTGCACACTGGCATTCTCAAAACCATTGATACACTCATACCCGTACTTACACACCCAGCTACTAATTCATGGGACTACACACACATCCACTCAGTTACCCATACAGCCACACATACACCAACTCACTCACTAATACAGCCACTGATATATCCACTCAGACCCATACAGCCACTCACACACTGTCAGTCACCCATAGAGCTACTCACACACCTAGTCACTCACCCATAGAGTCAATTATACAGCCACTTACTTACCTATACAGTTATACAGACACCCACTCACTTATTCATACAGATACTAACACATACTCACTCACCTATACAGTCACTGACATAAACACACACTCACCCATATGCCACTCTCGCAATCACTCAGTCACACATACAGTCACTCATATACTCCCAACAGTCACCTATACTGCCTTTCACATATGCAGTTACTCACCCATATACCACTGACACATTCATTCACTCTCCGACACAGCCATACACACACTCAGTCACCCATACAGCTCCTCAAACACGCACTCACTAACCCATACAACCACTGATTTACCCACTCACTCATCCATGCAAGCAGTCACACACTCACCCAAACAGACACTCATACAGGTACTCAGACAATCAATCACCCATACAGCCACTCACGTACCCACTCACCAACCCCTACAGCCACTTAGACACCAACTGACAGACTGATACAGATATTTGCAGAACCTAGTCATTCACCCATATATTCACTGAGACCTAAACAGATATTTGCAGAACCTAGTCATTCACCCATATAGTCACTGAGATACCTAGTCACTCACTTATACAGTCAGTCACGCACCCACTGAATCATCCATACAGGCACTCAAACACCCATTGATGCATCAGACCTTGGTATATATATTTAACATTCATAAACTTTTTTAAAACACTCACAGTCACTGGATGTCATCAGTGATGTAATTTGAGATGCCATCAGTGATGTCATCAGTTATGTCATTGACCATGTCATGAGTGATGTAATATGTGAGGTCATAAGCAGTCCATTAGCTCAGCTAACTATAACTGCTGAAATTCTCTGCTTTTGTATGAGTGAAATGTCAGCCTAACTATACCGTCCCTGTAACCTTTGTTTTTTTCAGTGAATATATATATATATATATATATATATATATATATATATATATATATATATATATATATACATGTGTCCATTCTTCCAGGTCCAGGGAAACGTGTGAGCAGAGTTACTTTGATATGTGATGCTAAGACGGCTTCTTCAGCATTTTCACGGACCCCCTCTCTTTCAAGGGCCGAGGGGTAGGAAGTCAAGTTCGATGGGCAGTCAACAGCGGAAGCACTTTCTGGGAGGAAAGGCTGCGGCAGTCCCCTGACAGCATCAGTCTCCACAGAGGTTGTAATGGCAAAGCCCGAGTTGGAGGACGCAAGAGGCACCGGCAACACCAAGGTAGGAGTGTGGCAAATGTCAGGTTGAGAGGTGTGCTCAGTAAGAGTGGTAACGCAGTTGGAACACACTCTTACACTGTATAAATTTGATACTCAACAAGCATGTTCGCCGACGCGCTGCGGGATCGAGAGGCGGCATCAGACAAAATGTTTAGCAATTTCCCCACAGTGGATTTGTTGGCACAAGCATCTAACAGTACGTCTAAAGGAGGAACAATAAACATCAGGGACACTTTCAGAAAACTAGAGAAACTTATGAAACACGAGCAAGCCAAACGTGGGAGCACAAATCTCTACAAAAGTACTTGGAAGTGGGCAGAACCCCGAGGGGGTTAAGAATAATAATAATAAAGTTTTGAGAATCCCAACCCAAATATGTTAAAAGAGTGGGCAGAATGTAACCTTGCATCATCCAGGAAACTTGTGCAAATCTTAGTTAAATATGCTGAGACAGACCAAATTGAACTCTAAAAACAAATAGACGAGTTGAATGAAGAAATAAACAAAATGGAAGCAACTGACATATCAACTAAATATCGAGAAGAGATGACTATTAGATTACGTAAGGAAGAGAAGACTATCAAAAATAGAAAAGCGTACAAATTCCAGCATGACATGGCTGATTATGAAAATGGGCAAATGTTTACATTTTCAAAAAAATATGATGCTCTCAAATCGTTCAAAAAGGTTGCCAAACACGATAATACACAAGAAGTTAGCTCAGGATTGCTAGGTGCTACATCAGCTTCAGATTTAAGCTCCACCTTGGAAAGCGAGTCAGATTACGAAATGAACAGGTCATTGGTTGGGCAACCATTGTAGAAACTCTCCTTGGCAGAAGAGCTTGATTTTTTACAACAGGACAGACGTCAAACAATACGTCCGAGAACTCAAAATGCCAGACCGAACAAAGGAGAAATCAAAGGCGGCAGGAAAGAAAAAAGCTATGTCGGAAACAAAACAAAAACAAGAAACAGACAGCAGGCAGATGGAGGAGCAAGTAAATCCAGCGCCATGGGATGCCAAAACAATAATCAACTTATAGCAAACAACTTTAAATCAAGAAGAAGCCCAATTGCTAACATTAGGTCTGTTGTTTTGCCCAGAAAGCAACTTTAACTACTCACAGACAAGGCTAGATGTTTACAAATTTGTTCGAAAATTAAAACTTAAAAAGTATCATCTTCTACGTAATGCTACTGACAACAGCAAAGACCTTCCCCAGGATACTCCTTCCCCAAGTCCCAGCAACCTGTTAATTTCAGATATACATCTAATACGTGAGCTGCAGGAATTACAAAATGAGAACTCAGTGTCATGCAGTGAAGTCTCTACACAATCCATAATAGTTCAACAACAGCTGAACACATTTGGGACGGCTTGCACAACTTTCAAACCAAAATCCACCTTCCACCCAATCATGCCATGCGACTCTATTGATATATTCAATGATCCTGTGATATCTCAAATTAAGAAATTAAACCATCAAATTCAAAGAGCGCGTAAAAGATATAACAACCAGGACTGCAAATATCGTCAACTGGTGGAAAAATTACAAAGCAACAATCAAATCGTTATTCGAAATTCCGATAAGGGGAGCAACATTGTAATCTGGCCCAAATTGGACAATATGGAAGAAGCCCTCAAACAACTAAACGATCAAGATTGCTACAAGAGAAGCAATACCCAAACAACTCGAGCTACATACAATGAATTTTATTCCAAACTGTTAGCATGGAACACTGCAAGTCTTCTGAGTTCTGATGAATACAAATATCTTAAGAACGATTTTCCAGTCATGCCAGTAATCTAGTTCATCCCAAAGATTCATAAAAATCCTATCAAACCACCAGGTAGGCCAATTATTTCTGCACGCAAATGTCTATTGGAAAATACATCCCGATATATCAACTACTTTCTATAGGAACACGTTCGAAAACTACCATCATATATTCAAAACACCAGCAACTTTCTCAGACACATCTATAACTTTCCATGGCAAGAAGACTACCTATTAATGACATTGGACGTCACAACGCTCTACACGAGCATCAACCACAAAGGTGGCATCAGAGCTCTGGAACATTTTTTGGGCAGTAGACCAATATGGTTATTTCAACACAGCAAGATGTTGGTCAATATGACGTTATTCTACTTAGAGAACAATCTCTTTATGTTTCAGAATCAGGTTTTCCAGCAGCTATGCATGTCTTCACATAGGCTGGTGGGAGGAACTGGTCCTCATGGCAAACTACAGGGAGACGCTAAATAAACATGTTATTATATGGCTGAGATATATAGACGATCTATTTGTCATATGGCAGGGATCAAGAGAGAGTGCGCTGAAGTTTGTGTCTGAAATTAATGTTAATGATGTCAATCTTAACTTTACAGCAACTCTAAGTGCAAAATCGGTCAATTTTTTTGATGTACATGTTTACATTGCCAACAAGAGGATAGAAACCAAGTTACATCGAAAGGAGAAGGCTGGTAACACTGTACTCCATGCCACCAGCTTTCATCCAAGTCACTTGATTTATAGCATTCCCTACGATGAAATGCTCAGACTTAAGAGAATCTGCAGCAATGATTTAGATCTCAAAACAGCTCAAAGCAACAGCAAAGCAAGGTTTCTGGCACGGGGATACTCAGAACAAGTGATAGATTCAGCAATCAGAAAATCACAAGTAGATCTGCTCTGTTGTTTGGCATTAGTAGCAGGGGGGACATTCTTAAAATAACGCAGAAACAAAACAGAAAGGAGAACAAGAAACTAGGATAATTCTTACCTATAATAAGCAAGAACGCCAGCTAAGAAACATTGTCAGAAAGAACCGGCTACTTATATTGAGTGACCCTGTTATTGGTCCCCTTCTGCCCAAAACGCCCTCCATAACTTTTAGGAAAGCCACTTCCATGAGTAATGCTTTAGTCAAAAGCAGTCCAGAAGTTTCGGAAGTGAGTAGTTTGCTGACACAGAGAAAGGGGTTTTTCAAATGCAATACCTGTCGAGCCTGTAAATTTGGGGGAAAAAAACAACATATTTAACCTCATTTCAAGTTAGACCAAATAGAATCAAGAAATTCCTTACCTGTAAAATGGATTTTGTGGTCTATGTGTTGGAGTGTTTGTGTGGACTGCGCTATGTGGGCAGCACCAAGCTGCAAGCCCACAATCGGATACTCCAACACATATGGGCAATTACCAATTCTGACCCAACATACCCCGTTGCTCGCCATTTCAAAGAAATACATGACAACAACTTAGAACATTTCAAATACCATCTGTTGGACTCAATTTCGAGTTCAAGGCGAGGAGGCAACAGTGAGGCTGCCTTAAGAAAATTGGAAACCAGATAAATCATTGAGCTTGACACCAAGGCTCCTCATGGGCTTAATTCTGGTGAGGATCTTTTCACTTGCCTGTAACATCAAAGTCCGTTCCATTCTCATAGTAGGACTCATTGGCAGCATATATAGTTTTCTGCTTCTTGTATTGATACTCAAAATGACATTCCTGTAGTAAAACTCTGAGGTATATTTCCCTTCTCTTGATGTCTAATTGAACAAATATCTTAAGCTAGTGCACATCCTTAGATTTGTCTAACTACAGCTAGAGAAAAGACGGGGATGTCATTAGGTAATAAGGATATTTACATCCTGCAGTCAAATACTTTCTGCTGCTACCTTTTGCACTTTAACACTTTATAAAGTTTTATTATTATTTTTTTAAAGGTTTAATTCAGGGGCACGTTGCACTTTTTTGCACTGTAGCACTTTAAATAGACTACAACAGTAGTGACACGTAAGTACTAGGCCCACTGGTGCTTCAGTATGTAGATAGGGCCTTATTAATTGGAAGTAATGATATCATAAGGCAGTCATGAATCATAAAATCTGATATGTATAATCCAAAAATTAAGTGGTGGTCGTTAGACCAATGTTCTTAATGTACATACAGTGGTGATACAGTTCATCAGTTATATGCATTTAAGCCTATATTCATATTTATGTATTTGTACCATGAATATTATTTTTGACTGCTTAGTCATAAACAGCACTTTAAATCAATTTTTATCATGTATTTTAACATGATCGAAATGAATCAATAGATTGATATCATTGTTTACTTACTGTAAGTCTACAGTTAAAAGTAAATGGTTAAGTACAATTAATCTCTTTTAAATGGCCATGGAAGAGCAGCAGTCTGTTTATACTGTTCATAGCATGTTTCACGCACTTTAAATATTGTGTTTCTTACCACAGCCACGTCATGTGATCAAGGCCTGTTCAGGCCGAAACGCGTCATTGTGGATCATTGCAAATAAACTGACAGCACCGGTCGCCAGTAGGTAGTTATAGTTAGGACCTTGTTTCTATTCAAAAATCGTTTTTCTTTTGCCAATATCTTTGGTGCCGTTTGACGAATCTCCGCAAACTTTTCAAAACTAATGGTTCACTCAGATCAGCTCTTGTCCTGAAACTTTCGGGGTGATTCGTCAAGTGGGCGCCGAGAAAAAAGGGGGGTCCCAAAACACGTTTTCCCCCATGTTAATTTCCATAGGAATTTTGTAACAGGCTACAGCCCGAACTGCTGAACGGAATTACACCAAATTTGGCAAAAAGGTAGCTCTTGGTTCAGAGAGCGACCTTTTTTTTAAAGGGTGTAAATCCGTTCAGTAGTTCCTGAGAAATTAAAAAAATAAAAATGTCAATATCTGAGCACCGAGGAGGAACCGCGAATCCTCCCGAGCATGAGCTTAATTCTTATGGGCTGCCAACACTCTAAACCAGAGTGTGTTGGCAGCCATTTTGTGACACGGTAGAACCGAGTCACATCAAAAAGGTTTAAAATTTTTGTAAATGTAGGAAAGGGGTCAGGGTAGAAACACCCTGACCCCCTAGGGCTGGTCAGGGGGTCCCACAGGGACCCCCAGGGCCATAAAAAGCATTTTTCTTTTAAATATTTCAGCGGAAGTCGCGCTGGGTGTGCGAATCCAGCCGAGAACATATTTAAAAAATGAAGCGCGGTCTCCCGTGCTTCGTTTTCCTTAAGCCCCCAGGTGGGTCAGGTCCCGGGGGCAATGTGTTATTATATAGCGAGGGCCCGTGGGGGCCCCTGCAGCCCCAGGGACCGCCACCTCCCCGGGGCTTTATCGATAATGTACGGGGGCACGCAGCCCCCCCTGCAGCTCCGGGGACCGCCACCTCCCCGGGCCTTTATTGTTATAAGGGCGGGGGGCCTCGGTGGCCCCCCCAAGCCCCAGGGACCACCACCTCCCTGGGGATTTATTAAAATAGGGTGAGGGGGCCTTGCGGGCCCCCCCAAGCCCCGGGGACTGCCACCTCCCTGGGGCTTTATTAAAATAGGGTGGGGGGCCTTGTGGGCCCCCCCAAGCCCCGGGGGCTGCCACCTCCTTGGGGCATTAAATTTGTAAATATGGGGGTCCGTTGCGGACCCCCGGCCCTGGGGGCCACCACCTCCCTGGGGCTAGTTTCATGAAGGGAGGGGGGCCATGCGGCCCCCCTCCTGGAGCCCTTGATGGCCCTGGGGACCAACACCCCCCAGGGCCAGCTCCTTCAATGTCCCGGGGTGCCCACCCCAGGACATTGCTGTTTGCTATGGCAGGGCGGTCGCACGGCTCCCACCCTGTCATAGCAAACACTGCTTTGCTTCGATGAAGCGAGAGCAGGAAACCTGCTCTCGCTTCAACGAAGCAAAGCAGAATTTTTTTTTATAACTTTTTATTGAAATCAGGGTATGACATTCAAGAAAGGAAGCAAAGCAGAATAGCTTTTGGGCAAGGGGAGCTGCATGTTAGCAGCTCCCCTTGCCCAAAAGCAATGCCGGCTCCCACGGGAGGCGGTGAGCCGGCTGGGACCGCGGGGGCATTGGGGCTCCCCCGCGGTCTCCAACGTGAGGGCCGGCCCCGGGGGATGGGGTCCCCGGGGCCATTATTGGCCTGAGGAGGGGGGGAACGCAGTCCCCCTCTTTAAAAAAAATATATATAGTGGCAGGCCCAGGGGGATGGGGTCCCCGGGGCCGGGGCTAATATTGGCCTGATGAGGGGGGCCACGCGGTCCCCTTCTTTTTAAAAATAAATAAATAAATAGTGGCAGGCCCCAGGGGATGGGGTCCCCAGGGCCATTATTGGCCTGAGGAGGGGGGCCACGTGGTCCCCCTCCTTAGTTTTTTAGAATAGTAACTGCTGGAAGGCCCCGGGGGATGGGGTCCCCGGTGCGAATATCGAATAATGGAAGAGAGACGTTTTTTTTTCTTTCGAGTTTGGAGTCCACAACCCCAAGCGCGGCCCCCGTGTAAATTTGCATTGGATTCGCGAATTCACCTTAAATAAATAATTAAGTAGTATATAATTTAAAAGGTAGGGTTTTATTTGTGAATTTGTTTTAAAGAGTTACTGGGATTGCAGTTAAAAACAAGATTACAGTGTATAGAGTTTTTAAAAATATATAAAATTAAAAATTAATAGTTAAACTTGAAAAGTGTATTGTGTTGTAGTACATTGAATTCCTGCTTTTGCAGATTCACGTCGGATGCGCGAATCCACAAAAATTAAACAAAAATATATATGTGAAAAAAAATATATATATTTACTGTTATGTTATAGGGTGGCTCTAAAAGAGCCCTTGTTTTCATTATGAGTTTGTTGTAGCTACATGTAAGTGCGGATGCACAGCTTTAGGTTGTTGAGAAAGACTCTGTTTCCTTGGTCTGTGAAGTGTACTCCATCACTTCTGTAGATGTCATTCATATCAAAACGTATATTGTTGTTGTAGATGGACCCCATTCTATGATCTATGAAGTATGCAGAAACAGCTTTATTGACATTCTTCCTAGCTTTCTCAAACTGTGGACAGAATTGAGTTGATCACTTCCATTTCTGTCTTTGGCATATATTAGAGTATACAAAGACAGTTTGAGGTAAAAGCAACATTAATTGTGCAAAGGTGTCCTTCATTAGCATTTCCAGACCTACCCCAGTCAATGTGCCTAGGTCATTGCCACCACAGTGCACAATCATGAGGTCAGGGGGTTGGAGATGCAAAAAGGTTTTAACCAAAGGCATCAATTGGTGCCACTTTAATCCTCTCTGTGCAATCCATTTAATATCCACATTTTGCAAAGCTAGGTCTTTGTCAATACCTCTGCGTTCAGCATACCTTTTGCACCAGAAAACATGACTGTGCCCAACAATCCATACTGTAGGCATCTTGAAGGGATATCTGGAAGTAATGAAAAGATGTCTGTAGCTGAGGTAGTCGGTTGGTAGAATGAGAGGTATCTAAAATGGTGGACAAGATGCTGTTTTTTAATAAGTAGAGAATTGATTGGCTGTTTAAGAACATTGTACATTCAAAAATAGGGTGCATGTTACTTTCTTTAAAAAGCATGTTTCTTATTGGTTAGTAAAAAATGTTTGAAAGGTACAGTAGATAGGATAAGGTCATTTTTTGAAAACGTCAACCACACCTGCTGTTTGCATTTGTAACCTTGTGTGCTGAACTTGAAAATATGGTGAACTTGTGACCTGTCAGTTCAGTTGAATGTTCCATGAACTGTTACTATGGAAACTGGCATTAAGCAGAATGGGGGAAGGGTTGAAACTTAACTGTGGTCTTAAAATGTGAAATTGTAATTTATATATAAGTGATATCTTATTAAAGTAAGATTTCCCAAGTCAGTACTATCTTTAGAAGTAGTGTGTTCTTAAAAAATAGTGGTATTTTTATTTGTAATATATTTTTGAACTCCCGTATGGATTTGCGGCTCCATCGCGTTGGTGCACGGTGGAGTCGCGACTCCAAAAAATTCCAGAACCAGTTTGGGCACTTTTAGAAATCAGTTGGTAAGGGTTAATATGTCTAACCAATAGAAATGTGTGTTATAATTTGAAATAATGTAGGAAGCAATGTGATTTGTTACTTACATGTATTTGTGTGGAGAAAGAGAGGGAAAGTTTGGCATTATTGGTTTTACCTTGCTGAGAGTGGTGCATTACATTGATTGTGTGCATAAGAAAATCTTTTATGAGTTTGTGATATTTTAATTTCTACAAATCAATTTGGAAGGTGAGTTATAAATTTGTGAGGTGTATTATATATTACTTTTATTTTTAATCTTTAAAAATTATTGATGAACTGTGATATTTGAAATATATTATTAAATGTAGAGATGTGTATTGTAGTTTGTTTTATTGTAGTTAAATGTTGTTTGAAGTAGTTTCAGTATAGTAATATGTGTAAATTGGAAGATGGATTAGTGATTATGGTAGTTTGTTTTAGTGTGTGGATATGTACATTTGTAGTATACCGCATAATTTTAGCTGTTGCTTTAAAATTGGAGGTGGAGTCTGTCAAGTTTTAAGGTGTGCATGGACTTCTGTCTCAAGTATGTTTCTACTTGTATATGTATTTTCATATGTCTTATACATTTGAAGGTGCATGATGTATAACGAAGAGGTGTTGCTTTTTATGTGGTAGTCTCAAGACTGTGAGTATTAGTGGAATGGTGAAGATGCAGCATAATAGTGTGGTTTGAAAGATGTTGACATAAGGTATTATTGATAAGGGTTCTTTTTTTAAGTTTCTAGATAGGTACAGTTGAAATATGCCACATAATTTTTGGTGTTTGCTTGAAATTGGAAGTCTATTCTGTGAATTTTTAAGGTTTGGATAGTGTTATGGTACAGACAAATTCATGTATGCTTTTAGGAATATGGTGAGACTTTTAGTAAAGACAAGTGAAGGGTTCCTGCTTTGTATTTGGGTAGGTGTAACATTATAGATAGTTGTAGAATTGTAAAGCAGCAGCCTGAAAGTGAGGTTTGAGATATTTGCAGAGATGTTATTTATTAGAGTAATTTGTATGATGTGAGGAAAGTTATATTTCATATATACCGCATAATTTTCAGTGTCTGTTTGAAAATTGAAGTGTAGTCTGTGAAGTTTTGAGCTGTGGATGGTGTTGTGACTGAGATATGTGTCTACTTGCTCATATATTACTCTATGTGTTATGGGTCTGAAGATGATAGATGTATAAAACACAGGTATACATTTAACTGTGTATTACTTTTATATATGATGCTGCTAGCAAAAGGTACAGAAATATGCATACATGGTTTTAGAAATGTGGGGAGACTTTTATGAAAGATAAGTGAAGTGTTGCTTTGCTGTTAGCTATCCTCTGTACCTGATTATTACTAGAATAGTGAAGCTGTAGTAGTTGAAAAGTGATGTTTTAGATATGTTGGTAGAGGAACTATTGATTATGGTACTTTATAGGAGTCTGTGTAAAAGTTCACTTGAAATTTGGCACATTAATCTAGGTGTGTTTGAAATGTTAAGTGTAGTCTGTCAAGTTTTAAGGACTTTATGGTCTTATGAGTGTGGTTATGTTTCTACTTGCACATGTATTCTAATATGTGCAATGGTTTTGGCAATAGGTATAGATAGAAGCATGTATGCTTTTAGGAATATGGTTAGAGTTATGGTAGAGACATGTGATAGGTTGCTGCTTTATGTTTGACTAGGCCCAATATTTGTAGAATGGTGAAGCTGTAGCACAAAAGTGAGTTTTAAGACATGTTAGCAGAAGGGATTACTGATTAGGCTACTTTCTATGGTTAAGTCATGTAATAGTCTGCTGTTTTATATTTGGCTAGGCCCAAAACTCATGCAGTTATAAAATACCCTAGTACCACCCATGCAGTCTTCCAATGATCCAGGCAGTACATATGCACTGATGCAATCACCCAGGCATTACCTCTGCACTCATGCAATCATCCAGGCACTAGATATGCACTCATGCAATCACCAAGGTATTACCCATGCACACTTTGAATCATGTAGCCACTACATCATGCACTTATATAATCACTCAGGCACTAACGTTGTACTCTTTCAATCACAGAGGCACTAGACTTGTACTTATGTAATCACTCAGCCAGTAGTCATGGTGTTATGAGATCACCCAGGCACTACCTTTGCACTCATTTATTCACTCAGGTGTTACCTCAGTAGTCTTGAAATCACCCAAGAAGTACCCATGCATTTATAAATCACTTAGTCACTTTGTATGCAGTCATGTAAATCACCAGATATTACTCCTGTAGTCATGCAGTCACCCTGGTGTTACCTATGTATTCCTTTAATCCCCCAGAGGTTACTTCTGTATTCATGCAATCACCAATGCATTAGCTATACAGTGCTTCAATTACCGAGGCACTATCCTTGCACTCTCTCAATCACGGAGGCACTACTCTTGTCCTTCTGTAATCACTCAGGCAATACTCATGCACTTATAAAATCACCCAGGCACTACCTTTGCACTCCTGTAATCACTCTGGTAGTACCTTAGTACTTCTGTAATCACCCAGGCAGTACTCATGGACTTATAAAATCACCCACTCACTTCCTATGTACTCCAGTAATCCCCCAGATATTACCCTTGCAATCATGCAATCACCTAGGCACCTGTTATGTACTACCCCTACAGTTATAGAATCATGCAGTCTCTATCTATACACTCATGTAATAACCCAGGCACTACTCTTGCAGTCATATAATCATCCAGACCCTACTGTTGCACTTATCTATTCACGTAGGCACTTCTTAGTGAGTCATCTGTGCCTTCAGGTGCTATTTATACATTTATCCATGCACTGAAACTTTATCTGTGCACTCATGTAATTAGCCAGTCACTATCCATCTTCTCCTGCAATTACCCAGTGACTAGCTTTGGAGTCCTACAATCACCCAAGTACTACCCATGGAGTTTTGCAATCACTCAGGCAGATCTATTACTTGTCTCATTTTCTAGGTTTCACTATATTTCAGAAATATTTTATACATATTTCTTTTAGATATGATGATGATTTGAAAAGGTAGAGACATATCTATGCATGCTTTTAACAATATGTAGAGACTTATAGTTGAGTCATGTAATAGTCTGCTGTTTTATATTTGGCTAGGCCCAACACTCATGCAGTTATAAAACACCCTAGTGCTACCCATGCAGTCTTCCAATAATCCAGGCAGTACATATGCAGTGATGCAATCACCCAGGCATTACCCCTGCACTCATGCAATCACCCAGGCAGTAGCTATGCACTCATGCAATCACCAAGGTATTACCAATGCACTCTTTGAATCATGTAGCCACTACTCATGCACTTATATAATCACTCAGGCACTAACGTTGCACTCTTTCAATCACAGAGGCACTAGCCTTGTAATTATGTAATCACTCAGCCAGTAGTCATGGTATTATGAGATCACCCAGGCACTACCTTTGCACTCATTTATTCACTCAGACGTTACCTCAGTAGTCCTGAAATCACCCAAGAAGTGCCCATGCAGTTATAAAATCACTCAGTCACTTTGTATGTAGGAATGTAAATCACCAGATATTACTCCTGTAGTCATGCAGTCACCCTGGTGTTACCTATGTATTCCTTTAATCCCCCAGAGGTTACTTCTGTATTCATGCAATCACCAATGCATTAGCTATACAGTGCTTCAATTACCGAGGCACTATCCTTGCACTCTCTCAATCACGGAGGCACTACTCTTGTACTTATGTAATCACGCAGGCAATACTCATGCACTTATAAAATCACCCAGGCACTACCTTTGCACTCCTGTAATCACTTAGGTAGTACCTTAGTACTTCTGTAATCACCCAGGCAGTACTCATGGACTTATAAAATCACCCACTCACTTCCTATGTACTCCAGTAATCCCCCAGATATTACCACTGCAATCATACAATCACTAGGCACTAGTTATGTACTACCCCTACAGATATAGAATCATGCAGTCTCTACCTATACACTCATGTAATAACTCAGGCACTACCCTTGCAGTCATTGAATCATCCAGACCCCTCTGTTGCACTCATCTATTCACCTAGGCACTTCTTAGTGAGTCATCTATGCCTTCAGGTGCTATTTATACACTTATCCATGCACTGAAACTTTATGTGTGCACTCATGTAATTAGCCAGTCACTATCTAACTTCTCCTGCAATTACCCAGTGACAAGCTTTGGAGTCATACAATCACCCAAGTACTACCCAGGGAGTTTTGCAATCACTCAGGCAGATCTATTACATGTCTCAGGCACTACCTTTGCACTCTTGCAATCACTCAGGCAGTACCTTAGTACTTCTGTAATCACCCAGGCAGTTCTCATGGACCTATAAAATCACCCACTCACTTCCTATGTACTCCAGTAATCCTGTAGATATTACTGCTACAGTCATGCAATCAGCCAGGCATTACTTATGTATTACTCCTGCAGTTATAGAATCATGCAGTCTCTACATATGCACTCATGTAATAACCCAGACACTACCCTTGCAGTCATAGAATCACCCAGGCCCTACTGTTGCACTCATCTATTCACCTAGGTACTTCTTAGTGAGTCATCTATGCCTTCAGGTGATATTTATACACATATCCATGCACTGAACCTTTATGTGTGCACTCATGTAATTACCCAGTCACTATCCATCTTCTCTTGCAATTACGTAGTGACTACCTTTGGAGTCATACAATCACCCAAGTCCTACCCATGGAGTTTTGCAATCACTCAGGCAAATCTATTACATGTCTCAATTTCTAGGTTTCACTATATTTCAGAAATATTGTATATATATTTCTTTTAGATATGATGATGATTTGAAAAGGTAGAGACATATGTATGCATGCTTTTAATGATATGGAGAGACTTATGATTGAGTCATGTAATAGTCTGCTGTTTTATATTTGGCTAGGCCCAACACTCATGCAGTTATAAAACACCCTAGTACTACCCATGCAGTCTTCCAATAATCCAGGCAGTACATATGCACTGATGCAATCACCTAGGCATTACCCCTGCACTCGTGAAATCACCCAGGCAGTAGCTATGCACTCATGCAATCACCAAGGTATTATCAATGCACTCTTTGAATCATGTAGCCACTACTCATGCACTTATATAATCACTCAGGCACTAACGTTGCACTCTTTCAATCACAGAGGCACTAGCCTTGTACTTATGTAATCACTCAGCCAGTAGTCATGGTGTTATGAGATCACCCAGGCACTACCTTTGCACTCATGTATTCACGCAGACATTACCTCAGTAGTCCTGAAATCACCCAAGAAGTGCCCATGCAGTTATAAAATCACTCAGTCACTTTGTATGTAGGCATGTAAATCACCACATATTACTCCTGTAGTCATGCAGTCACCCTGGTGTTACCTATGTATTCCTTTAATCCCCCAGAGGTTACTTCTGTATTCATGCAATCACTAATGCATTAGCTATACAGTGCTTCAATTACTGAGGCACTATCCTTGCAATCTCTCAATCACGGAGGCACTACTCTTGCACTTATGTAATCACTCAGGCAATACTCATGCACTTATAAAATCACCCAGGCACTACCTTTGCACGCCTGTAATCACTCAGGTAGTACCTTAGTACTTCTGTAATCACCCAGGCAGTACTCATGGACTTATAAAATCACCCACTCACTTCCTATGTACTCCAGTAATCCCCCAGATATTACCCCTGCAATCATACAATCACCCAGGCACTAGTTATGTACTACCCCTACAGTTATAGAATCATGCAGTCTCTACCTATACACTCATGTAATAACTCAGGCACTACCCTTGCAGTCATAGAATCATCCAGACCCTAATGTTGCACTCATCTATTCACGTAGGCACTTCTTAGTGAGTCATCTATGCCTTCAGGTGCTATTTATACACTTATCCATGCACTGAAACTTTATGTGTGCACTCATATAATTAGCCAGTCACTATCCATCTTCTCCTGCAATTACCCAGTGACTACCTTTGGAGTCATACAATCACCCAAGTACTACCCATGGAGGTTTGCAATCACTCAAGCAGATCTATTACATGTCTCACTTTCTATGTTTCACTATATTTCAGAAATATTGTATATATATTTCTTTTAGATATGATGATGATTTGAAAAGGTAGAGACATATGTATGCATGCTTTTAATGATATGGAGAGACTTATGGTTGAGTCATGTAATAGTCTGCTGTTTTATATTTGGCTAGGCCCAACACTCATGCAGTTATAAAACACCCTAGTACCACCCATGCAGTCTTCCAATGATCCAGGCAGTACATATGCACTGATGCAATCACCCAGGCATTACCCCTGCACTCATGCAATCACCCAGGCACTAGCTATGCACTCATGTAATCACCAAGGTATTACCCATGCACTCTTGGAATCATGCAGCCACTACATATGCACTTATATTATCAGTCAGGCACTAAAGTTGCACTCCTTCAATCACGTAGACACTACCCTTGTACATATGTAATCACTCAGCTAGTAGTCATGCTGTTATAAAATCACCCAGGCTCTACCTTTGCACTCTTGTATTCACTCAGGCACTACCTCATTACTCTTGCAATCACTGAAGCAGTACTCATGCAGTTATAAAATCACTTGCTCACTTGCTATGTACTCCACTAATCCCCCAGATATTACCCCTGTAGTCATGGAATCACCCAGGCACTACTTATGTAGTACCTTTGCAGTCATAGAATCATGCAGTGTCTACCTAGGCAGTCATGTATTAACCTACACACTACCCTTGCAGTCATAGAATCATCCAGGTGCTACTGTTGCAGTTATCTATTCACCTAGGCACTACTCCATGACTCATCTATGCCTTCAGGTGCTATTAATACACTTATCCATGCACTCAACCTGTATGTATGCACTGATGAATTAGCCAGTCACTATCCATCTTCTGCAATTACCTAGCGAGTATCTTTGGAGTCATACAATCACCGAAGCACTATGCATGGAGTTATGCAATCACTCAGGCAGATCTATTACATGTCTCATTTTCTAGGTTTCACTATATTTCAGAAATATTGTATACATATTTCTTTTAGATATGATGATGATTTGAAAAGGTAGAGACGTATGTATGCATGCTTTGAACAATATGGAGAGACTTCTGGTTGAGTCATGTAATAGTGTGCTGCTTTGTATTTGGCTAGGCCCAACACTCATGCAGTTATAAAACACCCTAGTACCACCCATGCAGTCTTCCAATGATCCAGGCAGTACATATGCACTGATGCAATCACCCAGGCATTACCCCTGCACTCATGCAATCACCCAGGCACTAACTATGCACTCATGTAATCACCAAGGTATTACCCATGCACTCTTGGAATCATGCAGCCACTACATATGCACTTATATTATCAGTCAGGCACTAAAGTTGCACTCCTTCAATCACGTAGACACTACCCTTGTACTTATGTAATCACTCAGCTAGTAGTCATGCTGTTATAAAATCACCCAGGCTCTACCTTTGCACTCTTGTATTCACTCAGGCACTACCTCATTACTCTTGCAATCACTGAAGCAGTACTCATGCAGTTATAAAATCACTTGCTCACTTGCTATGTACTCCACTAATCCCCCAGATATTACCCCTGTAGTCATGGAATCACCTAGGCACTACTTATGTAGTACCTTTGCAGTCATAGAATCATGCAGTGTCTACCTATGCAGTCATGTATTAACCTACACACTACCCTTGCAGTCATAGAATCATCCAGGTGCTACTGTTGCAGTTATCTATTCACCTAGGCACTACTCCATGACTCATCTATGCCTTCAGGTGCTATTAATACACTTATCCATGCACTCAACCTGTATGTATGCACTGATGAATTAGCCAGTCACTATCCATCTTCTGCAATTACCTAGCGAGTATCTTTGGAGTCTTACAATCACCGAAGCACTATGCATGGAGTTATGCAATCACTCAGGCAGATCTATTACATGTCTCATTTTCTAGGTTTCACTATATTTCAGAAATATTGTATACATATTTCTTTTAGATATGATGATGATTTGAAAAGGTAGAGACGTATGTATGCATGCTTTGAACAATATGGAGAGACTTCTGGTTGAGTCATGAAATAGTGTGCTGCTTTGTATTTGGCTAGGCCCAACACTCATGCAGTTATAAAAACACCCAAGTACTACCTATGCAGTCTTCAAATGATCCAGGCACTACATATGTATTGTTGCAATTACCCAGGTTATTACCCCTGCACTCATGAAACCACCCATGCACTACCTATGCAGTCATGTATTCACTCAGGTATTACCTATGCACTCTTTCAATCACCCAGACACTATCAATGAACTTATATAATCTTTCAGGTACTACCCTTGCACTCCTTCAATCATGCAGGTATTACCCTTGTACTTATGTAATCACTCAGCCAGTACTCATGCACGTATAAAATCACTCAGACACTACCTTTGCACTCCTCCAATCACCCAGGCATTCCCTCAGTACTCCTGCAATCACCCAAGCAGTACTCATGCAGTTATAAAATCACCCACTGATTTGCTATGTACTGCAGTAATCCTCCAGATATTACCCCTTTAGTTATGGAATCACCCAGGCACTAGTTACGTGCCACCCTTGCAGTTGTAGAATCATACAGGTCCTACTATTGTACTTATCTATTCACCTAGGCATTACTCAATGTGTTTCTTTATTTATAGATGACAATATTTGTATTTTAATAATATTAAATATTTTTTAGAAAGATAATAACCTTTTTTTTTTTTTAGAAATTCTTCATAATTGTTAAGAAATATTCAGTATGACAAGAAAAGCTCAAAAGAAAAGACAACAAAGGAAACAGAACTATTTAAAGGATAGAGAAAAGGAGAAAGTAGATGAAGTACAACATGTGACGTTGAAGAAAAGTCTTCTGTAAGAGAACGAAAGAATTTGATAAAAGTGTTTTAAAAAAAGTAATCGATTTTGAAAATGGGGAAAAGAGAAAGAAAAGTACTACAAGCAATCAGAAGGAAAAGAAAAAAGGAGAAATTAATGCAAAATCAGGTTATAGGAAAATAATCCATGTTGAAAAAAGGATGAAACAATGTAAAGACATTAGGAAGAGAATGTATAAAAGTAGAGTACTACAAAAATAATTGAAAGATTGCAAAAAATATAAAAGAAGATCAGCATTTTACAAATAGAAAGAACAGATTGAAAGTGTAGTCGAAAAGGCTTTTGAATTGAAAAGAAAATTGTTTATATTAGTATTGAAGAGAATACAAACATTGAATAAAACAATGCACTTTATGAAGCAGAAAAGTAAAAGAAAAAGTCTAACTTTTGCAAAACAATTTTGGGTGAATGGAAGCACACTTCTAGTACGGAGCCTTTTTTTAATGAAGAAAGCTATTTTCAACAAATTACATTAGTTCATGCAGTTGATACCAGTGGTCGTTGTTATGAAGTTAAAAACGGTTGTCCAATTGAAAAAGAAAAGATGGTTCCTAGAACTGTGGAAGAAGTAATAGCTGAAGAAGTTCAAGGAAGACGTACAAAAGCTCCAGTGTATAAGTGGGGATTGTAGTAGTATTTGTAGCATACGACAGGAATCTATTGATATATTACGAAATTTCTTACGAGATGATGGTAAAAAAGTGTTAAAAAGAAGATTAAGATGTTGCAAGGACTAGATCCTTGTAAAGTGAGAAAATATACTAACTTGCAGGGCCATTCTCTGGCTTGTCTTTCTAGAAAAGTGTGTCGAAGTACTTTTCATCATTTAAGAATGTTAGCAGTACATCATTCAGAAATGCGGAAGTTAGTAAGAAGATTATACTACGTAAAAAGTCCTGCATTATCTCTAAATGAAATAAATACAGCTCTTTTGCATGGTTCAGTGTTGGATGTAAAAAAAGTTTCTGATGATATAGAGTTTCGTTTCTTTGGTCCTAATGAGGAGTGTAGAGAAAGTGAGAGTTTGATAAGTGTAGGTGTTGAAGAAGAGATGGAAGATACTAGTACTGTGAAGTTTGCAGAAGAAATTACAAAGTTTAAGGTAGTTTCTTGTGAAAATCCAAACTATTTTTGTATTTGTTGTCAACGTACTCACTATAGAAGTCAAACTAGGAATGTTGATGTGTATTTAAAAAGTGAAAAGGAAAACAATGATAAGTGGGAGCAATTTGGTGCTTATTTGTTGGTGGAAGGTCGTTTTGAGTTGGGTACTGATCAACGTATTTGTAAATATTGTTACAACAAATTAGAAGAGAACAAAATGCCAGCTAGAGCTGCATATAACAACCTAGAATTGGTAGCTATTCCTCCGGAACTGATAGATTTAAATACGTATGAGTCCATTCTTATTCAATCTGTGCACCCGTTTCAGGCTATAGTTCGTATGGAGCCTAAAACAGGTAAGCTGCCTCCAACAGATTTACAAAGAGGTTTAAAAGGAAGAGTTGTCCATTTACCTTTAGATTTTAAGAAAAATATTGAAACTGTTGATGTAGAGAGAGAGGAAAGTGAACCTGTAGTTATTCTAGTTAATGGTGTACCAACAAAGAGTCGGAAAATATGGCAAGAGTTAGTAGATGTCACCAAACTTCAAAAGGCTACATCATATCTTGTGCAAAACTATATTTTTTATAAAAATGTATATGTGGAAGAAGAAAAAATATCTTTAGAAGATGAAAGAGAAATTTCAACTGGCCAAATAGAAAAAGTGGATAATTCGAGGAGTGAAGAAATTTATGAACATTATAGTATACATCCTCTACATTCAAAAGAAGTGATAGGAAACACTATTGAATTATTCCAAATGAAGAAAGTGAAGGGAACTCCCATGAGTGTATGGGAAAAACGTTTGGAAGCTCGTTGTTTTCCACAGCTCTTCCCCACTGGAAAAGGTGGACGATATGATGAACGACCAGTACAGATTCCAGCTTCAGAATATCGTACAACAAGATTGTACTCAGAAGATCCAAGATTTCGTCAGTGTATTCCATATTTATTTCATCTTCTGTTTGAAAGTGACTTGTCTGGACTTTCATATGCAGTGAACCACATATTAAAAACAGGAGTTCATCTTACACATCTTTCTGCAAAGGAATTTTTGGACAAAGTTCAACAAAGAGACGATCTTTTAGAATCTCAGTTAATTAATTTAATGGCGTGTCAACGTGGTACTAATGAGTATTGGTATCGTCGACACGGAGAACTTAAATGTATGTTAAGGAACTTAGGAACCCCTACATGGTTTGTTACGCTTAGCTGTGCTGAATACGTATGGGACGACTTACTTGAATTTCTACAACAAGCAAATTCAAATGTAAAAAATATTGAATTGAAGCCAGCTAGAGGACTGTGTTCCTTGGATCCTGTAAATGTGTGCAGATATTTTAATCATAGGTTTCAAGCTATGATGTCTTTTATCTGCAATAAAAAGAATCCACCTCTTGGAGAAGTTATTGATTTCTTTTGGAGAAAGGAGTACCAAGCCAGAGGTGCTCCTCATATACACATGTTATTATGGATCAAGGATGCACCAACATTTGGAACTGATACTGATGAAAGTGTTTTGTCTTTCATTGAAAAATATGTTACCTGTGCCATTCCAAAAGAAGGAGGAGAAAACAACTTGAGACAGCAAGTTTTACGGTTTCAAAGTCATCGATGTGGGAAATACTGTCAACGGAAATACAAGTCAACGGGAAGATTTTATACACAATGTCGTTTTGGATTCCCACGTCCAGTAATTTCAAAAGGAAGAGTCAGCAGTTTCATGTCAGCAGTAAGGCATACTATAACTCGAACATCTCTGAAGAATACATACAACATAAAAAGAACTGAAGATTCAAAGTATATTAATGACTATAATCCAGTGATTTTGACAATGTGGAATGCAAATATGAATATCCAGTATGTTGCAGATAATTCGATTGCTGTTGCTCGCTATGTTACGTCATATATAACCAAATCTGAATAGACGGAGTTGAAAGAAATGTGGGAAGAAATTTCACAAGAGAAGACTCTTAGTAACAAATTGTACAGCTTTAGTTTGAAGATGCTTTCCCATCAAGAGATTGGATCCTACGAATGTTCGGATCGGTTGACCTCTGCAAGTTTATATTCAAAGTCAAGAGGAATCATTTGGGTAAGTCTAGGTCTTGCAGAAACACGAAATTGAGTATTGAAATCTGTACAATAAATTGAATACTTAGCATTGAATGAACCAGAAAGTACAGATATTCTTAAAACGAATATGTTGGATACGTACTATCCTAAAAGAAGTCCACATCTGGAAAACATATGTCTCTATGAAGTACTGCAACATTACAGCTTTAAGAGAAACGTTACAGAAAATATAAATGAAGAAACATATGCAGTAATTGGATGTGAAGGATGTTTGGTAAAACATGCCAAAGGAAATCCTATTTACCACAGGAAACTCAGTTGCGAAACTCCAGATAAAAGGGAATTTTTCTATTTGGCACTTCTGCAACTTTTCAAACCTGGGCGTAGTGAAATGGAATTACTTGGAGATTTTGACTGCTATGAAGTTTCTTTTAATGCATGTAAAGATAGCATCCAATGCACAATTTTTCCAAATTATCTACAAATGTTAAATGAAGAGATTGAACAAGAAACTACTGTTGCAGCTGAAATAGCTAGAGACAGTACTCAAGATAGTCAAAGTTCTGCTCTACTAAGTCACGGTCCATTTGTCAACCAGTTCTTGAACATGAGGCAGCAATAGCCATGAATGAAGTAGAAACGGCAATGCAAGAAGCACAACAGGATATTATTGAGTTGGGAAACTTGGAGGAACAACTAAATATTGAACAAAAATAAGTATATCTGCAAGTGACAGAACAGATACAGCATGGTTTACTGCATGAAAAAAGGGAATGCCAATGCACATCATTTAAACCTATTCAAATGTATATCAGTGGTCAAGCTGGAACAGGCAAAAGTTTCTTAATTAAAGTTTTGACCAGTTATCTACAGAAAACCACTGAATCACATTTATTTTGTGTTATAACCGCTCCAACTGGGTTAGCAGCACACAACATTAAAGGGATTACATTACATCGATTACTCATGCTACCAGTTGAACATGAAAATAAGTTGGAATATCACAAGCTATCTGGAGAAGCTTGTTATGAAGTCTCAAGAGTACTAAAGAAAATGAAACTTCTGATCATTGATGAGGTGAGCATGGTCTCAAACTTAATGCTTGCCTTTGTACATTTAAGAATGCAACAGCTTTTAAAAACAGATTATGATGTTTTATTTGGAGGAAAACATGTAATTGTATTCAGTGATCTACTACAACTTACTCCTGTGAAAGGACAACCAGTTTTTAAAACACTTGTTCATGAAGAAACTAGGAAATCTTTGGAAAGTATTGGAAATGTGAACATTTGGTCTCATTTTGAATATAAAGAACTTATTAAGAATATGCGACAAGCAAGTGATGAACATTATGGAAACATTCTTCAAGATATAAGAATTGGTGTTTTGACAAAACATGGAAAAGAAGTTTTACAAAGTCGGCTACTAACGAACATGTTTCCAAATGAAAACATAGCATCTGAAATAATGTACAAAAAATTGGAGAAAAGAAGTCTATAGTTTGCCTAATGCCAACACTGCAAGAGTGTTCTACATTCAATCAAGAACTTTTGAAACTGGAAAAACAACCAATAGTGAAAATGGAAGCCATTGATAAAATGGAACACAAAGGAGTTACTATTCTTCTCTCAGCGAACTTACAGTCAAAATTGGATTCTTTGGAAAAGTCGGTGTCTAAGACTGCAGGTTTAGAAAAGACTTTATATGTATGTGAAAACTGTCGGGTAATTTTACGGCGTAATTTGGATGTAGAAAAGGGTTTAGTAAATGGAGCAATGGGAAAAGTTGTTGATTTTGTTAATTATCAGAACAGAGATGGAATTGAATTTTTGAAGATTAAATTTGATCAGATTGAAGAAGTAAAACAGATTGGACGCTGTGCGGTTAGTTTTTTGCTTGTAAAAGACTTGTATGTTCGTAGAAAACAGTTTCCTCTTTCTTTAGCATATGCAGTGACCATTCATAAAACTCAAGGTTTAAGTGTAGACAATGCTTTGGTAAATATTGGAAGTAAAGTGTTCAAAGAGGGCATGGCATACGTTGCCTTGTCTCGAGTAAGACCATTATCTGGTTTGTATTTGATTGATTTTGATGAGAAAAAGTTTAGTGCTGATGCAAATTGTGTAAGAGAGTATAATCGGTTAAGAAGACTTAATGCTCCTAACTTAGGTGAATATCCCATATATGAGAAACATGTAGTATGTCCAAAACGGAAACATGACAAACATTCTAGTGAAATTCAAAAAAAGAAAACAATTGAAGAGAATAATGAAGCTGCAAAGAAAATGAAAATGAACACTGTTGATGATATTGTAGGATACCAGTTAGAAAATAGTTCAGGTATCAACTGCTATGCTAATGTAATTGTGAATGTTGTTTTTTATCTAGAAGATCTTCATCATGAAATTATGGACAAATGAGAAAAAAGATTCTGTTCTTTATTACATTATATTTTTCAAAAGTTGGTAACTGATAGAACTAAAATCCATACTGCTTCTGACATTCGGCATCTTTTGGATATATGTACTGGTTCTTCACAATTTACACTCAATATACCACAAGATGCACAAGAATTTCTTATGTTTATGCTTGCAGTATTGGAAGAGGAAGGAATACAAATTGAAACTTTGTTTGGACTAAGTTACAGATGGGATCATAAATGTGAAGAGTGTTCATTTTCTTCTACCACTGAAATAGACACTGAACGATTCATATATTTGACAATACCAGATTGCAAATCAGTGTCTTTTAATAAATTAGCTAAACCAGCTATTCAAGATATGAAATGCTCTCATTGTAAATCAGAAATGTTGTCAACGTTATATTTAGAAACATTTGGAAAATATGTCATTTTAATGCTACAACGTTGTAGAGCAAATGGAAGAAAATTGGAAACCAAAATTAAAAATTTTGTGGCAAGTCAACTATCAATTTCAGGAAGAACTTTTAAAGCTGTGGCAATTATTTACCATGATGGACCTACTACAACATCTGGGCACTATACTGTGTATTTAAAGTGCAATAAAGGATGGACACATTGCAATGATGCCCATTTGGAATTCAAATGTAGGTTGCCTTACGAATTACCAGATTCATATCTGATTTTTTTGATGCCAAAGTTTTGAAAACATCATTCGGCCTATTGGGAAGATGTAAACACAAATTAAGGAGTTTATTTTGGATATTTTCAATGCAAATTGATTTGGAAACATTATTTGGCCTATTGGGAAGATGTGAAGAATTACTGTTTGGATTATTGTTTGTTCTAATTGTTATTGCATTTGCAAAATTGTGTTTGAAAGAAATAGTTTATATATTTGATCTTTGTATCATATGCGATGTAAATGAGAATGTATATTTCAGAAATTTACTTTAGTGAAATAAATGATTTATTGTAGTTGAAGTATGCAATTTAGAAACTGTAGATAGGTAAACAGATAGTTGAACTTGTAAATATTTTCAACGCAGATTTGTTTGTTTTTTACAATCTTATTGATTGTATTTTTTCCCCGCTGTTATATGATGAGCTACATTGAAATCACTGTGTATGGTGAAATTCACTAGAATCTGAGAACAGCAAAAAAGGGAAACTGAATATGTTATGTAAATGCAAAATTATGTTGTGTTCTTAAAACTATAATATTATATGCAATAACTATTTTTCTTCTTTTTTTACAGAAAGTAATATTAAAGCTTGAAAAGATTTTCTATTCAGTTAACAACAAAACTACTGTAAAGTAGTTTCACTGAGTTTTGTATCTTCTTTAATAAAGAAGGTAAGATGAAATAATGTAATAAGCATAACAATATGAAGTAATGTTTACAGTCACTTTTATTGCACTGATCTATTTTTTCAAACACTACCCATGCACTGATCTATACAGTTTTGCACTATTCCCACACTCCTCCCATCACCCATGCACTATCCATGCATTTCTCAAGTCACCTTCGTTCATCCACACAGTTATAATATCACCCAGACACTACCTCTGTACTCTTCCAATCACACTGGCACTATCTGTACACTCATGCAATCAGCTACACATTACCTGTACACTCTTCCAATGTCCCAGGTTGTACCTATACACTTCTACAACCCCCAAAACATTATCCCTGCACTTATGCAATCACCAAGACACTACCTTTGCACTCTTTCAATCATCCAGGCAGTATCTATACAATGCTCTATTCATTCAGGCAGTACACATACACTTATAAAATCACCCAAGCTCTATTTATACATTCCTCCAATCACCTAGGTACTACTCCTGTACTTCTCCAATCACCCAACCACAACCATTTAAGTTTTTTTTTTTTTGTCCTCATCTCACCAAAGACTTAAGCAGTTTTAACAAGTCAACCTGTGAATTGCTGGGCGCCCCTCGACTTACTGCTTTTTATCTGATGCCCCACAGCCTTCCTCTCGTTTCTGAGGATTGGTGTAATCATTGGACACGCCGTATATCATATCAAGTTATCAAGTTGTCAAGTGGAGGAGCCGACCCCAACTTAGGAGAGGAGACCAAATGTTATCAGTTCTGGATGTCCCTTCTTGCTCTAAACAGGCCATGCGGAATGCCGCTTTTAACCAGCTTTCTATTGGGAGGGAGGGATCTTTCCATCTTATACAAATCTCCCTCCTAGCCAAAATCACAAGGTAGAGTAATAAACCAATTTGGATCTGAGGGAGTCTCTCTTTTACATAGTTGTTTACACCAAAAACCACCAGATGGAGATCGATCTCAATTTGTATTCGGAAAACAGCTGTCAAGGTGACCCCCACATTTCTCCAAAATAAACCTAAATTTGCGCAATCAAAAAACATATGAATGTCATCTGCCTTGCTGAGAAAACACCTCGGGTATACTGGCATGGGAACAGGTGCAAATCTGGCTATTTTGGCCGGTGTATAGTAAAGCCTGTTTAAAACAAAAAAGTGGTTTTTCTTTAACCTGGCAGGCTTGATGTATTTATACAATAACTTAAAAGAGAGTTCAAAAGCGTTTACAGTATCCCGAGCAAGTGGGGAGGAATTCCACACCGATAGCTGAGAGGGGATCTCGTGATCCTCTGCTTCCAGAAGGCTTAAATACCACAACGATATTTCTTTCTTCCTTGGGCGTGGGTCTTGAAATAACTGCTCGAGTTCCCAGTTCCCTTCTGCTTCTCGGGCTTCCGCCTCATACCATGATCTTAACTGGAGGTACTTAAACCTAGAGAATGAGGGACCGATCTTATCTTGCAATATCTCCCAAGGGAGAACCCCATCTGAATCCACCAGATCAAACCACTTCTCCAAACCAGCTCTTCTAATCGGAATCGCCAAACTATCGCCCAAGCAGAGGGGGTCCCCGGAGAATCCCAAATAGGTGCAAAGGCAGAAAATAACCAATACCCCAGATACGTCTTAGTTTATACCAGGTCGTCAAAGCAGCTTTTAAGACCTTAAGACGTACCTGCTTGAAAAATCTAGGTGTCCCAAATTTATAAAGGAACCCCTTTGTCCACTGCCTCCCTCTACTAAGGCCAGTTCGCCCAATAACCTACCCCACTTGGTTTCCTCGGGAATAGACAACAGCATCCTTACACCCTTAAATTGAAAAACCAGTAAATACCAATTAATATCAGGCAATGCTAAACCACCTTTTAAAGGCTTCCTTCTTAGTTTTTTCCAAGATAACCTTGCACTTTTTTGTCCCCATACAAAACTACCAATTTTACCCTGAATCTTACTAATATTTTTCTGAGAAAAAGTGAGGGTATCGCACTAAAAAAGAAAAGTTAATTTAGGTAGTACTGACATCTTTACCAGATTGACCCTCCCATAGATCGTCAAAGGAGGTTTTTCCACCTGGCAAAGAGATAGTCAATATCTTTTTCGATTTTCATCAAATGTATCTGGGGGATTGCATTCAAATCCTTAACAATCTTTATCCCTAAATACCTAAATTCTCTACTCATGGAACCTTGATTATACACTGTGTTCCAGCACATAACCTCGGTTTTTGCTGAGTTAGCAAGATATCCTGAAATTGAACCAAACTCCCTCAACAAGATTTCAAGCCGCGGAATAGAAATATCGGGGTTCCCAGTATAGATTATTATATCGTCCGCATATAAGGCGATTTTGCACTGATAATTTTGCGATTTAAAAGGGCTTATGATGTTATCCAGCCTAATCGCCTGAGCGAGGGGCTCAATATAGATATTGAATAAAAGGGGAGATAAAGGACACCCCTGTCTTGTCCCTCTCTGGATTACAAAACTTGGAGTCAGAGAACCATTTAACAAGATCTTAGCTGAAGCTCCGGAATAACAATTCTTTAAAGTCTGCACAAAGATTGGACCCATACCCATAACCTCCAACAACTCCCAAAGATATTTCCAACACACACGATCGAAAGCCTTAGCGGCATCTAAGGCCACTACTGCCAAAGGGTCCCCCCTTATTTCAGCAAGATCGATATTGCCAATAAGTAATTTTGTTTGTTCCTGAAGGGTTCTCCCGACCATAAAGCCTTTCTGATCAATATTAATCAAGCTTGGTGCCAATTTTGCTAATCTCCCTGCCAAAATGCTCATAAAAATCTTATAATCAGCATTTAGCAGGGAGATTGGACGGTAAGAGTCAGCCATCATGGGATCCTTACCTGGCTTCAATATTAAAACAATCGTGGCCTCCTTCCAGGAGCAGGGGATCACCCCAGCAGAGCTATAGACTGAATTATATACAGTGTGGAGTATTGGGAGGAGTTCATCAAGTAAAAGTTTGTAAACTTCGTTGGGAAGGGCATCAAGGCCCGCCGCCTTCTTATTTTTTGCCCTTTTTATTTGAACCCTAATCTCTACCATAGATATAGGTGAATCTAAGAGATCTCTGGCCGATTCTGTTAAAACAGGTAAGAACTTGTCTCTTAACCACAGGCTTATATCATCCTGTGAGGGATCAATATCCTCCTTGTACAAGTTCGAAAAAAGGGACAAAAGGCAATTCTGCATTTCCACGGGCTTGCTGGATATAGTACCAACACCATCAATAATAAGTTCATTAATAGTGTTTTTTGCCCGATCTATCCTTGCCTTCCAGGCCAATAAGGCCCCTGCTCTTTCCCCATACTCAAAAATTTCCATATTATGAACTTGCCACTGAGCCTTGTATTTCAAGTCTAGAAGGATCCTTAAGTCCTGCCTTACCTCCTCAAGTCTCTTCTCTATCTTCCTGGACTCTCCTGAGGGGTATGACTCCTTACTTCTTCTAAAGCAGAGATACTACCCTCCAGGGCTTGTAATTCTAAGGTTCTACTCCTATTCTTGGAGCTTATTAGACTACGTAGAGCCCCTCTCAAATTTGTTTGTAAGCCTCCCACACATACTCTATTGTAGTAGAGCCTATATTAAAGGAAAAAAATTCCAGGGAAGACTTTTTAATTGCCTGTATAATACCTAAATCCAATAACATTACCCTATCCAGAGTCCACCTTGACTGTAAGGAGATGTTACTTGTGAGATATGAAAATAAAAGAGGAGCATGGTCCGAGAGATGACTCGGAAGTACAGATATACTAACAACATTATCTGTAATCTCTCGATTAATCAGAACATAATCAATTCTAGAGGAATGATGATATTTTTTAGAATAAAATGTGAAACCGTCCGCACTCCCCATCTTAGCTCTCCATAAATCTACCAAATTAATATTGAAAAGCAAATTTTTCATGACCCTCCGAGACTGCGTAAACCCTTTAGCATGACTCAAATTAGATCGATCCTTTACTGGGTCCAGGCGGACATTAAAATCCCCTCCTATTATAAGGGGGTTGCCATTATTAAATTGTCCTGTAGCCTGGCGAGATAGGATGGGTCGTCCGTATTAGGGCCATAAAAAGAAGAGCAGGTAATCTCTTCCCCCTCAAAATCTAACTGGGCTATTATCCATATACCTGTTTGATCTGTCTGAACTGATTTTATCCTACTATTAATACCTTTCTTAACCAGAATTGCCACTCCACGAAAATTTGATAGTTGCTGAGAATAACAACAACATTGTATCCAAGGGATTTTAGAAAAGATTATTTTCGACTCCAATTTATTTAAATGAGTTTCCTGCAACAAGCACACCTGAGCTGGTGACAACTCTAAATATTTAAAAATTAGTCTTTGCCTCCTCGGACATCTCAGGCCATTCAAGTTCCAGGAGATGAATTGAATATTACGACCCCCCTTCATTTTACTCTTCCGCAGCTTGAATACCTTATACCAAGATTTTGAGGGAGTTCCCTGATTAAACCAAGAAGAACAAAGTCAACCTTACTGAACATATGAGATGAGGAATATTTTTTGCCTTTTTTACCCCAACCCAGTGCCTCACCCTGTGCTCCTCCCCCCACCTCCCTCCCAATCCACCCTAAACCCCCGTGCCCCCCCCAATCCCCTACTACCCTGAGGAACCCTACCTTCCAATAGGCAATCGCCTATTCGGGACAACCCCCCTCAAGGCTATATACATTACATAGTGACTACAAAGAATTAGCGGTAGGAAACCGAGTTCTCAAAATGACCTCCACTTCCCCACCCTATAACCCTATAGCCCACCCTGCTTCTCCAACTGAATACTTGCTATAAGTACATCAGCTTCCTTTGTCGACCGAATTATGTGCATGTGGTTATTCCACATAACCCGCAAAGTAGCTGGGAACCTTAATTGGGCCTTTGCCCCTAAGCTATTTAATTCTGCCATTTTTTTACCCAGTTCCGACTGTCTTTCAGCCGTTATGTGAGAAATATCAGATCTTATAGAAAATGAAAAGGGAGATAGGTCAATGAGAGGAGAAGACAAAAGCCCTTCTTTAAGAGCTGCAGAGAGGATCTGTTCTTTGATTGAGTATGATAAAAAATTAACAAGAATTTTCCGGGGTTTCTGTCTGCCCATGTTCCTTTTAAAGGGGTCCCTATGCACCCTCTGAATTTCATGGGTTAAATCCACATTAGGGAAACTTTTGAGAACTGTGCCTTTCAATAATGAGATCATAAACCCCTTTATGTCCTCTCCCTCCATTGCTTCTGGAATATTTAAGAATTTCAAATTATTTTTCCTCGAATGGTTTTCCAATCTTTCTAAATTATCCTTGAGCTCCTTGTTTTGAATGACCAATTCCTCCATCTGGGAAGCCGTGAACTCAATTACTCCCTTCATCCTGGGGATTTCCTCTTCAATTGCCTCAGTTCTTGCAGTAACCTCCTCCAACTTCTTAGCGAGTATTTCACATGAAGATCGTATAGCCACCTGATTTGCTTCAGAGACTAAAAATCTATTTGCCAACTCAGCTTGATTTGCCTCTGAGACAGTGAATCGACTTGTGATCTCCTCTTTCAAAGCCAAGAGGACGTCTGCCAGAGAGTGAGGTTGAGAGTTCGATAAAGACATTGTCTGAGTTGTCAGAGGGGAGGAGGGTATATTTTTACCATCCAGATCAATAGGACCACGAAGATCTTCCGTCCACCCCTTAGACGACTCCTCCACATACTCCACCCCAACCTTCTCAGAATTTTCTTGCCTATCCTGCACCTTTCCCTGCTCCCCCCCCCCGGTCTGGAACAAGGTTTAAATCAGGCTCCTCTTGTTGACCTAGCGCAGAATATCTATTAGAAAGAGTTATGGCCGGAGATACCTCCAGCTCCAAATTAATAGTTCTATCTGCAGGTTTGACTAGCTCAACACCATTCTGCGGGGTAATTTTATCCTGAAGTTCACTATGTTCAAGCTGATTAGACAGGAGTACAGTGGACATCACCAAGACCTTGGAGGAGACAGGGAGGAGCTCAGAACTAGACCCAGACAAGACTTCAGAAGCCCCCCCTACTCCAGAAAAAGAAGCAGACGGGGGCGGTATTTTTGCTGAAGAAAGGGACATAACCTGATAAAAGGTTTTCAACGATGGTGTAATTTTTAGCTTAGTACTGGCCGCTTTCTTATCCCGAGTTTTACCCTTGCCTCTTAGGGATTTAGGTTTCCTGGAATTATAGGTAGACCCGTCCCCCTGCCTGTTTCGTCCGTTTTTCCGAAATTTTGACTTCTGCGACTGGGGGTGATACTCGTTGTGGTAAGATTGGGTGAGTTATTAAATTATTGGCTGCCAAATAGGCCGCCCTTGCCCGCAGTGAGTATCTTGTTGCTTTGGGGGAGATGGTCCCTCTTGTAACGCAGCCCTCCTCTCCATACAATCCGGGGAAACCCCGCTAAAAATATCACCCTTCTCAGGAATCCACGTATCCTCTTGACAGTTGAAACACAGGGGCTCACCTTCCAACCTAACCACAATTGGCAAAGGTTCACCGACTAGTAAAGCACTATCGGCACTGTCGGCACAATCGGGTAATGCACCAACTGAACCACTGCCCCGAAAGCCGACCTCGCCTACCTGCTCCGAGGTGAAGGAGTGAGTAATTTTCAAGCTTTGCGATCTCACTCTTGCTCGTGCTCCCATACAACATAACAACAGAGAAAAAAGCTCAGTTCGTCTCCGCTCACTTGCTGCAACCCCCCACCTCCAACCTGAATCGCATCCTGCTGATCGACGCTCTCCGTAGCTGACGCCGACACGAACACAGCCTGGAGGAGCTGGAGGAACTAGTACGTTAACCGCCACAACTGCTGCCTGACTGTGCGAGAACCAAAAACAACCCCCGCATAACAATTGCAGGGGAGTTAGAAGCCGCGGTCACAGAAAAGGAGAAAATATAAATCAAATTTAACAACAATCCGGGTTTCAGAATGCATCCAGCGATATTGGGTGGTTACGGGAGGTCATCCGAGATTCAGGATCCCACCGCCATTCGGAGCCTGAGGAGGTACTCCCGCGACCGTTCAAACGGCGGCCGCCATGTTCCTCATTACAATGACAGCTTTTCCACAACCCTTTAAGTTTTAAAATCACTCAGCACTACCTATGCACTCCTACAATCACCCAGGCTGTACCCCTACACTCTTGCAATAAGCAAGACATTACTCCTACACTCATGCAATTCCCGAGGTATTAACTACGCATTCCTCTAATCCTCCAGACATTACTCCTGCACTCATGCAATCACTTAGGTATTAGCCAGGCACTCCTATAATGCCACAGACATTACCCCTGCACTCATGCAATCACTTTGGCATTACACATGCACTCCTCCAATGACCCTGACATTACTCCTGCACTCATACAATCACCCATGCATTACTCATGCACACCTTCAATCACTCAGGCAGTATTTGTGCATTTATAAAATCATCCAGTAACTACCTATGCACTCATGCAATCACGCAGGCACTACTAATGCACTTCTCCATGCACTCAGGCACTACCCATGCACTCTTCCATGCAGCCAAGCATTATCCATGCACTCCTCCAATCACCCAAACATTACCCCTGCACTCATGCAATCACTCAAGCATTACCAATGCACTCCTCCAATCATCCAGACATTACCCCTGCACCCATACAATCACCCTCACATTACCCATGCACTCCTTCAATCACTCAGGCACTACGTATGCACTCCTCCAATCACCCAAGTACTACTCCTGTACTTCCCCAATCACCCAGCCCGAACCCTTCAAGTTTTAAAATCACTCAGGCACTACCTATGCAGTCCTCCAATCACCCAGGCTGTATCCCTACAGTCTTCCAATCAGCAAAACATTACCCCTACACTTGTGCAATTACCGAAGTATTAACTATGCATTCTTCTAATCCCCCAGACATTATGCCTGCACTCATGAAATCACTTAGGTATTAGCCAAGCAATTCTGCAATGCCACAGACATTACCTCTGCACTCATGCAATCACTTAGGCATTACACATGCACTTCTTCAATCACTCACGCACCACATATGACTCCTCCAATCACCCAGGCTCTACCCTTGCACTGATGCAATCACCCAACCACTACCTATGCACTCTTGCAATACCCCAGACACTAGCCATGCACTATTCCAATCACTCGGGTACTACCCATGCACTCATGTAATCACTCAGGCACTACCCATGCACTCTTCCATGCATCCAGGCATTATCCATGCACTCCTTCAATCACCCAAACATTACCCCTGCTCTCATACAATCATCCAAGCACTACCCATGCAGTCTTTCAATCAATCAGGCACTACTCCTGCACTAATGCAATCACCCATATACTATTCATGCACTCCTCTAATCACCCAGGAACTACCCATGCAGTCCTACATGCGCTCAGGCACTACTCATACACTCTTCAATGCAACCAGGCATTACTCATGCACTCTCCCAATCATCCAACCAGTACCCATGCACTTATAAAATAACCCAGGCCATACATATGCACTCATGCAATAACCCAGGCACTACCTATGCACTCATGCAATAACTCAAGCACTACCCATATACTCCTTCAATCACCCAGGCTCTACCCTTGCACTCAAGCAATCACTCAGACACAACCTATACACTCATACATGCACTCAGGCACTTCTGTGGCATTCATGCAATCACCCAAGCACTACCCATGCAGTCTTTCAATCATTCAGGCACTACTCCTGCACTCATGTAATCACCCATGTACTACTCATGCACTCCTCCAATCACCCAGGAACTACCCATGCAGTCCTACATGCGTTCAGGCACTACTCATACACTCTTCCATGGGGCCGAGAACCGCGCACCCATCGCATACTGAATGCACATCGTACACGACTTAACCAATATGGCGGCAAAATTCTTGGATTCGCGCAACCACCGTGACTGGTACACGATCGGCACGCGAATCCACTTTTTACAAAAAAGCATATTTTAAAAAGGAAAAATCACATTAATTTTTATTAAACTTTAAAAATTGAGAAAAAGTATTTTGGGGATATTATGATTAGAAATTAGCATTTAAAGAACCTTTGAAATTCACTGAAAAAACCATAGGTTTCAGGGACGTTATAGTTAGAAATTAACATTTAAAAAACCTTTGAAATTCACTGAAAAAACCACAGGTTTCAGGGACGTTATAGTTAGAAATTAACATTTAAAAAACCTTAGATATTCAATGAAAAAACCATAGGTTTCAGGGACGTTATAGTCAGAAATTAGCATTTAAAAAACCTTAGAAATTCACTGAAAAAACCACAGGTTTCAGGGACGTTATAGTTAGTTGGACATTTCACGCGCACAAAACCAGAGAAATTCGGCCGTTATAGTTAGTTGAGCTAACTATAACTCACGCCCCCGCAATGCACTGCTGATGACGTCACATATTTCATCATTCATGACATGGTCAGTGACATCACTGATGACATCACTGATGACATCTCAAATGACATCACTGATGACATCACTGATGACATAATCCATGTCATAATCTGATGCACCTCCTCATACCCTAATATAACCTTTGATACACCCACTCTAAAATACAGACTACCATTCTCGAAACCATAGACACACCAACACCAGTTACTACATACCCACTCACTGATTCCTAGGTCTACACACACATCCACTCATTCACCCATACGGTCACTCATATATGCAGTCACTCATCAATACAGCACTATCATATGCACTCATACACCTATACAGACACTCGCACACCGCCACTCATCCATAGAGTTACTCACACACCTAGTCAGTCATGCAAAGAATCAATCACACTCCCATTTACTCACCTATTCAGTTATACACACACCACCTCACTTATTCATACAGATACTAACACAGACCTAGTCTCTTATACAATCACTGATACAAGCACACACTCATCCATACAGCCACTCTCACAATCACTCACGCTCACATATAGTCATTTATATACTCCAACACTCACATATACTGCCTTTTACATATGTAGTTACTCACACATGTACTACTGAGACATCCATTCAATCACCAACACACCCATACACACACTCACCCATCCATACAGCCCTTCACAGATGCACTCTTGAACCCATACACCCAGTGAATCACCCACTCACAAATCTATGCACAGAGTCACACACCCCCACCCACCCACACAGACACTCAGGTACCCATACAGATACTCGGACAACCAATCAATAACCCATATAGACACTCAAGTAGCTACTCACCAACCCATGCAGCTGCTTACATACCAACTGACAAACTGATACAGACATTCACACAGTTTAGTCACTAACCCATGCATTCAGTAAGACATATTTAATCACTTACTTATACAGTCAGTCACGCATCTACTAAATCATCCATTCAGACACTTATACACCCACTCATTCTTCAATACACCTTGGCATATGTATATATATATATATAAAACATTTAAACTTTATAGAAACACACAGTCACTGGATGATGTCATCAGTGATGCCATTTGAGATGTCATCAGTGATGTCACTGACCATGTCATGAATGATGTAATATGTGACGTCATCAGCAGTGCATTGCGGGGGCGCGAGTTATAGTTAGCTCAACTAACTATAACGGCCGAATTTCTCTGGTTTTGTGCGCGTGAAATGCCAACTAACTATAACGTCCCTAAAACCTGTGGTTTTTTCAGTGAATTTCTAAGGTTTTTTAAATGCTAGCAGGCAGGAGCAAGAAAAACTGCTCCCTCCTGCTGGGAGCAGACTTTTCATCTGTTTTCCTGAACGCTGCCAAGCGGGCAGGAAAACATATGAATAAAATGGTCCTGCCTGCAGGGAGCAGCATTTTTGGCTGCTACCTACGTGCCGGTGCAATGCCAGTTCCTGCTGGTGGAGGGGAGCCATCAGGGACTATGGAGGCATTGAGGCTTCCCCTGCAGTCCCCAACATAGCAGAGTGGGTGCACATGGTGGGCTCCAGGACACCCAGGAGCAAGAGGCCATGCCCTGTGGAATAGGGTCCCTGGGACCAAATCAGCCCATGAAGTGGGGCTGTGGGGCCACCCAACCACATTAATTCTTGGCTGGGCCCCGAGGATGGGTTCCCCGGGTCCGAAATCTGTTCGGGGAGGGGGGCTGCACAGCCGACTTCCCCCATTAATTCTTGGCTGGGTCCTGGCTGGGTCCCCGGGCCGAAATCAATTTGGGGAGGGGGGCCACATGGCGCTCCTCTCCTTCTATAAAGGACTTCTGGGCTTGGTGAAGGCAAAACAAGTGTGTTTTCTCAGCAATTCCACATCGAAAGATGATCTGAAATGCTTTGTGGAGGTGAATGCATCGTTGATCTATTGGAGCGCAATCTGTAGTGACTGTGATGAGTGGGTTCTTTCTTGTCCTTACCTGGTGAGAGCAGAGTCCATGGCTCTCCCTTTAAATTACTATGAGGAAGTGGTGGCTGGTGACATTTGAAAGTGGTGCAGCCTAAAAGTTGCGGCTGAGTGCACTGTGGCGAGCGACCGAGCCTGACCAGCAAAAAGGGGGTTCGTTGGGGGTTTTCCCCGTGAGAAGATTTTGAAAAAAGAGTAGCAAATGGTGCATTTTCAAGGACATTTGAGAAAGCAAGAGGGTTAATAAAGCAATTGTGAAAGTGTAGTTATGACATCAATAAAGAGATTTCATATGATAATAACATGGGTAGCTGCTTATTCAGTATAACCACAGAACTTCCTTGGCAGCAAAAAACTCTCTTCTGTTGCCAGGCAAAACAGTACTGGTCCCACTTGTTGCAACAAGCTTTCTTGGATGCAATGACCCATTAGTTTTCCATTCAGCGCTAACCCCGGCCAGCACCTAAATGCTTTACAGCTCTGTAGAGTTTGGAGTTATTTCCTCACAAACACTCCAACCTTCCCCTTGGGGTAGAAACCTTGCTGCAAAGTGCTGTCTCCCTCCTCTCAGCATCAGTGGCAACACTGGTCTCATGGCATCGATTTAAAAACAGCATTTCATTCAGTCAACAGATCCCTTTTCTGCACAACACTGACATTGCCATTTTGCGTAACACAAATTAAACAAGGCACATTGAATAGTGAAAGGGGTTATATGCATGTCAGATGCCCCTCAATGTGCTGTGGCTGTTGAACTATCTCAGACCACCTGTTGCGTTATATACACAGTAAAAGGACAACTTTGAGTACTGCTCACAACTCAGACTGGAATATTGCAAAAGCACACAATGGAAATGGTTTGGAGGGGACTCTGCAAAACTGAGATAAGTACTTATCTAAAAAACTCAGCCTGCTTGTTGTGTGTCTCACCCAGGGTCCGTTCTTGCACTGCTTGAACGCTGGTTAAAGCGCCCACGCCAACCAGGGGGGTGAAAAGTGGTGCAAGACATTCAAGCTTGAACAAAGTAAACATCTGTCCGATCATGCATTCTATCACCTCTTAACTTTACTTAACATTGATAGCAAGATTGGTATGAGTAAGCTTTCATTCAAATCCAATTGATTTACAGCGCACCACAGCAGGTTAGGACGTTGCGTGTTCGCATTACATTCTGGAATGAAAGCTCATTAACACAAGATGGAATCTTTATTATTAAACATTTTTAATATCATGGCAAACAAGCAACGCCCCCATAAAGAAATCACTGCTGCTACGAGTATTCAAATGTCAAAATCACTTGGAAGCTTCACTCGTTTGGCCCCGCCCACCTTAGGAGTATGCAAAGATCTTCTCGCACTTTGCCAGGATGATGGACATCTTAACAAGAGGCCCCCACCTGTCCATTGCTTAATAAGAGGCCCCCACAGTGCATTTACTGCCTATTTTAGTGACATGTTCTTGATACCAAGGAGTATGAGGACATCTCTACCAAAGAAAGAAACACTTACATCATATAGTTAAGAAGAAGGACCTTGTTTGGAGGAGATTTACCTCTTTGTACTCTCGTCATCTTCTCTATAGGAAGATTCATGTTATAACGCATTTCTGGCTAAAGGCGCAAGAGGAACAATCACATTGCCAAAACGCACACAAGGTCACTGGTGACATTTCCTCCTGCTCCATTACGCAGCTGTAGTGTAGAATACGTATCAGACATTTACCCAAGGAGGTAGCACTTGAAAATTAACCAGTAGAAAGTACTCCATTTGGGCAGATATTTTGTGCAAAACTGTGGATTCTTGTTGAATAAAGGGGCAGGTGTGATTCTGTTGTGGCCCAGTCACTGACACAGCTACTGACACACCCACACAGATACTAAGACACCCACTCACACATTCAGGCATACACATACCCACTGACAGACCCATTCAGACACTGATACACCCACTCACAGACCCACTCACGCATCCACTCACGGACCTACTCAGACACTCTCACGTACACTCATAGACCCACTCAGACACTCATGCACCCACTCACAGAGTAACTCAGACACTCTCACACCCACTCACAAACCCACTCAGACACTCCTGCACCCACTCACAGACTCATTCAGATACTAATGAACCCACTCAAAGACCCACTCAGACATGTACACCCACTAGAGACCCACTTAGACACTCGTGCACCCACTTACAGAACCACTCAAACTCTCTCACACCCACTCACAGACCTACTCATTGACTCATGCACTAACTCACAGACCAACCCAAAAACTACCACTCCCACTCAGGGACTCACACACCCACTCACAGACCCGCTCAGACACTCATGCACTCACTCACAGACTGACTCACATACTCATGGAGGCACTCACAAACCCACTCAGACACTCTTACACCCACTCACAGACCCACTGAGACACTTACTCAGACACTTATACACCCACTGAGATACCCACTCAAATACTCACACACCCACTCACAGACCCACTGAGACACTCACGCACCCACTCACACACCCAGTGAGACACTTATGCGCCCACTCCCAGACTCACTCAGACACCCACTCATACACCCACTGAGACACTCATGCACTCACTCACACACTCACTCTGAAAGGTTACAGTTAGGAAATAAAATTTAAATACCTTAGAAATTCTCTAAGAAAGCCAAAGATCATAGGGATGTTATAGTTAGGAAATAACATTAAAAAATGTAGAAATTCACACAAAAAACTAAAGGTTACATGCACATTATAGTTAGGAAATAACATTAATAAAACCTTAGAAATTCACTAAAAACATTATAGTTAGGAAATAGAATTTAAAAATCCTTAGAAGTTCACTAAAAAAAATAAAGATTGCAGGGACAATATAGTGTAGGCTTAGGTTTCACTTATACAAAACCAGTGAAATTCAGCAGTTATAGTTACCTGCCCTCGCAATGCACTTCTTATGAACTCACATATTACATCACTCATGACATGGTCAGTGACATCACTGATAATGACATCATCCACAGAACCACTCACAGCCCACACAACCTCTCATGCACCCACTGTCATACCCATACAATCACTCACACACCTTCGGCCACAGAGCCATTCACTCACCTACTCACTCACACACACAGCCACTTACTTACCCATTTACCTACTCATACAGCTCTCACTCACCCATACAGTCACTCACATACCCAACCATACACACATACAGCCTCTCAAGAGAGCCACTCAAACACCCACACAACCACTTACTTACCCATTCACACATCCATACAGGCACTCACATGTCTACTCACTCACCCATACAGCCACTCATACAGTCACTCTCCAATATAGCCACTCCCACACCCACTCAGTTAAGCAAACACCCACTCAAACAGCCACTCACTCACCCATACAGTCACTTACACCTAGTCACTCACCCATACAGCCACTCACACAGCCACTCACTCACCCATACAGCCACTCCACTCACTCACCCATAAAACTACTAACACACCCACTTATTCATCCTCACAGCTACTCACACACCCACTTATTCACCCAAACAGTCACTCACACACCCACTCACACACAGATACACACAGTCACTCAATATCACTCATTAGTAGTACACACAGTGTACTAATGTAACTTTTGTAGTACCTTAGTATATATGTTTAGCACTCATAAACTTTTAGAAAATACTCACAATCACTGGATGATGTCATCAGTGATGTCAGTTGAAATGTCATCAGTGATGTCACTGACCATATCAAGAGTAATGGAACAGGTTTTGTAAGAGTGAAATGTGAGCCCAAATATAACATCCCTGTAACCTTTGGTTTTTTCAGTGAATTTATAAGGTTTTTTTAATTCTATTTCCTAACTATAAGTCACTGTAACCTTTGTTTTTTTCAGTGAATTTCTAAGGTTTTTAAAATTTTATTTCCTAATTATAAAGTCCCTGTAACCTTTAGTTTCTTCAGTGAATGTCTAAGGTTTTTTCAATTCTATTTCCTACCTGTAACCTTTGAAAATGAGTGTTTGCAAGGGTGCCTCAGTGGGTGTGTGACTGAGTGTGCGAGTGTCTCAATGGGTGTGTGACTGTATGTGTGTGTGTGTGTGTGTCTGAGTGGGTCTGGAACTACCTGCATGATCATCTCACTGGGTGTGTGACCGGGTGCATCACTGTCTGAGTGAGCCTCTGATAATTTGAGTAGGTGTGGGTGCATGAGTGTCTGAGTGCATCAATGACGGAGTGCATGAGTTTTTGAGTAGATGTGACACTTGAGAAAGACCTATAACACGCCAAGTGAAGGTTGCAATGAGAGAGCACAGACAGTGTCTGCACTAGTATCCATCACTTATGTTTGAAGGTCTATTTCTGTACATGATTGAGAAGGTTGTGTCAGTACTTGCCTACATATCTCAGAGAGTGTAGGAGTACACCTCTATCAGTGCCATGAGATGTTTAAGTAAATATGCTGGTATGTAACTGCCTGCTATATTACCTCTATGGCTGTCTAAATGTGTATATAAGTGACTGTACAAATACTTCAGTGCCTGTGTTAGGCAACAGAGAGCTATGTAGGTGCCACTGCAACTACCTTTGAGTCTGCTGCATGCATAAATTGTTTCTGGTGAGTGACTGAATGTATTAGTGCTTCTGTAGCTGTTTCTGTAACTGAAAGAAAGGCTCTATGCTTTTGTGAACATCTTTGTCAGTTGTTTTAGGGATATATACAAAAATAAATTGGTATGAAGGAAAAGATACAAGAATATTTATTTTTGAGTAGATCACATTTAATTACCCTCTCCAAAGTTTTGTTATCCTTAACGTATATATCACAATATATTTACGACACACATAAACAATGGCACCTAATCAATGAAGAAGACAAAAAAAGACATACACAAAAATTTACATACAAACATAAACACAGTTATACGTTGCAAAAACACCCTAAAGCTTATTCTCACTAGTGTCCACCCAATCCACACATCTAAGAAATTAATTTGTGTATCACTTGATGTTTTAGTGAATTTAAGATCAATCGTACGGGCATTAAGCCACAGATGAAACTGTTCCAATTCTTCCTGTGTCCCCTTCCATATCATGAATACATCATCGATAAAACGCACCCATTCCAAAATGTGTGCTTTGAAAGGAGTGGTTTCATGGAAGATGTATCTCATTTCAAAATGGTCCATCACTAAATTAGCTATTTCAGGGGCGAAGCAACAGCCCATCCCTACGCCTTTGATTTGTAAAAACAAATCTTTTTTGAAGTCAAAGAAGTTATTTTTCAAACAAACCCGAGCCAATGATAGTAAAAACTCTGTCGGTACTTGATGAAGCCTAGGTCTTTTGTCAAGCACCATGGTCATGACCACCAATGCTTCATCTTGGGGAATGTTTGTAGATAGACTCTCGATGTCGAAAGAAACCAACAACTGTTGGTTCCTATCAAACATCGAGAGTTCTATTTTCGAGATGAGATACATCGTATCTCTAGCATATGCTTTTGTTTGAGCTACAAATGGCTTTAGAAATACGTCAATATACTTGGCCAAAGGCTCCAGAATGGACCCACAGGCCGCAATAATTGGCCTACCCGGAGGTTGGGAAGCATCTTTATGTACCTTCGGGAGTACATATATATTTGATATTTTCTGTTCAGTAAAATTCAAATATACATGTTCTTTTTTACACAAATAGCCCAACTCCATGGCCTCTGTAGTTAAGTGTAATATTTGAGCTTTTAATCTGGCTGTAGGGTTGTCTGTAATAGGGCGATAATGTTCCCTATTGCTCAATTAGCGCATAATTTCCTCATCGTATTTCTCGCTGTCCCATAGGACTATCCCTCCACCCTTATCGGCCGGTTTAATGACCGTAAGGGGATTATTAGCTAGTTCTTTTTTTAAGGCCATTTGTTCATGTTTTGAGAAGTTCGATTTATATGTACTCTGTTTAGTATTAAGCTGATCTATTTCGCGTAATATCTGATCTTCAAAGACTACGACCTCATCAGGCATTGCCGCACGTTCAGGGCAGAGGAGGATTTTTTCTTTAGACCACTGATATTTCTTTCAGAACTTTCACTGTACTCTGAAAAGAAGACTTTCAGTCTAATTTTTTGTAAAAATTGAAGGACTTCGGTTTTAGTGTCTACTGGGTCTTGCACCATCGTTGGGACAAACGATAATCCTTTTTGAAGTATTTTTATTTCCAAGTTAGTTAAGGGATGTTTAGATAAATTATACACCGGCATAAGGTCAGTGTTAGTGTGTTTACTACGACTCCCACACTGGTCTACCGCCTGTACACTTTGTGTCTTGTCCTGAAGAAACCCTGCTCCTTAGTTGTTTTAGGGATGGCATACTCTATGTAGTACTTGGCATAGAGGCCTGCAAGTGCAACTTATTCAACTCAAAAGAACATCTCTCAATCTCTTGAGCACAAAACATGATACTTTATTGCATACCTACAGCATATCGTAGAAGTGCATTATGTGCACTAAAACGTGGGTTTGATACTTGAGAAAGACCTATAACATGCCAAGTGAAGCTTGGAGTAAGAATATACAGACAGTGTCTGCACTAGTAGCCGTCACCCATGAATCATGAACTATTTCTCTGCATGGTTCAGGAGGTTGTGTCAGTACTTTCCTACATATGTAAGTGAGTGTAGCAGTACACCTGTATGAGTGCCATAAGATGTTTAAGTAAATGTGAAGGTATGTGACTGCGTGTTTTAGTAGCTCTATGGCTGTCTAAATATGTATGTACGTGGCTGCACAAATACTTCAGTGCCTCTGTAAGGGAATAGAGAGCTATGAACATGTGACTGCAAAAACCTTTGAGTCAGCTGCAGACATTAATATTTTCTAGTAAGTGACTGAATGTATGTGTGCTTCTGTAGATGTCTGATTAGGTTTCAGAGAGGGTGTATGCTTATGTGAGCATGTATATCAGTTGCTTTAGGGAAGCATACTCTATGTAGTACTTCGCATAGGGGCCTACAAGTGCTCAAGTAACTTATTCAACTCAAAAGAACATCTGTTAATCTCTTACGTACAGAATTTCTTAGAAGTGTGTTATATGCACTTAAATGTGGGTTTTACACTTCAGAAACACTGATAACATGCCAAGTAAAGTTTGCAGTGACAGTGCACAGACAGGGTCTGCACTAGTAGCCATCACCCATTTTGAAATACTATTTCTCTGCATGGTTGTGAAGATTGTGTCAGTACTTGCCTACATGTCTGAGAGAGTGTAGAAGTACACCTCTCTCTGTGCCATGAGATGTTTAAGTAAATGTGCTGGTATGTAACTGCCTGGGAAAAACTGAATAACGAAGATTGGATGGCTTATACCACAAAGTTTGACATTATATACTGTCCGGAACCTGGGCTGCTGATTCTATTGCATTAAATGGCTTTAAATTGTATTGCTCCAAAGCAATACCATCATCTGCGGGGAGAAGAAAGGGGGTTTGGCTATCTTTGTGTCTTGAACTATTGGTAATTTGAAGGTTAAGGTTGTAGCATCTACCCGATGGTACCAAATCCTATATCTACAACTAACTAATGTGTTAAATGTGGTTTTAATACATTTTTATTTCAACTTATTTTCTTCACAGCCTGTAGATATTGTTCACGAATTGAGGAATACACTTATAGACTTTGAGAATAGACAGGGGAATAATAACACCTCAGTTATATGGGCAGGTGATTTTAATATCACCAAATGCATTCATAGTCAGGATTGTACGAACGTGCAGGGGTCCACCATCAGTCACTTCATACACTCAACTTATGGAGAAGTTTTAAACCAGTTAATTTTAACATATGATTTGACCTTCTCATAAGATCTCCAAGTTCAGAGCAAACCAAATCCTCCCACGTTTATAGGAAGGGGAAGTGCACAATGGAGTTTGTGCTCTTGACATCTGATCTTGCACGAAAACTTATGCACTATGAGGTGTGTCCTCTCCCTACAGTGATCATAACCCCATCCTTTTATCCCTTGTGATTAATCTACGCCCAGAGATATCAGATACAATTAAGTTACCCATCAGTTATTCTTTAAACATAGGGGTCCGAATTAATTGGAGTAATGTTGAACCAAATAAGTTTTTTAGTAATTTGAGTACAGAAGTTATTGATGACTTCACTTGCTGTCTTTCGCTGGATATGGCTCCAGAGAATGTTCTGGCGAGTTTTAATAAAATGAGCAGAACCGTAATATACGTACTAGTAAACCAGCGAAAGAATGCCTCTCTAAGTCATGGTTTAGTCCTGAATGTAAAGCTGTACTTAAGGTGCTAAAAAAGGCTACAAATAAGACTCTACATAACCTAGAGGATATTAGAGCAGCTAGAAATACCTATAAGTATGCTCTTGAGCACAGGAGGCAAGAAATTAGAAGTAAGGCCTGGGAGCACTTAGAAAAAGCTGCCCAACTCAGAGACAACAGCCTTTTTTGGGAAATCGTAAACCTGTCTTTCTTCAATGGACAATCGAGTTACTGGCATTGATTGCCACATTCCTGAACAAGATTGGATCGACCATTTTTCCCTCATCTTTAACTCGGACCGGGAGGGGGATGATCAAGGACATGGCCCTATGCCAGATTGTTCTGTAGTCAATGAGGATTGGCTAGTAGACCTCATAGAGTTAGCAGCCGTTACTAAAGCCATCCAGTGTGCAGCTATTGGCAAGTCCTCAGGCCTGACGGGGTCCCAATAGATGTATTAAAACACAATGAAGACTTTTGAGCTCCTCTTTTAACTAATGTTTTAAGGGCAACAGTAAGGGTAAGTTCATTGATTCTTGGAGAGAGGCTACCATAGTTCCAATTCACAAAAAGGGTGACCAGAATTCGTGACATGTTTACCACTCAATTTCGTTAATCAATTCTACAGCAAAGTTTCATGTACACGTCATCCTAGGTAAACTGGAGGCATCGGCAGAGACTACCTCTTTCTTTTCGCCAGTCCAATATGATTTTAGACTCAGTTTAGGGGCTACAGAGCAGGCTCTTAATTTAAACCTTATCTGGGGGAAGTATGTCAAGGCCAGGAGAGGCACCCACATGGCATTTATGGACCTCTCCTGTGCCTTCTACCTGGTGGACAGAATGATATTGTGGGATCTAAAGGATCAGGCTGGCATTGACCTATCCTTGTTGGATCTTGTAAAGCGTCTGCACTGGGACACAACCATACCACAAAAGTGTGGTACACACAATCTGGGGGCTGCACAGAACCAATAAGTGTTACTAGAGAAGTCAGGCAGGGATGTATTTTAGCTCCCTTTCTGTTTTTACTTTATATCAACTCCCTAGAGGCTTCTTTAAAGCTATGTAGTAAAGATGTCCCCCGAATTGGTACCCATGCAGTCCCAGTTATCTTCTATGGGGACAACGCAGTTCTTTTAGCATTAACGGAAAATGGCCTTCAGAATCTTTTAAACGATTTAAAAATGTTATGATAAAATTACATCTTAAGGTGAATCACCAAAAATAATTTTTGATGACCTGTGGGCTCAAATGTACAAATTCTAAACCTAAAGGTATGCTTGATGCTAGTGGATCTTGGGAGAGGCTAATTAACCAAAGAACACAAAAAATGGGGGCAGCATATGAAACGATATTTAGATTTGCCAAAAGGCTAGGCGGCAAACCAATTATGGAGATGACCCAGCTCTATAGGAGCAAGTGCTTTCCCCTTGGTGTTTATGGTACAGGAGTGTGGGGATGTGCAGTTCCACAGAAACTGCAGGTAGCAGAGAATACATTTCTCTGTAGACTTCCAGCAGTTCCCTGAACCACCCAAAGTTTTATTTTAATCCTAGAACAAGGAATTGTTTTTTTGGAGGATTTTGTTGGGATAGCTCCTTTATTATTGTGATTGAAGGTATGGAGTACCCCAAGACGGCTTCTCGAGGGAAGTGCTAGAGGACTGTTCGAATCTTGATAACATGGTTGCCATTCCGTGGTTGGCTTATGTTAAAAATAGCTTTTATAATTAAGGGCTGAAAGCCTTTTTGATTCTCCCTAAACAATAGGTCCTCAAATAAAGAAGAGGGTCAAAAGACTTTTTGTTTCACATAGGATGGAGAGTCGAATAGAAAGGTCCCTTATATGGGTTCTATTTTGAACTATATGGAAATATTTAATACCTCAGATTTGGTTTCCTATCTAACCTGGCTTATCAACCCCCTGCACAGATTTTATTTGACAAGGCTAACACTAAATATGGTCCATCACCTAGTTGCCTTTCCTTTGTCTGGCTCTTGGGTTACTCTTTTCTCTTGTTGCGCATATGACGCCGTATTTTCACAATCAACTGCGCTTTTCATGTTATTCTGCAATTTGTATCGCTCGCTAAGAGTCCAGTTTGTACACCCTATTTTATTGCACAAGCACTTTACCTTATATAAAAATGGGCTGGGATATTTGCAGTCTATAGCTACTCCGGAAATCTGTTTTTCTGTGCTATAAAGTTAAGGACAAATTATGAGTCTTAATTTTACAATTGTAGTGTCCCAAAATGCTGTATTTCTAAGATTTGTTACACGTTTATTTTTACTAATGTTTTTATTCCTGCTGTGAATGTGAATATTGTATTTACTTTTGTGCTTTTATGCCTTTAATTAGGCCGAATAAAGATATTTTGTTTGTAACTGACTGCTATAATGCCTCTATGGCTGTGTAAATGTGTATGTAAGTGGCTGCAGAAATACTTCAGTGCCTGTGTTAGGCACTACAGAGCTACGTAGGTGTGACTGCAACTACATTTGAGTCTGCTCCATGTATTAATAGTTTCTGGTGAGGGCCTGAATCGATGCATGCTTCTGTAGGTCTCTCAATAGCTGAAACAGAGGCTTTATGTTTTTCTGAACATGTATGTCAGTTGCTTTAGGGATGGCATACTCTATGTAGTACTTGGCATAGGGGCATGCAAGTGCACAAGTAACTTAGCGAACTGAAAAGAGCATCTCTCACCTCTTAAGCACAAACCAGCATGCTTTATAGCATACCTACAGCATCTCTCACATGTGACTTATGCATACTGAAACTTGTATTTAAGACTTGACAAACAGCTTTTACATGGCAAGTCAAACTAGAAGCGAAAGTGCACACACAGGACCAGTACTACCAAGCATCATCCTTGTTTGAATGAGTATTGCTCTACATGAATGAGAAGGTTGTGTCAGTACTTGCCAACATATCTGAGAAAGTGTAGGAGTACACCTGTAGCAGTGCCATGAGACGTTTAAGTCAATGTGCCGGTATGTGACTGTCTATTTTAGTATTGCTATGAATCTCTAAATATCCATGTAAGTGGCTATAAACAAACATCTCAGTGCCTGTGTTACGGAAAAGAGAGCAATATAGGCTAGGGTAGTCAACCTCAAAGCTGGGAAACCGGCAGGGATGCTCAACATTCGTGATTCTGGGCAAATCACTAAATCTCCCTGTGCCTAACAAAATGAATGTGTCCATCTGTAAATCAACTGGTGCTCATGTAAAGCGCTATGATACCTTCGGGTCAAGTTTGCGCTATATAAAACTCCAAAAAAGGACAAACAATAAAAAAAGTTTTTTGAATCTGCTCCATGCACTAGTAGTTTCTGGGTAAGTGACTGCATTCATATGTGCTTCAGTAGCTGTCTGACAAAGCTGTGTAGCAGAACTATAACACCCATAATTTCAAATAAAAATACTCTTTGAGAACAGCACATCATACATACACATGTGAATATTTCCACATCTTCTAATGCCTTGCTAACTAAAACTTGAACTCTTAATCACAGTTTTTTTACTACCAATTACACCATGTAGTAAGCAGCAAATGTGCAACATACTAATTCAAAGCAACAGATTGTAAACCAACTTCTCTCACCCAAGTCTGCAAATCAGACAAACTGTCACATTCTCATGCACTCATAAAGTCTTACTCAAGTATTAATAAACATACAAAGCCTCTCACAAAACCAATAACTCATATAGTTTCAATATTTTCTCAAAAATATTTGATACTCTTATAATATTCTCACATACACATATACCTTTTCAACATTTTTTTCTCCAAATTAAATGTAATCCACATACCTGAAAATTTAGTTCGCTGATCAAATATTATTTTTTGGTCTTATCAGATAGATACAATACTGTCAAGAAATGTAAAAACTAAACATAAAAATGGCGCACCACTCTCACACAAAGCAACCATTAATGGAAGCATTTTCAATTTTGCACCCTCTGATAGTACAGGAGGCAGCAAATAAAAACATATCTTTCATTTTTTTATTTTGTCACTGCATTCCTGAATGGTTAGTATGTGTTAACCCTTTTATGCACTTTTATAAAGAAACCCAATATGTGTTGGTGTTTTGCACACTTCTGACATTGGGCTATACTTGGGCTATATTTGGGTGATATTTGTGCTACATTTGGGCTCTTTTCTCTCTGGTGGGCATCTTGGAAGACTTATTTGTTATGAAGCTCCCTAATCTCCTCGATTACTGCAGTAGAAAATGCTTTCAGTTTTCCACTTCGATTCCATCAAGATGGTGGTCAGATGTGCCACACTTTTGGCAAAATTTAGAATGTTATCACTCTAGCTGCTCATCAGAACGCTGTACAGTGTTGCCAGATTTGGCTGTTTCCCGCACAAATGGGCGACATTTGTCCCATTTGTGCGGGAAAAACCGACCCTGGCGGGTTCCGGAAAGTTAGGCAACATTTGCCCTTGTGTGCGCAAAATTCGTGGTTTCCGCGGCGCCCACAGATGATCTGTAACAATCAGGGCCGTCAATCATTCATAGCGCGAAAGCGCTACTTATGACGGCCCGGTTTCTTGTTTCTGGCCTGCCCCCAGAGAGAATGGACCAATGATCTCACGAGGGGCAGGCCTGTCATCATTTTTTTAAAACTTTTAAATCCCTGCATTTGCCTCTCTTGGCGCGGGCGCGCAGTAGACTCGGAGTGCTGTGGTCATGGAGCTCGAGAGGCGGAGTCAGGAACGTCAAGGCAAGGGCTGGTTGGCCGACCCTGCAGCCTGCTTCTGTTGCGTGGGGGAGTCCTTAGGTGCCAGCAGGTGTATTAAGGTAAGATTAGTGGTTGAAGTGTCCACTTTTCCTGCTCTGCTGCTGTCAGCTGCCCCCCCTCTCTTTCTTCCTCTTATTCCCTCCCTTTCTGTCTCTCTCTCACAGATCCTAACTTGCTGAAAACCATGCTTCAATAAACGTCTCTTACCCTCTGTTTCCTCTACTTTCCTTCATTCGTTCCCCTGTGAAATGGATCCAAAGATGAAAGAAACACTTTTGTTGGAAATGTCCTCTTTTTCTTACATTTTTCTGGTCCAAAGTGCAGCCTCAGGACCAAGAGAAAAATAGGTGCAAAATACGAAAAACAAATAACTAAATAAAGCATTACAGAGTGGTCGCAAAGTGGGCAGATTGGTTTTATTCTCACCCAAACACATTAGTGCCACTTTACAGAGTTTGCCAGTGAAGCGCTACTTTCTTTTTCTCGTCATTCTTTGAACAGCATTGTTTTTCCCGGGTGTGGAAGTGCACCATTCCTGGAGGTTCTGCAATACCTGGTAGATGACTGGAGTGGAAAACTTTTAATGTGATCCTTATCAGCTCTTTTTCTTATTTTAGTTAATAAAATGTGTACTGCTGCTCTTTGGTCAGGGATGTTGTCTTTTTAAACTATACTACTTATGTTTTGTAAGGATTTAAGCAATGGACATTGAAACGGGTCCCTTCTGGGCCCTGTAGTCATGTGCTTAACGTTTCAGGCAATAACACTCATTGATTTCTGAATGAGTGTAAAAGTGTTAAGGTAATCATGTTCTGCTTACATTTCACATGTTTTACTTAATCTTGCATTCCCTATGAGGGTTTGCGTTTTCCAGGATGTTGTTACTTTTTTTTCAGGCAGCATATTACTCTTGTCTTGTGAATAATTTGAATTGAGTTGCATCCAGGTGTTTATAGCGGGGCACAATTGGGTTGTAGCTGAAGGCAGTGCGAGTTTCTCTCAGTGGGGCAGTATGGTGTTCAGTGAGGGAGAGGATGTGGCACTATGATCCGAGTTGCCGAATTTGGAACTGGGGAACCAAGTTCAGCCTTCATGACCAGTCTACCAGACCACTCTCCTGAGGGAGCACATTCCCATGCTAGACCTTAGAAGCCCTAGCTAGACCTTAGAAGCCCTGGTGTCTTAGCACCTTGAATGTCTGTCCACCACAATCCATACTGAAGTTCACCTCCAGTCTTGCGGGCACGCCTACAAAGCAGCACACCTTAGAGCAACAGTGACTCTGTCACTGAGGTCACAGGTCCCTTGAGGTCAGTCCGCCTCACCCATTGGTACCTCCATTGACCTAGTTTCTGCAGTAATAGTGCAACTCACCAGGGATCAGCAATGCATGATTTGCACGCACACCAAACTAAGTTTGCAAGCTGTACAGTCTCTCTGCTTCATGCACAAGCACTTTCAAAATGGGAGTGGGACAGTGCTAATGATGAAGGGGAATGGAGTGGGATGGAACACGAACAGTATGACAGTATCAGTAGAGTTGAGGGAGTGTCGGCGTTGAGGGTGTCATTTTCCTTTCTGCTCCAACAGCCTTGCATTCATCCATACCCCAAACAAACCCATCTACTGTTTGCCAAGACTAGGAGCTTTAGTCAAGCGCTTGCTGCAACACAATGAAAACAACAATGTCCTCTATACTTTTTAGTACCAGAGTAAGTGGTCACAGGGAAGGACTTTGGAACGGAAGGCAGGGAATCAGTCAGAGTACGTGACTGTGTCTCTTTTCTGGCCTCTCCTTACATTTTAACTGGAAAAGTGTGTGTTGGACTTGGCCCTGCTTGCAGGGTCATCCCGGAACTTTTTGCCTTCCGCCCAGCCTTTTTGCTGCTATGGTAGTGGTGGTTTATGTACTCTGAGCACTTTGGCACGGGAGTTTGGTGTAAAGTGCCTGTGCTCTCTGCCCTCCATAGCCTAGCATTGAGAACTTCCCCCCCTATGGATAACCCCTAAATGAAACACCATAAATATGTTATGGTTGGTGGTTGAACTGAAAATAAGAAATGTTGCGCAATGGTGTCTGCAGGGTTATTTTCACCATTGCAGAAATGTCACTTTTAAACCGCCACCCTGTCTGTGTGCTTGTGCCTGCCTGAGGTGGGTTACCGGTCTAGCGCTCAAAGTGGCCAAGGCTGGCTCCACCCCCTGGGGTGTGTCCATCTCACACACCCCCAGCTTTTGGAGGGAAGCCTGGCCGACAGGGTGCTCTACACCTCCCCCCAAAACCAGTTGGGACCGGTTTCCCCAGAGGACCTTCTGGAAGGTTCTGGCCCTTTCTGGTAGGTGGGGTGAGGAGTGTATATATAGAGGAGTTGAGACTCCATGTGGGGGAGTGTGCGTGAACTTTGATTGAGAGGGGACACTTTGCCAGCAGGTACCGCCGCAAGGACCTGTGTGCTGGCCCCTGTGCCCATCTGTACCCCCTCTGCTGTCCACAGGGCCAGTGAGAGCCCTTTGCTGGAGGGAAGACTACTATGCCAGGAGGAGTGCCACATTATGGGGGTTGACTGTTCATAAGAACTGCTGTCCTGTTTTGATGAGTGCCTACTGTCTGCTGATCTTACCCAGCATTGCCTGCCTGCTCTCCTGCCCTAGCGCCTCGGGAGCGCTATAATTTGCTTGCGTGCGCTCCAAGGAGGTGAGGAGCGTGGGCGCTACGTGATTGTGTGGGACCTTGACTGTACTGCATAGCGCTGTGAGGAAGATGCGCTGTGTGCCTGTGAAGACACCGCTGCGGTGCGACCCCCGAGGGGACCCCCGGCGTGGGGATCCCCCCTGTGTGCAGGAGAAAAGCGGGTGCCTACCCCAGGGTTTTGCGTGCTTGAAGGCGGGAGCCCACCCCGCAGGGATCACGGTAGAAATCACCGCCGTGGCCCAGGGAGTAGCTGAGGCCGCCGCTCTGCCTGTGGCGACCTGGATAGAGACGGGACCTCGCCCGAGGGGCCGGAAGTGAGGAGGAGGGGGCTCCCGGAGTAACGAGGGAGCCCCGTGTCTGCCAAGGAGCCAGGCGGGAGCCTACCCCGCGCTGGCCAACACCCCAACGTCGACGGAGACTTCGCTCCGTAAGGGGGGGCTCTCCGTGAGCTGAGGAGAGCCCCGAGTGCCGCCGGAGTCGTCCGGAGCCCCGCCGGCTCCATGTCGAAGTCCCAGGCCCCAGGCGAGGGACCCGGGTGAAGAGCGGAGTTGCTGCCTGCACCGCAGGAAGAAAGAGAGGCCTGCAGACACCGAAGAAGCTGGAGCAGTGCGTGCTCCATTCCGGCCGCCCCCATCGCCTGCCAACAGGAAGGAGCCTACTGGGGTACATTGCCGGTGCCCGGAGATTGCCAGAAGAAGTCCAGCGAGCCCGGTGAGTGGGGCTCAGTCTTCCAGTAGTTGGGGGTTGTGTCGGGGCACATTTCCGGTGCCCGCCCCCGGTACCAGCGCTCATTTTGTTTTTCAGCTACCCCACCGGACAGTGGGCAGCTGCACCGGTTGGGCATTGGAGACTCGGGGTCCCAGAGTGGGGGCTCCAGTGATCCTTGGTGACACCCAGCGGCACCGCAGTAGCGGGCCGCCGCAACGTGGGGCAACTTTTCTTTGCAGAGTCCCAGAGACGGGGCTCCCCCAGGCGCAGTGGCGCCAAAGACTAACCTGCACCGCTGCCCTGCGAGAGCGCGGGCAGCTGCCACGTGTTGAGGACTTTGACTGGGCAGGGCAAAGGGCATTTTGGGCTCCAGGCAAGGCCAGCTGGCCTGGGGTCATCCCCTGATGCTCTGTCAGGGCGCAAGGCCCTGAAGGGGAGGCACCCAGTTGGTATTTCCGAGGTGCACTGCTGAGGGCATGGAGTAATGGACTTATGCTGATGTTATTGATGCCACTAAGGTGCTATGTCACCTGCATATGTTTAGGCCAACTCTGATTTATGCAAGTGTGATTTATGCTCACGATTATGCAAGGATGTTTTCAGTTCATGCCTAATGCATATGTTTATGCCCAATGCAGGAGGTGAGTTATGCTCATGGTTTATGCCTCTAAGCTCACATGGTTAGGTATACTGTGATTTATGCTAAGGAGATTATGCCCACAGGTCCCTGCCTAATGCCATGTTAGGATGCTTTATGTTCCTGCCACATGCTAATGTGTTATGCCCAATGTGGCGTATGCTGATACAATGCATAATGGGTTTAGGCCTGATCTAATTTCATGCTATGATGCGTTCATTCAATGCCTAATCTAAGGTGTTTGTATGCCTAAGGCATTGATGCTGATACTGGTGTTTCCCTAAGGCCTACACGGCTGGTTTTATGCCTACGCTGATTTATGCTAATGTGATGTTACTAAGTTCCTGTTCGTGCCAGGAGTGACTGGCCGTTACACAGTTATCGCTGGTATTACCTTTATAAACTGTGGTCTGTGATGGTCCTGGCAGCGGCCCGATTGGCGCTTCCCTGTATATAACCCCCTCACCCCCGTAAAAGTGCTACCTAGTGCCGGCTGGCACAGTATTACATGCGTCTGTGGTTATGATTCTAATCTGTTCTCATAATACAAGAGCTATTTTTACGCAACCTGGTGTGGAGTCTCTTTTGTAGTGTGCCTAGTGTGTCGCCTGTGAGTGTGTGCTGCACGGATGCTTTACACAATCCTTCGGAGTTTAGCCTACCCGCTTCGCACCATGCTACCCCGTTTCTAACATTGGTGTTCAGCGGTGGGATAGGACTTGTGTTTGCGCAGTACCACAGCGACAACTGGTTGCACTACAAACTCTGCACTTAGAGTAATCACAGATTTGGAGATTATTTTTCTTGAGTTTGTTTCGCCCTGGAAGTGTCATTTTGAATTGCGCACTCCTGTGGCAGCTCTTGCACCTAGGTCCCTTGTCTTGCACTGTGTCTTGGTGTCTTGCCAAAATGGAATCTGCCTTTGATTTTGACAATCTGTTTAAGTACAGTGTGTTGGAGTTGAGGGGGTTCTGTGGGGAGAGAGACATAGTAGTAAGTGGGTCAGACACCAAGCCAGACCTTCAGGGATTCCTGATTAAATGGCAAGAGGATTAATGGGACCGTGAGCACTATGAGGCAGAGAGGGCCCTGGCCGCAGGCCTAGAGGGTGGCCCTAAGGATCCTGGACAGGAGGTAGAAAATGACAGGGCGGGGACACCAGTAGCTACTGAGGACACCGTAGATAGGGAGTCCCGTGCTGGGTCCAGTCCCAGGGGCAGTGCCCCATCCCTTTCCCTGTCCCCGGAGGAGCGGGTGGATAGGAGGGAAGAAAGGGAGCATCAGCTGGCGTTGAAGAGGCTCAGAGTGGAGCTAGCGCAGCTGAGTGTGGAGGAAAAAAGGTTAGAGACCGAAAAGGTCCTAGCGCAGGAAAGGATGGCTGAGGCCGAGAGGGCCTTCGCCAGGGAGAGACTAGCTCAGGGGGCTAGGTTGTCCCCTGAGAGTGGCTTCTGTGGTCTGGATTCACCAGTGAGGGTGGGATCCAGTGGTGGCAGCGAGAGTACATCCAGTGCAGGAAGTCCCACTCCCAGATCTCAGTATAGGATGCCTGAATCCCAGGAAGAGGGGTACGGGTTGAAATTTAGGGGCAGCAAGAAACTGTCCCACCAGTCCTGGGGGGAGTTTGTGGAAGCGTGTTGCAGTGCACTGGAGGATTGGGTGGTGTGTGGCGTGGTGAACGATTGGGAAGGGCTGTTCCATCTACTTGTCAGGGAGCACATGCTCAGGAATTGTTTCCCAAGGTTGCGCCAACACCTATTGCAGTGTGGGTTCTCTGATCCCAGGGAGCTTGCATGGGAGGCAGACCTTTGGGTGAGTGCCAGAGAGTCTGAGGAAGCATTGGGGAGTGATCCTGAAGGGAGTGGCTCAGGGATCTTCCAACCCAGGAAGGTGGGAGAAGTGCAGAGTAGCCCAGCTAGGTCCCAGGGTAGTGAGAGGGTTGTAGGGCCTCACGTTCGGTCCCCAAGGAGAAGGAGGGAGACGGGGAGGTGTCACGAGGTGCCCCAACCGCAGTCTCAGGCCCTGGAGAGTTCCATAAGGGAACCCCAGGTTGGGAGCCTAGGCTGTCCTGATAGGCCGTCCATTGAAGGGGATCCCCTAGTGTCATGAGAACCAGGGGCGTCCGTAATCGGAGCTCCAGGGGTTCTGGGGTCTGCTCAGTCACAGGGTTTAGACCCTGGGCTGGGATGCCAGGTTCAGGGACTGCCTGACCTGGAGGGTGGGACACCTGTAATCAGGGTCCCCACCGGCTTGACTTTCAGGGGTACTTCTCCAGGTGGGAGGGTGCAGAACTCTGGGAGGGGGTACAGAGGGAGGGAGGACTCGCCTCTGGCACTGGCTCAGCCACAGGGTCTAGACCCTGGGTTGGGAGGCCAGGTTCAGGTATTGCCTGATCTGGAGGGAGGGGACATCTGTTATCAGTGTTCCTCCCGGGTTGTCTTCCAGGGGTACTTTTCCCAGTTGGAGGGTGCGGAACTCTGGGAGGGGGTGCAGAGGGAGGGAGGACTCGCCTCTGGCACCGGTGCTACCTAAGGGGTTAGACCCTGGGGTGGTGAGTCAGTTACCGGGTCCAGGTCCGGAACTGGTGGGAGAGTGGCGTTCTGAGGGTGCCTCGCATAGGAGGAGAGGGCGGAACCCCAGAAAGAGAGATAGGAGGAGGAGAGCCTCGCCCCTGACTTGTGGTCAGCATGAGAGTGCGGTCCCCAGGTGGGAGGACCGGTGGCAGTTTGGAACTGCACGAAGTAGAGGTGGAGTGGCCAAGGGGTACTATGTGCCTGGGGCTACTGCTCCCCACTCGGTGAGACGGCAAGGACCAGGGACATCTGGCTGGCCTAGGGGCCGGTCCTGGCCGCGACCAACTAGAGAGTACCAGTGGGGTAGCTCAGGGGGTCCTGGGAGTTCTGACGGGAGGAACCACCACAGTCCAGAATGGCAGAGAACCTGCGGGTGCCCCTGCAGTTGTGGGCCCGCGTCCATGGTTTCTCGCCCCAAGCAGGGAAGCCCATCAAGGCATTGATTGGTCTACCCTGGCTTTAGGCTGGGAGGGGGTCGTGTTGGACTTGGCCCTGCTTGCAGAGTCATCCCAGAACTTTTTGCCTTCCGTCCAGCCTTTTTGCTGCTATGGTAGTGGTGGTTTATGTACTCTGAGCACTTTGGCACGGGAGTTTGGTGTAAAGTGCCTGTGCTCTCTGCCCTCCATAGCCTAGCATTGAGAACTTCCCCCCCTATGGATAACCCCTAAATGAAACACCATAAATATGTTATGGTTGGTGGTTGAACTGAAAATAAGAAATGTTGCGCAATGGTGTCCGCAGGGTTATTTTCACCATTGTAGAAATGTCACTTTTAAACCGCCACCCTGTCTGTGTGCTTGTGCCTGCCTGAGGTGGGTTACCGGTCTAGTGCTCAAAGTGGCCAAGGCTGGCTCTGCCCCCTGGGGTGTGTCCGTCTCACACACCCCCAGCTTTTGGAGGGAAGCCTGGCCGACAGGGTGCTCTACACCTCCCCCCAAAACCAGTTGGGACCGGTTTCCCCAGAGGACCTTCTAGAAGGTTCTGGCCCTTTCTGGTAGGTGGGGTGAGGAGTGTATATATAGAGGAGCTGAGACTCCATGTGGGGGAGTGTGCGTGGACTTTGATTGAGAGGGGAACTCTGCCAGGAGGTACCGCCTCAAGGGCCTGTGTGCTGGCCCCTGTGCCCATCTGTACCACCTCTGCTGTTCACAGGGCCAGTGAGAGCCCTTTGCTGGAGGGAAGACTGCTATGCCAGGAGGAGTGCCACATTTTGGGGGTTGACTGTTCATAAGAACAGCTGTCCTGTTTTGATGAGTGCCCACTGTCTGCTGATCTTACCCAGCATTGCCTGCCTGCTCTCCTGCCCTAGCGCATTGGGAGCGCTATAATTTGCTTGCCTGCACTGCAAGGAGGTGAGGAGCGTGGGCGCTACGTGATTGTGTGGGACCTTGACTGTACTGCATAGCGCTGTGAGGAAGAAGCGCTGTGTGCCCGTGAAGACACCGCTGCGGTGCGACCCCCGAGGGGACCCCCGGCGTGGGGATCCCCCGTGTGTGCAGGAGAAAAGCGGGTGTCTACCCCGGGGTTTTGCGTGCTTGAAGGCAGGAGCCCACCCCGCAGGGATCACGGTAGAAATCACCGCCGTGGTCCAGGGATTAGCTGAGGCCGCCGCTCTGCCTGTGGCGACCCGGAAGGAGATGGGACCTCGCCCAAGGGGCCGGAAGTGAGGAGGAAGGGGCTCCCGGAGTAACGAGGGATCCCAGTGTCTGCCAAGGAGCCAGGCGGGAGCCTACCCCGCGCTGGCCAACGCCCCAACGTCGACGGAGACTTCGCTCCGTAAGGGGGGGGGCTCTCCGTGAGCTGAGGAGAGCCCCGAGTGCCGCCAGAGTCGTCCGGAGCCCCGCCGGCTCCATATCGAAGTCCCGGGCCCCAGGCGAGGGACCCGGGTGAAGAGCGGAGTTGCTGCCTGCACCGCAGGAAGAAAGAGAGCCCTGCAGACACTGAAGAAGCTGGAGCAGTGCGTGCTCCATTCCGGCCGCCCCCATCACCTGCCAGCAGGAAGGGGCCTATCGGGGTACATTGCCGGTGCCCGGAGATTGCCAGAAGAAGTCCAGCGAGCCCGGTGAGTGGGGCTCAGTCTTCCAGTAGTTGGGGGTTGTGTCGGGGCACATTGCCGGTGCCCGCCCCCGGTACCAGCGCTCATTTTGTTTTTCAGCTGCCCCACCGGACAGTGGGCAGCTGCACCGGTTGGGCTTTGGAGACTTGGGGTCCCAGAGTGGGGGCTCCAGAGGCACCGTAGGTGCCAGTGACCCTTGGTGACACCCAGCGGCACCGCAGTAGCGGGCCGCCGCAACGTGGGGCAACTCTTCTTTGCAGGGTCCCAGAGCCGGGGCTCCCCCAGGCGCAGTGGCGCCAAAGACTAACCTGCACTGCTGCCCTGCAAGAGCGCGGGCAGCTGCCACGTGTTGAGGACCCTGACTGGGCAGGGCAAAGGGCATTTTGGGCTCCAGGCAAGGCCAGCTGGCCTGGGGTCATCCCCTGATGCTCTGTCAGGGCGCAAGGCCCTGAAGGGGAGGCACCCAGTTGGTATTTCCGAGGTGCACTGCTGAGGGCATGGAGTAATGGACTTATGCTGATGTTATTGATGCCACTAAGGTGCTATGTCACCTGCATATGTTTAGGCCAACTCTGATTTATGCAAGTGTGATTTATGCTCACGATTATGCAAGGATGTTTTCAGTTCATGCCTAATGCATATGTTTATGCCCAATGCAGGAGGTGAGTTATGCTCATGGTTTATGCCTCTAAGCTCACATGGTTAGGTATACTGTGATTTATGCTAAGGAGATTATGCCCACTGGTCCCGGCCTAATGCCATATTAGGATGCTTTATGTTCCTGCCACATGCTAATGTGTTATGCCCAATGTGGCGTATGCTGATACAATGCATAATGGGTTTAGGCCTGATCTAATGTCATGCTATGATGCGTTCATTCTATGCCTAATCTGAGGTGTTTGTATGCCTAAGGCATTGATGCTGATACTGCTGTTTCCCTAAGGCCTACACGGCTGGTTTTATGCCTACGCTGATTTATGCTAATGTGATGTTACTAAGTGCCTGTTCGTGCCAGGAGTGACTGGCCGTTACACAGTTATCGCTGGTCTTACCTTTATAAACTGTGCTCTGTGATGGTCCTGGCAGCGGCCCGATTTGCGCTGCCCTGTATATAACCCCCCCCGTAAAAGTGCTACCTAGTGCTGGCTGGCACAGTATTACATGCGTCTGTGGTTATGATTCTAATCTGTTCTCATAATACAAGAGCTATTTTTACGCAACCTGGTGTGGAGTCTCTTTTGTAGTGTGCCTAGTGTGTCGCCTGTGAGTGTGTGCTGCGCGGATGCTTTACACAATCCTTCGGAGTTTAGCCTACCCGCTCCGCACCACGCTACCCCGTTTCTAACAGTGTAGCACTCTCATCTTACTGTAGCAACCCTCAGTTTTCACACTGTTGTTTCACATTTACGTACACTTGATTTGCACGAAAACCTTTTCAGATTTGTCTGCTGCGGTTTATTTTTGCTGTTGTCCCAAACTGTCATTGTGAAGGAGTTTTTTGTTGTTGAATATCTTCAGACAAGTACATAGAATGTTAAGCCGTGCCAAACAAGCTGTGTTGCAATTACTTTAATACAAGGGGATGTTTCTTAATAAGTAGATCATTGTGTGATGTTAATTCTGCATAACCTTTCCAGTATTCTTTTTTGGAGCCACATTGTTGAAATAGCATTGAAATTCCTATTCATAGACAGAAAGTGGTTTATAATCTGCTTTTGTAGAGGTAATTCATGAATGCAAGGTTCGGGTTTGGTTCTGTGGTGACAGAACTACAAGATGAAAAGTCAAAGTGGTGACTGGACTTGAAAATGATTAGTTATTAACACAGGTGCCAGTTAACTTCCTCCCACTATCTGTATATTGAATAGAATTTAGATTCATCCTTAAAATGTTTTCTGAAGACTACTTTTGCAAGATTTGAGAGTTTCGACTTTGGGCTGGTTTTTGGGCTGATACCGGTCTGCGTTGGGCTGAATTTGGGCTTATCCTTGAACGTCTTTGGGCTTGGAACGGGTCTAAAAATCTGGCAACACTGACGCTGTAGTAAACTGCTGATCACCGGGGAGTTAACTGGCAGTCTGCTGCTGGTGTTCAAAGTGCATGTTTCAGTTTATATGTCAGAATGTTTAATGAAATGGAAGAGGACGATATTTGAGAACTCACTTAAAACGTGTTCTAATTTTTCTTTCTACAGCACTAACCATAATTTCTATGATAAATTAAAACCCCTCATTTTGGTCCTTTCTAAATGAAATGTTTTATGTTTTACCAGTTTGATCCAATAAAGATGACTTCAGGTGTGCCACACTTTTGTCATAAGTAAGACTGTTAGCACTCTAGTTGTTCTTTAGAACACTCTGGGAGGCAGCAGTAGAACACAAGGGAATAAACTGACAGGCTGCTCCTGTTGAAGTAAAACAGGAAGATATTTGAGATCTCAATTAAAACGTGTCCTAATTTTTCTTTCTACAGCACTAACCATAATTTCTATGACAAAATAAACCCCCTCGTGTTCCTTTCTAAATTAAATGTTTTAAGTTTTACCAGTTTGATTCAAACAATATGGCTTTAGTGAAAAACTAAATTGGCTGTAATTCACTATCAGGACATGCCACACACTCCAGGGCATGACCTACCTTTTACTTACAATGCACCCTGCCCTTGGGCCTACCTTAGGGGTGACTGATATGTAGAAAAAGGAAGGTTTAGGGACTGGCAAGTGGGTGCATTTGCCAAGTCGACATGGCAGTCACAGACTGCACACAGGCTCTGCAATGGCAGGCCTGAGCTACACTTTACAAGCTGCTTCTGTGGGTGGCACAACCAGTGCTGCAAGTCCACCAGCAGCATTTGATTTACAGGCCCCGGGCACCCATGGTGCACTATACTAGGGTCTGACAAGTAAATCAAATAATCCAATCATGGAGTCACTAATCCATACATCAATTTACAATAGGGAGAGCATATGCACTTTAGAACTGATCAGCAGTGGTAAAGTGCCCAGAGTCATAAAACCAACAAAAACAGGTCAGAGAAAATACAGGAGGAAGGCAAAAAGTTCAGGGATGACCCTGCAAAAAGGGTCAAGTCCAACAGTGCCCTACTTTTGTCATAAGTAAGACTGTTAGCGTTCTAGTTGTTCTTTAGAACACTCTGGGCGGATTCAGTGGAACACAAGGGAATCAACTCACAGGCTGCTCCTGTTGGAAGTACATGTTTTACTGAGAATGACAGACTTCATTCTCATATGGCTGAGAAACATAATGTGAATAAAAAAAATTCTAGCTATCACGTCAAAGAATTTTCAATTCTATTAAGGACATGGAGGCAAGGATTATGCTTCTCTTTCCTTTTACTGCAAAACACAGCAGCCGATCACATTACATTAAAACAAAAACTTCACTTCCCATAAGCCCCAGTAGTCCTGGATACACCAATCACAGGGGCACATTACATATATAACACGATGCAACAATGTCACTTCCTCTTTCTTTGTTATCAATTTTGAACAGTCATTTTAACAGTCTTTGTGTTCCTTCAACATGAATCCTTTTGGAACCGGATTCCTGCCACCAAACTGGAACTCAACAATTACGAAGGTTCAATCCCTTCCTTGAAACTTCAGTGTAATGCACCATCTATTCCTTCGTCCATCAAGGCGTCTTAGCCTCTGTACCTGAAAGAAAAGTTGAAGCGGTAATACTTCGTTCTTTAAATCACTATATAAATACAGGGTGGGAGAAAACATGCATTTTAACAACAATCGTACGTTCAATATCATGAAACAATCTTCAATTATGAACAATAAGAATTTTTTTTTTACTAAAAACCCTTACGGGTGGGATAATACTCGCCTCCGTGTCCTTATTAGAATTGAAAATTCTTTGACGCGATAGCTAGAAAAATGTTTATTCTATGGCAGGAGACGGAGGCTTTGGATTATGCTAGTTTAAAGCTGTGCCACAATATTAGACGCCACATCCACTAGCGGTTTGTGATAAAACACTTTAAAGGTTGACTCAGAAGACCAATCCGCCACGGCCATAATTTCTTCCAGACGAGAGCCAGTAGAAAATGCCTTAGAGGCCATAGCTCCCCTGACTGAATGTGCTCCAAAGCGAGACACATCCATTCCCGCCTCAGCGAGGATCCATTTGACCCAACGAGCCAATGTTGCCGATGTAACCGGGCGGAAAGGTTTCTGTAAAGAAATAAGTAATTGACCCGCTTGGTCCCTTCTCAACTCTCGCGTCATAACACTTCAAACATTTAACCACACATAACCTTTGATGATGAGGAAAAGCTGCATACACAATACATTTTGAATCAGTCTTTGTACGTTTTGAAATAGAAAAGAATACACCAGAGGGGGTAAATAGTCAACCTGCAATGTCCAAGGCTCTGGCATCCGAAACCCTTCTGCATGATTTAAGACATAACAAAAGTGTAAATTTCGCTGAAAGTTGCTTACGCGTAAGGTCCTCGTTCGCAAGCCAATTCATAATAAAGCATAAAACTACATCCATATTCCATAAAGAGGAATATTTAGGTTGCGGAGGACGTACCATCCTCATACCTCTTAACACTTTGTAAACTAAAGGGTGTTCCCCGACTGGTCATCCCTCAACATGGGGATCTCCTGCAGATATAGCTGACCGAAAATTGTTCACAGTTCGGTAAGCTAGGCCTTGCGTCGCTAGGTCTGTTAAGAAATTTACAATTATATTGATACCGGATCCCATGGGATCCACCTCCTGTTTACCGCACCAAGCCACCCATCTACGCCAGGCGCACTCATCGTTTGTGGGTAGAGGGGGCCCAGGATTGGGACAGGAAAAACAAAGTTTCTTCTGAAACTCCAGGCACTTGCCAACGTCTCCTGAAATCCACTATACCATGAGGTACAATAGCCCCTGTTCCACCAGGGGGTAGAGATGACCTACCGGATCTGTTAGAAGACCTGTTCAGGGCTGAATGCGAATCGGAAGGGCGCAGGTTAGTTCCATCGCCATTGGATACCAGGACTGTGCTTTCCATATCGGCGTAATCAATATCACCTCCGCTATTTGTCTGCTCACTTGCGCCGGAACCCTCGGAATCATTGAAAATGTGGAGGTAAGGCATATGATAGATCCGTTGCCCAATTCTTTTGGAACGCATCCGAACTCAGTGCTTGTGGGTCTGGTCTCCAACTGTAAAACCTTGGAAGCTGAGCATTGAGTCGTGATGCAAAAAGATCTATTGAGCAGGGTCCCCTGTGTACATTCAGAATCTGGAATACTTGCGGATGTAATTTCCAGTCGCTGGAATCCCGAAGGAAACGGGAATTCCAGTCCGCTCTGACATTGGTCGAGCCCGGAATGTATTCCGCCATCACTGAAATTTGGTTCTGGAGGCAAAAATGCCAAAAATCCTTGGCTATCTCTGCCAGCAGATGGGATCTGGTTCCTCCAAGACGGTTGATGTAATGCACCGCTGACACATTGTCGATTCGTAAGAGGATGCAACAACTCGTCTTGTGTGGTACTAAGGTCCGAATCGCAAATGACCCCGCCAGCAACTCCAGACAGTTGATGTGGAGTGCTAGTTCTTCGGAGGGCCATCGACCTCCCGTTTCCATCGATCCACAATGAGCTCCCCAGCCCCATCGGTTGGCATCGGATTCTATCACAACCTCCGGTACTGAAGCAAAAATGGCCCTGCCGTTCCAGGCATCCATATGCTCCAGCCACCAATTCATTTCCATTCTGACTTCCTCCGTCAGCTCTATCTGTTCCGAATAGGACAAGCCCTGGCGCAGATGTAGGATTTTCAAGCGCTGAAGGGCCCGATAATGCAACGGTCCCGGAAATATTGCCTGAATGGAAGAAGCTAAAAGGCCTACCAGGCGAGCCAGGATCCTCAAGGATATTATCAGAGAGGCAAGCGCTCTCCTCAACTCCTTCTTGATTGATACCCTCTTGCGCAATGGGAGGAGAAGTTGGGCTCTGACAGAATCTACTTGGAAGCCCAGAAAATCCAATACTTGAGACGGGTTCATGATAGACTTCTCCCTGTTTAGAATGAAACCCAGGTCCTGAAGCAGCTGTTCTGTCCAGAACAGATGCATCCGAACCGTGTCCTTGTCCTGAGCCATGACGAGAATATCGTCCAGGTAAATGATCAGGCTAACCCCTCGTTCTCTTAGGTATTGGACGACGGGTCGAAGAAGCTTGGTAAAACACCAAGGGGCTGACGAAAGGCCGAATAGCATGATGGTGAATTCGTACCATTGATGGCGCCACTGGAATTGCAGAAATCTGCGATGAGGGGCAAAAATGGGAACCGCCAGATATACGTCTTTTAAATCTAGTTTGACCAGCCAATCGCCGTCTTGTAAGAGGTCTCGCAATAAGTGAATGCCCTCTATTTTGAAGTGGCGGTACACAATCCAAGAATTAAACTCCTTTAAGTTGAGCACCAGCCGAAAGCCCTGATCTTTCTTGGGGACTAAAAAGATTGTACTTGTGAATCCCCTGGGATGTCTGTTTGTTAGGGACACTGCCCCTTTTACTATCAGTGAATGAACCTCTTCTGCATGGGAAAAATGGAGAGGGACTGGTTGGGTGTCCTGAATTGGAGTTGTGTAAAATTCTAGTCGGAACCCTTGAACTGTCTGCAAAACCCAGGGATCTTGAGAAATATATTCCCCCAATTGTGTAGAAAGAACTGAATTCACCCCCCTCTGAATGAGGAATAAGGCTCACCTATGTAATTGGTGTCAGCATTGCTGTCTCCACCTCTGTAGTTTCCTCTGCGGCCTCGACCCCTGCCGCCATGGTTCCGTGTCGGGTAGAAATTGGACTGTCTTTGGGCAGCACCTCCACCCCTAGGAGCATACCCGTTTCCTGCAGTCTGTTGAAAACCACGGCCTGGCACTCAACGCGATAGCGTCTGGCCCTGACAAAAAGGCCCCTGTTGAAGACCTTTTTCAGTGACGTCTGCGCCTTGTCCAAGGCTGCAAAGGTCGAAACGTATTTGCCTAGCTCTTTGACGAACTTGTCGCCAAACAGCAATCCGTTGGCAAACGTGCCTGCCTCCTTGGAAGCCAAGTCCGCTAGTTAGGGGTCTATCCTCATCAGTACTGATTTGCGACGCTCCGTGGAAAGCGCGCAATTAGCATTGCCTAGCAGAGACAGGGCTCTTTGGGCCCATTCTAGAATCTCCCCTGGGTCAAGTTGGGTCTCGTTGTCTTTGGCCTGGACTGCCAAATCTAAGATTTTTGTGATGGGGCCAGACATGTCCAGTACTTTGTCCTGACAGTTCCTCCATGCCCTGTCTAGACCCTTTTTGGGGTCCTTAGTAAATATTTTCAAGAATGTGGACATATTTGGGTCGAGTTCTGGAGTGTCCGCTACCTTCCCCAAGAGAGAAGGTCGGGGGCACTCGGAACGCAACGTGTTGCGCACTTCTTTTTCGAATCCCTGTCGCAGATTGGCCTGGACATAGTGCGCCACTTCCATACACGGGACCCACTCCGTGGATCTGGGGTGGACGATCTGCTTGGGGTCAAATAATAGATTCTTGTTGGAAGGGGTGTCAGGTTGGATATGGTGAACCTTGCGTTTACGTTTTTGAGACTGTCCAGAAGGTACCAGAAGATCCTCGTGATCCGAGGAGGACTCCGAAGAGGAGGTAGAGGGATCCGTAGTGGCGGTGGAGCTTCTAGGGAACCCAAAGGATCCTGAATCCTCTGTACTTCCGTATTCGTGATCCCGCAGGACTGATTGTGCTAATTGCGACAGGACCTCAGCCGAGGATTCTTTAGAAGTACTGCGGGTAAAGCCCGCGTCCTGCCAAGCCAAATCACGTTTAGACGTGCCCCCTGCTGCACCCAGTAACTCTCGCCGGCCATACCTTTGCAGTGGTTGTGTAAAGGGGTGTAAAGCTCTAATTAACGCCCGGTTTACCGAGCATTGCACTTGGGAATCAAGTGCCTCCACAAGTCACTCCTCAATGTCTTGTTCGTATGGGACTTTTGAGTATACCAGAAAGTCCTCTCCCAAGTCTTCTTGGTACTCCATGACTATTTATTTTAAACCCTGGTTTTTAAGTGATATCCCTGCCTGACCAGGTTCAGAGGAGGTTCAAGGGGGGAGAGAATAGCCCCAGTCAGGTGCAAGCTCCTTAAGTGGAAGCTCAACAGGGGTCCAAAATTCCCCAAGTGGTCGCCTGAATAAAGTGTGGAGGGAGGCACCTGCTCTCCTAGGGCGAAGCCCTTCTCAACGTAACTGTGCCCTGTTAGACTTGGCATCTTTTGGCATGTTTCCCCTGAGTTTTTTGCTTTCTGACCTCCCGGTTTTGACTCTGTTTTTGCTGGTTTAATGTCTATGCGCGCTTTCTCACTGCTGATCAGTGTTAAAGTGCAAGTGCTCCTGTTGTAAACTGTGTTATGGGTTGGTGTTTCCATGATTGGCGTATTTGATTTACTTGTCAGTCCCTAGTAAAGTGCACTGAGTGTGCCAGGGCCTGTAAGTCAAATGCTGTCAGTGGGCTGTAGCACTGGATTGGGCCACCCACACAAACATCCAGTAGGCCTCTGCTGGGGTTGTGGATTGACTGTCTGGGTTTTGGATGACAGGGACTGGGGAGGAGCAGTGGCTCCAGATAGTCTAGGTGGGTCAGGAAAGGGCTGAATAGACCTGGGCTGCATTTAGAGTAGGGGGAGGAGATTTCCTTTCACCTGAATGGGCCTGGTCTGCCTCTCACAATGCCGTCTCCACCTCCTGCCAGGAAGCCACACCAGAGAGGGCAGAACTAGTTCTGGCTGGGCACAGACACTCTCTGCCTGAGAGGACAAAGGATTTTGGGCTATAAAAAGTAGGGCCCAAACCCCTGAAATGTAGCACTCTTTTGGACCAAGAAGACTGCCAAGAAGAAGAGCTGTAGAAACTGTGAGGAGGAACTACCACTTTGCTAAGTGCTTTGCTGTGTTGGCCTGCAGTGGCTGCTTCTGTCTTGGGCAGTGAAAGGACTGGACTGAACTTTCTACAGCTTCTTTCTTTGAGTATCTCCAAGGGCTTGAGGTAGAGCTTGCCCCCTGTTCAAGAAGTCTCAGGAACAGCAAAGACTTCAAGTTCTTCTGCCCTCAGCACTGGGGACTGTGTGTTTTGTGCTGCAGCAGAAGAAAAAGCAACCCGACGCCGTCTACGAAGCCGCTGCCGACTCCATGTCCTGAAGGCACCGCAGAGGGCACCGCCGCAACGCCGCACCGCGACCCTCGTCTCAACGACTACGCCATCTGATGCCGCCACCGAGCCACTGCTTGCACTGTGACTTGTGGGCACCGCACTCCGCACCGCCTCGCTTCACGATGCCGCCTTGGTATCCCCGACGACGACGCTTCACGCCGACATCAACGCCGCTGCTTGTAAAGTTACACGGCGCACTGCCCTCATCCCGCACCGCAGCTTTGGCCTACTGACGTCGGCGCCATTGACTCCAGTTCATCAGCTGACGACAGCGCTTCAGCAACGACGACGCCGCTGCTTGCACTGTGACCTGCCAGCACCGCGACGAGCACCGCATCACTTTGCACCGCGACCCTGGGCTCACCGTCGACGCCATCCGACGCCGCCACCGAGCCACTGCTCGCACCGCGACCTGAGGGCATTGCACCTGCACCCCTGCACTTCGACCCACAGCACCCGACGCCCGCCGACGCCAGCTCTCCTGACTTCAACCGCGAGGTGTTCGATCTGCAAGGCGTGTGACTTCGAGGGCCCGACGACTCCGGCACGACCTCCGGAACCTACGCCTGTGGACGCCGTGCTTTCGGAAGCGCAACGAGAGGTCTCCGACGCCCTGCATTTCTAAAGGTACTGTTTTGCAAGTCTCCCTGACACCGTAGCTGGCCCGCGACGTCGCGGTCAGCCAGAACTGTTTGGATTTGTTTGTTCACGACGCCGTGATAGCCCCGGACGGAGCTATCAACTTCAAGGAACTGTAATTCAAGGTTATTTTGATAACTGAAGATTTCTAAGTACTGTATTGTGGATTTTTATCGTTTTTGATCTTGTCTTGAGTATATAAAAATATTGGATATTTCTCTAAACTGGTGTGGTATCCTTTTGTAGTGCTTACACTGTATTACTGTTGGTTATGTGCAAATGCTTTACACACTGCCTCTAAGATAAGCCTGACTGCTCGTGCCAAGCTACCAAGGGGGTGAGCAGGGGTTATTTTAGGAGTGTAACTCCCTTATCCTGACTAGAAGGAAGGGTCCCTACTTGGACAAAGGTACCTACCTCTGCCAACTAGAGACCCCCATTTCTAACATTGGTTGTCAGCGGTGAGGATAGGACCTGTGTTTGCACTTGACATACAGTGGTTGGTGTGCACTACTACCATATTGCAGACCATAACGTGCCACATACTGTTTTTTTTTTGTCTATTTTTGTGATCCTATCGTTTTGGAACTTTAACTTCCTACTGCATCATGCCTGACACAGCAGCATCATCACTTGCATCGATGGAGGAGGCCTTTGAGGAGGACAGGTTAGAAGCCTACAGCGTCAAGGAGTTGAAGGCTATTTGTAAAAACCTAATGGTCCAAGTCAGAGGCCTCACCAGGAAGGAGGAGCTACAAAAGGTGCTGAGGGCCTGGGTAGCAGACAGACATGCCAGCGAGCAGTCTGGAGATCTTAGTGGGGGGGCGGAGGAGCCCACTCCTAGGGAAGATGTGCTGTTGGGAGGGGGGGTCCCTCCAGGCCAGGAAGCAGTGGTTTGTCCCCAGAGGAGCTGGAGGACAGAAGGGAAGCTAGGAGACATGAGAAAGAGCTTGAGAGGCTCAAGATGGAGTCACAAAGGATGGATTTAGACCATGAGTGTGGGCTCAAGGTGCTGGAATTGAGGAGCAAATCCAGCACGGATGGTGGCAGCAACTCTTCAGTGCAGGCAGATAGGATTGTGCACATCCCCAAGAATGTAGATAAAGAGTACAAGAAGGGGGATGACATACAGAGGTGGTTTCAAGGGTACGAGTCGTCCATTCACATGAATGGGGTACCTGAAAGGAATTGGGGGGCAGGGTTATGGCCTCTCTTTCCAGAGGAAGCAAGGGATACCCTGATAGCTTTGGGTAAGGGGCAGAACCTCACCAACGCTGACATGAAGGATGCTCTCCTCACTAGGTATGGACTCACTCCTGAAAAGTACAGGGACCAGTTTAGGTCCAGTAAAAAGTCTGATGCCAACACTTGGTTGGAATGTGTAGATTCGTTCTGCAGGTCAGTGGATGGCTGGGTGAAGGGCAGTAATGTAACAGATTTTCAGGGGCTCTACAATTTGATTGCATGGGAGCACTTGTCTAGTCTATGTTTTGCAGATCTGCGCCAGCACTTGGTTGATAGTAAGCTAACTGACCCCAGGAAGCTTGCTATGGAGGCGGACCGCTGGGTGAGTACCCAGGTCCACAAGATAGCGTTTGGGGGAGACTCAGCCAAAGGTGGGCAGGGTCCCCAGCAGAAAAGGGGGGGACAAGGGTAAAGCGAAGGATTTCTCTAAAGGGCCCCAAACTAACACCCAGGGTAAAGGTTCCCATCCCCCAGGAGATAAGCAAGCAGTGGTCTCTTCAGGAAAGCCTGCTGAGACCGGCCCCCGCAAGTGTTTTGCATGTGATCAGGTGGGTCACTTGAAGGGGGACCCCAAGTGTCCCAAGAGGGCACAGCCACCCACCGGTGGGCAGTCCAAGGTGTTGGCTAGTGTAGTGCTTGGGGAGGAGGGGTGCCCACAGGAGTGTGGGGATCCCACAGAAATGACCCTTGTCTCACTAGGGGACAGTGAGATGGTCCCAGGAAACCAGGTGCCCCTAACACAAAGAAATACAGCACCTGGGTGACCATCAATGGGAAAAGGGTAGAGGCTCTCAGAGATACTGGAGCCAGTGTGACCTCAGTCCGGTGTCACCTGGTCTCTGAAAAGCAGGTAGTCCCAGGTGCATTCCACCAAGTAGTTGCTGTGGACAACTCAGAGCGCCAGTGTATGGTGGCGCAGGTTCCCTTTGAATGGGGGGGTCTCAGGTCCCTTGAGGGTGGTTGTGAGCCCTACCATGCCTGTATATTGTCTGCTCGGTAACGACCTGGAGCAGTCCTTATGGAAGGATGTTGAGCTCAGGTCTCACTTAGAGATGCTTGGGTTGCCAGAGTGGGCATGCGTGTCCGATCGGTCAATGGCAGCCAGATAGGGTGATCAGAAGAACCTGGTGCCTGAAACAGTGGCCCAGGTCCCTGCCAAGAGAAAGGGCAGGGGCGCGGGAAACCGGCCCCTGAAGTTCCCACGGACCGGGAGGAGGCTGACCTTGAGGGGGACGCCCCGGTGCCTACAGGAGAGCAGGTAGCTGAACTGGGGGACATCTCTGAGCTGACCCATTGGCAGCAAGAAGGGGGTCCCACCAGGGAAGAATTCTGCAGGGAGCAGAAATAGTGCCCTTCTCTGGAGGGTCTGCGGCGGCAGGCTGCAGACCAGGCAGCTGGTGATCAATCCGGATCATATTGGATCTACTAGGAGAATGGTCTCCTGTATAGTGAGTCTAAGGTTGCTGAGCCTTGGTCAGCCCATGTGCTGGTGGTACCCCAGTGTTTCAGGACCTTCCTACTGGGTCTGGCTCATGACATACCTTTGGCAGGACATTTTGGGGTGGGACAGGGACAGGCTTGACACCCACTTCTTCTGGCCCCAAATGCGAAGGCAGTCAGATGGACATTGTAGGTCTTGCCAAACTTGCCAGGCAAGTGGTAAGAGTGGAAGGAAGGTCAAAGCTCCTCTCCAACCTTTTCCAGTTGTTGGAACACCCTTTGAAAGGGTAGGGATGGACATTGTGGGGCCACTGGATCCCAAGACAGCCATGGGCAACAGGTACATCCTGGTCTTGGTTGACCATGCCACCCTGTACCCGGAGGCGATCCCTCTCAGGACAACGACGGCGCCAGTGGTGGGCCGGGCATTAATGGGGATCTTTTCCCACGTGGTGTTCCCCAGAGAGGTGGTTTCTGACAGGGGGACCAATTTCATATCCAAGTATATGACATCCATGTGGAAGGAGTGTGGTGTAACCTACAAGTTCACCACTCCTTACCACCCCCAAGGTTACGGCCTGGTGGAGAGATTCAACCAGACCTTGAAGGGCATGATTAAGGGTCTAACAGAACCCATGAGGCATAAGTGGGACGTCCTTTTGCCATGCCTTCTCTTTGCATACAGGGAGGTGCCACAGAAGTCTCTTGGGTTCAGTCCCTTTGAGCTTCTGTATGGTCACCCCGTGAGAGGACCTCTGAGTTTGGTGAAAGAAGGCTGGAAGGCAGCTACCAGGAAAACTCCCCAGGATGTGTTTAGTTACATGTTGGCCATCAAAAACCAAACTGCCTGCTTCAGGAAACTCGCTCAGGCGAACCTAGAAGCAAGCCAGGAAGAAATGAAGAAATGATGTGACCAGAATGCCACTCTGGTCGAATTTCAACCTGGGCAAAAAGTGTGGGTCATGGCCCCAGTGGAACCTTGTGCCTTGCAGGACAAGTGGACTGGGCCGTTTGAGGTGATGGAGCGCAAAAGTGATGTCACCTACCTGGTGGATTTGCGGACTCCCAGGAACCCTTTGAGGGTCCTGCACGTGAACCGCCTCAAGCCCCACTTCGAGAGGTCCGAAGTGAGCATGCTCTTGGTGACAGATGGGGTGGAAGAGGAGAGTGAACCTCTCCCTGACCTCCTGTCCACCAAGGAACACGATGGGTCAGTGGAAGGTGTGATCCTCTCCCCTACACTGACCCCAGAGCAGCAGATCAACTATCACCAGTTGTTGGGACAGTTTGCCCCACTGTTCTCTCTGACCCAAGGTGTTACTCACTGGTGTACCCATGACGTGGACACTGGTGACAGCTCTCCTGTAAAACACAAGATTTACAGGTTGACTGACTGGGTCAGGGACAGCATCAAAGAGGAGGTCTCTAAGATGTTGGCATTAAGGGTGATCGAGCCCTCCAACAGTCCTTGGGCCAGCCCAGTGGTCTTGGTCCCAAAGGCTGCTGCACCCGGTGCCACTCCAGAACTGCGGTTTTGTGTGGACTAACGTGGGCTCAATGCCGTCACCAGGACTGACGCGCACCCCATCCCCAGAGCTGATGAGCTCATTGATCGGCTGGGAGCTGCCAGGTTCCTCAGCACGTTTGATTTAACGTCTGGATACTGGCAGATTGCCTTAACCGATGGGGCCAAAGAGAGGTCAGCATTCTCAACCCCAGAAGGACATTACCAGTTCCGGGTGATGCCCTTTGGATTGAAGAATGCCCCTCCCACCTTTCAGAGGTTGGTCAACCAGGTGTTGGCTGGACTGGAGGAATTCAGTGCCACATACCTGGATGACATTGCAGTGTTCAGTTCCAGCTGGAAAGAACACTTGCAGCACCTCGGTGAAGTGTTGAGGGCTCTGCAGAGGGCAGGCTTCACGATCAAGGCCAGTAAGTGCCAGATCGGGCAGGGTTCTGTGGTGTACTTGGGACACCAGGTAGAAAGCGGCCAGGTGGCGCCCCTACAACCCAAGATTGACACCATTCTGGCTTGGGAACACCCCAAGTCCCAGACAGAGGTGAGAGCCTTTTTAGGTCTCACCGGTTACTACAGGAGGTTTGTTAAGGGCTATGGCACCATTGTTGCCCCCTTAACAGAGCTGACTTCCTGGAAGCAGCCCAAGAAGGTGATCTGGACTGAGTCCTGCCAGAAGGCTTTTGATGCCCTAAAGGCCGCCATGTGCACGGCACCCATGCTCAAGGCACCCGACTTCTCCAAGGAATTCGTTGTGCAGACCGACGCTTCAGAGCATGGTGTGGGAGCGGTGCTCTCACAACTGAATGAAGAGGGCCTAGACCAGCCTGTAGTCTTCCTTAGCATGAGACTACTCCCCAGAGGTAGAGTGCCATAGAAAGGGAAGCTTTTGCTGTGGTCTAGGCACTGAAGAAGCTGAGGCCCTACCTGTTTGGGACTCACTTCCGGGTTCAGACGGACCACAGGCCCCTCAGATGGTTGATGCAAATGAGGGGTGAGAATCCAAAACTGTTGAGGTGGTCCATCTCCCTACAGGGAATGGACTTTACGGTGGAACACCGCCCTGGCACAGAACACGCCAACGCAGATGGTCTGTCCAGGTTCTTCCGCCTTAGTGAAGAGAACTCCCAGAAGGTTGGGTAGTTCTCCCTACTTTCAGCTGGAGGGGACATGTGTTAGACTTGGCATCTTTTGGTGTGTTTCCCCTGAGTTTTTTGCTTTCTGACCTCCCGGTTTTGACTCTGTTTTTTCTGTTTTAATATCTCTGCGCACTTTCTCACTGTTGATCAGTGTTAAAGTGCAAGTGCTCCTGTTGTAAACTGTGTTATGGATTGGTGTTTCCATGACTGGCATATTTGATTTACTTGTTAGTCCCTAGTAAAGTGCACTGAGTGTGCCAGGGCCTGTAAATCAAATGCTGTTAGTGGGCTGCAGCACTGGATTGTGCCACCCACACAAACAGCCTGTAAGTGTAACTCTGGCCTGCCATTGCAGAGCCTGTGTGCAGTCTGGGACTGCCATGTCGACTTGACAAGTGTACCCACTTGCTAGGCCCTAACCTTTCCTTTTCTTACATGTCAGTCACCCCTAAGGTAGGCCCAAGGTACCCCTGTGGGCAGGGTACAGAGTATGTGAAAGGTAGGACATGCCCTGGCATGTCTGGAATGCCCTGATAGTGAATTACTGCCAATTTCGTTTTTCACTATTGCAAGGCTACCTGTTCCCATAGGATAGAATGGGGAGTTTGTTTATAACATCTTATAAACATAACTGGCCCTAGGAACTAGGTGGAAAAATAAAGTTTAGTATGCCTGAACTCAGAATCTAAAGATGCATCTTTTAGTGAAGGTGATTTTTACATTCTGTGTTTGAAAATACCACTTTTAGAAAGTAGGTATTTTCTTGCTCAGCCATCCAGTAGGCCTCTGCTGGGGTTGTGGATTGACTGTCTGGGTTTTGGATGACAGGGACTGGGGAGGAGCAGTGGCTCCAGATAGTCTAGGTGGGTCAGGAAAGGGCTGAATAGACCTGGGCTGCATTTAGAGTAGGGGGAGGAGATTTCCTTTCACCTGAATGGGCCTGGTCTGCCTCTGACAATGCCGTCTCCACCTCCTGCCAGGAAGCCACACCAGAGAGGGCAGAACTGGTTCTGGCTGGGCACAGACACTCTCTGCCTGAGAGGACAAAGGATTTTGGGCTATAAAAAGTAGGGCCCAAACCCCTGAAATTTAGCACTCTTTTGGACCAAGAAGACTGCCAAGAAGAAGAGCTGTAGAAACTGTGAGGAGGAACTACCACTTTGCTGAGTGCTTTGCTGTGTTGGCCTGCAGTGGCTGCTTTTGTCTTGGGCAGTGAAAGGACTGGACTGAACTTTCTACAACTTCTTTCTTTGAGTATCTCCAAGGGCTTGAGGTAGAGCTTGCCCCCTGTTCAAGAAGTCTCAGGAACAGAAAAGACTTCAAGTTCTTCTGCCCTCAGCACTGGGGACTGTGTGTTTTGTGCTGCAACAGAAGAAAAAGCAACCCGACGCCGTCTATGACGCCGCTGCCGACTCCATGTCCTGAAGGCACCGCAGAGGGCACCACCGCAACGCCGCACTGTGACCCTGGTCTCACCGACGACGCCATCTGATGCCGCCACCGAGCCGCTGCTCGCACCGCGACTTGTGGGCACCGCACTCCACACCGCCTCGCTTCACCACGCCACCTTGGTATCCCCGATGACGCCGCTTCTCGCCGACATTGACACTGCTGCTTGCACCGTGGCTCGAGGGCACCGCTCGTAAAGTTACACGACTCACCGCTCTCATCCCGCACCGCAGCCTTGGCCTACTGACGCCGGCGCCATTGACTCCAGTTCTTCAGCTGACGACAGCGCTTCAGCAAAGACGACGCCGCTGCTTGCACCGTGACCTGCCAGCAAATTGACGAGTACTGCATCACTTCGCACCACGACCCTGGTCTCACTGTCAACGCCATCTGATGCCGCCACCGAGCCGCTGCTTGCACCGTGACCTGAGGGCATCGCAGGCCACACCGCTGCACTTCGCACCGCAGCACCCGATGCCCGCGGACTCCAGCGCTCCTGACTTCAACCACGAGGAGTTCGATCTGCAATGCGTGTGACTTCGAGGGCCCGACGACTACTGCACCGACCTCCGGAACCTACGCCTGCGGACGCCGTGCTTTTGGAAGCTCAACGAGAGGTCGCCGACGCCCTGCATTTCTAAAGGTACTGTTTTGCGAGTCTCCCCGACACCGTAGCTGGCCCGCGACGCCGCAGTCAGCCAGAACTTTTTGGATTTGTTTGTTCATGACGCCGTTTTAGCCCAGGATGGAGCTATCAACTTCAAGGAACTGTATTTCAAGGTTATTTTGATAACTGAAGATTTCTAAGTACTGTATTGTGGATTTTTATCGTTTTTGGTCTTGTCTTGAGTATATAACAATATTGGATATTTTTCTAAACTGGTGTGGTGTCCTTTTGTAGTGCTTACACTGTATTACTGTTGGTTATGTGCAAATGCTTTACACACTGCCTCTAAGATAAGCCTGACTGCTCGTGCCAAGCTACCAAGGGGGTGAGCAGGGGTTATTTTAGGAGTGTAACTCCCTTATCCTGACTAGAAGGAAGGGTCCCTACTTGGACAAAGGTACCTACCTCTGCCAACTAGAGACCCCCATTTCTAACACGCCCTGTTGGGCGTTCACAGGGACCAGCAGAGGTGCGAAGAGCTCTTGAGCGTGGCGCGCAGTAAGCTGATCGGAAAAAACCCAATTTTGGCCTCACTGCGCATGCATTAGTGCCTGCAACGAGAGAGGACAGGGACCACTCCGTGCGAGTGCCGCGTGTCCCTCTCCCGTTCCACTGCAACGTTTAAACGGGCAGCAGAGCTCCCGCGTGTCGCGCGTGCTCATCAGCAACAACCAACACTTCAATACGGCAATGACATGCAATATAATAAGAGCAAGAAAAAATGACAACTTCGGCCACTGCAGCAGCAAACAAAGAGGAAGTGACATTGTTGCATCGTGTTATATATGTAATGTGCCCCTGTGATTGGTGTATCCAGGACTACTGGGGCTTATGGGAAGTGTAGTTTTTGTTTTAATGTAATGTGATTGGCTGCTGTGTTTTGCAGTAAAAGGAAAGAGAAGCATAATCCGAAGCCTCCGTCTCCTGCCATAGAATTTACAGAAAATGTGCTCTCATTTTTGTGCTCTCATCTTAGCTTCTGGAGCACTTTCTATAACCTGAATGGGAAAATCATGAGAAAACTGTTTTCTCTCAAACATGATCCTTGAAATCCCAGCAGAGTAAAATCACCTTAGCAATAAATGATTTATATTATAACTAAAATCTGTTATCACCCATTATACGTTCTCCTTTTTGTGACACACAAAACCTACTATTTACTACAATGCATTTCAATGGGGTGCTATCATGTATATTGGTCCCAAGATGGCTGTCATCATTTTCTGGTTGAATTGCTGGCAGCCAATCAGATCTCACCATAAGATCTGTACTTAAGCTCCACCCAGATATTCTTATTTTGTTTCCCTCAAATTTCTCAACAACTACAGAACAGATTTGCACCGGATAACTGAAAGCGTGATCTGCGAACTAAAATCAACCTTCCAGCGAAATTTGGTGTAATTTCGTCCAGCAGTTTGGGCTGTAGTCGTAGTCGTGTCCAAAGCGCCTGGGTATTAACATGGAAAATCATATTTTTGTCAATCCCACTTTTTTTCGGCCCCCGCTTGACTAATCACCCCGAAACTTTCAGTGCACAACAAGACTCACTATGATGCTTCTTTTGAAAAATTTCATGAAGATTGGTCAAACAACACCAAAGATATAGGCAACATGGTCCTAACTATTACTACTTACTGGTGACTGCCAGTAGGTTTTATATATTATATATACACATGTAAATAACACAAATTTAAATGCATTCCTACCTCACACTCTCCGTGCAATAAATACACAAACAGCTCAATCCACAAATAGAGAACACTCACTCACGTCTATTATCTATTGCTCATTTCTGAGTCATAAAACATGACGTTCATGCCCCACCACCACACCTAACCCACACACCTTCCACCTTCAACATACGCAAAAGAGAGTAACTCCACAACACTCATCATAACCTCGCATCACCTTGTCTATCGCACAACAAGCCTACCTTTCGGAAAAAACTCCACAGCCCATGCTCTCGTTCGTTCGTAAAACTTTATTCAATCCTAAAAATAAAAAGATCATAAAAGCACAGTACACAAATATTAAAAGCATAAAATTTCATTACAATTTTCAGCCTAAAATACAAGAAATTCCAAATGCATCTTAATCTTGCTAAAAATGACTAGGAAGGATTTTTCCTTTTCTTCATACAAGTCCAAAGGAAATTAGCTACTACAAAGCTAATAAACGGATTACTGAGTTTTTTAAGAAATCTAAGAGCCATTCTACATTGTCTAAAATTATAATGTCTCAGAGTTGGTAGTATATATATATCTTACTCTTTCCACTTTATACAAGTCACAGAATAGAATAATATGAAGGTCTGATTGTTCCGAAACTCCATCACAAGGGCCAACAGTAAAGTCACAGTGCTTAAGTTTTCCTGCCGGATAACCCACCATCAGAGGAAACATATTCATGCGAAATCTTACTAAAATATATTGGTGCTGTAAATTCTGAATTTCCTCTAAGTAGCAATAATCTCCCTCTGCTAAAGCCGGGAGGTATCGATATATCCTAAATGTTGGTTTGTCTTAATTTATCTCCGTTCTTTCTCACACCGCCTTTGCCAAAAGTTGTTCCTTTAGATCCTTCTTGGACAATTGAAGGCATTCACTAGGGTTCCTAAACAAATCCTCCAACCCAATGAATTCAGAGTTGACCTTACATGATGCAGCCATTCTATTTTTTGCACATCGTCTAATTTAAGGCATTCCTTTATAATGGATTGTGTTAAAAATACCGTGTTCTTCCTCCAAGTTGAATACCATAAAACTAATGGGGCAAACCTTACTAGGTCGCTGATATAGGGGAAATCCAATTCCGTATGACAATTAAAATTGGAGCATGATACCGGGAGAGAAACCAGCCGCTTCAAACATTTATCCTCAAGAATCTGTAACTGCTCAATTGGAGACATCCCCCACACCCCTGCTCCATAAGTAGTAGCTGAGATTGTCTTGGCCTTACATATACTCTTTATAACTTTTATAGGTTTTGTACCCAGTTTCTTGGCAAATTTAGTGATGGCTGCATTGCTACTTTCCATCACTATCGCCCTGTTTTTGGCCATGTTAGCCCAGGTGTGACCTTTGTCAAACTTGACTCCCAAATAGGAGAAAGTCTACCACCTCTAATCTGGGGGCCCCTACATGGAAAAATGGTGCTTTCCCGCGCCCTGTAGGGTCTGCTATTAATATAAAGGATTTCGATTCGTTGACCCTTAGATCGAGGCAAGTCATGAAAGAGGCATAGGCCGTTATCATACATTGCAAGGCCCTAACTGTTCTGATGACTAGAACAGTATTGTCAGCATTGGAGAGCAGTGGGAGGGTTAGGGAGCCACATTTCGGAATGCCTGGTGTCGTACCTGCCAATGCTGCCTCGACCCCGTTTGTATATAATGAGAACAGGAATGGGGCAAGGGCACATCCTTGCCTAACCCCCCTTAAAATCCAAAATGAGCGGGTGCATTCCCCTTCTTTGCCACACCGCACAGATGAGGTAGTCTGGGAATATAACTGCTGAATGAATGTAAGAATTTGCGGATCAAACCCCATGGACTCCATTATCTCCCATAGTTTGCAATGATTCACGCAGTCAAATGCTGCGGTGAGATCCATGAAGGCCATGTAGATTTTTTCCCCTTTTGCCCTGGTATATTTCTCTATAACGAGACTCAGGTTCAAGCATTGGTCGATCGTGCCCCTCCCCCGCTAGAAGCCATATTGGGCCGGAATCAATATGTTACTCTCAAGGCCCATTCTTCCAGCCTATGTAATAGTAACTGTCCCATTAATGTTGAGGTGCTGTCTAGCAAAGATATGGGCCTGTAGTTGCCTGGGTCATTTTTAGCTCCTTTTTTATAGATCAGAATAATAACGCTTGTGCTCCATGAAGTCAGGGGGCCAACCTTAGCTATAGCGTTAAATACATTCTGCAATAAGGGGGCCCATAGAACGTGATCTTCCAAGAATAAATCTATTGGGACCCCATCTCGGCCCGGGGCCTTTGCCTTGCTGCACCTTCACAACCCCTTTATTATTTCTTCAACAGTGAAGACAAGGGGGTCTGAATAAACCAAAGGGACTGGCGACTGCTCGATCTAACAAATTCCACTTGACCCAAAAATCGTCTCGAAGTGAGACACCCAGGCATCCTCTCCCACATGAGATTCCAAAGTTGGATCCCAGGCGTCCTTAAAATGGGGATTATTTACCACCCTACAGAAATCCCTGCTATTGTTGGTTAATGCTGCCCTTTCTAGTTGTTCCCAGGCCTCTTCTTTCAGGGCCTTTTCTCTTTGTTTCCTAGTTTCTTTATATGCCTTACGCAGTAACTTTAACTTCCCTTGATCTCTGGGTACTTCTTTCAGGGCTTTATGGAGATCTTTTAAGGATTGAGAGCAGGCATGATCAAACCAATGGCTAGCTGGAGCCCTATTTGAAGTTCTGTTGCGGGACAGTGCATTTTTTACTGCCTTTAGTAATTTTGTAAAATCTGAAATGAGATGTTCATCAGAGAAGTTTGTATCTAAACAGTGTTGTATATAATCCATGTTCTTAGTTACTATTTGATGGGTTATATTTTCCTTATCTATACTATCCCATTTTAGTTAATATCCGTTCTTTCTTCCTAAGACCAGTGTCTCTATAACTTTAGTTTGCCTATCCCGAGGGGGACCCAATGCCATGGAAAGGGAGAGGATGGCGTGGTCACTGAAGATAGTAAATGTTGACTCCACTTGTGTCAATTTCCCACCAAGAGGTTCTGAGGTCAATACAAAGTCAATAGTTGACTCGTAATCGTTGCATATGAAAGTCTTTATAGACTCCCCGGAAGGTACTGCCAGTCTGTTTCTTATCTCCAGATTTCTAATGGCGAGTATCCTGTTCAGACTCTGACCATATTCATGGTGAGAAAATGGTTTACCGGGACCCCTTCCACATCCACAATACCACAAACTGACTCGGTGAAGTATTCACACAAATGTGCAATAAAGTCACCCACCCACACGATATTAAAGTTTTCCCGGAATCCACCCCAATTTTATCAAGCTCGTCTTCCAATTGTGCCACCACCAAATGCATATTAACTCCAAAGTTATTATTATAAAAGTTTATCAATAACCAGTCCTGCCCCCCTCGTCCCCTAATAGCAAAAAGTGGGAATACGGGGACACCTTCAAAAACGTCTTTAATCTTATTGGGAGGGTATTGGAGATTAACGTTAATAAACCCCCTCTGGCTCGACCTGATTGTGCAGGCACTGCCTCTGTTTGGAACGAGCGATACCCGTCTATAGCGATTTGATCAATTGCCCAGGTCTCCTGTAAGCAAATTATATTGTATTTTGCCCGACATCCAACCATTGCGTGTTACCCACCTTCCCCTTAATACCTGCAACATTCCAGGAAGCTAGTTTTATCCAGCTACCATCATCCCCTTCTATGTCCCCTGGGGAAATTACTTCCTCATGTATTTTTCTCTCTGTGTGCTCCGAGCCTGTTTGGGGTAAGTCTACTGCGGGTAGTCAGTCGCAGGAATCAAGCGCTGCTAAAGGAGCAAATCTGTTTTCTGTTTCCCACTTAGAGCTACCAAAATTGCCCAGAGCATTCGAGGTCATTTGTTGGGATCTCTGCCTTCCATATGCATAGCTGTAAGGACCTAAATTACCCAGGGGAACAGGGGTATAAAAGAAGTCCAGAGACAAAGCAAAGATCTGAGTGCCAGGGAGTGCTACATCATGAAGTTGACATTTCAAAAGGCTCACCACTTGCCGATTGCTAAAATTTACCACTATACAATCTCCTTTTAAATTTTTATGTGAGGTACCCACCCAGCCCACTCTTCTTGCCATTATAATGTTGCGGGCTAGACCACCATTTCTTTCTGTCCCCATCCCTCCATATTTATTCAACCAAAACAGTGATTTATCCATCAACTGCTCTGTGGATTCTTTCTGACCCTCCCTCAGTACTGGGACATTTGCCAAAACCAGCACCAGAGGTGCGGCAGCAGGGGGAGATCTAACGATTGGTGGTGCTGCTGCCCATTAGTCATTCTCTCATCTTCCTTCAAAAGGGTTGCCCTAGCCTCATGTACTCTCTCCCTCTCATCCATATGAAAAGATGTTCTGTCTAGCTGCGGTGCCCCCCCTACAGCTGGCCCCTTGATGGACCCACGGGGAGCTTGCTCGAGACCAGCCTGGCGGGAAATAGGAACAGGGGGTACCTTTAAAGTGGGTTTCTCAGGCTCCAATGGGATATTTCCCTCTCCTTGTGCTACCCCGCCTACTGGACCTTTAAGATTTCCCGATCTTACTACCACCCCTCCCCCTGGGGCACCCACTGACTCAAATGAACCTATACACTCTTCTATCTTTATGAGTCTGTATATTAACGGCTGCAAAAGAAATGACACCATGTTCTCCAGTCTGTTCCATCCCGCTTCGTTGATAACGACAGAACATGGGTTAGTGGAAGGTGTGTGTGACATGCTTGGTTCTCCTTCACTTATTGTCTTTTTGATTTTAGGTTTTTTATTGGTTTAGGTTTTACTCTTTTCCCACATTTTTTCCTCTTAGGAGCTGGTTCAGTGTTGGACTCTTCAATGGGGACTGGTTTATCTGCAGAGTCCAAGGCCGGGTGCAGATCGTCACGGGCTTGAAAATGAAAGGGGGCTATATTACACAGTTCGGGGCCAGTCTCGGATAATAATGATGTCGGGGCTCTGCATCCTCTACTTTCTTCCAAGGAGGTCCGGCTCTCTGTGAGCTCTATTTCATGCAACAAGACATTAGCAGCCTGTATCAAAAATGCATCGTGTATTCACTGCTTCCCCCCCCTGAACTTTGCTTGTTGCCTTCCTCTTACCCATTATAGGGGACACTCCTTCCCGCGAAGATCGTAGAGCTGGATTCCCCCCAAAAGATGACCGTTAGGGGGTGGCCCAGGCAGCCTCCTCCGGGCTCTGACGTGCGTGGACGGGCCCGCCCATGGCCTGGGCTTCACCTGGGCGTGTCCCGCGCTTTTATGCGCGAGTGCTGCAGTGGCTTATGGGGGTTGTAGTCTCCCCAGTGACTTGTGGCTTCCCCTAAGCAAGATTCCAGGTGCAGTCAGGAGCTGGCGTTTACCCCGATGATTTTGCATTGCGCGCTTTTATGTGTGAGTGCTGCAGTAGCTTATGGGGGTAGTAGTCTCCCCAGCGACTTGTGGCTTCCCCCAAGCAAGATTCCAGGAGCAGTCAGATCGCGGTGCGCGCTTTATGCGCGAGTGCGGCGGTGGCTTATGGGGGTACTAGTGTCCCCAGCGACTTGTGGCTTCCCCCAAGCAAGATTCCAGGAGCAGTCAGGAGCATGCTCTCAATTTCAATAAGACTCACCACAACCCCCACACACAGACCCGAAAAAATTTCTTTTAAGCCTTTTGGAGGAAAATAACGATAAACAAAAGGAAAAGTTTCTTTGTCCTGCAACAGTTAACACCACAACCAGTAGCACAGAGAAATTCAAAGGACAATATTCACTCTCCTGCGGCATAGACTCACGTCACCTCCAAAAATATTCTTTAGAATGTCTACTGATAAATGCTGGCTCTATTTAAAAAAAAAATACGTACCACAGGTTCGACCTATTGATGGACACAGAACCTGACTTACTTTTCATAACTAAGTCAAGGCTAGGGGATGATATGGCACAGGTATTGCATGAAACAATTCCACCAGGCTATCAAAGAATTACATAAAATCGCATTGGCATAAGTGGAGGCTGTTTAGCCTTCATATTTAAAGAAACAACAAATCTTACCAAAGTTGAGGCTATTTCTTTACAAGGTTTTGAGGCCCTTCTTGTCAAATGCAGCCCTACCCCAACCTTTTCATGTAGCTTTCTCCTTCTTTACAGACCACCATCTAGCAATGAAACATTCCCAGACAACGTTCTGGACACTATCTCTAACCTTATTACAATATACTCAAACCTATGCATCCTTGGTGACCAGAACATATGGTTTGACAAACCTAAAATACCACACCCCAAATCATTGTTACTGGCCTAAACAAACATAAACAGATCATTTACACTTTCAAACAACATCACAGGACACACAATACATGTAATTTTCAGCAATTCGGACTGCTGAAGGGGGATTTCTGTCCAGGGTGCAAGAAAGTATCAGCATAGAATTGAAGTTCGGTAAAAGTTCAGTAAAAATAAAAGGAGGGTTCAGCATGAAGCTGTACACCTAGGAAAAGTCCAGCAAGAGAGATCTGTTCCCTCTCAGAGTCGGGGAAAGTCTGCCTAACTAACTATGGAAAACCCAAATAGATATAACAGTAACATCCTTATCTCTCATTACACCACTAGGAAGCAACCAAATTGTTGAATGTGAGGGGCATCAGCACACTCCCTTAAGTTCCCATCTCATCAAAACTGGGACTGCAGCGCTCAACCTTGAGCTTCCCACCATCCTGGTACATGATAAACAGAAGGCCTTCTTTGATCATTATTTCCCGGAGTTTGTTGCCAGATTCCTTCCTGCAGGCCTCTCTATCAGACGTCTAACACAAACAATGAGTCTTTCTCTAACTAATGAGAAGTTCAATAACATATCTGCAAAAGGAAGAAAGAGCATACTGGCATGGTTAAAACACATTTTTCTGTTAGGGCCTAAAGTCAGGCTAAGTTAACTCAATAGTCAAAATGAACTTTAGTTACACGATTATGGATACACATATATATTGAGGATAAATATTAGACTTGAATATAAAGAACACATAATTATATTGATCAATTCATCAATCTAATAGACTTATGCTTGGATTTGTGATGCTAGTATGATTACATTTTATTAATTGGTTTAAATGCATCCTACACAAGTTATTAAAGTTAAGTCATACACTGTATACAAATGTCGTTTATTAATATATAAGTGGATATTTGTGATGCACAATGGGTGGAGCCTAAATTATGCTGCTCCAAGTATTGACGCTGATTACAAACATCTATTATTTCAGTGCCAAAATGCCCCAAGGGGTGAGCGTCCGCTTACAAATACATGTCATGTCATGTTACGTTATGTGTGCAGGGGTGAATGGCTGTATTAATGCATGAGTAAATGGATGGAGAAAGGGATAGCGGTGTCAGTTGGTGGACAATTGTGTTAGTGGGAGACAGGGTGGTTTGTGAATGTAGTTTTAATGAAGGCTGAATGTGGACAGATGAATGACTAGATGAATGGAGAATGCATGTGAAAGAAAATGTGGATTAAGATTAATGGGTAATTTTGCAAGGATGTTTTATGGTTAGTTTGTGTGTATGGGAGGATTAAAGGTCACTTTGTGTATGTGTGCCTATGGTGTGTGTTAGGATGTGTGTACGTTTAGAAGGATCTTGTATGAGAGCGTGCATCTGTGCCCAGATGGATACATAAGTGGACGCCTACTCTGCCGCTGCTGCCATTTGCCTGACTCTGCTGGGGTGGGACTCGGTCACCCAGCTGACTTCACAGCTGACTCCATTCCTGAGAGGAGGGAAGAGCCTCCCCTGCGCCATAAAGGCGCCGTCAGTCTCCCGCAGCGCAGGACGCCTACTCTGCCGCTGCTGCTGTTTGCCTGACTCTGCTGGGGTGGGACTCGGTCCCCCAGCTGACTCCACAGTTGACTCCATTCCTGGGAGTAGGGAAGAGCCTCCCCCTACGCCATAAAGGCACCGTCAGTCTCCTGCAGAGCGGGACGTGCCTGGGCGCGGCCGGGCTGTGCCCGGGACAAGGGCGGGCCTGTCTGCGCCCGTCAGCACCAGGCCCTTTTTTTCTGCTTGTTGCCCCGGAGCTCCTGTTGATGGAAAGGTACTGTACTGTTACTGTTACTGTTACTGGAAGCCCGACAGGCCGCCTATCCCTTTGTCCTTCCTCTCTCATTCCCCTCAGCTGTTACAAACTGCAGAAAACTAACTTGGGTGGAACTTGTGGGGGAGGTCGTGTTTCCCTGTGTTGATTTGTTCCCCCTTGGGCTAGTTTATTTTTTGAAAATCCCTTCATACTTACACGTGCTTTTTGCCCCAGTCGTCACAAGTGGAGCATCTGGGGGGTCTGCTGAGCCATGGGCAAAAGAAAAGGCCAGGATAAAGCCCAGGGTGCGTCTCGCCCCCCCAAAAAAAGGCTACGGGTGCAGTCTGTCATGATGCGATTGATAGGATTGAGACTTTACTTACTGAATGTCAAGAAATATTGGATTCAGAGACACCCTTGCCCCCTTTGAACCCCTCTCAGCAAGCAAATTCCACTAATCTTGACCCAAATCCTGGAGCCTCGCTGGAACTTTCTCCTGCCTCCCCCTCCACCCGCAAGAAAAGCTGCGAAGCAAATTCCCCTGATGTTTAAAAATCTTCGTAAGGGGAGTGGGAAAGGGTCTGGAAGCAGGCTTATTGGTCCTGAGTCTGAACCAGAACTCCCCTCATTTTATAGGGAGCTACGGGATCACCCCGAAGAAGTGCATGTAACCCAAGTAGAATGCCACAATAGATTTGAGGTTCTTGCAGAGGAGGAAATTGGAGCGGCGGGGGGAGTACAAGCTGGGCCTGGTGATAATAACAAAGAATATGTTTCCTCACTACAAGACCTTAAAGCCACCATTGAGTCTTTGAGAGATGAGGTAGTCGATTGGAGGTTGCTGACTTAAAGGGGAGGGTAAAGACTGATAAGACCACCCCATTAGAGACCTGTCCAGATATTCTGCCTAATGCTCAGAATGGCTTGACCACTACATGCCCGGGACCAGCTAGAAGGGATGATCCTGGATTAGCTAACCCTAGCTCCCACCCGAGCTATTGTTCCCCCCCCACTGGTCTAATTCTAATTTCCTAAATCGCCCGAGAGGTCCCTTCTGTAATAATGTACATACTGACAAGCCAGTAGCACCCGAGGCTTTTTCCAGGGAAGGGGGGAGGGTAGGGAGACAGATAGAGGTGAGGTCGCACTAGATGAAGGACGCCCCTCTATGCCTAGCTCTGGGGGATTCATTGGAAAGGGGGCAGTGAAGGATGGCGTTGTTTATTCCCGAATTGATACCCAGGGTGAAAAAGCAACAATATACCTAGTAGAGGTTCCCAAACTCCCAAGGGACAGATATGAGGATCATGACTCACTTAAGAATAAGATCATTTATTGGCTCAGGGAAACCCGGCATTGTTATTCCATCATAAGAGAGGACATCAAGTATGCAGAAAGACTATCATTCCCAGGGATGCTAAATAATGTAGTCAAAGTTAGCTTCTTTTGCATGGCCCCAGTAGACGGATTAATGTCAATTGACTCTCGTACCATCCCCAACACCTCCATTGCCATTCGATATAGACACCCGGTGGGGATGGACATAGAGACAAATAGGTCTGTCCCGCAAAGGGGGGCCCTAATAAATTCAGGTCTAGGAGGAAGACAAGGATGACTACAGGAAGGAGGATTGCTGCCCCAGGATGAAAGTGTTACGACCACTGGGTCAAATGTGACAAAGCACCAGTTGAAAGACCCCTTCTGGTCTGGGCTGGTCGTCAATAGCAAGGGTAATTGTGAGTCATCTGATGTGGGTATAAGGGGGGAGGGGGTTGACAATCTCACAATAATTGAGGAAAGGGGAGAAACCATTGAGTATAGGCCCGAATATACTCATATCGAAGCATGCCACTGGCATTTAAGGGTCCTGGTTTGGAATGTAGCAGGGACCACCAAATTGTTAACAGACCCAGATTGGGGTACCTTTGTGGATTCACACAATGTGATCCTATTCCAAGAAACATGGAGCCTGCATACCCCCCATAGATGTGAGTTCTCTGGCTATGGTCTAAACGCTACAAGGAAAGAAGTAGGGAGACCCTCGGGAGGTTTAGTAATTTGGGTTGAAACTGCTCTTCGATCAAAAGTTAAGTTGCTCCCCGTAGATTCCAATGACATTCTAACAATAGATCTGGCACTATTTAGTGGCCTAACAAATAGGATCTTTAATGTTTCTAACAGAGTAGTTCGGGGCTCTGAGGAAACCAACGCAATCCGAATTTTAGATCATGCACTATCCGAATGTACTGACAATGCCCCTGTGCTGGTAGCTGGAGATTTTAACTGCACGTTTGAACCATTCGCCCACACACCCACAGATTTGACTGAGGAGTGGGACAGTGCTTGGCAAATTCCACAGTTAGATCTACCCCCAGTTAGATGGTCCAAGAGAGGAGGCCAGGTGTTAGCCCTTACACTGCAATATGATCTGAGAGCCACAAATGGTAGGACGAAATTCGATCCAAATGGTGAATTAACATTTAACAGACCCAGCTATGCCAGCAGAATCGATTATTGCCTGGCTGCTCTTAGAATCTGGCCCCTAGTTCACGATATGTCAGTGGATAAAAGATCTTACAGTGACCATAATGTCCTGAGCCTCTCCCTAATAAATCAGGGGGAAAGTGAACCTGATATCAGGGGCAGGACTGACCTGGGTGGGCTGTCCATCACGAATAACCTGATAAGAATCGGATGGGACTGGGTGGAGGAAAACCCAGGGGTTCTGGAAGAAGCTAAACATAAAGTCTGTGCGGATGTGGAAGAGGTGTTTAAACTCTCTAAAACAGAACCCAGCATGAAATCCTCTATAATGAGATTAGGGACTTGTTGGGCCAACCGAGAAAGGAGCAGAAACCCGATAAAGAAAAGATACAGTTAAAGTGAGATCCCCATGTCGCTTGGTATAACCAGGATTGTAGGAAATCAAAGGGTGAGCTTTTACAGGCAGTAAAATCCAAAGTTCAATCTGATATGGTGGTATGTAGAGCAAGGTATAAGCAAGCAATAGAGTCAGCCAACAAGAATTGGAAAAGTTCCCTATGGTCCTCTCTTCAAATGGCACTGATAGCCAAAAACTCAAAGACCTTTTGAAAAAAAGCAGCCTACAGGCTGAATGGTAGAAAGATGGCACTAGAGTTTACAGTCCTGCCCGAAGAGAGGGTTAACCATTTTGGGTGTCTCTATGTGCCAGGTAATATAGAGGAAGAGAGTTCTATTGAAATGAAAGGGGAAGCCTCGTCCGGAGTTGTTGAAGACTTGGTGATTTCCCTGGAAGAAATCCAAGTAGCCATCCATTCTTGCATCCCAGCCAGAGCCCCTGGCCCTGACCAAATCCCAAACGATCTGTATAGAGAGGATACAATTGTCTGGGCTCCCTATATTAATATGCTAACTAACACCATCATATCAGGGGTATGAATATCCCTCCCATGTGGAATATAGCAGAGATTATACCTATTTACAAGAAGGGTGACAAAGCTAACCCGGTCAACTATAGACCCATTAGTCTTATTGACCCCTTGCAGAACATTTTCTGCAAACAGATATTGGCTAGGATTCAGGACTGGATCTCAGAGTCTAACATCCTGAGTGACTATCAAGCAGGCTTTCGTGCCAATATTAGCACACTGGACCAGGTATTTCGTTTTATGTGCATCTACTGGAGGGAGGTTGCCATTAAAGGGGGAAAGTTATATGTCGCCTTTGTGGACCTACGTACTGCCTTTGACTTGGTACCTCGTGCCAAACTATTGAGAGTGGTGGCCGAGATGGGCCTTCCTCATAATCTTTTAGAAATTTTAATCTGATTGCGTACAGCAAATAAAGCCCAAGTCAGGTGGGGAGAGAACAAACAACTTGCCGAACAATTCCCGATACAGTGGGAGTGAGACAGAGATGCGTCCTAGCGCCCACCCTGTTCTCACTCTTCATCAATGGGGTAGTAGACTTCCTAGATAGGGACAGGTGTGATGCCCCAAAAGTAGGGGAGAGAAGAATACCTGCTCTTCTCTTTGCCGACGACATCCTACTAATTTCAAAATCCCCACAACGCCTCCAACAATCAATAAATGTCTTTATACAGTTCTGTAATGAGTGGGGTCTGGTATTAAATGAGGCTAAAACAATATACATTGTTTTTACCAAAGGGATTACTAAACCATCAAGAAGATGTATGTATGCAGGGAGTAGCACCCTAGAGCAAATATCTGTCTTTGACTATTTGGGCGTCCGTTTAACATCAAACTTAAGTTGGGCACCCCACATTGAGAAAGTACAGTTGTCGCTAATCCTGGAGACCGCCCACATAAGCAAGATTCACAAAAGTACGGTCTCCAGGAAAGTGGCCCCAGCATTAGAAATTTATAACATTAAAGCCCTAGGGGGGGCACTATACGGGGCCAAACTATGGGGTACTCCCTTGACTCCAATGTCCCTGGACCTGGCCCAAAGACAATTGGCCCGAAAGTTGGACTGCAAGCTCTTAATGTTCTGGAATCGCTTGTGGTCCGTTGAAGAGCTTGCCCCCTGAGCGGTGATGATTGGCCTTCTAAAATAGTCCCAGGTAACCTCCATCCCATGGTTTAGCTCTTTGAGAGATCTGCTGAGGAGACTAGGGATGGAGGCATACTGGTCCAACCCAGAAAAGCTGTCCCTAATACCAAAGAGCAGGGCCAAATCGACCTATTGGGAAACTATAGAGGAGAAGGAGTTCGCCAAATCGGTGGGTACTTTGACCCAGGATTTTATGAATTTTAAATCTGTTCCATTTTATGAGGAAACTTTTGATGAAATTGTTCCCCCTCTGGCACGTACATTTTTCATACAATTTCGATATAAGACATTACCCACCAAGCTGTTTTGCAATAAGTGGCGCATTATGATTCCTCTGATGACATTTGTCCTTCGTGCAAAGACAGTTCTGAATCCATAGTTCGTTTGTTATTTCTTTGTCCCCATTATAAGTCTTTGAGAGTTAAGTGGATAATCCCCCTGTGTAAGTTTATCGGTCCTGGCCATTACCTCGATGTACTGAGAATTTTATCCACTGATACTAGTAGGGTAATAGTCTTTGGCTTGGCCAAATACTGGCATGCATCATGGATCAAACGTTTCAAATGTACTGTATGAATTGTTTTACATACTTTTTAAGCTGTATATATGGAAGTTTTGGCCTCTTTTAACTATGGTTTTTATCTTTCATTTATCTCAACCTGTGTTTTTCTATGTAGTTTTTAAGATCTCTGTGCTCGAAATAAAGATATATGATGATGATGGATGTATGTTTCTAAATTACCTTGATGCTGCTGCATTTGGAACTGCTCCCTTGTGCACGTGCTGAGCTGTAAAAAGGAACTAGTAACTTTGATGGGCATGTACATCTACCTGCTGGGTACCAAAGCATGATAAATCTCTGTGATGGGGAAGCATCATTACCGAATCTCATCAAGACTCCTAACTACTGCACAGTGATTAGCGGTTGCTTAAGTGTCATACCCCAATCGTAAAAGATCTACACTGACAAACATGATGTCTTTGATATAACACTGTGACTTGAAAACTGCTGGCTGTAAGAGAAACCCATAGCAGAAAGATTAACAGTGAGCCATCTTAGAATGATGTATAAGAGGTATACCATGTTGACATGTACGTTATTTTTTGTATGGTCACACATGCATCTGTGATTTGAGCAACTGTGCTAAACATGTGCTTCGATTTAGCAGAACACTCATTATATGCAATGCTTTAGAATGACACTAGATGAAGTGATATTAGAAGTCATTGTTTGGAAGCCAATGAAGCTTGAGTAAAGTGTACCTCTTTGTGCTGCAATTGTCAGAGTAGATATGAAACCAGCACAAACACTGGCCCCGTGACTCACTATCAAACTGCAGAAAAAGTTGAATGATAGTCCACACAGAGTGTAAGGGAAGTGGGTAGTGTAATGCTGGGGGCTTAGAAGACCCGACTTGCTGGTGAAAGTGAACCAAGATGGATTTTGTTAGGACCCAACAGCGAAAGATAACATCACTGGCACACAGATGCTGTGCCTCATACTTCTCATATGCACAAGTGAATTCAGATAGAGTAAACCGATGTTGCAGCGGAGAACGCACAATTTAAGAGCCAACTTCAATGGCTGAAGTGCTGCATCTCAAGTGTTCAAGCATCACATCTATGGCCTAAGAGGTGCGTGAAGCATTTAGGTTTTGTATTGATCAGATCACTATTGTCATCCTCCCAGGTGGCCAGTGTTTTAGGTGGGAAGTCTCTAAAAGGGGCATTGGCAAAGAAGTGTAACTGGGAATCCTTTTCCGCAAACTTGGCCTATTTAATTGAGGGTTGTGGCTTAAAACAGGAAAACTAAAATCCTGTGCTTTCAAGCCAGACCTTTTGGCGTTGCCAATGCTTGTCAGACGTATCAAATAAATGAGTAACAACTATGATTTTGTTGTGAACATTTAGAATTGAAAATGTTTCAATTCTGAAATTTTGAAACTGAATTAAACATTGCAAACATCTGTGAAAAGGGAAGTGGTCTTCAGAGAGTCTCAATCACTTGTGTTCCCTTGTGCTCCACTGTCCTCTGCCGTCCCATACTCTGTTAGACACTTATGCCCTTTTTTCCCCACATCTTTCTGAAATCTTCCATCTGTGTATCTCACACAGCATCATTTTCCTCTTCACACTGTCTTGCCACTCTCTTCTGCACCAGTAGCGGTCCGTGGTAGGAGTGCCGGCCGGGCGGTGATGTGGGGCGGGGGAGGGGCAGGGTGGGGGTAGTAAACCACGGATTACGAAATTCGTTTTATTTATTTAAATGTTTACTTACCTGTATTCGGCTGTAATCCGTGGTTTACTACCCCCACCCTGCCCCTCCCCGCCCCACGTCACCGCCCGGCCGGCACTCCTACCATGGACCGCTACTGTTCTGCACATCTCCTCTTCATCTCTTCACTTCACCCCCTGCACACACAATTTACCAACTCAGCTTCAAGCACTGCATTTTATATTCTTTTGGCACTGTCACTATTTTGACAGCTCTGTACCTCCTTCAAACACTTTGGCAAAAAATCCCGATTACAGTTGGCACGTGTGGCAATTGCTCTGCAAAGAGGCCGCGCATTGCATGTGAATGAAGTCTGAGCACCTTTATATCACACTGACAGGGACTGTGAGAAATTCACACTACCTTCAGACTCATCTCCAGAGCTCTCACTTGTCCCCCCATCATGAACACTCACCTACAACTGGAACTCACCGGCATATCTAGCGGTGACTTGATACACAAAAGAGTGTTATGTTCCATGAAAAAACTACAGAAGCACAACATATAGAAAAAACAAATATCCTTAAAGAATGAAAGATGAAGTAAAAATGAAATGTAAACAGTGACTGCATCACTGTTATGGATTACCTCAACACCTTGTAGCCATTGTTGGGAATTTAAACATTGTTTTTGCCTGTAAAGCACATGAATTTAGGACCCAATAGGGACCCATTTTAAAGACAGTTTTTAATTACTGCCCGTTATGAGGCCCAGCAGGACCCGATTCACTTAAAGCCCTGCAGGTGGCACATTGTTGTAGAGCAGGTGTCGGGCAGAGACCCAAACAGATCCGTGACACACATATTCGTAGGTCACTTCACCTTCCCAGGCTCAGTCTTCAGGTTGGGTGAGCCATTGAAGGCTTAAGTCAGATGCCTGGCTCGAGCTGAGCTCGAGTTATTTTTGGACCCTCAAGCCCAAAACAACTGAGCTTTCATGTGGCTCCTGCCTGTCACCCACATTCGAACCTGATGCGCCAATAATTAACGATAAAGCAGTGACCTTTGGTGTAAAACAAGTGAGAGAAAAAGATACCAGGCTAGTAGCTGAATTCGCCACTGTGAAACCAGAAAAACTGGGATCACTTCCTGCTTGAACAAATTGTGTGATCCTAGACAAATATGACATTTCACAGAGCCTCCTTTTTCTTCTTTATCACATATGACATCACCTTCAAATTTGTGATTTCAGGATGTGCGCTGTAACAAACCCTCTTGTGTTTGCTCCATCTCTTATAAGAATCAAGGCCACATATAGGATGCATTGACAACTGGTGTGCTTCTTAGTAATGAAACTGTCGTGGGGGATAGGGAGGGAGGGGAGAAATGCTTCTACGCTCATTTTTAAAACTATCACTTTTTTTTTCTTCTTTTTTTTGTTTGTAAATTCTGTTTATTGAATATATAACAGACAACAAAAATCTGACAAACCACGGACCCATGTCCCTGTGAGAAAAACCACAGATTAAGGCTATTATCCACATTAAATGGCATGACATTGTGACAAGAACATACATGGCAGAATCAATCCCATCCAATACATCCCCCGAACAGTCTCCCAAAAATATGCTAGGGGAGGAAGGGATAGAATATAATATTACCCCTATTACAAATTATCTTAACCAGAATCACATCCCAGGGATGAACAATCAACGGGGACTTTAGCATCTTGCTATGTGGGACATCACAATATATACATTCTGTCCACTATTAATGGGGCCCTTTAATCTATAGAGATAGCAGGGATCTGTCATTAGTTTTACGCAAACAAAACCTAAGGAGAGAAACTCTCTCGAGAAAGAAGGGAAAGAAGAGGGGATGCCGTAGGCGGGTCTATTCTCCATAGGGAGAGTGTGGGAACCGTCGGGAGGCAAGAGAATAGGTCTCCTGTATTAAGTAGGCTATTCCGAGGACTCAGGTTTCCGGCCTCTGGAGTATGGCTCGAGAGAGTCATCAAACAGTTGCAGGGCACGTGAGTCGGGGGAACCAGCCGGGAGTGTCTAGTCATAGTAAAATAGTGTATGAGTGGCTGCCAGGTACGGGTAAATCTAGTATCTGTGTTATTAATACGTGCAGTAAGTAATTCAAGGGCTAGAACATTCCACAAGCGGAGGAACCAAGTGGCTATAGGGGGGAGGGGGGAGGTTTCTTCCAAAATAAGGCTATGGACTGCCTAGCAGCTCCTAACAAGTGTAAAATCAAGCGCCAGTCCGTGTATGTCATAGCAGTTAGTGTTAAGGGTTTCATGCTCAATAGGGTGACTATCGGTGCGGAAGGAATAGGGAACCCCACTATCTCCTTGATATGACTGAGGACCTCCTTCCAAAACATCATGAGACTCGGGCACGACCACCATATATGGATGAAGTCTCCTCTGTCTCCCTGGCATCTCCAGCACATCGGGGGGAAGTTTGGAAACATTTGATGCAAGCGGGTTGGGGTGTAGTACCATCTCGTCATTAACTTGTACGCTGACTCGCGTTGCAGCGTGCTCTGATATACTTTCAGGATATCCCACCGTAGTCTGTCCCAACTCTCTGGAGGTATATCCTCCGCCAAGTCTGAAGCCCATCACATTTGATAACCATGGGATATGCGTCCCTGAGAATGCTGTAACACAGAGTATGTATGGGAAATCAGCCCCTTCAAACCCTCGAATTTGCGAACCAGGGATTCGAAAGCAGTCAGTTGCCTGGTGGCCCCCCGGATGTAAGTCTGGGAGCTAAGCCAATGACGTTACTGGTAATATTGCATTCGTGCCCCCTCCGTGAGATAAAAAGCTTGCCTGCATTGATCAAATGTAAGAAACTTATCCCCCTGAAAGAGGACCTGAATAACACGGCATTCGCCATCCGTCCATGCAGTGAATGCCTGCGGTGGCATAGCAGGGAAACATAGGGTTACGAGCTAGGGAGTATTAAAACTATCACTTTTAATAAGTATCTCTTAATGCAGTGAAATGATCTGATGTACTAAGGTGAAACTTTCCACATAATAAAGAAATAAACTATTTGCATTTTCAAGAGACTATCATTCTTTTGCATGATGTTTGTTGCATGATTTACATGGCAGCTCTTTATTTGGCTCATGCATGTGTGGGTTCTTAGATACAAGCCAGACCCTTAACTTGATTCTCCCTGTTAATATATTAGCTCACACTTCTACCCAATCTGCACAATGATTTGATGTTACTGTTGTTGCATATGACTCTCACAGCCAGGTCAAGGCCAAATCAAGAAATTATTAGGGGGAATCACACCCCATACACCCCCAAGCTACGTCCCCCTCGAGGTATCTCATGTTTTTCGTGCCTTTTATTTCCACATAAGCCAGAGACATCCTTCAATGGAGTACAGGGTGTGATGGCAGAATATTTTTGACAGAATGTGGTGTGACATAAGTATCATGTCCTAAATATCATCTAATCAATCAATCAATCAATCATGTCACTTATAAAGCGCACTACATACCCGCGAGGGTCTCAAGGCGCTGGGGGAAGAGGGGGTGGTGCTGCTACTGATCGAAGAGCCAGGTCTTGAGGAGTCTTCTGAAGGCCAGTAGGTCTTGGGTCTGTCGGAGGTTGGTGGGGAGGGTGTTCCAGGTCTTGGCGGCGAGGTGGGAGAAGGATCTGCCGCCGGCGGTCGTTTTCCGGATGCGGGGGACTGTGGCGAGGGCGAGGCTGGTCGAGCGGAGCTGGCGGGTGGGGGTGTAGAAGCTGAGTCGTCTGTTGAGGTAGGCTGGTCCGGAGTTGTGGAGTGCTTTGTGTGCGTGGGTGAGGAGCTTGAAGGTTATCCTCTTGTTGACAGGGAGCCAGTGCAGGTCTCTCAGGTGGGGTGTGATGTGGCTGCGTCGGGGGATGTCGAGGATAAGACGTGCAGAGGCGTTCTGGATGCGTTGCAGCCGTCTCAGGAGCTTAGCCGTCGTTCCTGCGTAGAGGGCGTTTCCGTAGTCCAGCCTGCTGGTGACGAGGGCCTGGGTGACTGTTTTTCTTGTTTCGGTGGGGATCCACTTGAAGATCCTGCGGAGCATTCGGAGGATGTTGAAGCAGGATGAGGAAATGGCGTTGACCTGCTTAGTCATGGAGAGGGTGGGGTCGAGGATGACCCCTAGGTTGCGTACGTGGTCGGTGGGTGGCGGGGCTGTTCCCAGTGATGTTGGCCACCAGGAGTTGTCCCAGGCTGAAGGGTTGGAACCAAGGATGAGGACCTCCGTCTTGTCCGAGTTCAGCTTCAGGCGGCTGGTCCTCATCCATTCGGCGACGTCCTTCATTACTTCGTGGAGGTGGGCTTTGGCGGTGTGAGGGTCTTTGGTGAGGGAGAGGATCGGCTGGGTGTCGTCGGCGTAGGAGATGATGTTGAGGTTGTGCTGTCGGGCGACGTGGGCGAGGGGTGCCATGTAGATGTTGAACAGCGTTGGGCTGAGGGAGGAGCCTTGGGGTACGCCGCAGATGATCTTGGTGGCCTTGGATCGGAAGGGGCGAGGCGGACGCTTTGTGTTCTGCCGGAAAGGAAGGATGTGGTCCAGTCCAGGGCCTTCTCTTGGATCCCGGCGTCGTGAAGGCGTGTTCGTAGTGTGTGGTGGCAGACCGTGTCGAAGGCGGCTGATAGGTCCAGGAGGATGAGGGCTGCTGTTTCTCCGTTGTCTAGCAGGGTCCTGATGTCATCGGTGGCGGCGATGAGGGCGGTTTCGGTGCTGTGGTTGCTGCGGAAGCCGGACTGGGAAGGGTCCAGGATGTTGTTCTCCTCGAGGTAGCGGGTCAGTTGTTTGTTGACGATTTTCTCGGTGACCTTCGCGGGGAACGGGAGCAGAGAGATGGGTCGGAAGTTCTTGAGGTCCTTGGGGTCTGCCTTGGGTTTCTTGAGTAAGGCGGTGATCTCGGCGTGCCCCTTGCAATTAAAGACATAAAATGTACACCTAACTGGAAGACATTTTTGTAAACGATATTTATGTGCATGTTATTCTAACACAAACAGGCGACAATGATATTTGCAACCAGAATCATTGTCTGAAATGTAAATGGGTGCAACTGGTCCGTCTGCAAATGTAAAGCGTGCTTGGAAGCGTTATTGTCTTTAATTGAAGGAATCACTTGAAGCTTCCTGATGAAACTGATGAGTCCGAGTTCCTCCCTACAAATTTACTTTGGAACTCCGGGTCAATGGACCTTTTGTTACCTGCTGAGAAGTGTAGAGAGGAGAAATAAATCATCAAAACATCTCCAATTTATGAGGACATGACTCTAAAGAATTACAGACTCCAGATTCCAAGTTAGTGAATTTATTACAAAGCCAAGAACAACTGGATGTACAAGCACCTCATCACGAGGTTATAAAAATACATGGGAACTAATACAAATCCAAACCTACGGGCTAGTTTTATTCAATGAATCATAAAGAGAATGACAATTTCCAGAAGCAGAACGCAAGCAATGATTGCCCCCACGTCAACTTCGGCTTTCATCTGTGGTGAATGAATGTAGAGCATTAGCCTGTCCCTACACTACCACTACCGTGACATCCCTACTTAGCATTTCCCAGGCAAGATCAGGAAAAAGGTGTCAGCGCGTGAAGACTTCCTAAGAAGTACACTCACGTTGTATGGGTCAAGTAGCCAAAGCTACAGAGCTCATTCTAAGATGCTACTTCTCTCTCTTTCGATCTCCTCACCCCTTCTCCTGACTCCACCCCGGGTACTATCCCTAATACAAAACACAAGAACGTAAAACACACCCACTGATCACCTCATCCTGCCGGACACTTCTCATAGGTGATTTTCCACGTGGTCTCGGTGCTCCCAGCTCCCGACTCGATTACCTTGATTGCCAGGCCTCCCTCAGTGAGAAAGAACACTGACCCCCAATTATCAGTTCTCCTCGCTCATTTGTATCACATCCTCTCGAGCCTAACTCTCCTAAACAAAAGACGTTATTTTAACTAACAAAGACGACTTTCTCCACCTGCAACAGAAACGTGAGAACAGAACAAATTCAACATGCACATGAAATTTCTAGAAGCCCTGTTCCTGAGACCCCAGGGAAAGTACATTTCGGGCCTACAGAAATAGGCCAACATAAGAGTGAAATACATAGGCCTCTCAAATACACACAAATGAACATCTCATTTAGGCCTTTTTACATCATCACATTACAAAAGCACATCAATGCATTTCTATTGCAATCAGCTTATGAAATCCTACACATTAAATGCAATTAGTCGCTTCTATGTGCAACTTTAATATGGTGCACGTTTAAATCCTAAGCATCACATCACATATAAGCAATTTCATTAGGCAAATGACATCAAATACTATGGATTACAACATTATAATATGAATGCTACGTTGTCTCTTTACATGGCACAACACTTTTCCTACCATTTACACTTTCACGTGTTATTACTGAACACTTTCTAATGATCAAATGTTAACACAACAAAGGAATATATGCGGGTGCGAACTATCCGTGATTATAATACACCCCTACAAATAACAGAGCACCATCGCGCTCCATCAACACATATTTATTCTCTTTCAGTGGTATTGCAAGGGAGTTACCAGCTGAGCAGTGAAGTGTGTGCTTTTAAAGGACAGTTATAAAAAAAATTGTGCTATGTGCAGTCGGTGTATTACTAACATCTATATTTTGGAAGCACTTTTTTATATTAAACCTTTTTGCACATTTTGTAGCACCTATCTTATACAGTATATACTGCCAGTTTAAAATAATGGCTTAAATATTCACAGTGCTTTCTGTCACAAACTGGGAACTCTTAGCACTAAACATATACAAGTAACTATTCTCAGTGGCATAATGCTAAATGATGGGGCCTCCCCTGAAAAGTTTGATGAGGGGCCCCTACGTCTCTCATATCACATAGATATTCAATGTCAATGAATGGGGTACCCCTGAAGAACTGGGGGGCCCCTGAAGGAGTGAGGGCCCTCTTGTGCCACAGGTGCTGCAGGGTCATGTGTTACGCCTCTAACTGGTTAGAGACACAGATGTCTGCAGTGCATTAACTAATAGAGGTTTCATAACGTACGATTTTCCCACTGACCAGCTTAACTTGAATTTACTATTCATTTAAGGTGTGCGTAATTTTATATACAGTTACCTGAAGGTGAAATACTGAAAAAAGTTACAGAATATTTGTTTTTTTGGCACGCCTTGGACCCCACCCCCACGCTCACTCACCCTTGCCCCCATTGTGCACAGCATCACAGTTCCCATACTTTTTAGGTAGCAGCCTACCAGACAGCACAGCTGTCTAGTTTGTTAAAGACATCTTAGGTACAATCAGAAAGTTGACCTAGGAATGCATTCCGCCCGTTGCTTACCATTCGATTTGTGGTTTGCAACTCATATTTTCTGGCTTTCTATTTGTTTGCTTTATTTGCTTTAGGATGTCCCGCTCGAGGTCCTCCCTCCTGTTGCACAAACCTTGTTTACTGTATTCTTCCACAAACTCACTTTCTGTAAACAGGCCTTTAAATCTTGTTCTTATCTTGTCACATTTGCTGTGCATTCAAAGACAGAGGTCAAATGTCAGGCTGTGTCTTCTAGGGAGCTTGGTGTTTATTTTTCTTTCGCTGACTTCAATGTGAGAGGATTTATGTGACAATCATGCTGGCTACTGGGGTCTGCTTGAGGAAGGCTGTACGATGTTATTCTATTTTCTAGCACACAACAAAATGTAAATGTCTGTAAATAAACTGTGATGATGGTCTAATTAATACAGTGGGTGATGACATTTCCCCAAATTATTGTTTGTGCGCTGTATACTTTTATCAGTAAAACTGTATGTGAGTGCAAATGTAATGGTCATTTCAACTGAAGATGTGCTGTCTGTAATGGCAGTACGCTACCATACCATGCATAGTCCACTTTACCCCAGTGCACTCTACACTGCACCACTCAACGCCACTGCAATCTACTCTACACCACTCCACACTACGCCACTCCACTCCTCACTGCATCTCTGCAGTCTTCTCTGCACCACTCCACTCTACACCTCTCTACTGTACACCACTCCACTCTACTCTATGCCAATTCACTCTACCCCACTCTACTCTACTGTGCACCACTGCACTCTTCGGCACTGAACTCTAGACCTCTCCACACCACCCCACTCTATAACACCCTACTCTGCAATACTACACTCTATGCCAGTGCACTCTACTCTGAACCACTCCACTGTACGCCAATGCACTCTTTGCCAATCCCCTCTATGCCACTCTAATCTACTCTGCACCACTGCACTCTACTCTGAAACAATCTACTCTACACCACTGCACTCCGCACCACTGCACTCAGTGCTACTCCACTCTACTCTGCACCACTGTATGCCACTGCAGTCTATGCTAATGAACTCTGCACAACTTTACTCAAAGCCAATGCACTTTATGCCAATCTACTCTGCACCACTGCACTCCACACCACTATACTCTATGCCACTGCATCTTTCCCAATGCACTTTAAGCCACTCTAATCCACTCTGCAATACTGCATTCTACAACACTCTACTTTATACCACTGCACTCTATGTCACTTCACTCTACTCTGAAACAATCTACCCTATGCCATTACAGTCTAAGCCACTTTATTCCACTCTGCACCACTTCACTCTACCCCACTGCACTCTGTGCCACTGCACTCTGCGCCAATGCACTCTGCGCCAATGCACTCTACACCACTTTACTCAAAACCAATACACTCTACGCCTCTGCACTCTATGCCAATCTACTCTGCACCCCTGCGCTGTATGCCACTATAATCTACGCCACTGCACTCTATGCCACTCTACTTTACCCCACTGCAATCTACGCCACTTTACTCTGCAGCACTGCACTCTCTGCCATTAAACTCTATTCCACTCTACTCCATGCCACTCTACTCTGTGCCACTCTGCTCTGTGACACTCTACTCTCCACCGCTCTCCATCACTCTATGCCAATGCACTCTACACCACTCTAATTTACTGTGCACCACTACACTATGACACTGCACTCTACGACACTTCACGTTATTCCACTCTACTCTGCACCACTCTACTCTTTGCCACTGCACTCTACCCCACTCTACTATGCACCACTGCACTCTTCGCCACTGCACGCTACACCACTCCCGTTGATACCACTCCACTCTGCACCACTCCACTCTATGCCACTCCACTCTGCAACACTGCACTCTACACCAATACACTCTACGCCACTACTCTATACCACTCCACTCTACCCTGCGCCCCTCCACTTTACCCCACTTCACTCTACTCTGAAACAATCTACCCTATGCCACTGAATGCTATGCCACTGTCTTTTACACCACTATACTCCACTCTATACCACTGCAATCAATTCTGCACCACTCTGCTCTATGTGACTCTACTCTTCACCACTGTGCCTATGCCACTACTCTATGCCACTGCACTCTACCCTGCACCACTATACTCTACCCTGCACTACTCCACTCAATTCCACTCTAATCTGAAACAATCTACTCTATGCCACTGCACTCTGCACCACTCTACTCAACTCTGTGCCACTCCACTCAACACCACTGCACTCTTCGCTGTCCCACTCCATTCCACTGCACTCTACACTATGCCACTCTACTTTAAACCATTGCAATCTACACCAATTCACTCTACACCACTTTACTCAAAACCAATGCACCCTGTGCCACTGTACCTACGCTAAATACTTTGCACCACTGCACTTTACACCACTATACTCTACAACATTCTACTCTATGCCACTGCACTCTACACCACTGCACACTATGTCACTCTACACCATTGTGCTCTATGTCACTGCACTCTACACCACTCTATTCTACTCTGCACCACTGTACTCCATGTTACTGCTCTCTGTCACTGCACTCTACACCACCCTACTGCACTCTACGCCACTGCACTCTGCACCACCCCACCACACTCTAAACCACTGCACACTATGCCCCTCTACTGCACTTTACACCACTGCACTCTACACAACTGCACTCTATGCCACTGCAACACTCAACTCTATCCCAATGCACTCTACACCACTCTACTCTGCATCACTGCACCCTATGCCACTGTACTCTACCCTGCATCATTCCACTGTACTTTGCACCACTCCATTCTATGCCACTGTATTCTACGCCAATCCACTTTAAGCCACTCTAATCTACTCTGCACCACTGCACTCTACGACACTCTACTCTATACCACTGCACTCTATGTCACTTCACTCAACTCTGAAACAATCTACTCTATGCCACTGCAGTCATTGCCACTCCACTCCACACTACGCCACACTATTCTAGACTGCTGCACTCTATGCCACTGCACTCAACACAAATGCTCTCTTCACCACTTTACTCAAAACCAATACACTCTACGCCACTGCACTCTATGCCAGCCTACTCTGCACCACTACACTGTACCCTACTATACTCTACTCTACACCATTGCACTCTGTCACTTTACTCTGCGTCACTGCGCTCTACACCAGTGCACTTTATGCCACTCTACTCTACACCACTGCACTCTACAACACTCTACTCTATAGCACTGCACTCTCTGCCACTGAACTCTATGCCACTTTACTCTATGTCACTCTACTCTGCACCTCTTTACTCTATGCCACTGCACTCTACTCTGCACCACTCTGCGCCACTCTACTGCACTCTACACAATGCATTATTCGCCACTCTAATCTACTGTGCACCACTGCACTCTGACACTGCACTCTACACCTCGCTTCTCTACTCTGCACCACTCTGCACCACTCTTCTCTATGCCAGTGCATTCTACCCCACTCTACTATGTACCACTGCACTCTTCACCACTGCACTCTACGCCACTCCAGTCTAGGCCACTCCACCTTGCACCACTCCACTCTGCGTCACTCAGCTCTGCAACACTGCACTCTATGCCAATGCACTCTATGCCACTACTCTATACCGCTCCACTCTACCCTGCACCTCTCCACTCTACCCTGCACCACTCCACTCTACACCACTTTACTCTACTCTGAAACAATCTTCTCTACCCCACAGCACTCTATGCCACTGCACTCTATGCCACTCTACTCCACACTGCGCCACTCCACTGTGCTCTACTGCAATCAGCAATTTGCCACTCTACTCTACACCACTCTACTATATGCCTCTGTGCTCTATCCTGCACCACTCCACTCTACTCTGAAACAATCTACTTTATGCCACTGCACTCTAAGCCTCTCTACTCCAGTCTATGCTGCGCCACTCTACGCCTCTACAGCAGTAGCGGCCCGTCCCCAGCCAAAGTGGGGGGGGCAGGCTGGGCCAGAGGAGGGAGGATGGGAGGAGGGAGGAGGAAGGTGGGGAGGGTTTGGGTACAAAATAAATAAATAAATAAATAAAAATAAACTTACCTTAATGCTGACGCCGCCGTCCCCCGCACATCGGATCTTCCTGCTTCTGGCACTGGGGCTGGGCACAGGCTCCCAGCCTGCCCTGGGGCCAATCCTGAAGCTGCTCCCGCATGAGAGCAGATTCAGGATTGGCCTGAGCATCTGCAACATGCACTCCCAGGCAGACTGGGAGCCTGTGCCTGTTCTCTCCAGCCCCAGCAACTCAGCTGAGGCTGGCGAGAGCTTCACTGCGCATGAGATGTTTGGCCGGCCTGAGACAACCGGCCAAACACCTCATCCGCAGTGAAGGGAGTGCCCACCACTACCCCACCAGTAGTGTCATCCCCTGGACACGCCCCCAAGACTCGTCAGAGTCCTGGGGGCGGGTCCAGGGGATTAAAATAAAATGATAATATAATGGGTTTACAACCGGTTTTATTATCGTTTTATGCACTGGTGGTGGCGGGGGTGGGGCTCCTCCACCCTAATGGAGCGGCCGCCGCTGCTCTACAGTCTATGCTATACTACTGTTCTCTAAACCACTGCACTCTATGCCAATGCACTCTACACCACTTTACCCAAACCAATGCACCCTATGCCACTGCACCTATGCCAACTACTTTGCATCACTGTACTTTAAGCTACTATACTCTACAACATTCTACTCTATGCCTCTGCACTCTATGCCACTGCACGATACGTCACTCTACACTATTGCACTCTACGTCACTGCACTCTGTCACTGCTTTCTGCACCACTCTACTCTGCACCACTCTACGACCCTGCACTCTATGACCCTGCACTCTATGACCCTGCATTCTACAACTCTGCACTCTGACACTCTACTCTGCATGACTGCACTCTATGCCACTGCACTCTATACCACTGCCCTCTATTCTGCACCACACAACTCTACGCCTGTCTACTGCACTCTACACCACTGCACTCTATGCCACTGCACTCTACGCCAATCTGCTCTGCACCACTGTACTTTACGCCACTTCACTCTAGGCTACTCTACTCCACTTTACTCCACTCCATTTTACGATACTCCACTCCATGATCCTCCACTCTATGATGCTCTATTCCATTAAACTCTGCTCCCCAAGATACTCTACTCCACCCTATGCCTCTCTACTCTACAGCATTCTACTCACCTTTATGCCATTCTACGACACTACTCCATTCTACGAGGCTCTACACAACTCCCTCAATGCCACTCCATGCCACTTTACTCCACTCTATTCTATCACACACTACTTCACTCTACTCCAATCCACTCTACGACAATATACTCCACTCTATGCCACTCTACTCTACAACACCCTACTCCACTCTACATAACACCTTCTACGCCACTCCACTCTGCTCTACACCACTCCATGACACTCAATGCCACTCCACTCTATAACACTCTTCTCAACGTGGCACTGCACTCCACTCTACCCCACTTTACTCTACCCCTTCCACTCTACTGTACTCTACTCCCTCCATGACACTCCACAACACTGTATCCTACTGCATGACTCTCCACTTCACTCCTCTCCACGCCACTCAACTCTACTGTACGCCACTGTTTGCCACTTCATAACACTCCACTCTACTCCACATTACGACACTTCACTCAACTCCACACCACTTTCTTTTACCCTACTAACTTTTATCCATGCTGAACAGCAGCCACTGTGGTGTACAACACTGCTAAAACATATTGGCATAGCCAATAGCTCTTGCATAGGCGAGACCTATTGGCTTTGCCAATGCTTGTTTTAATGCACCTCTACCGCTGTACCAAAGGAAAGATGAGAAGTGGGGGTAGAGGCCTGCACGAGCCCCAGCACATGTTTCTAACTGTGTAGATGTTTACTCTGTCGAGTGAATGCCCGAGTGATAAATGACCCTCAGGGTCTTTGTCCAAGAACATTTGGAGAAATCCGGTGAGGTTCATACCGAGTGGCGGCGGCGGCCTGACTGTACAGGATGTTCCCGCAGAGTGGAACAAATAAGGTATTCAAGGAAATGGCGCAGGCTGCAGGGCAAGACCGTCTATGCCTGGGCGAAGCCGGCCTCCAAACTTTTCTAAATAAATAACCAGACGAACATTACTCAACTGCAACTTCAAAACATAAATTTTCCTCAAGTCATAACGTCTTAGTGCCCATGCTCACTCCTCCAAACACCCCCCGACCCCCAGATGCCTGGTCCATTCCTGAGGACAAGGGCACGTTTTACGTTTTTCTGACTTGTGTCGTCATCATCATATATTACACAGCAGCTTTTAGTGGGTCCGAAAGGAAGCTGAAAAAATACAACGGAAATGGAAGACAGCAGCAAAGCCAAAGTTCGTAATGCAAAGTTGCTCTGACACCCCGCAGGCACGTCAGGTGCCAAGACACACAGGAGCAGCCGCCACAAACCATTCAACAAGTCAGACGCTGGGACATATCTGCTTGCACACTATCTAGCATGACCAAAATGGTACAACCTGCAGTAGGCTAGTGTCAGGACGCACCAGAGCAGCATGTGTATCCGCCTGACAGCCAGACATGAGAAATTCGCACACTCCAAAATGTCAGTCCAAGGGCTAGTGCTTTAGGTGGGCAGGTACTGCCCGGTACTGAGTACCTGCACTTCTTTAATTTGAATGGGAGAGAACTTGCACTTCTCAGCTCTGCTGCAATACATTTAATGGGAGAGTACTGGCACTTGTCAAGAGCAAACAGGTACTCTAAAGAGTGAGTACCTGAACTTCTATATTTCCACCTAAAACACTGCCCCGGACACATGGTCATGTTTCCTCCACCAGGGCAGCAGCTGGTAAGGATTCACATATCCTCTAGCATGACAGGTGCCACTACTGCCTATCTATCACACAGAGCCCATGGCCACAACAACACTTCTAACAAAAGAAACAATGGTCCTATGTAAAGTTTTTATAACTTATAGCCGTCAGAGTAGCCTCAGTAAACTTCCAATCATGAATGATGAAATGGCCTGTAATTGTTTACTAAATCAATGTGTTCAATACCAGCATATCAGAGTGGAGACATTCACATGGAGAATACATTCAGAAATACTTGTAATCTTGGCATGTAGTGTACAAAAGTGCTGACAGTGCAGTGAAAAGTGACTCTGTGCAGAGCAGTGACGAAACAATTCAACACAGCACTCTAAGGCCCTGATTACGAATCTGGAAGTCCCAGGGCCGCCAGACTCGCGTGGGCTTGGCGGTGGTGGTCCAGCCACCGCCGCACCGGCAGTCGGACTGCCCGATTAGGAGTTGGGTGGCCGGACCGCCCTCGGACCGCCAACATCGCCAGGTTACTGCCGTTCCCTGGAGGTGGCGCGACGGTCAAAGGACGCAATATGCTGACCCGCCAAGCATATTATGAGTTTCCTCTCCGCCGACTGTGACATGGAGGTTTCTACTCCATCTCAACCCTGGCGGAGAGGAAACCTGTACCTCCTCCACTTGTGGATGCACACAGGGGGGCATAACATATATCCCCCCTGTGTGCATGCACAACAGTTCCTGCACAGCATGGACCTTCGAGTCCATGCCGTGCTGGGAATTTGTGAGGCATTCCCATTGCGAAAAGGCACCGCAGCCTTTCAAAGAGGCACCACCCTGGGACCACCATGCCGCCCGCCCAACAGACTACTCTAAAGTCGTAATCTGGCAGGCAGGAGGCAGTGAGCCTTGGCAGTGTGGGGCACGGCAGTGCCGAAACTTGTAATCGGACCCTAAATGTATACAAGAGACGTAGGCCCTAATTACGAGTCTGGCGGTCCGAGGACTGGTGAACTCACGTGGGCACGGCAGTACAGGCACCGCCGCACCGGCAGTCCGACCGCCACATTACGAGTTGTTGGGTGGAACTGCTCTGGGACCGCCGCCAGGGAACCAGCGTTTCCTGGAGGTGGGGCAGCAGTCAGAGGCCACAATATTCTTGGCGGGACCGCCGCGGTCCCGCCAAGCATATTACGAGTTTCCTCTCTGCCGGCGGTTTCTACTCCATATCAACCCTGGCGGTGAGGAAACAAAAGGGGCCATAGAATTCCCCCCTAAGCCTCTTCCACTTGTGAATGCAAACATGGGGGCATAACATGTGCCCCCCTGTGTACATGCGCAACAGTGCCTGCATGGCATGGACTTTCAAGTCCATGCCGTGCAGGAATCTTGTGAGGTGTTCCCATTGCGGTGCCTTTTTCAAAGGCACTGCAGCCTTTGAAAGAAGCACCGCCCTGGGACCGCCAAGCCGCCCGCCCGCCAGACTACTTTAAAGTTGTAATCTGGTAGCAGCGAGTCTCGGCGGTGCGGGCCCCGCACTGCCGAAACTCGTAATTGTGGCCTGAATGCTCTATGAATACATATTAGATAAGATTTTCCAGGTAAAAAAGAATCAGTTAATTTTTTTAGACAGTTTGATGCTTTGATCTTAATGTCTGAAACTGGGCGAGGTCATCATTTGGGCAATTGGTATGGTAGGTCTTCACAAACTCTGCCATGATTCTAACAATTATAGGTGACAGCTCATAAGGCAGGCTATAGGAACAAACAAAATCTGTAAATAATTGCATTTAATATTAGGTGGGCCTTTCAGGGACCTCATGTAGTGGGATTAATTAGATCACTGTGATTCATGGACATCCTCAATATGCAACAAGCACATGATTTAACTTACATACAAGAAAACCATTTGAGCTACTTCTTAAGTGTGAACACAAGCAGCTAGGGCAGGCAAACCACCAAAAGTCTATATTTATACTGGAAGTTAGCCCAGGATGTGAAATATATTTAGACATCTTTTCCATGCCTGACACAATAGCAACTCTAAAGCATTTTGTCAAACATATCTATAGTATTGTGGTACGCGGTTTTAAAACACCCTTGGTGATTGGAAATAAAAAGAATAAAATGCTTACAAAATCATTTAAGGAAATGGTGCAGTGTATTGTCATCACAAAAAATCTGGATAAACGCAAGAAACAAAAAACTTCTAGGGTCTGATAAACAAACTGCATTTTGGAGTATGTAAAGTAGTAATCCCATAGTACTATTTTACTCTTATGCCTTTTCTTTATGGAAATCTCCACCATGGGGAAGGTGCTCTCCACAGATGGAGGTATAAGCTTTTGTAGTAAATGTGGAAGGGCCTGGGGAAGTAGTTGTGAAATGGGTAAAGATTACTACAAAATGGTGGTGTTAAGGGAAATTTAAGGAGGAGTTTAGGGAGCAGCATGCTAATACAACCTACATAAAGGTCACACTCAGGGTGGCACAATCAGTGATGCAGTCCTGGGTGGACACTTTGACTTCCAGGCACTGGGTACACTGGGTACCATATAATAGGAACCTATAAGTATGTTAACATGTCAATTGGGGGTGGCCAATTCAACATACATTTTTTAAAGGTTTAGAACACTGGTACTGAGGTCTGGTTAGCAGTCCTCAATGCACTCTCAGAGTCAAAAAACCAGCAGCATCAGTCCAAAACTTTGGGGCTGATCATGCAGAAAGAGGCATTTCCTTACAGGGAACTACCAACCTGAGGGAGGACAAGATCCTGATACAAAATGTCTAATATTATGCATGCAAGCCAGCTTTACCTCTATTGGCAAAAAGATAGATGCCATCAACCTGCGTATGTACAATATATGATCCAAACTTGACAAGCATGATAATAGAATCACGGAGGTGGAGCATAGAGTGTCAACTGTAGAAGACCTGGAGAACATAGCCGGTGAGAAAATGCTAAACATAGACAAAGTGCTCAGGCTCATTAAAGTTAAAAATAAAGACTTAGCAGCACAGTCAAGAAGGAACAATATTCACATTCTTGGAGTGGCGGAGTCCAGAGACACCGGGAAAACTGAACTATTTGTTGAAACTAAGCTCACAGCGCTTTTCGGGGCTGGCCACATTTTCCAGCATCTTCATAGTGGAGAGAGCTCACAGATCGCTGACCCACCAACCACCTCCAGGGGCCTGCGCCCTGTCATAGCACGAATCCTGGACTAGAGGGATAAGGACAGTGCATTCCAAACGGCGTGTGAACAAAGAGACCTACAACACAAAGGCTGCCGAATATCGCAGTACCCTAACTTCACACTGGTTGTTCGAGAGGCCCACCAGGGATTTACAACAGCAAAATGCAAACTACAAGAAATTGACATCCCATATGCCACGCTATACCCGGCATAATTGAGAATCACAGCATTTCTTCAACAACAGAAAGACAAGTCTAAGCAAAGACAGCACACCAACAAAGTGGAAAACAAATATGCAGTAGAAGAAAAATCACCCGAATTAATCATCTCATTAGGGATATGTTGACACAGGCACTGTCTCTAGACTCCAACAAAGGAAGAACATAAATTGTTTTAATGTTTTTCCCTGCTCCGAATATTCGTAGCTAACATTTTGGGAATGTGTCACTAGCACTGTCTACGGGGACGAAGTCAGTTGATGGCCTTAAAAATAAGCCTGGACCTGGGATGTCCCCACTGGTGGTGATCGACCCAGAGCAAAGCAAGGAGCTGGCCTGGCTGCCCCTCCATTAGTAACATCCAGGGGAGAAGTCGATTAAATGATTACGTTATTGAATTTGCTGTTGGTTGATTGGTTGGAATGAAGTGGTGGAGGGGCATGTAGGTGGGGGGATAGCATTCGCCAGCAATGTTTGGGGAAGAGTGTGGAAGGGGGGGAAGTATGGAAAGAAGGATAAATGCAACTTCACTATGACAATCTCTATACTAAACTGCCTCCAATTCACTTACATGAGTACTGCCAAGACCCAGCTCTCACGTCTCGCAAACACTTGGCTTCTATCACACCATGACATAGACGACAGGTAGTTGTGTCAAAGACAAGGAATTTTCCCTCCTTATATGGAATATAATTGGCCTGAACAACCCTGGGAAATCCAGGCAGGTAACAGCATACTTGCAGAGGCAGGGGCCAGAGATTGCCTTCTTGCAGGAGATACATCTCACACCTGCAAAAGACAAAAACATAAACAGCAAGTGGGCAGGACTCACAATCATGCTACCTATTCCTTGCATGACAGGGGCAAAGTTATTTTAATTAATTTAGAAGTTCCAGTCCGTCTTTTGAGATCAGTGTCTGACACTGAAGGTAGATATGTTTTGGCGCAAGGCCTACTGGGCTCCAAACATGTCACACTAGTAAATGGATGCAGTCCAAATGTGAACAAATCTGACTTTTTATTACACATTATAAGAGAAAATACAGGAGTTGAACCCAGGAACATTGATATGATGGGATTACTTTAACAGTACCCTATCACATCTCTTGGATAGATCACACTCCCCGGCCATAAGCCACCCCATCACCAGTGGCACTTTCCAAAGTATCATTACAGAAGGAAAGCTTATTATGGAGATTAAGGACCCCTACACACAGCACACACAACATGTGGTCCACGTTAGATTTTTGGATAATCCCTAAAGATGTCAGCAAATGGACAACTGATATCGTACACATGGCCCGCACCCTTTCCGATCACTCCCCTGTGATCCTAAAGCTCAAGGTCCCTCTAAGGGTATCCCTGTGGAGAGAAACTCTGTCAACTCTCCACCCCAAGCGCTGCTGGATACTGTGTTTCCTGAGGCAATTAGAACATCCATCTCTCACTATTTTGAAGATAATAAAGGATCAGTAAACTCACGGGCAATCCTATGGGAAGCCTTCAAGGCAGTCGTTAGGCACGTATGTGTATGCAAACAAGGGATCCTAAAAACCTTGGATACACTAAGAAAGAATATTAAACAACTAGAGAAGCTGTTGGGAACACAAGATGACAATTAGATAAGAGAAAAGATCAGGAAAAAGGTGATTGAATATAATGAAATAGGCAATAACGAAGTAAACTATCTGGGCAAATATGCCAAGGCAAAAGCATTTAATGAAGGGGGAGGCCGGGAAGGGCTCTTGCCATTGTCATCAGAAATCGCTGGGCAACTAATGATGTGATACAGATTATAGACTCCAAAGGAGATATAAAATATGCAGTTAGCAAGATGGAAAGTCTGATTATTGACTTTTATTAAACTCTATATACGTCACAGTGCCCACTTAACTTGATTCAATTTGCTTAGTTGAGTGGGGCTCAGCGGGAGTTCCTGGCTAACCCCATTACATTGGGTGAAGTTACAGATGCAATTTGGGAGTTGTCTAACGGTAGGGATGGGATACCGGCTGAGCTATCCAAAACATATTTAGACCTGCTTTCGCCACATTTACTAGCTGTGTATACTGAGGCATTGGAGATGGAGATTCTCCATGATTTTCTGGCTTTGATCCTACCCCTGTACACTTCACCAATGGCTAGAATTCAGGTGATTGGTAGGATCTCCAAGGGCTTCACGATTAACAGAGGGACCATACAAGGCTGCCCATTATTATGCTCGGACGAAGGGTTTAATTTTACTGGTGGAATCAGAGGAATTTTGGTAATTTCGCATTACTCTTGCAACGCGGAATTATTGATTAATAAAAAATTATGCTGCTCCACCATCTGGGATTCAATTATGCCATGGTTTCTAAAGTTTCAAAACCACTGCATACCACTCAGCACCATCATATACTCTGCAGTGATACATTTTGAATCACTGCAGAGTATGCAAGGGAGCTGAGTGGACACGATGGTGCATTTGGCGCTATGAAAATAGCACCAAATGCCCACTCTACTCTGTCATTAAATACTGGCAGAATTTTAATGTAATCCCATGTGATTTCGCGGAATAAATTTTTGCCCTTACCAGTTATCCCCTATTCCATTTTTGATAGCATTGGAGCCACTTGCTGCCACTTTGAGGCAACACTATCATTATCAAACAGGCCCATACTCACGTCACTCAATGCTGATGGCAACACGCTCGATGTTAGGAACCCGCAAGATGGTCTCTCTGCATTGGTAAGGGACTATATAAAATGTAGTGGAATTTTTGGGCTAACAATCAATTGGGGAAAGTCGGAAATTCTTTCACTAACTAAAACCACACAACAATTTGAACCTAGACTGCACCCTGAAATGGTGCTCCTCCCCTATAAAATACTTAGGAGTCTGAATTAGTTCTGATGTGTACGCGATCGTAGGGCTTAACTATGGGAGGGCTATCACTGCACTCAATAGAAGTGTGTCTCGCTGGCTCAACCTATCCCTTTCAGTGGCTGGGCATAATGCCCTCATCAAGATGATTGTCCTGCCCATATTCCTCTACTATTTTCTCTGTATCTCCATTCTGCTCATTACGGTGTTTTTAAACAGCTAAATTTGCTTCTCATCTAATGAAGGTGGGCTACGAAGAAACCAAGGATAGCGTGGGACACTATGACTCTGCCGTACCATAAGGGAAGTTTCACCATACTAGATATGAAACTCTGCTACCTGAGTGCCCAGGCGCATTTTGCACACTACTGGTTACACTCCTCTCTGTACTCATCTTGCAGCCGAGAGGAAAGTGGAACATCCAATTCCACTTGAGTTGGCCATTTGGCCGAAAGAACTCTCATCAAATTCCGAAATAAACATAGTGAGCAGCACTGTGCAGGCTTGGGAACTGATCAAATAAAGCATGAATATAACATTATTACAGACACCCATGATGCCACTAAAAACACACCCACTATTTCATATGATGTCTGAAGAAAACACCTCGATTCAGCTTAGTAGGTTAAACATTAAAAAGTGGGGGGATTTATATGAAGACAGCGCATACATAACACTAAATTCATCACACACCAATAATGTTGCACACATTGGGTTTTAGATGTGGGAGGTGTGGGAGGGAGGCCACCAATTTCCTGGAACTTGCATGGGGCTATGCAAAAATTCAAAAATACTGGGTAAAAGTACTGAATGTAATACAGACCATTACGGACACCCCCATTAAAGTAACACCTCAAATTGCACTCCTTTGGTGGGTGCAGAAGATCCCATATGGTAACTGGTAGTTCACCGCTCTTGCCCTACTACTAGCAAAAAGACTGTAGCACGAAACTGGGGCAGAGGTTGTGCTCCCACCATTCAACAATGGATACGTAAATTCACAAATTACAGTGAACAAAAAGAACTCTTGACTGAGCTGCTCCCAGTGGCTTCTGGGGCCCTTTCCGTAGCTACCTGTTAAAGTGGTCTAAGACTAATGATGATCAGGAGTAAAGGACCACACACAGACTCTAAGTGAAAGTGCAGTCATGCACATCATTTGTAAGCTTTACGGTGTGATGACAATGCGGCTATTGTAATACTGAAATGTTATGCAGTGGCGGCCGGCCGGCCTCTGCCTATCTTAAGTGATAGGGTGGCCGCAGGGGGAGGGCAGGGGTTTGGAGGGTTGAAATAGTATAAAAGAAAAAAAAACTTGCCTGCCCCTCCGCTCTCGCTGACGGCCGCCTCGCTGCTCCTCTCATCGCCGTCGGGCTGGAAGGGCATGGGCACTCAGTGCACAGGCTCCACACCCAACCCAGACGCTGCTCTCACATGAGAGCAGTGCCAGGATTGGTCTGAGCGGCTTCGTTTGCCACTAAGACGGTGTATTGGAGCCTTTGCCTTTTGTCCAATCCGGCTGTGTAACACAGCCGGGTTGGAGAAACATAAGTGGGCATGTGTGTTTGGCCGGCCTAGGACGTCCGCCTAAGCACACATGCGCACTTATGAGTGCACTCTACTCCTCCTCCCTGACATGCAAGGACCGCCGCGCCCTATAGTTATTATATTGCGGGCCTCAGACAGAAAAAATAAAATAACAATAACTTTGTTATTGTCATTTTATTTATCATCTGCTGGCGCGGGCTGTGGGGCGACGCTCCTTTGCCATTACGGAGGAGCCGCCCTTGGTGTTATGATTGTATTCAAGCTTACAAAACCCAATAAAAATATTTCAAAATACATAAGGGGTGGGGGAGGAAATTACTTGCATTTCGGTGGTGAAAATGTCATATTTCACTCCATTTCCAACAAATGTATGAAAAATGTTCCTCATTGATTTCAACCTTTAGACACAGCAATATTTTGGGCAAAATGTAGAGTAGTTTATGATATTGCCACTCATAATGTCTTCAAGAACTGGAATTCAAGGCCAGGCTCACACTTTTCATGGGTGGGCTCGTATTGAACTTTTTCTAAGAAGATGCTGCATTGTATATATGGCCTGGACTAAATGAATCCATCTTGCCTTCTTTTCTTTGTACTATTTAAAGTGGAAGATAATGTTTTTTCAGATAGAATTAATTTTTAAAACTTTTACTGATTTTAACTGTTAAAGAAATTCCATATATTGGCCCAGAAGACATGTTATTTAATGTTATACATTTGCACATTTCTGCAAAGCGCAACCTTGCTTTTAAACGTGAAAACTGGTAGTAGGATCTTTGGAGAATAATGAGCTCAGTACTGACTGTATGAATTATATCTTATCAAGTACATCCTTCACTTCCTCAGGGAGAAGATCCTGTCAGCTGCTTATTAGTTTGAGTTTTCTGAAAGTAACAAGTTTCTCAAATGTGATTAGGTTCTATAGACTTATATTGAGAGAAAACGTATCTAAATTGCTGAATTGTATGCATTTTAGCATTATGCTCCAACTGACCCTTTTCTAGTGAGAACCATGGTCAGTTGAAATAACAACTGTTATTTTAATTAGTTTGCTAAGCTGCTTGCTATTTTGCATTAAATGCAAGTTAGACTTTGGGATTCTCAATTCGATGTGTTTTTTTAACACATGTATCCATGGAGACCCAATTTCTTTTTCCCACAACACAGGTGAAATTAGGTGTTCAAGTGAGAATATGTAACCTGAAAGTGATATTATTAACCCACATTCAAAGTTCTGTAGCCCTGGTAACAGATATCCCTCTCTTCCAACAATTATTCTTCAAACATCAAGCAGCTACAGACTGTCCATTCTTTCCTGAAGAAGAATCGATAAGGAATGCTAAGGAGAACATCATACAAACTGCCAAAAAGAAGTAACAAAGCAGGAGGCTCCGTGTGCTGATGCCCCAGTCCTGAGGTCATCAACTGATTGAAGGCTGTAAAGAAGAACTTCTTTCAGTGAAGAACAGGAGCAAGACCCAACCCTACAGTTTGCCCTATTGCAAGACCAAGCAGAGACTGATCCTTCAGAAGAGCCTCTTAGTCCCTACTAAAATATGGGTTGGTTTATCGATTGGTACCAAAAACTGGGAAGAAACAGTTATTAGTACCAGAGACTTGATGGACTACTGTTCTCCAGCTTGCCCATAGTCACATCATAAGAGCCTATCAGGGTACAGAGAAAACCCAGCTGCTTGTTTTACAACAGCTTTACTGTTCGATAATATACGCCGAGACTAATCAGTATTGTTAACAATGTCTGGACTGCCAATTAAAGAGCCCAGCATCTGTAAGAAAAGCTCCACTGCACTTTTGCTCATCAGGACACCATTTCAACTCATCGATATAGATATTGTGGGGCTCTTGGTGCTATCACGAAGAAGACTAGATACATTTAGGTGATAGTCAACAACACTATCCATCATCACACTTCCCACTACGGGGAACCATTGCTATGCACGTAATAGGTGCTCTATTACATTTCTTCTCATAAGTAGGATTGTATTCAGATGTGTAAATGGACCAGGGATCTAACTTCATGTGTTGATTACTTTAGCAAGAATGCGGCTTGCCAAAGATCAAGCAAATTAGAAAGTTTCTATATTGTCCCCAAACTAATGGTTTGGTAGAAAGGTTCAACCAGACCATAACAAAGATCCTACTGAAAGTCACCAATCCAGAAGGTAACCACTGTTTTTGCTTGTTTTATGATGCCCTCCTAACTCATCTGCGGAACTCAATAGTTTTCAGTTACTGGTTGGGTATCAGCCAAGGAATATGCTGGACATGGTGGTGGAAGAGTGGACATCTCCACTCATTGTTATGTAGCTATATGGTATTTATTATCGATTAAGAAGATAGTGGTTGATATGGTGAGGATGGAGAAATAATAATTGAGATTTTGTCATGCCTGGGGGTCAGTAGATGAGATGAAATGTGATGAACTTGCAGACAAGAGTAAGAGGTGTGCAGAAAGGCAGTCAAAGCAGGTGCTGAGCACCTGTGACAGTGGTAGTTGGTGGGGCTGTTTTGTGTCTAATGCTGAGGGTGCTGTCAGTTGGATGGATGATTTTGACACTATCTGAGATGAACACGTCAGTCAGTAGAGGAATTGGGGATGAGCTATGTTTTAGAGATTATGAAAAAGCACCATGGTAATAGGGTTTAATGAGGTTGTAATTGGTAAATGTGTGTTTGTGTGTGGCGAGGGCACTGGTGAACATGAAGGTGATTCAGGAGAGGGGGGTTTGGTGTAAATGAGTTTGGATTATTGTTGTAGGTGAGGTTGCATGGAGTATGTTCGTGGGCATGACAAGTGAGGGGGCTTTGGATTTATAAGAGTAGTGTACTGATGGCTTTGGGATAAATGCAGGCAAGGCACGTTATAGCTTACCTTGTTGTGAAGAAGCAATGGTTCTGGTTCATAACCCTAGCCCTTTCCTGGCCTCTGAAGGCCCAAGCAGGACATGCTGTATAGAAGTCACTCATTTCAGCTTTATCCCTTTGCAGAGTTTCCCAAATAGAAGCCATGGTACATATAACAGTGAAGGAAAGGGAGTAAGGTATATGATCACAGCAACTAGGCAGTCCATTGAAGACAGTGACTTAAACCTAATACAACTATTACAAGACCTTTCCTTAACCCAAATATATGTGCAGTAGGACTGCAGTGATTATGCTGTGATCCTGGAAATGATGGAAGACTTGCAGGAATTTTAGGTTTCTTCCAAATCAGAAACTGTCAAAAGAAAGGTGACCCGGTGGGAGAATCGCAGTAGCAAAGAACATGTCTACAACCATTAAAGCTGTAGCATTTGTTATTACAATGCATGCTGAGCCTATTATGCACTAATGTGATGCTCAGCTATATTATATGGTTTGTGCGCTACTCTGTGTTTTCCAATTCCTGGGCATCCAACCACTTTTGGGAGTGCAAACTGTCTTCTGCAAGTTGTGCAATTCCCAAGAAAAAAGCAGGTTGATAACATGCTTTGCTCTATGCATGTGTAAACAGCCACACTCTTGATGTTAAGTGTGTGTGTGTTGTGTGTGTGTGTGTGTGTGTGTGTGTGTGTTTAATGTTGCTGTTAGAAAAAAAACATGTTGGGATGCCTAAAGCCCAACTAGCGTTTTATGCAAAATAACAAGCAACACAGCCAAGGACCAAAGACCACTGTCATTTCGACTGACCGGGGCTCTCACTAGAAAATGGTGCATTGGAGCTACGAACTAAAATTCATATAAAATCCACTTAGTATATATATGTTTTCTCTCAATACAAGGATATGAAGCTTGATCATGTGACAAAAACGTGTTACTCTCAGCGTAAACGTATCTAATGTGCAGGTATTAGTATCTTCCCCTCACTGAAGTGCAAAACACCCATAATGAGAAATTATCTTTCATATTCCCAATACTATCCTTAATATTCTCACAAGTTCCTGCTTCCCTTGCCAGGTTTGAAAATAAGGTTATGATGTTAATAAATGTGCATGATACAACCCTGAGCACTTTGGCTTTTGAGCTTACTAAAGCCATGAAAATGTGCAAGCACATTCAGTGTCACAGTTAGCTTCAAGCTAATATAAAACGATATCCATATTTGTTTAAATGGCTGATATATTCAGGATTACATACATAGACACTGCATAGAAGTATATGAACATGATAAGAGAGATGTTAAGCTGTTTTCACATTGATTTTTGGTGATCTCTTAATGTTGAGAGTTCTGTGTAGTCCTAGTGGAAGGTGCTCTAAAGAGGAGTGGGTGGGACTTGTGGCATTCTGTTGAACCTGAGTGCATGCATGTGTGGAAGTCTGGGGTCCACATTTCTCTGCGACACCTACTCATGGGGTTCACGACGGTTTAGAAAATGTAATAATATTAGCAGATTTATAAAGTATATATAAAAATCTAAATTAAAAAATTTAGAAAGCTCTGAAAATGTGAAGGAATTTGAAATTGTAAGCTAATTGTTAACCTGGTATCCTTATCTCGATTCATGGGAGCAGTGCAAGTAGAGTAAACAGAATTTAGTATGGGCGGTTGTTGGTCTTCATTGGCACATGCATGAGGGGCAAAATGGAGAAACTGATGTGCTAGAGTCTAGCATATTACTTCATCTTGTAGATATAAAGCTAAGGGTCTAAAGCTATGTCCGCCATATTTATTTTCACAAGCATGGCAGACAGGGTGCCCCTTCACAAGCATGGCGGACAGGGTACTCCTTCACAAGCATGGCGGACAGGGTACTCCTTCACAAGCATGGCAGACAGGGTGCCCCTTCACAAGCATGGCGGACAGGGTACTCCTTCACAAGCATGGCGGACAGGGTACCCCTTCACAAGCATGGCGGACAGGGTACCCCTTCACAAGCATGGCAGACAGGGTACTCCTTCACAAGCATGGCGGACAGGGTACCCCTTCACAAGCATGGCGGACAGGGTACTCCTTCACAAGCATGGCGGACAGGGTACCCTTCACAAGCATGGCGGACAGGGTACTCCTTCACAAGCATGGCGGACAGGGTACCCCTTCACAAGCATGGCGGACAGGGTACTCCTTCACAAGCATGGCAGACAGGGTGCCCCTTCACAAGCATGGCGGACAGGGTACTCCTTCACAAGCATGGCGGACAGGGTACCCCTTCACAAGCATGGCGGACAGGGTACCCCTTCACAAGCATGGCAGACAGGGTACCCCTTCACAAGCATGGCGGACAGGGTACCCCTTCACAAGCATGGCAGACAGGGTACCCCTTCACAAGCATGGCGGACAGGGTACTCCTTCACAAGCATGGCGGACAGGGTACCCCTTCACAAGCATGGCGGACAGGGTACTCCTTCACAAGCATGGCGGACAGGGTACTCCTTCACAAGCATGACAGACAGGGTACTCCTTCACAAGCATGGCAGAGTTCCCTGTCTGCCGAACTTACAGTCCGCCCACTCAGTTTTGAGCAGGTGGACAGTTATGTTTCTGACAGTGGGGCCCCTGTGGCTCTTCTGTCGGAAATCCTACACCGACGGCCCAATGGAGTTGGGGCCATCAGTGTAGGTGTAACAGACCGTCCACCCTATTTGTAGCAGATGATCTGAGGCATTGGGTAAGTCAGAGAAGCCCTAAGGGCGATTTTTTAATAGGAAAAAAAAGGAAAAAAGGAAATCAGGCGGAAGTGCAAAGAAGGAAGTAATAACTCATTAGCATTGTGCAGCTCTTAGGTATATGTAAAAAAATATATAGTTGACGGCAGAGCATATCTGAGAACGGGAAAGTGAGAAGGGAGCAGATAGAGAGCACACTAGAGGGATACAGGAACAAGCAACGAATGCAACATGCAGGCTAGAAGGGAGGGAGGAATTAGGAAGAAATATATGACAGCAATTAAGGAATCAGTGTTATCTAATATATCATATCACGGGGATACCAAATGTACTCAACACCAGCAATACGCTGGCACCAGAAGCGCTTGACTGCCCACCACCTTCTGTCAGCCTCCCTTTGGGTTGCCCTCTCACGTCACCTGTGTGCACCCCACTCCAAAGAGCACTGAACGTGCGCCTGCTAACAAACTCAGCAGAGACGGTGAAATGAATGACAACGAGTCGGAGTTCACACTACTCAGCAGGTGTGGTGAACATAGTGTACACCTTATAACGTCTGGCATGTGAAAAATACTCCCCTACACAGGCAAGCCTTTCCCAAATATTCTTTTACAGCATTTTATACAATATGGTGCTATTTAGGATAAGTATAACCTAGATTATCAACGTCCCTGCACTTTAAAAGCACCGAAAAACGAACAAGTTACCTCCCTACAGCACAACCTGAAGGGAGGGCTTCTGTGCAATGACTCGCCCAAATGAGAGGACTAAAATTCAACTGACACATAGTGAGTGTCCTGATGCCATTTAGCTGATCACGATTGAAATCAGTGCACTGAATACTGATAAATCTCACGATAGTGATCGGTCGAAACGCAACGGTAAGTCCAGATCCTAACTCCTCACTAAACACCCTAAGCGTCTCTTATTACGGTTCAAACCTGTGACCAGAAGATTTCAGATCACTGTATATAGCAAATGTATCAACCACCTGGGCTGTCTTACCAGTATTTTAGTTTGAGAAACGTGGATAAAGATAATTCTGTTAATCAGGTGTCTTAACAAGCTCCTCTATCTCCCAGTTTTTTTGTGGCGGAGTTTGTTAAAATCAGTGCACTCGCAAGTAACAAGAACCTCGGCTGACTGTTACTGTCTCCACCCCCTCTGGTTCCACCCTCTTTCTGCTTCCTCCCCCTAATATGAGGGTATCCCAGTGCCATCGTAAGGATTTTGGAAGCACCGGTCTGGAACAAATTTGAATGTATTTATCATTCCCTGCATGATTTTAAGCAATAATAAATTATATGTTGCACTATAAGGGAGTCACACAAGAACAGTTAAAATATTTCTTGCTCGGGACCAAAAAATCCTTAACATGACGAACAGTAACGAGACAGAGGTAGAGGTAGGCAGAGAGGGAGAGAAGGATAGATACAGAAAGAGGAGAGACTGAGGTCAAATAGAGAAAAAGTTCACTTTTCCAGGGTGCTCTTTGAAGGTTGGGGCCCTGAGCAATTGCCCACTTTGCCCATGCCTTAAAAGGTCTCTTGGGTAAAGTAACCAAGCGCATTTTTTCCGCAAATTCAGACTTACTGGAGTAGGGTCAGTAGTAACACACTTAAACATCTTGTACTGGCTAAAACATATCCGTGTGCAGGAAGTGAGTCGTCTTGCAGTTGGTCATTACAGTGATGCCTTTTAATGCTTGATGTTGTGGAATGAATAACGCCACAGTTTATCCTCACCACAGCTCTAGGTGAACAAAACAGCTGTATATGACATTGTACTGCAGGGACTGCAGGTTGTCACATGCTCAAACAGTTACTAAGCTTGGTGTGGGATAAAATACGCTTTCTTGGTCGGTTTGACCCTAGCATCCTTTTCTACTAATTTCTCGACCAAGTGCTTCAATATAAGTAAACTGAGGCAAGTTGGGCGCCACTAACAGAACAAGCATTTACAATGCAATAGGTCCTGCAGCTGCAAGTTTTAGAGCTATTGGTATTGTAAATGGCAATGACTTTTGAAAAATTAACAGGTATTGTAATTTATAATAGTAATTTTCCACCAGTACCATAACTACCACTATTATTATTACTATCACCACAGAGTAGTAATAGTAATAATTGTAGTGGTGGTTATGGTACTTGTGGTGGTTGTAGCGGTGGTGGTAGTGGTGGTGGTATTGGTACTGGTGGTGGTGGTACTGGTGGTGTTAATGGTGGTGGTACTGGTGGTCTATGTGGATTTTATTTCATTACTTATGCTACTGCTGGAATATTTTTAACAAAAAATACAAAATCTAACAAACATTATCATTTGCAACGCCAATAGCTCAAACTTTTAGCCCCTATTGCATTGCAAATGCTTGTTTTATGTTGCAGGCATGAGGTGCATCATCTACTTCCCAAAATACAATCTTAGATTTGTAGACACTCGTAACAGTCCTATGGTAAGAGGCAGTTGTTCAGCCAGTGTAAGGCTAATAGCTCACACAACTTTGCATTTTGATACCTGAAGTTTTAAATTACAATAAATGTAGTAGACCTCAGGCAGGAGACTTGAGTTACCAGTAACTGTGGAAAGAGCAATAACTTTAGAAACTGGTGCTTTATTTCACCTTTTCCGTGGTGTGAAGGTTACGTGACTGTTTTATTGCGTTCGAATGGGCACAATGGGGCTTATTTACAAGTCCCTTGCACCGCCGGTGCTTCAATTTTTCTGTGGGAAAAAGTGACACAGCGGCGGCGCAAGGGGCTTGTAAATAAGCCCCAAAGCCCCAATGTCCTGTTTCTCTGGCTCTAAAGCAGCTTTGCTGACCTGGTTCTCTGGCTCTACAACGGCTCTGCTGACCTGGTTCTCTGGCTCTACAGCGGCTCTGTTGACCTGGTTCTCTGGCTCTAAAGCGGCTCTGCTGACCTGGTTCTCTGGCTCTACAGCAGCTCTGATGACCTAGTTCTCTGGCTCTAGAGCAGCTCTGCTGACCTGGTTCTCTGGCTCTACAACAGCTCTGTTGACCTGGTTCTCTGGCTCTACAGCAGCTCTGCTGACCTGGTTCTCTGGCTCTACAGCAGCTCTGCTGACCTGGTTCTATGGCTCTAAAGCAGCTCTGCTGACCTGGTTCTCTGGCTCTATAGAAGCTCTGCTGACCTGGTTCTCTGGCTCTAGAGCAGCTCTACTGACCTGGTTCTCTGGCTCTAAAGCAGCTCTGCTGACCTGGTTCTCTGGCTCTAAAGCAGCTCTGCTGACCTGGTTCTCGCCCTCTAAAGCAGCTCTGCTGACCTGGTTCTCTGGCTCTACAGCAGCTCTGCTGACCTGGTTCTCTGGCTCTAGAGCAGCTCTGCTGACCTGGTTCTCTGGCTCTAGAGCAGCTCTGCTGACCTGGTTCTTAGGCTCTAGAGCAGCTCTGCTGACCTGGTTCTCTGGCTTTGGAAGCAGCTCTGCTGACCTGGTTCTCTGGCTCTAGAGCAGCTCTGCTGACCTGATTCTATGGCTCTGAAGCAGCTCTGCTGACCTGGTTTCTCTGGCTCTACAGAATCTCTGCTGACTTGGTTCTCTGCCTCTAGAGAAGCTCTGCTGACCTGGTTCTCTGGCTCTAAAGCAGCTCTGCTGATCTGGTTCTCTCCCTCTAAAGCATCTCTGCTGACCTGGTTTCTCGGGCTCTACAGCAGCTCTGCTGCCCTGGTTCTCTGGCTAAGGAGCAGCTCTGCTGACCTGGTTCTCTGGCTCTACAACGGCTCTGCTGACCTGGTTCTCTGGCTCTAAAGCAGCTCTGCTGACCTGGTTCTATGGCTCTAAAGCAGCTCTGCTGACCTGGTTCTCTGGCTCTAGAGCAGCTCTGCTGACCTGGTTCTTTGGCTCTAAAGCAGCTCTGCTGACCTGGTTCTCTGGCTCTAAAGCAGCTCTGCTGACCTGGTTCTCTCCTCTAAAGCAGCTCTGCTGACCTGGTTTCTCTGGCTCTACAGCAGCTCTGCTGACCTGGTTCTCTGCCTGTAGAGCAGCTCTGCTGACCTGGTTCTTAGGCTCTAGAGCAGCTCTGCTGACCTGGTTCTCTGGCTGTAAAGCAGCTCTGCTGACCTGGTTCTCTGGCTGTAAAGCAGCTCTGCTGACCTGGTTCTCTCCCTCTAAAGCAGCTCTGCTGACCTGGTTTCTCTGGCTCTACAGCAGCTCGGCTGACCTGGTTTCTCTGGCTCTAGAGCAGCTCTGCTGACCTGGTTCTTAGGCTCTAGAGCAGCTCTGCTAACCTGGTTCTCTGGCTCTAAAGCAGCTGTGCTGACCTGGTTCTTAGGCTCTAGAGCAGCTCTGCTGGCCTGGTTCTCTGGCTCTAAAGCAGCTCTGCTGACCCGGTTCTATGCCTCTAAAGCAGCTCTGCTGACCTGGTTCTGTCCCTCTAAAGCAGCTCTGCTGACCTGGTTTCTCTGGCTCTACAGCAACTCTGCTGACCTGGTTCTCTGGCTATAGAGCAGCTCTGCTGACCTGGTAATTAGGCTCTAGAGCAGCTCTGCTGACCTGGTTCTCTGGCTCTACAGCAGCTCTGCTGACCTGGTTCTCTGGCTCTAAAGCAGCTCTGCTGACCTGGTTCTCTGGCTCTAGAGCAGCTCTGCTGACCTGGTTTCTCTGGCTCTAAAGCAGCTCTGCTGACCTAGTTCTATGGCTCTACAGCAGCTCTGCTGACCTGTTTCTATGGCTCTACAGCAGCTCTGCTGACCTGGTTCTCTGGCTCTAGAGCAGCTCTGCTGACCTGGTTCTTAGGCTCTAGAGCAGCTCTGCTGACCTGGTTCTCTAGCTCTACAATGGCTCTGCTGACCTGGTTCTCTGGCTCTAAAGCAGCTCTGCTGACCTGGTTCTATGGCTCTACAGCAGCTCTGCTGACCTGGTTCTCTGGCTCTAGAGCAGCTCTGCTGACCTGGTTCTTAGGCTCTAGAGCAGCTCTGCTGACCTGGTTCTCTAGCTCTACAATGGCTCTGCTGACCTGGTTCTCTGGCTCTAAAGCAGCTCTGCTGACCTGGTTCTCTCCCTCTAAAGCAGCTCTGCTGACCTGGTTTCTCTGGCTCTAAAGCAGCTCTGCTGACCTAGTTCTATGGCTCTACAGCAGCTCTGCTGACCTGGTTCTATGGCTCTACAGCAGCTCTGCTGACTTGTTCTCTGGCTCTAGAGCAGCTCTGCTGACCTGGTTCTTAGGCTCTAGAGCAGCTCTACTGACCTGGTTCTATGGCTCTACAGCAGCTCTGCTGACCTGGTTCTCTGGCTCTAGAGTAGCTCTGCTGACCTGGTTCTTAGGCTCTAGAGCAGCTCTGCTGACCTGGTTCTCTGGCACTACAGCAGCTCTGCTGACCTGGTTCTCTGGCTCTAAAGCAGCTCTGCTGACCTGGTTCTCATGGCTCTTCAGCAGCTCTGCTGACCTGGTTCTCTGGCTCTAGAGTAGCTCTGCTGACCTGGTTCTCTGGCTCTACAGCAGCTCTGCTGACCTGGTTCTCTGCCTCTAGAGCAGCTCTGCTGACCTGGTTCCTCTGGCTCTAAAGCAGCTCTGCTGACCTGGTTCTCTGGCTCTACAGCAGCTCTGCTAACCTGGTTCTCTGGCTCTAGAGTAGCTCTGCTGACCTGGTTCTATGGCTCTACAGCAGCTCTGCTGACCTGGTTCTCTGGCTCTAGAGTAGCTCTGCTGACCTGGTTCTCTGGCTCTAAAGCAGCTGTGCTGACCTGGTTCTATGGCTCTACAGCAGCTCTGCTGACCTGGTTCTCTGGCTCTAGAGTAGCTCTGCTGACCTGGTTCTCTGGCTCTAGAGTAGCTCTGCTGACCTGGTTCTCTGGCTCTACAGCAGCTCTGCTGACCTGGTTCTCTGCCTCTAGAGCAGCTCTGCTGACCTGTTTCTCTGGCTCTAAAGCAGTTCTGCTGACCTGGTTCTATGGCTCTACAGCAGCTCTTCTGACCTGGTTCTCTGGCTCTAGAGTAGCTCTGCTGACCTGGTTCTATGGCTCTACAGCAGCTCTGCTGACCTGGTTCTCTGGCTCTAGAGTAGCTCTGCTGACCTGGTTCTCTGGCTCTAAAGCAGCTCCGCTGACCTGGTTCTATGGCTCTAGAGTAGCTCTGCTGACCTGGTTCTCTGGCTCTACAGCAGCTCTGCTGACCTGGTTCTATGGCTCTACAGCAGCTCTGCTGACCTGGTTCTCTGGCTCTACAGCAGCTCTGCTGACCTGGTTCTCTGGCTCTACAGCAGTTCTGCTGACCTGGTTCTCTGGCTCTACAACAGCTCCGCTGACCTGGTTCTCTGGCTCTAAAGCAGCTCTGCTGACCTGGTTCTCTCCCTCTAAAGCAGCTCTGCTGACCTGAAGCGCAGCCGCGCTCCAAAATAATTACATAAATAAACAAATGCAAATGCAACAATACAAGCCCAGTGTAAGAAATGGCTACGGAGAGAAATAAGCATAAAGATACATATAACTATTAGGAAACAACAAAACGTAATACTAGAAAGCAAGCACCCATGTAACTGGTATTGAACCCTTCCAGTGCCACCCTTCCTCATCGCTCCCCAGAATCGTTTTAAACATCAAAGTACATCATACGGACTTACAACATACAGATTTGGATCGTGCTAAGTGAAAGTGAAGACTGAACAGACGCCGTGCGCGTGCCCATCTGCTGTCGGAGGCAAGCTGATAGGGACGCCGTGAGCTCGAGCGCGCAAAAGTGAAAGCGCGCGGTGGGAGCATCTGTTTTCATTCAGCCGCTTGTATTTGCATCTGGGCTGAGTGAAAACAGATGCGCTTGTCACGATGGGCGGCATCACAAAACTGCAAGGGCATCAACAAAAGTGACAGCCAGCAAACCAAAAGCACGGAAAAAACATTAATCACGACCTAAGCCAATTGGAAACGGTCGAGACACAGGGGCGTGGATTAAAGTTCCCCTTCTTAGAGTGTTTACTATAGCCCTCGCAGGGCGAGGAGCGCGTGCGCGCTCCAAAGCCAGGCGAGACCTAAAAATGGGGGCAGCAATAAATACTTGCAATGCTCACAATCTAAAAGTTGTGTCTAAACCAACCATCTCCAAGCAGCTGAGTAAACAACATAAGAAGATATCCAGAGAGTAGAGAGATAAGAACTATGCAGCTGTTGCATAAAGTCAAGGCTGTGTCTGTTTAGGATTATGAATTGTATTGCTGTTGCAAACTGTGTTTTTTGTACATTCATATGGAGTGTTATACGTTTTAGTTTTGGGGTGTTTATACACTTTATAATTAGAGTTGACAAACTTAAAAAAAATACATTTTCCAAAAACCTATAATGTAATATTTTTATAGCGCATTTTTGCCTTGAATTGGGCATGGGAGGGTGCTAAACCTATAAATGATATGCAGAGTTAGTGCTGATGTGGTATTAACCCAATAGGAAAAAACACACACACACTTTTGCGTGGTTTTTGCAAAACCTTGTTCGAGAAGCTGCCAGGCCTTCATCATGTTCCATGTAGATTCCTATGTTTCGATCCCAGGCTCCTTCCTCTTGTGGTTCTCCAGTCTTTGACTCCTATAAAATTATTATGATTTTTTTTTTATCCTCATTATAGAAGGTTAGGAATAGGGGGCTTCATACTTCATATTTACTGTTTGGATGTTTTGTCCTCCCAATCTCGCTCCTCATGCGTGCTTTCTTTTATCCCTCTCCCTTTCTTCCCTCCCTGGTTGTGTTGTGTTGTCTTTTCCCCTTGTTTGAATTATTACTCATTACCTGCTTTTATGGCGTGGTGATTGATTTGCCTATCTTTATTGTGCTACTCTTGTTACTGTAATGAGGAAAACTCAATAAAGAATTGAAACACTGAAATCGAAAGAAAATTGGATAAAGGCAACAATGTTTTTTTATATCATAATTAAGGCTCCCGGTTTTCCGTTTAAACGGATTTTCACACATAAATATAGACGGAAAACTTGTTTTCCTTTTTCTGTATTTATAAATAGAAACGGAAAAATACTGCCAAAAGAAATGGCCAGGTGAAATCTGAAACCACTGCCATCAAACTGCAGCTCTGGAGAGGGATGAACAATTGCAGCCTGGAGTACTGTGTCTTTCCACCCCCAAACAGAATGAAGCGCATTAGCTGCTCATTTCCTCCATGCACAGAAACTTTGTTCTATAGGTACCCATTTCTTACTGCCGGTATTTTGGTTCTGTTCTAGTTATGAGCGGATCTGGGCTGCTTGAACATAGGTTTTCACACTAGAGAATCCCAGCTCCCCTTCCATAACAGGTTTTAATAACACAAGTAGAAAGGGCTGGTGAGATTTTACATTTACGGAAATAAAAACAAGTGCATGAAGTTTGGCGAGGGGCCTATTTTGAGGATGGCTTCGCAAACTTCGGCCCTGACTGCTTGGCCTCTTTGAGCCATCAACAGCCAGCCAGACGTATTCTGATAATAATTCGTCACCTCAGGGGAAAAATAAACATTTACGAACACGAAACCTTCCCGAAGGACATTCACAAAGTTGTTTGAGATTTTACAAAACTACTCTATAACACTCAGTTGAGAAAAGAAATATGGAAACAGAAGTCAGTCATGCCAAATGTTATATCCAAGGGGGAGGTAGGAATTTCCATTGCAACACTCCAGTCTTCCTTGGTTCCTCGGTATCGCCCAGTGATATCTGGAGACAGTTGAAATCTGAAATCACTGCCATCAAACTGCCGCTCTGGAGAGGAATGAACAAGTGCAGCCTGGAGTGCTGTGTCTTTCCACCCCCAAACAGAATGAAGCGCATTAGCTGCTCATTTCCCCCCTGCACAGTAAGTTGGTACAAAACCGAGATAGCAGAATGCTCTCCAGTACTTGAGCAAGCAGGGGAGAAAATGTAGTCTGTGCCAACCTTAGCGAATCTCGAACTGGCTATGACGGGCAGAGGGTGTACTAAAAGCTACAATGCAAACAACCACAATGCAAAAGTGGAAACAGACCACAAGGCAGGTAACAATATTCAAGGGAATTCAGCCCACCCATGCCTAGCTACTCCGTACTGAGAGCTCTCCCTCAAGAGGCTCACCCAAAAACTCTACTACAGGCAGCAGCCACCCTTTCCCAAAGACGGGCTTTAAAAAAATAAAAAATAAAAAGTGTGAAAAACCCCAGGACATCGGCTGCAGTCTCAGCAACCTTTGTGTTTTTTATTTTATGGGAGGAGGAAAGAGGTTGATGGGGGCACAGGGGTGGAGGTTGGGGGCCGACGTCTGTTGCACCATCTTAGTACCAGAGGAGTTGTGAACTTAAGTGTGGCAGAAGCAACCAAAAACAAGCATTGGCATGTTTGCATGCATTGCATATACAAATGATATTTAGCACATTAAAGCTAGTCCTTCAGGCTTTGACAATACTGGGGGGAAAAAAACAAAGGATGGCTTTCTGCACATAACGTACTTAGGAGTTAAGCAACTTAATATGACAGACACTAATGATTTAGCATGCTTTTTAGTGGTAATGCACTTTTAAGATTCCTCGTGAATCCTGATGGAAGCACTTTCTAGAGCGTTTATTTCAAGAAGGGGTAACAATAGGACTTTGCAGACAGTTGCGCAATCAATACCACTAATTCACACATCTTTTCCAAGAGGACAGGGAAGACATTTGCTTCCAATATGTAAAGTGCGCTTACCATAGGCTCCAAATTCAGAAACAGCTGTGGGATGGCCGTGCTCAACATGCTAAAGCCATAATCATTTCAGTGAATGAAGTATCCAGAACAATGCCATTAACCTCTTCGACGCTCATGACGGCTCCACGCCGTCATGAGCCATGGTAGCCGTGTGCTCATGATGGCGTGGAGCCGTCATAGCCCCGCCCGCTCCCTGCCGCTCCGCCCACGCGGCACTAATTCCCCGCCTGTGCGGGAGAATTAATGAGTGGGCGCGGCTATGATGGCTCCACGCCGCCATGAGCACACGCCTACCGTGGCTCATGACTGCGTGGAGCCGTCATGAGCGTCGAAGCGCCACGCCCACCCCCTAGCTCCGCCCGCGCCGCGGCCGAATTCACGGCGCAGGGAAGGGGTTAACAACCCAAGTGGGTGTGAACAAAACTTGACTGCACTCATGCCTAGTCTGGACATGCATGATCATGCAAGTGAAACTCCAAAATTACACAAGTGCCTTTTAAAAAAAAAAAAAATTACCAATTGTATTGTTTACTTAATTTGGCGTGTATATATAACTATATCTAAACCTAAAACAACTGAGTGTAGGTATGCACTCTATTTAAATAAATGTGGAAAAATACTAGCTGTAGCGTTTTTTTGCTTGCAACAAACATAAATGTGGATAAATACAGATAAAATGACAAAAAAATAAATATGGATAAATACAGACGGAAATGTTAAAAAAATAAATACCATAAAACCGGGAGCCCTAATCATAATGCATACATTACCAATACTCCTTGATACGGAAGGGAACTACTTTGTATGTGGAAGTGCTTCTTGTGAAAAGGCAGCATACCGTAACTCATTGTGAAGTCAGCCAGTGGCTGAAGTAGTCTGACACATTGCCCCTTGATGTACACTCAAGTGGGTGGAAGAAAAATGTGAATGACACAACTACAGACGAACGGATGAATTGTGGCTGAAAACCCCTATTAGTAACTATGTCATACACATAATTTTAGCAAAACAAAATGTTCTTGACTAACACAGATCTAAAAAACCCAATTCTTTCTTTTTGCAAGAAAGAAAGAAAAGAAGGGAAGGGAAGGAAGGAAAGAAGGAAGGAAAGTAGGAAAGAAAGATAAAAGATAGGAAAGAAATAGGAAAGCAAGAAAGACAGAAGAAAAGAAAGAACAAAGGAAAGAAGGTAAGAAAGAAAAAAACAAAAACAAAAGAACAAAGAATGAAAGAAGGAAAAAACAAGCAAAAAAGGAGGGAAGGAAGGAAGGAAGAGAAGAAACAAAGAAGGAAGGAAAGAAAGAAAGAAAGAAAGAAAGAAAGAAAGAAAGAAAGAAAGAAAGAATAGAGTGTTACAAGTGCTGCAAATTAAACACGACAAGGGCAGGTTTTCTTTCTAGGCAACATTTATTAAAGAACGATTTTTGAAACTGAGTCCATAATAAACGCATTCGAAAGAATTGCCTGCTTATGAATCTGCATTGTATAATATTGAAGCTTTCAGTTTGTATACTGCATGCATAGCAAAAAGAGGTTAACTTAATACAGAAGAGTTTCAAATGGACGCAATCTGTTATGCTGTGAAATACTAGTAGTTAGATGAACAGAGGACACCCCAAAAAGGAATTTACAACAGCATTGGCAGGAAACAAGAAATAATAAAGCCCTCTGCCCTCTACTCACATCTGGTAGACAGTATCATGCTATCACATCCGGCTCTAAACACAAAGTCAGCACTATAGTAATTATAAAGTAAAAACAAAAACACTGGGGCTGAAGAAAACTGCCTTGTGTGTGGATTGTGAGCGAGCAAAATGCAGTCACTCAAAGTGAAATTAAAAAGTGGCTAAAGTAAGCTGACCCACTGCCCCATGTTGTATGCTGTAGTGGGCAGAGGCAAAATGTATATGATACAATGACAACCCAATGGATGAAGAAATCTGATGGAAAGCCCCTTTAAGTATATGATACATATCATTTTAGTAAAATCAAAGGTCTTGGCTAACTCCAAACCTAAACAGATCTAACCATGTTGGCATAGCAGCTGCTTTTCAATGTGTCACAGGCAGTCACTTGGCTGACCAGGTTTGATGAGACTTTCGGTGTGTTTATTAGCAGTCAGGCTGTTTACAGGCTGCCCTTCCACTCCTTGCATGTGAAATTGAGTACAGAGTCAAGATGAAGTGGCAAGCCGTCACCTCCCTCTCCCACAAAAGCCATCAACCTCTTTGGGGGGGTCTGTGATGCCACTTTGAGGACGACTGCAGAGACTAGCAATTGGTCGCTGCGTTATTCTTGGCATGTAAAAGGGCCGCCCAGACACAGATGGGCTGCACGAGGGGGCGTAGCCCAGGGTGCTTTCAGGAGCTCAGAACATCAAGGAGATGTATGAGATGTTGCTGAGCTTGAACAGTGCATGACAGAGATATGTGAGAAATGTGGCTTCACACATCATTAGCAGCAACTGGGAATGGTGGGTGGTGGGGAGCAGTACACCAGGAAAGCAACATGGGAGACTGCCACAAGTGACAGAGCAACACAAACGGCGCAGATGAGTAGAAGTCACACAGGGTGGGGAAAGAAGCACATGAAAAGAGAGAGAAAATGGAGCACGGTTAGGAGGAAGAGAAGGATATGGGCAAAAGTGAGCAATGCAGAGCTGGGATGGGAGAAGCACACGGATGAGAGAGAGCAATGTGGGGGTCCGTGGGGGTTAAGAGAAGCACACTTGGGAGAAAGCTGGAAAAAACATGCACTCTAATGGAGTGCTTAATACAAAATAAAACAAGCATTGGCATAGCCAATAGGTCTCGCTTTGGGACCTTATAAGTATTTAGTTATGCAGCACAATATCATTGGTGCAACAACATTAACTGTTGCATGGTTAAACACTTATAAGGCCCCAAAGGCAAGACCTATTGGCTATGCCAATGCTTTTTTTTTTTTTTTTTAAAGGACAAGCAGTGCTATCAGGCTCCGGCTGCCACTTAGAGGTAGAGAGAGAGAGGTGTGTAGAGAGAGAGAGAGGTGTGTAGAGAGAGAGAGAGGTGTGTAGAGAGAGAGAGAGAGAGAGAGGTGTGTAGAGAGAGAGAGAGAGAGGTGTGTAGAGAGAGGGGGTAGAGAGAGGTGTGTAGAGAGAGGTGTGTAGAGAGAGAGGGGTAGAGAGAGAGGGGTAGAGAGAGGGGTAGAGAGAGGGGTGTAGAGAGAGGGGTGTAGAGAGGTAGAGAGAGATAGAGAGGTAGAGAGAGATAGAGAGGTAGAGAGAGATAGAGAGGTAGAGAGAGATAGAGAGGTAGAGGGAAGAGGTAGAGAGGTAGAGAGAGAGAGGTAGAGGTAGAGAGAGGTAGAGAGGTAGAGAGAGAGAGGTAGAGAGAGAGAGGTAGAGAGAGAGGTAGAGAGAGAGGTAGAGAGGTTGAGAGGTAGAGAGAGAGGTAGAGAGAGGTAGAGAGGTAGAGAGGGAGAGAGAGAGAGAGGTAGAGAGGTAGAGAGAGAGAGGTAGAGGTAGAGAGAGAGAGAGGTAGAGAGGTAGAGTGAGGTAGAGAGGTGGAGGTAGAGAGGAAGAGAGGTAGAGAGAGCGCTGCGTAGGCGAGACCTAAAAACGGGGTGAGAGGTCAGGAAGAGGGGAGTGTGAATCTTTCAGCTTTTTTTCCAGGGACACCATGTTGCCTCGAAACTGAATTGAAAAATATGGGACCAATATGAAATCAAACGTAAAGCAAACAACAGATGTCTTCCCATCAGTTATCAAAAAAATCAAACTATTTTAAACAGTAGCTAATCAAAAGCATTTCAGAGAGTAAGATTTCACATCATTATTTATGCAACACCAGTGAAAAGAACGGTGGCCCAATAAAATGCGTTTTACAATATGAATAATAATGCTGGGTGAACTGTTCGGGCTTGTATTGGTGCAAGATCATTATGTCAAGTTCCATTCAAATCAAATCCATGAGTGATGACTAGGGTCATTGAGGAAGGAAGCAAGGGTCAAAAACAACTGTGTTCCAACATGATATGCCACTTCCACTTTAAGCCACTGCCACTGTTTCACATTTGATGACCTCTACTAACAATAATCACGTGTTTTATAGAGTGATTTCTTCTAGGAGCTTTGCGGGTCAGCTCAGCAAAACTCTTGGAAACCTCCCCAGGCGAAAAAGACAACAAATGTGCTTTCCTTAAATGTCTAACTGGGTGACGGGAAACAGCAGACTTGAAAAGCTTTAGAATACTGCTTTTTTAAAGACAGCTCACTTCTAACAATTTTTTTATCCATAACACAAGTAAATAATTGGTAACATTGTTCATGCACTCATATTTCCTGCACAGGTTGACAGCAGCATGAAAAGCCAGCTCCCTATTGTTTGTCCGTGACCTTCTAGCTCCCACCAGCCACCCTCCTCTACTTCGGAAGCACCCCAGGATTTGCTAGGTGTTCTCCAGGTCTCTCACACCGGGTGTTGATGTACACGACAGAGAACTGATGAGCTAAACAACCGGGTTCCTTGTAGTGGCACGACAAGGAAGAGACTTGAATTGCAGGAACTTTTATACAAGCGGAGCCAATAAATCATGGCATGATGGAAAATACTTTACCCAAAAGCATGCCTGTAACCACAAGAAATGACTGTTCTCAAGAAAGCCACTAAGCATGAAAACAAAATGGGAAACTTGCACACTGCTGCAAGCAAACCCACATAATTTAATAGCAGCACATCTGAAAATAGTTATAACACATAGCAATAAAGCAGCTAGAACATACAACAACATCCCACCAGATGTAGCATCCAAGAGCTGATGATTAATCACACCAGACCGAATAAGGGAGCGTGGCATACCAAACCAATTAAAAAAAATACCATAGCAAAGCGAGTATATGAAACGGTGATTACCTTCTTCGGTCTCGTGCCACACGATTCCTTCCAGGTTGACGCTGGTCACGGGCTCACAGGGTCCAAGGCATTCAGGCTCTGTCACTATTCCGACGTCACAAGTGTTGATACCCACTGAACGAGTCCGTACCAAGAGCTGCTCCACTGGCGATGCGATGTTAGCGGAGGATGGAGAAAAATAGGAAGGCAGAATTTGAGGTGGGATGCTGCTGGAAATTGGTGGCGGAGGGGCAGGCACTGTAAACAGAGGGTCAACCTGAAAGAAGAAACACATTTATTGCAAGAGGGCCAGAACACATCAACTGCATGCCAACTGAAATCACGCTAGCGCCTACAAGAAACCACTCTGACAGTGGTAACCCCAAAAGTAACAGTCTTGCAACTTTAGCACAGCATTACACCACAAAAATAGGTAGCAGAAGTGAGCTCATTTATTTAAAGGTAACGGCGCCTTGCTGGGAGATTAAGGAAATAGAGTGTTGTTGCCTTTAACGGCCAATAACATCCGTTACATTCATGTGGGAAGCTTTGGCTATAGCTGGAGACCAGAGTAGGCAGATGTCCGTCAGTGGAAACACACGGAAAACAAGCCAAGAAAAACAAGCGCGCGCGCCTCGCACAAGTAGGGGGTGGGGGGGAGGGGGAGAGTGCGGCCGAGAGCAGGCAGCGTTTCCCTTGCGGGAGCGAGCGGCACCAGGAGAGATAATTGCTAACACATGGCGCCAAAGCTCGCTCCCGCAAGGGAATCGCCAAACGTGCACGCGTTGCCATTGAAAGCAATGCAACGCGTGCACGTTTTTGCCTGCAAAGCTGTGTCGATTACAAAAGGTATTTTTTCCTATGCAGCGCATGCGCGCTGCGTAGGCGAGACCTAAAAAGTAGTTCCCTAAAAGTGAGCAGTGGAAGGATACAGCTAATGGAAAAATGCTCCAGGGAAGGGACAGGCACTAGATGGACAAAGCAAGCCATCAAAAACGAGCCAGGCAAATGAGGGTGACTGTAATGCCAATTAATGGTAAGCCATGGACGAGTTGCAAAGACCCATTATGTCCTTGGCAAGCCACAATATGTCTTTCGCAGCCAGACAGCTTGTGCTGTCTGGTAGGCTCACCTAAAAGTGACCCCCACACTCCCAGGATGTCAGTGTCATTTATTTTTTGTTTTTGAAAAACAAATTCCTATTTTGGGAGTTTGTTTTTGAAAAAGAAAAAGGTTTGATGAGCAGCCTCCTGAAATATGGTAGCCGTGCATGCACACCAAACTTTCAGTGCCTTCTGAGGAGCTCTTCTGAAGACACACAGATCTTGGCAGGGCCGGCAGAGAACTTAAAATATAGGGTCCGGTGGTCCAGCCAGGGTGGAAATTACCTCCACCACCCTCAAGGATGGCAGGCCTCCGCCAGTAGTCATTTTGAAAAGCTTCAACCATCCAAATAAAATTTAAATTTAGCATTTTGTATATATTTGTTGTTTGTTAATTAAACATTTCAGAATTTGAGTATTTGTTCAACATATATATGTTTCTGTATTTTTGTGTATTATTTTGACGTTCAAATCATAGATATTACACTGGCCTGGGTCCCTGGCTTCTAGTAGTGATTCAGTGGGAATCCTCGGAAGACAAAAGATGAAGAACTGCTGGCCAATCCATCATGTGTGATGTCAGTAAGTCTTTGGGTGATGAGAGGGAGTGGAAAAAGGGGTGCAAGAATGAGAGAGATACAGGAAGAGTGTGAGAGTTTAGGAGTGGTTAGGTGAGAGAAAGTGAAAGGGAGGAAGAGCACTGTATTGAGTGAGGAACAAGGTGAGAGGGCAAGAGGAAGTGAGAAGAGATGGAGAGTGTGCAGTAGGTAAGGAGGTCTAAAGGAGAGGTGGAGGAGCCAACAAATTAACAGGGAAAACCGAGCCAGAACCGAGCCCTGAAAATATTTGCTATGTAAATCGAACAACAAACATCACATAACATATGATTAAGGCTCGTCAAAATTCTAAAAAGTGCATTTCTTTAACATGTAGACGTTTTGACATTAATAGGGCACGGTGAAATACACGATTTGCCTAAGATCAGACAATTTAAATTAATCCAGTTTTTCTGGTTTCATTCTGTACAAATCAGCCAATAAATCGGTATCCACTGTTTTCTCTTATGTTAAGTTTTTTTTTTACCTCAATGCATTTTTCTGCAGTTTTTGAAATATAGCATGAACTCGACCCGAAGGCATTTGGAGTGCTTTACATGAGCACCAGTTACATTACACAAGATCGCACACATTGTTTATAGGGCTGGGGAGATTTAGTGATTTGCCCAGAATCACAGGATGTTGAACTGATGCAGAGACTCGACCTGGTTGCTCAGTGCCAAAGTCTGCAGCTCTGGCCGTAACGCCACATCCTAGGCAGAGGAAGGAAGGAAGGCAGGCATAAGCCACATGAAAGCTCGGCTCGTTATGGGATGGAGGTTTCAACAGAACCTCGAGCAGAGCCAGAGCCAAGCTTCAGGCTCGAGTCTGGCTCGAGCTTTCAGTGGCTCGCCCACGTCTAGTCAAAAGATGAGAGGGTGACATAGGGTACAAAGATATAAGAGCAGGCAGAAGGTCAGGAGGTAGAAGGAGGGCATGAGGGCAAAAGAAAGAGAAGAAAGGAGGGTAGGAAGGCGTGAGTGGAGGGCGAGAGAAGGGAGAGGGCAGGATGGTGAGCAGTGTGAGGGAGAGTGGGTGTAGTCAAGTAGAACGGAGTTGAGAGAGAATGGGTAAGGAAGAAGCCTGGAGTGGGAAGCAGAGTAGAAAGGAAGGGGAGTAGAACATTTAGGAGGAAGGTGTAAGATGGAAGAGTGGTCCTATTACTGAAACCGAATAGCTGTGAGACTGGAATCAATGATGGTGAGGATACACTTCTGCTAAGGCTAGCTCAGTCTGTCCTCTTCCCTAATCTCTGGGGTAACAGCACAACCTGGCCTTTGAATAATGCTTTGGCGAAACTACTTAAGAAATGCACCATTTCAAATAAAGTGCCTTGCTGAGAACTCAAAGCACTAATACACCTAGGGGCAGATTTACAAGCCCCTTGCGCCACTTTTGCGTCACTTTTCCCATGTTAAAAGTGACGCAAAAGTGGCGCAAGGGGCTTGTAAATCTGCCCCTTAGAGTGTACAGTGTTAGCCTCCTGGCTGTTGTGCGTTAAAATGGCACAATTTGCACTCGTTTACAAAAAAGATCTAAAGAGTTCGACCACACACTGCCTCCCGCCCAAAACCCCTCTGCCCGTAAAGTTACGTTTAATAGTATCCTGTTGCTATATTTCACACCAGAAGAAGTTCGGATTTTCTTTTCATAGTGAGGAGGGCTGCAGTGAAAATATCGCGGTTCTGCTCGGATATCAATCCCACAGGCTAGCGCCTTCTGGGAATTAAAAGAACACATTTACTGATACCTAGGAAGGTGTTTACCCAGTGACGTAATGGATCCGGGGACTGCCCGGGGACATAGACGCATGAGTCAATGGCGATGCACGCAGACCTAGCCTGACCTCAGACGTCCAAGCCCCACCGCCTCCAGCCACTGTTCAAAGTGCAGGCAGGGACTGTCAACACAGCAGAAAGAATCGGCAAACAACTCCCTGCACCCCTAGCCACCAGCTGAGTCACTCATTTAAGGAGAGTATGTTAGTTGTTTGAAACCCGTTTTTAAAATAAATGAACACATAACCCAATGTGGAAAATGCATTTGAATAAGACAATGGAGAACACTTTGAGACTGTATCGATTCCATGTTGTTATTGGTATTTACCTAGTGCACGGCTGCCAGCTGCAAGGGCTTGTAGAGATCTTTTATTATCAATGGATAGTAAATGCCAGAGCTTGTATCTGTGTTTGGAATGTGCACATGTGAAGGGTGGTCTGCTTGGAAAGAGTGTGGTGTTGTGTGTGAGGCCCAAAGAAGACTCTGAGACTATGCATGTTTGTGCCACAGAAATATGCATTGGTTAATACCGTAGGTTATTTACGATTACTAGTTGTAATGGTGGGTTTGTCCTGTAAGGGCCAGGACTGAGGTCAGACCTTTGCTCCAACCATGTCACTGCAAAGTTAGTGCTGCGTCTGTTCATGCTGATGTCCCAGAAAGGTCTATTATGATGCATAGATGTCGCCCTTTCATTCATATACACATACTTTGGTGAGATGTTTGAGGTTAAGTAATGGATTTCGAGAGTCCCAAATGAATAACCAAGTTCGGAGCGACAGAGTTAAGTCAGAGCGAAAGTTTCTTGTCGAGATAATCCAGGGGACATTTGGGCAAGTGACAGAGTTACCTTATCCTGGCACCCCTGACAGGCTGAGCATTCCTAGTTTGGTAAGACTTAGTAAGAGCGTCAGGATACCAGAGATGTGATCTCCACCCACATCACTTCCAGTAAACATTCCAGGTGCGTTGAATATTTCATCTGCTATGCAGATCGACCCTGCGGCATCCCGACCGCCTCATTCTGACACTACCGCCGGGCTAGCTGATTAAAGTAACTAAGTCGGATATCACAAAAGCCAACTTCAGAGAACTTAGGAGCCATGCACAAACATTCCATGGGCTTCAGCCCTTGAATCAATTGGGTTCTTCCCTTGATTGCAATCTTTGCATGTGGAACAGCCGCACTGTGGACAGCTTCCTGCCCATACCGCAGATGAGGCGTGCTGTCCTGCACAGCAGCCTGACAACAGCCAGCAGTCATTCAAACATTAACTTGGGTGATGTTTGCAAACCGTTGGTTTGTTCTTGCTACAGCTATCAGTAGATCAGCAGTGGCACACACAGTGCCTTCTAAATGCCAGGTTAGCAGTCGTGATAACCTCATTTGATTTAGGTGATTTTGTGGACTCAAATGAAATGCTGGCAGAAGTTGCCGGATGTCCACAATATTAGGCTTCTGATAAGTGCAGTAATATCTACTAGGGTAAGAAGCCACAAGTGTCAGGCAAGTAGAAGTGCTTAAATTGTGCAGGAGGTTGCCAGTGGTCAGCATTGTCACTTATTTTGGAGACCATCATCAGAGTTTGACCCGCAACAATAGAGAGAAAGAGAGAAATAGAGAAGGAGGAGGAAGCGAAAGAAAGAAAAAGAGAGTTAAAGCGAGAAAGCATTCAGGGAAAAAAAAGATACTGCAAGAGTAAGATAAAGAAACAGGAAGTTTAGGGTGATGGGAGAAGGAGGCCTGAGGTGGAATCAAGATTAGGTAGCCTGGATGTTCGGCGGCCCTTAGCAGAGCTGCCCACTGGTTACTGAAAAAACCTTTAGGCCCCTGTGCTTATATATATATATATATATATATATATATATTTTCAAATTCAAGCAATACGTGTTACTATTATTACAAGTTAATGGGTGGTTGCACTCGAAGTGCTGCAAGATTTGATGCTTTTAAAAAAGCGATTCTTTTTTCTCAGGTAGCTAATGTTAGTACTAAAGTCTGGCATTCCATAACATATCGGACTGCCTTAACCTATTTCAAAAATGAAAAGTGCAATTATACATTTCATTTTATTTAATTATGAAGCTGACAAAACGAACACAAGTGAGATGATAATTCTTTTTTTTTTTTTTTTACTTTTTTTTTATTAAACAAGCTCAAAAGACAGTACAATGATATTCATCATGGCATGCACGGTTGAAATTCCAATTGCTTCATTAAGGAGCATATGGGAACGGAGGGAGTGGACAACAGTATGCAAACAATAAAAGTGTATACCTAGGGGACCGCCCCTCAAACGTCGACTCAGGCTCCTGTGGTTGGTTCGTGACTCTCCAATGACCCCCTGTAGACATGCCATGGTGCCCAGACTATCTTCCATTTCTTGGTAGCCCCTCTACTTTTATACACTGTTTCTTCCGCCCTCTGGCACCAATCCAGGTCCCTTTCCCATTCTAACACCGAAGGAGGGAGTGGCGCTCCCCATCTCTTGGCGATGTTGCGCTTCGCGATTCCCGCTGCCAATGTAAGCCACATGGTTGCGTATTTGGACCATACCACCTCCCCCTTAATTCTAAGCAGGAGCCACTTTGCATCTAACCGAACCTCAGCTCCCACTACTCTGGCCATTATTGCCGTGACCTTGCGCCAAAACTGCACAACCCTAGGACAGTCCCACAGAATATGAAGAAAGGTGCCCTCGTCCTGGCAGCCTCTGTTGCAGTGCGGTGACGGCGCCCTTCCAATCTTATGGAGAAGCGTCGAGGGGTAATAGGAGTGATGCAGTATCCTGAGCTGGACCAATCGGAAACGTTCTCGTATCGCTATTTCCCTTTGGCCCTGGAGTGCCTCTTGCCATTCCTCCTCATCTATGTTGCCCAGATCATCGATCCAGGCAGCCCTTAAGGCTGTCAGCGGGTCAGGCAGGTTATTCATAAGCTTCCGATATATTGTTGAGGTTGGTTTTTCCTGGATAGGATCAATGAGTAGTCTATCCTCAAGGGGAGAATGCTCCGGAAGAGAGGTACCGCTATGCAGATGCACTAGTAGGGCATATGTGAGCCTCAGATAGTTAAATCTCTGCGTTTCAGCTAGCTCAAATTCCCGCTGTAGCTCCTCAAACGGAAGTGGGGCCCCCTCCCTCCACACATCTCCCAGTCGTTCTATCCCTATATTTTTCCAGCCTGACAACCCTTGTAAGGAGCCCATCTCCCTCAATCCGGCACTTGACCAAAGCAGCGTTCTGCTGGTCAATTTATGCTGCCATCCCAATGCCCGATTAGCCTCCCTCCAACAAGCGACCACTATCGCTGCATGCGGAGGCCATTTAAGGTTGTGTTTTCGCGCGTACTGCAGTGGCTCGCAGTTGCCCGCTGGCATGGCGTCCCAATCTGCCCTATATGCTGGCTCATCTCTGTCTGCATATACCCAGTCATTCACCACTAACAATTGTGATGCAAAATAGTAAAGCCGAATGTCAGGTATCGCCAGGCCACCATCGTATACTCCCCTTTGCAACTTATGCAATGCTATTCTGGATGTGCCTGCCTGCCATAGTAGTACTCGTGTCTCCTGAGCAATCTTTCTAAAAACCGTCGGTGTGATGGGACAGGGGGTGTTTTGCAGAATGTATAACAGGCGCGGTAGGGCAATCATTTTAAAAAGGGCTGCTCTGCCCGCGAGGGACAGCGGCAGAGTTTGCCAATTTTTAACATCCATATGGAGTCTCTCCAGCTGAGGGGCGAGATTCTTCTCCAGGAACTGCTGTTGGTTCCGAACAATCTGAATGCCCAGATATTTAAAGCCCTCTGTAACTATGAGTGCCGTGCAATGCATCTGCAATCTCGGAGGGAGGCCCGCCAGCGGAAACACCACCGACTTGGCCCAATTGATGGTATGCCCCGAGTAACTCCCGTAGAGGTCAAAGGGATGGAGTACTCTGGCAATTGAATAATATGGTCTCGCAAGATATAAAAGAATATCGTCCGCATATAAGGATATGTGGTCTTCCCAGCCCCCTTTTGCCTCAATGCCCCATATCATAGGGTCCCTCCTTTTCCAATGTGCCAATGGTTCTAAGGCCAAGGCAAATGATAGGGAAGACAGGGGACAACCCTGCCTCGTGCCTCTCCGCAGGTGAAATTGTCGCGACACTACTCCATTAACTCGCACCTGGGCCAACGGATCCTGATAGAGCAGTCTCACCCATTTGCAAAAATTAGGGCCAAATCCCAACTTAGCCAATACTACAAATAGATACAGCCATTCAATACTATCAAAGGCCATGGATGCGTCGAGTGCCATCAGTGCTGTTTGCTGACCTGCAGGGTCACGTGTCGTATGTAGGACTCCATATAGCCTGTGCAAATTATGATGTGTGCTTCTATTGGGCATAAAGCCCGACTGGTCTCTATGAACTAAACTAGTGATGAAAGGTATCAATCTATTCGCCAAGGTCTTGGCCTGGACCTTCACCTCTACATTAAGGAGGGAGATTGGCCTGTACGAGCTGCATGATTCTGGGGGCCTTCCCGACTTATGAATCACCACGATGGTGGCCACTCTCTGATCGACTGGCAACTGGCCCTCATCCTGCGCCTCTTGCAGCATATTGCGCAGTGGTGGCACTATTTTGGAGGCGAGTCCCTTGTATAACTCAACCGGGAGCCCATTAGGACCCACCACCTTGCCTACCTTTAAGGACCCCAGTGCCGTTGACAGTTCTTCCTCTGTGATCTCTGCTTCCAATGCCTCGCAGGCCTCAGCCGAAACCACCGGCAGTGAGAAGTCCCTTAGGAATTCTGTACAGTCACTCTCAGATCTTGTACTTACTGGCGAATAGACACCCTCGTAGTATGAAGCAAATGTTTCTGCAATTTCTACACTAGAGTCTCGGCGAATGCCATTTTTATCTTGAATACATGCAACCCACGACCTCTCTTTGTCTCTCTTTTCCAGCCAGGCCAGTAATTTGGCTGCTTTGTCCCCCACGTCATACAATCGATGTTGCACCGCCAGTGCGTATGCCCGTGCCGCACCCTCAGCCGCTGCTCTGAGGTCGTGCTGACGCAGAGCCAAAGCATGACGCAAGTCTGCGTCCCCTCGTGTTGTGGCAGCCTCCTCCAACTGGCGTATTTCACTTTCCAGGGACTTCATGTGTCTCGCCTCCTCCTTCTTTTGGCCCCCTATAAGAGCTTGGGCCTGACCTCTCACCACCGTTTTGTAGGCCTCCCAGAGTATTTGGTGCGAATCTACTGTTCCTGCATTTTCCTGAAAATATAACTCCGTGCTCTCTCTGAGTCTATCCCTCAATACTGGATCTCGCAATCGCCACAGATCTATATTTGGGAACGCCCCTTTATTAATGCGCGGTCCCTGCAGTGTGACTCCCACCGGGGAGTGGTCGGAGACGCCCCTGGCTAAGTGCGTGGATGCCAGAAAGTCTCCTACCCTATCGCCCTGCGTGAATAAATAATCTATCCTAGAAAACGAACCATGTCGCGCTGAATGGTATGTATATTGTTGCTTTTGGGGGTTCTGTTCTCGCCAGATATCCACTAACCCCAGGGCAGTCAGGAAGCCGAAGAGGAGCCTCTCACCCCCCTGTCCCTGCGAAGTACTCGAGTGGTCCAACTCTGGATCTACCACTACATTTGCATCACCTCCCAGCAGAAGAGTACCCACCGGGAGATCTATAAGGATTTTACTAATCGTTGGGAAGACAATCTTTTGGAGCCGCGGGGGTGCATAGAAGGAGCAGAAATGTACGTTCCTCCCCTCCCATTTCCCCGCTACTGCCACACAGCCGCCTGCCTCGGCATGCCAGATCTTTACTACAATAAACGAGCAGGCCATCCGTAGCAGAATTCCCACTCCTCTGGCGTCAGATGTGTACCCTGAATGTGCGACTAGTCTATACCCAAAGCAATCTAGGGCCTTATATTTGTTACCTTTAAGGTGCGTCTCCTGCATCAATATCACATCTGGAGCGTGCCTCTTAATGTGCTGCAGGACAAGAGTGTGCTTAATTTTATTTCCCAGACCATTTACGTTCCAGGTACAGGCCCGGAGTTGCGCTGGGCTCTCTACTGTCCTAGTCATTGCGCCCCTCCACCCCGCTCCCCATTCCTGTTTCCCGTGCGTGCCGTATGCATCTCGTTTAGTCCTGAGCGATTAACATCAAAACAGATAACAAAAATTAAGCAATATCCCAACCCCCCCCTCCCTGCAACCCTGCTCAGTGAGTCAAAAACCTCCCACCTCCCCAACATGCAGAGCGCACTACGATGGTGGTCCACAGGTGTGGGGTTGTGGCGTGCTTCAGGAGTATCACTCTCTGGTCGATTAGTGTAACTTAATAGTCAATTTGGTAGCATCTCCTGATTAGGAGACGTCCCCCTTAGCACAGCATGAAGCCCGCGAAAGCGGGATCTGTAAATCTTGATTGATGATGTAGTGAACAAAATGAAATAAAGTTGCAGCTTGTAAAGATGTTTATTCTTATTTCGATATTATGACTTCATATCGAAGGTAGCTCATCAAAAAGATGCATTAGGCCATCATACAATTCAAACGTGTCTCCCGATGCATTTCGGTCAATGACAGCCCTTCGTCAGGGGAAAGTATCTATAATGTAAAATAAGCAGAGATATATTGAGGACGCCAAACACAAAAGATAATTAACCGTCACCTTAAACCCAGGTGCTCAACGTGTTGAACGTGAAGACTACCAAGAACATAAAAGACCCGAGTGCTTGAGCGGGAAGAATCGAAAAAGTGACTGTGAGAATCGACTATATTAAATAAAACAATGTGAGTTGTAAGCGGCATGCTGACGGGTTGTAAGATGAACATGCGGTGGTGTGGTTTTGAAAAAACTGAAAGGTCAGACCGGGAGCCGGTAATGGCTGCATGCCAAGAAATTGAACCTGCGAGGTGCCGCAGGCAAAAGTGAGATGTTAGCAGATGCTTTTTCAAGTGTGAATATTAGATGAGATGTACAAAGGGTCGCTGCCATGCTGCAGGATATACAGTGAACAGAACACACGGGTTGTCAAAAACACCAAAAGTTTAAAGCCACCAATTTAGTAAAGTGCGCGTACACCTAAAGATCGACAAGCCTGTCAGAGCATTAAAAGTATGGTTAAAGCATAAGATCCTCGAGAATACTCTCGTGTGCAATGGGCGAAGTCCGAAAACATTGGTAGTGTCTAAGTAAAAAAGGCGAGGCATATAAGTTTGAAAAATAGCGACGTGCACAGGGTAGACTTACAGGGATGGCGTTAGGTTCGGGCGCGTCTTCAGTGAAGTGTGTTACAAACGCGCAGCGTGCTGGTTGTTTAAACGTGTGCGATGAGAAAGTAAGGAAGGACCAAAAGTCAACAATGATTGGAGTCGGAAAAGGGTGCCATCTTGTAGCTAGTACGAAAACCTCAAACATAAATAGAGAAAAGGTTCAAAAACTGCGGGTGCAACACAGAAAGGTACACCAATGTGTGTAGGTTCAAAGATAAAGAAATGTGAATGCAGGAAGAAGTGAAAGATACGCGTGCAAAAATTGGACAAGTATAGTAGAAAAAAGGTTTCTGTATGTTAGAGAAAATGGAAATGGCTTACATGTCCATTAGAGTGAGAAGGCTGAAAAATGCACAATGCCGTGAAGAGTGAACCAGAAAAAGTGAAAAAATAAAACGTGAATAGATAAAGTTCTACAAGCAAGAGAGATCATGGAATGCATGCGGAACATATGCGCGGTTATCACAAAGAGTGAGAGCATAAATCAAGGGTCAATGAATGCAAACTTCAAGGTATCTCAAAGAATGAGTCTATAAAGAATTAAAGATAACAAAGGAATTCCATACGGTCATTCAAACCATGCAGTTTCAAGGAGTTCAGAAATTTAATCCAATGATTTTCTCTATGTAGAAGGTAGTTGTTATTGTCTCTTCCTTCTTGTTTGTCCACGACTTCTAGGATGAGAAATTTCAATTGGCTGATGTTATGGTGATTGTCAATGAAGTGTCCTGCAATAACTGATTTCAAATTTTTTGTCCGGATACTGCATCAGGAGACACATTTGAATTGTATGATGGCCTAATGCATCTTTTTGATGAGCTACCTTCGATATGAAGTCATAATATCGAAATAAGAATAAACATCTTTACAAGCTGCAACTTTATTTCATTTTGTTCACTACATCATCAATCAAGATTTACAGATCCCGCTTTTGCGGGCTTCATGCTGTGCTCAGGGGGACGTCACCTAATCAGGAGACGCTACCAAATTGACTAATGATAACAAGTAACATGGGGTACGCGCCCGCCTCTCGCCACATGATGTCTCATGTATCAAGCGGATAAACAGTGCCCCCAATTTCTCAAAGAGTGCCTCTTCGCATAAGTGTCTCTAGTCCAGTATTGGCCAACGTTTCCCAGCGCCAAAGTATCTGTGGCCGCTCTCTCAAGCATCAGGTCGACAGCAATTGCTATAGAGTTCCTCCCCCCTCCTCCCATAAACAGAGTGTCAGTCCTGACAGTTAAGGCATCTCCCAAGTGTTCACTTATCTGGTCGCCGCTGCTGCGTCGTGTTCTCAAAGTCCTGATCCACCACTCTCCTGTCTCCGTCTCGCTCCTTAGAGATATGTTGCTGGGCTCTGTCACCTTTCCGACCAACCGTTCTACAGCCCTCGAGGCAGTCGCTCGCCTCCTCCGGCGAGTTGAAGAAGGAGATTATTCAACTTAGCTGGAAATAGCATCATATACTTGATATTTTGATCTCGCAGGCCCCTCTTCACCGCGTCAAAGGTTCGCCACTGTCTCTGCACCTGGAGCATGAAGTCAGGGAAGAATCGGATGGTGGCTTCCTCATGTTGTAGATCTCTATTTTGGCGCGCAGTTTGTAGAATTGCGTCTCTGTCCCTGTGATTGAGCAGGCAAGCTATTATCGTACGGGGGGGCCCCGGTCGAGGCCTTGGGCCCAGAGCCCGATGTGATCTCTCCATGGAGAAAAATTTGGAGAGTCGTTTCTGCTTCAGTTTGTTCAGGATCAGGTCCTCCAAGAACAGATCCACCGACGATCCCTCCATGCCCTCCGGCACTCCGACCACGCGGATGTTATTAGCGCCGGACCCTGCCCTCCTGGTCATCCAGTCGGGCCAGTATGTCCGTCTGATTTTTGGTTAATTTCACTACTTGCTCTTCTAGCCGCTTAGTCTTGGATTGTAGTCCGTCTATGCTAGACTCCGCTGAAGTCATTTTATCCGTCAATTTCCTAAAGTCTGCCCTGAGCAGGTTGACCTCTTCAGTAACCGAGTCCAACTTCGGTTCCAAGGTTCCTCGCAGCTCCGTTATCGCTCGCAGTATGTCTTTCAGTGATGGGTCTGGGGCTAGTTCTTCCCCTATCTGTCCCGGCGTTCCCCCCGCCGCGCTCTCTTCACGGCCCATGCTGACTGTGTATTTGTCAATTTGATTAGATTGGCCCGCTCCTGCTCCTTTCGTGCGCCCCATCCGGTCGCTCTTTAATGTTACCAGTGAGCCGGCTTCTCCTTCGGCCGTTATATTTCGGACTCCGTAGCCCCTTTACAGCGTATTCGGCTCGTGTAAGGCACCTCAAGACCGCTCTGCCCTCGCGCCCCCCCCGGGCAGGCCCAGTCGTTTTCCATCTAGGCCCTGCTCGTTTCGCAGTTGCCGTGCCCCCGACAACGTATGGCGCAGGCTCCAACTCTCTTCACGTACCCTCTGCGCTCTTTTAGGGGTCTTTTCGCCCACAGTAGGGCCCAGAGGATGTAGTCACACGGCCTTGTCTTGGGCTTCAGTCAGGCAGCCGGCCCTTCTATTTCACCCCTTGCTCCTCCGGGTGTCAAGATCCCGTCGGCACCACTCCCTGAGAGTTTGGGGCAATCTACTTTACTTCCCAGCACTGACTTCTGGGCGCCGGCGACCGAATGTCTTGGAGGGCGCAGCAGTATAGCTTCTATAGCATGAGTGTCCACTGGCGCAACCACACCTTGAAATCAAATAGGAAATGTTCCTATGAGGATTTTACAGCTGGGGACTAATTGAGGAGGAAACCGCAATTCACAGTATTTGCTGTGATTCACTCTATGTCCCTGGGTCGAGATAGCTCTTCTCGCGGGCGCGTAACTGTTTCTCCCGAACCCGCGGATTCCGATAGCCTGTCAGTCTTATATGGTGTGGGGGAGAGATGCACCCAGATCGGCACTCTGGCGGCAGTCACGCCCACCTATCTCCTACCTCCAGCCACGACGGGCCTCCAGCCGTGTCTTCCTCGCAGGAGGCCGCGTCTCTCTGCTCCCGGATGCTGTGTGCCTCTCCGTCTGCAACAACAGTCCCCGACACCGCCGCCAACAATTAGGCTGACGCACACTCTCACGCCCGCGAGGCCGGATTTCCCTTACTTCAGACTCGGCGGTGCGGCGCCATCTTGCCCGCAGCGGGCCCCGCGGCCGTCACCTGCAGCGTCGATTCCACTCACTCCAGGCGATCCGTGGCTCGCTTAAAAGATCCCCCGAGTCCCCGGACCACCATTCCTTCAGGGGAGCACTCAAGTTTGACGGATTGTGCCGAATTTAACGGGGCTTATATGAGGTGGCCAGCGCCGCTCTCTCAAGCTGCGGCCAACTTAGCCAGCTGCTGGCCACGCCCCCGAGATGATAATTCTGAATGAATTTACTTATAAAGGTCAACATATGGAATACATATATTATACGACAAAATTATACAAAACGCATCTGAAAAAGCTACAAGCCAAGCACGTGCATGAGGCAGCAACAATCGTAGGGGCTCTACTTGCAGGTCGGGTGCTGAATATTTAAATGTGTACACCAGAAACCTAAGTAGTCTTGATACAGCGAGAGACGATTTGTGGCCTTGTATAGCTTTGTTCGGCAGGTAAAGGAAGAAAAATGTATTTAGGCTTTTTCTGGACCAAGGAGGCTTGGCTGTTCTTAACAAATGAGATCTGAAATGTATTTTATTATCATTGTGCATTCATCATTTGTATTGTTCCCTGCATCTGAAGTAAGTTCAACAGAGGTCTAATTAAAGCACCATAATTGTCGTAGTGGGACAAGAGCACTATTGTAAAATAAATGAACAAACGCACTGTGTAAGAACGAGTTCCATTGCCAGACTCACAAGAAGTGGCATTTGTAACCTGTGATTGGGTATTTTGCACCTAAAATGGTTATAGGGAATAGCTGGCTGAATCCAGATGGGGGGAATAGGTGAGTAGGTGGACACTGCTGTAGAGTAATGAGCACTGTTTCTAAAGAAGGCGTTTAAGTTGACTCTTTATGAGGTTGAAAAGGATTTGAGGACCCTGGGCATTTGGAAGGGTTTTTGAAATCTTGCAGTACAGTTCTGGATTTTCTGTAGTTTTATGGAGGTAATCGACTGGAGTCAGGTGCTGTCTAATCGAATCTTGAATACAGATTTCATGTCCCCTTTGTTATGGGAGTAGATGAAGGGGTAAAGTTAGCAGTGGGTTGCACTGATGGCTGTAGTGTACTAATGTGGAATTCTCTATAATCAGAGCATAAAGCTTTCTGCCAGGTTGAATTCTGAAAAATGCTGGTTTGAATTGCAGGGTTATATAATAATGGATAAGGCGTGGGGAAAAAGATTAGTTTAATTTTTATAAGTATTAGATTTCCATTCACCATGTTAAATGGAGAAAATTGTCTAAAAGACAGGAATAAAATTAGAAGCTGTAAGTATTTCATCTGTCTTGTTGGGCACCCTGAAACATTTTGCTTTTTCTGTACCCTGATATACATATCTCAACCCTCATGTACTTTTGCAAATGGAAACTGCCTTTCCTCCTTATGCAAGCAACATTGATAAAAAAAATGTGCGTGATCTGACAGCACACTGGTCTAATGGTGTATAAATGGGATATTGAAAATGTCAGTCTGAGTAACTTTCAATAAATTGTACACTTTTAGTTATTTTGATAAGAGATTACTTTTAAACTACGTTTCTGCCAGAGTTCAGAAAAGTCAAATTTCTATGCTTGTATTGAATAGAGGTATGCATATGCTACTAAATGTACTTAGTAAGGGTCTGGGGAAGTTCACAAAGGCCCATTTGTTCCAGTTGTGAACACCTTTTAGTTTGCTGGACCTCGGAAACCTCTACTGGCTCCAAGCCGAATATCAGCCCTCCTCTCCCTGCTTTCACTCACCTTTTGAGGTTCCCTTGGAAAGCAAGGCTATGGATACACAAAATACAGGTGAGCATTTCACAACAAGCAGGGTCTTCTGCCAATTTAGATTTATTTTCATGTGGGAAGTTAGTGGCCTGTAACCAAGTGTTAGAGGATTCACTTTGTTGTATAAGACTGCTCAGAAACAGCTTGCCACTAATGCACTTTATATGAGACAACTGCACAAAAAGAAAGACAGCTTTTCCTTCTCAAGAGTCTTGACAGAGCCCTTTAAGCTCTTCGAGATTTTTGTTCACGAAGACGATCCGACCTTGACAATCTGACCTATATCCATCCCACCTACTGGCATTTTTTCAACTCCCTAAACTCTCCAAAGTCAGCTTATGAAAGGTGTATATATCCCAGTCGATGGAGTCCTGCTCACGCGAAGCCTACTAAACCTACCCACTTCAGAGAAAAAAAATCTGTAAAATTCATAAAGATGAAGTGAGAGAATTTGATTGGTGTTCCTCTCACTTTCAGCATAAGACTTCAAGGGACGCATTCTACCACATGGAACTTTTTCTACTGTGGTTTTCATCTTCACTGCCATAAGCCAGAAAAGGAAGGGAGAACAATTTTAAAAGGCGCACCTTTTTTGCTTTTTTTTATAGAAAGAATGATATAGGTTTAAAGAGAGCTTCCTTCATCGGAATGAATCTGTTTAGAGGAAGAAAGTTACAGTCTACAATTCTGCCTTGAGAAATGTGTATATGGTGACATTCTTAGGTGCCTCGCAGAATACAAGATTTATGAGACAAATAGTTGCAACATGAAACTTCCACCAAGGAAGCTATAATAGAAAAGCCATGTATGGAACAATTTATGAAGGCCTAGCCCATTAACACGCAACGATAGATAGGACAGACACCAGGAGGTAGAACTGCATGTGCTTGGCTCTGAGTTCAATAATTAAAACCTGGACCCAACAGGAAACCGAGTGATCTGGAGGACTTTGCAAAACTGTCCATAGGTCCTAGCGAAGTTTAAATCGGAATTAAGTAGATCTGAATGACTCAGAAAACGAAAACTTTGAACCCCTTTACCACATCCATACCTCAAGGCAGACCATGTTTCGAGGGCGGGAAGTGATTATTTCTGAACAGAAATAGATATAGGAGGTTTGGGGGGAGTAATATGTACAAGAGAACAAAAACTCCTCTAAATAAAACATCAGTGCCAAGGGAAGGAAAGTGCAAGCTCTTGTATATACTAGGTGCAAACAAAGAGTAATAAATTGACACTTCGTTGAGGCCAATCTGGTTATTAAAGACCCTGGGGGTGTTTGGATAACCTGCATTCACTGGGACAGAAGAAACTATCCTACAGCTATTCTTTCTGTGCAGACAAGAGAGCACATACTAACAGCCAAAGTGGGCATAATGCCCAAATTACTGGAACAATTTCTTTTGGGTACTGATAATACGCAATTCTGTCAAAGTTTGGAGTCCACTATGAAGAAAGTCAGATATCTGGTAGGCAAGAAGACAGTTTTTCTAATCTAGAAATAATGTGTAGTCCTCCCCGAAATAGAAAGACTACAAAGGAAAGGAGAGAAGCTGGGAAAGAAAGATGTCCTGCCCTTGCATATGTTACAACTCCATCTGATAAAGTCTGTGACAAAGATACAAGATGGGAAGGACAAAGGAATTTTAGAGCAGTTTTACTTGAGGATCCTAAAGTGGTAGAAGCCATACATACTGCTAGAGAACTCACTGCAAAAGAAAAGGTAGCATCATATTTTTGTTTTTTTAAAACTGTATTATATAGAGTGACACCAGGCAATAGACAAAGACAACTGATACTACCTAAACCGCTTGAGTCTCAAATTATATATGTGGCCCATAACCATTTAGGGGTGTTCAGTTTGGAAGAGACAAAACTGAGAAACAAATGATTTTATTGGCCCAGAATCTTTACTCATATCCAACAATATTGCAAACAATGTTGTGTCTGTCAATATAATAGCCCAGGTAGAGTGCCAAAGACCACTCTTCAGTTCTTCCCCATCACTGGGATCTCATTGCAGCAAGCAGAATTGGATTTAGAAGGTCCTTTACCAACCGCGTCTTGAGAACATAAAGATATACTTGTCATAGTAGACAATGGTGCAAGATATCCGGAGGCCATACTTCTTTTAGATATAACTTATTATAGTATCTAACATTGGGCAAGAGGTACAAAGAGTTGGAATCGCGATTTCCAAATAGCGATTCTATCCGAATCGGGAAATCACTATGTGTATGATACTTTTTGCTTTATACTTGCGATTCCTAGTGGGTCGCAAATCGACTTACCTCATAAATATTAATGAGGTAGGTCGCAGTTTGCGACCCATTAGGAATGCCTGCCATCACAGAGATGGTGGCCTGCTGAGGTCTGGAGACCACTATGTCTGTGATTGCCTTTGAATAAAGGTTTTGTTTTTGTTGAAATGCAACCCGCTTTCCTTAAAGGAAAACAGAATGCGTTTTAACAATAAAAACAGAAACATTTTGTTTTAACTTTTTAAGAGCAGACAGTGGCCCGTGGGACCACTGCCTGCTCTTAAAAAATGTTTTTCCAACATTCACCGAGGGGAAGGGGTTCCATGGGGACCCCTTCCAATTTGCAAATGCATTTTCAGCAACTTTGAGTGGGTGGTAAAATATCAAGGTTTTGCGACCTCATTTCCGTCGCAAAACCTTGATACATAACACTGGAAATTGCTTTTCGGAAGGGATGTTCTAAACACGCCCCTTCCAAATAGCAATTTCTACACCCAAACTGCAATTCTGTACAAACGCAGTTTGGGTATTTGTACATCAGGAAAAGCATTTGTGTCGTCGTAAAAGGCTCAAACTCAAAATAAAAGCCCCAATCTACACACTTAAAACATAATACACCCCAAAACAGATAATAGGTACAAATAACACCCTGGTGCTTGCGCTACTGCATCCTGAATAATGCCTCACTTCTCCCATTCTCCTGGGTGCCCCACCTTTGACAATTCTAGGATGGTCTCCCGCTTGGGTCTAGAAGAGTATCTCTTGGGCATGCATCAAGGTTCTGGTGCAGATTACCCTTTAGTTCAGTGAGTCGCAGTCAGTTAATCAAAAAGACCCCTTTCACCACAGTTTGGAAATCACAGTCTGTTCCCAGAGCCAGTGAAGACATACAGCACACATCTCCTTTTGCTCCCACTTCTGGGAGAAGACACGCTTATTGGTGTCAGCATAATCCCCTTTGGGCATGATTCTTGATTGAGGTGCCATAATCCATCTCAGTCACAGTTCTTGTTTGCAGAGGCAATGACCATTGTCCACAATTCTTACTCGGAACCCCTAATGTGGAGAGACTGAGCTCATGGTCCCCCAGGCACGCAGATCAGTTTCCACAGTCTTCGTTCTTCTGGCGTACCGACACACCGCCGATATCTAGCTGCTTCTAGTGCTCCCTGGAGAGTCACAAATGGGGAGGTGGGCAGGCTCATTCCCTCTTTCGCCAGGCAGGTTCACTTCTAGGCACTTCAGATAAAAGGAACAGCTTTTTCCAAGAAGGCAAGACTTCAGGTGATGTCTCCTCTCCTCTGGGAAGCTGGCTGTCAGACACATACCAGCTCTGGTTGCACAGTAGTCATCTGAGTACTCTGTGGAGCACTCCCTTCCTTGGTCTAAGAGAACGTGGAACTAGAACAGGTGGGTTAGTGGCTCCCACTTTTATACAGTCAAAGCTGGCGGGGTTTGTGGAGTCTCTATCTGTGCTTTGAGACCCGGTTTGGGGTTGTTTTTCTTTCAAATGTCCTCTCTGGCTGTTTTTCGGACATAGCCTTTGTGTGTTGTGATGCTACTCACAGCAAGATAGTCTCCAGCCTAATGTACCCATAACAGATGCAGAAAGAGGTGTTAGCTTTCTGCAACTGGCTATCAACAGCCTCACTGAACATCAATCCAGGAAGAAACAAAATGCTGGCCTCATTTAAAGGGGCTCTTTCAACCCTTAACATCAGAGAGAGCTGTCCCACCCTTCACCCCCCAAATGTCAGTGATACAAGAAGACTAATCAGCAACCCCTCTCAGCAGGAATGTCAGCAATACACTTCCACTCTCTGAGAAAACAACTTTACCACCATGTTGTGCACAGGAATGGGAAAGGGGCTCCCAAAATAGAAACCACAGGCCTCCATTACTTTGGCTCACTCATACATACAATTCATTTACCACGCAGGTTACATACACCAACATGCACAACATACACTTGGGATGTTAGGGCTAGGATATGCATTACCATACAGAATTAAAACTTTACACAAGTTGGTCAGTAGGCCTCCACTCGAGTGACACAGATAAAAAGGTCTGGTCCCAACTATGAATTCTCAAAATATGGTACACTTCCACCAAGTACTCTACCACCACTGCTCAACATGCTGAACCCATAACAGACTAAAGTATACAAAACTCATAACAGAGAAAGGAGCCCACTGTAAGAATAATAAGGGCACACCTCATGCACCCTCCAGGTTACAGGATAGGTACAGGGCCTCACTTGTGTCAAGGAACAGATGTAGGTCTCTGCATACTCACTGGATTAGTGTGAAGCTAGGACCAAAATCAAAAATCAGTATACCACATACTTGAAGTCAGGCACTCAGGGCAGCGGAAGATGACTGTACACCATGCAGCAGACATTCCTATCTCAACAATTCTTATTTCCATCATGAACAATTGATCCCAGGGACAAACCTACAAGAGAAATAAAAAAAGAAAAACAAAGACGGGCTGGACGGAACACAGTTTAATATTGGTATCAAAACTTAACTCTACTCTTTAAGAATATTCCCAACAAGATAAAAGACTTCATCCCTTCAGCCCTATCACAATCACGTTTTGAAAAAGTCTCACTGAAACTTCCCATAGAGGCAATAAACGTGCATTGGTTTCCATAGGAGCCCATGATCACAGTGCCTTCCATTGTCAATCATAAGAAGATTAATCCAATTGTGTGGTAGCTAATACATGTTATTTTTGTGAACTTCTCTTAGACGTTTAAGCCATTATTCTTTCGGCTGTAGAGCTGTTTGAATGGCCCTACCCTTGTGTTAACTGCACCCCAACACTTTCCAGAGAAAATCTTGACTTTGGCCAGACTACCCAACAGATAAAGATACTTCTAATGATTCTTTAGTTTGATTCTGGAGGGTACATTTCATCAGGCTATTGTTGCAACTTGACTATAGAACATACAATAAACACTGAATCCACACACAAACACACCCCACCTGCCAGCAGGATTTCTAACAAGCCCCAACAATGTAAGAGTTTTTAGAGCTATCAATGTTTACATAAGGTTGAAGAGAATCAACGATTCAAGCTGATATGATGATAATTACTGATGTCTGAGTTTTGTTGAAGAGGCATATGACCCATGGACAAAGAGCTTACAAAGTGGTGAACACCTCTATATCACTTTTTTTTTTTTTTTACCATTTTTATTGTTTTCATAATGACATACAATATTGAGACAACTAGCGATGGAAAGCACTGGAATATTCAGAGCAGTTTGGCATAATACAATATTGTGGTAAGGAGTAGATGGTTCGACATATAGCAATAATAACAGTTACAATCAAACTGCAGTCCACAACGCTGAATGAAGAAAAAAAAACAGCCCACATCATTGTACCTCACCTCCCTCCTCCCACAGGGAAAGGAACAGCGCAGGGGACGAAAACCCAAGGCTCCAGTCATCCACCCATAGAAGAGGGCCATTTTCTAAGAGACCAACAACGTGTAGTGTTCTGAGGTGAATGCAAATTGCCCCCTTAAGCCTCTAAGGCGTCTCCGAACGTGTCCCCCGACCTCGTCTCTCCTCAGTGCTCTTGCCTCAGCCCTACCACGCTTGAGGGTCACCGCACACCAGTGTTGGAGAGTCGGCAGGACGCATGCCTCCCAAGTCATTGCTATGGACCTACAGGTGATGAGTGGGCCTAACTCCAGGAATCGATTTGTTGCATGCTGGGTTTTTTACGCTTAAATGATCCCAGCATCACCCCTTCTAAGGTGAGAAACCCCTCTCGGCCGTCACTTCTGATAAAGCCCCTGCGACCTTCTGCCAGAGGGCTATTGCCGCTGGGCAACTCCAGAACAAATGGGTCATATTAGCATTCAGCGCGTGGCACCTAGGACATACTGACGAGGAGCCAAACATTTTATGTAGACTGTCGGGGGTGAGATAGGCCCTATGAAGTATATTGTGTTGAATGTATTGAAATTTTGCATTTCTCGATACCTTCTGTAGGAGAGTAGGATCTGCTTCTTATAGTTACCCCCACTTTTTGCTGATGTTTCACTGTTTTTCGACCTAGCCAGACTGAGGCCCTGCTAATCAGGACCCCAGTCTATCTGCTTTCTACTCTAAATTGATTGTATGTACTTTAGGTACACTCCAGATTGGATTCTGGGGTACCCTTGTGATTCCCTAGTATATGGTATACTATGTACCCAGGGCATAGGTACCCCAGAGGCCTACCAGGGGCTGCAGCATGTATTGTGCCACCCCTGGGAAGCCTTTTAAAATGACACAACAGGTCTGCTACAGCAGCCTGTGTAAGGTGGTGTATCCACCCCTTACTGAGATATAGGTTCCCTATATCTCTCCATATCACTGCACATGTAAACCTATCAGTCACCCCTATGGCAGGCCTTAACAATCCTGAAGGCAGGGTGCTGGGTTTCATGTGAGAGGGTGCCCATGCATGAGCAGAGCCCCTCTGCAGCTTTCGGAATCTTTATTCCGGGGTTGTTTGTGATGCAGCCAGACCATATACTCTTAAGTGCATTATAACCCCGCGGTAAATGCTAACTTGAGAATGGCTGCATGGACAACTGTCGTGTTTGGTGTCAAACACCTTGGAATCATATCTCCACCCCCGTACTGGGGTGGGAGGTATGATTCCTCCCTTCTAGAGGGAGCAACATAGCACCACCGGTACACCCGGTACCAGCTTAACAGAACCCTGGCATCACAAAATGGATGCTGCAGCCACAGACATGAGTCTGCCCTCCTGCTGCTGGACGAAACTCCGGCAGGGGAGGCCTGGACAATAGGTTTCCTGTCACAGGGAGGTGTGACCACCTCCCAGACAGGCTTTAGTGTATTGGGGCTGGGTGGGTGCACTCTCAGAGTGCTTTGAAGTCTGCACTGGGGGCACATTTGGTGTCCCTGTGCATAGTCCAGCTCAAACCGGTTGCAGGGGCACACAGCCCCTGCTCTGGCACGAAACTGGACAAAGGAAATGGGTGTAGCCACCCCTCTTTCCTGACCCTCCCATAGGTGGGTCCCCAGAGTTTGTCCCACCCCTTCCTTGGGTATAAAGTAGGAAACCCTGACTACAGGACTTTAGATTACACCTGGACTAAACTCTGATACCAGAAACCAAGTACTTCGATGATCTACACTACGCTGGATGACTGAAGAATCTCCCTTGGAGTAAAGGAGTTACTCCCCTGCAAGGCAGGCACCTTTAACGCAACTGACCGGTTGGCATCTCCGAGCTCCGACGGACTCCGAAGAATATTGCCACACAGGAGGTGGGTTTTCCGAGGTCGATCTGTGCCCACAGCAAGTCTGAGGCCCGTATCCCTCGTGGAAAACGTGCAACCCGAACCCCTGGACACCGAGACCATTTGCAGAAGTATCAGCTTTCCGGCGACCCCTGAGGCTGAGCTTTGGGTTACTTGTAGCCCTGACCCGAGCAGTAATTGCACCGAAGATTGCAGGCCTACACTCAACGAGTGTTCCATGGGCCGCCATTTTGTGATTCCTCTTGAGGTCCCTTCGCGATCCCTGGTCCGTTGACCTGTGGGTCCCCAAGAAGGCAACTCTAACTTTTATTGGGCTTCCCTGGTTGCTCCAGACATGCCCTGACACTCCATCGCTTGGGGAGTCCCCAGGACCTTGCTGTTCCGCACAGAAGCATCTTTTCTCTTCCTGCGTAGGTTGCTGTTGCCAAGGCTTGTTGTGGTCAATCCGATCACCGACACCCCAGCACTCGACATCCTTTGTGGGACAGCTCGAAACTGGCTCCTGGTTGTCGTCGACATCCCCGGGACCCCGTGGCTGCAGAGTCAAGCTTCACCTCTTCGCACCTGAAGCACCCAACATCGGTGGGCATTCGATTGCTCCGCTCCTGGTCACTGGCTAGTGACCCAGACTCTGTCCCCTCTGCTTTCAGGTTCTTCACATCTTCTATTCAGGCTTGGATCACACCGGACACTTTTCTCCTTCACGGCAGCAGCACTTTGCAGCAGATCGCCATTGAAAACGACGACGATTCCCGACACCCTTTGACACCTATGCACCCGGCTTCCCTGGGTGAGGTAACTTGAGTACTCCGGTGCTCCCGTGGGTGTTGGCCCTAGAACCCCTTAAGTCTAAAGGGGTTTGCTCAAAGTCCTCTCCTAAGTGTCCTTTATCTGTAAAATTCCAACCGCGACTTTCCGCATTGAATCCTACGGCGCTCGCGGCTGTGTTCTCATACTGCACACGTCCCCCGTGGGTCTCCTGTGTCACTACCTTGGGTGGTTCCTTGGGGTCCCAGCGATTCTACGTGCTCTAGGCACTGTGTCTAGTCAAGTCGTGGTTCTTATACCACTTTCTTAGTATATGGTTTGGTCCTCCCTGGGGCCCAGTGTATATTGTGCTATTTACTGTCGTTTTAATACTGTGATATTGTGTATCTTGAACTCTAATCTCATAAAGAGATTAGTAGTTAGTGTTTAGAAATAAATACATATATTTTATATATATACCTTGTGTGGTTCTCCTTTCATTTAGTTATTCAAGAGGTTATAATCTGGTAAACCAAGCTGCTTTACACTCCTTCAAGACTTAGCCTGAAGGCTGCTCTCCATAGCTACCACTAGGATAGCTTTCAATAAAGGTTGTCTTTAAACCTATCATCAATAAGGGTTGTTTGGACTGGTGCAAGGTGCCCACTATAACTAGTGGACAGCATATGCCAGGCCAACTTCTCACATTGGTGTGCAGCGGTTGGATTCAAGCTTGCTATTGCTTTACCAGATAATCTCTTTGAAGTGACTAACTGAAAACCACTATAGGTACATAGGTACATATAAATCAAGTTTAGAATACAGTAAGTTCTACTGAACTTAGAGTTGTCTGTCAAGGGCTTAGCACACCCTTTCTACAACTCAAGAGAGTTTCAGTTCCCACTAGAGTAGGTAGGTGCATACACCACACCACACTAGAATGTCTTCAAGGCCTGAAGTCAGTGACTCCATGCTCACTAGGTATGACAATCTCACATTCCAGGAATTGAGAAATATGTGTACCTCTAGGAGACTGAAGACAGGGAGACATGCAAGCACTCAACGCCTCATAGAGGCTTTGCTGTTAGATGACCTCAGAAAGACACCAGGACACCAGGGTCTGATGAGGCAGGCAAGTTGGGTGGGGCAGTAGAAGAGGAAAGGCCAGGTAGTGAAAACTACTATGACCCAGATTCTGATGCTGGCCAGGGGGATCAAAATGATTCCCACCTGGAAAATCCATTTCTTCCTGAAGGTGAGGAAGGAGACCCCAGTGGGGTTCTCTTTACCCCACCTGGAAGGGTTAATAGTCTACCAAGATGATCAAGATCTCCTTCTCAGGAATCTAATCATTCTGGTACTTCTATAGGGTCCTCTGCTTCTCATAAAAGTGCATCCTCTTATGAGAAGAAGTGCCAACTGCTTGAGTTTGAGAGAGCTAAGCTCAGAATCAAGAGAGAGCAATTGGCCTTAGACAGGGCATCCCTGGAGCTTCAGAAAGCTTCACAGAAATTGGGACTAGGGTCCCATGGTGGCAGCAGCAGTGTCCCTAGAGGTAGAGATCATACTCATGACCATAGGAACCTGAACAAGATTGTCCCTCCCTACCAGAGTGGGGATGACATCCACAAATGGATAACTGCACTGGAAAGGGCCTGTAAGGTACAGAGGGTCCCTCAGGAGCAGTGGGCAGCAATCTTGTGGCTCTCCTTTGCAGACAAAGGTAGAGACAAGCTCCTCACTGTAAGAGAAGAAGATGCTGACAATTACAAAGTCCTGAAGAGTGCTCTGATTGAAGGGTTTGGCCTAACCACTGAACAATACAGGTTACAGTTCAGAGATACCCAAAAGGCACAGACTCAGGACTGGGTAGACTTTGTTGATTGTGCTACTAAGGTTCTGGAAGGCTGGTTACTTGGCAGTAAGGTGTGTGATTTCAAAGGATTGTACAATTTAATCATGAGAGAGCAGATCCTTAATAACTGTCAAAATCAACTGTTGCATCAGTACCTGGTGGACTCTGATCTGACCTCTCCCCAAGAATTGGGTCAGAAGGCAGACAAGTGGGTCAGAACCAGGGTGAGGCAGAAGGTTCAGAACCAAGGTGGTGACTCTAAGAAGGAAGATTCTAAGAACTCTGATAAGGGTGGGGAGAAGGGTAAAGACCAGAAGTCTTCTAAAGGGCCCCACAAATCTGCATCTGGTGGGGAGTCCCAATCTAACAAAGGAAAAGGCCAAAAGAAACCATGGTGTAAAATCTGTAAGCAGAAAACCCACTGGACTAGTGATTGTACAAAGACCAAAGACTCAACTCCAGCCACAATTGCCCCTAAGGCAACTGTTCCCCCTAGTTCAGCTCCAAGTGGTGGTGTTCCAAATAAGGGTGTAGTAGGGTTGACCCTGGGATCTGAGATGGACTCTGGCCTAGTCAGAGTTCCAACTCAGGCTGTACTGGTCTGTGATGGAGGCATGGATATGTCCTCCTATGTGGGTCCCAGTAATCTGGGCAAATACAGACAGCAGCCCTTAATTAATGGAAGAGAGGCTTTGGCATTCAGGGACACAGGAGCAAGTGTCACAATGGTGACAAAAGATCTTGTAGCCCCTGGGCAGATCATACTTGGTGAAATGTACCAAGTGACCAATGCTAGCAATGTCAGGACAGACCATTCCCTGGCAGTTGTTAATTTCTCCTGGGGATGGGGTAACTGCCCCTAAGAAGGTTGTGGTAAGTGCAGACCTTCCTGTTGAATGCTTGCTTGGAAATGATTTGGAAAGTTCAGCTTGGGCTGAAGTTGAACTCAGGACCCATGCAGAAATGTTGGGCATCCCTGCAGATGTGTTTGCTATGACCAGGTCACAGGCAAAAATGTCTAAAACTGAACAGGCCCTGGATTCTGGAAGAATGGACCAGGTGCCTCCCAAGAGGAGGAGCAGTAGGGTTAAGGCAGTGTCTTCCCCCCTGCCTCAGAAAGCAGATCAGTCTCTTGAGGGAGATGATCTCAGTCCTGAAGAAGTAACTGTCCCAGAGGAGCTTGAGCCTGATCAGGCTGAGTTCTTGGGGACAGGGGGCCCTTCCAGGGCAGATCTGAGCCAGGAGCAACTGAGCTGCCCCTCTCTTGAACCCCTCAGACAGCAAGCTGCTGCTGAGGCTGCTGGGAGTGCTAGTGGTACCCATAGGATCTATTGGGATGATGGACTCCTTTACTCAGAGTGTAGAGACCCCAAGCCTGGAGCCACCAGGAGGTTGGTTATACCTCTGAAGTTTAGGAGCTTCCTATTGACCCTAGCACATGATATCCCATTGGCAGGTCACCTAGGCCAAAACAAGACTTGGGACAGGATTGTCCCTCACTTTCATTGGCCTCATATGTCTGAAGACACCAAGGAGTTTTGCCGCTCCTGTGTTACCTGTCAAGCCAGTGGTAAGGCAGGTAGCACTACAAAGGCCCCCCTGATACCACTACCTGTGGTGGGGGTTCCCTTTGAGAGGGTAGGGATTGACATTGTTGGTCCCCTAGATCCTCAAACAGCATCTGGGCACAGATTTATCCTGGTAGTGGTGGACCATGCCACTAGGTACCCAGAAGCAATTCCCCTGAGGACCACCACAGCTCCTGTGGTGGCAAGGGCCCTCCTGGGAATCTTTTCCAGGGTGGATTTTCCTAAGGAGGTAGTATCAGACAGAGGTGCCAACTTCATGTCTAGTTACTTGACTGCTATGTGGAAGGAGTGTGGAGTAAATTATAAATGTACCACCCCTTATCACCCACAATGCAATGGTTTAGTTGAAAGGTTCAACAAAACCTTGAAGGACATGATTAAAGGTCTCCCAGAAAAGCTTAGGCGCAGATGGGACATACTTTTGCCCTGCCTTCTCTTTGCCTACAGAGAGGTTCCACAGAAGGGGGTTGGTTACAGCCCATTTGAGCTTCTGTTTGGACATCCAGTTAGGGGTCCATTGTGTCTAGTGAAGGAGGGATGGGAGTTACCTCTCAAACCCCTAAACAGGATATTGTGGACTATGTACTTGGTCTCCGCTCCCGGATGGCTGAGTACATGAAGAAGGCAACTAAAAACCTTGAGGCTAGCCAGGAATTACAAAAGGCCTGGCATGACCAAAAGGCTGTGTTGACTCTTTATCAGCCAGGACAGAAAGTATGGGTGTTGGAGCCTGCGGCCCCAGCAGCCCTCCAAGATAAGTGGAGTGGCCCCCATACTATTGTTGAACAGAAGGGAGAGGTTACCTATCTGGTGGACCTTGGAACTCCCAGGAGCCCCCATAGGGTGTTCCATGTCAACAGACTGAAACCATATGTTGACAGGGCAGACATGGGCTTGCTCATGGCTACCGATGAGGGACAGGAGGAAGAGAGTGACCCACTCCCTGACCTGCTCTCTCAGAACCCTGATGATGGATCAGTAGATGGTGTAGCCTTGGCAGGCAGCCTCACTGACCAGTAGCAAACTGATTGCAGAAGAGTTCTCAATCAGTTCAGACATATGGTCTCTCTGACTCCAAGTCAGACTACCTGGTGCACTCATGAAGTGGACACTGGGGACAGTCTGCCTGTTAAAAATAAGATTTACAGGCAACCTGACCATGTCAGGGACTGCATCAGGACTGAAGTCCAGAAGATGTTGGATTTGGGTGTGATTGAACCCTCAGATAGCCCTTGGGCTAGTCCAGTAGTCTTAGTGCCTAAACCTCACACCCAGGGTGGTAAGAGAGAGATGAGGTTTTGTGCAGACTACAGAGGTCTCAATGCAGTCACGAGGACTGATGCCCATCCCATACCAAGGGCAGATGAGCTCATAGACACTTTGGCCTCAGCCAAGTTTCTCAGCACATTTGACCTGACAGCTGGCTACTGGCAAATCAGACTAGCTGAGGATGCAAAAGTCAAAACAGCATTTTCTACCCCTAGTGGGCACTACCAATTTGTGGTGATGCCCTTTGGTTTGAAAAATGCACCTGCCACTTTTCAAAGGTTGGTGAACAAAGTCCTTACAGGCGTGGAAGCCTATAGTGCAGCATATCTAGATGATATTGCTGTCTTTAGCTCCACCTGGGAGGATCACCTGGTCCACCTGTGAAATGTTTTAGAGGCCCTGCAAAAGGCAGGTCTCACTATCAAGGCCACCAAGTGCCAGATAGGGCAGATTCAGGTTGTATACCTGGGCCACCTTGTGGGTGGAGGCCAGGTTCAACCATTGCAGAGCAAAATCCAGACCATCATGGACTGGGTTGCTCCAACCACCCAGACTCAGGTCAGAGCTTTCTTGGGCCTGACTGGGTACTATAGAAGATTTGTCAAAGGTTATGGATCCATAGTGACCCCTTTGAATGACTTAACTTCTAAAAGACTGCCAAAGAAAGTTCAGTGGACAGTTAGCTTTCCAAAGGCATTTGATGACCTGAAGCAGGCCATGTGCACTGCTCCCATTCTGCAAAGTCCTGATTACTCCAAGCAATTCATTGTCCAAACAGATGCATCTGAGTTGGGGGTAGGGGCTGTGTTATCACAATTGAATGATGAAGGTCAGGATCAGCCAGTAGCTTTTATTAGCAGAAGGTTGACCCCCAGAGAGAAACGTTGGTCAGCCATTGAGAGGGAGGCCTTTGCTGTGGTTTGGGCCTTGAAGAAGCTGAGGCCATACTTGTTTGGCACTCACTTCATTGTTCCTACAGACCACAAGCCCCTCTTATGGCTAAAACAGATGAAGGGTGAAAACCCCAAACTTTTGAGGTGGTCCATTTCCCTACAGGGGATGGACTATACAGTGGAACATAGACCTGGGAGTAACCATGCCAATGCAGATGGACTCTCCAGATATTTCCACTTAGAACATGAAGACTCAACTGGTCAAGGTTAGTTTAATGTCCTGACGTTGGGGGGGGAGGGGGTTGTGTAGGAGAGTAGGATCTGCTTCTTATAGTTACCCCCACTTTTTGCTGATGTTTCACTGTTTTTCGACCTAGCCAGACTGAGGCCCTGCTAATCAGGACCCCAGTCTATCTGCTTTCTACTCTAAATTGATTGTATGTACTTTAGGTACACTCCCGATTGGATTCTGGGGTACCCTTGTGAGTCCCTAGTATATGGTATACTATGTACCCAGGGCATAGGTACCCCAGAGGCCTACCAGGGGGTGAAGCATGTATTATGCCACCCCTGGGAAGCCTTTTAAAATGACACAACAGGTCTGCTACAGCAGCCTGTGTAAGGTGGTGTATCCACCCCTTACTGAGATATAGGTTCCCTATATCTCTCCATACCACTGCACATGTAAACCTATCAGTCACCCCTATGGCAGGCCTTAACAATCCTGAAGGCAGGGTGCTGGGTTTCATGTGAGAGGGTGCCCATGCATGAGCAGAGCCCCTCTGCAGCTTTCGGAATCTTTATTCCGGGGTTGTTTGTGATGCAGCCAGACCATATACTCTTAAGTGCATTATAACGCCGCGGTAAATGCTAACTTGAGAATGGCTGCATGGAAAACTGTTGTGTTTGGTGTCAAACACCTTGGAATCATACCTCCACCCCAGTACTGGGGTGGGAGGTATGATTCCTCCCTTCTAGAGGGAGCAACATGGCACCACCGGTACACCTGGTACCAGCTTAACAGAACCCTGGTATCACAAAATGGATGCTGCAGCCACAGACACGAGTCTGCCCTCCTGCTGCTGGACGAAACTTCGGCAGGGGAGGCCTGGACAATAGGTTTCCTGTCACAGGGAGGTGTGACCACCTCCCAGACAGGCTTTAGTGTATTGGGGCTGGGTGGGTGCACTCTCAGAGTGCTTTGAAATCTGCACTGGGGGCACATTTGGTGTCCCTGTGCATAGTCCAGCTCAAACCGGTTGCAGGGGCACACAGCCCCTGCTCTGGCGCGAAACTGGACAAAGGAAATGGGTGTAGCCACCCCTCTTTCCTGACCCTCCCATAGGTGGGTCCCCAGAGTTTGTCCCACCCCTTCCTTGGGTATAAAGTAGGAAACCCTGACTACAGGACTTTAGATTACACCTGGACTAAACTCTGATACCAGAAACCAAGTACTTCAACGATCTACACTACGCTGGATGACTGAAGAATCTCCTTGGAGTAAAGGAGTTACTCCCCTGCAAGGCAGGCACCTTTAATGCAACTGACCAGTTGGCATCTCCGAGCTCCGACGGACTCCGAAGAATATTGCCACACAGGAGGTGGCTTTTCCGAGGTCTCTGAGGTCGATCTGTGCCCACAGCAAGTCTGAGGCCCGTATCCCTCGTGGAGACCGTGCAACCTGAACCCCTGGATACCGCAACCATTTTCAGGAGCATCCGCTTTCCGGCAACCCCTGAGGCTGAGCTTTGGGTTACTTGCAGCCCTGACCCCGTGCAGTAATTGCATTGAAAATTGCAGGCCTACACTCAACGAGTGTTCCGTGGGCCGCAATGTTGTGATTCCTCTCAAGGTCCCTTCGCGATCCCTGGTCCGTTGACCTTTGGGTCCCCAAGAAGGCAACTCTAAATTTTATTGGGCTTCCCTGGTTGCTCCAGATGTGCCCTGACTCTCCATTGCTTGGGGAGTCCCCAGGACCTTGCTGGTTTGCACAGAAGCATCTTTTCTCATCCTGCGTGGGTTGCTGTTGCCAAGGCTTGTTGTGGTCAATCCGATCACCGACACCCCAGCACTCGACATCCTTTGTGGGACAGGTCGAATCCGGCTCCTGGTTGTCGTTGACGTCCCCGGGACCCCGTGGCTGCAGAGTCAAGCTTCACCTCTTCGCACCTGAAGCACCCGACATCGGTGGGCATTCTATTGCTCCGCTCCTGGTCACTGGCTAGTGACCCAGACTCTGTCCCCTCTGCTTTCAGGTTCTTCACATCTTCGATCCAGGCTTGCATCACACCGGACACTTTTCTCCTTCAACGGCAGCAGCACTTTGCAGCAGATCGCCATTGAAAACGACGACAATTCCCAACACCCTTTGACACCTATGCACCCGGCTTCCCTGGGTGAGGTAACTCGAGTACTCCGGTGCTCCCGTGGGTGTTGGCCCTAGAACCCCTTAAGTCTAAAGGGGTTTGCTCAAAGTCCTCTCCTAAGTGTCCTTTATCTTTAAAATTCCAACCGCGACTTTCCGCATTGAATCCTACAGCGCTCGCGGCTGTGTTCTCACACTGCACACGTCCCCCGTGGGTCTCCTGTGTCACTACCTTGGGTGGTTCCTTGGGGTCCCAGCGATTCTACGTGCTCTAGGCACTGTGTCTAGTCAAGTCGTGGTTCTTATACCACTTTCTTAGTATATGGTTTGGTCCCCCCTGGGGCCCAGTGTATATTGTGCTATTTACTGTCGTTTTAATACTGTGATATTGTGTATCTTGAACTCTATCTCATAAAGAGATTAGTAGTTAGTGTTTAGAAATAAATACATATATTTTATATATATACCTTGTGTGGTTCTCCTTTCATTTAGTTATTCAAGAGGTTATAATCTGGTAAACCAAGCTGCTTTACACTCCTTCAAGACTTAGCCTGAAGGCTGCTCTCCATAGCTACCACTAGGATAGCTTTCAATAAAGGTTGTCTTTAAACCTATCATCAAAAAGGGTTGTTTGGACTGGTGCAAGGTGCCCACTATAACTAGTGGACAGCATATGCCAGGCCAACTTCTCACACCTTCCTCAGATAATGTAGGGCTTTGTCCCATTCCCTAGGTGTCAACTCGCTCCCCACATCATCTACGCATTGCATGTAGCGGGTCTACTGTGGTATGCACCAGTCCTCTTGCGAACCATGTAATTAGCCAAAGCCCATTGCCCATAATGTGTATGGCGTGTACAAGTGGATGCTGCTCTGGTTCTGAGTCAGTAATGTTCCATAACCGCCCCAGTGTGGCTAACAACCGTCCGTGAGCAAGAAAATTACCTGGTGGTAATCCACAGTCCTCTTGTAGCTGTAGATAAGGGGTGAGATCGCCCTCCCTGAACAGGTCACCCAGAGTACCGACCCCAGCCTCGGCCCATGTCTCCACCCCCTCCCACCCAAGTGATTCACAGAATGAGTCTATGGCACTAAGTCTAATTTGCAGGTGAATAATGAGGTATCAACTGCATAAGCCGCAATCCCCTGCGATAGCAACTGCATACTGCGCGGAGTAAGTTATTGGATTTTTGGGGGGTCTAGCCAGTGAGAGTAGCATCCCACCAATCACTGCCTGCGCCTGTTCCACTGTCTGCAGACCCAATTCCTCCATCAGCCTCCCAGCCAGCCATCTCGCAGGCCATTGCAGCTGCGCTTCTAAATAGTAGTGCTCGAAATTGCGCACTCCCAGGCCCTCCGTTCCACAGGCAATTGTAGTTTCCTTAACCCCACCCGTCTCCTGCCCTTATTCAAATAAAATTGCCCTAAGACATATGTAGAGCCCGGAAGGTGGACCTAGGGATGTTTACCGGAAGGTTATGGAAGAAATACAGAATGCGAGGGAGCATCACCATTTTATTTAAGCAGATACGGCCTTATACTGTGAGAGGCAGGGTGCTCCAGAATGTCATCTGGGGCGCAGGAAGGATATGGCTCATGTTAGTTTGCCCTCAATGAGATCTTGTGTATCATGGTATATTCGGATCCCCAAATAGCTGAACGTACGGGGATCCCATTTTAAAGCATGATCACCCACCCATAATTGTTGAGGGGGGCAGTCTTCGTGAAACGGGAAGACACACAATTTTGTCCAGTTGACCTCCAGCCCTGAAGCCTTTTGGAACTCCACAAGGGTTTCTGTAACTCCCTTGATCCCGTCCTGTATATCTCGGATAAATATGAGTTGATCATCCGTATATAGTGATACTATATGAAGCTCCCCGTTCAATGGTATGTCCCAGTCTCTGCCAAGTTGCTGGAGTCTCTGGGGTGACATAAGCTGGCCGATTTTAACGCAAGCCTTAGGCCCCGTATCGAAGAGGCGGATGAGTCGTTGGAGGCGTCCAGTGATGCCCATCGCTCCCAGAACCGAGAAAAGATGTCTTTAGTCCATCATATTTAATGCTTTTTCTAGATCTAAAACTAAGCAAGCCGAGTATGGTCACTGAGCAGGGGCCATTTCAATTACTTTGTGCAGGTGTCGGACATTAAGGGTGGTGGAGCGCCCAGGAATAAACCCATTTGAGTCTGAATGCACTAATCGCGGCATGTGTTCGAATAGGTGGACCTCTATAATTTTGCTAAGTATTTTAATGTCCGCTCCTAACATGGACAATGGGCGATATGACGTTACTTACATTGTGTATTTGTCGGGCTTGGGCAGGGATACTAGCAATAACTCCCTAAGCGAATGTGAGAGGAGAACCTCTATGAGCGCCGTTTGATACAACTCCAACAATTTAGGGGCTAAGAGAGATTCATAAGCCTTATAAAATTCAATGGGCAGCCCATCAAGCCCAGGTGTCTTTTGCATGTCTGCTGCTCTTATAGCCCCACTAATTTCCTGCAGCGTGAGAGGGACATTGATATCCTCTCTGTCTAGGGAATCCAGAGTGGGCAGTCTTACATCTCGGAGAAATTCGTCAAGATATACCTGCCAGTCTGTGGGGAGTGGGTCATATAATGCTCTATAGTGTGATGTATGTCTGCTTGGGTGGCGAGTGTATGTGTAGGAGACTCCCTGATCAAGGTGATGGGAGTAGCAGGTGTTGCTCTACCATGCCAGTAAGCGGCCCGACTTGTCGAACTCGGCATACATTTTGGCCTGATAGGCAACACCTCTATATCACCTTCTGCCTAAAGTGGTTTAATAAGGATTGAAATCAAATTTAGTCTCCTTGGTTACTGCCATTAGTCTGTTCCACGCATACTTAAACAAATGTTTATGTGACAAAAAGGAGACAGCACTTACCTGTGGGAAGAGAGGAGGAAATGACTCTGAAAAGTAGGCACGTGTAAGCAGGTAGAAAGAACAGCAAGGTGGCTGTGTTGCAAATGAAAAGACCAACACATAAAGATCAACACTGACTACAAGTCTAGAAAGAACAGACGACAGACCAAGGTCCAGCTCAACCAATCCACATGTACAATAAATTGAAAGGTGGTGCAGAAACACTTCCTGCACCCGTCATCCAAAGGTGCAAATAACAACCAAAGATTTTCAAGAAAAAGCGGAAGGTGCACTCGCAGGAAAGTCAAACACGTAAGTAGTAGTTCCAAAATTATTTCCTTTATTCAGTCAGTTTTTAAAACTGGCACACAGCCAATGCGTTTCGTTCCCAATAGTGCCAAAAGGGAACTTCATCAGGGCTCTTCGATATCCAACTATTCCGTAGTAAATAACAAATATTTTTAGAAGAATAATAATATCACCTCAAAAGGCACAATCCACCCGGAGCAAGATGTATAAAGCTCTAGCACAAATCAATAATATAAATATTGTAATATAGATGGCTCAAAGCCTTAATAGTAATAGGCATAGTCCGAGACGCTGCTTATTTGCAAAAAGGATCCTGGCATGCCTCCTTTTAAGTGGCTGCCTGTGATAACACATTTCATTTTTAAACCACTTGCTAGGATCAATGGTAATTAACCTTTCGGGTTTTTCATGAAACTGTGCCACCGTCGTCCTCAACAGAAGCACACTCAAGAAGTTGTCTCTGTAGACTGACAGAATCGTGAAAGGGCGGGAAAAGAGCACCAGAAAACGCGAGATTTCAACCCTCCTGCTCACGAGAATAGCGTAGGTCACAGACTCGTGACGGTGTGTGTCAGCGCCGTCTGAATGTCCTGGTTGAAGTACGGATTAGCTGTACCTCCAACCGACTACAAGTCTGCCTGAGCCTCTGTAGCTGGAAAGTAAAAAACTGTAAAAGCTTTCATAACTGATGCTGACAGGAGTAATCCTTTTCAGTAAATCGTACAGTTAAACTTTCAAGTCTTATTCCACTGTATTCCAAGTAAATATAAATGTTGCATGACTGTTTTACCTTCCACTCAGAGATCTAGAGCCTGTCCATTCTCTGTGTCCGTGTGTGTGTGTGTGTGTGTGTGTGCTCACGTGTGTGTGTGTGCATGTAAGTAAGTGTGTCTGTCTCAGATGATTTTGTTCTGCTTAGCCACTGGAGAAAATTGAACTGAAGAGCATCGTGAACCTTGATTAATTTTGGCAATTCAAACTTTGGATTAATTTTGGCAATTTAGACTTCTTTCAGCAACCAATTGACACCAAAACTAATAGAGTACTACCTCAAATATGAATTTGTATTAGTTGAAAAAGCTTTTAGGCTTAGAACAGCCTTTGGTTGTATATATCTCAGCCAATATCCTGAAGATTAACTTTTTCTAAAAGAAAGATTTTAGCTTTCAGGTGCAGAAAATATTGTGTTTTTGGGGCAATATTGTGATTTTTCTTTGAAACGGCTAAAGGATAGCTACCAATAATATTTAAAAAATTGGAAAAGTGGCAAGGCAGTAATTACTAATGCCGCAGATATCTCCAATGAATTCATCTTATTCTGTAATAAATTTCATTTGTATGATAATCTGGGCAACATAGCACATGTACTAGAAGAAATTAGCCAGTACTTGGAAGTAACTAATATAGACAAGTTTAGTCACTGAAAAAAAAACAAATGTAAAGGTGAAGCTATCATGCAATGGTTAGCTTCGGTTATAACACCTAAACATAGTTTTTAAAAAGCCTCAGAAATTCACTGAAAACACAATTAACATACTCCTTACATTACAGTGTGTCATAGTGTATTTGATACTGTATAATGTTAGGCAACCCTATTGCTTATATTTCCCACCTAATGCTGTTTCACTGTATCCTTCTGCTTCAACTCCAGGTCTTGCATTGAACAGCATGTGGAGCTACTTTACAAATAGGCTTTTTTTAAATTTATTTATTATGAAGTTTTATGTAGCGCTGCCAGGCCCGAGGGTATCGGAGCGCTTTACAACAGTCGTAATGCGAAAGTAACCGAATACAGTAATAGAGTAGAACGTGGGAAGAAAGTCCCAGCAGGTTGTGTAACCTAGAGGCACTGAAGTCCTGTAGTGTCTTATAAGAGTGCCGTTGCTTGGGCGGAGCTCCTCTTCCGGGGAGGAGGGAACGAGGTAGGGGTCCGGGAGGTGTAGGAAGTCGAGGTCACAGGACCCAGAGTCAAAGTCATGCAATGTGCCGGCTAAAGCACTTCGGCGGATCCTATCGGTTCGCTAGGGAACAATCGAGGAAAAGGTCTATGAGCAGCCTTTTGAATTTTGCAAATGAGGGGATAGTTCTGATGTGGGGGGGAATAGAGTTCCAGATTTTGGGCGCGTTACCAGCAAAGGACCTGGCCGCGGTTTTGTTTGCGTGTTTTCAGCGGGATGAATAGTAGAGTGTTGGAGCTCCTGAGGTTCCTGGTCTGACCTGCTTTTTTGAGTTTGGCAGCCAGGTATTCCGGTTTGCCTGTGTGAAGGGCTTTGTGCGTGAGGCAGGCTGTTCTGAAGCTAGCCCGCGTTTCAATTGGGAGCCATTTTAGTTCTCTGAGTGCGGGTGAGATGTGATCGAATTTCTTAACTCCGGTGAGAGTTGTTTTGAGGGGAGCGAGGTGAGATTTTGCTGTACCAGAGAGGACTGCATTCCCGTAGTCTAGTCTCGACAATACCAAAGCTTGGGTGGCATGATGAAGGTCGATGGGCGGGAGGAAGGGTTTTATTTTGTTAAGTAGCTTCAAGTTAAGGAAGGCGCTCTTTGCGGAGTTCTTAATGTGTTTGGTGATGTCCAGTTTCGGGTCCAGGGTGATACCTAGAGATTTTACAGAGTCCGCCAGGGTGAGGTTACCGTTGAGCGCATCAATAGCTTTGAGCCATTCTGCAATTTGGGGGTTCTCTTCTTTGTTGGAGATGAGGAGTATTTCCGTTCTCTCTTGATTGAGTTTTAGGTGGTTACTTGAGAGCCAGAGTTGGACTTCTCTTAGCGTGTCGTTGAGTCTCTGGATGTCATCAATGGAGGAGGTTTCCAGATAGATCTGCGTGTCATCTGCATATAGATGGAAGGGGATGTTGGATTTTTTGAGTAGGGTAGTGAGGGGTTCCATGTAGATGTTGAAAAGTTGCGGGGAGAGCACTGCCCCTTGTGGGACACCCCTGCTGACGGGGTGTAGGTCGGACGCGAAGTTTTTGATTTTTATTCTTTGGGTGCAGTTGTGGAGGAAGGAGGAGAACCAGTGTAGGACCACCTCATCTAGACCTGCCCTTTCTTGAAGAACCTTAATGAGAAGTTTGTGGTCGACCGTGTCGAAGGCTGCCGATAGGTCTAGGAGAATGAGTAGGCAGCATTGGTCCGAGTCAAGTGACTTGTGGATGTCATCAATGACGTTGAGGATCGCGGTTTCAGTGCTACAGCCTTTTCTGAAACCCGATTGGTGGGGATCGAGAAGGTTGATGCTGTCCAAGTGTTGAGTCAGTTGTGGGAGTACGCATCTTTCCAGGATTTTGGATGGAAGAGGTAAGTTAGAGACAGGTCTGAAGTTGTTCAGATCTTTTGTATCTAGGCCTGGTTTTTTCAGCAGAGGCGTGACTTGTCCGACTTTGAGGCAGTCTGGTACGACTCCGGTTCTCAGGGAGCTGTTTATGATTTTGCACCAGTGCGGGGCTTGGGCGAGTTTCAGCTCTTTGGTCAGTTGAGGGGGTAGCTGATCGAGGACGTGGGAAGAGGGCTTGGCGGTGGAGATCAGTTTGACTATCTCTGCTTCCTGAATGGGATTGAAGGATTTCCAGGGTTTTGAAGGGGGCTTGGATGCGTTGTCATTAGTTCCAGGCATCGGGCTCTTGGTGGGGGGGATGTGGTTGGTGTCTCGTGAGAGCTCAATCTTGGTAATTTTGTCATTAAAAAAGTTGGCGAAGTTGTCACACAGTTCTTTGGATGCCTGAGCTGAGGCAGCAGTGGGCTTGGACGTTTGTTGCCTAATGATGTTAAAGAGCTCCTTGGGTCTGTTTTTAGCGTTGTCCAGCGCGGTGCAGAAAAACGATGTTTTTTCGTTCTTGATGTGTTTTTTGTACTTCCTGCACGCTGCTTGGAGTTGTTCGCGGCGGATAACGGAAGGGTTGTTCCTCCAGAGTCTTTCTGTGGATCTTAGTTGTCTCCTTTCGTCGTTGATGTCAGTATTAAACCATGCTCTAGATGGAATGTTCCTGTTTTTTTTTTAAATTTCAGGGGGGCTAGTTGATCAAGGATGGACGTCATATTTGAGTTGTAGTGAGAGGTGAGTTCAGTTGTGGAGAGATGATCAGTGGCGCTGGGGAGGAGCAAGCTTATCCCTTCTTCTAGGTCGGCTAGGGTGATCTGACTTATATTTCTAGACCATTTGGGGGGGTCTTGAGTGGGACCATTTGGTTGATGTGGAATAGGATGATGTGATGATCGGACCAGTCCACGGGGAGGATGTGGTCAATCGTAACTGCTTCGCGTTGGGCAATAATGGCATCCAGTATTGCTCCTCTGTGATGCGTTTCTTCTGAGCAGTGTTGGGTAAGATTGTTGTCATGTAGGAGATTATTCAGGGTTTGAATTAACGAGTTGTTTACTTCATTCCAACGTAGGTTGAGGTCACCAAGAATTAAGTTGTTTGAGTCTCCGAGTGAGCAGTGAGCAATGAGGTCGGAGAAGTGTTCCCCGAATGCGGTGGTGTTGCCTGGGGGATGATATAGAAGATGGCAAAGTATTGGTCTGTTATCGCTTGTCTTGATGTTGGCGGTAAGACATTCAAAGGTGCTGTACTTGCAGGTGTCGGTTTCCACAATGGAGATGTTGTTCTTGTGTATGATTGCTATACCCCCTCCTCTTTGATCTTTTCTGTCTTTGTTGATAATTGTAAAACCTGGGGGCACAAGCATATCCAAGCTTGGGTAGGAGAATTCGTTTAGCCATGTCTCCGTAATGAACGTGATGTCTATGTCATGGGAGAGGATGGCTTCTGCTAGTTCTGTTGCATGTTTGGAGGCTGATCTGCAGTTTATGAGCATGCAGTTGGTGGGGGACCCCTCTTTGTTCAGTTTCTTTGCAGGTGGGGCCCTGGGGAGGGTAGTGAGGAGGGCCGGGGGTCTTGGGGATTTCAGAGGGGGGTAATCTCTTCCGACTACAGTGATCACTTGGATTTTGGATTTTGTGGAGGCTGTGGGGGGAGAGTCGTATGTTGAAGCTAGGTCAGCCGCTTCCAATGCGGACATTGCGCCTTTAGTTCTTATGGGTCTCTCTGTCCGGTTATCAGTATCAGTTCTAATGGGTCTCTGTGACAGGGTCGCGAGGGTGGCTGGAATCCCACTAGGGCGCAGAACCTTGGCAGGCCTTAGTTGGGTGGAGCTGTGCAGAGTGGGAGGCCAGGGAGGTGTTTGAGAAGGCATTCGGACCATGTCAAGTTTGGTTAATATTCCGTTCAGGCCCCGGATTATGGTTTCTAGCTGGCTTTCTGGATGTCATCAATGGAGGAGGTTTCCAGATAGATCTGCGTGTTGTCTGCATATAGATGGAAGGGGATGTTGGATTTTTTGAGTAGGGTAGTGAGGGGTTCCATGTAGATGTTGAAAAGTTGCGGGAGAGCACTGACCCTTGTGGGACACCCCTGCTGACGGGATGTAGGTCGGACGCGAAGTTTTTGATTTTTATTCTGTGGGTGCAGTTGTGGAGGAAGGAGGAGAACCAGTGTAGGACCACCTCATCTAGACCTGCCCTTTCTTGAAGAACCTTAATGAGAAGTTTGTGGTCGACCATGTCGAAGGCTGCCGATAGGTCTAGGAGAATGAGTAGGCAGCATTGATCCGAGTCAAGTGACTTGTGGATGTCATCAATGACGTTGAGGATCGCGGTTTCAGTGCTACAGCCTTTTCTGAAACCCGATTGGTGTGGATCGAGAAGGTTGATGCTGTCCAAGTGTTGAGTCAGTTGTGGGAGTACGCATCTTTCCAGGATTTTGGATGGAAGAGGTAAGTTAGAGACAGGTCTGAAGTTGTTCAGATCTTTTGTATCTAGGCCTGGTTTTTTCAGCAGTGGCGTGACTTGTCTGACTTTGAGGCAGTCTGGTACGACTCCGGTTCTCAGGGAGCTGTTTATGATTTTGCACCAGTGCGGGGCTTGGGCGAGTTTCAGCTCTTTGGTCAGTTGAGGGGGTAGCTGATCGAGGACGTGGGAAGAGGGCTTGGCGGTGGAGATCAGTTTGACTATCTCTGCTTCCTGAATGGGATTGAAGGATTTCCAGGGTTTTGAAGGGGGCTTGGATGCGTTGTCATTAGTTCCAGGCATCGGGCTCTTGGTGGGGGGGATGTGGTTGGTGTCTCGTGAGAGCTCAATCTTGGTAATTTTGTCATTAAAAAAGTTGGCGAAGTTGTCACACAGTTCTTTGGATGCCTGAGCTGAGGCAGCAGTGGGCTTGGACGTTTGTTGCCTAATGATGTTAAAGAGCTCCTTGGGTCTGTTTTTAGCGTTGTCCAGCGCGGTGCAGAAAAACGATGTTTTTTCGTTCTTGATGTGTTTTTGTACTTCCTGCGTGCTGCTTGGAGTTGTTCGCGGCGGATAACGGAAGGGTTGTTCCTCCAGAGTCTTTCTGTGGCTCTTGGTTGTCTCCTTTCGTCGTTGATGTCAGTATTAAACCATGCTCTAGATGGAATGTTCCTGTTTTTTTTTTTAAATTTCAGGGGGGCTAGTTGATCAAGGATGGACGTCATATTTGAGTTGTAGTGAGAGGTGAGTTCAGTTGTGGAGAGATGATCAGTGGCGCTGGGGAGGAGCAAGCTTATCCCTTCTTCTAGGTCAGCTAGGGTGATCTGACTTATATTTCTAGACCATTTGAGGGGGTCTTGCGAGGGGGGTTTGAGTGGGACCATTTGGTTGATGTGGAATAGGATGATGTGATGATCGGACCAGTCCACGGGGAGGATGTGGTCAATCGTAACTGCGTCGCGTAGGGCAATAATGGCATCCAGGATTGCTCCTCTGTGATGCGTGTCTTCTGAGCAGTGTTGGGTAAGATTGTTGTCATGTAGGAGATTGTTCAGGGTTTGAATTAACGAGTTGTTTACTTCATTCCAACGTAGGTTGAGGTCACCAAGAATTAAGTTGTTTGAGTTTCCGAGTGAGCAGTGAGCAATGAGGTCGGAGAAGTGTTCCCCGAATGCGGTGGTGTTGCCTGGGGGATGATATAGAAGATGGCAAAGTATTTGTCTGTTATCGCTTGTCTTGATGTTGGCAGTAAGACATTCAAAGGTGCTGTACTTGCAGGTGTCGGTTTCCACAATGGAGATGTTGTTCTTGTGTATGATTGCTATACCCCCTCCTCTTTGATCTTTTCTGTCTTTGTTGATAATTGTAAAACCTGGGGGCACAAGCATATCCAAGCTTGGGTAGGAGAATTCTTTAGCCATGTCTCCGTAATGAACGCGATGTCTATGTCATGGGAGAGGATGGCTTCTGCTAGTTCTGTTGCATGTTTGTACGCTGATCTGCAGTTTATGAGCATGCAGTTGGTGGGGGACCCCTCTTTGTTCAGTTTCTTTGCAGGTGGGGCCCTGGGGAGGGTAGTGAGGAGGGCCGGGGATCTTGGGGATTTCGGAGGGGGGTAATCTCTTCCGACTCCAGTGATCACTTGGATTTTGGGGAGGCTGTGGGGGGAGAGTCGTATGTTGAAGCTAGTCAGCCGCTTCCAATGCGGACATTGCGGCTTTAGTTCTTATGGGTCTCTCTGTCAGGTTATCAGTATCAGTTCTAATGGGTCTCTGTGACAGGGTCACGAGGGTGGCTGGAATCCCACTAGGGCACAGAGCCTTGGCAGGCCTTAGTTGGGTGGAGCTGTGCAGAGTGGGAGGCCAGGGAGGTGTTTGAGAAGGCATTCGGACCATGTCAAGTTTGGTTAATATTCCGTTCAGGCCCCGGATTATGGTTTCTAGCTGGCTTTCTAGTAGGGCGAGACGATGCATCATGATTTCCGAGACGGGGGTGAGGGTGTCTTGGGCAGGCTCGACCCGAGAGGTGGTGGGCATGTCAGTGTTGTGATGTCTATTGGTGATAGTGCTGTCCGTGTTGTCTCTGTTTGGGACCATGGGCACGGGGTGAAGTGGCTCTTGTCGCGGATTCGACGTCATGCTGCCTACAGGTGGAGTGATGTAGTTGGGGGTTTGTGAATGCAGGTATGGGTCATTCCTGGTTAGCTGATGGGGGAGATAAGGGAGGGGAGGGTGAGGGAGCCACTCGGCAGAGGGATTGGGATCCTTATTCGTAGGGGCGGTGCTGCGGGAGGTGTCTCGAGGAGGGAGGGAGGTCGTTCTCGCAAAGGGCGTGGGAATGGTCAATCGACTCTTCTGGTGAGACAGGCTAACCGGGGGTAAGGAAAGGGTCGGGCAAGGTCAGGGTGTGTGTAAGGGGGCGTTTCTTAGAGAGGGGAAGAGGGAGTCGAAAGCCTCTAGGTTATCATTGTTGGCTTGAATCAGGACTGTGCCGTTCGAGTAGATGGTTACAGAGGTGTTCCCGCTCCGCATCTGGCGGTTATTGAGTGAGGTCGTCAGTTTGCAGCTGTGGGGAGTGTTAGTAGTTTTGGAGATGTGGAACTGTGCTCTGAGCAACGCGTTCCAGTTATCGGGTCTTTCTGTATGGAAAATTAGATCCATTTTTATTTGCCCTTTGGCGGAGCAGTGGTATATGTCCGCGAATAGAGTTTCTGGGTGCTGTCTAATCAGTCTATGTTTGAAGTTTCTTTTCGCTTTAAGTGAGAGGTTGGGGGTGGAACTGATCGCGAAGGAGTTCGGACCGTGTGGTTTCAGGTAGTTCGGTACGGAGGGGCTAGCGTGGCAGTGGCAGGTGACAGGTGGCGTGGCAGGTGGCATATTATCTAGATTGGGAGGGAGGGTGCTTCCCTTAGGGGTAGGTTTGTAGCGTTTCCGTGAGGGGGAGAGCGTGGTTCTAACCGGGCGGGGGATTCGAAGTGATCAGGGGCCGCCCTCCCGGGGGTACGGATCTCGTGGTGAGAAGGGGAGGCGGGGTGGGCCTACTCTAGTTATGAGTCTGTGGGTCTGAGCTTTGGTGTTACCCTAGGCGGGGGGCCTGCGTCTGTGATTGGCTGTGGCCCTGGTCTGGGATACTATCTGGTGCTTAGGGCATTGATCCGCTTAAAGGATGGATATTGTGGGAAGCAGATCCCTCTTTTGAAGTCGGGCAATTAAACTTGGTGGACTGCCATTTAGGTTTGTGAATCTACTCTGGAGAAAGATCAGGCTTAATAACTTACCCGCATTCCTCTAAGTGATGTTGTGATGCTGGGCGCTTTGGGTGGAAGTAGTCACAGTGGGCCGCCTTCTTTGGGTCAGGGAGGTACGGATTGCAGAGCTATTCCTCACTCTATCCACAATTGATCGACTAGGGTGACTGAGATCCCAGTTGTCTGTGGTGACTGAGGTCACGGAGCCACCATTTAAAAACAATACATTCAATTTTTCCAAAATGAACGTTTTTTATCCCAATCGTTTTGGGGCTGGAGTTAAAATAGTAAATTTGCACTTCATAAAATTCAACACTTTTCCCAATGGTAATTGGTTTGGAGGAAGAATAGTAAAACTGCCCTCCCAAAAATGAAACACCTTCCCCAGTTGCAGTTGGGTTGAAGTTATAATAGTAATCGGCAGATCCTAAAACAAAATGGATTTGCCTATTGCTGTGGGTTTTGGTTTGAAATATTTAATTCATTTAATGTTACAAGGCATGGCTTTTGATGTTAGATGTTGGAGTGGCATTGCATTAATAATAGCTAGTATGTTTATGAATATGATATACATGTAAATATCAGATGTGTTAAATGTAATTAAGAGAATAGTATTAATTTTGTATGGTTTAAAAAATAGAGTTTATTTAATTAGTTTTAACAGATGAAATATTTTAAAACATTTTAAAAACAGTTAAAGGTTTTAATATGTGCACATAAAACTTTAAAAATTAATAAACATTTTTATTTTTTAAGAGTACATGCATTAATAGTATTTTATGTATACATAATAAGTCAAATATATACACAAATTGATACATTTACTACATTTGTATTAAATATAATGATATATATACGTATGTACAGAAAATAATTTTCCATTAACATGATTTAATCGGTAAAACTATATAGTACATTATTTTAACATACCTTTTATGTTAGTTGAATCATGAAATAAGTACATTTGTTAAAATGTAATGTTCATATTTTGAAGCTCGAAATTAAGACATAAAAATAATCCTAATAAAAACAAACCTCTAAATAAATTAATAATTTGTAAGCAAATATATTTACAATATATATTTACAAGTGAATCTTCCTACAATTTTTTTATATTTTTGTAAGCAATATTTATGAAGTTTACACATGCTTACGTTACTAAACAATTATTTAAATAACTTTTACATTTGATTTCAATGTAAAGATTTTTTTTTATTTCAATGTGCCACCATTTTTTACCTAGTACATTTTCTGTTTTACTTTTTTTTACCATGCAGTGGCAGTAAAACAGAAATTACAGTTCAGCGGAGGGTGTTCTGCACTTAATATAAGTGTACTTTTTGATGTTTGAGTAATAGTAGTGGGTTGGTAGATTGGTAGAAAGTTTTGTGTTATTTAGAGTGGTTTGGTTAGTTGGGTTATGGAAATCATTATTGTAAGGTTAGTAAGTGTGTTAGTTCATAGTGTTTCATATAGTGAGTTTTTAAGTAATCATTTTCTACTTAGACTACTGTCAAGTCAAGTTTATTTCAGTTAACTAAAACCAAAAATTACACATCACACAACAATAAATTAAAAAGGATCACAAAAATTAAAGGGATTTACCATTATTGCTTGGTACCATTTCTAAACAGCAGTAACGCCCCATCTCCTCTTGTTCCACATTGTTGACTATTGTTTGACACGAGAAAATTACAAAAGGAGGGAGTGTAGAGGTCTACAGGTAGAATCTACCTCCTGTATAACTTTTGTAAACAATATGATTCTACCCTATGTGGTAACTACTAGGTAATTTTTGTTTTTTTTTAAATAATTAAGAAAAAGTGTATGTTGCTGATCCTTGAAACAATCAGGGAAAAGCACTATGTGTTTTTAAAATACCCCTCACACACTACAAAATCCTGTAGTGTCATGCTTCATCATAGGGGTCTTCCCGTCCCTCTACGGGGCGGGGCGTGCTACAACCTACGAATACGTGGGAGCACTTGATGTTTGTGAAAATAGGCTATGTGTAGTGTTGGAGTGAGTGTGGTAGGGTCAGTGAAAAATACAAAGACGGGTCGTTAAAAATTCCCTGGCTAGTGGAAAAAAACAAATTTTATTCACTTCCCTAGCTGGAAACGCTAAAAATGGGGTTGTGTAGGTGGTATACCAAAATATGATACTTCCTACTGGGTCAACATGTTTCGTAAGCAGTCCCCACTGCTTCACTCATCAGGACCTAGTATGATCCCTACTGCACTCATATATGAAAATTTTATATATATATATATGTAATATGCCTATCCTTCAAAAAATGGTCTGCAAAAATAAGCTAGACCGAAAAATAATAATAAGGGGGTGAATAGCCCCTAATAGTTAGAACAACCAAAATATGGTATACTGTTTAAAACAAATGTCAGGCATCATGAGCTTGCACTGAAGGTGAAGTTGTCTCGGATTCAGCGATGAAATAGGATATACTCTTTCCTTTCCATACCTCCGTGCAGCTCCGTGGCTGCACGGAGGTATGGAAAGGAAAGAGTATATCCTATTTCATCGCTGACCCTACCACACTCACTCCAACACTACACATAGCCTATTTTCACAAACATCAAGTGCTCCCACGTATTCGTAGGTTGTAGCACGCCCCGCCCCGTAGAGGGACGGGAAGACCCCTATGATGAAGCATGACACTACAGGATTTTGTAGTGTGTGAGGGGTATTTTAAAAACACATAGTGCTTTTCCCTGATTGTTTCAAGGATCAGCAACATACACTTTTTCTTAATTATTTAAAAAAACAAAAATTACCTAGTAGTTACCACATAGGGTAGAATCATATTATTGTTTGACACTGCCTCTTTCATAATACCAGATATAAAGTGCAGATGTGATAAGATAACATTTGCTAACAATGGAAGAAGACATCAAGTTAAAAAACATTTGCACAACCCCCCACATACTGTAACATCTGCAATTAACATTTTATCTGACAATGATCTGCCCATAAAACCGGTAATGTAGTGCAAATGTGACAGCGCAAGATATGCTAAAAGTACATGGGTCACATAAAAAACAAGCATTTGCAATGCAATAGGTCTCGCATTTACGCGAGTTTAAGCTATTGGCATTGTAAATGACAATGCCTTTTATTTATGTTTTAAAAACAAAAACAAAATAAAAGGCATTGTTATTTGCAATGTCAATAGCTCAAACTCGCGTAAATGCGAGACCTATTGCATTGCAAATGCTTGTTGAAGGTGGTGAGGGGGAGAGTGTGGCCCGTGTCGAGGGTAACCCCTGGAGCAGGCGAGAGAAGCGCCTGATCGCCTGCGGGGCATTGAGGAGCCCCAGACGTGGTGACGGTGTTCGGGAGTCCACCCCGCACCAAAGTGATGACCCGCGGGGCGTGTGAAGTGCCCCGGGGTGAAGGTGAGGAGGTCGGGAGCCCACCCCGATCCTGCAGTGCCTGCATAGACTGTGTCCCCTGCGCCGAAGCGATAGATGTGCCCGACAGTCCGCGGGTGTGAGAAGAGCCCCAGGGGTGCAAGAAGGTCAGTGGGAGCCCACCCCGCATTGGAAGAATCGGCTGCCCGTGAGTCCGGTGATGCGAGGCCCGGGGAGGGCAGAAGAACAGGCATGCGGGGCTGGACTGCCAGGATGCCGGCCACCGCTGCAGACGAGGCCTAAATCGACACCGGGCGGAAGGTGAGCGTGGTGGTAAGGGGCAACAAAGTGACCCTAAGGCGGGAGGACGGAGAGTGGAGTAGCTACCCACTCCCCAGTCCCCGCAAGGAGGAATGAACTGTGCCCAATGCCCCAACGAAGTAAGCAGCCCCTGGGGAGTAACGCGAACCTCCACCACCCCGCGCAGCGTGTGAGGATTGAGACGGCAGCGGTGGGGGGAGGAGAGAAAAGGACTATCCCGGAGGGAAGCTGTAAAAGGAGACAGCGGAAGGCCGGTGGCCGTTAAGAGCGGCCAGTGTGAACCAAAGGCAGCCCCCCCCACGCAGCGTGTGAGCGGAGAGGCTGCGGCAGTGGGGCGGAGGAGAGCAGCGACGGCTTCCGGCGTAGGAGGGATGGGGCTGGTCTAGTGCCAGAATGAGGTGAGCCCCCCAGAGAAGCAAACAGACTGCCGGTAGCAGCGCTTGTCCCTGCACAGCACGTGAAGCGTGAGGAGCCTGCTGCGAGGGACAAAGAGCACCAAGGGACAGTGTGCGCCCAGCGCCGCCCAACGTTGACGTGCGCTTCACATGTGACTGGTTCTTTCTTTATTTACGCATCCCATCTCACATTCCTCTAAAATAGTCTCCTACCTGCAAAAGCTTGCTGAACTCTCCCTGAACCTTGGGCGTGTACGCCCTTGGGACAGCGAGTCTACAGCGTGTCTTGCGCACGCTGCCGGCACGTGCCAGTAGGCTCTCTGATTGGTTGACAAGGTCCACCAATCACAGTGCTTATTTTATATTTGCCAACGAATCAGAGAGCCGACTGACGCGTGCAGGCAGCGTGAGCAAGACACGCTGTAGAATCCCTGTCCCAAGGGCGTGTCAAAAAAAATATAGGGCGGTAACAAAAACCCGCTGCACACCAATCAGAACAGAAAGTTTTACATAAATACCAACATTGCCCAATTAAAAGCATGGGCGGGAGCAAAAGTCCTTCTCCTAAAATCCCTCTACCCCAATAAATCTCTCGCTGCGTGAGCAGTGCTACGCACTGCAACGCTAGGCGCGAGACCTAAAAACAGGGCAAGGATAAAACTCATTCTGGACAGCAGTATCGCCGCGTATGCTCTTGTTCCACATTATTGCTTATTGTCTTACATACCAAATATAAAGTACAGTTGTAACAAAAAGACATCAAGCTCAAAGACATTTGCTCAGCACCACTCCTACTGAACTATCTGCAATTAACATTTGAACTGAAAGTGACCTGGTTGGCGAAAAGTCCACTCCAAAGTGCGAAAGATAATAATAAGAAGCGTCGGATCAGAATATTTCCTCAATAGTGTCCCCTCATGTTCCCTTGGACCTTGTTGTTCCACATAATGTCCTGAAATGTCACTTCCATTATATCTAGAATAAAGTGCTAAGGTAACTGTGCAAAGCCGCTAAAAGAGTGCAACGGTGAACATTGGAAACATTGAACGGCGTCAGTGTGGAGCTATTATTCATTCGTCCTTCACACTGCGGTGTCTAAACCTTTATCTGACAGCAGCCTATTAGTTTTTATGATAACTTTTGTGAAAGTCGCAACCACTCGGGGACATTCACCTTTTAAACAAAAGAGTAAGGCATGACGGCAGGTTCTGATGCCGTTCTGATTAAAATGATTGCGCAACAAGCCTTATGTTCAGTCAACAGCTTGGTACAAGTTGATGCAATATAAGTCAGACTTTCTGTGTGTAGATGACAAAGCCTGCATTTGGCACAGGTCGAAACGCACAGGAAGCAACTTGCTTTTATAAAAGAATCTCAATAAATCAGTCAAGTATGATTGTGTGCGGGGCGTGGCTTAGCGCGGAATCAAGATGGCCACGCTGTTTTGAGCTCCGTCGGACCTCCGGTGCGGACGCTCTTTTTTCTACGATGTTCCGGTGATTTCTGATCACCATTCGATAGCATTGGGTGGCGGAACACCTCAGGAGCATTGGGGTCTGCTCGTTGGTGCTTCAGTCATTTTCCTTCGGTGCTGCAGGGCTCGGCAATATTCTCCTCACGTATCAGCTTCAAAATGGCGGCCGGCACGGAGATATCGTCATTATAGATTCTGAGGAGATAAAATCAACTCCTTTGCTTGCGTGGACCTCTCATTCATTTCCCTGGGTCAACATGAGGTATTGTCATGTCCATTTTTATACCTCTTTTATATACTTGTGTCTTTTGTGGAGTTGCTTTTACTTTTTATTTTTCATTAAACACTCTCACAAAATGGAGACCAATGTCAGGACTGTTCTAGATATCATAATGCCTAATTAATGGCCTTCTACTCTGCTGGCTGTACTTTATTGGTCTATACTATCATTTGTGCAGCATGTCTTTTCTTCAATTTAGAGCTTTGGTACCTGCACTGATTATTGCTGGTCGAGTGGAATCCACTTAATTCTGCTATCCATAGCTCACGCTACCTGGCCCTTTTGGTAGTGGCAACTTCATATGAACGCTCTGTTGTCGTAAGTCTTCATGCCTCTTGTTTTTCACACATTTCATTGACAAAGTGGTTTTCGATTCGTCAGACATTACTACTTTGTTCTCCACTAAGTAATTTTTACTGAACTCTGTGCTCATTTCGCAACGGCTATGCTATTTCAGCCAGTTGGTGTATCTATTGTATCTGTTTCCAATGGCGGAAGGCATGGGTGTCACCTCCAAAGATAGAGATTCTAAAGGGAATCTGAAGAGGTCTAAACAAAATTCACCCAGCCCGGAATTACCAGCTAAGGGTAATTTGGACTCCGTTTCAACCTTAGACACGATACTACTTAAACTCAATTCAGTTCATGACATAGCACAGAGCACCAAAACGAACACAGATTTACTTCAAATTGAGGTGGCGGCAATTCGTAATGACCTCAAAAATCTGTCATTACATGTCTCCAATGCAGAAATCCGAATAAGTACTGTTGAGGACTTCACGAACAAGCAAGCAAAACACGTTCAAAGTATGGAGCGATCTTTGGCTTCACTGAGGAGAGACCTGACTGAGCAGGAAGACAGGAATCGTAGAAGTAACCTTCGTATTTTTGGATTACTGGAGGACTGTGAGAAATCTGCTCCTTCAGTGTTAGATTTTTTGCTTACTTGGATTCCTACTGTGCTGAACATTTCATTTCAAAAGGACTTTGAAATAGAACGTGCTCATAGAGTTCCCACCTTTAAGCCTAAATCTTTGTCTTCTCCGAGACCATTGATTTTTAAACCCCTGCGTCACCAACACACTGAGCAAATACTGGCGCAAATGAGGAAGATTAAAACATTACAGTGGGAAGGCTACAGAATCAATATCACAAGATTTTGCCAGAGACACTGTCATTCGTCGTAAAGGTTTCTTCGAATCTCCGCAGAAGGCTCATAGATATGAATATTCCACTTTCCTTTACAGGTCCCTCACGATTCAGAATAACTTTCAGAGGTCATCAACAGATTTTTTTATGAACCTTCAGAGCTTTCTACTTTTTGGGATAATTAGTCTGAATCACAGATGGACTCTGAGTCTCTTCCTAGCACGTCTCATCCTTAACGTCTCTCAGTGTCTGATAAGTGGGCTCCATGTTTTATGTGCCTTGCCACAAGTATAGGGCTATTATTGCACCTCTGTGTTCCTTTTGATATGATAACTATGCATTGTTAAAGTTGGTGCTATATACTGGTTATTATCTCTTAACTGATTTTTCCTTCACATGTTGTATGGTTTACCATATTTGTATGCATGCTTTTCTTGAAGTTACATTCAAAATGTTGGTACTCTTTCAGTGTTATCTTGTTAACTATTGGATGACATTGTGTCTCTATTTACCTCTTTCTTTTTTCTTTCTTCATATCTTTTTATATCTCTGACCTATTCCTATATTGCTCCTGCTTTTTACTTGTTGTTTCTTCTTCTTATGGGCTTTTTTTCTTACTTTATGATGATGAAATCTACCTTGGCATATAATTTTAGATAATTGGTTTTATCTGGATTTTTCTTTCTTAATATTTTTGATGACAAAATAAATATCTCTTCTTCTACTTTCCATATTCTTTCTCTTTGGCTCGTTCTTCTTTATTCATACTATTTGTTTGCTTATTCCACTTTTTGCTTGACTTGTTCCTCCTCTCTTCTTATAATCTTATGTTACAGTCTTATGTTGCTGATAATTTTTATGTGTATGTGTATCTGTATCGGCGTTCTGTATGTTCATTTCTCTATATATGAACTTATTTATTATCTTGATTCTTTTGTTTTCATTCCTTATGTACTTGGGACATGAATTACTTTTTATCTTATTATCTTTATACTCTAGTATTGATTCCTAGATAATATCTAGTTTGTAGTGTTTGTTACGTTCTTGTGTTGAGACTTATAATGTTGTATATTGCTTTTTATATTAGCTTAAATTGTCATTAATTTCACCTCTTTTTAGTATTTATTATGCCTTAGGCTGCTATTTATATTGCCTAATATTACTATTTATAATGCCTTAATTAGCTATTTATCTGCAATTTTATATTTAGGATATGATAATATGTTGGTTACTCATCAAATATGATATATTTATAATGTTATGCCTTAGACGGTTATGTATCTTATCTAATATTGCTATTTATAATGCCTTAATTTGATATTTATCTGATTTTATTCTCTCATGTTTCTATTCAAGTTATGAGAATATGTTGGTCATTTTGCAAATATGAGATGTATATTTGTTTGGATCTTGTATTGTTTATTCCTATTGATTGATTTTTAATAGTATAGCAGATATAAACTTTTATATATTTGTTCCGTCCCTTCATGAAATTGTTATTGTTGAGCGGTCTGCATTGTGTTCACTGGCCTCTGTGGTTGCTCCTCCACGTTATTTCCCCTATGCAAATTGTCTATTATGGACATCTCCTGGTGGGGTTTTTCTTTTTTTATGCTCCTTTTTCTTTGGAGTTCTTTTGCTCTTTACATTCTTCTTTCTAGCCTTTTCTTCCTCTTTTCCTATCTCTACTTCTCTGGGGACCCCTGCTTCAATATATTTTTTACAATTTTTTTGCCTTCCTTTTACCCCTATATCTGATGACCTATTGATTTACCATCTTTTTTTTCTTTATCAGACGTCTTTATCTATGTTGTTTTCTGTGTCCCTATGAATGGCTTAAATGTTGTCTCTCTCAATGTTCGTGGGTTGAACCATACTGTTAAGAGGGCCAAGATCCTTGATTATTGTAAAAGTTTGTCTGGTGATATTGTTCTACTTCAGGAGACTAAGATAGCCTTTGAGGAAGCTTTGCTTTTGCGGAAGGAATGGGTTCTTGATGTCGCTTGTTCTGAAGCCTCTGGTAAAAAAGAATGGGGTTGTGACTTTGATTTCCAAGAATTCGGGTCTGTCTATTGTTACTGCTGAACAATACACTAATGGTAGATGGTTACTCTCTCGCTTGTCCAATGGTTCAGATGATTTATATGTCATGAATATATATGCCCCTAATATTGATGATCCTCTTTTCTGGAGTTCCATAAATAAAAAGCTCTCTGACATTCCTCAAAATGCTAGAACTATTGTTGGCGGTGATTTCAATCTGCCCTTAGATCCTATTTTAGATAGACAGTCTGCTTTCAATCTTCGTCCTCCTAGGTCGCATAAGCATTTGCTCAATATGTGTTCTTCTCATCAGCTTGTTGACACATGGAGAGTGCATAATCCTACGGGTAGCGATTTCACATTTTTCTCCTCTCCACATTCTAGTTTTTTCTCGTATCGATTATCTTATAGTTGATGCTGCTCTTTTAAAGCATACCATTAATGTTATGATTCATCCAATAGTTGTCTCTGATCACGCAGCGGTTTCATTGACCATTCTTAATTTTACTGATACGAGAGGCCCTCGTACTTGGCGTTTTAATACAGAGATTTTGGATGATGAGGATGAAGTTAAAGAACTCAATGGGGAGATTGTTAACTTCTTCAAAGATAATGTGTCTTCAGTGAATTCCCCAATAGTTTTATGGGATGCATTTAAATGTACTATTCGGGGTCATATTATCAAAAAAATTCAAAAAGGAATAGTGATATCAGAAAGTCGCTGCAATCTTTAGGGGATGAGATCAAACGTAAAGAGGTGTTATATAGAAGTTCTAATGATAAGTCTCTCCTACAAGATATCAAAAATCTGAAATACTCTTTCAACTCTATAGTTACTAAAAGAACTTATATTGGTGTACATGCTGAAAAATCTCGACATTTGTTGTTACGAAATAGAGCTGGTAAGTTGTTGGCTGCCACCTTAAAATATCAGAACACTAATGTCAAAGCTGTCCAGATTTCTTATATTAATGATAAGAGTGGTTCTAGGAAATTCCATACTCAAGACATACTTGAAGTTTTTTGTGATTTTTATGAAAAGTTATACACTCCCAAAGATCAATGCAACATATCTGAGTGTCAGTAGTTTCTGAAGTCGATTCCTACAAATACTATTTCACATTCTGATATGATTGATTTGGGGAAACCGATTGACTCTGAAGAGATAATTCAAGCTATTAAGGCTACTCGGTCGGGAAAGCTCAGGGGCCTGATGGGCTCCCTATTGCTTTTTATAAAACTTTTTCATCCTCAATAATAAAATATCTTAAGGAGGTTTTTGATAATTTTATCCTTTCTGGTAAGGTTTCTGGTTCAGCTGCTGAGGCTACTATTGTCGTAATTCCGAAAGAGGGCAAGGATCATTCTGACCCTAAAAATTTTCGTCCAATTTCATTATTAAATATGGAAGCTCAAATTTTTGCCAAAATCTCGGCTAAGCGATTAGAGGGTCATATCCCTAGTCTTATTCATGACTCCCAGACTGGTTTTGTGAAGGAGAGACTTGCTAGAGATAATATCCGAACGTTTTATCATATTTTGGAGAAAGCTAAACTCTCTACTTTACCCTCGGCGGCGATTGCCCTTGACGCCGAAAAGGCTTTTGACAAAGTCTCTTGGGCTTTTTTACAAGCAGTGCTTCAATCACATAATTTAGGGGACTCTTTTATCAATATGGTGATATCTCTATATGCGCAACCTAAAGCTAACATCAGAGTCAATGGGGCCACGTCTTCTTTTTTTAATCTCTGTCAGGGCACTAGACAAGGGTGCCCGTTGTCACCCCTTCTTTTTCTACTGTCTATAGACCCACTTCTCCGTTAACTCAACTTGAATCAGGCTATTAAAGGCTTTCAATTCGGTTCACATACGCTTAAAACTGCTGCATATGCGGATGACGTTCTTATCTTTTCAGATGATATTGTTGCTGCACTTCCTGCTATCTCCAATACCATTAAAGAGTTTTCGCTTGTCTCAGGTTATACTCTGAATAAAGAGAAGACGGAAATGTTCCCTCTTAATTCGTCGTGCTTCCCTTCTCACATGGGCGATACGGGATTTAAATGGCAATCGACTCGTATTAAATACTTAGGAATTTGGTTTTGTAAAAACCTTTTCGATCCTATTTCTTATAATGAATCTCACATCATAGCTAAAGTTAAAGATCTTTTGTGCTCCTGGTCTCTGAAATATATCTCCTGGTGGGGAAGATTTCAAACTCTCAAGATGATGATAACCCCGATTATTAATTTTTTATCCTCCATGCTACCTATAAAGCTTTCTTCGTCCTTTTTCCATGAGATTGATTTACTCACTTCAAAATTTTTGTGGAGTGATAAACGCGCTAGAATTGCGTATGAACACCTCAGAAAACCCTCTGTTCTGGGTGGATGTAATCTTCCAGATTGGAAATTGTATCAAATTGCTTTTTTAGCTTCTCAGGGTGCTGTTTGGTTCTTGCCGGATTCCCATCATACACCCCGTGGATTTATATTGAACGAGAGTTGTGTACTCCTCTTTCTACTCCTGCCCTTCTCACTGCTTCTAAGCTTGTTCTGGTTCATTCCCAGCGTATTATCTCAGACACGGTTAATGCACTAAAATATATTGACAAAAAAGTATCCAAACCCATTCATAAATCGAGATGGACCTCGTTATAGTATAACCCTAAAATTGTTGCTGATATTGATCCTGATACGGTTTCTTCTTGGGCTATTAGAGGTCTTACATTGGTTAAACATCTTTATGACTCTAATCACGACCCTCTTCTCTTTTCTTCTTTGGCTAGAGAATATAACCTTAATAATATGGATTTTTATTCCTTTTTGAAATTGAAGGTTGCTCTTTCCAAAATATCTCTTACTACAGAATCGGTTACTGTCTCACTTCTTTCTATGTGGTATCGCTCAGGACATACTGCTTCGAGAATATATAAGTTTCTATCTGCTCCACTTCCTTTGCAGTCTACAATTACACAAGATAAATGGTCTCATCATTTTGATAATGATATTTTTAAACACATTTCACAAGAGACCTGGCAGTTGATTGGGAAGTTTTCCCTACGTAATAAAATTGCTCCTTCTCTTATTCAATCTAAATTTTTTACATTGAATCTCCTGCATTGAACCCCTGCTCGCTTACATAAATTGAAGCTCAGAGATAACGATCTTTGTTGGAATTGTAATTTGGTTTCTGGCACCCAGAATGTACATTACTGCAATCCTTTTGGGATTTAGTATGAAAACATTTATCATTAATCTTTAATATTTCGTTGGAGCTCTCTCTACCTATAATCTTATTGGGACCATGGGCTACAACAACTCCTTTACCCCTTGATACTACGGATATGCAGTTATTGGATCTACTTATAACCATTGCTATTAAAGTTATATTAGCGGAGTGGAAATCTTTTAATCTTTTGGCTTATCATACTTGGTGGGCATGGGTATCATATCTTCGTGGGGCTCATACTTTTGTTGAAGAGAAGCATTACACTCCTTCCATTTCTAGTAGTGTTTGGAGGTCACTGGATAAATATATGAATTTGTCTTCTCAGGGGTTGGTAGCTCAGTATCCCTTTAATTCTACTATTTAATTTGTTTCCCTCATTGAAGCAGTTGTCCCCATCTCTTCTCTCTTCTTTCTTCTTTCCTATCTTTTCTCTGTCTTTACTGTCTCTCTATCTTCTCTTCTTCTCCTTTATTCTCTTTTATTATGTACTTTCATTTTATTCAAGCAATATGACTAGGTTTTGGTATAAAAGTGATACGAGATGTTGATCTTTCATATTCCTTCTACCCGGGCTCTGTAATATTTTTCAAGTCAATTTATAACATATAGGGGTCGATTCCGATTCGGGCCGGAAAAAGCACCGACCGACTCGGAGCCGGAAATTATACCGACCGACACGTACCTGTGGCGCCCGACACGCCAAGTACGATGCAAAGTGTGCAAAATCCGACCGACACGTACAGAACCCAAGCCGAACGACCGAGCCGCACGGAAAACAGCAATCCGGCCGGAAAAACACGCGAATCGAACCGACCGACACGCACCCGGAACAAATCCGACCGAAACGTACACGCGAACTCCAAACCGCAAAGTACGATGCAAGGCGCGAAAACCACGACCGAGTCGGACGGAGGACAAGCCGCACGACCCACACGCATTCAAAACCGAGCCGAAGCAACACAAAACACCGCGACCGACGCGTACGCAGCATAGAAAACTGCACAAACACAGCGTGAACGAAACGGAGAACACTGTACGAGACAAATGCAGGGTCCGACTCGGTCACAAGAACGTTTCCAACATGCACAGACAGTACAAAGGAAAAATCACACAAAAAAGGCCAAACAAGCAATTACAAAGCCAATAAATACTGGGGGGGTGGGGACAGAGAACAAAGACACACCCACAACTCCACCCATATAAAGGACACAAATCACAACCATGATCCTTTGCAAATGCCATTCCACTGCCAGCACCCAAAAGACAGCAACCACACACCCACAGCTCATCCCTCACACAAGACACACACCATCAGCACACCAACAAATACCTACCTCACATACACCCAGCAAAACACACACTCACACACCCTCACCTGCACACCAACACACACATCACTCACCATCACCACCCATCACCATGCCCCCAAGAAGAATCACAAGTTCCTAGATTGTGAATTGGAAGTCCTGGTAGACGAGATCCTCAGGGTAGAGCCACAGCTGTTTGGCACACTGGTCCAACAGACCCCCATCTCCCAGAAAACCAAGATGTGGGAGAAGATCATCAACAGGGTGAACGCACAATCACCATGTCTGCGCACAAAGACCGGCATCCAGAACAGGTGGTATGACGTGCGCAGGAGGGTCCGGGAGCTGCTCAAGAAAGACTACCTCCTGAGCCAATACACCGGCAGTGGCCCTCCTGCCAAGCCAGTATACCTCAGGCCCTGGGAGGAGAAGGTGCGGGCCATCCTTCCGCCAGTGAGCGTATATGGACTAGAGAACATCCCAGAGCCTGGTGAGTACACAACAAATGTACACAATATTCTGCCACAATACACACACACATCACTGTCAAGGGAGAGTCAAACCATGCACTCATAGCAATTACACAGCAACCAGAACAGAATCATCCCAAAATGTGTATGTCAGTCAGATAAACACAACACATGCCATCAAAAAAGTTACATCCAACCGTGCCATCACATGTACAAACACAACTACAACTACAGCTAGGCAGTGGCACAAATAGAACTAACAAACACATCCAGACATGTAGCCACCACAACAACACCAACACACAGTGAAGACCACTGAAAGGAAGGAATTCTGTGTATGCTGGCCAAGTCAGTGTAGCCAATAGCATCATGGGAGTCGTAGTCACACATATTGCCCCCCCACAACTGTCCCATCAACACCACCATGAACCATGCGCACATCACAGGGAGTGGAGAAGGACTCACAAGATGGCTGACACTGGCAACTGCTGCGGGGAGCACAAGGCCCTGCTGGGAACTGTGCACCAACAAACAGCAGGACACCACTGACTGACATCCTGAGAGACAACTTCCACTCCCTGTAATGCAAGCACGTTCCATGGTGGGATATCTGGCTGGCTGGCTGGGTGGGAAGGAGGACTTGCAGCACTGACCATAGTCACAAGCACCTCCCCTCACACCCCCTCAACACAAACTCCACAGAACCCACCTGGTAGAATGCAATGCCTCCCATCCTAACTCAAGATCCCACAAAGAACCACCACCCTGGGTTATGTTGTGTGAAGCACAGGGACACTCTTGGGACTTTTAGCCAAACAACTGCCAGGACAACACTCCCAGCCATCCTGTCAGCACAGCCAGCCCACCCCACAGGGAAGCAGAGTCAAAAGGAAGGAAGCATGGGCATGCTGGGAAGGGGGTGGAGGCAATAGCATGATGGGAGTCGTAGTCACAGCTCTACATCCCCCACCACATGGCCCAGCAAGCTCACACTCACGCATGCACATCCCACAGAGAGTGGAAAGGCCCATCAAAGATGTCTGACACTGTTGCTGTGTCGTGGGGAGCACAAGGGCATGCTGGGAACTGCACACCAACCAACAGCAGGACACCACTGTCAGCCATCTTTCCATTGCCCTCACACCCACACACACTGAACTCCCCACAAAAGCAAGTAAGTATGGGAATGCTGGCAAGTGGGGTGGAGGCAATAGCATGATGGGAGTGGCAGTCACAGATATTGGTCACCCCCACAACTGTCCCATCAACACCACCCTGAACCATGCTCACATCACAGGGAGTGGAGAAGGACTCACAAGATGGCTGACACTGGCTACTGCTGCGGGGAGCACAAGGCCCTGCTGGGAACTGTGCACCAACAAACAGCAGGACACCACTGACTGACATCCTGAGAGACAACTTCCACTCCCTGCAATGCAAGCACAGTCCATGGTGGGATAACTGACTGGCTGGGTGGGAAGGAGGGCCGGCAGTCAACCAAATACAACCAATGCAGACCATGTTCACACCCCAACAAATACATAGAAATGCCCAAATAATGCAGGACAATGTGCCACACCAAAATCAACCCCTGACTGTGACGACTTAGGACCATGCAATGTACAGGCCCGCACCCAGAGGCACAGTCACAACTGTCAGGTGTGTCAACCATTGATGCCTGCAGAAACATAACATACATTGTGTGTGTCTCCCAAAAACAGGTGATGATGGGGACACAGCAGCAGACGCTGAGGAGTCCCAGTCCCAGGCTCAAGAGGATGCGGAGCTCACTGGTTTCGTACAGCCTCTGCCCTCCTCGGACGAAGAAGACCAACCTGGCGCATCCGGTGCAAGTCTACATGCAGCACCAGCAGGACCACCAGCTGCAGCACCAGCAGGACCACCATCTGCACCCCCTGCACCCACCCCTCCAACGACTGTCACCACAAATACCATCCCTGCCGACATGGACAGAACAAGGAGCAACACCAGCACAGGGACCCTGGACCAACCTGGGGCCATGGACACCACCACCACCACCAACCCCCAAGGTGGACCAGGGTCATCTGTGCGTGTGCACGTCAGCAGGGGTGGTGGGAGGGGTGGGAGACAGAGGTCAGCTGCTTGCAGAGGTTGCTGGTGTGCATGATGACCCACAACCGGTACGCATAGCTGATGCGTACCAGTCCAGCACCCGGAGACCTCAGCCAGGTAGTGGGGCTCCTCAGAGACATGAAACAGCAGCAGGCTGCCCATCATGCCCGCTTGGACTCTCACATGTCCCACGTGGAGTCACACATGTCCCGCGTGGACTCACACATGTCCCGCGTGGAGTCCAAGTGGGATGCACTGCATGAGATGACGGCGGTGCACAGGGACATTTTACAATGCCTCCGCCAGATGAACAGCAACCAGTCCACACCTCCCTGTGTGCCAACAACATCTGGTGCTGCCCAAACTGCAACTGCCACAGGGAGGGAGGATGACTCTGGCGGAGAGTCCCCTGCACCGCAGCAGCCTGTACTTGAGGGCCCCCCAAGAAGAGGGGTCGTCCGAGGAGGGGCAAGTGAGAGGCCGATGGCCAAGCGCAACTCCAGGAAGCCTGAACCTGTTCTGGATGTTCACCTTTGTGCACAGACTGTTCACCCTGTTGGCGGCAACACTACTCCCACACATTGCATGGGGAGTACAAGTTGGACCAATGTCTCAGACAACTGTGGCCCCGATACTGGGGATTTTGTCTACCAGGACTTTCAATTCACCTAGGAACTTCTGATTGCAAGATTTATGTACAGCACTACCCATCCTATGCACTATTCACACAAATGTATCACAATAAACACACTAATACACCATACTTGCCTCTGTTGTGATTCCAACGTGGGTGCTGTTATGGGGATGATGAACTGCAAAATTACACTGTGTATGCGAACTGCAACAGCAAGTACAACACAGGCATGTGAGTAAAGGCAACGTGACACATATGAGTGAGACACACCACCAGGGCTACACAACACATACACACCTAGGCCATCTGACTCATTGCCTACACTGATGTTGCCAGGGAAGACGGTGCAATGCACAGACACCACACCCATTCCCAGTTGTAGTCAAGTAGCCCACAGGTGCAGTAAGCAAATGGCAGTCAAATGTGTGACCACAGACAACGCACATCACAAAGTGAAGCACAGGTTTATTACACAGTTGCAACATGTCGTAACCACTACAGATGCAAGGTAATCCCACCTGGCAGCGGGCACACAGTCAACAACTGTAGACGGAAGGAAGTCCATGGGTGTGGCGCACATCACCTGTAGGGACACAACAGCTACCACCCTGGAAGTGCAATCACGTCGTCGGTGGACACAGTTGACCAAACGAATCTGAAAGTACCCTGTGAAGGACAGAAATGACACACAGTCAAAAGCAATGGAGAACAGGACAGAACAGCAAAACTCATGCACAATACATGTTACAAGATACCCACCCAGAACCAAGTTAGCATGTCAACACTGTTGGGGAGTACAGACCACCTGTAAGCACACATCGCAACACACATCCAGTCAAGTAGCCCATGGACACACTCCAACAGCACCAGAGCACCACCTACACATATCATGCCAACTCACATCATTGACATGACACCTCAGGATACTCACATTCAGCTAAAGAAGTTGGTGATGAGCTGTGTGCGGACATCACCCTCATCATCATCATCATCATCGTCACTGGCATCGTGGTCCAGGCCAGGATCCTCCACAGGTGGCGGATGTTGGTCATTGTCATCCTGGATGAGAGGCAACTCCTTCCGCACTGCCAGGTTGTGGACCATGCAGCAGACGATGATAATCTTGCACACTTTCACTGGGGCATATGGGAGGGACCCTCCGGTCTTGTCCAGGCAGCGGAAGCGGCTCTTCAGGAGACCAAATGTCCGCTCAATCACTCTCCTGGTCCGACCATGTGCCTCATTGTAGCGCATCTGGGCTGGTGTCACAGGGTTCCTGAGGGGTGTCAGCAACCACGGCATGTTGGGGTATCCCGAGTCACCTACGGACAGACAAGTGCACATTAGCTGACTTGGAAAAGTGGGCGGAATACTACAGATCAGATCACACACAATGGCACAAAGTCAGTACACACCGACAAGCCAGGCACGCTGGTTCTGCATCTGTGCCATCATCCTGGGGATGCGACTACTCCTCATCACAAAGGCATCGTGTGCTGAACCAGGGAAACGGGCACACACGTGTGTGATGGTCATATCTGCAAGACACACCACCAGTGCATTGACCGAGTGGTAGTGCTTGCGGTTCCTGTAGGCCTGCTCCTGGGCCTGTGGTGGTACCAAAGCCACATGTGTCCCATCAATGGAGCCAATGACATGCGGCATCCTCCCCAGGGCATAAAAGTCACTCTTCACGTCAGTGAGTCGTCGCAGTCTAGGGAAATAGATGTACCGGTTCAGGAATAGCAACATTGCCGCCAAAACATCGCGGAGCACACGGCTCAACATGGTCTGTGACATCCCACCAGCAGTCGCCACAGTATGTTGGAAGGTACCGGTGGCAAAGAAGTGTAGGGCTGCCATCACCTTCACCTTGGGGGTCAGCGCTGTAGGATACGGCCGGCCAGGCTGCAAATGTGGGGCCAACTGCACTGCCAAATCCTCAATCAGCTGCCTGGTGAAGCGGTACCGTCGGATGCTGTCCCGTTCCACCATCGTTGCCAGGTCTGGGAATGGTCGATGGACAGCAGGAGCCCTGCAGTGCAGAGGAGAAGTAAGCAAGATTGTCAGTCAGCCCACATATGCGGCATTGAACACACTCAATATCCCAACATACATCATTATGAGGCACAACTACATGAAGTGTGCAGTTCCGTAAGGACATGTATGGTACATACATGGCCAACATCTGTCATCACGGTCCAACAAGTGGCATCAATTAGTCCCAGGTTGGCCCATTGGATATCATGAGGCCGTGTCACAGTTCCCATCTCCTGCTGCCGTGTCACAATCACCCCCACAGTGACATGTGAGGACAGATGTGCCCCAGGCATCACAGCTCAACGACAGGTACATTCCCAGGGACCCTGTATTGCCACATGGACACTGGCATTACATGGAGTATCATGTATACACCACAGCAAAACAACTATGACCCCCACAGGTAGTGGTCCCACTTGCCACTGCAGGACAGTCATGGACGTCTGTGACACACACACGCACAACATCAAAGTCCATGCACACACAACGTGGATGTGGAGACTGTCTCCCGTTGTGCACATGAAATCAGAGACATTGTAAACACTACATGCACACACACTGTGGAGGACCATCACTATTGTGCCACTGGGACACCCTGGCTCAAACATACCGTCCCACATGGGACTCACGGGGTATGTGACATGACATACACATACACCACCGTGAAATGTGACCATGGCACATGCACAGATATGAACAGTTGCACATCACAGTGGTCATGTACACGTAACACCCAGGATCCTGTCCCCATGAACACGTGCACAGCCTGGGGGTGGCTGCCCCCAGGTGACACCCACAGGACAACATGTACACCAACATACACACAATAGGAAATGCAGCCTTACATGCCTCATGATACAGCTTGGACAGGCTGTCGTGTTGTAGGTGTGCCCCTCACTCCCTGGGAGCTATCTGTGGCTGGCATATGTCCATCTGAGACAGGCATGGTGACATATGCCAGTCACTTGTACAGGGATGCGTTGTACTGCAATGGACCGATCGGTGCCCCGGCCGGCCCATTGCATTCAATGTGTGCGGGTACGCGTTGTACCCCTGTACGCGTTGTACACGCAATGGACCGATCGGTGCCCCAGCCGGCCCATTGCATTCAATGTGTGCGGTGCACGCGTTGTACCCCTGTACGCGTTGTACTGCAATGGACCGATCGGTGCCCCGGCCGGCCCATTGCATTCAATGTGTGCGGGTACGCGTTGTACCCTGTGCGCGTTGTACTGCAATGGACCGATCGGTGCCCCGGCTGGCCCATTGCCTTCAATGTGTGCGGGTACGAGTTGTACCCCTGTACGCGTTGTACCGCAATGGACCGATCGGTGCCCCGGCCGGCCCATTGCATTCAATGTGTGCGGGTGCCGCGTTGTACCCCTATGCGCGTTGTACTGCAATGGACCGATCGGTGCCCCCGGCCGGCCCATTGCATTCAATGTGTGCGGTGCGCGTTGTACCCCTGTACGCGTTGTACTGCAATGGACCGATCGGTGCCCCGGCCGGCCCATTGCATTCAATGTGTGCGGGTACACGTTGTACCCCTGTACGCGTTGTACCGCAATGGACCGATCGGTGCCCCGGCCGGCCCATTGCATTCAATGTGTGCGAGTGCAGCGTTGTACCCTATACAGCGTTGTACCGCAATGGACCGATCGGTGCCCCCGGCCGGCCCATTGCATTCAATGTGTGCGGGTACGCGTTGTACCCCTGTACGCGTTGTACCGCAATGGACCGATCGGTGCCCCCGGCCGGCCCATTGCATTCAATGTGTCGGGTACGCGTTGTGCCCCTGTACGCGTTGTACCGCAATGGACCGATCGGTGCCCCCGGCCGACCCATTGCATTCAATGTGTGCGGGTACACGTTGTACCTCTGTACGCGTTGTACCGCAATGGACCGATCGGTGCCCCGGCCGGCCCATTGCATTCAATGTGTGCGGGTGCAGCGTTGTACCCCTGTGCGCGTTGTACCGCAATGGACCGATCGGTGCGCACCCATTGACAATGGCCTTGCCTGGCAACGGACGCGTTTTCGAATTTCGAACGAGTCGGTTGCTGGAAATTCAGTTGGTCACCCACAACAATGTTGCAAAATCATGTATGTCATGAAGTTGAAGATTTGAAGGATGCTGTGGGCGTGTATTGGTGCTGCTATTCCATGGATTGGCCAGATTCAGAAGATGCAAACGACTTGGACCTATCACTTTGGACACATGGGACAGTATCTGCCTCTCCAGCACATATATATTGCTGGCTGTTCCCCTGAGAGCTCACTTGCCTGCACTACATGCTCCAGGACGACATCTGCCACTGCACTGCTGCTGTCTCTGCCCCCTCTGGACCCTGCAATGGCACGTACTGTGGAGAGAGCCCCAGCCTTCAGCCTTGAGGAGAACCAGGCCCTGCTGGACAGCCTACTTCCATAGTACAGCAAGCTGTATGGGACACCAGGGGAGCAGGTGAGTGTTCTGTGCACTGCCTTTCTGAATGTGCATTTTGTCTGACTAGCAAGGCTGAAAGTCTGCACGCCACTGGCTAGCAGGCTCACTGAGTAGTTGTCACCCCCATAGTGTGTAGTGACATGCACTGGACAGGTATGGTGCAGTGACATTGCATTTGAACAAGGTTTTACTTCCCATGCAATGATACCATGTAGTGACTTCTGGCAAACTGTCCATGGGCAGCGTTGCACTGCCTGTGTACATCATGTGCCCCTGTGATTGAGACATGTTTATACAACTGTGTCATGCACGGATATGTTGCATGTGTAGTAATGGCCTTTTCACTTTGTCATCCTGACAGGTTAATGCCCATCGGAAGCAGGAGCTCTGGAAGGACATCGTCCGGGCTGTCCGGTCCGTGGGGGTCTACAAGCGCCGGATCCGCAACTGCCAAAGAGGTGGCAGGACCTTCGGGGCTGGACCCGGAGGATTGCACGGGTCCAGCTGAACCTGTCGCCTCCTCGCAGGAGGGGCGGAGCACGGACCCTGACCCCCACATGCTCCAGATCCTGGCGGTGGTGTTTCCAGACCTGGATGGGCAGCTGAAGGCCAGACAGCAGCAAGGAGGGGGTGAGTCAAAGACTGCACTGTGAACTCTGTATTACATGCTTTGTGCCCTCCTCTGGCCTGGTTCAACTGCCACAGTGCAGCAGTCATGTTGTCCAGGAGCCATGTCCCTCTATTGTGCACTGCCCACTCCTCATCTGATACCCAGGTGTGGCCCTTACATTCAGGGAATTGTGTCACTTGGGACTGTGTCCATGCAGTTTGCTTCAATAAAGGTGGGGACAGCATCTGTTTCCCTAACTCTGTTGTGGGCATCATGGGTGGGTCCATTGTTCACACAACGCCTGTGTTCGGACATGTAATCTGCGTGTTGCTTTGATATGCGGTCCACTTGCTGAGCTGAGCCACCACATGTGCCTGGGGTATGTGGCACACGCCCATGCAGCGGGTGGGAACAATGTTTGGACCCAGGAGTGTGCAGATTACGTGTGTCACACATACATAGCCAGCTATCCTCTGTCCAGGGCTCATCCCTCATTCATGTGGGGCAGGACAGTCATGCCTACTCCAGGCCATGCAATGCACTCTGTACTCCCACTCCCGTGTATCAGCTGACACATTGTGCGCAGTGATTTGACCCCTCAGGTGTCTGCCACTGTGTCAGTGTGCTGTGGATTAGTTGCCAGGACTGCTGGGGTGTTACTTGGTAGGGGCTTAGCATGCCACTGAAGATGTGACCATAGGAGACGATACTTGTGTGTCACATAGGTGTTTGATCAGCTGCCCGTGCAGACTGGGGTATGCAAATGTGAAGTTCAGGCAGCTGTTCCCCATTCACAGCAGATTGTGAGGGGCTCAGGTTCAGAGGGTAGTGTCACAGGTCTCCCATATGTCCAATCGGTATGACCTGGACAGATGAGGGTTAAGATGATGTGTTGTGTGGGGGATGTACATGTGCACTTGTGCAGCTCCAGGACTTGCATTCCCCATGACCTACTATTGTGACACAGTGCAGAGTGTTGTTGTCTGGCTGCCAAGTCATACATCACTGAGACAGTGATGTATGACTTAGCAGTCATGCCTCCGCCATGGCATGTGTCTACTTATTGGTGATCCTGTAGGGGAGTGACATGTGCTACATGCACACCATTGTGGCGATGGCTATCAGGACATGGGTGCATCATGGTGTCTGTCGCAGGTATGCATCACATGCATATCCTATTTGACTCTGGGCGTCCCTTTCATCCGGAAACCTGTACTGACTCAGTGGCAAGAGTTGTGGTGTGTGCATGTCCACATGCTACACCGTGTCCTCTGCACTGTCCAACTACTGTGTAGTTGGTGCATGTGTCCACACTGGGGTGTTGCTATCCAACAGACACCAGACAGATGGGTGCAAGGCCATGTGGGATGTGAGTGCCATGGTTGGCATCAGACTGACAATTGGCTTCTCCTGTTCAGTTAGGGCACTTTTAGCGATGTACAACTAATGATGCCAGGGCTTGCTCTGTAATGTGCTGTGCTCACAGTGGTGTGTGCGTTTGGTGCAGGTGACTGATGTCTGTCTGTTTCCCCATTGTTTGC